>JAVUPR010000412.1:0-2400000 GCA_036785695.1 Gentiana straminea | reverse complement strand
CTTAAATTGATACAATGTAGTACCTATTAGTTAAAGAAAAGGAGTATTTTGTCGTTGCCCTCTTGAGTTATCTGTGTACTATTTGTAAAGCCTTTTATGGTTTGTTATAAAGTTAAGAGTATGTGGCCTCAGCGGTTAAGAGTAATGAGGAATTGTTAGGATGAAATCTCACGGCACAGAACGCGAAGGCGAAGTTGATATCGAATAACTCCGTTTGACGCGAAAGATATACCTGAACGCTTCTACAAAATCTTAGTAATAACTAAAAAAAACAATGGAAAAAAGGTCCTATTCTTGATTCAAATCAATTGAATGAATACCGACTGCAACAAACGGATTTAAAATCTCATGAAAATAATAGAATCTCCTAGTATGAGATCCTATTATTTCCGTAATTGATTTCAATCATCAAGAAGAGGACCTCTTTTCCGTTGCTTTTGATCTCAACATGTTCCTTTAATTTTTTTTAGTTATTACGAAGATTTTGTAGAAGCGTTAAATTTCGATTTTGAATATATCACTTATATCTTCTTTAGAACGGGAGGCACTCGATAACAACTTCGCGTTTTGTGCCTTGAGATTTCATGCTAACGATTCCTTATTCCTCTTAACCGTTGAGATATAATAGGCCGTTTTTTTTTATTTTTTTATAAGTTTCTTCGTCATATATCATCCAAGTTTTCATTTTTTGGATGATTTTTTGAAAAGCAACATCTTTAACCGAGTAGAGGATCAGTGATATGTTTTTGCAAGTTTCATTTTTTGGATGATTTTTTGAAAAGCAACATCTTTAACCGAGTAATTAAATCCCCAAGTAGTACAAGTTTTTGTTTAAAAGAGTTATCAGAATTCACCTATTAAAAGGGCATCCTACTTGTGGTATCAACGGAACGAAAATTCGGTTTATGTTAACTGTATATACATCTATCGAGTGGCATGTTTGATTTGATGCTAGGAAAGAAATCAAGCAATGTTTGCTATGTTGAGGGGAAGGAAATACAATGTGTAAAAAAAAAATCTATGTTTTTTTTAGTGTAAGAATCGAAGTGGGTGCTTAGATGTAGAACTGTTTTTTTTAAAGGATTCTTGGAGATTTTTTCACTCAATTTCAAAAAGATTGATTGTGTTATGTATTGTATTTATTTTAGTTCTAATAAACACCGTTTAAAGGATTGTGTGTTTCAGGTACAAGCAGATTGTTCAATTTTTCAACATGGCCCATGCAACATTTATGAATCAAACTGGAATTTCTCTCTTTCAATATCCCCGACACGATTTACCCTGTATAATGTGAGGTTGGTTATTATTATCTAATGCTTATCAATTTCTAGTGTTATTTATGCATCATACCACATAGGCATGACAATTATTTTTAACAATAAAGGCTTTACCGTAGAATTGTTTGTTTTTTAATTAAGTCTCGTTTGTCACTCATTTTACTATTTTATTTGCTTGTCTATACTTGTTCAAATCTTAATGGCTTATTTGTTTCTCCTGATGCTTTGCACAATCCCAATCCCGGGCCTGATGTACGTTACAGGTTTATTGCAGGACAAATTACAAATTACAAATTTGGTCTCTCGATATCAACAATGCCCATCTTGAGGGTTGTTTAACCATCTTCAATGTTGTTTTCTCTCGGAGGTGTTGGCCTGATTTTGCAACTCTTTAAGGGTTAATCATGATTTAGGTTCAGTGATATGTTTTTGCAAGTCTTGATAACATTTGATCATTGTTTAGGTTCTTCGGTGATTTCACCTTGTGGGACATGTTTGGCCGCTTGCCTAGAATATCAATATTCGGCCGGAAATGGTGTGGAGTTGCGATTATATTCGCTTACAAAATTGATGTAGAATTGCTATTTTTTTTCTCAGTAAAGTAGTTATTTATTTGGCTGACCGTTGGTGCATTTAATTTGAATTATTCAGCCTTGGGCATCTACTTGTTTCGACGAGGGTAGGAGCTCCACGCATCTTGACTGACTTCTAACCAAGTAAGTTCGTCTTTCGTATATATATATATATATATATATATATATATATATATATATACATTACTTGGATAGAACTCAAGATGCGTGGAGCCGCTCTGCATGTCCACGGTAGGAGGGCAAAACACACTTTGACTTAGGTGAGAACGAGAAAGAATCCGAAATCACGATATGACTAGTCGGATTCTTTCACGCTTTCTCACCTAAGTCAAAGTGTGGTTTGCCCTCCTACCGTGGACAGACCACGCATCTTGAGTTCTATCCAAGTTATGTCTTTTGTGTGTATATATATATATATATATATATACACGAAAGACAGCTTACTTGGTTAGAAGTCAAGATGCGTGGAGCTCCTACCCTCGTCGAAACTAGTAGATGCCCAAGGCTGAATAATTCAAATTAAATGCATCAACGGTCAGCCAAATAAATAACTACTTTATTGGAAAAAAAATAGCAATTCTACATCGATTTTGTAAGTGAATATAATCGCAACTCCACACCATTTTCTGCCGAATATTGACATTCTAGGCAAGCGGCCAAATATGTCCCACAAGGTGAAATCACCGAAGAACCTGAACAATGATCAAACGTTATCAAGACTTGTAAAAACATATCACTAAACCTGAATCATGATTAAACCTTAGAGACTTGCAAAACCTTAATATTTAGTCATATCGTGATTTCGGATTTTTTCTCAGTTCTCACCTAAGTCAAAACGTGTTTTGCCCTCCTACCGTGGACAGGGGCGGCTTGAGACACGGGCCAGGGATCGAAAGTGGCACATCGTATTATAATTTCATAAAAAATCCAACTATAATTACAGGTCAAGGGTCAATATTTACAAAATTTAGCGGGTCAGGTAGTAGATGTTAGTAAATAAAAAAATAAATATTAATAAAAATACACAATTTTTATTTGACAAGGGTTGGTTGACAAATTATGGCCTTATTGCCGCCGCCTCTGACCGTGGACGACGAGATGGTAGGTCCGTTCCTTCTTGCCTACTTAGCTCTTCAATTGATACAAAGAAAACTGAATGGAATCGTGGAAAATAATAAGTGTCTTATTACCGGACAGGTAGAGCTGTTAAACGAACCGAGCATTCACGAACAAGGCTTGAACTCGGCTCGTTCGAGCTCGTTCATTTATGCTATTGAGCCGAGTGCGATCGGGTTCTCCTGCTCGTTTACTAAACGAGCGAAGAGTAAACGAGCCTGCTCGTGAACGCTCGTTAGTGTTCGCGAACTTATATAATATATAATATAAATAATAAATATAAATCATATATACTCATAAATTTTTTTTGGGGGGAATATATGCACATAAATAATTTAACAAATAACATATATTATGTGGATGTTTGATTAAACGAGTATTTTGGGTTGAATAATGGATATATTGGATATAAACAAATCATTCCCTTTAAAAAACATACTATTGAACGAGCCGAGCTCGAGTTCGAGCTTGTTCGCAAATTTTTTTATACTTGTCGAGCCGAGCTCGAATAGGCTTTTAGGCTCGTTTAACGAGCCGAGCCTACCCAATTACAAACGAGCTCGAGCTTGAGCATCAGATACTCGGCTCGGCTCGGCTCGTTAACAGTACTACGGACAGGGGATCTCGCTCTCATTGATTTTTCCGTTTTTGTGTGAATCAGATTTACAGGGTGAGGGATCTTCACCCTGTTAGTTCAGTACGTGATCAGGTTACCGTTGCTTGCGTAGTCAATTTCAAAGTTGAGAATCGACTTTCGAACGGTCGATTGCCACATTCCACTGTGTGAAAGTCGATTTTCAATTCTAAAATTGACATTCAGTCCATTGGTTGCTTGTTTTCGCCGTTTGATCATGGTTTAGATTTTTGAGGATGAACATGGTTTAGATTTTTGAGGATGAACATGGTTTAGGTTCTTCGGTGATATGGATTATATTTCACCAATCATGGTGATTGTTTGGAATTATGCAGTTTTGGACGTGTACTAGTTTCAAGGGGTGTAGGCTAGTAGTTTGACTTCTATCCAAGTAAGTTGATTTTAAGAATGTATTTTTAAGTAATGATTAATGTTGTTATTAATTTTAATTTTTTTGAAAAGCAACATCTGAGTAAATCCACAAGTAATACAAGTTTTTGTTTGAAAGAGTTATCAGAATTCACCTATTAAAAGGGCATAGCAGTGCATCAATTAACCCATCCTGCTCGTGGTATCAATAGAACCGAAATTCGGTTTATTTTAATTGTATATACATCGATAGAGTGGCATGTTTGTTTTGATGCTAGGAAAGAAAGCAAGGAATGTTTGCTACGTTGAGGGGAAGAAAATACAATCTGCATAAAAAATGTTTCTTCTTGCTTTTTCCGTAGATGTGTCGTATGCAAAGTTGTTGTTTTTTGTGAATTACATTAGTTTGCTTGTTGGATCTTTTGCCACTAACCAATAAATTAAGATTGATCCTTTTATGAATTGTAGTTTATTTTAGTTTTAATAACCACCATTTAAATGATTATGTTTTAGGTACAAGTAGATTATTCATAGTCAATGAGAAAGTTCTGGATCAAAATTAAAGATACCGTGTTATTGTAAAGTATGACTCTGCATTCACAATTATGTAGTTTTAGTATTTACTATTTAGAGATTTTGTTGTCCCGGGCCCTCGCCTTTAATGACAGTGAACCCAAAACTACCGATTGACTGCACTTTTGTAATTTCGTTTGTGTTGAAAGTATTTGGAGATTTTGTTGTTTAGGTTCCCGTAGTGAACCCTATAACTATCAAACTTGTGGTCTTCATGTAGATGATGAGTCTACGAGTGACCCCGGTAAAAAAAAAAGAAAAAGAAAAAAGAGAGAGAGATCATTACCATTTGTTTGCAAACTTATTTTGAAAAGGCAATCCCAGCCGAGTTGAGGGCTTAAATGTTTTGATAAAAGTTGAAAAGATATAAAAGAAATTGTAATTTTTTTCTGCTTTTTTTAAGAAAAAAATAACTAATACATTTCAAATTTTCAGGTAAATCTTGAGGTGACACCGGAAAAGTGAAGCATAGTCCACTTCCAACTCTAAATGGGAGGTCTTACGATATATAGTATTGTTTACTGCTGCTGGGTTGTATCTTATCTTACTGTAGTATTGTTTACTGCTGTTGGGTTGTATCTTAATGTACAAAGACTAGTTTTTATTCAAGATTATTAGGAGATACGGGGAACAATAGTATTGTTTACGGCTTCTGGTGGGTTGTATCTTGCTGTAAAAAGTGTTAGTCGACTAGTTTTCACTTTTCATTCCAGATTAAGATGACGAGAGAAAAAATTAAAATGTAGTTTGCTTTTTGGGATTCATAGTGCAAAATCAAAGTCTTGCAAAGTTTCTCTGTTTTTATTGATACACTAAGATAGCCCTACATTTTTAAAGTCGTGAGCTCCGTCTATCATGAGATAATGGCATCAAAGTCGATCTACATTAAATCTATGTGACATCACAATTTGGATAAGATTCGACTTTTAGAAGATAAAAAATAAACATTCAATACTGATTGAATATCAATCTGGGTTCCACGGGGACTCCGGGTAAGTACTTTGGACGACGTTCGAACTTATACTTTAATTTTTATTCACACTTATTTATTTCGTAATAAAAACACGCGTTCATAATTGATAAACACTCCCTCGACGTCCCCGGTTGAATATCATGGTGTCTCAAAAGTTATTCGTCGTGTTTGACATTGTTAATATCATCTCTCTCAAAAGTATTTTGTGTTGCTATTAACATCTCTCATATTTGCTTAAACGGCCTTAAAAAGAAAACATACATATAAACGCAAACAGCTCACACAATAGAGCCAACAAATAGACACAAAAACAATGAACATCGAATAGTCCGGATCTCCTGCGGTGAATTTCCTCCAATGATCGAAGTGAAAAATCTACGATTCCGGCAGTTTCTGATGGTGCTGTTGAATTTTCGACAATACCATTAAAACATAAGACATATCGAGGAAAATTTAAAAATGCGAGCTTCAACGAAAATTTAAAAAAACATTAAAACATAAGACATATCGACGACTCCATTGAAAATTTGACTAGGACTCACCGGAAGGTTGCTCGTCGCAGGAGATCCAAACTCATTAGCATAGCAACCAAGACAGGAATTGAAGCACATTACAAATGCTTTATAAATAATAACAGCAAAATCTCCATATAAAAATATTAAACAGTTAATATCTTGCAGAAGAAATCAACAATCTTCTTCTTATTTTATTGACATTTTGGTGATAAAAAATTGGATTTTATACCTTGTGCTTCTTCTTGGGATTTTCTCCAAATGTACTCTTCACCATTCCAAAAGACTGCGTATGAGGCTGAACAAGACTACCAACAAACTCGAGCCGTGGCGCTATGTAACGGACATCAGATACCGGAAACATCATAACTTGATGACTCACTATATCATACAATAAAATCCTTGAACCACTGTGATCGAAATACACGAGTTTTCTTGTGATTATTATCCTCTAAAAGAGCCACGGGTGATAATAGATACAAGTTCCATGGTGAATTACGTATAACTATCCTTGTCCATGAATCTTTCAAACCGTATTCCTTCATCAACCATAAATTAAAAAAAGCATGTGGCTGAATTACCGTATTTTCTATTAAAAGTAGACGGCCATTCAACATACTCAATTCCAATTCTAATCCCAATTCCAAAGGATCCGCGCATTCCTCTAGTACTCGGGGTATCGGCAAAATCTTGTGTTTGTATGTTCTAAGATCAAACGCTATAATGTAATGTTTCTTATCAACACTATAAGTTGGATGATAGCAACTAAGTATCCAATGTGTCAGTAAAGTGACTTAAACTCTACATCTGGTGGAATCAATCTGAAGACTCAGCTGAGTGATGGTCACCGAGAAGTGTATTCAATTTTGTGCTTCGGTAGGGTGGAGTCTACTGAGCTTCGTCACGGGGTGACTATCGCCAGGGGTGATAGTCTGCTGAGTACTCGAATACAGCAGGGTCCCACATCTGCTAATTCTGTTATGTGATAGCTATACAGTGTCATTAAAAGGAGGACACGTGTAGGGGTATTTATGGTACATCAGACAAAGATTCCTTGCGGCTAGGGTTTAGGGATTTGTGCCTATAAATACAGTTGTTGTCACATTGTCTGAGTGTGTTGAAATCTGTAAAATTCAGTGCATAATAAAATATCTCTTTTCTACCCGTGGTTTTTTACCTCTCCCACTAAGGGGTTTTCCACGTTAAATCCGTGTTCTTCTTGTTTCTGTTTTCTCCTTTGATTGTTTATGTTTGATTGCTTCTGTTTCTGTTTCTTGCATCTGAAGTTATCTCCATCCGTTTTATAACACAATGTAAAGCAAAATTTACTAAAGCTCCATCCATATGCCATACCGGACCAAGAAAACCTGGATCTGGTTTTACGATGCTCCATGTATTGGATGTCAGACTGTACATTCATATACAAGGAATTCTGGATCAGTACATGTTATCATAACTTTGTAGTCATCGTGAATATCATTGTATCCGAAACTGCAACATTGTACATAATCATCGTTACGGAAAGACGATCTTTTAGGCAAAACCCAAGATGAATTTGCGAGCGGATTGCATATAGATATGTCATATTCACCGTATCAAGCTTCATGTGGTTCAACCGTATGCTTTTGATAGCTAATTTCACAAAATAAACCATTGCAAGAGCCTACCATCTTTGAATCCATGCTTTCAAAAAGGGGTGAAGCCGTTGAAATCGGAAGCCTACTTCCGAGTTTTCCCCGAAGGTGAGTGCGATCCTTTTCATGTGTTTAGGCGTGTCGGGAAGAACTTGATAGCCTAATCTGTTTGGTATTTTAATTTTTATCGATGCTTGACTGATGCGGCAGATGCAACTTAGCGAATTCCGGGTTTGAAATCAGAGAGCGTTCCATGATATCGATATGCTTTTAAATCGAAAAAGGGTTTTTACCGGTAACCATACCAGGATATAAACAATTAGATCCTCTGGCAAATAAGAATTCAACATCTTTGGAGATTTATTTATTTATTTTTTTCGTTTTTTTGTTTTCTTTCAAGTGAGAAATGTTCTTGCAAAAAGAATGCAGAACCCTCCCGGTTTTATGATTATATATATATACAGTAAAAATGAGAGCAATATTGTACACTAGTTTTATCCTGGTCCAGACACACAATGCCAGCATTGTCCACCACATAAAAATGAGGGCAATATTGTAACTTTAAGATAATTTTTTCCACAAGATAGGAATCCATGTCAAAATTTTCGATATATATATATATATATATATATATATATATATATATATATATATATATATATATATATATATAGAGTGATTTAACCAAACCCTCCCCTCCCCCACCCCCACCCCCACCCCACCCCTCCCGAGTCCCGACTTTTTTTTTTCCTTTTGGATTCTGGGACAATTTCAGCGTCCGGTTAGTTAGCATGGATATCTCAGAAAGCATTGACTTCTTTGGATTTTGGGATAATTATCATGTTTTTTCTTTTGTTGAACTGAGGATAATTATCATGTTAATTATGTATATTCATTGTATACATTTATAAATATTTAATATTCTATTGTTGTTTACTCCTAAAAAAAATTAAAAATTCTATTGTCGTTTATAAATTTTACACTATGTCGTACAAAGCAAGCTCTTTTCCACCAGTGTATATATATATATATATATATATATATATATATATATATATATATATATATATATATATATATATATATATATATATATATACACATTTGTATGTTAACAGATGTTTTTTTTTTCTTAAACAAAACATGGAATAAATAATTTGGTGCCTAAGAAATCATAAACAAATCATTCAAATAAAAAAAATCATATACAATTTCCCCAGCTAGTCACCGTTTTTGTTCAATAAACAAAATTTTGCCTATTTCACTCATTGGGTAGTTAGTTCGAACTTTCCAAATAAGTAAAAAAGACCGACGGCGAGGCTTGGGGGAAGACAACAATGTATCACAGGGTCCATCCGGTAATTATAATTATGTACGAGGATACGGAGTAACTCAAACGAATGTGAGAGGATACTATAATGCTCGACAGAGGTGCGGAGCGAGTGTAGCAATAGCGAAACGAGTTGTGATAGGATTAGCCCCAATTCAAGATAGTCCTTTCTTTGACCTACCTTGACTTTAGCGGGTCTACGAATCCGCGGGGGGACAAGTTTGCTAGTGACCAAGCATCGAGTCAAGCAGGAAGTTCAAGGCAGAGGTCTTCGATTGGTAAACCACGCGAGTCACGACTGAGAGGATCTTACTCTTCGTGAATCATCTCGACTAAATGGAACTGTCTAATCTTACTCTCAGGAAGTGACCGATCAAACCCGTGCATACTATTCAGTTGGCTTTGAAGCAGCTGCATGGTACTGGCATTTTGTAGACGTGGTTCGGTTATTCCCATTTGTCTCTATCTATTGGTGGGGAGGTATATGATGGAACGTACAACCTACCACGGCTAGGGTTTGGTATCATAGTATGCCCAGTGTTGTTAAACGAACAGAGCAGTTTGTGAATAAACTCGTGTTCGGCTTCTTAGTGCTCGTGATCGTTTGTTCGTTTAGCTTAACGAGCCGAGCTCGAACACAATTGTCGGCTCGTTTGCTTAACCAACGAACACGAGCTTTGTTCGCGAACGGGCTTATATAAATACATCAATTTACAGTAACTCTAACTGAAAAGATGATAAGTGTTTAATTCATTTAATAGGGATTATAGACTGATTTTATATAAAATTTAGATATTTTTATTAATCTATAACTTGTTATTTTTACATTTCCACTTTATGTTGTGTACCTTAATGAACCGAACTCGAATCGAACTCGACTTGGGTTTAATATCATACGTCTGCCTTATTGAAGAGCAAAGAATTATTCTCCCTTGAATTACGAAAATAAGTTTTAAAAACAAGACATGGGTTACTGGGTGTACGTATGCTCATTTTCAAAGCGGAGATTCTCAAAGTAGAGGATCCGGACCCCAAGGGAAGAGTCTATCGACGAAAGATTTGGTCAATGTTGAATTCTTATTTACATGACGATCTACTTGTTCTTGTATAATTTGGTGAGATTGCTGATAAAAATCTCTTGGTCGATTTAAAATCGTATCGAAATCATGAAACGCTCTGATCTCAAGTCAAAAATTCATCAAACTACATCTAAATCAGTCAAGCATCAACCAATTAATCTCGCGCCAAACATATTAATATGTACATATGTTTATGAGGGGCTAGAAGTAGAACGTCCATTCTCCGAGCACAAACACGCGGTTGATTTCCGAATTCCGATCATCGAGCAAAATTTATTGGTTTCACTTCCCTTTTGGGCTGATCACGCATACGGTCCAACGTAAATATTGCAGGCTTTTGCAAATTAATCCAATTATATACGTAAGCCTAACGTAAGCATATATCAGAGACAAAGCGGAAGGCAAAATGACATACTCGGGTAACTAAAACGACTGATAAACGATCGAAAGTAACACAGGCTGCAACTATTACATCATCAAGACTATCTTTAACCATTAAATACAATGATCTTCGTGACGATTATAAAGTTATGATTGCATGCTATCCATTGTTAATGGATAATAATATTCATGAGTTGGAATATGAAGGTTACGGTCTCAGATCCAAGTCTCAGATCCAATTCATGGAGTAGAGCAAGATCATATTTGGATTTTCTTTAAGTCTTCCTCTGATAAACAGAGGAAACGGAAATCCATTCTATCATTTGATCCTAGAACGTATAAAAACAAGATTTTGTCAATTCTTAAGGTTTTAGAAAAAACTCGCGCCGTTTCAGAGATTGTGTTCAATGGTTGCATAGTTTTAATCAATTCGCAGCTTAATTAGTCTTCCTAATGCGTCAATTGGAGAATCATTTTATGATCATGATTTATGGGTGATGAAATATTACGGTTTAAAGGATTAATGAATTAAAATAACTATACGTAATTAAAATAACTATCCAAATGATCCCATAACAAAATTAGCTTTTTGTCCAAAATGACTAATTTGTGACTTAATAGGGTTTTCAGGACACAGTTGTTTTATAAGGACAAAACATAACTTATTTGACTAAATTACCCTTCAAATTAGCATCAGCGCTCCTTATCCCCAAATTTCCCCAAATTGGCCGCTGTGCGTTGAAGCCGCTGTTAAATCTCCTAGTCATTAAATTCCATTCAATTGCCCCAATTCTTGAGGTCTGATTGCAGAATCCCTTCTCCTTCATTTCTCACCTTATTCACGAGGTGAATTTAGTTCATGGAAAGTCAATTGCAACACGATTTCCGATCAAAAATAATGGACAGACTGCAAAAATAACGGACGGACTGCAATGGAGAATGGTGGTGGCTCCGACTATGAAGGACGTTGTAGCAGAGAGCTCCGATTGAAAAGGAGTTTTTTTTTTTTTTGATGAATTGAAGGGAAAGAGTTTTTTTTTTAATTTTTATGAATCTGTTTGATGTTGTAGCAGAGAGCTCCAATTGATGAATCTGTTTTTTTTTTTTTATTGAATGGAAGGGAAAGAGTAACAGATAGAGTGTGATTCAAAATGGAGCAGAAGAAAGATTTTTTTTATTTTTATTTTTAGGAAGCAGCCGATTGAGAGAGAAGAAAGATTTTTTTTTTTCTTTTTGTTTGTTTGAAGCAGCCGGAGGAGACAAGGCTGCCTGAGAAGGAAATCCCCATTCTTCTTCAGACGATTCCTGTAAACAGCAAAGACAAGGCTGCCGGAGAAATTTTTTTTTTTTTTTTTTTTGGTTTTTGGGCTGCCGGAGGAGACAAGGCCCGGAAATCCCTATTCTTTTTGGTTATTTTTTTTTTTTTTGGTTTTTGGGATTTTTGGGCTATTACTACATTTTTTTGGCTGTTACGACTTGTTTATGGGATGTTACGACTTGTTTATGGGATGTTACTACTTGTTTATTGGCCGTTACTATTTTTTATGGGCTGTTACTACTTGTTTTTAGACTGTTACTACTTTTCCATTTGATGTTACGACATTTTATGGGCTGTTACTACTTGTTTCTTGGCTGTTACTACATTTTATCTAGTGTCGTAAATATTTAACACACTAAATAATTTTTTTCACAGGTCCGAAATATAATCTATAGGTAAAATGTAGAGTATTTTTATTTTTAGCGGGGTCCGTAGACCCCCTTACTCCTTACTAGATCCGCCTGTGAGTGTTACTACGTGGTTAATGTATAAAAGGGTATTTTTGTCCATTATGAATTTGTCATTTCTAATAACATAACATGTAGTAACGTCCTTCTGTACCCATTTATGATTTTTTTGCCTTGTAGCCCCTTCCTCCAAGATTAAACAAAGATGGCGACGAGACATCTGGATATAAGTTATGGCTGCATTACTGACTCTAAAAATAAAATAAAAAAACATCGATTTAAATCATCCACGAAATTCTAGAGGAAAAACATCGAGGTTGGGTTGAGGCTCAACCTTATTTAGAAGCTACTTTTGTTTCACTCTACTTTTGATAGCTTGATCTTCTTTTTCTTGGGACTTTCTTCAAATGTACTCTTCACCGCCTCGAAACATGGCGGATGAGGCTGAACAAGACTGCCGACAAACTCGGACTGTTGCTCAAAAGAACAACTACCGAATAGTGGAAACACCATAATAACTTGATGACTATCTATATCATACAAGAAAATCTGTGACCCAGAGTCACTGTACTCGAAAAATGCAAGTTTTTTTTTGTAATTATTATCCTCAAAAAGAGCCACGGGTAATGAATCGCACAAGTCATATGGTGAATTACGTATACTTATCTTCATCCATGAATCTTCCAAGCCGTAATCCTTCATCACCCAGAAATGTAAAATAGCATCTGGCTGACAATAATGATCATAACAAATTTCCCATAAAAGTAAACAGCCATTCAACACACTCAATTCTAATTTCAAAGGAATAGCAATTTCCCGATCTACTACCTCGGGTATCGGAAAAATCTTGAGTTTATCGGTTCTAAGATCAAATGCTATAATGTAATGTTTCTTCTCAACACTATAAGCTGGATGATTGTCCATCATCTTCCAATGTAAAGCACAATTAACTAAAACCCCATCCCAATTCCATACCAGACCAAGAAAATCTTGATCCGATCGTACTGTGCTCCATGTATTGGATCTCAGACTATAAACTTCACATTCATATCTTCCTCTACATTTTATCCTAACTGTTATCATAACTTTGTAGTCATCATGAACGTCATCATCCCAAAACCGTAACAAACTACAAAATCATCATTAGTGACGACCAACGAGCTGCTTTTAGGCAAAACCCAAGATGTTTTTGTCAGCGGATTGCACAAAGATACGTCATATTCGCCATGAACATATTCGCCATGAACATACGGTCTACCCCCTGGCTGATAATAGAGAATTTGACAAAGTAAACCATTGCAACAACCTACGATCTTTGAATCCATCACACGCGGGCCCGCCGCAGGGCTTTCGGAAAAGGGTTGGAGCAGTTGAAATTCGCATCCTACTTCCATGTTTTCCCCGGTGGTGGTGGTGATCGGAAATTCTACCATGTGTATGGAGTGCAATCCATGATTATAGTCTTCTGACTTGTCGAAAATATAATCATAATTATAACCTAATCTGTTTGGTATTTTGTTGATGCTTGACCGATATTGCAGATGCAACTTGATGAATTCCGGGCTTGAAATCAGAACATTCCAAGATTTCGATACGCTCTTAAATCGGGAAAGGGGTTTTACTAGCAACCTTACCAGAATAAAAACAAGTAGATCCTCTGGTAAATAAGAAATCCACATCGATGGAGGTTGGTTGTTTTTTTTTTTTCAAGGGAGAAAAGTTTTTGCTCTTCAACTGGACAGACCTTACGTTGCAAAAACAAATGCAGAACCCTCACCGTTTTATGATTCTTTATATATATACTAGGAAAAGAGGCACCCGTGCTCCGCACTCCCGGTGTCCCAGATTGTAAATATACAATGCAATTTAACGTTTGTATGCATCGTTGATGAATTGGATTTTAGGTTTCAAGCCAGAGATGTAACAGTATATTAACAGTATATTTTTGGTTTCAAGCCAGAGTAGTATTTTCATCGTTTCACGCATTTGAGCTTGAATTAGCAGTTCATATAATCAAAATATGTACATCAAAGAGCACCAACAATAACGGGGAAATGGCATGGAGAGGTGAAGAAATGGGTATGGCCACCTGAATGAGAATTCATTCACTCACATAAATAAGCAGAAGGAGGAAGAATACAATTACAGAGTGTGTAACAACAACTATAACAAACAGAGGACTCATTTGATTTTACCAAATTGGTACACAAGCATGAAGGGCCTATTGGAAGAACACGTAAATCCCCGTCCACAATATGAAGTAAGAAATCCGATGCCAAGGTAACACCTGAAACAACTATATACACTAACTCATTCAAAGGGAAACAGACGGAAGGCGGCAAAATAACCTTCAAATATAATAGCAAAAGAAAAAGTAACTGACCATGCTGTTTAAAACAACATCCCCAAGAAGCAAGACAAGATTAAGGGAATGTGCAACCGCTGTCAGTTAGCATAAGAGAATACATATATATATATGTTCAGTTTGAATAGAGAAGACACCTAAAAAAGTAGGCAAATAATGAAAATGAACAGCTTGAGGAGTGTATCAGATAAGGAACATCAAGTTCGAAGTGGTTAACGTGGCGGTAACATATTACTCTGCTAGGAAACATCAACGACCGGAATATACTAACTTATCAGAGAATAAACTACTTACTAAACTCATTTCGTAGTTCTTGATGGTAAGGAATGGGAACATTATACACCAGTAAACTACATCAGTGAGCATTACGGCCCCAGCCGTAATCTGTTAACACAAATGAGAAGCAGAAAAGGTAGAAACGACACACCTAAGAAGCAAAGGGTATTTTTTTTTTCTTTGTACCATAGAACCCATCAACACCGGCCATAGTAACTTTTCTAAGTCAATTGATACAACCGAAGCGTCAGACGCAACCTGAGAATAAGATACTGAAAAGGCAATAAACCAAAAAGAAAAAAATCATTGACATGCAACATAAAAGGATATGATGAACTGAAGCATGCACTAAAAGAAAATCAAGAATCCATGAAAGAGTGAAAAATAATGTTAGTATTGGGTTAGTAAATTGTTATGAAAGCTCCGCACCCTAATTCAAGAGACAACTATATAGCAAAATTTATGGTCTTCTTCTATCAAAGGTAAGCATGTTAAGAACCACACAACATTTTCATACCATCAGAACACAACAAAAATAAAAAACAGCAGACCAGAACTAAACATATCTAAAGTTGTAAAAGCAACAGAACAACTGGCTATAGGATTTAAACCAACAATTATTGGGACATGTTCATCAACGCCTGTGCAACACCACGTGTTTGATAACAATGAAATAGACAACAATAGACCAGGCACACTATTGGATACAACAATCAAAAAGACAAAAATGAAATAGTAAGTACCTACGGGATACGAAATAGTGTCATTCTCTCCTTTTGTGTCCTGGCAAGAAACATGGTGGGGAACATCTATCTATCGAACTCAGATAGTTTTTATTCCCGAAATGATTAAAGTTCTTCAGCACAAGACTGAAAGAGGCCATCCCATCATTACATTGAATAAAATTATGGTGATGTGTGTATTTCAATTTTATGTTTTGCATAATACGATTATCCAAAAAAATGCAGGCTTCTGGTGGCTCAACAAAAAAAGAATTTGTCTTTCCTCTTCATTTTTATTGAATTGGTTTGTAATAATAGTGAAAAGGACTTGGTGTCTTTACTGTCTTTGTCTATACACTTCCTCAATTTCAAAGCCCAAGGATTCTAATGCTGCATGGTGAGAGATAGGAACAAACATATAAACGTTTAATGGTTATGTATACCTTCCACTATCACACTCAAATGTAAAGCACAAAGAACACAACATGATCAGATCAATTCACTAACATGATAATTCGGCCCTATTACGTAATCATACAGGTATCCAAAGTAAGAACTTAAGTAGGTAAAGAAACACAACCAAAGTTCATACCATGAGAAGCAGAGTTCCGGCCATGATGATCTCGTTTTTTTGCCAAGTGTAACATTTCATTTTCAGTTCACCAAAGGGCACTATTTACTCTGTAAACACAAAAAGAAAAGGTCCAGGCTATTAGCTGACCAAAGCAAGATGACTAAAAGAGCAGTGAAGGAAGGCTGAAGCACTAAAGCAAGAGAGAAGAACTCAGTGAGAACTCTACAACAAGAACCAAAATACATCAACATATGACATGAAACAATTTTTCTAAGGAAGAAAGCACCACAAAACAACAGACGACAGAGAGTCATACAAACCTGGTATGGGAAAGAGCTGAAACAGCAGCCAAGAACTACAAAGACGACATATATAAATGTGAAAACTTAAAGATGCACAATCACTGAAAGCAAGAGCACAGGCAGCACGGCAATAGAAGACAACACAGCACATCCAAAAAATAAAACATAGCACAACATCATAAGAGAAGAGAGAGAAACGTACAAACCTGGAATAGAAAAGACTTGAAGCAAGAATCAAGAACTGCAAACAAAACAGAGAATAAATACATGCCTGAATCAGTAAACCGACTCTAAAAATCACCGTTAGTACAAAAAACAGAAGAAAGCATGATATTGTTTGAGAAATGAAAGGAAAAAAAAAACAGACATGTGAGAATCGTAGAACAGACAGCACGTTCATAAACATATGAGGCCAAAACAAAACAGCCGTATGAGACTCATAGAACAAAAAGCACATTCAAAACACATGAGTCCAAGTATAGAAATGATAAATAACATTCAATGGATACTAAATGCTAAAACTGTAAGGATGTTCTTATAAAAGCCAGAGAATTAAATAGTTGACAAATTGAAAGCAACTCACCCAACTAAGAGCAGAGAACAAACGAAAAAGGTGTTAATGCGCGATAAGTCTATGAAAGCAAAGTGGAGTGTATATATTAGGAAGGGAATATGAAAAGGTTGTTTTTCACACAATAGATCTAACCATGCAGTGCTTTGAAAACCAGAAGTACTAATTTCTTCTAAAATGATTCAATGTCGTTATGCGCCAAAATCAGCTTCTGAAGCTCCACAGCCTGCAAATACAGAACTGGCAGCATCAAACACGCAACTAAAACTCAAAGAATATACACCATGCTGTCTTAAGTCTTGATTTTATTGCACCAGTATCAATGAATAGACATATTGAAAGAAGCTCACCAAACATGCAGCAGAGAACAAACCAGAAGAGCTTTTAAAGTGCAATAACTCAGTGAATACTAAATCTTCTAAGAAAAAGATAATTGCTAGGGTATTCAAAAGATAATTCAAAACAAATGATACACGCTACAGCAAATGAGAACGAAAAAATTATATGTTCACCTCAAAAGCCTCAAACTGTCTCTGTTAAACATAAACAACAAGGAAATTGTCATTCGAAGGAAAAATAGTAAAAAAGATCAACAAACCCAACATATACTTGCTAAGATTTCAAGATATGGATACCAACAGAAAATACATTAAATCAAAAACCCAAAATAGATATGGAGGTCAATGTTGTTGCTACATCAAAACAACATCAAATGTCGAAAAAAACAAAAAAGGAAGAATGAAAAATAAGAACACAACATCTATACCATCGCTTGTCGACATGGGTACGCAGAAACAATTGAAGCGGAGTTCTGATTTTCAAAACAACATCTATAACATTGTTTGGCAAGTTCTGTCATTTCTCGCCCCACTTCTCAGAGGTATTGGCAAAACACTCGATACCACTCCACCTAAGCACCATCGGGAATTAATCTCAGCCCCACACATGAGCAATTCGTCTATCCAGCCACTAAATTGCCCATCTTTCCGCCTGCAAAAAGATGAAATCGGACATTCAGGGGTGCCAGAGACGAAGAAAAACCAAACCCAACCACCGGAAAACCAAACCCAACAACTCCCGTCCTTTTTTTTATGGGAGTATATATTTGTTTTGGCTATAAAAAAAAAAAGCAACTGGCCCTAATTATCCTCCACTTTGTATGTACCTATTTCAATAAAATACATGTCACCTGAGTAGTCAAAAACATAGGGAAAAAGACATCAGTGCCACACATCATCGATAGTCCCTACAAGACATCAATATAAATGATATCAACCATTATATACGGAATGAACATACATAGTCAATACTTAAACGTAACAATTTTAACCTTGAATCTGTACAAGCTCTGCAACTGCAATTTGACAGATTCGAACAGAGGACATAAGAAAAGAGCTCAAATTTCCCTTTGAAGAACACCCATCGGACGAAAAACAAATTTTTACCCTTTTATTATAATACCTGAACAGCCAAAAATGAAAATTTTCACTGAATCTCCCCACATCAATGGATGAAAATATGCTTTGTTCAAAAAATTTAAGAACTAATCTTCAAATAACTAAATGAAATCCAGATCTACCTTTTCCATTACCGCGCTGTCGTTGATGTCTTCATCCGTGCATCACCCAACGATGCCATCATCCGTGCTTGATTGAGTGGGGAGAGAATCGGTGTGA
Organism: Gentiana straminea; assembly: GCA_036785695.1. Lineage (NCBI taxonomy): Eukaryota > Viridiplantae > Streptophyta > Magnoliopsida > Gentianales > Gentianaceae > Gentiana > Gentiana straminea. Next base: position 2,381,318 of record JAVUPR010000412.1, on the reverse strand, counting down.
TTATTTTGTGGAAAGGAGGAAGGGAGGAGTGGGGTGTGAGTTTGTGAGTAAACTGGTGAGGTTTTTGTGGTGGAGAAGCAACGCATACAGTTGTAAAGTAATTAACAAAATTGAAAGAAATTTGAGATCCGTATCCAATATATTAGTATATCTTTTGTACGGGCCCAAAAATCTATTATTCGCACGCTGCTCTGATTTTATTTCCTCCAAATGCAACACAAACGGAACACGTCGCCTTTTTCAATGTCTTCTTATTACATATAGTAAGATATAGTAATTTAATTAACCAAAGCCGTAGTAGGGCTTAGGCAATGATTTTATATATATATATTCAAACTCATAATTATCAAGAGTCTTCCCCAATTCAAAATCAATTCAATTCGAATAATAAAAGATGAAGTGGTACATGTTGGAAGATTGGCTAAAACAGACAAACTCTATAAAAGATAAGGTTCGATGCTTGCATCTGCATAATGGCAAAGAGTTCGAGTTTTTACCAATTCTCTCATAATATGTAATAGTTTAATTTGATGTGTTTGAGATATATAAATATTTATCTTTTAGAAAATAAAGAGTTATGAAACTCGGCTCGTGAGTTTCAAAAATATTGTTAGCTTTCAATAAAATTGTCACTTAATTAAAAAAAAGCGCAAAACCCTAGCTAAATTTAGTAATAAATTGTAATGGCCAGTGAACAAGAAAAGCAGATCGAATAAGAAAAGTTTATGTTCCATTTTCATACCAGTTCTTAAGTTTCTTCATAAACTCATTAGCATAGCAACCAAGAAAGGAATTAATTTAAGCACATTACAAATGCTTTATTATAAATAATAACAGCAAAATCTCCATATAAAATAAAATAAAAAATTAAACACTTAATCTTGCAGAAGAAATCAACAATCTTCTTCTTCTTTTATTGACATTTTGGTAATAAAAAATTGGACTTTATAGCTTCTGCTTCTTCTTGGGACTTTCTCCAAATGTAATCTTCACCATTCCAAAAGACTATGGATGAGGCTGTCCCAGACTGCCGACAAACTCGTGCCGTGGCACTATGTAACAATCATCAGTTACCGGAAACGTCATAACTTGATGACTCACTATATCATTCAATAAAATCTTCGAACCGGAGTCACTGTAATCGAAATATACGAGTTTCCTTCTGTGATCACTCTCCTCTAAAAGAGCCACGGGTGGTAATAGATACAAGTTCCATGAATCTTTCAAGCCGTAATCTTTCATCAACCATAAATTAAAAAAAAAAAAATTGGCTCAATTCCATCAAAAGTATCTTCCATTAAAAGTAAACGGCCATTCAACACACTCAATTCCAAATCTAATCCCTCCAATTCGTATCCCAATTCCAAAGCGCGTTCCTCTAGTACTCGGGGTATCGGCAAAATCTTGTGTTTGTCCGTTCTAAGATCAAACGCTATAATGTAATGTTTAACACTATAAGCTGGATGATCGTACATCATTATCCAATGTAAAACACAATTAACTAAAACTCCATCCATAAGCCATACCGGACCAATAAAATCTGGATTTGATTTTACGATGCTCCATGTATTTGATCTCAGACCGTAAACTTTATTGAGAGAAACAGAGTTTTGGAAAATATAATTGTATATTCACGCTTGTAAAGAATAGGAGTACAAGAATATATACTACCTAAATTACAATGTAGTATTGAATAGAAAATATATGAACATAAATGTAGAATATTAGCAATAACTACCGGATTTACACTAATAAATACACAATATTTACTAATACCACCCCTCAAGTTGGACGAGGGAGGAGGCCTAACTTGTCACGTTGATGTTCAAAAGCCGGGCGAGGAAGCGGTTTCGTGAGACAATCAGCCAGTTGGTCGGAAGCGTTGACATGGGCAATTCGTAGAGAACCATGCTGAACTTGATCACGAATAAAGTGATAATCGATGGCCACATGTTTCATACGAGAATGGAAAACAGGATTGGAACAAAATTGTGTAGTGCCAAGATTATCACAATAAATCACCGGTTGAGTAGGCAGAGCAATACCAAGATCTTTCAGAAGGAAGGTGAGCCAGTTGATCTCGGCTGTAGCAGCGGCAACGGCACGATATTCGGCTTTAGTAGACGAGCGAGCAATAGTGGTTTGCTTCTTCGAGCTCCAAGAAATAGCATTTCGGCCAAGATAAATGACATGAGCACTTGTGGAGGCATAATTATCTTTGTCACCACCCCAATCAAGATCGCAAAAGCATGAAGGGTAAGGGGAGACCGGCGAAATAATTGGATACCATAATTAGTCGTGCCAAAGCAACATAGCGAAGAAGACGCTTGACATAGCTCCAATGAACGTTAGTGGGAGAATGCATGAATTGAGAAAGTTTATTCACAAATAAAGCAATGTCGTGCCGAGTAAAAGTTAGATACGGAGGTCGCCAACCACCATACGATAAGTAGAAAGATCATCCAGCGGTGTGCCAGTAGTGCTTTTTAAATCAGAAATATCCACTGGTAAAGGCGTGGCTATAGAATTGGCATGTTGCAGATTAAGCTTGACCAGTAATTCACTCATGTAGCGCTGTTGAGAGAGAAGAATGCCAGCGGAGGTGTGAAGAATCTCAATACCAAGAAAATAGGTAAGTTGACCAAGATCCTTGAGTGCAAATTTGGCTCCCAGAGTAGTAATAAATTTCTCCAATGCAAGTGAGTCATTCCCTGTAATAATGAGATCATCCACATACACAAGAACATAAAGTAACACATTCCCAGAATTAAAAATAAATAAGGACGTATCGGCATGGGAATTGGTGAAGTGAGATGCCAGCAGAAAACGTTTGAGTTCTTCATACCAAGCCCGAGGGGCCTGTTTTAAGCCATAGAGTGCCTTGCGAAGTCTGCAAATATGATTAGGACGAGTAGAATCAACAAAACCCGCCGGGCCGGGCTAAATAAACAAATGCCTCCCCGTAAGTGACCCCGCAAGAAAGCATTATTAATGTCTAGTTGCCGGAGAGACCACCCCCGCGTTAAAGCCGGTGTAAGTACAACTCGAATAGTGGGTGGTTTAACAACAGATCGAATGTTTCGTAATAATCAATGCCAGGGCGCTGGGTAAAGCCCTTAGCCACAAGACGAGCTTTGTGGCGATCAATAGAACCATCAGGATGACGTTTCAACCGAAAAATCCATTTAGAGCCAATTATATTCAGAGAGGGATCATGGGGTACAAGGTCCCATGTGTGATTACGCATCAAAGCATCGAATTCCTCTTGCATCGCGGTTCTCCATTGAGGGACTTTTAGAGCCTGGGAGACGGTTGTGGGTTCGGTGTCATGGGAGGGAGAAACACGAGCGTGCAGGTTGAGTTTCTGGATAGGGCGATGAATATTATTTTGAGACCGGGTACGCATGGAGTGTGTTGGAGGGGGCGGCGGTGGAGGGGGCGAGGGGGAGGGGGATGCGAAGTGGCCAAGGGGGGCTGAGTAGGTGCGGGTGGGGCTGGAGGGGGTGCGGGTGGGGCTGGAGGGGGTGTAGGAAGCCAATCAGAGACATATGGGGCGGGAGAAGCAGTGGTAGTAGGAGGTGCCACATATGGAAACACCGTTTCAACAAATTTGACATGGCGCGAGATATAGAGACGAGAGGAGGTTGGTTCATAGCAGAGATAGGCATGTTGAGAGAGGGAATATCCAAGGAATATACAAGGTTTCGAGCGAGGTTCAAGTTTGTGAGAGGTGTAGGGCCGAAGCCAAGGATAACATAAGCAACCAAAAATGCGAAGTTTGTGATAGTTGGGCGGTTTTTGGAAAATAAGGGCATATGGTGATTGCATATTAAGGACAGGGGTAAGCATGCGATTAATGAGATAGACTGCGGTAGCAAAGGCATATGGCCAAAACGTGGTTGGGAGAGACGCATGGGAGAGAAGAGCGAGACCAGTTTCAACGATGTGCATATGGCGACGTTCAGATAGACCATTATGCTCAGGAGTGTGTGGGGGGGGTAGTAAAGAAGGAGATGCCATTAGTAGAAAGATAATCACGAAGAGCTAAAAATTCTCCTCCATTATCCGAATATAGGACCTTAATCGACTGATTAAAAAAAATTTCCACAATAGCCCGAAAACGAATAAAAGTAGGGGCAACATCAGATTTACGAACAAGAGGATAAAACCACATATAACGAGTGAAATGGTCTACCAGAATTAAATAATACTTAAAACCATCCATGGATAAAACGGGAGATGTCCACACATCTGTAAATAAATATTCAAGGGGGCGGGAAGATGATAAAGTAGATAAATTAAAGGGGAGTTTATGACTCTTATTCTCCAAACAAGCAGAACAGTGAGATAAAGATGAAACAGTAGTCTCTAAATTAAACAGGCTGATAATTTTATTAAAAATTGATGGAGCAGGATGACCCAAGCGATGGTGCCAAGTGCTGGACGGTGCTTTGGTGGACGCAAAGGCAAGCAAAGGTCGGTTGGGCCATTCATAGAGTCCATTCCTAACCGGACCACGGAGAAGGAGTTGATTCGTCTGTAGGTCCTTCACAAGAAATTCAAGGGTAAAAATTCAACGTATAAATTATGAGTACGACACAATTGAGAAATGGACAATAAATTTTTGGACATGGCAGAACACACAATATATTGCGTAAATGAAAAGACGTGGAAGTAGATAAAGGAAGGGAGGTGGAACCGCATGATGAGTGATATTAAGACCCTTACCATCCCCAACCATGATGTCATCGGAGCCTAGATACGGAGTATGGAGCGAGAGATTTTGAAGATCATTTGTAACATGGTGGGTGGCACCACTATCAAGAAGCCAAGACGGACCATCAGAGGAGACAGTGTCTGGCTGAGCCGCAAGGTGTGCTTGATGGCGAGGAGGATAGGATGGACGAGAAGCTTGCGTTGCCTGAGTCTGGAGTTGCTGAATTTGAGGACGAACTTGCGTAATGACCTTGGGTGTAACAAAGATTGGCACTTGCCAAGGTAAGGACGACGGAGAGGATTATTTTGGTAAGAACCGGGGGTAGAGGGGCGGAAGGGAGGCTGGGTAGGGGGACGGTACCGGGGGCTGGGGTTCGGACGGGCTTGAGAAGCTAGGGAGGGAGGGTGATTGCGCCAATTTGAGGAGGATGGAGTAGGAAGAAGGGCTGGCCGAGTGTAAGCAGGATGAGCTGAGGCAGGGAGGAAGGTGGCCGAAGAGGAGGAGGAAACTTTAACCTTAAAATTCAGTAACTTTTCATGCAATTCTTCAAAAGAGATAAGGGTATCACGAGCTTGTACGGCTCTAGCAATATCTTGATATTCATCACCAACATTGTCTAAGACCAAATCAATCAAATCCTCATCATCCATAGGTTTATCAAGAATAGCTAATTCGTCAGCTTTGTTTTTGACAGCATGCATAAAATCAGAAATAGATTGAGACCCACGTGACATTGATTTTAGGGAATCTTTTATAGCACGAATACGACCCCGAGATGTCTTAGCATACGTATTTTTCAAAATTTCCCATGCCTCACGAGATGTGGTAGCTTTACGAAGGAAAGAAACTACCTGGGGGGTACACGCAGCAATTATGGTGTGAAGAAGAAGACTGTCCTGGCGCTTCCAGTGCGTATAGTCTGGATTGACCTTGGTGGCGCCATCAGCTTGAACAGTTTGCGGCGGGGGGGTGATGGTGCCATTGACATATCCAATTAAATCATAGCCAAGAAGGAGAGGCTCCATTTGTAAAATCCAAACGCCATAATTCGTAGAGTCAAGCTTAATGGGAGTTTGTGTCGCAGAGTTGAAGGTGATGGGAGTGAAGTCGGCCATGGTGATAGTAAGAGAGAAGGCGGCAGGAAGCAGGAGGAGGTTGGGGGCGGGAAGAAGAAAAGAAGACTGCGGCTGTAGGGTTTTGCAGGAGAAGGAGCGATGCAAAAGTTTTACGAGAGCTCTGATACCATATTGAGAGAAACAGAGTTTTGGAAAATATAATTGTATATTCACGCTTGTAAAGAATAGGAGTACAAGAATATATACTACCTAAATTACAATGTAGTATTGAATAGAAAATATATGAACATAAATGTAGAATATTAGCAATAACTACCGGATTTACACTAATAAATACACAATATTTACTAATAAACTTCACATTCATATACAAGGAATTCTGGATCAGTACATGTCATCATAACTTTGTAGTCATCGTGAATATCATCGTATCCGAAACCGTAACAAAGTACATAATCATCGTTACGGAGCAACGATCTTTTAAGTAAAACCCAAGATGATTTTGTGAGCGGATTGCATATAGATATGTCATATTCACCATATAAAGCTTCATGCGGTTCATATGTATGGTTTTGATAGCTAATTTCACAAACTAAACCATTGCAAGAGCCTACCGTCATTGAATCCTTGATTTTGAAACGGGGGTGGAGCCGTTGAAATTCAAAGCCTACTTCCGAGTTTTCTCCGAAGGTGAGTGCAATCCTTTTTGGCGTGTCGGAAAGAACTTGATAACCTAATCTGTTTGGTATTTTTTCGATGCTTGACCGAACGGCAGATGCATCTTAGCGAATTCCAGGCTTGAGATGAGAGCGTTCCATGATTTCGATACGCTCTTAAATCGAAGAAGGGATTTTACCGGTAACCATACCAGAATAAAAACAATTAGATCCTCTGGTAAATAAAAATTCAACATCTTTGGAGGTTTTTTTTTTAGGAGTTGCCGTATTTTAGCTCTCCAGGTGGCGAGAGGGATGATCCCGTCTAAAACATCCATGTTGGTGGGGCTATGCGATTTCGTTTCCAAGGCGGGGACAGATCCTTGCTTTCGAATCTCTTGCTTTCGAATCTCTTGTGAGGAAAGTCCTATTCGACCATTCAGTTTCGCAGGTGGCGGCAGGGACGGACTCAGCTTTAAATAGGGGGGTGCATAACCCCACTGAGATCCGAAAATCGACGTATTTTTATAGGTAAAAAATGTAAAAACACTATTGATGCCCCCACTCGCCTTTCGAATTTGTTCCGGTGCCCCCACTGAGGAACTCCCAAGAAGAAGCACCCCTTCAATTCCCGGCGCGGCAATGATTTTCAAAGGAGAAAAGTTCTTGCAAAAAGAATGCAGAACCCTCCCCGTTTTATGATTTTATATAGCGTTTTTGTCCTTCTCAACCACTATCTTTTTTTCTTGTCATTTTTTTTTTTCATTTTTGATTAAAAACAGTCCCCACAACCTTTAACTTATATATATATAGTGATTTAACCAATCCCTCCCACCCCCACCCCCACCTCCACCTCCACCTCCACCCCCTCCCTCACCGTTTATGATTTATTTTTAATTTACTTTTTTATAGTCATTGTAGAGTTTTGGTGGGAAAGGAATTACTTAGTTGAATGTTTATTTCTTAAGGGCCAAGATATAGATAAAGATATATATATTGAATTTTTTTTTTGTATCTTAACGAGTTAATTATTTTATAAACAATATGGAAATATGATATTTTCTAAGGAATTTTTTTTTTTTGGTTTGAAAAAGGTCATGTTTATTGATCAGACAGCCAACAAGCTGGAAAAGTTACAAGTGGAAGCAAAATGCAGCATTTTCTGTGATATTATAATTTCAGGTCCCCGTAGGGATTGGTATTTCATGTCAGGTCTGTCCAGACATGATATTTTCTTTTCTAGTTCCGCGTCGAAATGTCAATGTTTGCGTCCAAAATTTAACACAAACGTGAGAATGGAAACAAAGACCCGTCGAAATATAAAGATAGACCAAAAGGACGTTTTGCGTGGAAATTAGAATGCATGCGTTGGAATTGAAACATCACTCCGTCCAATTAAAACGTCCACGTCACAATTTGGACGGAAATAGTGGGTTTTGGAACTGAAATGAAAATTGGACTAAATGCGTTGAATTGTAACGCAACCAACATTTCGCGCGTCGAAATGGGGAACGCGTCGAAATGTTTTCTGAGTTTTTTCTTTTTTGTATTAATTAGATAGTTGATATAGAGAATAATAAGAAAATCGATAGAGACAAGAGTGAAGCACATTAAGATATCATTAAATATTTATGGTTAGCATTTTTAAAATATACATACATATGTGTGTGTTCACGAACATTAACGAATATTTGCGAGCTAGCTCGTGTTTGTTCGTTTAAAAAATGAGCACAACAACAAACAAGCGAACACGAGCTTATACGAGCCAAATCCGAATGTGTTCGCGAGCGGCTCTGTTTGTTAGCAGCTCTAGCAGTGAGTAAATGAACACAAAGATTTATAGTGGTTCAGGGTGGTGTAATCCTTTAATCCACTCTTCTCCTGTGATGATTGGAAGAATTCACTATTGTCTTTCACTAATACAATAGTTATGATTGTCCTTGGCTATACAAACTTCACAATCTACAGACTATCACTTCCTGACTATAAAAACTTCAATGACTAATTGATGTAAGTCAATTTTATGATGCATTTCACTATGTTTTTAACCTCATTTCCTGCGATTTTAATAGTAATTTTGCACCTTTTGAGCATCGATTTGCACATTTTTAATAAGGATATAATAAGTAGTAAGTAGTAATAAATAATAGTTTTATTAGTATTTTTGGGTCATTAGAGACCGATCTTTTGTTGGCGGGTTTATACTTGGTATTTTTGGCGTGTCATTGCAGGATCTTAGGTTGACCAAGCTTCGGGAGAGATGATTTTATTGTTGACAAGACGCGTTTGTATAGTGCGAAGCGTGTACCCAGAGCCACGGAGTTCTTACGGATCAATTGTCTCGGGCATTTCTACTCATAGCTGATTTAAAGCGACTTTTGACCTAGCTTAGAGGCATAATTCGGTTTAGACTTCTTCACAAGAGTTGTAGATCGTCGAACAAGCTTTCCAAACGCATCTTGAATAACTAAAATCGGAGGTCAACACGCATAGTTATGGTCAATTTACCGAAGACAATCTAGTACCGAACCATTTATCGAGCCGAACTTCGGGCAGCTCGGCTTGTTACGCGTTTTTCACCATAAAAATGCGAATTTGCAGCAGTTTTCTCATCTCCCCCCTTCCCCAAAGCCTTAGAAGCCACCTTACTCCATTAGAGACCTTGGGGGATGTCACTTTAACACAAAAATAATGTAATTAACGGATTGTAATTGATGGAGGACCATCAAGCCATCCTTATTTTCTACACAACTTTTATGGTCCACGATTTCACATTGATGATCGTTAACCGTCTAAGACTCATGTTAAGTGATTTGCATGAGATCTGCAATCCCTTCAATGTGGAAAACTTATGGAACTTTAATTTATCATTTATATTTACTTTTTTAAGGTTCCATATAATTATGAAGGGTTGGTTTATTGAAGAATACAACTTGTTCTTTATTTGGGCTGAATTCGGCAGATTTGCATATTCTGGACGGACTTGCATGTTTGAATCGATCCAGTTGTAATCCCGTGGACTATTATCATTTAAGAGATCGAAGCCCAATGTGATGAAGTACATGTCCAAATGAAGAGAATGATTTTCTTACTTTGATTGTTTTAACACATTTAGGCCAAATAGCATGGTCAAGAATTCAAGAGAAGAGAAGATGACTTTTTGCTATTTTCTTTTTATTTGGAGTCTTATTATTAATATTGGTGTCCAATAAAGTCTACCAAGGCCATATATCACGAAATTAGAAGTCTTATGATGATTGATTTCATCAAATCTTTATCTTATTTTGGTAAATAATCAATCAATCTGATTGGGGATTATTTACTAATTATTGATTTGAAGATATCTTTTATTTTAGAAAATATTTCTTTTCTCTTTTTCACCTAGACACGGAAGGAGATTAGGTTCATTGCTATTTCTCCTTTTATTATTTTATTTTTATTTCTAGAAAATAAAATGTCAACTTCCTTAGCCTATAAAAAGATGGGCACACCATACGTGTTTCACACCTTGAATTATAATCATATTGAGAGTCTTTCTCGTAGAGTTTTTACAACTTTTATTAAGTGCATTTTAAGTTTGTGAGTAAAGTTTAAAGTGTTCATTGTAGTCTTTGGTTTGAGGATCATTAGAAGGGTCTTGGCTTCTTCATAGTCATTGTATCTTCTAGTTTCATCCTTGAGTTAAATTACTTTTGCTCAAGTTTTTTCTTTCATCTTATTCTATTTTTCCTTTTTATCTTGGGATCTAAACGTGAGTTTTCATTGTATAACTTAGGGTTCTTGACAATTTCATTGTTAAGGGTCCAAGGAATACATCAATAATAGCTAGATAATTCAAATCTCATGGTGTTCTTCAAACTTCTTCTTTTCTTCATGGGTGTAAGATGATTGCTTGTACTTGGAGGAGATGGAGTCAATGAAGATGGATTTTCATGGGTAATTTTTTATTTAGCTTATTGTTCTTTAATTTCATCTTGATTTGTGTTAGTTTTAGTTAGATTTGTATCCGGAATTCTCATCTTTTTGAAATGGTGTAAAAGCCAATTTGGAGAAGATGAAGATGAAGATGAAGTGTAGAGATCTAACCCAATAAATTTGAATTGTGAATTGTGATATTGTAGATCTAACCCAAGAAATCTTATAGTCGAGGAATCGAGGTGGGTTCTTAGATCTAAAATTGTTTTTTTGAAGGATTTTTGGAGATTTTTAACTCAATTTCATGAAGATTGATTGTGTTATGAACTGTATTTATTTTAGTTTCTAATAAACACCGTTAAAATGATTGTGTGTTTTAGGTACAAGCAAGTTTTTAAATTTTCACCATGGCTCATGACATATTTCTAAATCAAAATGGAATTTCACTCTTTCAATATCTCCAGACACGATTTACCCTGTATAATGTGAGTTTAGTTATTATTCATCTAATGTTTATCAATTTGTAGGGTTACTTATGAGTCCCAAAGCTAATTTTATGGCTCTTGCGGGCTCGCTCAGCGTGATGTATAGCTAGCTAGCATTATTATTTTTTTTTTTTTTAACCCAAACGCTCTAATTTCTTCCTTTTTGGATCGGGTTAGTTTTGTTGTGTAATGTTTTTTTTTGTAATCTCTTTTAGGCATGGACTCTTTTACCGTTAAAATTTCATCACTTGATGTCTTCCCTCTCGAGGAAACTGATAATTCTGGGGAGCAGCCTCCCGAGCAAACTTCCCTTTATTCATGCTATTATTCTTTTTATTATTATTCATGGTATTATTCCTTTTATTATCATATAGCTGTTTCTTTGTTGTATTAGTAAATAGTAAGAATATGTGTTACATGACATTTCAGGGTCGAGGCTGAGTTCTTCCGGCATTTATCCGTTTGTTGGTCCATACCGGAAGAGTGGAGTACCCGGGCATTGACTTTTAGCCAGGATAAAAAAAGCTCGCTTTCACCGTTAATGTGTTATCATTATTCCATTTTTATTTCCATGTAATTTTTATAAGTGAGTGAATTTACTTATGGCACAGTGGTAACACTATAAAGACCGTGTATGTGTTATCATTATTCCATTTTTATTTCCATGAAATTTTAAATGTAATTTTAATGAGTGAGTGAATTTACTTAAGGCACGGTGGTAACACTATAAAGACATTTGATGTCGAAACGGGTTGCCTTGTAAAGGTGTAGTCGAGATCAACTCTTATGGTAAGAAAAATAAAGCCATTAATTGCTTATTATTCATAGCTTCTTTAATGAATTCAAGATATACCTTTGGGTAAAAGTATTTTGTTTTGTATATTCTAATTTTTAAATTTTACAATCATAACTCCGTCAAAATACTCGGTAGGATGGTCAATTTGGTATTCAGACCGGGTATTTTTTATTGAGGTCAGACTAAAATAACACGTCGTAAGCAATTTTCTCACTCGGCCGGGCTAAAAATCCCATCCTTCATTTATTTTTACAAAACAGAAATTAATTAAGGCAAACCTTGGTGGTGGGAAATAAGAGAAAACAAAGTCGGAAAACAAGATCAGAATTAGAAAACCTTCAATATTTCACCTGCTCCCTCTTTTTATTTTATTTTTTACAAATTAAAACAAGATCATGTTTATAATAAATACCAGAAAAGGGAAAACAAATTCAGAAATGACGCTGGAAGGAGGACCCCGACCCCAACCTTGGTGGTCGGAAATAAGGCAAAGGTATCAGTAAGAATGTCTCCGATGGCAACTTTGCGAGTTGCTGAGTTCTCAAGGAAGAACTCACAGGACTCATTGAAACAAGAGGGAGCAGGTGGCACCGAGATCTGGGAACAATTTTGTGAGCTGAAATGGAGTCTTGGCCTTGGCTTAGATTCAAATTATCGAAGGCTTTTTGACACTTCTCATCCCACTGGAATGGACTCGCTTTCTTTAATATCTTGAAGAATGGTAGGGCCCTTTGTGCTGATATCGACAAAAAACGATTGAGGGCCGCCATCCGACCTGTCAACCGTTGTACTTTCTTTACGTTACGAGGCGTGGGCATGTTCCTCAGGGCCTCGATCTTATCCGGGTTAGCTCTAATCCCGTCTCTCGATATCATATACCCTAGAAACTTCCCCGATCGGACTCCAAACGTGCATTTCTTTGGGTTGAGCTTCATGTTCGCAGCTCGCAGCACCTCGAAGACCTCTCTGACATCGACAAGAAACTGTCACATTGACTTGCTCTTGATCAATAAATCATCAACGTAAACCTCCATATTTCGACCTATCTACTCCTCAAAAATCTTATTGACGGCTCTCTGATAGGTGGCGCCTGCGTTCTTTAGGCCAAACGGCATTGTTACAAAGCAAAACGTACCAAATTCTGTGATAAAAGCGGTTTTTTCCGAGTCCTGGGGGTCCATGAAGAATTATTTGAGAGTGGTTCAGGGACTGATGTCAAAGTTCAAAACGGTTCGTATTGATCAGGTACCCCGAAGTGAGAACAAACGGGCCGATGCGTTGTCTAAACTCGCATCGAATTTCAAGTCAAAGAGGAAAGTTCTGGTGGAAATGCTAGCGGAGCGAAGCTATAACGAGGTCGACTTGCAACCAGTGGTTCAAGGATCGACATGGATGGATCCGATAGCATTATTCTTAAAGGACGGAATTCTCCCGTCTAATAAGTCTCGAAGCCGAAAAATCGGGCTACAAGCCTCGAGGTACGCTCTATTCGACTATCTCGCTATATCGAAAATCGTTCGTAACACCTTGGATGCGATGCGCATCGAAGACGAGGGGGCTTATCTCGCTCGAAGAGATACATCGAGGAGTTTGTGGTAACCATTGCGGAGCTCGGATGTTGGCAAGAAAATGCAAGCTAGCAGGCTATTTTTGGCCGACAATGCAAAAGGACACCAATCGATTGGTGATGAGGTGCAGGGCTTGCCAGGTACACGATGTAGTAACCCATCAACAGGCGCAAGAGATGAACGCCATCGAGTCGGTATGGCCGTTCGATGAGTGGGGGGTCGATATAGTCGGACCTCTGCCTCGAGCTCCGGGTAATTTCAAGTATGTTGTGGTCGCGGTTGATTATTTCACGAAATGGGTCGAAGCCAAAGCTCTAACTGACATCAGAGCTCAGACCATCAAGAAGTTTTTATGGGAAAACATTTTGTGCAGGTTTGGAATTCCCAAGTATCTGATATCGGATAATGGGACTCAATTTCTAGATGACCGCGTGCAGGATTGGCTCAAAGAGTTCAAGATCGAACATAGAACGACATCGGTGGCCCGACCTCAGTCCAATGGACAGGTCGAGCAGACAAACAGGCAAATCAAGTTTGGGTTGAAGAAACGGTTGGAAGACGAGGGTCGAGATTGGGCAGCTCAGTTACCCAGCATATTGTGGTCGTATCGAACAGCACCCAATTCAGCTACCCAGTAGACTCCATTCGCTATGGCTTATGGATGCGAAGCAGTGATACCTGCGGAAATCGGACTGGCCTCACCTCGAGTTCTGGCATATAACGTTGAAACAAACGCCACCGATCTGCTCCAAGAGAAGGATAGCGTCGAAGAGAAGAGAGAGGTTGCGGCATATCGAATGGCTAATTATAAAAGAAAGATATCACAGTATTATAACGCGAGGGTAAAGTACAAATATTTCCAAGTGGGGGACCTCGTGTTGAGGAAGAACGAAGCCAGCAGGCAGGACCCAATATGCAAGCTCGAGCCGAATTGGGAAGGACCATACAAAATTCTGAAGGTGCATCCAAAAGGGTCGTATCAGTTGGGGAGATCGGACGGCAGCACAGTGCCCCGGACGTGGCACGCCACCAATCTCCGGAAATACTATGTTTAAGCTGTTTATTCAATTTATGACATTCGCAACTTCAATTTTTAGTTACTTGTAATATGTCGATGTGACATTTTCTTTTAATGCCTTTTATTCAAGTAATTTTCTTTTCTAAATTGTGCTTAACATACACGCTTATGTAAAAAAGAAAAGGAGGCTGAAAGAAAAAAGACAAAAAATCGACTCCAACAAGAGACCTCGACACGACAGAGTCGGAGCAGTACGGTGAATAAAGCCAAGTCACTGACAATGCTTATATCACCTCCAACCTGCAATACCTCGACACGAAGGAGTTAAAACGGAAAAGTGAATAAAGCCAAGTCACTGACAATGCTTCAATCACTTCCGAGCTGCGCACCATCGACTCGATGGAGTTATAGCAAAATAGTGAAAAAAGCCAAGTCACTGACAGTGCTTATATCACTCCCGACCTACCAATAAGCCACGATGCGAGGCAGGCGGAAAATCCCACGATGGATACCCAACTCGACCAGATCATAAGCACCACGATGTGCGACAGTCGAGTATGGACATTTTTAATACGATGTCCTCTTAAGCCTGACAAGGCAGGATAATCTAATCGAGCTCCGACCAAACAGCCAAGTCAGGCCAATGAGGCAGTACAACACTAGGTCGACTCACACTCAAGTGTGCTACGAGTCATGAACTCATACCACACTTCGAGGGGCCACAGGGGAATTAAGTCCATAGGACTACACCCCGCAAGGCAACATTTACAAGGGAATTAAGTTCGAAAGGACTACACCCTAGACAAACGATCAATAAAAGACAGAAAACATTCAAAACATTCAATTTGAAAAGTTTCAAGTTTACCAGGTCGAATCAATGAAATGCAAGTTCAAACAAATAAAAATGTCAAAGGTATTACAACCAAATCGAATCGAGGTACTTAAAAAGACAAACAAGAAAACAACATCATACAGCTGGCTGGTGGGAGGACGAGGCGTTAGGGTCGACTTGTTCCTCCGACTCGACATTCTCTGCATTCTCTGCTCCATCACCTTCCAGGGCAAGGGTCACGTACTTCTCATACAGGGAGACACCGGCCTGGAATTCTTCGAAGTATCGCCTGTAACGAGGAACGGCCTCTGGATCATATAGGTAGGGCTTTGAAATGGCGGACACATCGAAGTTCGGATCGACTTCTTTGACTTGGTCAATGGCCATGGTAAATCCCCCCTTCATGCCCTGGGTCATCAGCAACGTCAGGTCATCTTCAAGCTCTCTTGAGACCATGAAGTCCCGCTTGGCGGTTTCCGCTCGAGTCGTTAAATCATCAAGGAGGGACTGGACGTCGGTACGAGCTTTGATCGCTTCCGCCACTTCGGTTTTTGTCACCTCGAGCTCCGACCTTACCTGCGCCAGCTCCGACTTCACCTTCGCCAACTCAGCATCTCTAACGGATACATCCTTGCGGGCTTTCGACAATTCATCTCGGGAGGCAGCCAAATCAGATTCAAGCTTGGCACGCCGCTCATCCAGCTTATTGATTTTAGCCTTCTGCTTCTCGATGTCGGATGTCAGCTTGGCTATGGTCTCCTTCTGTTCCTCCATAGCGGCCGATGGAGACTCGATTTTGCTTATGGCCACCTTGGTTGTCAACCGAGCCTACAAAGACAGTAAGGTTAATTAGAGATTCAAAATCGACAAAAAGTTCAAGAAAACGCATGAAAGAATAAAGGCTTACCGCTCGAATGATCTTCAAGTGATACTCACTAAGCTCCTCCGGAGTCATGGCCTCCAACTCGGCGAGGCTCATGGCAGGGAGAGCCTCGACCCCACCTAAAGTCTGAGGAGGAAGAATTCGAGCCTCTTTTCCGATCCCATGCCTGACAGCAGTCGTTTTCTGTCGTTTCCTCGGGACGAGGTCCGCATCGGTCTGCTCTGTCACCTGAGCATCGTCGGGTTGACCCCTCAGAATATCCGACGTCGATGCAAATGTGAGAGCTCGAGCTGGAGTTACCTGACCTCCAGAAACCACTTTGCCAGATACGGAAGCCTGAGCCGGAGTCTTCGACCTGATGCCGGCTAATTCCTGGATTTTCTTCGGGTCTGTCTTCTTGGGGTCGGGCATTTTGCCTAGAGTGTCCATCTTTGAGAAATACTCCACTGTGAACAGAGAAAGTTCGACAACAAAATGCAGTCAAAAAGAAATAAAAAAAATACGAAACACATAAGTGTAACAGCTTGACAGAGTAAATAAGTGTCCTACGCAACACTCGAACATCTTCATCGAGCTCCAGATAAGCGCCCGGGCCAGCTGTCTCGATATCGGGAGGAGGGTCACAAGCAAGGATACCATGCGATGAATGCGGTTTCGGGTGGCGATGTCGGGGCTGAGCGATCTCGATAGCCCCGCACCCGTCGACGTTTGGTATCGGGAGACAAGCCTTCTCATGCCATTTCTAGGGCCGGTAGTTATACCGGAGTGTAGACATCGATGTCCACCAACCCGTGACGGATAAAGAAAAACAATTTCCACTCACCCCGAGATGAGGTCACCTTCCTCACAAATTCCGACGTGAGGGGACGCTTAAGAAAAAAAATGTACCATCCAACATCTTGTAGACTTTGGATGGCGTAGTATTGACGGAATAATCGAACCGAGAACTCGACCTTGGCGATTCGACACGCCAACACGAATCCCATAACGCTCCTAACGCCATTTGGAGCAAGTTGTGGGGCAGTTATAAAAGCGTAAGCGCGAGAATCAAGGGCCAAATCTCCACGCGGCCCAATAAGAGACACTTCGTTTCCTGCACCAATTAATACCGCCAGTATGACGTCACCCTATGACAGCCTATACCTGCAGAGAGCGACAGCTATGTTCCCGCCTAAAGAATACCACGTGTAGAGAAGGCTATTTAAATTTTCAGATCCGATCTCAACACTCGATATGAGCTTCCCTCCGATCTGGGGGGCTTATGATGATACGGGGATTCACTCCTCCACGTGGAATTATCTGATTGGTCCAGCTGGCATGTGGAAAAGTCTGTGTTAGTTATCCACATCGGGTTGATACGAGACGCACCAGTGAAGACCGCAGCTAAGGGAAGATTCTCCAAGTGTCCGAACTCGAACACCGACGTCGATGTCCATCGAGTCGATGGCACATACTTTAGGCAAGGCTCCTTGGCCCACACCCAACAGGTTACTTGGATAAGGAGGCAAGGCCCATTAAAGGGTATTTATGTCAATAGACCTAACCGCCCTAAACTTAGGGCAGAAGAAGGACATGTGCCTATAAATAGCTCATTCCAGGAACTACGTAAGGCTTGATTCCTGGACATTTAGACAGGATACGTAGGCAATCCAAGATACATTCTTGGACTCGACTAAAACACCCATAAAACACTACCTTTTACCAACAAGTTACACGTGGCCCCGTTATTCCGGTGGTGCCTCATTCGATCCACTTCCACGTGGACGATTGGTCCAAATTTCGGCATGTGGAAAAGTCCATCCTTAGATTACACGTGGCCCGAACACCGTTATTCCGGTGGTGCATCATTTAGCATCATCATTTGGCGCTAAACTTAGAAGGAGGGCCTTCTACCGGTGAGTTGGTAAAGAAATCGCAATGACACCACCACCTCTCCCACAAGTTACAGGAAGAAACCGACGAGCCCCGTTAAGAACGCACGATCGAAGAGCACACGGATATAGATCCACAGACGCGGGATATAGATCCAAAGGGGGTTCCATCCCGCATTCAAGAAGTCCCCACCGGATCTAGACCCGCGCTTGCGCATCCACACAGCCTCGCCTTCCTCCCCACCGCCGCGGATATGGCGATCACTTAGCGTCTTTAGATGAAGACGCCCTGAAGAGGGTGGTGGCTTCGGCATTCATAGGCAAAGGAATCTGTAACCCCCCTGAGGAACACCAGCTAGACCCACTGGGTCGTAAAGGGATTGAGAATTCCAGGGGGAAGAGGCCTGTCGATCCTCAAGAGGAGTGTGAGGAAGGCGCAATTGAAATCAACGTGACTAACGCCCACAGACGTCCTGAACAAGAAAGGCAGCAGTGGCAGGTCGAGGAAAGTATACGGAATGAGTTCAATCGCATAGTAGGGAAGGAACAGGTCACAGAATGGCTCGAATCGCCATTTAGTCCCGAGATAGAGATATACACGATGCCTGAGTCATTCAAACCACCCAAGATGGAACCTTATGACGGTACCACGGACCCAGAGCACCATCTGTATCGATATATATCGTTGATGAGGCTGAGGAACGCAAATGATGCCATGAAGTGTCGTGCCTTCGACACGCTGCTCACAGGTCGAGCTCGAGAGTGGTTTCACAAGCTACGGCCCGGGTCGATCTCAAGTTTTTTACAGCTGGGACCAAAATTCTGAGATGCTTTCATTGGGAATAAGAAGTTCCACCTTAGTGCTACCCACCTTATGAATATCAAGCAAGAGAAAGGGGAGTCGACTATCGACTTCATGAGACGCTTTAATCTTGAGGCCATGAAAGTGCATAACGCTAGTGACGCACTGCAGGTTAATGCTTTTGTTGGAGGTCTGCGAAATATGAAGTTGTATGACAAATTGTCTAAGAAGATGCCGAATGATATGGACGAATGTGTGAACATAGTCCATAAGTTTTGCCAAGGTGAAGAGGCAGTGCGTTTGCACATCATTTCACTTGGCCTCAATTCAAGGAACGACTCCCGAAGCTAGACCAAGGGTCATCCTAGGGGTCGGAACGAGGAAAGCAAGACCAACGTTTTTGATCGATTGACAGCTCCGATCCCAGATCGGCTTGGAAAGAAAGGGAATATGAAAGAACGAGATTTTATACCCCTCAATCGATCTCGGGGGGAGGTGTTGGCGATTATGATCAAGAAGAATATTGCACGAACACCTAAGCCGATGTCCAAGGACCCAGAGAAAAGAAAAAATACTCACAAGTATTGCGACTATCACAGAGATGTGGGGCACGACACGGAGAAATTGTTAGGAACATTTTATTATGTTTTGATGATGGCCATACCAGCTGTTATAGCAAGCCTGAAATAAGTTATAACTCTATGTATAAGTCTTTACTTAGAGTCTGACATGTTGTATAAGTTGAGTCAGACAAGTATTGTACTAGTTGGTAGGACGGCAAAGCAAAAACAGATACTCGGCAAAGTGAAGCCAGCAAAGCACCAGCAGAGAAGTATGAAGACATTTTGGTCTGACCTATAACCAAGGAAGTCTGTGATAACCTTGGATAAGTCTAAGTTATGTTTTAAGTGATGAAACTCAATGTTCAAATATGGTGTACACTGGTCTCACCCAAATCAAGGATCAGTGACAAAGACTCTCCAAAAACTAGAACAAAGAAGGAAACGATGAATCGGTGAGTAAACCGACTTTCGGCAAAGAGAAAACAAAACAAAGAAAGAAAGAACTAAGGGCTAAGTCGAAGGCTCACTCGACCGTTCTAAAAACGGCGAAGAGACATTTACAAGATCAAATTTGATATACGATGAAGATTCAAAAATCCAGGCATTAATGCACAAATCATTAAAGGATCAATCAAGGACGGATTTTCTTGCTATACGTTTGAAGAAAGAATCCGATCACTGAAATCAAGGAGAATACAATTAAGGGGGAATCAAGAATAAAATCAAGGGTTATTCCCTCATTAATATAGCCAACGGACGGAATTTCAAAAACCAAGGTTATTCAAGGCTATAAATAGAAGGCATTGACAGGAAAAGAAAAGAACGATCAAGAAAGAAAAATCAAGCGAAACTCACAATTTGAAAAGCCTTCTCTCTGAACTTACAAAGACATATCTAGTGATCAACTCAAGTATCAGAACTACAAAGTCATACTCAGAATTGAGATTGATCAAGCAAGTGTGTGAATCACATTCACATCAAACTGAAGCAACTGAATCAGAGGCAATCTGAGAATGAGTTGAATCTGTGATAGCTGTTGATGGATCTTAATCTTAAGGAACAAAGAAAAGGAAGACCGAATCACCGAAGCATTGCGGTCAAGGAGTGATAGTCTTGTAGATTGTGAAGCTTGGGAAGCCAAGGACAATCATACTATTGTATCTCGTGAAAACAATAGTGAATTCCTCCAATCATCACGGGAGAAGAGTGGATTAAGGGATTACACCACCCCGAACCACTATAAGCCTTGTGTCAATTTAAATTCGCAATTTACTTTACAAAGCATTTATTTAATTAGCCTACATCATAACTTATATCCGTGATCGTCTACACTGATTTGAAAACAACATAGTAAGAAGGGACTTATCCGCTGCCTAAAAGCTTTTAAATAGAAGAAAAGTTTTTGAAACTCCACTATAGTCATTCACCCCCCTCTGACTATAGTTTCACCCTTTTCTGGGACCAACAATTGGTATCGGAGCAGTGTTCCTAGTATCGAACCTCGTTCGCATCTAATTTCGTAACAAGGAGATCACATATTTTCAAAGCGCTTTTCAAATCTGAGTTTTCCATTCACCGTCATTTATATATTCAATTATACCGATGGATTCCTCAAACTTCTTGTCAAAAGTATATGTTTTTAATGTTAACAATTTTGATGAATATAAAATAAGAATGTTGTCTCATCTTGCGGCAACTCATGAAGAGATGCTGGATGTAATCAATGATGGACCGATCACAATCACTACGGTGGTAGGCACAGGAGCAGATCAAGGAAAGGAAATTGACAAACCTAAAAAGGATTGGACCAAGGATGACAGGAGAAGAGCAAATCTGGACTTTGTTGCAAAAGACATGATCTTGAAGACCCTAGACAGCAACATGTTCATGAGAATTAAAGACTGCAAAACAGCAAAGGAGATGTGGGACAAGCTATCATTGATAAATGAAGGATCTGAAGCAGTTAAAGAAAACAAATTATCTGTTGCAAAACAGAAGTTTGAGAACTTTAAAATGAAGGCTGGTGAATCCATTGATCAAATGGACAACAGATTCTCAAGCATCATCGCGAATTACAACAAATTGGACACATATATCCCCAAAAAGAAGTATGCTTGAAAATCTTGAGAGGACTACCCGAAAGATGGAAGATCATAACATCGCAATCGGAGGAACAACAAATCTTGCAAGCACCGACACTCGACACCGATGTCCCGCTTAAAAGCTCATGAATTCGAATTGAACGGCGAAGATGGTGCTCCGGCAGAGACACACAAAATCACCGCATTAGCCGCACCCCAAGAAAAGTAACTTTGCCGAATGCATCGAAGAAAGAGACACAAGAATTAAAAGAACAGGTAGCTTTATTAGTTAAACGTTTTGACAGTTTAAAAAGAAGCCATTCAAAGGAAATTCGTCATCAAACAAAAAGTCAAGCTCAAACAGAGACATGAAGAAGAAAGATGATGAATACAGATGCTTCAACTGCAACAATAAAGGTCACTTCAAGGCTGATTGTCCTGAAGAATATGACAAAGATGATGAAAAGAAGAAATACAGAGCATCTGAAAAGAGAAAGAGCAAGAAGGCACTTAAGGCAGAATCCAGCAGTGAAAAGCATGAAGAATCATCTGACAATGACTCAGATAATAGTGATGAAGAAGACAGCTGAGAAAATGAAAAAGCATGCCTATGCCTCATGACCAAAGAATTGGATGAAGATAAAAGTGATGGCTCAGACACTGAGGAAACAAGCCTATGTTTAATGGCTAAAGAATCAGATGAAACTGAGGTAACATCTAGTTCCTGTTCTTCATCTAATCCATCCACATCTAACACTGCACAATCCTCTAGTCTCCCATACAGCAGACCTAGTCCAAAATCTCATGACTAAATTTGATGAAATTGAAAAAAATCATGAAATTCTGGAAAAGGAATGCAAGGATCTAAGAAAAGAGAATAAGAGGTTAAAGAAAGAACTGGATGAAGCAAAAGCTGAATTAACTAGTAAGGAGACCTACTTAAATGATCAACAAAAAGCAGATGATCATACATCCGTTACTAAAAGATCGCTTAAGAAAATCTCCTCACCAAAGTGAAGGTATCCACCGCACCACTAAAAGCACCACTTACAAACCCTCAAAAAGGTTTGGATCCGGATCGGTCTTGGCTACAACGATCGGGATGAAAGTAGGAACAATGATCAACACCATTCTAAATTCATGACCACTAGTGGACCAAAATTTAGAAAGGGACGCACCATGGTTCCAACGGATCATCCCGTTCCGGTGAAGTCAAGACCCGGTGTAGTGAAACGAAAACTAAATCCTCCTTCCAAATTAATCAAGAACCACGCCCATCCGAAAGGAAAAGGCGGACTTTACCCTTCGAGGATGATTGGAATGTTGCACCTCCAAAATACAAGAGGAAACCATTCCACAAAATGCATCATGTGTTTAAGAAAAACCAAACTGTTCCTAGACACATGAAGCAAGAAAGGTTTCCTACTGCATATTGGAAAGTAAAGAAGGATGCAAATGCACCAAAAGGTGGAGAAAAGTATCAGAATACCTTCAGTAAAAATACTAGAAGCTATTCTGTCATGCCTTATACATATGAAGTTGATGACTTCAATTATCCAAAAAGAAGACCTTTTGGATACACCCTTGGTATGGGAGGCATGATTGCTAACAAGCATGGACCCAAACAAAGGTTGGGTACCTAAACTTAATTAATCTATTTTGTAGGATGTCCGGTACATAGACGGTGGATGTTCCGGACACATGACGAGAAACAAGAAATGGCTCACCGACTTCAAAGCTTTTGATGGACCCAAAGTCACATTTGGAGGTAAAGAAAACCCCGGCAAGATTAAGGGGGAAGGCATAATACTCAAGAACAATCTAAAGATTCAAAATGTGGCATATGTCAAGGGACTTAACTTCAATCGATGAGCATCGACAATTACGTGACAAAGGCTACAATGTGCACTTCAACAAAGAAGGATGCAAAGTGATTCACAATCAAACCAACACGGTAGTTCTTGCAGGTAGAAGACAAGACAACATGTATGTGGTGGACTGAAAAACAGCTAAGGCAGAAACATGCCTACTTGTCAAGAATAAACAATCAACAAGCTGGATTTGTGATCGGGGTCAATCAGGTTATAAAATACTTGACCACCATAAACCAATACTAGCAAGAGGACTAGGCCCATCGTAGTATAGCTATAGTGAATCAAGGTCGATCCCACAGGGAACCAATAGTGGATCATCTTATATACAAACAATTAATGAAACACATCAAGGACATAGAGGCGGTCTACGACCAACATAAAACAAGAAAAGTAAAATTGACACGACACGACACAACGTAGTTAACCTCCCCAATTATAGTCTTTATCGTTTGGACCTAGATAATTTATATAATAAACTGAACTTATTAACTGTCAATCCGTTTGTATCTATCTTAGATTGGCTACGGGAGTCATCCCCTTAAACTTGACTTAGCACCGGTTAGGTTGCTAGATCACTGTGCTACATTACGTGACTTCGCTTTTTAGGCTTCCATCTCATATAACTTGCACTCTTACGACACTAAGGATGCCGATATTAATCGTACACCTCGTCCAGGCAACATTCCTATGGTTAGGCGTACTTCCTAAACGATCGCATCAGTCTTCGTCCCATTAACAATTACCGAGTTATAGTCTCATGCTAATCTACGACGTACGTACAACTAGATGACGTCAATTCCCTAATACAAAACGTATCTAGGTCTCGCCGAAAGTCCCGGAAGATCATTCGTGAGCCGACCTGGAGTCCTATATTGGTATTTTCTAATCATACGCTAATTAAAACAGACGAGCAACGTAGCCGTAGCCATACCTACTGAGATGATAAATTTTATTAAGTTAACCTAACCATAAAGACATGGCTATCTAACGGATGAAAACGGGGCTCGGTCGACCGAATAGCTGGGCTCGGTCGACCGAATGGTCTTTTCCCCCGCATTACATCCCCGAACGTATCTCTCGGCGTTTCATCATACACAATGGATTAAACAGTAATTCGTAAAGCAATTATATAAATTAACATAGAAGCACGGTAATTAAACAACATAGATTCATACATAGACTCTAGGTAGAGGACGTAGGGTATGTGATCCTCATAGACAAGGCATCGCCACCTCCCTAACGTCATAGCCTAGATCTACATCATCTAACTATGAACAATTAACTCAAACGATAAAACATAATTGGGGGGATTAATTACTTAAAATAAAAGAAACAGAAAATAAGAGCTTACATATTTGCAGCCCTTAAATTGCTGGAAACACCCTCAATAAACTACATTGTATTCAAAGCTATAAGATTGAAGAAAGAATGAAGGGATGTGTTGGTGTATAAGGTGTGTTTTTACAATTTCGTAGATGCTTGCTTATATAGAGGTTTTTGCCGACTTAGGGTGGTTCTAGAAGATAAGCACGATATAAGCCGGAAACCGCCCCGAAGCTGACACTCGGTCAACCGAAAGGTGACACTCGGTCGACCGAAGCTATAGGATCGGTCGACCGAACCTAACATTTGCACACATTAATCGTTTTTCTCGTCTATCTTGCTCCCCACTCCACGCTTGCGTGTTGATCTGATTAATCTTTCGTTTAATGCTCCGATTTTCTTCCTCTATTATCTTGAGATCATTGATTGAATGACATTAATCCTCTCGATTTGTCGTGATCTGCAAAATCAATAATTATCGCACAATAAATCGGCTTTAAATAATAAAAACGGCTAAATACCAATTTACATAATATAAATCACATAACATTAAATATTAAATATAAACGTGTGATTTAATATAAAATGCGTATTATTAATCTCGATTTAAGGTCAACGTTGATGACTTTTACGGGTATAATTTGACCGTCATCAACTACCCCCCACTTAGACTTTGATCGTCCCGAACAAAGCATCAATAAGTCATTCCCCAAGACAACATTTTCTATGGTCAAATCATACTTACACAAGAAACTCAAGTCAAGTCATACTAGTCATGCTCATAAGATATCCATTATTCACTACTGACTATGAATCGAAGTGATGTGTGCATGTGCATTTAGTTTTATATATTCGTGGCAAGATCAGAGTTTATGCTAACTTCGCAATCTCACCCTACCAACCTCAGCATTCATACTCCTCAAGCCTTTAAATTTTTGAAGCACTAGAGCAATAAGCAAGAGCGTATCTATAGGGTTTTTGGACTTGGAGACCGAGTACTACTCAAAGCCTCTTAAAGAGTTGAATATTCTTTTCATATCTTCATATTTTTCAAATACTATCAATCTCAAGGAAGAAAACTTTTTAGAGTATCCCCCTATCTTAGATCATGTATAGCATCGAATATTACCACAAGCGCGGGGCTACTTTGGTAATGTTACTACAAGCCCAGTGTCTAACATTTTGCTAAAACACATGTACGTCTCAAGCTTATTACTCTGCTTTTGTTGGCTAAAAGATAAGAATGCATCAGCAGATAGATATTGACACTAAGTCTACATAACCAATCATCTATGCAATGTACACATAATTTCTTCAGTTATTATGATTTGCGCGGTATACTCGACTCATTTATTGAGTAATTGAATAATAAATAACTACTTGCAAAAACGGGCATGAATATCCTTAAATTTACTTAACATAAGTATAAAATGATCACGTACTTATGAAACTTGGTTCCTTTCCTATCAATTCTTAGCTAGGAACTCACAATTCTAAGGGTACGAGATAAATAATGTGGCATTTATTCAATTTTTTCAATCATGTACCGTTTCATTCAATTTTCCATTATAACATAACATGGCTAAGTCTCCTACCCCCCACTTAAACATGGCATTGTCCTCAATGACAAAAATAAATGAGAAGTTAAGAAAAAGACTTAGCTCTGGAAACGGCTCTCAAGTAAAGGAAAAAGATCGGAGTAAATTTCAAAGACGTTGTGGAGAAGCAAGTGCAAACTCGTATAAGCGAGACAAACTCCACGAAACCGTTAATAACACCATGTCTATGGAAGTTCTAAAATAATGTGGCGGTAATGAGGTATAAATACCTAAAAACAAGTTTAAGCCACTTTATTTTATACAACCAATGACAAGGGAAACCAAAAAGAAAATTACTAAATAGAAAGAAAAATAAACAAGCAACTAAAGATGGTGGGCTTCATCTACAACCTCCACCGCCTAAATATTCTTAAAACCGGGTGGAGAAGACAAAGATCAAAAAGCATAACCCCATGTGGGAAAACACGAGGTGGACTGGCGCACTATGTATTCATTCCAGTATAAAAGAGAAACTTGGTAAGGTATAACAGATTGAATGCGACCTATTGGCTAAAGATAAAATCAAATACTTAACGCAGAAACTTCTCGCTTGCATTGGATATCAACAACTTAGGGAGATGTAGCTACTCCTCGAAATTACTAATAACCCAATGTATCACGTAAAAGTCATAACCGTCATCAACAAGGTCGGATCGGTGTGATAGTTCAGAACAAAACTTATCATCTAGAAATGCCGGAATAGTCGGAAAAAATGTGAAATTTAAAACTTCCGGTAGAAAGATAAGTTGTACGTTGATCGAACCAAAAACCTTTAAAATCTATCTAGGGTCAGAGCTACACTTCCCCCAACTAGGATCATGAAAATCAAAATGATAAAAAATAATCATTAAAGCTTAGCAATATTTCAAATTCCGCAACACATAGGTATTGTGTAAACAAAATGGAGATTGAGAGTATGATGGGTTTAGAAAAAGATACACATAAGGTTGGGAAGAAAAGATAAAGGGTGGGTAAGAAATTGTGTTTATGGGTGGGTTGAAAATGGTTAAGGCATTGAGATTGGGTGGGAGAGTGAAACGGATGGAAAGAAAGAGAGGCGATGAAAGAATGGTTAGAAATGTGAACTTTCGGGGCAGATTGGTGAGAGGATCGAAAAGTTTGAAGGTGAAAAAGTGTAAAGGGAAAGATAAGGATAATTGCAGATTGAATTGCGCACCACTTTGAATTTTCACTTGGATCACCATTCTAAAAGATTTTGGAAGTTGACCAAAATTGTTCTTGTTCACACCAATCATTCTCTGTTACATTTTCAATAATTCTCAAGTTCTCTTAATGCTTCCATCTTAAGGTTGATTGCTAAATTTCCTTTTCTTTAGCAATTTCTCGACTCTCCTACGGAACTCTATTTCACGTGGCCTATATTGAGTAAAAAAGTTTTGCACATCCTTAGCCCAATGGCCATCAGAACACGGCAAAATAAAAAAACCTCAACATATGTCACGTTACTCTTATTGGACTCAAAGAAAGAAAAACCTAAAATCCTAAAAAGAAATCCTAAGGGTTTTAAAGAAGTAGTTCTGAGTTTAAAGTCCTCAGATCGACTTTCCAAAAGTATCCTTGTCAGTCATTATTCTTGGATCACTAGATATTGACCCCTCTGAGCACTATTAGAGGTGGCTTGTCGCTTTTGCGGATTAATACCCTTCCCTTGGTTGTGAGACCTAGGAAACGACATTTATCCATACCATTTATACAAAGCTCTTACCTCGGCTCTCGTTTTAGGAATTAGTGAATTCTAAGAAACTCGGCTAAAATTACGGTTTTGGCCTTGACAATAAGAAACAATGAATCTAAGTACTCCGAATAAAGTCGGTTATGTAGGCAAGCCTATGCCGTCTTATTCGTTGGAACATATGTGACAGTTCAGGCCAATCCGTCAAGTTTAAGCCCCGTTTAGCCCGAAGGCTTATCGGCTATGCTAAGTCTTGTTGAACTGCTGTAACGTACATCACACGTGGAGGGGAGTCGATTGAGCCGAGGCTCGTTTGAACTCGCCCAACCATGGTTAAACCATTTCCGAACCAATGTACTAAGATTCTTCGATTTCTAAATTGTCACCCAAAGCGTAATCTCGTTTTTGTTTAAGGTGGGTTCACCGAGAAGCCATCACCATAAACATCAACGAAAGCCGAAGATTGCTTTCTTTCAAAACTCAATGTCTTCTTTAGATTGTGAATGCTTAAACTACACAATTTGTTGCTCCCATGGCCAGTAGAAGCAATTTCATGCATAGGACCATGAGATTTTAACAGAACTACGAGGAACTCTTTATTCACTGCTTCCTTCAACTACTACATGTTTCCCTACACCCTCTAGATGAGATAGATTTGGGGGCAGAACCTTCCATACTAATAAAATTATTCTTACAAACCAACTCTGGGCTAAGATTCTTACTAAGATTCATGTATAGGCTAACTTATGCTCAAAAAAAACCAAAAGGTAATAAAACATAAGCAAAAAAAGGTAGTACCTTGCCTTCAACATTGTACCACGAAGAATTTAAGCCTTAAAATTTTTTCGGAGCCATCTTGGTGCTTTAAAGGTATTGCTTTTCCCATCTTAGATTCGTAGCTCCACATGTTTGCTGGGTTATTTTCTCAGCGCCCGCGAAAAATTACTGATTCAGATTATTTCTTCCCTGGTTTCTGCAAACAGAAGAAAAACAAAACAAACCGTAGACTGATTTTAACATGGTTTCCCATGCGCTATCGTACCTACGGATTAAACATACGGGGATAAACGACACGCGAAATTCCAGACTCGAAAAACACAAATCAGAAACCGTGTAAACAGAACAGAACAAGAACAAAACAAAAATTTATAAATTCTCGGTCGACCGAATAATTTTATTTTATTTTATTTTATTTTTTTCATATTTATTTTTTATTTTTAATTTAAGAATCTGGAATTTTCAGACAGAGCAGACAACCAGAGGGACTCAAAACGTAAAAACTGACTCTAAAACAGAAAACTCGACATGAATAAAAAAATTATTTATATATAAAATTGACCGTTGGTTCCCCGGCAACGGCGCCAAAAACTTGATCGGGGTCAATCAGGTTATAAAATACTTGACCACCATAAACCAATACTAGCAAGAGGACTAGGCCCATCGTAGTATAGCTATAGTGAATCAAGGTCGATCCAACAGGGAACCAATAGTGGATCATCTTATATACAAACAATTAATGAAACACGTCAAGGACATAGAGGCGGTCTACGACCAACATAAAACAAGAAAAGTAAAATTGACACGACACGACACAACGTAGTTAACCTCCCCAATTATAGTCTTTATCGTTTGGACCTAGATAATTTATATAATAAACTGAACTTATTAACTGTCAATCCGTTTGTATCTATCTTAGATTGGCTACGGGAGTCATCCCCTTAAACTTGACTTAGCACCGGTTAGGTTGCTAGATCACTGTGCTACATTACGTGACTTCGCTTTTTAGGCTTCCATCTCATATAACTTGCACTCTTACGACACTAAGGATGCCGATATTAATCGTACACCTCGTCCAGGCAACATTCCTATGGTTAGGCGTACTTCCTAAACGATCGCATCAGTCTTCGTCCCATTAACAATTACCGAGTTATAGTCTCATGCTAATCTACGACGTACGTACAACTAGATGACGTCAATTCCCTAATACAAAATGCGAGATCTAGGTCTCGCTGAAAGTCCCGGAAGATCATTCGTGAGCCGACCTAGGAGTCCTATATTGGTATTTTCTAATCATACGCTAATTAAAACAGACGAGCAACGTAGCCATAGTCATACCTACTGAGATGATAAATTTTATTAAGTTAACCTAACCATAAAGACATGGCTATCTAACGGATGAAAACAGGGCTCGGTCGACCGAATAGCTGGGCTCGGTCGACCGAATGGTCTTTTTCCCCCCAGATTACATCCCTGAACGTATCTCTCTGCGTTTCATCATACACAATGGATTAAACAGTAATTCGTAAAGCAATTATATAAATTAACATAGAAGCACGGTAATTAAACAACATAGATTCATACATAGACTCTAGGTAGAGGACGTAGGGTATGTGATCCTCATAGACAAGGCATCGCCACCTCCCTAACGTCATAGCCTAGATCTACATCATCTAACTATGAACAATTAACTCAAACGATAAAACATAATTGGGGGGGATTAATTACTTAAAATAAAAGAAACGAAAAATAAGAGCTTACATATTTGCAAAACTTAAATTGCCGGAAACACCCTCAATAAACTACATTGTATTCAAAGCTATAAGATTGAAGAAAGAATGAAGGGATGTGTTGGTGTATAAGGTGTGTTTTTACAATTTCGTAGATGCTTGCTTATATAGAGGTTTTTGCCGACTTAGGGTGGTTCTAGAAGATAAGCACGATATAAGCCGGAAACCGCCCCGAAGCTGACACTCGGTCAACCGAAAGGTGACACTCGGTCGACCGAAGCTATAGGATCGGTCGACCGAACCTAACATTTGCACACATTAATCGTTTTTCTCGTCTATCTTGCTCCCCACTCCACGCTTGCGTGTTGATCTGATTAATCTTTCGTTTAATGCTCCGATTTTTTTCCTCTATTATCTTGAGATCATTGATTGAATGACATTAATCCTCTCGATTTGTCGTGATCTGCAAAATCAATAATTATCGCACAATAAATCGGCTTTAAATAATAAAAACGGCTAAATACCAATTTACATAATATAAATCACATAACATTAAATATTAAATATAAACGTGTGA
This sequence comes from Gentiana straminea, assembly GCA_036785695.1. Classification (NCBI taxonomy): domain Eukaryota; kingdom Viridiplantae; phylum Streptophyta; class Magnoliopsida; order Gentianales; family Gentianaceae; genus Gentiana; species Gentiana straminea. The sequence goes on along the minus strand of JAVUPR010000412.1, from coordinate 2,350,483 downwards.
TTTAATATAAAATGCGTATTATTAATCTCGATTTAAGGTCAACGTTGATGACTTTTACGGGTATAATTTGACCGTCATCAATTTGGCACAGAAGATTAAATCACCTGAATTTCAAGACCATCAACAAACTATCAAGGAGCAAGCTAGTTGAAGGCCTGCCAGAGATCACATTCAAGAAAGAGAGTCTATGTGATGCTTGTCAAAAAGGAAAACAAATAAAAAGTTCATTCAAGTCAAAGCCTTATCAATCTACAACAAGAGTTCTACATCTGCTGCACATGGACTTGTTTGGACCAGTCACACCAGTAAGTGTGAGTGGTAAGAAATACACTCTTGTAGTGGTGGATGACTTCTCAAAGTACACATGGACCATTTTCACGAACAAGAAGAAAGAAACACTCAAGAAGTCGCTGCATTTGTTGAGAAGACTCCAGAATGAGAAAGAGCTAAAGATTATCAAGATCAGATCAGATAGAGGCACTGAATTCCTAAATGAAATTATCAGAACCTATTGTGAAGAAAATGGAGTATTACATCAACTATCTGCAACAGGAACTCCACAACAAAATGGTGTTGCAAAAAGAAGAAACAGAACCATCAAGGAAGCAGTCAGGACAATGATAGCAGAAGCATGTTTACCAAAGAGATTTTGGGTGAAGCAGCAAACACAAGCATGCCATACACAAAACAGATCAATCATCAACAAACATCATGGAAAGACTCCATATGAAATATGGAATGGTTGAAAACCTAATATCTCATATTTTCATATGTTTGGATCAAAATGTTTTGTCTTAAACAGGAATCAGCTGCATACCTTTGATGAGAAGGCCGATGAAGCAATCTTCATAGGATACTCGACACCAAAGAAGCATTCGAGTACTCAATAAAAGAACCTTGGTGATTGAAGAATCAATACATGTAGTTTTTGATGAACCAAATACAAATGGTGAAGATCTTCAAGATCAAGAAGAGAAAGCGACACAAAGGGAAATCTATACAAATGCAACCATACCAAATACCATCCTAAATCATCATTTTGAAAACCAAGAAGAACCACTTACCAATACACCGGATGAAGCACCGAAGTTGAAGTTCTTGCTCGATGAAGGTATGGAAGCACCAAGTGAACATCAACTTCAACCGGACCTAAATTGGCTAAGAGACCATCCCGAAGAACAAGTCATTGGAGATATTCACACGAGTCGAACCGAGAAGACAAGCGGAGCACATGCTAACTTGCTTTCTATCACAAGTGGAACCCAAGACATAGATGATGCAATCCAAGATGCGAGATTGGATCACAACCATGCAAGAAAAACTAAATGAATTTGAAAAAAATGAAGTCTCGGGAACTAGTTGACGACACAAATGGCCAACATCATTGGTGCAAAATGGGTATTCGGGAACAAGATGGATGAGCAAGGAACTGTTGTCAGAAACAAAGCAAGGCTAGTTGCAAAAGGCTATTCCCAAGCTGAAGGAATAGATTATGATGAAACATTTGCACCAGTAGCAAGATTGGAAGCAATCAGACTCTTTCTAGCATTTGCTTCACACAAAGACTTCAAAGTCTATCAGATAGATGTAAAGAGTGCATTCCTAAATGGACTTTTGGAAGAAGAAGTTTATGTTAAAAACATCCTCCTGAATTTCAAATTAAAGGAAAAGAAGACAAAGTATACAAACTCAAGAAGGCCCTCTATGGCCTCAAACAGGCACCTAGAGCCTGGTATGAAACACTATCACAATTTCTGATCAAGAATGGATTCAACAAAGGAACTATTGACAAGACTCTATTCAAACTAGAGGAAGGAGCAAGCACTTTGCTAGTACAAATCTATGTTGATGATATAATCTTTGGATCCGAAGATGAAAAGCTATGTGAGAAATTTGCAAACCTGATGAAGAGCAAATTTCAGATGAGCATGATGGGAGAATTAAACTACTTCCTTGGCCTTCAAGTAAAGCAAATGAAGGATGGCATCTTCATTAGTCAAGCAAAGTATACAAGAGATTTGATACACAAGTATGTGATGGATACAAGTGGCACGACAGACACACCAATGTGTGCCGAGTCATACTTGGAAAAGATGATGGAGGAAAAGATGTAGATCGAAAAATGTATAGAGGAATTATTGGATCATTATTATACTTAATCGCAAGCGGACGACATAGCATTTGCGGTAGGAGTGTGTGCAAGATTTCAAGCTCAACCAAAAGAATCACATCTTCTACTAGCGGCTAAAAGGATAATCAAATACTTGAAAAACACTATAAATGTTGGTATTTGGTATCCAAAAGATGGAGGATTTACATTGATATCATATTCGGACTCGACTATCTTTGGGTGCAAAATAGATAGAAAGAGCACCTCGGAACTTGCCAAATGCTAGGAACCGGACTAGTCTCTTGGTTCGGTAAAAAGCAAAACTCCATATCTACATCAACAACCGAAGCGAGAATATATAGCGACGGTAGTCAAGTTGTGCACAAGTACTTGTGGATAAGACAACGGCTAAGGGACTATGGAGTAGAAGAGAAAACAATTCCAATCATGTGTGATAACACAAGTGCAATATCTATTACGGAAAATCCAAAAGTATTGCACTCAAGAACAAAGCATATTGATGTAAGACATCATTTTATCGAGACCATGTTGAAAAGGGGGATGTCATCCTAAAACACATACCCACCGAAGATCAATTGGCGACATCTTCACTAAACCACTCGGTTATGAAAGATTCGGTAAGCTAAGAACGAGTTAGGAATGATTGAAATAGAATAAGTATCTAACAGCGACTAACTGGAGTAATCGGCTAAGTGACTTCATTAACTGGTACGACCTTTGCCGTTACAGGAGATGCTGGTATCCAGCGAAGGTAACTTAACTGATTGTTAGGAACAGTCAAATGGCGCAGCTAAGTGAAGAACCTATTGGGACGGCTAAGTGACCAACGAAGGCAATTCACCGAAATAAAGACTTGGACAAATTAAAAGTGTGAACAAAATCAATTCTGATTACACGTGGAGAATAAGGAAATTATGGAGGATTATTCTGTACACACGTGGCGATCAACTTATGATCATGGAGGTAATTATATTATTTTTCGAATTATAAACTCCTCGATTCCCGGGCTCTATCATTACTTGCCTCAAACCACACCCCCATTCCACTCGAATATCGCGATTTTCATACACAAAATCACACCATTATGCCACAAAATCCTTCCATATTCAAACCACGTTCACACTACCCAAATCATACTATATAAACAAGACTTAGAAATTTTCAGAAATCTTTACGCTTTCTTGGCAATTACAAACCCTACTCTTGTTACTTTCTATTACAAACTCAAGTTCATTTTCAAACCTTAGTAAAAATGGCATCATCCTCCTCAAACACCCAAGCTAGATATGAAAAATCGATTGCCACGGGATCTTTCTTTCAAGAAGAACACTACTTGAAACTGTGCGGAAATGACGAAGATGCCAAACGATTGGCAGCAGGTTGCAAAATCCTAAATCTATCAACCTTTCTCAATCCGCCCATAACCGAGGTCTCGCTTATGAAAGTCGATTTCCTTCGGAAATCGCACAATACGTGCCCGGCTCCTGCCGAAGAAGGTGACGAGTGGGAAGAAGACAAGATTGTAGCATCTCGTCAACGGAAAAGAAGTGGCGATTACGAAAAGGTAATTCACAAACATCTTAAACTTTCAAATAAAGGCCAAGAAAAAGTGACATCCGTATCACAAAACTTGGATGATTTCGGGCAACCATTGCCAAAACGGCAAACCCGGGATCTACAAAGGTCAATTGTTTGAGATCCGCTTTAAAGAAACCATTCAATGAGTTCAGTGCCCTAATTGGCAAGACCATTGAAGGAAAATTGGGAGCAAATAATGCAATGACAGAAATCAGAATGAGGCTAATGGGAATCATCTACAACAATCTGCAATTCAACTGGCCAAAATACTTCTTTCTAAGACTCAAAGAGCAAATCCAAGGTGAAGTAAAAGCAGCAAACAAGGGGACAAAAGAAGGAAAGACTAAGAAAAGACAATTCTGGGTGAAAAAGTCATATGGCATTCGGTTACACTACTTGTTGCAATGTCTTAAAGTCCCCACGGTACAACTCCACAAAGCCGCATGAATCCAAAGTCATGTTTACTTATGTTAAACAACAACGAGAAGGTAGGAGAAGGGAAGAGGAAGAAATCCACACGCAAAGACCACCGGTCAAAGAAAGAAACAAAAGATTCGGCGAAGTCCGGAAACGACGACTTTGGACAATTGATTGATGAAGAAGAAGAGGAAGAAGGTTCGACACTTTGAAGCGAAACGACAAGAAGAAGAAATCGGTAGGGATGAACGGCACCCTAATAACGAAAACACTTGGAGAGGATGAGGAATCATCTCCGAAGAAGAAGTCGTACAATTATCGCAAACGATATAGATGATCGAATTGCGAAATATCTTGAGTGGAAGGAAGGTGATTCCAAACAACGGCTTTCAAGACTCGGATCACATGCTTGCAAGAAGCATGGCTATTTGATTTTCCGGGAATCACAACTCGGTAGGTGTACTTGATGAATCACCTCATGGGAAATGGTTGATTCGGCCAAGGCAAAACCGCCCCCGCATCTCTCGGGAGACAAAGTGATGACTCGAGAAGATGATGGAGATGATCATGATCAGGATGATGGTGATGATCATGATAACAATGATGATAATGATCATGATCAAGATGATGATGATGATCTCGGTCAAAATAAAGAAGAGAACTCTCCTGCACCAGATGCAATTGATGACACTACTCTTCTCCGTACATTTTTGAAACCACAAGCCTTCGGCAAGCCTATAACTCCAGCAAAGACATCCACTCAACCGTTGTCTGTCAATGTTCCAGCTAACAGCAGTAACATTATGGACACTGGCTCAGCTGCCGCCACTCCAGTCAAGACAACCCCCGGCATAGAGATAGGGGGAACAAGCAGGCTCAAGCCACACCAAAGCATATACATCTACCCAAATTCTTGAAGATCAAGATGTAAATGTAGATGTCACTCAACATCAAGACAAGGGACAACAAACGGATCCGAAACAAATTGGTGAAACAAGGCACGGACTCTCTCGGTGAACACGGCATTACAAATGAAACTTTTGAGAAAGCGGCGGACTTGTTTGGTCCGAAGAATTGGAACGACAAGCAATGTATCTCGGATCCATGACTTCGACTTTTAATGACAAAAGATCCTCCATTGAAAACAAGTTTCAGGCCATTGTAGAATACATTGATGCACAAAATATTGTTGTTCAACAACAAGGAAATCTGATGAAGCAACTCAACATCAATATCACTAACAGTCTTGCAGGCCTCAGGCAACACATTCCCCAAGAAAACGAATCACTGGCAGTAGCTTTTGGCACTAGACTTAGGAGTGTCAATGAGAAATTGAATGATCATAACAAAAGATTCACATCCATTGAATCAAAACTTGATTCTCTGATTGGAACGGCAGAGGCCACCAATAGCATCCTACTCCAGCAAAGGGATGATGCTGCCAAAAAGGGGGAAAACCTGGATAAGCCTGAAGGATCAACAATCAGACCTCCAAATTTCACTGAGGAACAACTGAGAGCAAGAGACAGAGAAATAAGAATCAGAAATGAAGCGAAGAACAAACAAAGAAGGGTCGAGAGAGAAAGGGAAAAGGCCCTAAAGGAACCCCGCATTGGATTTCCTCACCCTATGCAAAGAAGAGATGATGATAGAGACGAGTCCGGCGGACGGCAAAGGCCCGGATCTAGTCGACAAAGAGGATCCGTCGGTCAACACGGACTCGGCACCGGAGGAAATACCGGCGAGAGGTAGCGACGGCTCCAAATATACTTGGTGAGCACGGAGAACTTACACTTTGGTCACCAAAGCAAAGCAGAATATGATGCAGATGTACTGGACCATGTAAGAGAATTTTTCAGAGTACAGGAAGGACTTTATCCTCACTCCTCACAAGATGAAGCTTGGGCTGATTGGCTAAGCTATCAGGATGAAAGGATGAGAACTGATATGGCCAAACTCTACAATGAAGTCAAAAGAGAATTTGCACTTCTCAAACAAACCAACAACAAACCAAGCTCAGCCATACCACTATCTGCAAAAGGACCAGAAGACTTGCCAGCTGAACAACAAGAAGATTTCAAATATATGGCAAAATTCTTCAATCCTATGGGGAGAATGGAGAAACGAAACGAGGGAGTCTCTACAAAAGTCTCAAGTTTGCAGACTCACATATTGCTGAGGCTAGGGAAAGACTTGAAAAATATTTTGGAGAACCTAAGGCAAATGAGACCATGCCTGATTTCAACAGACTCTTTGCCAAAAGAGTTTTCCAGGGTGTATCTGAATACACAGCTTTGGCTTACTGGAAGTGGAAGTTTCCAGAAATTGACTGGAAAGACATGGAAGAGGTTCAGACTACAAAATTCAAGAGGTACAAGGCTGAATTGAGCAAAATGTAGTTTGTAACACTTGAATAAAGTCTTAGAACTTATTACCCTATGATGGATGAATAAAATGGTTGAACTTTTAATCTGTTGTTTATTATGAAAAATTTTGATTACTTATGTTCAGGCTTATGAGGGTTTTGGCATCATCAAAAAGGGGGAAATTGTTAGGAACATTTTATTATGTTTTGATGATGGCCATACCAGCTGTTATAGCAAGCCTGAAATAAGTTAGAACTCTCTGTATAAGTCTTTATTTAGAGTCTGACATGTTGTATAAGTTGAGTGTTAAGAGTGAATTTATACGTTTTATAACGTTGTATTTTATGATGTTCTCCTCCATAATTCATATGATTTGCATAGGAAATGTGGTTTTAAATGATTTATTAAGCAAGTGAGATTTTAATTAGTTTATTCGCAAAATGAGGTTGTGTACGTGTTTTGATTATGGTTTTATGAGTATTTGGATTGTGTTACGTTTTGCGATGTCTTAATGTGATGTAGATACAGGCTAAATTGATGATCAAATGTTGATATAATTCGAGCTAAATCGAGATAGAGATGAGAAAAGAAGGATAAAGATGGAAGAAGGAAGAGATAATGATCAAGAGATCGAGTTCCAGCATCGATGGACGGGCGTTTGCTCAACCGAACGAGCGTTCAGAGATGCGATTTACATTCAGAGCCTTCAAACGCTGCATAGACGAGCGTTCACCTCCGTCCAGAAGCTGCCGGACGAGCGTCCAAGATAGTGGACGGGCGTCCAAAGACCGCCTTAGCCTAAACCGACCTAAAAATCTATAAATAGGCGCGATTTCTCAATCTCATATATACAATTCGAACCCTAAAAACCTAGGGGCAGCTTGGCTGCGTTTTTCTACGCTTTTTATCTACTTTTATGCAATTTAATTCCTAGATTAGATTAGATAGATTCATGTCTTTTATTTCATCAATTCGAGTTGCAACAAGGATGCTAAGAGGCTAAAACCCTCTTGAACAAGCGTTGTGAAGCCTTCCTTCAACAATTCAGTTTTGATTCGTGATTAATCTGTGAGTATCTATTTCAAGTTCGTTTCTTTTATCATGTTTCGTATGTTTTTGCATGTTTAATCGAAAGATGCTTGCTTTGATGAAACTGAAGCAACTGAATCAGAGGCAATCTGAGAAGGAGTTGAATCTGTGATAGCTGTTGAAGGATCTTAATCTTAAGGAACAGCAAAAGGAAGACCGAATCACCGAAGTCATTGCGGTCAAGGAGTGATAGTCTTGTAGATTGTGAAGCTTGGGAAGCCAAGGACAATCATACTATTGTATCTGTGAAAACAATAGTGAATTCCTCCAATCATCACAGGAGAAGAGTGGATTAAGGGATTACACCACCCTGAACCACTATAAGCCTTGTGTCAATTTAAATTCTGCAATTTACTTTACATCATTTATTTAATTAGCCTACATCATAACTTATATCTGTGACTGTCTACACTGATTTGAAAACAACATAGTAAGAAGGGACTTATCCGCTGCCTAAAAGCTTTTAAATAGAAGAAAAGTTTTTGAAACTCCACTATAGTCATTAACCCCCCCTCTGACTATAGTTTCACCCTTCTCTGGGACCAACAGGAATGTTTCGATTTGAAGAGAGATATCGACGCCTGTATTCAAGAGGGTCGATTGGATGAGGTGATTGACAGGTCAGAAAAGGACGAGCCAAAGGGCCGTCGAGAGTACAAGAGGAAAACTTATAATGGAAAGAAGGACCGATATCCACGTCGTGACAATCGGAATCGTCGAGACAGGTCATCCGAGCCGACATACAGGGACAATCGTCGGGATGACCATCGAGAAGATCAGAACCGAGATCCTCATCGGGATAATCGCGTCGGATACGACGTTAACACGATCGTAGCAGAGCATGAGTCGGATCGCCCTCGATCCAGTCGGAAATCATCGGACAGATCAAGGGAGTCAAAGAAGATCAGGTTTACGACGGAGGTGGGTTATGGACCCAAGGATGACGTTCCGAGTTCCCACAGTCATAGCGAAGGATTAGTAATCGAGGCGGTGATAAGCCGGGGACGAATAAAAAGAGTTTGTGTCGACAGAGGGAGCGCCGTTAATATCCTTTACTACTCAGCCTTCAAAGCCATGAGGTCAAAGGATGAAGACATTATTCCATTATCTACCCCTTTATTTGGGTTTACGGGGCAGGCCATTCACCCTGTCGGGTCGATCAATTTGTTGACTACGGTTGGAGACGGAGATAAAGGCCGGACCATGGAGATGACCTATGTCGTAGTTAAGGCCCCATCGGGATATAACGCGATATTAGGTCGACCAGCTTTATACGATCTCAGAGCCATCGTCTCGACATTCCACAACGATGAAGTTCCCCACTGGTATGGAACCCACGAGGTAAAAGGAGACATCGAGGTGGCCAGAAGTTGTAGCTTGGTCACGATCAAAGGGAAGGGAGTTGGACAGGTGTTGGTTGAAGAATTAGTTCCGGAAGAAGAGGAGGATCGAAGTTGGGTCTCGGCCGACCCGACAGAGGAGGTCCGTGTCTGGAAGGAAGAGGAGGGCCAAGGGGTCTAGATCGGGAAGTGGTTGTCACACCCCGACATGAAAGCCTTGGTCGACCTCCTGTCAGAGTATCGAGATGTCTTTGCATGGAAAGCAGACGACATGCCAGGCCTATCGGCGGATATTGCGATGCATCAGCTTAATGTCGATCCAAAAAAGAAGCCAATACGGCAAAAGAAAAAGAACCTTGCTCCGGAGAGGAAGGAGGCAGTAAGGAAGGAAGTTGACAAATTGTTAGCCGCTGGAATAGTGAAAGAGGTATTCTATCCGGATTGGTTAGCCAATCCAGTGTTGGTTAAGAAACCAGATCAGAGCTGGCGAATGTGTGTCGACTTTACGGATCTCAACAAAGCGTGCCCTAAAGACTCATATCCACTACCAAAAATTGATCAACTAGTCGATTCGACACTGGGCTTCGAAGTGTTCGGTTTTCTCGATGCGTACAGGGGGTATTATCAGATCTTCATGGACCCCCAGGACTCGGAAAAAACCGCTTTTATCACAGAATTTGGTACGTTTTGCTTTGTAACAATGCCGTTTGGCCTAAAGAACGCAGGCGCCCCCTATTAGAGAGCCGTCAATAAGATTTTTGAGGAGCAGATAGGTCGAAATATGGAGGTTTACGTTGATGATTTATTGATCAAGAGCAAGTCAATGGGACAGTTTCTTGTCGATGTCAGAGAGGTCTTCGAGGTGCTGCGAACATGAAGCTCAACCCAAAGAAATGCACGTTTGGAGTCCGATCGGGGAAGTTTCTAGGGTATATGATATCGAGAGACGGGATTAGAGCTAACCCGGAGAAGATCGAGGCCCTGAGGAACATGCCCACGCCTCATAACGTAAAGGAAGTACAACGGTTGACAGGTCGGATGGCGGCCCTCAATCGTTTTTTGTCGATATCAGCACAAAGGGCCCTACCATTCTTCAAGATATTAAAGAAAGCGAGTTCATTCCAGTGGGATGAGAAGTGTCAAAAAGCCTTCGATGATTTGAAGGAGTATCTATCTGATTTACCCACGTTGTCCTCACCTCGAGAAGGAGAGAAACTCCTGTTTATCTAGCAATCTGTGAAGAGGCAGTGAGTGCCGTATTGGTTCGAGATGGAGACCAGGGACAGATCCCAGTGTATTTCGTAAGCAAGGCATTGCATGGACCAGAGATCAGATACACGCCAGCTGAAAAACTGGCATTAAGTCTAGTTCATGCGTCGAGGAAATTGAAACCCTACTTTCAAGCACACCCCATCTACGTGGTCACCGACCGGCCCTAAAACGTTTTTGACAAAGCCCGAGACATCGGGTTGATTGGCCAAATGGGTTGTCGAGCTAGGTGAGTATGATATCGAGTTTCTACCTCGAACAGCCATTAAGGGTCAAGCTCTAGCAGACTTCATAGCAGAAGGATTGTCAATTCAGTTGGAACAGGATAAGCAGTCATCAGATGAGCAGTGGACCATCCATGTTGATGGTGCCTCGAGCAGGGAAGGAGGCCGGGGGGCTGGGCTTTTATTGGTCGATCCTAAGGGAGAAGAGTTTCCTTATGCGCGCGGTTCGAATTCAAAGCTACAAACAACGAAGCCGAGTATGAGGCAATGATCACGGGTCTAAAAGCGGCTTTGAAATTGGGGGTCGAGAACCTCCTAGTTTACAGTGACTCTCAACTCGTAGTGAATCACATACGAGGCGAGTATGAAGCCAAGGAAGAATCTATGAAGAATTATTTGAGAGTGGTTCAGGGATTGATGTCAAAGTTCAAAACGGTTCGTATTGATCAGGTACCCCGAAGTGAGAACAAACGGGCCGATGCGTTGTCTAAACTCGCATCGAATTTCAAGTCAAAGAGGAAAGTTCTGGTGGAAATGCTAGCGGAGCGAAGCTATAACGAGGTCGACGTGCAACCGGTGGTTCAAGGATCGACATGGATGGATCCGATAGCATTATTCTTAAAGGACGGAATTCTCCCGTCTAATAAGTCTCGGAGCCGGAAAAATCAGGCTACAAGCCTCGAGGTACGCTCTATTCGACTATGTGCTATATCGAAAATCGTTCGTAACACCTTGGATGCGATGCGCATCAGAAGACGAGGAAGCTTATCTGCTCGAAGAGATACATCGAGGAGTTTGTGGTAACCATTACGGAGCTCGGATGTTGGCAAGAAAATGCAAGCTAGCAGGCTATTTTTGGCCGACAATGCAAAAGGACGCCAATCGATTGGTGATGAGGTGCAGGGCTTGCCAGGTACACGATGTAGTAACCCATCAACGGGCGCAAGAGAGATGAACGCCATCGAGTTGGTATGGCCGTTCGATGAGTGGGGGTCGATATAGTCGGACCTCGCCTCGAGCTCCGGGTAATTTCAAGTATGTTGTGGTCGCGGTTGATTATTTCACGAAATGGGTCGAAGCCAAAGCTCTAATCGACATCGAGCTCGGACCATCAAGAAGTTTTTGTGGGAAAACATTTTGTGCGGGTTTGGAATTCCCAAGTATCGATATCGGATAATGGGACTCAATTTCTAGATGACCGCGTGCGGGGATTGGCTCAAAGAGTTCAAGATCAAACATAGAACGACATCGGTGGCCCGACCTCGGTCCCAATGGACGGGTCGAGCGGACAAACAGGCAAATCAAGTTTGGGTTGAAGAAACGGTTGGAAGACGAGGGTCGAGATTGGGCAGCTCAGTTACCCAGCATACTGTGGTCGTATCGAACAGCATCCAATTCAGCTACCCAGGAGACTCCATTCGCTATGGCTTATGGATGCGAAGCAGTGATACCTGCGGAAATCGGACTGGCCTCACCTCGAGTTCTGGCATATAACGTTGAAACAAACGCCACCGATCTGCTCCAAGAGAAGGATAGAGTCGAAGAGAAGAGAGAGGTTGCGGCATATCGAATGGCTAATTATAAAAGAAAGATATCACAGTATTATAACGCGAGGGTAAAGTACAAATATTTCCAAGTGGGGGACCTCGTGTTGAGGAAGAACGAAGCCGGCGGGCGGGACCCAATAGGCAAGCTCGAGCCGAATTGGGAAGGACCATACAAAATTCTGAAGGTGCATCCAAAAGGGTCGTATCAGTTGGGGAGATCGGACGGCAGCACAGTGCCCCGGACGTGGCACGCCACCAATCTCCGGAAATACTACGTTTAAGCTGTTTATTCAATTTATGACATTCGCAACTTCAATTTTTAGTTACTTGTAATATGTCGATGTGACAGTCAAATTACAGCTTAAACGTAATATTGGGTCCTTCCTGCTGGCTTCGTTCTTCCTCAACATGAGGTCCCCCACTTGGAAATATTTGTACTTTACCCTCGCGTTATAATACTGTGATATCTTTCTTTTATAATTAGCCATTCGATATGCCGCAACCTCTCTCTTCTCTTCGACGCTATCCTTCTCTTGGAGCAGATCGGTGGCGTTTGTTTCAACGTTATATGCCGAACTCGAGGTGAGGCCGATCCGATTTCCGCAGTATCATCGCTTCGCATCCATAAGCCATAGCGAATGGAGTCTCTCCGGGTAGCCGAATTGGGTGCTTTTTCGATACGACCACGGTATGCTTTGGGTAACCGAGCCGCCCAATCTCGACCCTCGTCTTCCAACCGTTTCTTCAACCCAAACTTGATTTGCTCGTTTGTCCGCTCGACCCGTCCATTGGACCGAGGTCGGGCCACCGATGTCGTTTTATGTTCGATCTTGAACTCTTTGAGCCAATCCCGCACGCGGTCATCTAGAAATTGAGTCCCATTATCGATATCGTATACTTGGGAATTCCAAACCTGCACAAAATGTTTTCCCACAAAAACTTCTTGATGGTCCGAGCTCGATGTCGCTTAGAGCTTTGGCTTCGACCCATTTCGTGAAATAATCAACCGCGACCAAAACATACTTGAAATTACCCGGAGCTCGAGGCAGAGGTCCGACTATATCGACCCCCCACTCATCGAACGGCCATACCGACTCGATGGCGTTCATCTCTTGCGCCTGTTGATGGGTTACTACATCGTGTACCTGGCAAGCCCTGCACCTCATCACAAATCGATTGGCGTCCTTTTGCATTGTCGGCCAAAAATAGCCTGCTAGCTTGCATTTTCTTGCCAACATCCGAGCTCCGCAATGGTTACCACAAACTCCTCGATGTATCTCTTCGAGCAGATAAGCCCCTCGTTTTCTGATGCGCATCGCATCCAAGGTGTTACGAACGATTTTCGATATAGCACATAGTCGAATAGAGCGTACCTCGAGGCTTGTAGCCTGATTTTTCTGGCCTGAGACTTATTAGACGGGAGAATTCCGTCCTTTAAGAATAATGCTATCGGATCCATCCATGTCGATCCTTGAACCACTGGTTGCACGTCGACCTCGTTATAGCTTCGCTAGCATTTCCACCAGAACTTTCCTCTTTGACTTGAAATTCGATGCGAGTTTAGACAACGCATCGGCCCGTTTGTTCTCACTTCGGGGTACCTGATCAATACGAACCGTTTTGAACTTTGACATCAGTCCCTGAACCACTCTCAAATAATTCTTCATAGATTCTTCCTTGGCTTCATACTCGCCTCGCATGTGATTCACTACGAGTTGAGAGTCACTGTAAACAAGGAGGTTCTCGACCCCCAATTTTAAAGCCAGCTTTAGACCCGTGATCATTGCCTCATACTCGGCTTCGTTGTTTGTAGCTTTGAATTCGAACCGCAGCGCATAAGGAAACTCTTCTCCCTTAGGACTGACCAATAAAAGCCCAGCCCCAACTCCTTCCCTGCTCGAGGCACCATCAACATGGATGGTCCACTGCTCATCTGATGACTGCTTATCCTGTTCCAACTGAATTGACAATCCTTCTGCTATGAAGTCTGCTAGAGCTTGACCCTTAATGGCTATTCGAGGTAGAAACTCGATATCATACTTAGCTAGCTCGACAACCCATTTGGCCAATCGACCCGATGTCTCGGGCTTTGTCAAAATCTGTTTTAGGGGCTGGTCGGTGACCACAGAGATGGGGTGTGCTTGAAAGTAGGGTTTCAATTTCCTCGACGCATGAACTAGACTTAATGCCGCTTTTCACCGGCGTGTATCTGATCTCTGGTCCATGCAATGCCTTGCTTACGAAATACACTGGGATCTGTCCCTGGTCTCCATCTCGAACCAATACGGCACTCACTGCCTCTTCACAGATTGCTAGATAAACCAGGAGTTTCTCTCCTTCTCGAGGTGAGGACAACGTGGGTAAATCAGATAGATACTCCTTCAAATCATCGAAGGCTTTTTGACACTTCTCATCCCACTGGAATGGACTCGCTTTCTTTAATATCTTGAAGAATGGTAGGGCCCTTTGTGCTGATATCGACAAAAAACGATTGAGGGCCGCCATCCGACCTGTCAACCGTTGTACTTCCTTTACGTTACGAGGCGTGGGCATGTTCCTCAGGGCCTCGATCTTATCCGGGTTAGCTCTAATCCCGTCGATCTCTCGATATCATATACCCTAAAAACTTCCCCAATCGGACTCCAAACGTGCATTTCTTTGGGTTGAGCTTCATGTTCGCAGCTCGCAGCACCTCGAAGACCTCTCTGACATCGACAAGAAACTGTCCCATTGACTTGCTCTTGATCAATAAATCATCAACGTAAACCTCCATATTTCGACCTATCTGCTTCTAAAAAATCTTATTGACGGCTCTCTAATAGGTGGCGCCTGCGTTCTTTAGGCCAAACGGCATTGTTACAAAGCAAAACGTACCAAATTTTGTGATAAAAGCGGTTTTTTCCGAGTCCTGGGGGTCCATGAAGATCTGATAATACCCCCTGTACGCATCGAGAAAACCGAACACTTCGAAGCCCAGTGTCGAATCGACTAGTTGATCAATTTTTGGTAGTGGATATGAGTCTTTAGGGCACGCTTTGTTGAGATCCGTAAAGTCGACACACATTCGCCAGCTCTGATCTGGTTTCTTAACCAACACTGGATTGGCTAACCAATCCGGATAGAATACCTCTTTCACTATTCCAGTGGCTAACAATTTGTCAACTTCCTTCCTTCCTGCCTCCTTCCTCTCCGGAGCAAGGTTCCTTTTCTTTTGCCGTATTGGCTTCTTTTTTGGATCGACATTAAGCTGATGCATCGCAATATCCGCCGATAGGCCTGGCATGTCGTCTGCTTTCCATGAAAGACATCTCGATACTCTGACAGGAGGTCGACCAAGGCTTTCATGTCGGGGTGTGACAACCACTTCCCGATCCGGACCCATTGGCCCTCATCTTCCTTCCAGACACGGACCTCCTCTGTCGGGTCGGCCGAGACCCAACTTCGATCCTCCTCTTCTTCCGGAACTAATTCTTCAACCAACACCTGTCCAACTCCCTTCCCTTTGATCGTGACCAAGCTACAACTTCTTGCCACCTCGATGTCTCCTTTTACCTCGTGGGTTCCATACCAGGTGAGGAACTTCATGCTGTTGTGGAATGTCGAGACGATGGCTCTGAGATCGTATAAAGCTGGTCGACCTAATATCGCGTTATATCCCGATGGGGCCTTAACTACGACATAGGTCATCTCCATGGTCCGGCCTTTATCTCCGTCTCCAACCGTAGTAAACAAATTGATCGACCCGACAGGGTGAATGGCCTGCCCTGTAAACCCAAATAAAGGGATAGATAATGGAATAATGTCTTCATCCTTTGACCTCATGGCTTTGAAGGCTGAGTAGTAAAGGATATTAACGGCGCTCCCACTGTCGACACAAACTCTTTTTATTCGTCCCCGGCTTATCACTGCCTCGATTACTAATCCTTCGCTATGACTGTGGGAACTCGGAACGTCATCCTTGGGTCCATAACCCACCTCCGTCGTAAACCTGATCTTCTTTGACTCCCTTGATCTGTCCGATGATTTCCGACTGGATCGAGGGCGATCCGACTCGTGCTCTGCTACGATCGTGTTAACGTCGTATCCGACGCGATTATCCCGATGAGGATATCGGTTCTGATCTTCTCGATGGTCATCCCGCCGATTGTCCCTGTATGTCGGCTCGGATGACCTGTCTCGACGATTCTCATTGTCACGACGTGGAGATCGGTCCTTCTTTCCATTATAAGTTTTCCTCTTGTACTCTCGACGGCCCTTTGGCTCGTCCTTTTCTGACCTGTCAATCACCTCATCCAATCGACCCTCTTGAATACAGGCGTTGATATCTCTCTTCAAATCGAAACATTCCTCCATGTCGTGCCCCACATCTCTGTGATAGTCGCAATACTTGTGAGTATTTTTTCTTTTCTCTGGGTCCTTGGACATCGGCTTAGGTGTTCGTGCAATATTCTTCTTGATCATAATCGCCAACACCTACCCCCGAGATCGATTGAGGGGTATAAAATCTCGTTATTTCAGATTCCCTTTCTTTCCAAGCCGATCTGAGATCGGAGCTGTCAATCGATCAAAAACGTTGGTCTTGCTTTCCTCGTTCCGACCCCTAGGCTGACCCTTGGTCTGGCTTCGGGAGTCGTTCCTCGAATTGAGGCCAAGTGAAATGGTGTGTAAACGCACTGCCTCTTCACCTTGGCAAAACATATGGACTATGTTCACACATTCGTCCATATCATTCGGCATCTTCTTAGACAATTTGTCATACAACTTCATACTTCGCAGACCTCCAACAAAAGCATTAACCTGCAGTGCGTCACTAGCGTTATGCACTTTCATGGCCTCAAGATTAAAGCGTCTCATGAAGTCGATAGTCGACTCCCCTTTCTCTTGCTTGATATTCATAAGGTGGGTAGCACTAAGGTGGAACTTCTTATTCCCAATGAAAGCATCTCGGAATTTTTGTCCCAGCTGTAAAAAACTTGATATCGACCCGGGACGTAGCTTGTGAAACCACTCTCGAGCTCGACCTGTGAGCAGCGTGTCGAAGGCACGACACTTCATGGCATCATTTGCGTTCCTCAGCCTCATCAACGATATATATCGATACAGATGGTCCTCTGGGTCCGTGGTACCGTCATAAGGTTCCATCTTGGGTGGTTTGAATGACTCAGGCATCGTGTATATCTCTATCTCGGGACTAAATGGCGATTCGAGCCATTCTGTGACCTGTTCCTTCCCTACTATGCGATTGAACTCATTCCGTATACTTTCCTCGACCTGCCGCTGCTGCCTTTATTGTTCAGGACGTCTGTGGGCGTTAGTCACGCTGATTTCAATTGCGCCTTCCTCACACTCCTCTTGAGGATCGACAGGCCTCTTCCCCCTGGAATTCTCAATCCCTTTACGACCCAGTGGGTCTAGCTGGTGTTCCTCAGAGGGGTTACAGATTCCTTTGCCTATGAATGCCGAAGCCACCACCCTCTTCAGGGCATCTTCATCTAAAGACGCTAAGTGATCTGCCATATCCTGCAGCTGGGGAGGAAGCTGAGGCTGTGTGGATCTGCAACTGCGGGTCTAGATCTAGTGGGGACTTCTTGAATCTGGGATGGAACCCCTGCTGGATCTATATCCGTGTGCTCTTCGATCTGTGCGTTCTTACTGCTCGTCGGTTTCTTCCTTGCTGGTGGTGCCATTGCGATTTCTTTACCAACTCACCGGTAGAAGGCCCTCCTTCTAGCGCCAAATGATGATGCTAAATGATGCACCACCGGAATAACAGGGCCACGTGTAATCTAAGGATGAGCTGTAAAAGGATCGAATGACTGTAACTTGTTGGAAAGGTAGTGTTTTTGGGTGTTTTATGGCTGAGTCCAAGAATGTATCTTGGATTGCCTACGTATCCTGTCTAAATGTCCAGGAATCAAGCCTTACGTAGTTCCTGGAATGAGCTATTTATAGGCACATGTCCTTCTTCTGCCCTAAGTTTAGGGCGGTTAGGTCTATTGACATAAATACCCTTTAATGGGCCTTGCCTCCTTATCCAAGTAACATGTTGGATGTGGGCCAAGGAGCCTTGCCTAAAGTATGTGGCATCGACTCGATGGACATCGACGTCGGTGTTCGAGTTCGGACACTTGGAGAATCTTCCCTTAGCTGCGGTCTTCACTGGTGCGTCTCGTATCGACCCGATGTGGATAACTAACACAGACTTTTCCACATGCTAGCTGGACCAATCAAATAATTCCACGTGGAGGAGTGAATCCCCGTATCATCATTAATTTTTTTTGTTAAAGGCCCGTTTCGTGCGATAACATTATTTCGTTCGGCAACTCGTATGCAAGAGATTACAAACAATATTTATGAAAAAAATATCTAACAAAAGGTCCTAATAAAATATTTTACTTTGCCCAAAAGACTACTTTGTAGGTATGTTTTGAGGCTATCAATAAATTGAATTTTGTATTTACGGATGTTAAAAACGCGATAAGTATGTTTTTAAACAAAAAAAAAAACTAATTCAACTAAAAGGCCAATTCGAAGACTTGGCTTTAAGCGCAATATATGTCGGGCGGCTCTGCTAAGATTGAGTACATGTTGGTGGATGGGACTTTGGTGATCGGAGTGAGAAGTTGCTCCGCTAAGTGGATAGCGTTGAAGAAGAGGGAGATGACGACGGTGGTGTCTAAAGATTTTGCCGGTAAAGTGTCGGTTGGGATATATTTTTTTTTTTTTTTTTTATTTTAGGTATGAAATAAGGTTATATTTGTATATAAAAATAAAAAAAGACGTGAATTTTAGCCGACCGTGGCTCAGGACTTGTTATTTTAGCCCGGCCTCAATAAAAAATAACCCGGCCTCACTTACAAGGTCTGAATGTCAAATTGCCCGTCCTACTGAGTATTTTGACGGGGTTACGTTTGTAAGAACTGAAAATAAAGGTATACAAAACAAACTATTTTTACCCAAAAATGTATATTTTCAATTCCCTCAAAAATAAAACCATTAATTGCTTGATTATTCATCGTTTCAACTTAGACTATCTCCAGTGGTGTTACTCCAAACATCACTTCAAATACATCATTTTTCATTTCACTTACACCTTTTCAACACTTTAAAAAAACATTCACTCCAATAAGCACACTTAAAACAACACTTCAAAATCCATTTTCTTTTATTATCAACCTAAACATCAATTCATCCATCTTGATACCTTCTATTTTCTCACGGTAATTCAAATAAAAATAATTATATTTTGTACAGTATTACAAAAATATTTTATATTTGAAATAGTTTTTTTATGATACTGAAATAGTTTATATTTTATATTTTGTCACTTTTTATGATACTGAAATAGTTTTTTTTTTTTTTTTTTTTTGCAATAAATCAACATAACAATTTTGAAAATATCAATTTTCTTTTTTTTTTGTATCTCATCATTAATTAGAAAAAAAATTCGGATGCAAAGGACAATGTTTTTGCTGGTGGAAGGAAGATGACACAACTGCCAAGGAATATGATAGATAAAGTAAGCACTGTTCACTCTATAGTGAACTCTATATCAGGAGGGTCATCTAAAGAAATATAGAGTAAGAGTGTGTCAAAAAGTTACCATTGCAGGATTAAAGGAGGACAAGTAACTCTAAAATGGGCTTTGAAGTTGGCATCCAGTTGCCCGTTGGAGATAGTCTTAGACTCACCCCAATGGTTTTACTTTAAACCACACTCCAAACACATCGTTTTTCGTTCCAGTTACACTTTTTTAACACTTTAAAATATCATTCACTCCAATAAGCATACTTAATAAACCACTCCAAAATCATTTTTTTTTTCATTAAACACCAATTTATTTTCCCTCCACCTACCTTAAATTATTCCACCATAATTCAAATAAAATATTTTATATTTTGGATTACAAAATATTTTATATTGGCAACGTGTGAAAAAATCATTTTGCCTTTTTTGTTGTTGTTGTTGTTTTTTTTCTTTTAGTAATAATTATCATCACCATAAATAAATTTTCATGAAAGAAATAGTACTCAAATGAAAGAAATTGATACATAAAAAAAAATAGTTGAGATAAAAAAAGGAGTAGAGATGAGAGAGAATGAATGATTTGTGGTATTTCTTTTTACTCCAAAGGCAACTCCAAATCACAAGTGAGGCTTCAAGGAATTTGGAGGAAGAGTATGCTTTCAAGTGACTACTGTGATAATAAAGTGGATAAAATTTACTTTAAAAATGCTTTGGAGTGTTGAATCCAAAGCCTATTGGAGACGGTCTTAGGTTGAGAATCTTGAGATATCAACTTATTCTATATTACAAATATCAATTAAATATTTTCCAAGTGTTTTATTCTTTTCCCCTTTGACTTGGTCCGTTTATTATGCTATCCCTCATCTGCAAATGCGGAAATATGGCGACTTTTTGGGAGTTGTTGATATTTCTTCTATTTGCTGTGTTTGTCTCGGATATATATATATACTAGTAGGAAACCGTGCGATGCACGGAGGAACGTAAACACTGCAAATATATAGTAAATAAAAAAGGTAATTGATGATACAGGGATTCGCTCCTCCATGTGGAATTATTCCATTGGTCCAGCTGGCATGTGGAAAAGTCCAAGTATGTTATCCGCCTCGAGTCGAAGAAGAGACATACCTCGAGACTGTGGACTAGGGGAGATTCCACAAGTACTTGGACTCGAACACTCACCTCGGACCACCTCGAGTCGATATCGTGATCCTTGGCCCGAGACCCCGGGCCCACATCCACGGGTTTCTTGGACAAGGAGGCAAGGCCCGTTTAAGGGTATTTATGTCAATAGACCCGGCCGCCCTTAATTTTAGGGCGGGGAGAAGGACATGTGCATATAAATACATAGCTCCAGGAACTACGTAAGGCTTGATTCCTGGACTTTCACACAGGATACGTAGGCAATCCAAGATACATTCTTGGACTCAGCCGTAATACACCAAAAACACCATCTTTTATTCATATTTAGCCATCTTGATCTCTTACAGCTCATCCTTAGATTACACGTGGCCTCAATTCACTGGAGGTGCGTTATTTAGCATCGTCATTTGGCGCTAGAAGGAGGGCCTTCTACCGGTGAGTTGATAAAGAGATTGCAATGGTGCCGCCGACAAGGAAGAAACCGACGAACGACAAAAACACACGGATCGAAGAGCACACGGATATAGATCCGGCGGGGGTTCCCTCACGGATTCAAGAAGTCCCCACCGGATCTAGACCCGCGATTGCGGATCCTCCCAGCCTCGGCTTCCCCCACACCGACCGCAAGACATGGCGGACCACTTGGCATCTTTGGATGAGGACGCCTTGAAGAGGGTGGTAGCCTCGGCATTTATAGGTAAAGGAATATGCAATCCCCCTGATGAACACCAGTTAGACCCTCCAGGTCGTAAGGAGATTGATAATGCTAAGGGAAAGAGGCCTGTTGGGGTTGAAGAGGAGTGTGAGGAAGGCGCGATTGAAATCAGCGTGACTAACGCCCGCAAACGTCCTGAGCAAGAAAAGCTTCAGCGGCAGGTCGAGGATAGCATCCGAAACGAGTTCAACCGCATTGTGGGGAAAGATCAACCTGCCGAATGGCTTGAGTCGCCATTTAGTCCCGAGATCGAAATATATACGATGCCCGAATCCTTTAAGCCGCCAAAGATGGAGCCCATGACGGTACTACGGACCCGAGAGGATCATCTATATCGATACATATCTTTGATGAGGTTAAGAAACGCCAATGACGCCATGAAGTGTCGAGCTTTCGATACATTGCTCACAGGTCGAGCTCGGGAGTGGTTTCACAAGCTACGTCCCGGGTCGATCTCTAGCTTTCTACAGTTGGGACAAAAATTCCGAGACGCTTTCATTGGGAACAAGAAGTTCCATCTTAGTGCTACCCACCTTATGAACATCAAGCAGGAAAAAGGGGAACCCACGATCGACTTCATGAGACGTTTCAACCTTGAAGCCATGAAAGTGCATAATGCCAGTGATGCGCTGCAAGTTAATGCCTTTGTGGGAGGTCTGTGGAATATGAAGCTGTATGATAAACTATCCAAGAAAATGCCAAATGATATGGATGAATGTGTGAACATAGTCCATAGATTACGCCAAGGTGAAGAGGCGGTGCGTGCGCACACCATTTCACTTGGCCTCAACTCGAGGAACGATTCCCGAAGCCGGACCAAGGGTCAACCTAGGGGTCGGAACGAAGAAAGCAAGTCCAACGTCTTTGATCGGCCGACGGCTCCGATATCGGATCGTTTGGGAAAGAAAGGAAATTTAAAAGACCGAGACTTTATCCCCTCAACCGATCTCGGGGGAGGTATTGGCAATCATGATCAAGAAGAACATCGCTAGGACGCCTAAGCCGATGTCTAAAGATCCGGAGAAAAGGAAAAATACTCACAAGTATTGTGACTATCATAGAGATGTGGGGCACGACACGGAGGAATGCTTTGATTTGAAGAGGGATATCGACGCCTTTGTATCCAAGAGGGTCGATTGGATGAAGTCGTTGACAGGTCAGAAAAAGACGAACCGAAGGGCCGCCGGGAGTACAAGAGAAAAAGCTACAACGGAAAGAAGGATCGGTCTCCACGTCGAGATAATCGGAATCGGCGGGAAAGGTCATCGACCCAACCTACGAGACAATCGCCGAGATGACCGTCAAGAAATTCGAACCGAGATCCTCGTCGAGATAATCGTGCCGGATATGACGTTAACACAATCGTGGCGAGCATGAGTCGGATCGACCTCGATCAAGTCGGCACTCGTCGACGGGACGAGAGAGTCAAAAAAGATCGGGTTGACAACGGAAGTAGGTTACGGACCCAAGGACGATGTTCCGAGTTCCCACAGTCATAGCGAGGGATTGGTGATCGAGGCAGTAATAAGCAGAGGTCGAGTAAAAAGAGTTTGTGTCGACAGTGGAAGCGCCGTTAATATCCTTTATTATTCAGCGTTTAGAGCCATGAGGTTGAAAGATGAAGATATCATTCCGTTATCTACCCCTCTTTTTGGATTCACGGGGCGAGGCCATCCACCCCGTCGGGTCGATCAATTTGTTAACGACGGTCGGAGACGGAGAAAAGGGGCGGACGATGGAAATGACCTATGTCGTAGTTAAGGCCCCTTCAGGGTACAACGCGATATTAGGTCGACCGGCTTTATATGATCTCAGAGCTATTATCTCGACTTTCCACAACGACATGAAGTTTCCCACAGTACGGTACCCGAAGTCAAGGGAGACGTTGAAGTAGCCCGGAATTGTAGTTTGGTTACGATCAAAGGAAAAAGGAGTTGGGCAAGTGCTAGTTGAGGAGTTGATACACGAGGAAGAGGAAGATCGAAGCGGGTTTCGCCGACCCGACCGAGGAAGTTCGAGTTTGGAAGGAGGAAGAAGGTCAAGGGGTCCGGATCGGGAAGTGGATGCCACACCCCGACATGAGAGCCTTGGTCGACCTCTGGTTGAGTTTTGAGACGTTTTTGCATGGAAGGCGGATGACATGCCTGGCCTATCGGCGGATATAGCTATGCACCGGCTTAACGTCGATTCCAAAAAGAAGCCAATACGACAAAAGAAGAGAAATCTTGCCCCCGAGAGAAAAGAAGCGATGAAAAAGAGGTCGACAAGTTGCTAGTTCTTTGGGATCGTGAAAGAGGTATTTTATCCGGATTGGTTGGCCAATCCCGTGTTAGTTAAGAAGCCAGATCAGAGTTGGCGAATGTGTGTCGACTTTACAGATCTTAACAAGGCGTGTCCCAAGGATTCTTACCCGCTACCAAAGATCGACCGGTTAGTCGACTCGACACTTTGGGCTTCGAGGTATTCGGGTTCCTCGATGCATACGGGGGTTATTATCGGATCTTTATGGACCCACGGGACTCGGAAAAAACCGCTTTTATCACGAAATTTGGCACGTTTTGCTTCGTTACGATGCCGTTTGGGCTTAAGAATGCGGGGGCTACTTATCAACGGGCCGTCAACAAAATTTTCAAGAGACGAGATAGGTCGGAATATGGAGGTTTATGTGGATGATTTATTGATCAAGAGCAAGTCCTTGGGACGGTTTCTTGTCGATGTGAGAGAAGTTTTCGAGGTATTGCGGACGGCGAAAATGAAGCTCAACCCGAAGAAATGCACATTCGGAGTTCGATCGGGGAAATTTCTAGGATACATGATATCGAGAGATGGGATCAGAGCTAACCCAGATAAAATCGAGGCCCTCAAAAGCATGCCCGCACCTCGGAATGTCAAAGAGGTGCAAAGGTTGACGGGTCGGATGGCGGCTCTCAACCGTTTTACGTCGATATCGGCGCGAGAGAGCTCTACCTTTCTTCAAGATTCTGAAAAAAGCTAGTCCGTTCCGATGGGACGGGGACTGTCAGAAGGCGTTTGACGATTTGAAAGAATATTTATCTGATTTGCCAACGCTGTCCTCACCCCGAGATGGAGAGAAGCTCTTGGTTTATCTAGCAGTCTGCGAGGAAGCGGTAAGTGCGGTCTTAGTTCGAGAAAGAGACCAGGGACAAATCCCAGTCTATTTTGTCAGCAAAGCCCTACATGGTGCAGAGGTCAGATATACTCCTGCGGAGAAGTTAGCGCTGAGTTTAGTTCATGCGTCGAGGAAGTTGAAGCCATACTTCCAAGCACATCCCATTGCTGTGGTTACTGACCAGCCGTTGAAACAAATCTTGGCAAAGCCCGAGACATCGGGTCGATTAGCCAAGTGGGTTGTCGAGCTAGCGGAATACGACATAGAGTTTCTACCTCGAACGACCATCAAGGGTCAAGCGGCGGTGACTTCATAGGCGAAGGGTTGTCGATTCAATTAGAGCGGGGAAAACGAGTCATCGGAGGAGCGATGGACACTCCACGTCGATGGTGCCTCGAGTAAAGAAGGGGCCGGAGCCGGTTTACGCTAGTTAGTCCGAAAGGGGAAGAGTTTCCGTATGCACTCCGATTCGAGTTCAAAGCTACGAACAACGAAGCCGAGTATGAGGCCTTAATCACGGGTTTAAAGCTAGCATCGAAGTTGGGAGTCGAGAATCTTCGGTATACGGCGACTCTCGGCTCGTGGTAAATCACGTACGGGGAGAGTATGAAGCTAAAGAAGAATCAATGAAAAGCTATCTAAGGGTTGTTCGGGGGTTAATGTCGAAATTCAAGATGATCTAGTCGAACGGTACCTCGGAGTGAGAACAAGCGAGCCGATGCGTTGTCTAAGCTCGCGTCGAATTTCAAATCAAAGAGGAAGGTTCTGGTTGAGATGCTAGCGGAACGGAGTTATAACGAGGTCGACGTGCAGCCCGTGGTTCAGGGATCGACCTGGATGGACCCAATAGCACTATTCTTGAAAGATGGAGTGCTCCCCACCGATAAATCTCAGGCCAGGAAAATCCAACTTCAAGCCTCCAGGTACGCTCTTTTCGATTATGTGCTTTATCGAAGATCATTTGTAACTCCTTGGATGCGATGTGCATCGGAAGAAGAGGGGGCTTATCTACTTGAAGAGATACACCGAGGGATCTGTGGTAATCATTGCGGAGCTCGAATGTTGGCAAGAAAGTGCAAGCGCGGGGATATTTACGGCCGTCAATGCAAAAAGATGCGAATCGATTAGTAATGAGTTGCGAGCTTGCCGGGTACATGATGTGGTAACTCATCGGCAAGCGCGAGAAATGAATGCCATCGAGTACGTATGGCCATTCGATGAATGGGGAGTCGATATAGTCGGACCTCTACCTCGAGCTCCGGGGAATTTCAAATACGTCGTCGTTGCGGTTGATTATTTTACTAAATGGGTCGAGGCTAAAGCTCTTGCGACATCGGGGCTCAAACCATCAAAAAATTTCTATGGGAGAATATTTTGTGCGGTTCGGAATTCCGAAGTATCGATCTCGGACAACGGGACTCAATTTCTTGATGATAGGGTGCGGGGTTGGTTGAAAGAATTCGGGATCGAGCACGAACGACGTCGGTGGCTCGACCTCGGTCCAATGGACGGGTCGAGCGGACAAACGAGCGATCAAGTTTGGGTTGAAGAAGCGATTGGAAGATGAAGGCCGAGATTGGGCGGCTCGGTTACCCGGTATATTGTGGTCATATCGCACGGCACCCAACTCGGCAACCCAAGAAACTCCTTTTGCCATGGCCTATGGATGTGAAGCCGTGATACTGCCGAGATCGGACTAGCATCGCCTCGGGTTTTAGCTTATAATGTTGAAACTAATGCTTTGCCGATCTAAGAGAAGAAAAAGACAATGTTGAAGAGAAGAGGAAATGGCGGCGTATCGGATGGCCGGTTATAAAAGAAAGATTTCTCGGTATTACAACGCGAGGGTGAAGTACAAATACTTCCAAGTAGGAGACCTCGTATTGAGAAAAAATGAAGCCGGCAAGCGGGACCCGATAGGCAAGCTCGAGCCGAATTGGGAAGGTCCATATAAAATCTTGAAAGTGCATCCTAAGGGGTCGTATCAGTTGGGCAGGTCGGATGGAAGCACAGTACCTCGAACTTGGCATGCCACAAACCTCAGAAAGTATTATGTTTAAATTATTTATCATTCTCATGACTTTTGCAGTTCTACTTTCATCAGTTGTAATAGGTCGATATGACATTGTGTTGCGATTCCTTTTATAAAGCATGCTTTCTTTTCCTTTTTAATTACGCTACATATGCAAGACCGTATGAAAAAGCAAAAGGGGGAGGATGAAAAAGCGCAATAATCGACCGAGACAATAATCGACCAAGACATCAATTCTCCGACCCGAACAACTCGACACTGTATGGTGAATAAAACCAAGTCATTGACAATGCTTAAATCACCTCGACACGACTAAGCCGGAAGAAATAGTGAATAAAGCCAAGTCACTGACAATGCTTATATCACTCCCGACATGCCAGTAAGCCACGATGCTAAGCAGTCGGCGGATTTAAAACAAAATAGTGAATAAAGCCAAGTCACTGACAATGCTTATATCACTCCCGACATGCCAGTAAGCCACGATGCTAAGCAGTCGGCGGATCCCACGATGGGTCCTTAACTCGGCTCGATCGTAAGCACCACGACGTACTCGATCAAAAGCAGGATAGCCGAACCGAGCTCCGACCAAAAAGCCAAGTCAAGCCGGCAAGGCGACACAATGCTAGGTCGACTCACACTCGAAGTGTACTACGAGTCATGAACTCCTACTACACTTCGAGGGGCCAACAGGGGAATTAAGTCCGAAGGACTACACCCCATAAGTCAACATTTTAAAGGGAATTAAGTTCAAAAGGACTACACCCCGAACAAACGATCAATAAGAAACGAAAGACATTCAGTGAAAAGCATAAATTCAGATTCAATAATCAAAATGCAAATCGAAATGTCAAATCGAAATGTCAAGTCTCGGGATCGAGTTTACCAAATGCAAGTTCGGACAAGTAAAAATATAAAGGTTATTACAACCGGATCGAATAGGAAAAGTTTGATAAAAAGCGAGAAAAAAGAATTAGCATCAAGCGGGGGGTCGGTACGAGGTCGACACATTGGGGTCGGTTTGCTCCTCCGACTCGACATCTCCCGCATCACCACCCTCCAAGGTAGAAGTCACATACTTTTCGTACGGAGAGCGACGCCGGCACGAAGTTCAGCGATGTATCGTCCATAACGAGGAACGGCCTCGGGATCATATAAGTAGGGTTTCGCCACAGCAGATATGTCAAAACTCGGATCGATCTCTTTCACTTGGTCAAGAGCCATGGTGAACCCCCCCTTCATACCTTGGGTCATCAGCAGTGTCAGGTCATTCTCTAGTTCTTTTGAAGACGGGAAATCCAGCTTAGCTGTTTCCATTCGACTCGTCAGGCCTTCGAGGAGAGATTGGAGTTCGATACGATCCTTGAGGGCCTTGTCCGGATCCGACTTCACCTTGGCTAGCTCCGATTTCATCTTGGCCTGCTCGGAGTCTCTACAACACTGCGTCTTGGCGTGCTTTTACCGGCTCATCTCGAGACGTAGCCAACTCGGACTCGAGCTTAACACGCCGGTCGTCAAGCTTGTCAATTTTAACTTTACGCTTTTCAATATCGGCGGTGAGCTTGGCAATAGTCTCTTTCTGCTCCTCCACGACAGCCGATGGAGTCTCAATCCTGCTAATTGCCACCTTAGTTGTTAACCGAGCCTATCAAAACAATTCGAGGTTAGTTTGAGACCCGAAATTAGCAGTAATAATAATGATAAAGTCGCAGTGCAAGAATGAAAAATGTGAAGACTTACAGCTCGGATGATTTTGAGATGGTAGTCACTCAACTCCTCAGGAGTCATGGCCTCCATTTCGGCCGGACTCGTGGCGGGGAAGGGCCTCGACCCCCCTGAGCCCTGAGGAGGGAGATGGCGGGGCTCCTTTCCGACTCCGTGCTTCAGAGCTGTTGTTTTCTGCCGTTTCCTTGGGACGAGATCCGCCTCAGATTGCCCCGCCGCCAGAGCTTCATCAGGCTGTCCTCTCAAAATGTCGGACGTCGACGCAGGTGTGGGGGCTCGAGCCGGAGTCCTCTGCCCTCCAGAAACCACATTCCCAGATCCCGAAGCAGGAGCCGGATTCTTCGACTTGATCCCAACCATCTCTTGAATCTTTTTGGGATCGGTTTTCTTTGGGTTAGGCATCTTGCCCAGGGCATCCATCTTCGAGAAATGTTCCACTGTCAAAAGAGAAAAATCGACGTCAGGATGCAACCAATATGAAAAATCCTCTTACAGTTCGACAAAATGAATAAAAACCCTACATAAAAGGCGGACATCCTCATCAAGTTCGAGATAGGCGCCTGGACCGGCCGTCTCGATATCGTCATAGGGATATAAGGAGTGCAAGTTTCGGGTAGCGACGTCGGGGTGAACGGTCTCGATAATCCCGCACCCGGAGGGAACGTACGTATCGAGTCGATCGTGCCATTTATGCGGCCTCGAAACCGGTGTGGATATCAATATCCACCAACCCATGTCGGATGAAAAAGAAATTGGGTTTCCGGTCGCCATGAGACGAGATCACTTTCCTCACGAACTCGGATGCCGGAGGACGCTTCGAAATGTATACCACCTGCGTCCCGCAAGCTCGACAAGGCGTAGTGCGGCGGAACGGTCGAACCGAGAACTCGACCTTGGCGATTCGACATGCCGGCGCGAAACCCATTATACTTCGGACCCCGTTGGGAGCAAGGCTGGGTAACGCGGATCTTGTAATGTTGAAGGACGGCGATTAGGCATGGGTCGAAAGGAAACCGAAGTCCTTCTCTTAGTTGTGCTTCGTAAATGGCGCGAAAAAGGAGGAGGATCACGGGCGAATTGATACTGCCCGTAGGATACTTGGATATGATCAGAGGAATAGGGAATGCCGTATCGGAGGCAAATGGCTTTGGCCTTTTCTGGAGTGAGATTGGACATGCAACCATAAGGCCCTTGGCCCTTCATCCTTGTTTGACGCTTGGCTACGGGTCGAGAAGACGACTCCTCTTCTCCTTCCCCCTCTGTATCTTCTTCACCGGCAGCTTTCTCACCGGAGTTAGCAGGGCGTTCAGAGATGGTCTCCTCCGTAGATTCTTCTTCTACCACGACAATTTCTTCCCTGTTTTGTGAGTCACTCTCGCTACTAGACATGGACTCAGCGAAAGATACGAGAAATAAAAGACAGAAAAGAGTTGGAGAAATTAGAGCTTACTTGCAGTTTTCTGGTAGAACAAAAGCAAATAATAGCGACGGAGAAGCTTCTGTGGTTTTGGACTCCTTATATGCGAGTAAATCTTGCAAGTGATGTGAAAGGGTGGGATTTTGGGCAGTTATAGAAGCGTATGCGCGAGAATCAAGGGCTAAGTCTCCACGTGGCCCAATAAGGGACGCTTCGTTTTCTACACCAATTAATGCGGCGGTGTGACGTCATCCTATAACCGGTTGTATCAATTGAGGGTGACAGCTGTCTTTCCCGCCCAGAAGAGACCGCGTGTCAAAAGAGTAATTCAAATTTTCAGACCCGACATCAGAAATCGAGACGATCTGATCTCCGATCTGGGGGGCTTATGATGATACAGGGATTCGCTCCTCCATGTGGAATTATTCCATTGGTCCAGCTGGCATGTGGAAAAGTCCAAGTATGTTATCCGCCTCGAGTCGAAGAAGAGACATACCTCGAGACTGTGGCCTAGGGGAGATTCCACAAGTACTTGGACTCGAACACTCACCTCGGACCACCTCGAGTCGATATCGTGATCCTTGGCTCGAGACCCCGGGCCCACATCCACAGGTTTCTTGGACAAGGAGGCAAGGCCCATTTAAGGGTATTTATGTCAATAGACCCAGCCGCCCTTAATTTTAGGGCAGGAGAAGGACATGTGCATATAAATACATAGCTCCAGGAACTACGTAAGGCTTGATTCCTGGACTTTCACACAGGATACGTAGGCAATCCAAGATACATTCTTGGACTCAGCCGTAATACACCAAAAACACCATCTTTTATTCATATTTAGCCATCTTGATCTCTTACAGCTCATCCTTAGATTACACGTGGCCTCAATTCACTGGAGGTGCGTTATTTAGCATCGTCAGTAATCGCTTTCGAATTTCAAGTAAGTTTATTTTTTTAATATTGGTGTAGGTAATGCATGGAAAAATATGTGATATATTGAGTAATGATAATGCCACAACACTGCATAACAAACTTTGAGACAATTGATTATGATGTCGAACATATTCAATCATATAGGTACCATAAAAATCAACGGTTTTGACAAACAATGATTACATGTTAACGCATCATAGGACCCTATTTTAACATACAATGATTACATGTTAACAACTCCTTACACCGAAATTTAAGAAAAAGCGAAGAAAAAAATATGAAACTCAACAGCCACAATTTTACCACGCCGTTTAGAGCTTGATAACCTCTTAAGACATCACCTTTAACCCTTCGGTCTATGGCCGGCTCTGGAAATATGGTTAGCGTGAAATAATCGACACCAAACATAATTACGATTAAAATAATCGACTTTTTGGGAGTTGTTGATATTTATTCTATTTGCTGTGTTTGTCTCGGATATATATATATATATATATATATATATATATATATATATATATATATATAATTGCTCATATAGCTTTTTTTTTAATTCTCATTGCTCATTTAGTCTTTGACTAAATCTCTATATAAAATTTAAAAAATAAAATGGCCGAAATTTATAAAATCTCCTAAAAAAGGCCGAAATTTATAAAATCTCCCAATTCCTCTTCTTCCTTCTTCTTCGTCTTCTACTCTTCTTCCTTCTTTTCTTCTTCTTTGAATTCTTCTTCTTTTTCAAATTCTTCTTCCTTCTTCTTCGAATTCTTCTTTTTTTTTTCAAATTCTTCTTTTTTTTCAAATTCTTCTTCTTCAAATAACGAGTTTTTGGGCATGAGGAGGAGGTAAAAATTAACGGAGTGAAAACAGAGCATTGGTTTTATTTGAGTATTTTATTATGAGTCATCTTTTGCTGGGTTTAGTCATAAAATTATCATTGATTCCTGGTTTCCTTTTATTGAGGAGGATTACCGTGTTTTATCCTAGTGAGACATTACGATTAACACGAAAATAAGTCTTTTAGAATAATGTCAATAATGTCAATTGACATGACTCACAGTATTGGGTTCGGTTGATCATTAAGGTTAATCTTGAGGTGATACTGGAAGAGTGGAGCATATTGCTGTGAAACGAGTCGACTAGTTTTCACTTTTCATTCTAGATTAAGATGACAAGAGAAAGTTAAAATGCAGTTTTCTTTTCGGGATTCGTAGTGCAAAATCAAAGTCTAGCACTAAAAATAGTTGAACATCATTGTGGTGTCTTAAAAATAGTTTGGACAAACTTCGTAAAGATATTGGTTGAATATCATTATAGTGTCCTAAAAATAGTTTGGACAAACATCGTAAAGATATTGGTTGAATATCATTGTTGTGTCCTAAAAATAGTTTGGACAAACTTCGTAAATATATTGGTTGAATATCACTGTGATGTCCTAAACATAGTTTGCACAAACTTCGACTTTACGGAGGTAAAATGAACATTCGACGGTAAAAATAGCTCACACAATAGAGCCAACAAAGAGACACAAAAACAATGAATATCCAAAAGTCCGGATCTCCTGTGGAGAATTTCCTCCAATGAAGTGAAAAATCAACGATTCCGTCAATTTAAGACGGTGTTGTTGAATTTTCAACAATACCGTCAAAAAGTGACAATCACCGAAAACTTGAAACGACATTAAAACATAAGAGATATCGACGACTTCATCGAAAAAATTGACTAGGACTCACCGGAAGGTTGCTCGGTGCAGGAGATCCAAACTCATTAGCATAGCAACCAAGATAGGATTTGAAGCACATTACAAATGCTTTATATATAAATCAACAATCTTCTTCTTCTTTTAATTATTAGCATTTTGGTAATAAAAATTTAAATTTGGACTTTATAGCTTCTGCTTCTTCTTGGGACTTTCTCCAAATGTACTCTTCACAATTCCAAAAGACTGCGGATGAGGCTGAACAAGACTGCCGACAAACTCGAGCCGTTGCGCTATGTGACCAACATCAGATACCGGAAACATCATAACTTGATGACTCACAATATCATACAATAAAATCTTTGAGCCAAAATGATCGAAATACACGAGTTTTCTTCTGTGAATATTATCCTCTACAAGAGCCACGGGTGATAATAACCACAAGTCACATGGTGAATTACGTATAACTATCCTCGTCCATGAATCTTTCAAGCCGTAATCTTTCATCAACCATATATTAAAAAAAGCATTTGGCTGAATTCCATTAAAAGTATGGTCCATTAAAAGTAGACGGCCATTCAACACACTCAAACCCAAATCTAATCCCAATCCCAATTCCAAAGCACGATCCGCGAGTTCCTCTAGTACTCGGGGTATCGGTAAAATCGTGTGTTTCTCCGTTCTAAGATCAAACGCTATAATGTAATGTTTCTTATCAACACTATAAGCTGGATGATCATACATCATTATCCAATGTAAAGCACAATTAACTAAAACTCCATCCATATGCCACCATACCGGACCAAGAAAATCTGGATCTGGTTTTATGATGCTCCATGTATTGGATCTCACACTGTAAACTTCACATTCATATACAAGGAATTCTGGATCAGTACATGTTATCATAACTTTATAGTCATCGTGAATATCATCGTATCCGAAACCATAACATATTACATAATCATCATTACGGAGCAACGATCTTTTAGGCAAAACCCAAGATGATTTTTTTGTGAGCGGATTCCATATACATATGTCATATTCCCCATATAAAGCTTCATGCGGTTCAATCGTATGGTTTTGATAGCTAACATCATTGAATCGATGCTTTCGAAAGGGCTGTGGAGCCGTTGAAATTCAAAGCCTACTTCCGAGTTTTCTCCGAAGTTGATTGCCATCCTTTTGGTGTGTATCTGTTGGGAGTGCAATCCTTCTGGCGTGTCGGAAAGAACTTGATAACCTATTCTGTTTGGTATTTTATTATCGATGCTTGACCGATGCGCCAGATGCAGCTTAGCGAATTCTGGGCTTGAAATCCGAGCGTTCCATGATTTCGATAGGCTCATAAATCGAAGAAGGGTTTTTACTGGTAACCAAACCAGGATAAAAACAATTAGATCCTCTGGTAAATAACGATCCATTATTTTATTTTTTTTTCGAGGGAGAAATGTTTTTGCAAAAAGAATGCAGAACCCTCCCCGTTTTATGATTATGTATATATATAGTGATTTAACCAAACCCTCCCTCCTTTATCTTATTGTTATTATTGTTTTTTTGAATTTGGGATGGACAGTGATTAGGACACCGACCCATTGAAGGGTGTACCGACCAATCCTAGACCACCCATTAAGAATGTAAAAAAATATATAAAAAAATAGGGTTTAACTGTTTTTCGAGGGATGGGTGGGTACATTTTTGGGCTTCTGGATTCTATTATTATTATTATATATATATATATATATATATATATATATATATATATATATATATATATATATATATATATTATTTTTTTTTTTTTTTTTGACCTCTACCGGCTAGGGATCGAACACGATTTACTTATAAAGTTATATCGTAATGCTTACCATTAAGGCAATACCTTATTACTTCCGGATTCTACTTAGCATGGACTTCTTATAGAGCATTGACTTCTTTTTTTCCCATGGTTTTAAGTATTCACATGTTATGTATATTCATTTTATACATTTATAAATAGAGATGATGGTCCTAAATGACACAATATGAAAGATGTCAGATAAAAAAATGAATATAAAAAAGGATTTTTGTCAAAAATGATATTTTATAAGTAAAAGTGAATGTGAAAGTGAATTACGTTGATTTTCAGCATAAAACCAAAGTAATTCACTTTCAAATTCACTTCCATTTTCACTTTCACTGATGAAAATGTCATTTTTGATAAAAATATTTTCTTTTAGTCCTAAAATGCTGAAATATTTCTAAATGTGTCCTAATTGATAATTAACTATTATAAAATTCTAGTCTTTTATAAATATTAAACTATGTCTTGCATAGCACGCGTTTTTCTCCTATATATACACCGGTCACCGTTTTTGTTCAATAAATAAAATATTGCATACAGCCTACGACGGCTAGGGTTTGGTATCATACGTCTGCCTAATTGAAGAGCAAAGAATTATTCTCTCTTGAATTACGAAAATACGTTTTAAAAACAAGCCATGGATTACGGGTCGTAAGTACC
This sequence comes from Gentiana straminea, assembly GCA_036785695.1. NCBI lineage: Eukaryota > Viridiplantae > Streptophyta > Magnoliopsida > Gentianales > Gentianaceae > Gentiana > Gentiana straminea. The sequence goes on along the minus strand of JAVUPR010000412.1, from coordinate 2,315,710 downwards.
GCTCATTTTCAAGGCGTGGATTAGTAACATTCACAAGAATCGATGAACGATTGGATCAATGTGAATTCTTATTTACATGACCAGGGCCGGCCTTGAGCACAGGACCAAAGAGGCCCGGGCCTAGGGCCCCCCTCAAAAGATCTTGAAAATATTAATTCTCCAAAAGGGTCAGAATAAATATTAATGTCAGTCTAATACTTGTAAGGGGATAAGGCAGTGTATGAATTCTTTCATTGATCTAAAGTTTGTTATGTTTGTAAATTTTTAATGAATTTATTATTTTCTTTATCATTTTCCTAATTTATCAAAAAAAAAATTGTATTCAAAATTAAAGGGGCCGTAGGTAAAACCTGACCTAGGGACCCAAACCCCACATGGCCGGCCCCGTACATGACGATCTACTTGTTCTTGTTTAATTTGGTGAGATTGCCGATAAAAATCTCTTGGTCGATTAAAAATCGTATCGAAATCGTGAAACCAAATAATCTCGCGCCAAACATATTAATATGTACATATGTTTATGAGGGGCTATAAGTATAGAACGTACGTTCTCCGAGCACAAACACGCGGTTGAATTTCCGAATCCCGACCAACGAGGTAACCTTGGAATTAGGCTGCAAAATACATTGGTTTCACTTCCCTTTTGTCAAATTATCCGTCGTGTATGCATATTTGATGGACATTTGCAATGGTATTGTCACATATCTTTGTTTAATCCGTTGACAGAGTGAACTTAGGATTTGCCTAACGGGCCGGCGGTCCTCAGTAATGATTGTCGTCATCATAAATAGGGTACCATATCTTTTTGTGGATTTGGATATGATGATATTCTTGACGATTATGATTGCTTGCTATCCACTTTGAATGGATAATATTCATGAGTATGAATATGAAGTTTACAGTCTCAGATCCAATTCATGGAGTAGAGCAAGATCATATTTGGATTTTCGTTATCACTCCCTTCCCCATGACTGTTGGTTCATCACATGGAATGGTTGGGGTCTTAATTAATTGTACTTTGCATTGTATTTTAGAGTCTAAGTCTTCCTGTGAGATAATCAGAGGAAACGGTAATCCATTCTATCATTTGATCTTAGAACGTATAAAAACAAGATTTTGTCGATACTTGAGATTTTAGAGGAAATTCGGTTTCAGAGATTGAGTGTGTTGAATGGTTACATAGTTTTAATCAATTCGCGGCTTTAATTAGTCTTCCTAATGTGTCAATTGGAGAATCATTTTTATGATTATGATTTGTGGGTGATGAAAGATTACGGTTTGAAGGATTAATGAATTAAAATAACTATTACGTAATTTGGCTCATAACTCATAAGAGATAAGTCATCAACTACAATCACTTTAGAGGAATTTCAACGTATGATTTAGTTAGACTCATAGGGCTTCCTTCCCTCAATTCAGTTTTTTTTGTTTTTGAAAATGGTCGCCACCTCTCACATTCTAACGAGCATTAAATTCTTTTTTTTTATTGGAGATATAAATACTTTGTTGGTAAATGAGTTTTTATTATTGGAAATGTAATTTTTTATTGAAGATGTAAATACTTTATTGATAAAAGGAGAAAATAATAATAAATGATGTATTGGAAATGTAAAATGACAGATAAATAAAAACTGAACAAATTCTGAAATATGACAGATAAAAAAAAAAAAACGGAGGGAGTACCAGAATATTACAAATATCTCTATTGTGATCTGCCTTAAACAACCAATACTTGTTGTTGTATGTACAGACCACAAACGTCAAAATTATGATGTGGCCTTGAAAAAAATCAGAATACGCAGACAGAAGAAAGCGTATTTTGTTTTTTTATTGAATTGATGAATTAATCTAATGCTTGCCATTTATCTCTTGAAACTCAATGGATTTTATTTTCTATCAGGCCTCCCAATCTTGTAGTTTCTTCTTCTTGTCGGGACCTACCTACCTCCCTCCCTCCAAATCAATTGGCTACGTATTTTTCTACAAGAGGGGGAGTATTTCGTGTACACGGCGGCGGATGAGGCTGAACAAGACTGGCGACAAACTGAAATTGTTTCGCGTATCGAAAACCATCGAATGCTGGCCAATGTAAAACTCGATGACTAACCAAATCATACAATAAAATCATTCCTCGATTATAATCGTAATAAATGAGTTTTCCCTTCTGGTTATCTTCTAAAAGAGCCACGGGTGTTAACGACCACATATGATGAAGCGAATCGTATATAGGTATCCTCATCCATGACTCATTCGTGGCACAATAATCCTTCATCACCCATATACTAAAAATAGCATTTGGGCAAATCCTATAATTTTCCACTAAAACTAGACAACCGTTCAACACACTCAATTTTAAAGCACAGCATTTTTTCGGTAGAACCTCGGGTATGCGCAAAATCTTAAATTCATCCGTTCTAATATCAAATGCTAGAACGAAACGCTTGTGTGTCCCCGTATATTGGCCAAAAAGCCAATGTAAAGTAGAGTTAACTAAGACCCCTCCTTCAACCATGCATAGTAAATTCAAGTAAATATTATGAGGATCTCGATATGATCTTACCTCTCTCCATGAACCTCTCCATGAATTGGATCTCAGACTGTAGACTTCAAACACGTACCCGTGTCTATTATTATTATTATTATTATTAAAATCATGAGTTGCTATCATAACCTTATAGTCATCATTAACATCATCATATCCGAACCCATAAAAATTTAACTCGATGTCTCTACGTACCGGCACAAACAAAGATGACTTTGTCAGTGGATTGCACAACGAGATGCCACCACATTCCTCTCTTTGAAATAGACAGACTAAACCATTGCAACAACCGACAAATTTCTGCCACCGATTTTTTTCAAAAGGGTTGTGGAGCCGCTCAATATTCCAACCTAATTCCAAGTTGTTTTCACATGCGAGAGAAAATTCTACCATGTGTAGCTCTTCCATGCACAGATCCAAAACAGATCCAAAAACTAATACGTTCGGGTTTTGGCCAACAACGAAAGACAGATTTAGATGCAACTTAACGAATTCTTGACTCGATATCAGAGCGTTCCATGATTTCGATACGCTCTTAAACTGACCAAGAGATTTTACTGGCAATCTCACCAAGACAAGAACAAGTAGATCCTCATGCAAATAAGAATTCGACATTGATCGATTAATTTGTTAATTCAGTGGAGACAATTAATTCCCTGCTGCTCTTCAACCGAATGTGAATATTATTTTTGAAGAAACCCTCACCGTTTAGGATTAATAATATCAAAGCCTATATATATATATTAGGGTTTAAGAAAAAGATTTAAGACTTTTTTGTCGTAGTCGCATTACTTTGTGGAATTTATTATTATTATTTAATATTATGAACAAATAGCATTTTTTAAGAAAAAATATATTTTATGGGGGAGTACACCAAAATGATAAAAATTTGATGAAATAGGGAGGAAAAAACAATGATAATGATCGAAATTCACTTGTGTTCGAAATTCATAAATTCACGGAAATTCAATTTTCACGAAATTCACTAATTTTCAAAATTCTCACCGGGATTCACCGATTTTATTATTCACTCTTCAGTGGTTGTGATGTTGACTCATCAAGATCGGGATTCAGGTGATAGATTAGGTATGTAGTTGTCACCGTTGCTTAATAATATTCCGATTTGGTTCCCTAATTTCTATATTACTACGGAAAATAACACATACGAAAAAAGCAAGACTAATGATACCGGGGGCACGCTCTCACAATTGATTTTGATTAGTCGGATGTTGACTCATCAATAGAATTTGTTTCGATTGGGGTCAAGCGTATCATTACTCGAAAAATCAAACTACCTTTTTTATCTAGAAACTTGATTCGGTGGGTCACTAGAACCTAAAAATATATTTTTTAACAACTAAACTACATCGTTTTAATACTAAAAAATATCATGAATCTTAATGGGGTCACGTGACCCCACCCTCTACATGCTAGATCCGCCTCTGGCCACAACAGCCATCTACAACGTTGATAATAATGAGTATAATTTCATTATGATGTAAATCTAACATGTTTAACGGTGCATATGACCGTTGTGTCACTCGTTGTGGCACAACCGTTGTACCCGTATCATTACTCTAGAAAAAAACACCGTAAAAAATGGAAAACAAACCAATATTGTAGGGCTTGACGTTTTTTTTCAAGCCCCCGTAAATAGAAATTTCTACGCTCTGCGTTGTGGGATGAAACCGTAAAAATTCAAAAAAAAAACCTCCTTTTATTTTGCCCGTAGAAATTTCTACGGTTTCATCCTAAGCGTACAAAGTTCAACGGTTTGTATGAAAGGTGGTTTATTGATTTTATTTTTTTGAACATCAAGTAAAGTTTTTGTAAGGGAATAATCTAGCAAGATGCTAGAAAAAAATCAACATATATAGTACAACATGAAACATTAAGATAAAGCAGGACTTCTACCCCTCAACTACAAGAAGAGTCAAAACCAACAAATTAAGCACAAATTTTACTATGGTCCATGACCAAATCCTACTTGGTGTGCCCAACCAATAGGAATTCAACTTCCACCAATGGAATCCTACCTGTAAAACTTTCCACCAATGTATCCCTTTGAAAGTGCTGACTTGGTGGTCCAAAAACTTGCACCTGGACCACCATAAAATTACTGCAAATTAAGACAACAACTGAAGAACCACTCCCAAAATAGCGCTGCAAGGGAAAGCAAGGAAAATAAAGCAAACTCTCTAACAGCCAGATGCATCACGAGTTGAGCAAGAAAAAGGACCTCGGTGCTTAAGAAGTCGGCTAATTTGCTAACACAATGGGATTAATAATCGTCTCAACTTCCTGTGATTTTGTTGGTCTTGCCTTTAATCCAAGTGAAAGAAAAAGATTTTATATCAACAAAGACTTGTGATCTCTATTTTTGTATACGACTTCGTTGCGAAGAAGTCATATTTTCCAAATGGTTATCCTTATTTCTGCCTTCCATATGTTTGATTCCACCACTGTTCTAAAAACCCGGTAGTCGTCACTAAGCAACTCTTGATACGCCATCATGTAAGGACCAGGAGTGTTACACCACCTGAAAACTTCACACCAAAGATGAAAAGAGAAGCAACATCTTCATCCTCACAATTGCATAACGGACACAAAACATCTTGAACTTGTAGTCCTATTCTATATATATATATATATATATATATATATATATATATATATATATATATATAAGTGGGTTCATATACATACCTATTGATCCATGCTTTACTTACTACTAAAATAGTGCGTACGATCACTATTTTAGAATGTTTGAGTGCGCAATTTCCTAACGTTTTATATAATAAACAATAACGACATAACTAGGTGCCAAACAAAAGACATAGTGATCGGATGCGGTATGTAGGTATGTATAGATAGTATGTATGTAGGGAAACGCCGACTTAATATATATATATATATATATATATATATATATATATATATATATATATATATATATATATATATCCGGATTTTTCCTTGACGGAATGAAATTGTTTATAGACATCCCACAAAAGACATTGATCTTTGAAAGGATGTTCTTAATCCATTTGCATCTAGTAACTAGCGAATCAGGTTCAGAATCTTCATCAATGTGTTTTATTTTACTTTTTACAGAAAATAAGTCCGAGTCCCGGAGAAACACATCAATATTATTAATTTTGTTTCAATTATTGGTGAAACTTTGTTTCCCCAATAGTGTATTGAGGTTATTTCTCTATTGTAATAACTTTAACTTTTTAATTTCCTCCTCTCCACTGCAAATTTCCGGGACAAATACTCAACGGTTAAATAATTTGGGGTATGATCTCAACGGTTATGATAAAAAATTGGATCATCAGTGTACAATTATATTATGTAGCTAGACTGTGATCGATCTCTCCCTCAAATGAGCAAGGAGGTGTATCGAAATAGAGTTTTTCATTTGCTCTTCTATCTATAAAGAATTAACAAGACTGCCGACGAATGAAAAGTAAAAACGAGAGGCGTCCCCTACTCGTAAGAATGTGCGCTTCGAGAATAGAATCGACGGGTATGTAATTAAATCATACAATATCACGCTCCATCCCGGACCGTAAAAGACCATTTTTCTCTCATCATCCTCTTCTGAAAAAGCCACAGGTGTAAGTACCGGTGAAAAGGAATACTACGTACGTACGTGTAGTTATCTTTATCCATGAGTTATTCAAACCGTAATCTTTCATGACCCAAACATTAGAATGATCACACGATACGTTGATTAATTAAATATAAGCAACCATTACTCAACACGTACACCCAGTTTCAATCGTCGATGAGTTTCTCGAGATTGCAAATACCTGTGTTTATCCGCCCTAAGATCGGTTGCTAATTAAGAGATTTTGTTCTGCGGGATCCGTAAATCTTTTACAAAATAAATAAATTTTTTTACGAAGCCTGAAATATTTTTCTATCGGCAAAATATAGAGTGATTTTGTTGTTTTTAGCGGGGTCCGTTGACCCCATATATTTAAGTACATGTGCATCCGCCTTTGCCTAAGATCTAATACTAGAATGTAAGTCTTCTCATCATCGTCGAGTGGATTAATTGCACACAGGGATATATTGTAATCTAGAATAATAAAATTATTTCCATTGATATCACAATTGAGTACCTCGAGTATTTAGCCATCGACTGTCTTGGCCTACAAGTATTAAATATAAAATATCAACACGTCCCCTCAATCCCGTGGGAAGAGACTGAACACGGAGATTGGCCTTGAGAGTGTCAAACCGCGGACGTGGAAGTGGTTTCGTAAGTAAATCCGCTAGTTGATCCTTCGAACTCTGGAAGGAAATGGAAAGGCGTTTGGACACCACAAGCTCCCGAACATGATGAAAATCAATCTCGATGTGCTTCATTCGAGTATGGAAGACGGGATTGTGGGCAAGATATATGGCCCCGATATTGTCACACCATAATGTAGGAGGTTGAAGTAAAGGAATATGCATCTCGGCAAGAAGACTACATAGCCATTGAACTTCAGCGGCGTTGCTGGAGAGTGTCTTATACTCAACCTTAATACTGCTTTTGGAGACAGTGATGTGCTGTTTAGAACGCCAACTGATAAGATTATGGCCGAGAAAAATACAATAAGCACCAATAGAGCGGCGATTATCCGTATCCGCAGAAGTTAACATGGCGATGGCGCAGAATTTGACAGAGGTGATAACCAAGGAAACTAGCCAGGTTTATTTCGTCTTTTTATTATGTATTTTGTCATTTTTCACAAGTTTTCAACAACTATGTCCTCTGTGACATTTTCTTTTCTTATATTGTCCTTTATTCCTATCATCCTATTTTTTTTTTAAAGGAAACAATACCACAATTATAACATACACGTTTTACCGCCACATAATTATCATTGAATTTGAAAATTAGGAGTTAGGACACAAGCCCTCAAAAAAAAGGAGGTAGGACACATCATGAAAACAAAAAAGTAATAAGAGAAAATCTCACTTCGACAAAATAGAAAAATAAAATACTAATAAATAACATTAGTTATATTAGTCATAAACCCGTGCGGAATAAAAAGCCTAGCTATATAACATACACCCTCCGTCCCATTTTATTTGTTCATGTTTCCTTTTTTGTTTGTCCCAAAATAAGTGTCCACTTTATGTATTAATTGCTAAATTTCTTCAAATACTCTTTTCTCTTTACAATATTTATAATAAAAAATATGTAGCATTACATACTCCAACAACAACTTAAAGGCATAACTGTAAAAATATTAGATCATTTAATATGATTCAAAGCATTAACTACACTTTTCTTAATCTTTGTGAAAAGTCAAAAATGACAAATAAAATGAGACGGAGGAGTATTATTTTTATCAATGAATTATTCAAACCGTAATTCTTTATCAACCAAATGTCAAAACGATTCTGCAAAACTTTGCCTAAAAATAAGCAACCATTAATAAGCACACCTGTTTTCTTGAGAACATGAGATAATAGCAAAAACCTGTGTTTAACCGTTCTAAGATCACATACTAGAATGTACTACCAAATTAAAGCACAATTACCGAAAAAAAGTGGACAAATGGGGTCGTTCTACTGTAGGGACTCCCTATTAGGGAACTGCCTACGTGGCAGAATCTGAACAAATGGGGTCGTAGTAGGGAACTGCCTACTGAGGTGGAATACACAGTGTCCCGTGTGTGGAAATTGTGTGGTCCAGATGCTGCCACGTAGACAGTTCCCTAATAAGGAGTCCCTAGGATAGAATTTTCCGGACAAATGATCCTTTATTAACAAAGATGTGACCAAGACGGTGACAAGACATCTGAATATAAATTCAAAAACATATGATTCAATCAAACTTTAAAGAATTTATTATTCGGGTGATTCTGATGCAGGGAGGCTTCATTGGACTCCGTCGTCAGATCTGTGACACGTGTGTATAAGACATATCTGACGGCGGAGTCCAATGAAGCCTCCCTGCATCAAAACGACCCTTATTATTCTGCTGCTGTAAGACATATCATATCATATCAATGCCTTTTTCTGTTGACATGATCATATCAATGGGCTTAACAAGACTCCCAACAAACTGGATTCGTATCATGTCGTCTGACGAACCTTTTTCCGAAGTTTGAAACCTCATAATTTGTTCACTCAAAATATCACACAAGTAAATATATCCTGTAAAGTAACAGTAATACATGAGTTTATTATTATGAACACCGTCTAAAAAAGCCAAGGGTTGTAGTCCTATCAAGGTACATGTCGGTTCACGTATACGTATCTTTGTCCATGAATCATCTGATCCGTAATCCTTCATCACCCACATATCAAAACTACCATCTGGCTTAGTATAACAATATTGTTGATATCCGGCTTCGTTTAAAACTAGGCAACCATTCAACACACACAATGTTAAAAGACGGATTTTCGCTAGGACTTTAGGTATTGGTAAAATCTTGTGTTTATCCGTCCTAAGATCAAATGCTAGAATGCTATCGTTCCTTATCATCTTACGATCTATCTTCGGACAATCATATTGATTGTGGTCCGTCAATATCCAATGTAAAGCACAATTAACTAAGGCTCCGTGCAAATTTCTTCCTGAGCAGTAGATGGACGGATCACGGAAATCTGGATATCGTCCTATTATTCTCCATGTATTGGATCTCAGACTGTAAATTTCAAATTCATATCCATCGAATCGTGGACTAGTTATTATCAAAACCTTGTAATCTTCATGAACATCATCATATCCGAAACCATAACAAACTATATTTCTCCCCTCCCAATCATCATCTTTGAATACCGACGACCTTTTAGGCAATACCCAAGTTGACTTTGTGAGCGGATTGCACAAAGACATGTCATATTCTTCATATGGAACTTCTCGCTTTCTCATAGGAGGGTGAAGTAGACAAAGTAAACCATTACAAGAGCCTACGATATCTGGACTCCTCCCCGGGACTAGGCTTTCCAAAGGGTTGTAGATCCGTTGAAATTTGCAGCCTAATTCCAACTTTTCCCCATCCCAGCGGGTGATCGAAAATTCTGCCAAGTGTATCTCACGGGGCTTCGGGGTCCGAAGACGTCGTTGTGACATGTCAAGAACACCATCTTTACGAAGTAATATGCTTGGTTTTTTGTGCGTGTTAGAGTGATTCAGATGCATTTGAATGAATTCCGGGCTTGAAATCACAAGGTTCCATGATTTCGATATGCTTTTAAATCGAAGAAGGGATTCTACAGGCAATCTTACAAGAACAAGAACCACTAGATCATCATGAAAATAAGAATTCGACATCGATAAGAATTCTTATTCAATTTAAGGGAGAAAATTTCTTGTTCTAAGTAATTATAAGACTAAAAAATAAAAATAAAAAAAAAAAAAAAAATAGACCCATCACCGTTTTTCGACAAGGATAAGAATCAGTAAATAAGAACCCTACTAGTAGTTTTAGGAGATATACTCTATCCGTCCCGCAATATAAGTTCTTTTAATTTTTTTTTGTAGTATCCTAAAATATAAATTATTCTTACATTTCAATACAAGATTAATGCATTGTTTTTACTTTCATATTAAACAATACAATATTATAAATCACTCTAAAAAACAATACAATATTTTGTCTTAAAATATTAAAAAATAACTCATTTATGATTTTTATTAATCTAACCAAAAAGACTTATAATATGAGACAGACGAAATATATAAGATTATGATGTGGAGGTCAAGTGACTTGGTTGAAGAGGAAACGTTATATTGTGATCTGCCTTAATCATCGTGATTGTGATCTGCCTTAATTACTACTATTTCGTAGGGAGTAGGGACCAAGTAATTAATACTAGGGGACTGTCCGTGCTCTGCACGGTGAGGCCCGTAGGCTGCGTTATTTTTTTGATACTTGAAACACGTTGATATCTTATAGCTGACTGCAAAAAAAATGCATTTGGTTCATTCAAGTCGTGGTTTTATTTTGAGGGAAATTATATATTGAACTATGACAACAATTGAATCTAATAGGCAAAAGTGGACATACACATCATCTGCATTTGGCCGGTGCAGAATGTTACAAAAGCACCGAATTATCAAACCCGTGACCTCTTGGTTACGGAGCCTCAGCTTAACTACTTCAGTTAAGTCTCATTGGCAAAATCTGTATATATGTATATAATGAAGTTAAAACGTAATTTTTTTTTTGAACAGTTGATTTTTTATTAAACACACTAGCAAGTAACTAGGAAGGGAAAAGAACCAACTTAGAAACAAACCAAGACAAGACCAATCAAAGCAAAGCTAAGCTCCCCGAACGTACAACATATTTCTAATGCTATTCCAAGGTTTGCTTTGGATTTGAAAGCCAAGCCTCCCAACCTATATCACGGTCTACAATTCTACCCGACACCCAGTGATAGCTAGTTCTGAGTATCTTTTCAAGAACCTCAGTCATTTTTCTTAATCTCAATAGACTTAAAGATTGTGTTATTCCTTTTGATCCACAAGACCCACACAACCACTTTTTTGATTGCATCCCACAACTTCTTTTTCTTTTTACATGAAAGCTGAGAAGGGGAGAATATACAAAATTTTCTCCAATCCAAGTTTCTCTGTGGAAAGTGGATTCGATCCACTTTCGATCTACAAATCGAAACTAGGGTTTTCTGAAGGAGAAAGCGTACATAAACGGGGAAAATTTTATTGATATTTTTGTTTTCCTTATCTATTACAAGTTGACTGACATTCCTTTTTATACTAACTCCGAAAAATAAAATAATTATACAATAAAGAGAAAAGAAACTAAGTGACTATTTTCTCTATTTTTTTTATTACTCTAATACCCCCTCAAGACGGGCTTGGGAAATGTGGAACATGATTCATATTAAAACGGCCCAATAAGGAATGGAACAATGGCCCGTCTAGGGGTTTGGTGAAAATGTCAGCAAGTTGGTTGACCGAAGAAACAGGGACAAGTTTCACAAGGCCGTCTTGAAGCTTTTCCCGGATAAGATGGCAATCGATCTCAATGTGTTTTGTCCTCTCGTGAAACACCGGATTGTGGGTTAGATGGATGGAACTTAAATTGTCACAGTGTAGCTTAATAGGAAGTGGAAATGGCCATTTGAAATCTGCAGCTAGATAACATAGCCATTGAATCTCACAAGTAGCTAAAGCTAATGCCCTGTATTCAGCCTCTGTGGAGCTACGAGATATGGTAGTTTGCTTTTTTGATTTTTGATGATGCTATATAATGCACCACCGATAAAACAGGGCCACGTGCAATCTAAGGGTGAGCTGAAAAGGAGTCGAATGGCTGAAAGTGAGTAAAAGATGGTGTTTTTGGTGTTTTATAGGTTGAGTCCAAGAATGTATCTTGGATTGCCTACGTATCCTGTCTTAATGTCCAGGAATCAAGCCTTACGTAGTTCCTGGAATGAGCTATTTATAGGCACATGTCCTTCTTCTGCCCTAAGTTTAGGGCGGTTAGGTCTATTGACATAAATACCCTTTAATGGGCCTTGCCTCCTTACCCAAGTAACCTGTTGGATGTGGGCCCAGGAGCCTAGGCTAAAGTACGTGGTATCGACTCGATACGTCGGTGTTCGAGTTCGGACACTTGGAGAATCTCCCCTTAGCTGCGGTCTTCACTGGTACGTCTCGTATCGACCCGATGTGGATAACTAACACAGACTTTTCCACATGCCCACTTGACCAATCAGATAATTCCACGTGGAGGAGTGAATCCCCGTATCATCATAAGCCCCCCAGATCGGAGGGAAGCTCATCTCGGGAGCTGAGATCGGATCTGAAAATTTGAATAACCCTTTCGACACGTGGTCTTCTTTTAGGCGGGAACACAACTATCTCTCCTAGCCGATGTAGGCTGTCGTAGGCTGACGTCATGCCGTCAGCATTAATTGGTGCAGGAAACAAAGCGTCTCTTATTGGGCCGCGTGGAGATTTGGCCCTTGATTCTCGCGCTGCACGCCCTATAACTGCCCCCAAATCGCCCTTTCAAATCATTTTGGAGATTTTGCAAGCATAAAAGGAGCCCAAGACTTTGCACTCTCTCATTTGCCATTATTTGTCTCAGTTTCATCAGAAAAACGCAAGTAAGCCTCAATCTATTCAAAATCTTTTTGTCTTTTATTTCCTGCATCTCTTATTGATTCCATGTCTAGTAGCGATAGTGATTCACAAAATAGAGAGGAGGTTGTCGAAGTTGAAGAAGAATCGACAGATCAAACGGTTTCTGAGCATCCAACTATCTCCGGTGAGAAGGCTGCCGGAGAAGAAGGAGAAAAATGAGGAGAAGAGGAATCGTCTTCTCGACCCGTGGCCAGACGTCAAACTAGGATGAGGGGCCAAGGGCCGTATGGTTGCATATCCAATCTCTCCCCAGAAAAAGCCAAAGTCATTTGTCTTCGATATGGCATTCCTTATTCCTCTGAACATATCAAAGTATCACACGGCCAGTACCAGTTCGCCTGTGACCCTCCACTTGGGTTCTGCGCCATTTACGAGGCGCAATTGAAGGAGGGACTTTGGTTTCCTTTCGATCCGTGCCTCATTGCAGTCCTCCAACACTACAAGATCTGTGTCACCCAGCTTGCGCCCAATGGGGTTAGGAGTGTAATGGGTTTCGTGTTGGCGTGTCGAATCGCCAAGGTTGAGTTCTCGGTTCGATTATTTCGTCAGTACTATGCCTTGTCGAGCTTGCAGGATGCGGGGTGGTATACATTTCAGAAGCGTCCTCTGGCATCGGACTTCGTGAGAAATGTGACCTCGTCTCAAGGCGAGTGGAAGCCTAATTTCTTCTTTATCCGACATGGGTTGGTGGATATTGACATTCACACTTGGTTTAAAAAGCCGCAAAAATGGCATGATAGGCTCGACTCGGATATCCCTAGTGGGTGCGGGATTATTGAGAGCGTCCACCCCGATGTCGCCACTCGAAACATGCATTCCCTATATCCCTATGCCGATATCGAGACGGCTGGTCCGGGCGCATACCTCGAACTTGATGAGGATGTTCGCATTTTATGTAGGACCTTTATTCATTCTGTCGAGCTGCAATACTTGAGTATTTTGTACTTTCTCTGTGTTTATTTCGTATTGATCATATTCTGATGTCGGTTTTTCTCTGCACGCAGTGGAGTTTTTCTCGAAGATCGATGCCTTGGGCAAAATGCCCGACCCAAAGAATACCGATCCCAAGAAGATTCAGGAGATGGCCGGGATCAGGTCGAAGAAGCCGGCGTCTGGTGCCACATCTGCGGGGCAGAGGGGGTCGTCCCGATCTTCTACCCCTGTATCAACATCTGAGATCCTGAGAGGTTAACCCGACGAGGCCAGGGTGACTGTGCAGACAGAAGGGGACCTCGTCTCAAGGAAGCGCCAGAAGACAACCGAGGTGCGGCATGGGGCCGGGAAGGAGACCCGTAACCTTGCCCCACCAAATTCCTCCGAGCCGATCCCCGGGATGAGCGTGGCAGAGATGGAGGCCATGACTCCAGAGGAGTTACATGACTTCATCATGAAGAGCCATCGAGCTGTGAGTCTTTCTTTTATTTCCTTTGTAGTTTCGTGATCTTTTGTCTATTTTCGATGTTAATGGTGTTCCTTTTTGCAGACTCGACTTGCTACTAAAGTAGCTTTAAATAGAATCGAGTCTCCCTCGGCGGCTACGGAGGAGCGAAAAGAGACTATCACTAAACTGACCTCTGATATCGAGAAGCTGAAGGCCAAGGCCAACAAGTTGGATGATTGCCGCGTGAAGCTGGAGTCCGATCTGTCTAAAGCTCAGAAGGACATAGCCGACAGGGATGCCGAGTTAGCGGCGGTGAAGTCAGAGCTGGAGAAGACGAAGAGTGAACTGGCGATGGCAATCCAAGCCCGCATCGAGCTTCAGTCTCTTCTCGATGGTTTAACGACTCGCATGGAGACGGCTAAATTGGATTTCCTGGCCTCTACGGAACTCGAGAATGACCTTACGTTGCTGATGACTCAGGGGATGAAGGGAGGGTTCACGATGGTTCTTGACCAGGTCAAAGATGTCGACCCGACGTTGATGTATCCACCGTCGCGAAGGCCTACTTATATGATCCCGAGGCCATTCCTCGATACGGTCGGTATTTCACAGAGTTTAAGGCCGGCGTCTCGTTATACAACAAGTATGTGACCCCTGCCCTGGAGGGAGATGGAACTGAGGACGTCGAGCCGGAAGAACAAGTCGATCACAATGCTTCGACCTCAGATCAGCCTGCCGCCTGATGCTATTTCCTCTGTCTTTTTAAGTGACTTGATTCGATAAGGTTGTAATAACTTTTATGCTTTTATTTGTCTGAACTTGTCTTTTATCGATTCGACCCTGTAAACTTTGACATTTCAATTTGCATTTTGACTAAATCAAACTTGCATTTTAATTAAATCTTTGCTTTCACTTGAATATCTTGTCTTTTGTTGATCATTCGTCTAGGGTGTAGTCCTTTGGACTTAATTCCCTTTCAAATACTGCCTTATGGGGTGTAGTCTTTTGGACTTAATTCCCCTGCTGGCCCCTCGAAGTGTAGTATGAGTACACGACTCGTGGTACACTTGAATATGAGTCGACCTAGCATTGTCTTGCCTTACTCGGCTTGACTTGGCCATCGGTCGGAGCTCGATTCGATTATCTGCCTTGTCGGGCTTATATGGACATCGAATTAAGAAGTCCATACTCGACCGTCGCACATCGTGGCGCTTATGATCTGGTCGAGTTGGGTATCCATCGTGGGATCTTCCGTCGCCTTGCACCGTGGCTTATTGGCAGGTCGGGAGTGATATAAGCACTTGTCAGTGACTTGGCTTTTTTCACTATTTTGCTATAACTCCATCGATTCGATGGTGCGCAGCTCGGAAGTGATTTAAGCATTGTCAGTGACTTGGCTTTATTCACTTTTCCGTTTTAACTCCTTCGTGTCGAGGTATTGCAGGTTGGAGGTGATATAAGCATTGTCAGTGACTTGGCTTTATTCACCGTCCTGCTCCGACTCTGTCGTGTCGAGGTCTCTTGTTGGAGTCGATTTTTGGTCTTTTTTCTTCCAGCCTCCTTTTCGTTTTTACATGAGCGTGTATCTTAAGCACAATTTAGAAAAGAAAATTACTTGAATAAAAGGCATTAAAAGCAATTGTCACATCGACATATTACAAGTAACTAAAAATTGAAGTTGCGAATGTCATAAATGGAATAAACAGCTTAAACGTAGTACTTCCGGAGATTGGTGGCGTGCCACGTCTGGGGCACTGTGCTGCCGTCCGATCTCCCCAACTGATACGACCCTTTTGGGTGCACCTTCAGAATTTTATATGGTCCTTCCTTACTCGGCTCGAGCTTGCCTATTGGGTCCTGCCTGCTGGCTTCGTTCTTCCTCAACACGAGGTCCCCCACTTGGAAATATTTGTACTTTACCCTCGCGTTATAATACTTTGTGATATCTTCCTTTTATAATTGGCCATTCGATATGCCGCAACCTCTCTCTTCTCTTCGACGTTATCCTTCTCTTGAAGCAGATCGGTGGCGTTTGTTTCAACGTTATATGCCAGAACTCGAGGTGAGGCCAGTCCGATCTCCGCATGTATCACTGCTTCGCATCCATAATCCATAGCGAAAGGAGTCTCCTGAGTAGCTGAATTGGGTGTTGTTCGATACGACCACAGTATGCTGGGTAACTGAGCTGCCCAATCTCGACCTTCGTCTTCCAACCGTTTCTTCAACCCAAACTTGATTTTCCTGTTTGTCTGTTCGACCTGTCTATTGGACTGAGGTCGGGCCACCAATGTCGTTCTATGTTCGATCTTGAACTCTTTGAGCCAATCCCGCACGCGGTCATCTAGAAATTGAGTCCCGTTATCCGATATCGGATACTTGGGAATTCCAAACCCGCACAAAATGTTTTCCCACGAAACTTCTTGATGGTCGAGCTCGATGTCGGTTAGAGCTTTGGCTTCGACCCATTTCGTGAAATAATCAACCGCGACCACAACATACTTGAAATTACCCGGAGCTCGAGGCAAAGGTCCGACTATATCGACCCCCCACTCATCGAACGGCCATACCGACTCGATGGAGTTCATCTCTTGCGCCTGTTGATGGGTCACTACATCGTGTATCTGACAAGCTCTGCATCTCATCACCAACCGATTGGCGTCCTTTTGCATGGTCGGCCAAAAATAGCCTGCTAGCTTGCATTTTCTTGCCAACATCCGAGCTCCGCAATGGTTACCACAAACTCCTCGATGTATTTCTTCGAGAAGATAAGCCCCCTCGTCTTCCGATGCGCATCGCATCCAAGGTGTTACAAACAATTTTCGATAAAGCACATAGTCGAACATAGCGTACCTGGAGGCTTGAAGCCGGATTTTCCTGGCCTGAGATTTATCGGATGGGAGAATTCCGTCTTTCAAGAATAACGCTATCGGATCCATCCACGTCGATCCCTGAACCACCGGTTGCACATCTACCTCGTTATAGCTTCGCTCCGCTAACATTTCTACCAGAAATTTCCTTTTCGACTTGAAATTCGATGCGAGTTTAGACAACGCATCGGCCCGTTTATTCTCACTTCGGGGTACCTGCTCGACACGAACCGTCTTGAACTTCGACATCAATCCCTGAACCACTCTCAAATAGTTCTTCATAGATTCTTACATGGCCTCATACTCGCCTCGTATGTGATTCACTACGAGCTGAGAATCACTGTATACTAGGAGGTTCTTGACCCCCAATTTCAATGCCAGCTTTAAACCCGTGCTCATTGCCTCATACTCGGCTTCGTTGTTTGTTGCCTTGAATTCGAATCGTAGCGCATAAGGGAACTCTTCCCCCTTAGGACTGACCAATAACAAATCAGCCCCAGCTCATTCTCTACTCGAGGCACCATCAACATGGATGGTCCACTGCTCATCTGATGACTTTTTATCCTGTTCCAACTTGAATTGACAATCCTTCTGCTATGAAGTCTGCTAGAGCTTGACCTTTAATGGCTGTGCGAGGTAGAAACTCAATATCATACTCAGCTAGCTCGACAACCCATTTGGCCAATCGACCCGATGTCTCGGGCTTTGTCAAAATCTGTTTCAGGGGCTGGTCGGTGACCACAGCAAATAGAGTGTGCTTGAAAGTAGGGTTTCAATTTCCTCGATGCACGAACCAGACTTAATGCCAAATTTTCAGCTGGCGTGTATCTGATCTCTGGTCCATGTAATGCCTTGCTTACGAAATACACTGGGATCTGTCCCTGGTCTCCATCTCGAACCAATACGGCACTCACTGCCTCTTCACAGATTGCTAGATAAACCAGGAGTTTCTCCCCTTCTCGAGGTGAGGACAACGTGGGTAAATCAGATAGATACTCCTTCAAATCATCGAATGCTTTTTCACACTTCTCGTCCCACTGGAATGGACTCGCTTTCTTTAATATCTTGAAGAATGGTAGGGCCCTTTGTGCTGATATCGACAAGAAACAATTGAGGGCCGCCATCCGACCTGTCAAACGTTGTACTTCATTTACGTTACGAGGCGTGGGCATGTTCTTCAGGGCCTCGATCTTATCCGGATTAGCTCTAATCCCGTCTCTCGATATCATATACCCTAGAAACTTCCCCGATCGGACTCCAAACGTGCATTTCTTTGGGTTGAGCTTCATGTTCGCAGCCCGCAGCACCTCGAAGACCTCTCTGACATCGACAAGAAACTGTCCCATTGACTTGCTCTTGATCAATAAATCATCAACGTAAACTTCCATATTTCGACCTATCTGCCCCTCAAAGATCTTATTGACGGCTCTCTGATAGGTGGCCCCTGCATTCTTTAGGCCAAACGGCATTGTTACAAAGCAAAACGTACCAAATTCTGTGATAAAAGCGGATTTTTCCGAGTCCTGAGGGTCCATGAAGATCTGATAATACCCCCTGTACGCATCGAGAAAACCGAACACTTCGAAGCCCAGTGTCGAATCGACTAGTTGATCAATCTTTGGAAGTGGATATGAATCTTTAAGGCACGCTTTGTTGAGATCCGTAAAGTCGACGCACATTCGCCAGCTCTGATCTGGTTTCTTAACCAACACTGGATTGGCTAACCAATCCGGATAGAATACCTCTTTCACTATTCCAGCGGCTAACAACTTGTCAACTTCCTTCTTTACTGCTTCCTTCCTCTCTAGGGCAAGGTTCCTCTTCTTTTGCCGTATCGGCTTCTTTTTTGGGTCGACGTTGAGTCGATGTACCGCTATGTCCGCCGACGGACCTGGCATGTCATCTGCCTTCCATACAAAAACGTCTCGATACTCGGCTAGGAGGTCGACCAAGGTTCTCATGTCGGGGTGTGGCATCCACTTCCCGATCTGGACCCCTTGGCCTTCTTCCTCCTTCCACACTCGAACCTCCTCTGTCGCGTCGGCGGAGACCCAGCTCCGATCTTCCTCTTCCTCAGGGATCAATTCCTCAACCAGCACCTGCCCAACCCCTTTTCCTTTGATCGTAACCAGACTACAATTCCTGGCTACCTCGACGTTTCCTTTGACTTCATGGGTACCATACCAGGTGGGGAACTTCATGCTGTTGTGGAATGTCGAGATGATGGCTCTGAGATCATATAAAGCTGGTCGACCTAATATCGCGTTGTACCCCGATGGGGCCTTAACCACGACATAGGTCATTTCCATTGTTCGACCTTTTTCTCCGTCTCCAACCGTAGTCAACAAATTGATCGACCCGACAGGGTGGATGGCTTGCCCTGTAAACCCAAATAAAGGGGTAGATAACGGAACAATGTCTTCATCTTTCAACCTCATGGCTTTAAAGGCTGAGTAGTAAAGGATATTAACGGCGCTTCCACTGCCGACACAAACTCTTTTTATTCGACCTCGGCTTATCACCGCCTCGATCACCAATCCCTCGCTATGACTGTGGGAACTCGGAACGTCATCTTTGGGTCCATAACCCACTTCCGTCATAAACCTGATCTTCTTTGACTCCCTCGATCTGTCCGATGATTGCCGACTAGATCGAGGTCGATCCGACTCGTGCTCTGCAACGATTGTGTTAACGTCGTACCCGACGCGATTATCTCGATGAGGGTCTCGGTTCTGAACTTCCCGATGGTCATCCCGACGATTGTCCCTGTATGTCGGCTCGGATGACCTGTCTCGACGATTCCGATTGTCACGACGCGGAGATCGGTCCTTCTTTCCATTATAAGTTTTTCTCTTGTACTCTCGACGGCCCTTTGGCTCGTCTTTTTCTGTCCTGTCAATCACTTCATCCAATCGACCCTCTTGAATACAGGCATCGATATCCCTCTTCAAATCGAAACATTCCTCTGTGTCATGCCCCACGTCTCTGTGATAGTCACAATATTTGTGGGTATTTTTCCTTTTCTCTGGGTCCTTGGACATCTGCGTAGGTGTCCGAGCAATGTTCTTTTTTATCATAATCGCCAACACCTCCCTCCGAGATCGGTTAAGGGGTATAAAATCTCGATCTTTCAAATTCCCTTTCTTTCCTAGCCGCTCCGATATCGGAGCTGTCAGTCGATCAAAAACGTTGGACTTGATTTCTTCATTCCGACCCCTAGGATGACCCTTGGTCTGGCTTCGGGAGTCGTTCCTCGAGTTGAGGCCAAGTGAAATGGTGTGCAGACGCACTGCCTCTTCACCTTGGCAAAACTTATGGACTATGTTCACACATTCATCCATATCATTTGGCATCTTCTTAGACAACTTATCATACATCTTCATATTGCGCAAACCTCCAACAAAAGCATTAACCTGCAGTGCATCACTAGCGTTATGCACTTTCATGGCCTCAAGATTAAAGAGTCTCATGAAGTCAATAGTCGACTCCCCTTTCTCTTGCTTGATATTCATGAGTTGTGTAGCACTAAGGTGGAACTTCTTATTCCCAATGAAGGCATCTCGGAATTTTTGTCCCAACTGTAAAAAACTCGAGATCGACCCGGGACGTAGCTTGTGAAACCACTCTCGAGCTCGACCTGTGAGCAGCGTGTCGAAGGCACGGCACTTCATGGCATCATTTGCGTTCCTCAACCTCATCAACGATATATATCGATACAGATGGTCCTCCGGGTCCGTGGTACCGTCATAGGGTTCCATCTTGGGTGGCTTGAACGATTCAGGCATCGTGTATATCTCTATCTCGGGACTAAATGGCGATTCGAGCCATTCTGTGACCTGCTCCTTTCTAACGATGCGATTGAACTCATTTCGAATGCTGTCCTCGACCTGCCGCTGATGCTTTTCTTGTTTAGGACGTTTGTGGGCGTTAGTCACGCTGATTTCAATTGCGTCTCCTTCATACTCCTCTTGAGGATCGACAGGCCTCTTCCCCCTGGCATTCTCAATCCCTTTACGACCCAGTGGGTCTAGCAGGTGTTCCTCAGGGGGATTACAGATTCCATTGCCTATGAATGCTGAAGCCACCACCCTCTTCAGGGCGTCTTCATCTAAAGACGCTAAGTGAGCTGCCATATCTTGCAGCTGAGGAGGAAGCTGAGGCATGGTGGATCTGCAACTGCGGGTCTACATCCAGTGGGGACTTCTTGAATCTGGGATGGAACCCCTACCGGATCTATATCCGTGTGCTCTTCGATCTGCGCGTTCTTACTGCTCGTCGGTTTCTTCCTTGCTGGTGGTGCCATTGCGATTTCTTTACCAACTCACCGGTAGAAGACCCTCCTTCTAACGCCAAATGATGATGCTATATAATGCACCACCGATAAAACAGGGCCACGTGCAATCTAAGGGTGAGCTGTAAAGGAGTCGAATGGTGAAAGTGAGTAAAAGATGGTGTTTTTGGTGTTTTATGGCTGAGTCCAAGAATGTATCTTGGATTGCCTACGTATCTTGTCTTAATGTCCCGGAATCAAGCCTTACGTAGTTCCTGGAATGAGCTATTTATAGGCACATGTCCTTCTTCTGCCTAAGTTTAGGGCGGTTAGGTCTATTGACATAAATACCCTTTAATGGGCCTTGCCTCCTTACCCAAGTAACCTGTTGGATGTGGGCCCAGGAGCCTAGGCTAAAGTACGTGGTATCGACTCGATGGACACCGACGTCGGTGTTCGAGTTCGGACACTTGGAGAATCTCCCCTTAGCTGCGGTCTTCACTGGTACGTCTCGTATCGACCCGATGTGGATAACTAACACAGACTTTTCCACATGCCCGCTGGACCAATCAGATAATTCCACGTGGAGGAGTGAATCCCCGTATCATCAATTTCCATGATACCAAGGCATTTCCTATAAACATGCAGTATCCAGTGATACTACGCCGAGTATCCTTGCAAGTTGCCCAATCAGAGTCAGCAAAAGCAGACAGCACAATAGGATTATCAGCTGCATAAAACAGCCCTTTAGCAGGGGCATTCTTAATATATCGAAGAACCTGTTTGGCAGTATTGAAGTGATGAATAGTAAGGGAGTCCAAGAACGGCTAAGCTAGCCGCACCACGCACCACATAACGAGATATCGGTCGTGTGATGGTGAGATATAAAAGTTTTCCTACAAGACTTCGATACATCGTATTATCAGGTAGCATCTCTGAATCTCCATGAAATAACGCAGTTTTAGACTTCATATGAATGCAAGCAGGTTTACAGTCTAACATATCAAAGTCTTCCAAAATTGTGAGAGCATATTTACGTTGGGAGACTAACAGGCCAGACGGAGACCTGGAAATTTCAAGGCCTAAGAAAAATTTCAACTCACCCAAGTCTTTGATTTTGAACAAACTGTGTAGAGAATTCTTCAATTCAGTAATAAGATCCATATTATTTCCTGCCAAGACTATATCATCTACGTAAACTAATGCAATGACAAAACGTTGTTCTTGAAGTTTGACGAGGAGACTATGATCATGAGAGGACTGAGCATATCCCAGATCATGAAGAGCTTTAGTGAGTTTGTGGTTCCACTGACGACTTGCTTGTTTCAAGCCGTAGAGGGATTTTTTTAGTTTACATACCTGTCTAGAATTTGTAGTTGTGAATCCTGGAGGAGGTTTCGTATATACCTCTTCATAGAGGTCCCCGTGTAGAAAAGCGTAGTTGACGTCTAACTGATGCAGGAACCAACCTTTGGCTGCTGAAAGAGCTAACAGGCTACGAATGGTAGTAAATTTTGCAACTGGTGAAAATTTTTCTTCATAATCAATTCCCTGAGTCTGTGTATACCCTTTTGCCACCAACCGTGCCTTAAATCTTTCTACTATGCCATCTGAGTTATACTTAACTCTGTAAACCCATTTGCATCCTATGGCTTTCTTACCTTTAGGTAAATCAACCAATTCCCATGTTTGATTAAGTTCCAAGGCTTCTATCTCTTTGGCCATTGCTTCTTGCCTTTCAGGGTGAGTAACAGGCTGGTTGTAAGTCTGTGGTTCAGATATCTTATCCACAGCTGCTATAAATGCTGATTGAGTCTCAGAATACTGATCCTCATTTAAGACCTGATCAAGAGTGTATGGAGAGGATCTCTTCTGTACTTGGGCACAAACAAAATCATGCAAATATGCTGGTGTTTTTCTGGTTCTGGTAGGTCTATGTATGGGAGGTGGATCAGGTTCTGGAGGAAATGAGTCATTTGGTGAAGTATCTTGAAAATGTGTGGTATTTTCTGAAGTATGTGGAGGTATGTAATCTGTGCTGAGATCAGTATCCAGATGATCATAAGCTACAGGCAAACAGATAGAGGAGTCTGATGAGGCATTTGTGTAACCCTCATGAAAAGGGAAATGGAACTCATGAAACAAAACGTCCCTGGATATGAAAATGGTTCTGGTTTCCAGGTCAAGGAGGATGTGCCCTTTTGTAGTGTCTGATAATCCAAAGTTTACACAGTTGTGTGCTCTAGAATCAAATTTGCTACGGTCCCTACTTAGTGTGGATGCAAACACTAAGCAACCAAAGACTCTTAACTACTGTAGGTCTGGAGGTTTCTTATACAAGTACTCATAAGGTGTTGAGTTTCTTAACAGTGGTGTAGGAGTTAGATTCATGAGTTTGACTGCGTGCAAGATACAATATCCCTAAAATGTGGTAGGTAGATTTGCTTGTAACTTCAGGCCCCTGGCTATGTTCAGGATATGCTGATGCTTTCTCTCCACCACACCATTTTGCGGTGGTGTGGAGACACAGCTCTTCTGGTGCACAATACCTCTATCTCCATAAAATTCTGGCCCTTCAAATTCTTCACCATTATCTGTCCTAATGGTTTTCACATTACCCTTAAATTGTGTGAACACAAAAGTACAAAAACTCTTTATTAAAGGTCTCACCTCTGCCTTTGATTTCAACAAAAACACCCAGGTAAAACGATTGTAATCATCTACCACAGTCAGAAAAAATCTATGTCCATGTACAGTTGGGTGCTTATAAGGCCCCCAAATGTCCATATGGATCAGATCAAAGCATCCTTCTACAGAACTACTACTCAAAGGGAAAGGCAATCGTTTCATCTTGGCCTGGGGGCAGATAAAGCAAATACAGTCTGGTATATTTACATCTTCATGTGTCCTCTTTGCTATGCTCATCCTTTGATGTGACATATGACCAAGTCTTAAGTGCCATAGCTGGTCTTTATTTGGAGCTATATACATGCTATTGCTGGAGCTGCTACAACAGGTCTTGACATGTTGCTTGTCAGGACCACAGCCTTTATTCATCATACTTTTCTCCTCTGCTTGTAGAATGAAAAATCCTCCCCTCTTTTCAACTGTACCAATCCTCTGCCCATGTGTCCTGTCCTGTATTTAACATGCTCCATCCAAGAAAACAATGCACAATGAGTTGTCACTGGTCAGTTTTCCCAATGATATTAAGTTGCAATGAAAGCTAGGCACATACAAGACTCCACGCAAAATCAAATCCTTATTAATCCTGACTGTCCCAATATGTGACACTTCTACAGTTGCAGCATTAGGTAAATTTACACTCACACCCTATACTTTATCAAATCTTTCAAAAACAGATAATGTGCAAGCAACATGATCAGTGGCTCCAGAATCAAGAATCCAAGGATTACCTTGCAATTCCTGATCATATTTCTTGAAGTTGGCTGTCATAACACTGGCTTGGTTCACTGTGTGTTCCACTCTGTCTTCCAGATTTACTTTGTCCAGTAATTTGGTTAACTTTTCTAGTTGCTGACTTGTCAGTCCTAATGCACTTCCCTGACATGTGTTCCCTTGCTGAATAGATGGTCCTGTCCATTTTCTGTTTTAGCAAGATTGACTCTCCTTTTGGATTTCCAGCCAGGTGGAAAACCATTCTTTTTGTAGCAGTCATCTATAGTATGCCCATTGTAACCACAAAATGAGCATTGCACCTTCTTTCCAGTTCCATTTCTCTGATTTCCTTCCCATTTTCCTTGTTGTCTGACACTTTCTGTTACTGGATAGCTTCTGCCCCCACCAGGCTCAACATTAGACCTTCCAGCAAACACCATAGACTGCATATTCTGAGGATGACTAGCACTATATTCCAACTGATTCTCAAATTGCACACTCATAGCAAATGCTTCAGTAATGCTAGGCATTGGTTTCAACAAATATACTTGTGACCTTATAGGAGCGTAGCTTTCATTCAAGCCTTTCATAAAGCGTATGACATACTCAGATTCTATGTATCCAATGAAAGTTGGAATTACCTTGCAAGTGCACTTAACTGCACATTCACATGATGGAATTGGACGTAGTACCATAATTTCATCCCATACTGTCTTCAATTTTGCAAAATACTCAGTGACCGACATGTTTCCTTGAGTAATTTGATTAATTTCTTCCAAAATATCTGATAGACGAAAACAACTCATCTTCGAATACCTATTTTGAAGATCCTGCCAAATCTCTTGGGCTGAGTTCATCCATAGCATCGTCTTTGCGATATCACGACTTACTGACTTCATAATCCACGACATGACTGTCATATCACATTGCTCCCATCTCACTCTCAATCTCTGATCATCTGTAGGTTTGGGGATGGAACCGTCCACAAACCCTAGCTTGTTCTTCATAATCAGCCCCATTTTCATCGCCCTGCTCCATGAGTGATAGTTCTTACTATCCAGTGGTGGATCTGCAAGAATCAACGCCGGACTCTCGCTAGGATGAAGATAACACAGACTCGAAGCTTCTATGTCTCCGGCAGCTCTCAATTGCCTATCTTCCGCCATTCTTCGATCTCAATCGAATTGAGCGATTCTCAGCAACAACAAAGGAAAACGAAACAACGAATCAAAAGAAACACAGATCGGATTCTCAATACCGCTCTGATACCATGTGGAAAGTGGATTCGATCCACTTTCGATCTACAAATCGAAACTAGGGTTTTCTGAAGGAGAAAGCGTAAATAAACGGGGAAAATTTTATTGATATTTTTGTTTTCCT
The DNA here is from genome assembly GCA_036785695.1 of Gentiana straminea. NCBI lineage: Eukaryota > Viridiplantae > Streptophyta > Magnoliopsida > Gentianales > Gentianaceae > Gentiana > Gentiana straminea. The sequence continues at coordinate 2,289,742 of JAVUPR010000412.1, read as the reverse complement.
TATCTATTACAAGTTGACTGACTTTCCTTTTTATACTAACTCCGAAAAATAAAATAATTATACAATAAAGAGAAAAGAAACTAAGTGACTATTTTCTCTATTTTTTTTATTACTCTAATAATCTCGAAAACAGAACCGAGCACCAAGTAAATATCTTTCTCCAAATAAGTTTTTTTTTTTTTTTTTTACACTTTTATCTCGGATGTTTCTTATTAGAGCAACTCCAAGGGAGCTCTATTTCACCGGCAAAACACCAATTTGGTGGAAAAGGTGACTCTAATGGACATGTTTTTCTCCCATCAAATTGGTGGGAGGATGAAATTCACCACCAAATTTTCCGGAGGAAATGGATACCGGCAACTACTGTTCGCATTTTTTTTTCTTTTCTTTTTTTCTTATTGTGAAGAAGAATACAATTTTTTTTATTTTTCCTTTCTTAATTAAATTGTAATTCCCTTCTAAAAAATTTAAAGCTGTATTCCCTTCTAAAAATTTAATTAATTGTAATTCAAGTATGTATCTATACACAATATTGAAATAATTTTTATATGTTAATTGTATCACTAAAGCTTTTATAATATTCAAGTATGTATCTATACACAATAATAATTTTTAAAATGTACAACTAAATAATAATACATTTATTTTTAATATATAATTGAATTTTAAGATGGAATATTCCACGAATATTCTTTTTTGGTGTAAAATCATTGGAGTTGACGGAAAAAATTTGGCGTAAAAATTACACCAAATTGATGATTTGATGTAAAATGTGTCGGTAGGGATTGGAGTTGCTCTTACACGTTTGCCCAATGTCTATGTATTTTCTTTCCTACTCAATATCATCAGTTGTCAAATTTTAATTGCATAATGTCACTATTTATAGTTGTAATTCTGACAAAAACAAAATGTCCCATTAACAGAGAAAAAGAAAAAAAAAAAAACTTTATAAGCCTTTTCCTCTAAATTAAGCTTCAATCTTCAAAATTCAGACTTAGCTGCTACCATAACCTTATATTCGTCATGAGCATCATCATAGTATATTCTTTTCCTCTTATTTTGATGATCATCATATTGTAATCCGTACGAAGAACTTGTTAGCGGATTGCACAAAGATATGTCGTACTCATATTAACCATTATCATGCATGAATTACACAAAGTAAACCATTGCAACAGCCTACGATCCTTGTATTGACCGACCACGGGACGTCTTTTCTTTCAAAAGGGTGGTGGAGCCGTTGAATTTCGCAACCTAATTCTACGTAATATTCCTGGGAGGTACTAATTGATAATTCTACCGTGTGCCTTCTCTATTTTATCTTCAGCTTCTTGCTGGAGTTTTAATGTTTCATTATTTCGATACGCTCTTAAACGAACAAAGCGATTTGGTTGGCAATCTCACCAAGACAAAAACAAGTAGATCCTCAGGCAAATTATAATTCGACATATATGATTCAAAGCAGGAGACAAATAAAACAATATATAAAGAACCCTAGTAGTTTTACACAAAGACTTTCACCTAAATGGCTGATATATTTCGTAAAAAAAGAAGAAGATTGTTTTATATTTAGTACAATGAAGAAGATTTCTTGTCGGTGGTGATCTACTAACCAAACCCTGACAGTATTAGGATTTTATTCAAAATAAAAATAAAAAAGGATTACATAGATGGTATCAAAATCATGTTTCCTTCTTCAAGACAAATTTGGTTCTAATTAATTAATCCTCTCCGTATATCTATACATACATCTATCTACGTATATTCTTTTGCTTGCTGAAAATCTCAAGTGTCTGTCTTTAATTGGAGAGCAAAGAAAATTAAAAGTTATTGTTAGTTTTTTTTTTTTTTTTTTTGAAAAGTAAGAAATTGTTAGTTCAATGTCGAATTTTAATTTACCAGAGGATCTACTAATACTTGTGCTAGTAAGATTGCCGGTAAAATCCCTTTCGCAATTGAAGAGCGTATCGAAATCATGGAACACCCTTATATCAAGCTCGGAATTCATCATGTTGCATCTAAATCATTATTACCAAAAACCAAGCTTATTGTTCTGGGAAATTCGAGAAGCAGCTTCGTCCTCCCTTGATATACACACAATCGAATTCTCAATCACCACCACCACCGGGGAAAACATGGAATTAGGGTTTAAAAAGCAGCTGCTCGAAAACCCTTTTGATAGCTCGTCGTCGTTGAAAAGCATGGGATTAGGGTTTAAAAGGCGGCGGCTAAAACACCCTTTTGATGGCTCTTCGTTGAAAAGCATTGGATTAGGGTTCAAAAGGCAACGGCTCCACCACCGTCTCAAAAGCTCAGGTACTTGCAATGAATCATGTTGTGTAGTCGATTCACCGGATGATAGTTGGCGACCATGTTTTGTAGGCTCTTGCAATGGATTACTTTGTCTTCTGAAGTCATACGGTAAATATTATCAAAATAGTGTGTGTGAAATATCCTTGTCCAATCCGCTGACAAAGTCATCTAGGGTTTTACCTGAAAGACCGGGGGCATTCGATTATTATTTGAGGAAGAAAACAGTATCTTTTTACGGGTTCGGATATGATGATGTTAATGACGACTACAAGGTCATGATTGCAAGTAATCGACATAGGTGGGATTCATATCCGGATGATGTTTATGAGTATGAATATGAAGTTTACAGGCTACAATCTGATTCATGGTGTAGCGTAAGGTCATATCTAGATTCCCGTTATCATGTGATCAACAAGGATTCATTATGTGGCTTAGACGGGGTCTTAGTTAATTGTGCTTTACATTGGATGTTAAAGGTCAAAAGTTCGGCTTCGGGTGATATTGGGTCCAAATGGAAGAATTCTATTCTAGCATTTGATCTTACAACGGATAAACACAGGTTTTTGCCACTACCTGAGGTCCTCCTAGAACAATCGGAATCTCTAAGATTTAGCGTGTTGAACAACGGCTGCCTAGTTATAAGCATAAAATCTAATCAGGCAAAGCCAGTGCATGGATTTGAGTTTTGGGTGATGAAAGATTACGGTATGAAAGATTCATGGACGAGGATAGGTATACCTAATTTGCCGTATAGCGCGTACTTCTTAACACCTGTGACTCTTTTGGAGAGTAACAAGAGAAAACTGATTGTCTTTTACAATTTCAAAAAAGATGGATTGATTCTATTGTATGATTTAGTTAGCCGACAAGTTGTGAAAGAAGCTAAATCAAGTTCATTTGTCCGGTGTTTTCATAACACGAGACAACAGTTTGTTGGCAGTCTTGTTCAGCCTCATCCATCTTTTCAGCGAAAGGAAACATTCACAAGAGTCAAAAAATTACTGCAAAATTAAAGATTAGACGCTGAACATTTGATGATCAAACACTGAGTTTTTTATTTTTTGTTCAGTGGTAGTTGTCTCATATCATTCTTTTATGTATTAATCCAATTTACCTGTTTCATTATTTATTTTTTTTAAAAATTGATAAAATTACTGTACTTTCTATATATCATCTTTTTTGGTTTTGAATTAGTTTTAGCTTCAAACAATTTTGTTTAGTTTGAAATCCTTTTGTTGCGAGATTTTTACCTTAACTATAACTATGATTTTTAATCTACGGTAATTTGGTATAGTTTTTCTAAAAAATAATGATACGGGCACACTCGTGAACGAGTGCCACAACGTCATTGTTATACACCGTTGATTCCTTATGTAGAGTCATTGATCATTATTAAATCCATCATGATCAATAGTGTAGATACACGTTGTCACACCCGTTGTGGCACAACGGTTGTGTATGTATCATCGCTCTTCTATAAACTCTTGATCCCACAATTTTCAGAAAATATAGAGAAAATCTAGAGCACAATATTATTATGAGTAATGATAGTGGCACAACAAATTTGCAACAACATTGTGCACAACACATTTACACTTTAGCACCATTGATTATGACATGAGACCTATCGAATCATATTTGTCTCATAAAAAAGCAATGGCTTAAAAGTGGGTTGCGAGTAGACGCATATGGCTCATATTTGTCTCATAAAAATCAATGGCTTAAAAGTGGGTTGCGAGTAGACTCATATGGCTCAATGGCTTAAAAGTGGTTTAAAACCGGGTACTTTCTAGCTTGTGATCTTAAGGCACAAAATACTACTCAGGATGCCCTCTCTAGCTCTACTTCAAGTAGACGCATATGGAATAAACTTTGGACTTTAAAGATGAAGCCGCATATCACTCACTTCATGTGGAGATTGTTACATAATTGTTTGCCAACGTCTGTTGGTCTTCACTTTAGGGGTATTGGTGATGGTGCATGCTCAATCTGCCATAGGTGCGAGGAATCAGAGTGGCACTGATTTGAATGTGAGATTAATTCCATATGCACTTTGGAAAATTTATCCAAATGGAAAATATTGGCGAAATTTGCGTGTTCATTCACTTCTTGATTTCTTTGATATTCTGATGAGACAAGAGGAAGAGCAACAGATAATTCAGATTGTTTGTTATTGTGGAATATCTGGAAGTCACGTTGTGCTTGGTTGTTTGATGGCAAGGAAATTCATTGAAATTCGTATTATTGCTAAATCGATGGTGGAAGCATAAGAATATTTTTTGGCCGTCAAAAAATCAAGTTATGCTGGCCAATGGGGTGCCTCCAAACAGTTCTTGGAAACCTCCCTCCCATGATATTCTTAAGTTCAATGTGGATGCTGCATTTGGACCAGGCACATCTGCTGTTGGTGGTCTGCTTCGCCACTCTCAAGGGAAGATCATTAATAGTTTCTCGATGCGACTTGATGGGGGATACGAGGTTCTGACTGGTGAAGCTTACGTCATTTACCATGCTCTTTTCTACGCTTTATATTGGGGTTTCTTCAGGGTGGTCTTTGAAGGTGATTCTCTCACTATCCATAATAGACTCATGTCTCGTTCGGAGGATCTCTCGCCAGTTGGAAGCGTCATTGATGATTGTCGTCGTCTGCTACCCTCTTTTGTTTCTGTTTCTTTTTTCTTTGTTGAAAGACATGGAAATATCTCTGCTCATTTATTAGTTAATGAATGTCTTAATATAATTGGATGCGTGGAAAGAGGATCTTTCCCTCCCTTCCAAGTAACCCTGCCTCAAATTGTGCTTAATAATATCTCTTTACCCCTAAAAAAGAAATGGTGGGTTGCGCCACTAAATTTTTTCTTTTATTATTATACATTTAAATCAAACTTAAATATCTAAATCTACTATATTATTATTAGGGGGAATGAGGGAGAATGACAGAAATATTTTATCAATTAAGTAGAAGGACATTCTTTTGAACTTTTACATAAAACCGGGTACTTTCTAGCTTGTGATCTTAAGGCACAAAATACTACTCAGGATGCCCTCTCTAGCTCTACTTCAAGTAGACGCATATGGAATAAACTTTGGACTTTAAAGATGAAGCCGCGTATCACTCACTTCATGTGGAGATTGTTACATAATTGTTTGCCAACGTCTGTTGGTCTTCACTTTAGGGGTATTGGTGATGGTACATGCTCAATCTGCCATAGGTGCGAGGAATCAGAGTGGCACTGATTTGAATGTGAGATTAATTCCATATGCACTTTGGAAAATTTATCCAAATGGAAAATATTGGCGAAATTTGTGTGTTCATTCTAAGAGTTTGATAAATATGAGTTTTCTGTTGTTTTTCTAAGAGTTTTCGATGTTAATTGTGTTGGAAACGGATGGGAAATCTTTAAGTGGCAGAAAATCAAGTTTAGGGTTTTTAGTGATGAATGCGCACGCATTCGTGATTCAGGATGTCCAATTCTGTTCACAGTAGGTGCAATGCGCACGCATTGCTGTTTCAGGATGTTTAGTTTTGCTCCCAGCATGAGCAATGCGCACGTATTGGCCGGACATAAACTTTCAGCAAGTTTCTGGAAGATCAGTGCGCACGCATTGACCCTAGTTTTGGGAAAAATGATATGTTAAGCTATGGAATGAGTTTTAAACGTTGTTTCCTGATCTAATAACATTAATTAAAGATGAACAAGCCTATTGAGTTTTTGATGTGTTTAGTTCCGGCATCGAATGGATCTTCATAAGAGTTGAAGTTCGGGACCGTCGGAAGAGCATGATAGCTTGTGCTTTGATGAGTTAGCACTCATTAATGTCTGTGTATGTGTTAGGATGTTGTGTCTAACTGTCTAAGCGAGGGAGTATGTATGTTAAGGTGAGGCTTTCCTTGAAAACACTTAAGCTGCTAGCTAACGATTAATAAACTGCATACTTGACTAGTAAATGAGTAAACCTCATGTCATTCTTGGATAGGCATCAGACCATATCGCGATGTGTGGGCGTTCCTGAAAGTGAATAACTCTATAGGCTTACAAGACCCTAAGTACGGAGGGACTTCGCCGAACGTGTACGCAATCGGGCTTTCCCCCGTGGATATTGGTGTGATCCACCAATATGTTGCACGGTACATCTCATGGCGGATATACACCATGTGCAGTGCCCTTGAATGCGGATGTAACATAGATAACTAAACAATTATGAATCTTATTTTATGAATCCTAATTTAAATCATAGCTTCTCTTTTTTATTAAGTACTTTGTACTTACCTCCAGTGGCGGATCCAGAAATTAAGTTCAGCGGGGTCCGTAAATTTTTTTAAGGTAATTTTTTTTTTTCACGGGGTCCGAAATATTTTTCTATAGATAAAATGTAGCGTTTTCTTATTTTTAACGGGGTCCACGGACCCTATTATGTATAGTGTGGATCCGCCTATGCTTACCTCAAATGCATGTTTGTTATTGTTTGGGAATGAGAAGATGAACAAGTTGACCCGGATTACGAAGAGGACTTTGATGACGACGTTTGAGGACGCCTATGTTGAAGCTTTACATTTATGCTTTTATCCTAAGACGTTTTAGACTAGACGTTTCAGTTGTTTTTTTTTTTTTTTTTTGGAATTAATACGAAATGTTTCCCTTTGAGACTTGTAATACATTTACTTATACTTTTTGGAGGTTTCATACGTTGTAAGTTTCTTTGAAGATTTTCGTTGTAATAAAGTTGTGGTTTCCTTCTTTAGATGTTATTTCTATTCTTATCATTGGTTAAAAAATATATACCAGAGTCTTTTGCTTTCGTTTTGCTTAACTCGATAGGACGTAGTAGAGACTTACGTATAATATGAGATTTATAGTATACTATACGTGCCGAACGTTCCTTTATCAGATATGGACTCGGTGTCCGTAAACGGGATGTTACAGCAACAGTTTACTTTGTAATATTCTCGTTGATCATGTAAGCAAAAAACAAGTTCTCAAAAAAAAAAAAAAAAAAAACAAGTTCAGATACGAACTACTCTCTCTGTTTTTTTTTAACTGTCACATTTGATTTACTTTTTGGATGAACCTGGTCATTTTTTAGCTTAAGGTTTGCCATCTTTTGAATGAACCTGGTCTTCATATGTGACAGATAAAAAAAACGGAGGGTTTCATATGAGTCGAGCAATTTAAAATATTCTCGATTTTGAGTTTGAACAAGAGTATTTCGAATTTGAATTCGAGCGTCTAATAGGTTTTGAAAGTTAATTCCACGATATTTCAAAGGGATGGTGGGCGAGAAGGACAAAATAAATACAAAACGGAAAAGGAAAAAAAAAAAAAAAAAAAAAGGACAATATTATTATTAAAAAAATCGATAAATTACTTGGTCACTAAGGATGAGTAACAAATTTCTCACAAACACGTTTCTTTTAGCATATAAATCTTTTATATATACCAATATATTCATTGTCTTCCAGAAAATCATAAGTCTCTTTCATTGAAGAGCAAGAAATTTTCTCAATTGAATTAAACAAAGTACATTTTATATATCAATGTCGAAATATTATTTACCAGAGGAAGTACAATTTCTTGTGCTGGAAAGATTGCCAGTAATATCTCTTTTGCGATTTAAGAGCGTATCGAAATCATGGAACACTCTGATTTCAAGCACGGAATTCATCAAGTTGCATCTAAATCAGTCTCGCAATAACCAGAAACCAAACATATTAGTCTGGAATTGGCTGCCGGCAACATCCTCTTGTAATGCGATACGCGCCGAGGAATTCTCGATTACCGGTAAAAACTTCGAATTAGGGCTCGAAACGCAGCGGCTGCGACTCCAACACCCTTTTGAAAGCCCCGGCCCGTGGACGGAAGGGCGACAAAGTCATTATGTTGGTTCTTGCAACGGTTTACTTTGTAATCTTCTCGTTGATCTCGATTTTTCATTTAGTCCTCGTTATCAATATAGTGAAGAGGACTTTACTTTGTGCAATCCGTTGACAAAGTCATATTGGGTTTTGCCTAAAAGACCAGTGGTCCGTGATATATCTACGAGAATAATAATATCTTTTTACGGCTTCGGATATGATGATGTTCAAGACGACTACAAAGTTATGTTAGCATGGTATCCATCCCGTTGCGTGCATCCGGATTTTGTTCATGAGCATCGTCATGATCTACACGAGTATGAATTTGATGTTTATAGCCTGAGATCCAATTCGTGGAGCCGGGTAAGATCGTATCTAGATTATCATGGTCACTTCATCAGCCTGAATATTAATCCATCGTCTGTTGTCTTAGACGGGGTCTTAGCTAATTGTGCTTTACATTGGACTTCGATTCATGAACTTTCTGATTTGTATGGTGGTGGATTGACATTGAAGAATTCTATTCTAGCATTTGATCTTAGAACGAATAAACACAGGTTTTTGTCAGTACCTGATGTTCTAGAGTATATGCGACTTTTGAAATTAAGTGTGTTGAATAATGGTTGTCTAGTTTTAAACGAAGATTGGTCGGCTCGTGATTTAAAAGCGCCGAATACAATGCAGGGTTTTGATTTGTGGGTGATGAAAGATTACGGCTTGAAAGATTCGTGGACGAGGATCACAATACGAAATATGCCATATCTCGGGCACTCGTTAACGCCTGCTGCTCTTTTGGAGAGTAATAAGAGAAAGTTGATTATTTTTTACAATTACCTCGAGAACGGATTGGTTTTATTGTATGATTTAGTTAGCCAACGAGTTGTGAAGTGCATTATATCAAGTTTTCGTGAAGCGTCGTGTTTTCAAAACACGAGACAACAGTTTGTTGGCAGTCTTGTTCAGCCGTATCCTCTTGGCAGTGTTGTTCAGCCGCATCCTCCTTTTCGGTCAACGAAAATAGATAGAGGAGTAAACAAATACAATGAAAGGTTGAGAATGATGTTTTGATGATCGAGAACAGAGTCAAAATATATATATCTTCTCATTCTGTCTTCTTTGTTCTGCAAATTCTTTTTTGAGATGTTGTTTTTAGATTTAAATACAGAGCTTGAGGTGGTATGCATTTTTGTATTATGGCTATGGATTTTCTTGTTGGATAATAATTTCATTTGAATTTTCATTGGATGATAATTTATTTCCATCATTATGTTTTGCTTTGTATTTTTATTTCTTTCATTTTGCATTGTTCTGTTGATCTTGATGCCAACTGCAAAAATTACTGGGAAATGATGGCTTTTGGTTCATATAAAACAATTGGGCATACTAAACTAGAGGTGTTATAAGCATTTTGCCATTCTTTTCACATTCAAATAACTAATAGTATACAACTTAATTCAGTCACAACGAACTAATGGAAGTGGACAGCGATAATCAGCACGAAGATGTTTCAACCCGTTTCGGGCATGACCCAGGACCACCGCGCGACCGGAGGGTTCCAAACTCCATCTCGGAGACGGTTTGGGGACAACGCAGTGGGGTGGATGTCGTACAGCAGCAGCGGTTGGATACACTCTACTATACGGGTGAAGACGAAGATGAGTCTGATATAGCAGACTAGTTGTCTACGCCGGAACGGTGGAGGGAACCGGAAAAAGACGCTAGAGGGATTGAGATTCCGTTCGAACGATGCGAAGAGCTTTGGAGACCATGGAGACGATCCCTAATCGTCAAACTCCTGGGAAGAAACGCCTCGTACAAGGTCCTCTATCAACGACTTTCAACGATGTGGTGCAAAAAAGGAGGTATTCAACTTATTGATTTGGATCTTGGTTACTTTGTTGTTCGATTCACGAGCAAAGTAGACTATGAATGGGCACTAATTAATGAATGGCCCAAGGGTTTTGCAAGGACACTACCTAGTTGTGTCCAAGTGGAGACCGTTTTTCATTCCATCAAACGAGAAAATTATATCAACTCTTATCTGGATTCGTATACGCCAAATCTCCCAGAAATGTTCGAGAAAGAAATTTTAGAGGCCTTTGCGAAAGAAATTGGCAAACCAATCAAAACTGATCTTTATACACAAGTTCGTCTAGGGCACGATTTGCTCGAATCTGTATAGAAGTAGATTTCAACCGAGTTTTGGACACCCATATAGTGATGAATGGTCACAAGCTGAAAATTGAGTACGAAGGATTACAAATGATTTGTTTCGAATGCGGAAAATTTGGTCACAGAAGTGGGAAGTGCCCACTGAAGAAGAACGTTGACTCGCAGCAAGATGCCGGGAAAACCACCCCCGTTGAATCTGGGCCGACGCCGGAAAGACCTTTTGGGCCGTGGATGATTGCCCAAACCCGGCAAAGGAGACCAAATTGGAACAAAAACGGCAACGGCAATAGAGGAGCACAACATCATGGAACTGAAGTTAGAAACGAAACCAATACGTTCGGACACGGATTTATGGAAGAGGATCGGCCTTCGGGGTCAAGATTTGATGTCCTAGCTATAGAAGGAAATGATCAAGGCAATAACTTGGAACAAGAATATGCTAATGGGCTTGGTCAAAATAATAAAGATGCTGAAGTTGAAGCAATGAAACAGAGAATGGATTCAGTCCCTTTATATGGAAATAAACCCCAATTTTGTCCATGTCAAAGGCTGATTTGCCCCACGTGAAACCTCATACAAAGGAGGCATTGAAACAAGCACCATAAATCCATGCAGTAAACTCAAGGCACCTCAAATAGCCTATGTGACAAACGGAAAGAAGCCCCAGCTACAAATAACAATACATCGACCCAAGGTAAACGCCACTCGGTCTCCATTCTACAACGGGGTGGTGAACCCGCAGCATTGCAGGATGTCTCGAATAGGGCCCCCCAGCCTCAACAACATCCTTTTCAAGGGCATGTAGGTACTACTAATGGGAACGACCCACGTACTTCATTAACCGTATGAACTCGAAATATATTAAGACGAACCCTCCGGATATTCGCAATACGGAGTTGACCATGGAGATTGACATGGGTAATGTGGACAGCCACAGCCTTAAGGGTGGAAGCGAGTCGGGGTGAAGATGAATGACAACCTCTCTTGATTTCCAAAGAAGGTTTTTGTTTGGAATTGTCGTGGGGCGTCATCAGCAACTTTCTTCCGTCATCTAAAGGAATATGTAAATAAATATGATCCCGATCTCCTTTTCTATTGGAAACTAGAACTTCTAGTCGTCGGGCAAGGAGGATATTGAAGTTCAGCAAGTTTTCAGATTTTTTGGCTGTAGAGGCGAGGGGTTTTCAGGGAGGTATATGGTGCTTTTGGAAAAAGGCTAATTTGACTCATAATTTGCTTCCTTGCACGAATCATTGCCTGAACGTCGCCGTAATGCAAGATAATACCTTCTCTTGGATTCTATCGATGATCTATGCTCCACCTACCCTAAGTGTTTGCAATGAATTTTGGGAATACTTGTAACGACTCCATCATGTTCTTCAGAAACTTGGTGCCTCATTGGGGATTTTAATCAGGTGATTAATCAAGAGGATAAATGGGGGTAGAGATATTGGGGGAATTAATGTTGAAAGCCTTCCGCGATTTTACCAAACATTGTAACTTGATGGAGATTCCGTATCAGGGACCACAGTTTACTTGGGAGGGACCAATGTTTAAAGGTACAAGGATTCTGGAGTGACTAGACCAAGGTTGGTGCACGAGCGATTGGATGGACCTTTTCCCGGATTCATATATATCGCACCTTGCCAGAACGCACTCCGATCATTGCCCTCTTTTACTTACCTTGATCCCGTCAATACGGAAAAAGAAAGCAGCCAGCCGAGCCTATTTTCAACACGCCTGGTTACAACACTCTGAGTTTCACGACTTTGTTACGAAGAACTGGCAAATAATGAATGGGGATATATCGACATCAATCGATTGCTTTATAAAGGCTGCTTTGCAATGGAGCAATGAGGTTTTTGGTAATATTTTTAAAAAAAAAAAAAAAAATATGATCAACCGCATAGAAGGTATACAACAAACTCAGAGTAAACGGCCATCTAATTTTTTGTTGAACCTCGAAAAACAAATGTTGGAGGAATATAACCAAATTCTTGATCAAGAGGAATCCATTTGGCATCAGAAGTCCCAACTGTGGAGGGGGAAAGGAACACTCGGTATTACCATAAAATTGCACAGATGAGGAAACAACGGTCTTGGATTAATATGCTTAAAAGGTTGGATGGTTCTTACACGGAAGATGATAGTGAAATTAAGCAGATTATACAACAACATTGTGTTGATATACATGCTAGCAATTCGGATAGCATTGATAGGGAGCAAATTATAACACTATCGACGCTTGAGGAATCAGATTTACGTTTACTGAATCGAGAAGTTTGTGAATCTGAGATTTTCACGGCTGTGTTTGACATGGGTTCGTACAAAGCAACAGTCCCGGACGGCCTCCCTCCAATTTTCTATAAACGTTGTTGGGACATCGTGGGGAGTTCTGTAGTTCAGTTTGTCACCATGGCCTTTCAAAGTGGGACCTTCCCAACCCATATGAATGAAATAGTTGTCTCCCTTATCCCCGAAAGAGATAACCCGGAAGTGAGCTCCCATTTCCGCCCGATTGCTCTTGTGAATGTAAGTGTCAAAATCATTACTAAAGTGTTGGGTAACCGACTAAGCATTGTCCTAGACAAACTTGTTGATAAAACTCACGCTGCTTTTATTCCGGATCGAGGTACATCAGAGAATATAATCCTTGCACATGAAATTGTCCACTACATGCGACAAAAGAAAAGGAAACATGAGGTGATGATGGTTAAAGTCGACTTAGAAAAGGCTTATGATAATGTGGATTGGGGTTTCCTCAGCAAGATTCTGGTAGCGTCTGGATTTAATCAGAAAATGTGCGAGCTTATTATGCACTGCATGACCTCGGCTTCGATGTCTCTTCTGTGGAACGGGGAACGACTCCCTTCCTTCAAACCAAAGTGTGGGCTAAGACAAGGCGACCCAATCGCTCCGCATCTTTTTGTTTTGGTAATGGAGGTACTTAGCCAGAAAATTAAAGCAGCAGTTACTGAGGGGCTCGGAAGCCGATCAAATTATCTAAGAATGGTCCGCCTCTATCCCACATTTTCTTTGTTGATGATCTATTACTGTTTGGGAAAGCGAGTGAGGTTCAGGCGTTGGTAATGGATGTTGTGCTTGGGGATTTATGCAATGTCTCTGGTATGAAAATTAATATGGCGAAATCACAATTTCAGACATCGGCAAACGTTAATTTCATCCGTAGAGGCATAATTAGTTAAACACTTGAAATGCAACATACATTTGACTTTGGGACTTATCTTGGTATGCCTCTTCTCCAAGGCAGACTTAAAATCTCTTAATTCTCATATTTGGTGGATAAAATGAAGCGGAAACTTAGTTCGTGGCAGTCTTAAACCTTATCCCGTGTAGGTAGAGCAATCTTAATGCAAACGTCTTTAGCCTCACAACCTTTTTACACCATGCAAACGGTCAAACTACCGGTGGGCATCCTATCACAACTTGAGAAGATTTGCAGGGACTTTTATTGGGGGGATCCGATTGAAAAAAAGAAGTTGCATCATATTGCATGGGACAAATTGTGCGTGCCAAAGGAAATGGGTGGTCTAGGTTTTAAAATTTTGGCAGGTATGAATCTGGCATTTTCGGCGAAACTAGCATGACATTATATGAAGGACAAGAAGGCGTTGTGGGTTGAAGTCCTCAAAGCTAAGTACGGGGAAATCCACCAACCACTAAAGCAAGGGAGCTCTCTAATGTGGAAGAGTACTAGAAGTGGGGCAGCAATTATAGATGAGGGAGCCAAAATGATTGATGGTATTCTCACTTGGAAGGATACTACTAAGGGGCACTACACGGTCAGTGATGTGTGATTTTCAATAGATAATCACTAAATCCTACCGCAAGCGCACGGCTTATCGAGTAGTACTTAGGATGTCGATCCCACAGGGACTTATAGTCAATCACCAAACAATTCCCGATTTATATTAGCTAGACAAATCAAATTTTTGGAGGTTTTTATCTAAAAATCCTAAAATTAAAGAAAATAAAGAAAATCTAATTAATAGCCAAGAACTTCAAGATTTAAGTAATAGGATTCAAGGTTTAGAGGCATTTCTTGGATTTCGGATCTACCACGGCGTTGTTTACATAGAATTTCAACAATCTTTCTATCAATATGAATCTTCCACTTATGAAGACCAATTATCAAATATTACACGTAAACATTCTTTCGAACTATTATCGTGATTGTACCTAGTTTTATCCAACATTCAGTTTCCTACAATGATGAATAAAATTAGGTCCATTGAATTACCATAATTAAAGGGCCACTTTAGGTTTAACCTAATTTTCATTCAAGAAATCCCTAAAGATTCGATCTTGGTTTCTAGGTTATCGATTAATTAATACTTCTTCTGTCATCAATTAATCGAATGGAGTTTCTCATGCAATCCTATAGTCATTCACTCCTTCGAGATATTATTTCCGGAAAATTACATGAATAAGCATACAAGATCAAATTCATAAACATGACCAAAATCCTATCAATGAAAAGATTGTATCTTTAAAACTATATAATCATCGCCGGGCTTTTCCTAATCCAAGAAACCAATATTTACTCTCGTAACATATCAAGATTCCAAGATTCAACCATATAATTCATACTTTGACAAGAAGAATAAATAAATAGAATAAAGGAGAAAGGAGATAGAAAGAAACCGTCAAAGTATTGCATAAATAATCAAACCTCGAAAAAGCCTCGTTCTTGAATTTTTTTGAACCTAAAATCCTTGTTCTTGGGGATGGGAGATGATGATGATGAATAGGGGAAAATAGTCGACTAAAATCTGAGGTTGGAGGCGTGAATGTTGATTTGTGCGACTTCAAAGAATAAAAATAGGATAATTACATCATATAATAAGTTTCCATAATTAATTTAATCAAGAAAATCTTTAAAAATCAAATATCTATCAATCTTGGACTCTTGTAGTATGTGGACTCCTCTTTTGCATTGAAAAAGACGCCATTATCAAAGAAAACACGTTGGTGAAAGTTTCCACCAATCAGAACATTTCGTTGGCCAGGATCGGATTTCTGGAAACTGTCACACCCTGGGTATGACACAGACTGGTTTTTGAATTCTTCCACTTTAGCTCCGTTTTTTGGGCATTTTTCTTCCAATCTCGAATCATCCTGCAATAATTCAATCATCCGCAGTAATCTAGCCCAAAAAGGATAAAAACATCACAAAATAATAACACACGACACCAAATTGAGTCCAAAACATCTAGAATTATTCGACTTTTTAGGAACTTATCACTCCCCCAAGCTTAAGACTTTGCTTGTCCTCAAGCAAACAAAAAGACTCAAGATGAGACGGACTAACACGATCACACATGACATACCATTAGACAAAGATGCACAACACACGAGCATAAATAAAATTCATTCCGGCATTCAAAACACAAGACATAGACTAACGAATCCTTCTTATCATATCAGGAGCAAAAGTGAACAAAAATTGTCAATGGAAAACAACATAGACCAAGCAAATAGACCCTCACGGGATATATCACTCAACGCTCATTATTTATGAGGTGACTAAACTCTCAACCTCATTCCATTGAAAATGCCCTACTATATGCTTGTATATCGTCTCATATCAATCACCAAGGCATTGTGCAACACGTAAATCATAAGGTCTTTGGGAAAAAGGACGGTAAGTGAGAATAGCCCAAGTAGAAAAAAAAACGGTGATAGGTGTAGGAAAAGGTATAAGAGATGGCAAAAACCATTAGAACTAGCAAAACACATGACTAACAAACTTCAACGTCATACAAGTGCAAGGGGGTCCAACACTTTATTTGCAAACCAAAGAAAATACAAAGGATAATTTTTTCTACTTTAGGAGAATAATGATACAACTCCCTCTTTATTTCTAATATAGAACAAACAAGAATTAGGAGGTTATTTTTTTTAGATTGCCTCCTTCATTGAATTTTTTTCTTTTTTTTATACTAAGAAACAAACAAATAGTACCAATATGGATTTCCCCCGAGCTTGATCATAACATACTAAGTACAAGAAATTTGAAAGCCACGTGCCCCAGTTAGTCCTAAGGTTGGGTGAAAGGATTTGGGCTACCTCTTTTTCGGGTTGTTCAATGTATGGTGTAGTGAAGTAAGGTAAAGTGGGAAAAATATGTAATAAAGACTAAGGCTCAAAAGGTATGAGGTATATAATGTGGTGGAAAGTAGAAACGAATGCCTCAAACATTTCTATGTTTTTGCACATACCAAGGCAACATCAACAAGACTCAACACAAGTTCTAAAGGAACAAGTCCAAGGAAGAGAAAATACGCACAAATTTAGGGTGAGACTGAAGTGGTCAGTCATAAGGCTGGAATAATATCTCACTGGGTCAATTTTGTCTATTCACTCGGACTCTATTGTTTCCTAAAGAAAATAATGGCACTTTTAAACATGATATTTTAAAAAAGATTTTTCACTCCATGTCATGCATTTTTCTTGTCAGAACAAACGATATCAATTTTCATGCATTGCAAAATTCATCTAAAGTAGCTATGTGTGATCATCAAAACCATCAAGACAAAACGTCACAACTGACTCGACTGACAATGACTAAGACTTTACACTGCATGAAAGAAAGACTTGCACAAATGTCGCTCCCCTACACTTAAAGGTTGCATTGTCCTCAATGTAATTAAATTAAATCATGGGAGGGTAAAAAAAAGAAAACTCACAAGATGCAATGGGCGGCCACCTTGTGTACATATCATAACGCTCCGAACATCGTAGTCCCGAAGAATCTTCTTCTAACCCTGTGGAGAATTGAGTGTTACCGGAGCACCGGCAAAGTTACCAGGATTATGTGGTGGTCCTTTCCTTGGTGGCAAAGTCACCGGGATTTTCTTTTTTTTTTTTTTTAAATTTTAGAAAAACAGTCTCCATCACACCCTGGGTGTGACAATGGCTGTTTTTTCGATTTTTTTTTCCAATCTCACACTCATTGTCCTTAACCACATCATAGGTGTTATTTCCATCCTTCAAGACTTTTTTTCTTTTTTTTCCTCCGCATGCCACCTTTAAATACCACTCGTGCACATCTTTCTCTCTGCAAAACAGACACAAAAAAAAAAAAACAAACCAAGACCAAAGGACCGAGAAGGCAACTCTCTTCCTTTATTTATTCATTAAACAAGAAAAAAGAATATAAAAAAATACATTCTGAATTTATAGTCTTCAGTTGGACTATCTTTAAGCATCATTCTCAAGGAGGACTAAACCATACAAGGGCATCCCTCTGCATCTTTCTCCACATGTCAAAGATATTAACAAGTATTTTCAGATATAGCATTGGGAGCCTATAATCATGTCTTCTTAAAAAGTGATTAATCAGTTTAGCTCTAACGAATGAAGTGCCTCCTAACAATTTATCAATCTCTTTATCAATGCTCATGACAAATCTAAGAGAATTATGGACAATTAGAGGTGCAACATCTATATACTCTACATGCTCAACATGCATAAATTCAACATCGTTATTCAAAGAAGGATAACTAACATTATCAAATGAATTAGAGTCAAGCATGGTAATTGTTAAGGGTGATTTTATATGATTTATATCGTTATATTTTGTAATAATTTCCTCCATATTCGTATTATTTGCATAGAGATTAAGGGTTTAATCGAATTATTGAGCAAATGAGTTTTAAAAGTCTTTAAGTGTAAACTTGAGCTAATTTTGTGATTTTATTGGTAATTATCTATGGTTTTACACTTTGCGTGTTTTTGTGGTTTTGAAGGTGCATAAACATGTCATAAAAGGAGTTTGAATGGAAAAGGAAGATGCAAGTTGAGGATTGGAATGAAGAATTGCATGCAAGACTGACTGAACGAGCGTTTGCCATCCGTCCAGCCTGGACTGGCGTCTAGAAGCTTGAACTGGCGTCCAGAGTGGACGAGCGTCTGAAGATATGGACGAGCGTCCAGGAGAGGGAAGTTGATTCAGAGTTGTGAAGATTTTAGTGAACGAGCGTCTGATTTAAAGAAGGACGGGCGTCTGATCATGACTCGGCCCGATTCGAAGATTTCAAGCAGAGTGGACGGGCGTCCAACACTCTGGACGGGCGTCCGCGGCCGACATGCTGGAACCGACTTAAAATTCTATATATAGCCGCATTATCTCAACCCTAATCATATCATATCAATTCGACTGCAGCCACCAGAAAACCCTAAATTCTGAGCAGAGGCAGGCTCGGTCGGCAGAGCCTTGTGCTATGTCGACCGAGGGTTAGATTAGTTTTTTTTTATTTTATTTCTTTCTTCTTGTGCGATCTTGATGATGGCTTGAAGCTGTGCAACCTTGAGCAAGCATGAGAAACTTTTCAGCAGCGTTTTATTTCTTCCTTTGGATATTTTGTGAGTTTAATTTAAAGTTTGTTTCTTTTCCATGATTATTTGTTATGCAATTTATATCGAGAGATGGTTGCTATTGATGTTTGCCATATGATGAGAATCGGTGTAAACACTAGATCACCATAGGAAAGAATAGATCTTTTTAACCTATAAGTAACGAGAGTTGATTAGGTTAGAATATCTAGATTGTTAGATTGAGAAATCTTGCACCTTGGTTTGAAAGCGTTAATCTTTAAGATCGAGAGATAAAAGATTGATAGGCGAACTTTTCTAAGAGATTAGGAGTTCATACCTTTGATAGGTGAATCACAATTTTAGTAAATCATCATAAGATAATCGAGAGAGGAAATTAAGGGTTGCGGGATGGTGGATCATTGCTTGTTCTATGTTTAATCGCTATAGTCATTATCATGCTTTTATGAGTTTTATTGTTCTTCTCGTTTATAGTTTAGTTATGTTCGCAACGATCTTTCCTGGCTTTGGACTGACAATCCTCTGTCCAGTTTATCTTTTGGTTTTGTTATTTTAGGTTTTAATAATAATAGTATCAATCTTAGGAAAATTAATGAACTAGATACCCCGATTCCCTGAGATCGACTCCGGTATTAATCGCTATGCTACGATCCCTACACTTGGGGTATACCGGATTTATAAATTTATTCCTTGTTATTTTCCATTGATAAAATCCGAGACAGTAATGTTACCTCCCTTTTCATTTTCTTCTTGGCTCGTCAATGTTGAATCCGGAATTATTGCACCATTATCTTGTGAAGATGGTTCGAATTTCCATGTGGCTCCACTCTTGTTAATACGAAGCCCCAAACACTCAGCAATCTTTGAGAAAGAGTCACCGAAAACATTCATATCAAGACATTGTGGGATTTCATAAGGATCATAGTTTTCATCCCCACAACTTTCAAGGACGGCATTATGGTCTTGAATCTCCATCATATGCTTATCCTTTTCAGTCTCTTCAATAACATGGTGATTCCGTGCAATCAATTCTCCAATTGTTAGCTCTCACTTATTAGTAGAAGAAATGGGGTGTGAATCATTCGATCTTTCTTTGAATTGTTCCCATTCTTGAATGGGACTCTCCGTTATAACCTCAAGCCTAGGCCGAAGTTCAGATTGAGGGAATGGTTCTTGTCGCCAATTGCTTTGATCTTTACCCCACGGAAAATAAGGATAGTTACTCATCCCACCATTGTATGTTGGTGCATTGTCATAGGTATTCAATTGGTGGGATAAATAACCTCCATTGCACTGAGCCTCACGATGTTTTCTACCACAATACGAACATCTCACTTGAAGCTGATTAAACCCATATCCATACGTCCTCTTATCGGTTGGTGTCACTTGAGCATTAAATCTTGAGAAAGTGAATCCATGAAAGCTTGACACTTCAAATTTCTGCACAATAAAAGAAAAAAGTTGTTAAGGGTGATTTTATGTGATTTATATCGTTATATTTTGTAGCAATTCTCTCCATATTCGTATAATTCGCATAGAAATTAAGCGTTTAATTGATTTATTGAGCAAATGAGTTTTAAAAGTATTTAAGTGCAAATTCGGGTTAATTATGTGATTTTATTGGTAAATATCTTTATATATGTGATGTTACACTTTGCACGTTTTTATTATTGTAGTACAACGAGCATATCGTGGACGAGTCAACGAGTCAAGGGTTTCGAGCCGCATTTTAATTGAAGATATATCTAGAAGGGCAAAATTGGAACTATCATATTTTTATTAGGGTTTTATTATTTTAAGAAAAGAAAAAAAGGGATAATTGTTACCCTAGCTCGAAGAAGATTATAAAAGGACGGCATTCAAGCAGCTGGTAACGTAACACGAAATTTCATCCGGAACGGAGGCGAGCTCGTAAAAAATCAAAAAAAAAAAAAGAGAGAAGCACTCGGTCGACCGAGTGCACACCTTCGGTCGACCGAGCCAAAAATATTTTTTTTTTTTTTTTTTTTTTTTTCGTTCCGAGGATGAGTAGAGGCCGAGTCCGAATTGAACAAGCTTTGTGAAACCGTCTCAAAGCAACGTTTTGATCTCAACTTTGGATTGTCTCGTGAGTTTAATTAAAGTTGTATCTTTATTATGTTTTTATTGATGTTATGCAATTTCATTGATGAATGTATTGCCGTGTGATGTTTGATATGTGATGAGAATCGCTGTTAAATTTAGGTCACCATAGTAAAGATTGGATTTTTAACCTAATTAACGATAGTTGTTAGGTTGAAATCCAGATTATGAGATTGAATAAATTTCACACCTTGGTAATTAAAGCGTTAATCTTTTTGTATCGATAGACGAAAAAGATTGATAGGCGAATTTTTCTAAGAGATTAGAAATTCATACTTATGATAGGTGAATCACAATTTTTATTAAATAATCACTAGACAATCCAGAGAAGAAATTGAACGTTGCGAGATAGGTGGATCATTGCTTGTTCGTTGTTACATTAATTGAGAAAAACCCATTGTTGCTTGTTCTTCGTAGCAATCTTAAGATTTTATTGTCTTTTTAGTTTATAGAATAGAATTGTTTTCGTCATTCGGTTCGCAACTATCTTCGCCGGGCTTTAGATTTTTAATCTTCTCATTCCAGCTTTAACTTTATTGTTTTCATTACTAGTTCATTTTGTTTTGTTATTCTAGTTGTAGTCTTTAATTGTTAAGTGTAGGTTAGTTTTATTTTTCTCGTGACAACTTTAGGAAATTTATTAAAACTAGACAAAGACGATTCCCCGTGAGTTCGACTCCGGTTTTAATCATTATACTACGATCCCCGCACTTGGGGTAAACCGGATTTATTTTATTACTTGTTATATTTCGTTTAGCATAAAAATCCGTGACAAGTATTTGGCGCCGTTGCCGGGGAATCGGTGCGGTTGTCTAGTTTTTTTTTGTTATTAGTTTTTCGTAGGTTAGTGCCCTTAGTTTGTCGTTTACGTTAAATATAAAAATAAAAAAAAAAAAAAAAAAAAAAAAAAAAAAAAAAAAAATATATAATTAGTTCGGTCGACCGAACCATCACTCTCGGTCGACCGAGTGTTAAAAAAAAAAAAAAAAAAAAAAACATTCTTTCTGTTCTCTGTTCTGTTCTGTATTATAGTCTCTTTTTCTGTTTTATTTACGTTTTTTTTTTTTACTTTAGAGTTTAGTGTAGCCTTTGTAAGAAATTCGTGCGGACAACTTGTTTTTGGTCCGGTTTATGCAAACCCGGAGTCATAAGGGACCGTTGATATACACCCCCGACCCCGAGCAAAGCATAGTTCGGCCAAACAGGCGGTTTCTCCGTTCTGCGGTTTTGGAAGACAGAGCCGAGCAAGACCTCGAGGAACGGTTAGCTGAGGAAATCACTGATTTTGTAGTAATGGTCGCTAACAATCAACGAACGTTGCGTACTACGCCATGCCCGGCGCAACAAAGTCAACCCCGCAATTGTTATCCCCGCCATTGCCGCTCGAATTTTGAGCTTAAGCCGGGACTCATCCAAATGATGCAAAGATGCATCGATCTTTCACGGGTACCAATCCGAGAACCCGCATACTCATTTACATACATTTCGGAGATATGCGATACCACTCGCATCCAGGGAGTAAGTGAAGATGCGGTGAAGTTAAAACTATTCCCGTTTTCCTTAAAGGGAGAGGCTAAAGAGTGGTACATGCCTTCTCTCCCAAACTCGAATCTATCACAACCTCGGCGTAACTCGAACAAGAGTTTTTAAGTCGACTTCCCACCTTCGAAGACCGCCCGTTGTCCGAATGAGATCTTTACCTTCTACCGTAAGGAGAATGAATCATTCTTCGAATGTTGGAAGAGGTTCAAATCTCTTTTAAGAAAATGCCCCCACCATGGCTTGCCTAAGGAAAGGCAAGTCAACACTTTCTTCGGGACCGACCGAGCTTACTAAAGGCATGGTCAACAATGCTCTTTCCGGTGGGGCTTTCCTCAAAAAGACACCGATGATGAGGATGGGCACCGTTTGAAGACATTGCCAAATACAACTATGCTCCATCCTATCGACCATCCAAGCGCCTCCTCCTCCCAAGGTGGAGGAAGTCAATGTTCAAAGTCCGATAGCCATGCCGCAAAAGCGATGGCAAGTCCTCAAGTTCCAAACCCGATTAATCGACTCCTTCGTTTCCGCGAACCCTCGTGTTCCGTATTGCGAAAATTGCCGTCGACCGGTCACATGTTTGGCCAATGTCAATTTCGGTCCCCTCTCTCGCTCATCAAGTCAATGTTGTTCATAACAATGGACAAGATAATCCAATCACATGCCAAGTATGTGATGATCCGGGCACATCGCTCGCTTCGTCCCATGATTGGGCGTACGTCGAAATTAATGCTTTCTCTCGGCGTCCAATCGTAGATGTAATAATCAATACTCGACCGCAGTAATTTTCAAAGCCGGGTTTTCATCAAAATCCAAATTTCAACCCCAATTCGAATTTTCAAAATCGAGCTTTAATCGAAACCCCGGGTTCAATCGTAACCGAATTCCAATTTTTCGAATCCACAAGAAAGGTTCAATCGAGTTGGCCTCGCCAATTCTAATTCTCGCTTCAAACTCGGCCTAGCCGCCATCTCCCCGTAACTTCCAAAACTCTCAAGGCCCCTCCCACTCAAATGATATAAAAGCCGAATGGAATTCATTTCGAGAGGAGCAAAGCAGACAATGAAAAGTCTTGAGAGGCAAATCGGGCACCGGCCGAGCAGCTTAGCTTCCGCACCGTCGTGCGCCGCCCACCTTTACGGAAAAGAATCCAAAAGGCGGTCAAGTCGCTCACGCCGATTTAAGCAAAGAGCATCAATGCACCGACTCGGTACCTTCACCTCCATACGGTAGAGAAGAGGCCGCTGCAATGAATTTGAGAAGTGGTTCTCAAGTTGGTGGTCCCCCCGGCTTCCAGGGAAACCACTAGCCCCTCCCCGCCGCCGATAAGGCAGAGGGGGAAATTGAGCAACCATCATCCCCTCGGCCGCAGAAGACAAATCGTGGCCGATCCCCCGATAAAAGAAAGAGTTGAGATTCCTCAAGTGGCCGATCCCTTGAGGAATGAAGAATCAATTGGAAGTCCTCGTGGCCGATCCCCCGAGGAATGATGAGTTAAATGATAGTCAGGTGGCTGATCCCCTGACTAACAAAAAGAATGAAAAGACGGTTCGGTGGAAAGATTTGGAAGACAAGGTCGTTAGTTCGTCCTCGAAGAAAGTATTTTCCGAGGATGATTTGAAAAAGCTTCCCTTTCCACCTAGAAAGAGCAACATCCCGTTGAGCGAAGATAAGAAGTACGAAAAGGTGCTTAAATTGTTGAAAAATACTCGTGTAAATCTGCCATTATCCGAGGTCTTGGTCGAGATGCCTAAGTATACAAAGTTCATCAAGGATGTTGTATCTTCCAAGAAGAAGTTAGCAGGGAATGGATCAAGCAGCTTGGTAAGGAGTGTTCTCTCGGTTAATTATGAAAGCTTACCAATCAAGAGAAGCGACCCAGAAAATTTGTGCTCACATTGCGTATGGGGGGATTAGTCTTCCCAAATTCCTTATGTGACTCGGGTGCATCTATCGCCTTGATGCCATTATCTCGTGTGCAAGCAAACTGGGTTTACAAAGTCTTCTAGAACCCACTACCATGAACTTGCGCTCGCCGATAGATCTTCAAAGAAAGCCTCGTGGATCCTAAAGGACGTATTGGTTCAAGTTGGTAGGTTTACCTTTCCCGTTGACCGGTATGTCTTAGATATGGAGAAAAATGAAAATGTCCCTCTCGATTCTTGGAAGACCTTTCCTATCTACGCCTAGAGCCCTCATCGATTGTGATGGTGGGAAAGTAACTATCCGAGTTGGTGACCAAGAGGTGAGCTATAGCGTTTCTAAATCTATTCAAGTACCCTCCGGTTCTCCAACCGGCTTTTCCATTGAGGAGACGTCTGATGACTTCAATGACTTCATGGATAAGCAAGTCTTGGCCAGTAGGCGAATATGAGCGATTGATCGATAATCCGAATAATCATGGTGTGGTCAATCTAGACCGCTTAGCGCCTGATTTTGAGGATGGGCTAAGAGAAGAAGCCTTGGCGAGAGGGCCACCGAGTAAGCTCGCCGATGTTGAGTTGAAGAGTGGTGATCTTAAATCAAGTCTAGAGGATCCTCCCGTAGATTTGGTACTGAAGCCGTTGCCTAAACATCTTAAATATGTATTTCTGAGAGAAGGTGACCGGCTTCCTTTGATCATCTCTGCCAAGCTATCTCGAATAGAAGAGCTTAAACTGTTAAACGTCTTGCGCAAAAATGAGAAAGCCTTTGGATGGCAGGTGGGAGATATCCGAGGGATATCTCCCGACATCTGTATGCACAAGATCAAGACTGAGGAGGGTGCAAAACGAGTTAGACAGCCTCAGAGAAGGCTTAACCCTCATATGCAAGAAGTAGTCAAGAAGGAAATTATAAAGCTTCTAGATATGGGTATCATTTATGCCATTGCGGACAAGTGAGTGGGTATCCCCAACTCAAGTAGTTCCCAAAAAAGGTGGAATTACTATTGAAAAGAATGAGAAGGGCGAAGAGATAGCATTGAGGCTCGTTACGGGATACAGAGTATGTATCAATTATCGAAAGCTCAATGAGGTCACACCGAAAGATCATTTCCCCTTCCATTCATTGACCGGATGCTTGAGCGTCCGGCGGGGCACGCATTCTACTCGTTTCCTGGATGGATATTCGGGATACTTCCGTATACCCATCGATCCCGTTGACCAAGAGAAGACTACTTTCACTTGCCCTTATGGGACATTCGCCACAGGCGGATGCCATTTGGTCTCTCGTAATGCCCCGGCCACCTTCCAAAGGTGTATGATGGCAATCTTTGACGGGCTAGTTGAAAAGTGCATGGAGATTTTTATGGATGATTTCTCGGTCTTTGGTCAATCCTTCGATGATTGCCTCGATAATCTTGATCGTGTGTTGTCTAGATGTGTGGAAAAGGACTTAGTGCTCAATTGGGAAAAATGCCATTTCATGGTAGATGAAGGCATAGTCCTTGGCCACAAAGTGTCGCCAAAGGTATAGAAGTAGATAGGGCCAAGGTTGAAGCTATTGAGAAGATGAGTTATCCTAAGAATGTTCGGGAGGTCCGAGGTTTTCTCGGACATGTCGGCTTCTATAGGAGGTTCATCCAGACTTTTCAAAGATTGCCAAGCCCCCGTCTACTTTACTCAAAGAAGACGTTACTTTTGATTTTGATGAGAATTGCAAGCGCGCGTTTGAGGAGCTTAAGAGTAGATCGATCTCTCGCTCCAATTCTTATATCGCCGTACCGGAACCTACCCTTTGAGCTTATGTGTGATGCATCCAACTATGCTTGTTGGTGCGCTTAGGGCAAAAGCTTAATGGAAAGTTCCAAATTATCTATTATGCCGCCCACACATCCGAATCCTTCTCAAGTTAACTACACGACAACCGAAAAGGAACTATTAGCCGTAGTCTTTGCTATGGATAAGTTTCGTAGTTACTTGCCGGGTGCTCAAGTGATTGTGTGGACCGACCACGCCGCTTTGCGATATCTCATGACCAAAAAGGAAGCTAAACCGCGCCATCGCGTTGGATACCGACCCTCCAAGAGTTTGACGTTCAAATCAAAGATAAGAAGGGCGTGAGAACGTAGTGGCGGATCATGTTTCTAGGGTGTTAAATGAGGAAAAGGATGAACCGATGATATAGATCTTTACTTTCCTCTAGAGAACATTATGTTGATAGACGGTTGTCCTCCCGATGTTCCATGGTATTCCTCCATTGTAAACTACCTTCATGCCCGTTATCTCGATCCCGAAATGTCTTATCAAGAGAAGAAGAAGTTCTTCTCTCGATATGAAATATTTCGTTTGGGATGAACCTTATCTTTTCAAGATCCGTAAAGATGGTTTGCTTAGGAGATGTGTTCCGTAATCCGAGCAACGCGATATAATCGAGCAATGCCATAGTGGACCCACAGTGGTCACTTTGGTCCTTGGAAAACGGTTGCGAAGATCTTTCAAATCCGGTTTCTATTGGCCTACAATTTTTAAGGACACGTGCTTTCGTAAAGCTTGTGATAGGTGCCAAAGAACCGGTACTCTGACAAGGCGTTTTGACATGCCTTTAAAACCCATCTTAGAATGCGAAGTCTTTGATGTATGGGGTATCGATTTTATGGGACCATTCCCATCATCTTGTGGTAACAAATACATCTTAGTCTGCGTGGATTACGTGTCAAAATGGGTGGAGGCTCAAGCCACAACTCACAATGATCATAAAACGGTCATGAAATTCCTAAAGAAGAATATCTTCGTGAGGTTTGGATGTCCACGTGCCTTGATCAGTGATGAAGGGACGCATTTCTGCAACCGACCTCTGGAGAAAGTCCTTGAAAAGTATGGTGTTCGTCATAAGACAGTACACCATATCACCCGATGACTAGTGGTCGGGTTGAAAGGAGCAACCAAAGCATCAAGAAAATCCTGGAGAAGACGGTAAACAACATAGAAAGGACTCGGAGTTTGAAGTTGGATGATGTACTTTGGGCCTACAGAATCGCCTATAAAACCCCTATGGGTACATCTCCATATCAAATGGTCTATGGTAAACCATGTCATCTCGCCCGTCGAGTTAGAGCATAGAGCTTATTGGGCTACAAAGTTTCGAACTTTGATTCCCAATCTTGTGGAAAACATCGACCGCAGCAGCTTGCACGAGTTGGACGAATTCGACTCCAAGCCTATGAAAGTGCCAGGATTAGTAAAGATAAGATGAAGCTACTCCACGATGCTAAGATTAAGAAGAGAGAATTTCAAGTCGGAGAACAAGTTCTTCTATACAATTCCAGTGCTACATCCGTTTCCCCGGAAAGTTGAGGACACGTTGGTCCGGTCCCTTCGAGATTCTCCAAATTATTCCCGGAGGCGTTCTAGAACTACGCGGTTATGGTGACCAACCGTTTCGAGTGAATGGTCAAAGGTGCAAGCACTACATAGGTGAACCTAAAGAGAAACCTTTGATTGTCCGTTTCCTCGATATCCTCGGGTGTGGTGCTACAAAAGTCGAAGAATTCGACGAGTTTTCACCCGACCCGTTTTCGAGAGGATGGCGGTAATAGTCAATCGAAGAAGTTCTAGCCGGTAGTTGGGATATGGAAGAGTATTGGAAGGAGCGTCTACTAAAATGTCGCGAAGCTTCGTGCTTCGAAGAAGAAGAAGAAGTCAACCATGGGGAAGTTTAAACGTGTTTGGAAAGCCGTCAAAGATTTTACCCCATGTGTTAAGTGCTGTTTCTGCAGCCGAACTGCTAACCAAAGTATCGATGAGGTAGTGGCTGGCAGAAAAGTCAAATGGCCTGATCCAGGCTGAGATTTAAACGGTGTCGAGCTAACGACATTAACCAAAAGCGCCACTAGGGGGCAACCTAGATATCCTTATTTGTTTTAGTTATTTTCGTTTTTGTTCTTTTCTTTGATTTATTTGTTTTGTTCAGGTCTAATTAGGGTAATTGTTGCCTCTGCCTTGTCGGTTGTTTCGATTTCACTTTATCATTCTCTTTATCTTCATTGTGCCATGATATAATCCCTGTTTCCCCCGAGTTTTTCTGGTGTTCATCGAGTGGTGCAGAATACTTCTAGCTGATACACGTTCTATTTGTCACTACGACTTTGGCCTTTTCATGCTCCGGCCCGACCAACGATTCGCGTATCCGTTGAAATCGCCTAAGTTCTTTTTCTATTTTACTTTCTCGCACAACATGAGGACATGTTGATCTTTAAGTGTGGGGAGGGGAATGATGATTTGATGTGTATCTATACACGTTTGCTTAACTAGTTGTGTTTCTATGCAAAATGAGCTAGAATTTTCATAGAATTTTTTTCGACACTTTTGTTTTTGTTTTGTCCCGAGTCGGCAATTCAAATCTATGTTCGTTATTTTTATAGTCATTTATGCTATATATCATATGTTCAATAAGTTAGTTTTTTTCACCTGAGATCTATTTTTCACGAGCCATAGTGAACGATGAGCTATAATATAAAGTTATACCCCTTTTTGACGAGTGATTTCGATTTCCTTATAAGTCATGTGCTTAGTGCTACGTATATATCTTGAGATTTATGATAGTTTGTATTTAGATCCGGAGTATGATATACCGTGAATATCTAAGGTTTGAATGTGATAAGTAACGCGTAACTTATTGTCAAATGAAAAAGATGAAAAATATGAAGAATTATTGGGTGTGTCGACGCTAGTCGATGATTTGAGTGCGATAGGGTATACCACGTATGTCCTATACCACTATGATGACTAAAAGCTCACGACGAGTCGAAGAAGCCGCCTTATGATTTGAGTAAGGTAGGGTATATCTCGAATATCCTATTCTCGCTATGACGGGCAATAGCTCATTCGATGTGCGTTTAAATGTGAAAATAGTTAAATCAACTTATATAAGAAGTGGTATGAATAAAAGACTTAGTTATCGTATACCTTATCCCCGATAAACCGACGGATATGTTGTAGGGATTATCCTCTCGAGTATGTCGAAAGGTCCTAAATGTATTCTATCATCTTTTTCGGGATATGTTACGTTTTGTAGGGTGCATCTTATAAGTATCGCTTATCTCTAGTTTGAAGGGGGTATTAGCTAGTTTGCTTTGAAATTTTCAAGTTTGGACTTAGTGGAAGTTTGTTATGGCTTTGCACACACACCGGGGTGAACTTCTAATTTATTGACTATGCGTTGTATGTCTTTGAAGTGTCTATATTTTTCCCGAGCCTTTATCTTGTTTTGTTTTGCTCGGGACGAGCAAAAGCTAAGTGTGGGGGAGTTGTTAAGGGTGATTTTATGTGATTTATATCGTTATATTTTGTAGCAATTCTCTCCATATTCGTATAATTCGCATAGAAATTAAGCGTTTAATTGATTTATTGAGCAAATGAGTTTTAAAAGTATTTAAGTGCAAATTCGGGTTAATTATGTGATTTTATTGGTAAATATCTTTATATATGTGATGTTACACTTTGCACGTTTTTATTATTGTAGGTACAACGAGCATATCGTGGACGAGTCAACGAGCCGAAGGGTTTCGAGCCGCATTTTAATTGAAGATATATCTAGAAGGGCAAAATTGGAACTATCATATTTTTATTAGGGTTTTATTATTTTAAGAAAAGAAAAAAAGGGATAATTGTTACCCTAGCTCGAAGAAGATTATAAAAGGACGGCATTCACAGCTTGAACGAACACGAAATTTCATCCGGAACGGAGGCGAGCTCGAAAAATCAAAAAAAAAAAAAGAGAGAAGCACTCGGTCGACCGAGTGCACACCTTCGGTCGACCGAGCCAAAAATATTTTTTTTTTTTTTTTTTTTTTCGTTCGTTCTGAGGATGAGTAGAGGCCGAGTCCGAATTGAACAAGCTTTGTGAAACCGTCTCAAAGAACGTTTTGATCTCAACTTTGGATTGTCTGTGAGTTTAATTAAAGTTGTATCTTTATTATGTTTTTATTGATGTTATGCAATTTCATTGATGAATGTATTGCTGTGTGATGTTTGATATGTGATGAGAATCGCTGTTAAATTTAGGTCACCATAGTAAAGATTGGATTTTTAACCTAATTAACGATAGTTGTTAGGTTGAAATCCAGATTATGAGATTGAATAAATTTCACACCTTGGTAATTAAAGCGTTAATCTTTTTGTATCGATAGACGAAAAAGATTGATAGGCGAATTTTTCTAAGAGATTAGAAATTCATACTTATGATAGGTGAATCACAATTTTTATTAAATAATCACTAGACAATCCAGAGAAGAAATTGAACGTTGCGAGATAGGTGGATCATTGCTTGTTCGTTGTTACATTAATTGAGAAAAACCCATTGTTGCTTGTTCTTCGTAGCAATCTTAAGATTTTATTGTCTTTTTAGTTTATAGAATAGAATTGTTTTCGTCATTCGGTTCGCAACTATCTTCGCTGGCTTTAGATTTTTAATCTTCTCGTCCAGCTTTAACTTTATTGTTTTCATTACTAGTTCATTTTGTTTTGTTATTCTAGTTGTAGTCTTTAATTGTTAAGTGTAGGTTAGTTTTATTTTTCTCGTGACAACTTTAGGAAATTTATTAAAACTAGACAAAGACGATTCCCTGTGAGTTCGACTCCGGTTTTAATCATTATACTACGATCCCTGCACTTGGGGTAAACCGGATTTATTTTATTACTTGTTATATTTCGTTTAGCATAAAAATCCGTGACAACAAAAATCAAAAGCAAAAAGGTCTCACAGTAGCAAGGTGCAGCTTGCTAGGGTGAGAAAAAAACCTAGTCTAACAAAATCAAGAACGGGTTCGATGTTGACACCGAAGTCCCCGGCAACGGCGCCAGAAAACTTGATGTGTGATTTTCAATAGATAATCACTAAATCCTACCGCAAGCGCACGGCTTATCGAGTAGTACTTAGGATGTCGATCCCACAGGGACTTATAGTCAATCACCAAACAATTCCCGATTTATATTAGCTAGACAAATCAAATTTTTGGAGGTTTTTATCTAAAAATCCTAAAATTAAAGAAAATAAAGAAAATCTAATTAATAGCCAAGAACTTCAAGATTTAAGTAATAGGATTCAAGGTTTAGAGGCATTTCTTGGATTTCGGATCTACCACGGCGTTGTTTACATAGAATTTCAACAATCTTTCTATCAATATGAATCTTCCACTTATGAAGACCAATTATCAAATATTACACGTAAACATTCTTTCGAACTATTATCGTGATTGTACCTAGTTTTATCCAACATTCAGTTTCCTACAATGATGAATAAAATTAGGTCCATTGAATTACCATAATTAAAGGACCACTTTAGGTTTAACCTAATTTTCATTCAAGAAATCCCTAAAGATTCGATCTTGGTTTCTAGGTTATCGATTAATTAATACTTTTTCTGTCATCAATTAATCGAATGGAGTTTCTCATGCAATCCTATAGTCATTCACTCCTTCGAGATATTATTTCCGGAAAATTACATGAATAAGTATACAAGATCAAATTCATAAACATGACCAAAATCCTATCAATGAAAAGATTGTATCTTTAAAACTATATAATCATCGCCGGGCTTTTCCTAATCCAAGAAACCAATATTTACTCTTGTAACATATCAAGATTCAACCATATAATTCATACTTTGACAAGAAAAATAAATAAATAGAATAAAGGAGAAAGGAGATAGAAAGAAACCGTAAAAGTATTGCATAAATAATCAAACCTTGAAAAAACCTCGTTCTTGAATTTCTTGAACCTAAAAATCCTTGTTCTCGGGGATGGGAGATGATGATGATGAATAGGGAAAATAGTCGACTAAAATCTGAGGTTGGAGGCGTGAATGTTGATTTGTGCGACTTCAAAGAATAAAAATAGGATAATTACATCATATAATAAGTTTCCATAATTAATTTAATCAAGAAAATCTTTAAAAATCAAATATCTATCAATCTTGGACTCTTGTAGTATGTGGACTCCTCTTTTGCATTGAAAAAGACGCCATTATCAAAGAAAACACGTTGGTGAAAGTTTCCACCAATCAGAACATTTCGTTGGCCAGGATCAGATTTCTGGAAACTGTCACACCCTGGGTATGACAGAGACTGGTTTTTGAATTCTTCCACTTTAGCTCCGTTTTTTGGGGATTTTTCTTCCAATCTCGAATCATCCTGTAATAATTCAATCATCCGCAGTAATCTAGCCCAAAAAGGATAAAAACATCACAAAATAATAACACACGACACCAAATTGAGTCCAAAACATCTAGAATTATTCGACTTTTTAGGAACTTATCAGTCAGCTCGGGCTGCCACCTTCAATTGCTACCAGAGGTGCAAAATAACATGGAACCAATTTGGAAAGAGATTTGGAGTCTGAAGGGTCCATCTAAAGGCAATCATTTTATTTGGATGATAGCCATGATGTGTTACCGGTTAACGTACGTTTATACCGGTGCCAAGTAGTGGAGTCAGACATATGCACAGTTTGCGGCCAAGAGGAGGAAACTTCTCTCCATGCCCTCCGGGATTGTTGCTGGCCTAGGGCGATATGGGATAAATTCCTAGTACCTGCTTGTAGAAGAGACTTATTTGCTGCTGAATCAACAAAGGATTGGATTACGTTCTCGTTAAATTCGGCCCGTACCTTCACGGAGTCTCCCAAATGCAAATTCAATTGGAGGGAGATTGTTAACGGTATTTGGATTTGGCGTTACAAGCGGATCTTTGGAGAAGAGACTTATTATCCCCCGCTACACATCTTCATAGACCAAATTGTGGAAAGAGCCCGGAATATTAAACTAGCTTGGGGATTAGAGGAACAATAGTTAGTGTTTTGCTTTGTTGGTTTGGACTCTTTGTAAATGTTTGACATCTCGGTTTATTGAATAAAGAATGTCGTTTAAAAAATAAAATAAAATAAAAACTAGAGGTGTTATCATTTTGTATTATTATTATTATTATTATTACTTTTTATTTTATCATACATAGTAGTATGCTATATAAATTTGCATACGGCTTTTTGCGACCTTTTTGGTCGTCCGCCTTTAGCGGCGTTTTGGTCGTCGCTATAGGTTTTTTTTTTTTTTTTCTCCGTTACCCTAAAAAAACGACGTCGTTTCTACTCCATTTTTCACAGCGCAAAATATTTTGTACACGTGTTACTCTCCAATGCATCCACCGCCTTCTTTCTCCAGTAACGTTGCGCCAGCATTCCCACTCACCTTCAGGCAGCATTCTTACTCACCGTTTGCCGACATAGAAATGATATAGCTTTGAATCAGAGAAAATGCATTGTCAATTTCTCTCCTTTCCTTTGCTTCACCTATATTTGCTTTCTGTCCTTTCCATTGCTCTGGCTGTGTCGGTGGCGTTCATTTCTTCTAAGGATTGTTGGCTTCATCATTGATTGTGTGTTGTTGTATTGTGATTTCTCTCTTCTCTTTCTGCGGTGATTCGGCGGTGCTACATTGATAACCACTACCGCTGCCTCCTCTGCCTTCTTTCTCCAGCTAAAGCTTGTTTCTTTCTTCTTGCAATCATTCGGTCCAATTTCTAAGATTATTTCTATGGTTTATCGGGAATGGATGTTCTTTCTGGTTTGATTATTGCACTGTGTGGTATATGTTTTGGTAATTGCAGTCTCTGATAATTGCAGTTTTGGATCGTCTTCTTCAGGGTTGCATTTTCTTGGTTTCCAATTTCTCCATAAAGCTTGCTTCTTTTCTCTTGCAATCGTTGTCCACTTTTCGGTTCAATTTCAGATTAATTCTATGGTTTATCGGAAATGCATGTTGATAATTGCAATTTTGGACCGTCTTCTTCGGGGTTGCATTTTTCTTCGGGGTTGCATTTTCTTGGTTTCCAATTTCTCCGGAGTAAAGCTTGCTTCTTTTCTCTTGCAATCGTTGTCCACTTCTCGGTTCAATTTCGAGATTATTTCTATGGTTTATCGAAAATGCATGTTCATAATTGCAATTTTGGACCGTCTTCTTCAGGGTTGCTTTACCCAAATTAGTTTCGTTGTATCGTAATTTTTCTACCTGTCGATGCAATTTCTTTTATACTTTCTGCGTTGTCTAGGAAATGCAGGTTCTCTATTTCTTTTACTCGATGCGAATCTGACACGACATAGGGGAAAGTGCTCATTTTGATTTTACTAGACGCACTTTCTGAAAATATATCCTGAATTTTAGTTGCTTAGTAGCTGCTCCACCATCCTTGATTACCTTTACAATTATAAGTGTGACCTAATATCTTTCATGGTCTTAAATAAATATTTAAATCAATATATGGCCACGGGGTTAAAATCTTAAAATTTTATTCCCAAAACTCTGAGATACATGTTTCCGGAATACAATAAGGGCGACCTGGAAGTGCTTTCGTAGCAAAGCTTCAATCTGTTGCATATCTTTTTGTTTTTTTAGTGAAGCGAGAATTTTTCGTTTATTCCGAAACTTCTGCTTTATAATCTGAATTGGCATGTATTTGGCAGTCCCTCCGTTGTAAAAATTGTCTCATAGTTGAATATGTCTGTAGTTCAAGAAAAGTTTGTTTATCGTAAGACAGGAATTAACATTTCGTCTATAATGTGGCAACTTTTGCATTTAATGTTATAATGGTTTGGTTTAAAACTTTCATAAGTGAAAGACAACTGAGGAAGAAAGAGTAATTTACTTATCATGACTTCATCCACATGTTTCACCCTTTTAATCTGTTTTGGCCTCGTGCCCCTTTTTATTCAAGGGGTTGTTCCTGTAATAGCGCACCTGTATAATAATTTTGTTGATTGGATTGTCGCATGCCGAGAATAGACAAATGTTAATTAAATTTACTCAACGTTGATTGATGAATCTTGACAATGTTTATGATTGCAGAAACTTATCTGCAGGCAATTTGAGCTTGACAAGCTTCTACTTGACTATGTGAATGGAAAATAGGTAACAATATTTGTTGCTTGCAAGTTCTCTTCTATTGGTGTGTTTGCCTTTTAAAAAAACGCTTTCCCCCTTGAAATTTTAATATACCCTTTTGTTCTTCATACTCCCTCTCCCTCTTCCTCTCCCTCTCCCTCTCCCTCTCCCTCTCCCTCACCCTCTCCCTCTCCCTCTCCTGCAGTTCATTGGCGTATCTCTGTGGGTTTTACTATCAATCTGTCATGTTTTGCTTCCTTATTGACGTCACTAGCCTGAGTGTTGTGAAGGTGGATCGCCGCGGCTAGAGTGGCGATGGTGTCCTTTTTACTATGAGAGTGGTAAGGTTAAAGAGTAATGGAACTTTAATGGGAGGCCTTTGATGAACTTGTTAATTACCATATAATACAAGTATCTCACTTTCATGTACCTGTGCACAAAAACACAGTCTGATTTGCTATGAGAGTGGTAAAGTTAAAGAATAGTTTGATATTCAATGGACTTTAAGTCCTTAAGTTTACAATTATGCAACTTTAATTGACCCTTGGTTTCTTCTTGCATTTTCGCACAGTATCATCAATATTCAGAGACATTGTAAAGCTATCGGCTACATGGTTAGGGATAGCCTAAACGTTAAGACGACCCCCCGTATCCTTGACATCAGCTTTTTCCCCCAATTTCGGCCTTTGTGTTCCACTATCGGTACTCCACCGCTTCCACTCGGTGTATAGATAGTTTGTTATTGTGGAGAATGAGCTATTCGCATTTCCGTTACAGGTGATTCTTCTTCACCCCCCATCTTCTAAAACTTGGTCTTCTTTTATCGATTAGGGCGTGGGTGAATGATTTTTGTCTGTTTCTTGTGTCTGGCAGCTTTTGTTGCGATTTATTACTTAATATTTGCATACATCCCTCGATACCCTTATCCTATATTTTTAAAAAGTCCTACACTCACATATCCCGTATTCGTGTATCCGTATCCATGTACGTATAAGTACTTGTGCAACCTAGACAGGAGTAGGTGTAGCTTATAACTTTAGTTATATTGCCACATTGAGTTTTTTTTCCCTCTATATCTGTTCTAAGTATCAGTGTTTCCCTGTTTGTTTATTTCTTATTTTCTGTTACATCTGTGGCCATTTTTTTTCTATTATTTGATGAGAAGTTGGAGCATTCTAAGAAGAAGAAGAAGACTAAAGAAAAAAACGACACTCATAATCCACAGAGAAGGAAATTCGTAGTTGTCGATTCTGATAATGACGCCTCTTCTCAGGA
Source organism: Gentiana straminea (assembly GCA_036785695.1). Lineage (NCBI taxonomy): Eukaryota > Viridiplantae > Streptophyta > Magnoliopsida > Gentianales > Gentianaceae > Gentiana > Gentiana straminea. The sequence continues at coordinate 2,253,255 of JAVUPR010000412.1, read as the reverse complement.
TAGTGATAAAGACAATAACCTTTTATCTGTTTTCAAGAATAAGAAGGCTGCAAAGGCCTCAGCTTCGGATGGTGAAAAGATGGCACCGGTGTGTCAAGAAACCGTAGAAGCAGATGATAAAAGAGCAGATGGTTCTTTGAAGGAAACAGATGGCGTTGTGAACAAACATAAGGAACTGGAAAGGTATGATATTGGTTTACTTTTCGCGATTAAACTTTTATTAATATTTGGACTAAGATGCTTTTATGGGATATACTCATATTTTTTCCTAATTCTCTTGTGAGCTACGGAATAGCTCTAAGGTTCTCAGTGTGAGACGTGTAAAAAAGATTCATGGTGTTTATATAGTTGCTAGACACTATTTTAGACTTCCTAAAAAGAGGAATACATGGCTATAAAATTGGACTGGATGATGTTTTATTTTTCACTTCAAAACTATGAATAGGAGTATTACGACTCCAAGACACCGAAAACTTCCATATTGTTACTATTGAGGGTCGAAAAGCGAAAGGTCTGGATGGGAAAAAGCGTCTTCACATAAGTGAAGGTGTGGCTAGAGGGCTATTAAAGCTTCATCGTGATTCCAGACTCCGAATAATCCACCGTGATCTGAAAGCGAGTAACATATCGTTCAACGTTTCTCAAATTTAATTCTTTGGATTCCATAGTTGTTCGAATTTGCAATTATGTACTTTCGTTTGATGCTTTCTTTCCTTTTAAACCCCTCAAATGAAAATTAAAAAAGACAACGAATGGTTGAGGTCTGTATCTTTAGTATATGTTATTATGTGCTTATTCGGAAGTAAAGAGCATTTAAATTGTCTATGTTTAAATGTTTGTGTTTCAGTTCACGAGATGCTTACTTGCTTACGGATACGGTGATTTTTATAGAATTGGTGATATAGTGGTATATATACATGTAGTTGAATTTGGTCATGATTAGAGTGAATGATGCAAAATATGTAATTACAGTTCGCATCCTCTACGGTGTGTTTTACGGTGTCGTGGCTAATGTATTATACATTAGCGCATCTTTCGTCTGTGAGGGTGTGTTCAAAATATGTGAAATATTATGTATATATTTTATATTTGTTATGTATCCTCCAGATTTAAGGGGTGTATGTTCTAGTATTCAATACCCCTGATTTATAGCATAGCATTGATTAGCATTCATTTTGTAATTGTTGTATATAATATTCTCTAGAATAATGAAATACACAAGAGGAAATTATTCCTTTCAAAACCCATCCGACGAAATCGGTATAACCAATTAGCCCACTCCAAGTTAAAATCATGATTTCGTCCTTGCTTGTTTTCTCAGACTTGACGTAGGAAAAATGTGCAGAGTTTTTTCAGTATTGCAATTATTATGACCGTCTGTCTTGCCGAACAGTTGCAACATTTCAATGCTTCACTTTGATTCAGAAATTAAAATGTAGAGTTGGTCTAAAAACAAGCCCGAACCGAACCGAACAAAGCTGACACGCGCGCACGCTTGTGGACTTTCGAACAAACAAGCATCTAAGTTGATGTAAAGCTAATCAATTGAGTCTCAAAGAAGAAGCTGAAAACATCAGCGGTCGATTACAAAGTTGTCACTATCCAAAATATGCTATCTCGCTGGTAGAAGGGTTTGACTTTCTATAGCCTAATGTTTGACATATCCAAAGACAAAAATACCCTTCATTACATACATAACGAAATAGACAAAAATAACCCTCAACTTAAATACTTCTTGCATCCTCACTACATCATCTCCATCCGCCCCCAAAATAAGAAACTCGTCCTCGAGGTGGATCTCTACGGTTTGTGCAACGTCGGGTGGGTGATAAGAAGTCAAGTCAGCACCAATGAAAGTCTTGGAAACCGGGTAGGTAGCGGGCAAATCAATTTCATAGGCCTCACAAGCACCAACAAGAATCATTGGCGGGTCAAGCCCATTCACCACATTGTGAAACAATTTCGAAGACTCTCTCGATTGTCCCTTCTTCCACAAAACATTCCCGAACGAATCAATTATAGCAATGCTTGTATCCACCAGTTGAACTTCCTTTCTGTGTTGTTCACACCATTCCAACCTTCCCAAGGATTAGTTCGTCCACGAGCTAGAATGATGCCGGTATCTATGTGAAGATTGCACCGTGGGATAAAAATGCCATGCGAAATTTGGACAATTAAAACTCTGGCTGTAAAACCAAAAATTCTGCACCATTTATATATGTTTCACATGTTCCTTCTCGTATTGTCCATATATATGCACAATTTCAAATAGAGTCTTTTCCATCATTTCCCCCAAAATCTGCTTTGTGCTCTTGATGTCACCCGTCCATATAATACTCTCTCTCATGTACTGTCTTTCCTCATATTCCCATGGCATTTTTCCTCTTGAAGAATAATATATGGAAGTATTTTGCAAAGCATCTCTTGAAATCTCAACTTCACCAAAAAAAATTCCCATGGGAAACATCCAAGCATCATCCTTAACAGCTAGCAGTCGATGCAGATAATTTCCTAGCTAGGTATCCAACTTCTTTCTCTCCTCCCTTGTACCATACCTAAGAAGCTGTTTAAGAAATCAAGGGCATAAGCACCTACACGAAGCAGATCCTTCTTATCATAAGCATTAATAATATCACCCTCTTCCATTATTTTCGCGGTTGATCGATTTGCTGTTTTCTCCACTATGTGAAAATGCATAAAATAAAGAAAAGGGGAAGCTGAAACTCGTGTGTCTGACATCATTAATTACATTCAACTCTATCTATTATCTCCAACAAATCATTATTTCTATCAAGAATCTTGGTCTGAAGACCAATTTCAGTCATTGAAGACCAAGTTGGATGGGTTAATGGTTAGTACATGTGTAAATGGATCAACCATTATCCGACGCTCCAACTTCAGCACATTTTTAACAACAATGTATGTACCATCTACTTGAGAATTAAAATTCAAAGCTTCAACTATATCTGCATTTTCATCTTCACACTCAACCCCAAGTTTCACATCCTTGACAATATTTTCCTTCAAATGAACAAGTATTATCACATCAGATTCAACGCCCACGGGTTTGCCCTCTAAATCAACATCTTTGTTAACAACGTCCACAAGCAGCATAGGTGGCTTGTCAGCTCTTTTTCCCTAATCTCTTCCACAACTTCAATTGCTGGGATTTCCATATTTGCCTTGTCTTCAAGTTCATAAAGATCAGCCTCACTTTGGATTCATCAAACACTTGGCAAGCAAGACACTACTAACACTCCTTTGCTTCACCTGATTTCCGGTTGCTGTAGATGTGATTTCCATGGTGAATGAGAACTTAGTTGGATGGTCATACGGACAATTTTCACCCAGCGTGTCGTTGCAAACTCGGAGGGGACATTTTGTCGAACATGTAGTGGGCCAGAAATCATTGATCAAGAGGAACTTCATTCTTGGCCATAATGTTATCTTTGATTCACCTCCCACGACTCTCCGATGCTGCAATTGCTACCACCACTGTTCAGCTTCACCTTCCAAAGCATAATACGCCAATTTGCACTACAAATTTTCTGGTGGCTGCGTTTCTTCCAAATAACCATCAACTGTATCGATCCATTCAAGTAGGTTTTTCTTGCTTACAAAGGCATTGAGAATAGGAATTTCGGACATCACCCAATGCCTATTTTCTTCTCTAAGTTGCACTTCCATTCATTACGACCTTCACAAACAACCTCGATTCAATTCTGATGTAAATGAATCGAACTTCGGATGAAGCCTCGACTGACTATCGCGAAGGATCTTCGAATTCCGAACATCGTCATGAATCCGGCTTTCTTTAGCATCCATGCCAGTCATCTTGCTTGTGAAGGAAAACTTCAGCCTTGCTCTGATAACCAGCTGATAACTTTTAAATTATCCCCCCAAAAGGAAAAGAACAGAAAAGAGAAAGGCAGTTTGGGATTATGTGGACCAAAGCTGGAGTTTTGGGAGGTAAACATCCTCTTCCTTTTGCTGCTGTTATTTATTTTATATTTGTATCTACTCCATTGATTTAATTTGGTTTTCAGTTGGGATTTGTTGATTTGGCTCTTTTTTGGTCGAATTTTTATGTTATCCCTGCTGCTGTTGATCTGTGATTCTTCAAACTAGATTGTTTTTACTGCTGCATGCATCTATTATAGTCCCTGTATGTATGTTCGTTTTTATTTTCTCTTAGTTTAATGGTAATGTTTTTCCATGAGGATAAAGTTACTATCTTGATGGTTTTGACTCTTCAAAGTTCTTGCTGAATACATCATGCTTTTTTTAATTGGTGTTCTCCTTTTTTATGTTAATGCTTTCCATGAGGATAAAGTTGCTATCTTGGTGTCTCCCGGGGCATAGTTTAGTGGTGAAAGAGCTTGGCTGTTGTAGTGAGTGGGGGAGTTTTGAATCGTGTATGCAGCGACCCCGGTGAGATACTTTCCTCGATTTGCATCCTCAACTAATCCTTGGGACGGGGTGGTGAAGGCACCGTTTGGGTTGGGGTTCAGCTTTCTTAAAGTTGTTATCTTGGTGTCTAGACTCGATGTACACCTTTAACCGCATGTTTGAATTGATCCTCTTTTTTCCATGTAAAACAAGAAAAGGAAGCAAGTAGTGTTTTCCATGAGGATAAAGGTGCTATCTTGGTGTCTTTGATTCTTCAGTTTTTTTTTTTTTTGTTTTTTTTTTCTTTCTATTTTTTAAAAACTGAATACATGTTTTAGTTGCATGTTCGATTTGATCCTTTATTTTCTATGTAAAAGAAGGAAATGAAGCAGACCGTGTCAGCCATGATGAGGGGAAGAAAACTGCATTCTGTGAAGTAATGAACCATTAACTAATACATTCTGCACAGAAAAAAAAAGGGTGTATCTTTTTATTATTATTCTTGGTGTGCCTTATCAAAAAGTCGATTATTTGTTCTCAATCAAGGATTGGTTGTTTTGTGAGTTATATTAATTAATTGGTTTGTGAATTACAATAAGGATGGTTTGCTTGAAAGCTGATAATTTGGATCCAAACAAAGTTTGATTTTCTATGAATTGCATTTATTTTGGTTCTAATACACAACAATGTCTAAATGAATGAGTTTCAGAACCAGGAAGCAGATCTTCCAATTTGGCGTTATGGACCATGGCAGGGATGGGAATTACAATTGGTCTTTATTCTTCTCGTAAATGGGTCAAATACTTTAACAGAAAACTAGGTGGTCTTTGGACGAGAAAAAAACGACAATGGGATTGACAGATTACCTGATGATATCCTATGTGATATTGTTTCGCGGTTAGAAATCATTGAAGCTTCACGAACGAGCATTTTGTCCAAAAGGTGGAGGAAATTTGGACCATGAACTATGGTTTGATGGTCTCCTGCCTTGGCACAACTGATGTGTCAAAATGGCATCACGATCATGTTGCTTACGGTGATAGGCAAAATAATTTGAAAGTCGTATGACGATTCCAAAATCGTCGATGATAAATCCAGGGTCGTTCTCCTAAAGACAACTTGCAAAAAGCCTTAAGAACACGATAAAAAGAGGAGGGGGGGGGGGGGGGGGGGGGGGTTGGTGGTGGTTTAGACTGGACTTGAGATGCTATTTCTCAAGCTGCCTACGTATCCAATGGTGTATTGGAATCAAGTCTTCGTAGTTCCTTACGGATGGTTTATATAAAGGAGAGTTATGCCCTAAGGCGGCGTGGGCCTTGTCCTTATTGGGCCTGGATTTCCGTGTTCCCTAAGGAAAAGATAGCTACGATTTAATCTCCTTAATTGTTGGAGATAATTGCGTGTATATTTGAATGTCAGGATTAGAGTAGTAAATATGAGAGATTCTTCCCATATTTATCTGATTATCACACACGTGGGAAATACGATTAAGGATGGACTCTGGCCGACTTAGATGGCCCGAGCTGAACTAGGTGAACCCTTTTGTGTTTGGGCCGACCTACGGAGGTCGGGAAAGATAGCAGAGCTGGGATCAGCTCGGATCCTTGCGTGCGTAAGAGGTTTGGTCCGAGAGGGACTTAGGCCGACCTATAGGGTCGGGCAAAGGCAGGTTTGATCACAAGTACCGGCCGACCTGGAGGGGTCGGAGGATGGTAACTAGCTCATGCGGCTCGGATACTGGGTGTTCTGCCCTTGATGGAGGCTTTTCTCTATCTTTATTTATTATTGTGCTGATGTGGAGGCGTCACGTGGGTAAGGTCAATTTCTGGCATCATCACCGTACTTCTTTACTCTGGTCATAAGTTGAAAAGCTTTTATATGCACTGTTGCTTTTTGAATGCATATACATGTCATCTTGTACGGTGGATGCAAACTCTTGATATGCTTGATGTTGAAGAGCTTTATCTTGGCCATTCTTGTCGGACATGCAATGGTGAGCCACTTGATAAAGCGTTTGTCTTCTCTTTTAAGCTTATCGATGGATTAAACAGGTTAAAGTATTTAGATTTAACTTCCTGCTATGTGGAAACCAATTTTGTCCGTTCATGTAACTCACCTGTGAGGTTAAATTTGCGTGGCATGTCATTTGACGATCCAAAAATCGTCAAGGTAAACTTTCAAGGTTCTTTCTCTTAATGATAACCTTAAGATGCTCTTTTAATACAAATGTTATGAGAGAAGACGGGGGTGTTTTTAGGTGTTTTAGACTGCACTTGATGATAGTCAAGCTGCCTACGTATCCAACCTTCAGATTGGAATAAAGTCTTCGTAGTTCCTTAGGGATTGTTTATATAAAGGGGCTTGTGCCCTAGGGTTAGAGTGTGGCGTGTCTGTGATGGACACTCATCAACATGTTCCCAAAAGAAAAGATTACGACCAATTGATCTCTTTCATTCTAGGAGATAATTACGGTATTCAAATATTTGTAGTAAGTGACAGAGATTGGAGTCTTTATGACTCGAGATTCTTCCATGATTATCTGATTTATTGATCACGTGGGAAATACGATTAGAGATTAACTGATTAAGATGAAAGGTCTTTCCTAAAAGAACTCAAATGGCGTGTTCAAGAGTCTTTTATGTCTTCAATGCAACTTCAAAACCAAGGAGACTTTCTAGGTTCAATGTACTTAGTTTTTCCAAGCCTTGAAATCTCCAAGAAGGGGGGGGGGGGGGGGCACCTATTTTCTGATTTTCATCCAATAACTTATAATTTAATAAGTTAAATAAGATATATCTTACCAAGACAAGTGTTGGACAACGACCCTAGAATTCGGGACTCCTTCTCTATGTCACTCGGGCTAAATGGCTACCCAAGGTAATATGACTACGCCTACAAAACTATTTTGCAAGTTTGTAATCCAACTTGACTTTTTTCCTTCGTCTTTCATAAGCTAATTCTTGATGATTACCCAAATTCTTCGTGTACCCTCTTTTTCCTCAAATTCTCATGGAATTGATATTCTTTTTCTTCTTGTATGTGCCACAACATGCGACGGTATCTCGACGTGATACCCGTGAACCCCGAAAGGTTTATTCACGATTTGACAAGTGGATCGTGATTGAGATTAAGAATGACAACGGGATTGAGCACCTCGACCTCCAATCGAACAATGTGATTGGCAACCTCGGTATAACCTTAACCTCTAAGCGAACTTGTGCTTAGCAATCTCGGTATAGAACTAACAAGACCCGCTCAAAGTCTTGATCCTTGTTCGATTTTCGAATTCTCTACACAAGAATTCTCAACACACTTTTAACAAGTGAAATATATTTTATATTAATCAAAATCTGTCTTTTCCAAAGTACAATATAACATCCAATAACTTATAATTTAATAAGTTAAATAAGATATAAAATATATATATGAATTATTAGAGAATGATATCCCAAAGTGACTCTTCATTGGATAGTTTAAGCCGAATGGGATCACATCAATTTAGACAGCCTGAGCCGGATTGGCCGAGCTGGTATCAACTCGGACTCGGTCGTGCGCAGAATGGTAGGTCCGAGAGGGACTTAGGCCAACCGGTAAAGTTGGGCAAGGGTCAGTTTGAAGACAAGTGTTGGCCGACCTGTAGAATTCGGGATGGGACTCAGGCTAATCGGCTACCCAAGGTACTACGCCTTAGTTGACTTAGAGGGGATGGAACCGGTACCCGAGTCGCCCTAATCAGGTTATTAGGGCCTCTGGCCCCTCTAACCCCCAACCTTAAGGTTGAGTCACTGGAGAGGTGCCACGTAGTTCGGTTCAATTCTTGGCATCGTCACCATTGTTTAGTCACGAATTGTATGACATTTTAATGTCGTGTCCTAACCTTACAAATGTATGTTTGGAACGTTGTGAATTGCTTCTGAATCTAAGAATCTCTGGGCCAAACCTCAAGTTGTGGAGTTGAGTTGGAATGCAAGAGTGGAGTTGGAATTGTTTTAATTTGGGAAGATTACCTAAAAGGGAGTAATATTTCCGGGAATGCAAGAGTGGAGTTGGAATTGTTTTAATTTGGGAAAATTACCTTTTTAACCCTTTATTTTGAATTTTAACACATTATTTATGAAATTTTTTTCAGGCCGAATTGACACATGTCAAAATTATGGGTGATAATAATCCGGTTCGGCCAGTTTTTTCTATTTGCAAAACCGAACCATTTTATATGCATTCCCATTTATGAAACCAAACTAAAACAATTTTAAGATCGAATTTTGTTCGGTCCAGTTTGGTTCGGCCTGATTTCGGTTTTTTACGGTATTCATTAACAAGTAAAATTATTGATAGAAAAACCAAGTATTTTGGCTCAAGCAATAAGTTGTTTGAAAATGCATAGGGATGTCACCGATTCGATTCTCTTATGATGCGTCATGTTGAAAAAGCTTTTGGCCAGACCTTACCACTGAGTAAGAGTCAGACTCTACAAGTACGACTCGGGCCGAACTTCGGATTAGTCGGGTCAGTTGGTCCCCGATACCAGAGGCTTTAAGCAAAAAAAAAAATATTGATAGAGAATCACAACTTCTACTAACAACAAATGATAATACATGTAATACATTAGTACTATTATGCTAATAAAGCGAATAGGATGATTTAACAAATTATTTAACTACATGTGTTGAATTTAACTACATTGGTTTATTCTATGCAACCAAGAGCTTATTCATGCTAATCCGGTAGAATCTACTAGAGGTTAGGACGTTAGAATCTAAAAGAGGTTAGGACGTGGGAGAGGCATAATTGATTATTGTGCACTAACGGGGATAATCATTAGACTAGTTGCACCATTAAATTATCACGAGATCACAGGAGCTACTTTATAACTTTGATTTATAACTTTGACTATTCTCTTAGCTAATTTTGTATTTTTTTTTCTTTTTTTGGTCAAAGACCCGTTTTACTCTTTTATCACGTGTTATTTAAGTTTGATTTATAACTTTGACTATTCTCTTAGCTAATTTTGTATTTTTTTTTCTTTACTCTTTTTGTGTTATTTAAGTGGTGAGTTGTGAAGTGACACTACGACTTATCTTTCATATAAAAAAACCTCTTTTTATATTTTGCATGAAGCAAACAAGTAAATGATTTTTATACTCAACCCGCGTCCATGCATGTAGGATACTGCATTACTTGCCATCTATATATATTACAATTGACCCGTTATTCTTCCAGTTAGATTCAAACCCTAGATTGGACGAACACTTATGATATTGAAATGTGTTGTGATACCCTGTGTTTTTACGAAAGAGCATAAGTGTCATTTCGAAATTTTACGGTATATTATAATCTTTTACATTTAATTCATAATTTGGAGTTGAGAGATGGTTTTAGTAGGGGCATTTTTGGAAATGCCAAACTAACTAAAAGCCCTCAAAGCCAAGCATAAGGCTCCTACTCTTTTCATTCTTTCATTTTGCCTTCAAGATAGAATTAGAGAGGAAGAAAAGAGAGTTTGAAGGGAGAAATCCAAGTTTTCTAACAATCCACCTATTGGAATTGTAGATCTTTCACCTTAAAGTGATCACGATGAAGAGGAAAACGAGATGGTATAAGTTTTATCTTGATCCAGGTAAGAATCTTTGTTTTTAGATTTAGAGTTATTTTCTAGATCTACAATATTTCATAGCTTCTTTCTTAGACTCAAGTTGTTTATAAGTTGTAGTAACACCAAATCTATGTTTTAGGTGCAAGATTCAAGTTGGTGTTTGAATCTTCAAGGAGTTTCAAGTTCGAATATCATCTTTTCTTCTAAAGATTTAAGGTAAATGGGTGTTCTAACCGAAAAGATTAATTTTAATTACGTTTTTATGGTTTGATGTGTACTGTACATAATATTAAGTATAACTTATAAGCACGGCGGAACCGGCGCCTCGGCCATCAGGTGATTGTCTCTGTTCACGTCGGCAGCACACATTTAGTACTTTGGGATGTGAATGAGTGAATCTATTGGTCTGCTATATGTTTTACATTATTTTATTGTTATTTCATTATTATTACTTTTATTGGGTTAGGCTGGGTTATTTTTCCCGGTTAATGTATCCGCTCCAGGTTAATGTTTTGGGTTGGGGTTTTTTTATGGGGTTGGAGTTTTTTTGGTTAATGATTATAAAGTCAAAATGTTTTTTTAGAATTTATGTTGTTAAAGAAATGATTAATAAAAGAAATTAAAATAAAGTAGTATAATGAATAAAATAATGATAAAAAAATGTAATAAAGTAGATAAAGTGAAATGATGAGAGATTATTTAATATATTTTTATTTGTAGTTGAAAAAATGATTGGTGAGAAAATTGTAAAAAATGATTGGCGATGAGATATAAAAAATACTCCAAAAAAACCCTAGCCAAAACCCCAAAAGAAACAAGGGTCGGTTCCGTTTGTTTTGTTGGTTAGAGTTTATTTTGGGGTGCTTTATATGTTAGTAGATAATAAAATATAATAAAAATTATTGAAGTAATGATTAGAAAGTTAGTAGATAATAAAATATCATTCTTCTGACAATATGTGGTGAAGTTTGTATTCAGCTCAGTCATGGATTTCGTAAGTTGATTGACCGTGTCGGTCACAGTTGAGCTCATTTTATCCATGGCTGCTTCCCAACCACTGGACTTGTTGAATTGAGGCACGAATCCTCCAGTTTGTCTCGGTCTCTCGCCACCGTTAGAATCACTTTGTCGAAAACCCCTAGTAGGGTCACTCAGTCTAAACCAATGCATATCCCTTCATGAACCCCGTTTTGTTGCGATAACATTAATTCGTACGGCAACTCGTATGCAAACGATAACCAAAATATTTATTTATGAAAAAATATCTAACAATAAGTATGTTTTTAAAAAAAAACAACAACTTCAACTAAAAGGCCCAATTCGGGGACTTGGTCTTAAATCCAAAAAAAGCAAGGGCCGGCCCTGGTCCCATAAAAAGTGTCCACATTTTGCTTGGCACATAGATTAAAAAATTAATTAATGTGTAGTAATTTAAGTGCTAATGGACATATATATCCCTATCACATAATAAATGTTTCTATTGGAATGTGGAATGAACATACAAACATTAAATGCAAACATATGGGTATGTGTGAAAAAATGAATTAAATGATGTATTGGTTTTGTAAAATGACACTTTTTATGGGACAACTAATTTTCCAAAAATGGACACTTTTTATAGGACGAATGTAGTATCTTAGAGGCTAAGTAGTATAAGCCTATAAATTATATATTGTATCAATGGAAACATTCAATAAAAAACAACATTTCATAGTCTCTTCCAGTATTCTGATTTTTTTTATTGTATCAGAGACAGGGACGAAGGTTCGAAAGCCTTTATATTGGTGAACCATCGCCCGATCCTTCTTCCGCTGTTAAACAATTTCCCCGATCACCCTTCTGTTTTTAAACAAAAAAATTTCGTCCACTTGTTTTTCAATCATCAGCAAATTCATTACAATGCGCATACCCAACATCAATTCATCAAACGAATCCTCCATGAACCACAAAAAAAAAAAAAAAACACAACACCTTTATTGCCTTTTTTTTCATCCATCATGCATCCCAAAAAAAAAATATAAATAAACTAATCTCATTGCTTCTGCGATTCTATTTTCTATTGTTTTCCATTTCTAAAATAAAAAAATTTAGTCCATTATTTTTTGGTTGCTTTGTTATGAGTCGCATACATTCTCCTTGCATCTAGGAGTTCGGAATTTTATTTAGATATCATTTACGAATAAAAATCTTACATATAACGTCTTTTTTTGGCAGCCAATATATATCTCCTTTTCAGATGCAAAAACAAGACAGATCCGATGCAACAGTAACAATTGGATGCTACCAAAAAAAATCTCAAAAGAAACACTAATAGACTTCGGAAGAACCGCCGGAGTGGAGATGCCCTTCAACACATCACAACTATGGACTCCGGCAAAACCGTCGAGTGGAGATGCCCTCCAAAATCACACCACTAATGGACTTCGGAAGAACTGCCGGAGTGGAGATGTCCTCCAACACATCACAACTATGGACTCCGAAAGAACCGTCGGAGTGGAGATGCCCTCCAAAAGAACCGTCGGAGTGGACATGCCCTCCAACACATCACAACTATGGACTCCGAAAGAACCGTCGGAGTGGAGATGCCCTCCAAAATCACACCACTAATGGACTTCGGAAGAACCGCCAGAGTGGAGATGCCCTCCAAAATCACAATCATGGACTCCGAATGAACCGTCGGAGTGGAGATGCCCTCCAAATTATGCCAAGACAAACTCGGCCTCCAAACCCAGCCTCGTTTGAAGGAGGGTGATAGAAGACAAAATTTGAAGATACATTTGACCACACCATTAATGCAGAATAATTCTTATGATTAATGCTGAATGATTCTTATGATTGTATTTTGATTACATACGATCTATGTAATAAATGTAACTTAGAGGCTAAGTAGTATAAGCCTATAAATTCTCTATTGTATCAATGGAAACATTCAATAAAAAACAACCTTTCAGAGTCTCTTCTAGTATTCTGATTTTTTTTTATAGATAACAAAACTATAGTGTTTGGTCTATCCTTAACATGTTATTAAATAATATTTTATATAAATGATTAATTGAAACTCAAGTCAAGTATTAGACGAGTCAGGTCGGTCTTGCCATATTTCATAAAAACTGTTGGTCATTGGTTTGGTTTTTTCGGTCTTACATTTTAAAACCAAATCAATTCAAATTGGTGGTTTGGCTTTGGTCGGTTTGATTTTCATATATTCAAAAACCATCTAAATGTTCACTCTTTATCCGTTTGTGGTTTTCATTCGGTTTTAAAAATATTGAACACCCATTACTCATCGTGGCTTGAGATCAACTCAACTAAAAAAAACAAATCAGTCTCAAAACTCGGCTCAACATAGTGATTTGTTTACAAGATAAATCCGGTATTAAATTTTAATTTACGAAATTTTTTGAATCACGCTCAACGGCTCAAGTGACGATTTTTACTACATCTGTCACTGGTTCATATGTCATAAAAAATAAAACACAGAATATGGAAATATTAGAATGAACTCAATGCCATAACACGTTATCATTTAAGATATGTTTCGTTTTCCTCAACAACAAAAAAATAGATATGCTTCGTCTCTAACAATGTCATTATCGGAAACAATCGGAAATCTCTTTCTGGGTACAATTGAAAATTTTGAATCACGCTCAAGTGACCATTAGGCAAAACACGCCATTTCCGAAATGTTGCGAAAACAGTAGACACCACTTTTCGCATGCACATCTATGTCTTGTTGGCTTCGTAGAGCTATGTCTTTTTGGCGTTGCCCCCTCGGCCCCACGAAAGGACGCTGCATCCTTCACCCACCGTGACCCGACCGTGAAAGTCGATACATAATTTTGTTACAACAACATTTATCTAAACGACGATTTGATAATAGACGATCACTGAAAAGCTATCATATACAACAAAGGGTACACATATAAACACACAAGTGCCATTGGTTATATTCAAATATGGAAAATATTGTATGTACAAGTATGCTTCAATCTCATAATGAGTTTTTTTTTTTTTTTTTTTTTTTTTTTTGGGAGGTGGGGGGATCAAATTTACATCTTGGGACATTAATTTGTGTACAATTGCCATCACAATATTTCCCCACTAATCGAGTCGAATCAATTACTCGATTCAACCCGATTATCTAAACCAGTGTGATGCAATTGCATCAGTCTTCATCATCCACTTCATGAAAAGGAAGTGGTACATTTTTCACTGCTCTAAATTTTCCTGCATTATTTAGATGCTCATTCTCCAACCTGTAAGATAATCAAAATCATTTTATTTTAACAAAATCAAGTTGTAATTTGAATATGATACTAAATTTTTTAACTAAATAAAAACATACATAAAGATAAATGTAATATTTTTTTTTTGAGTGGAGATAAATGTAATTTTTTACCTGTAAAAATTCCATTGACCTCTCCTAACAATTTCAAGGGATGCCAAAAATAGCCCTGTTATTCTGTAGTCTATATTTCCAAAACTATAATGAACAACTGTTTGCAACCATGCCAACCTAAGTACAAGGTTTAAACCCTGCAAGAAAATGGAAATGATTTATTTATTAAATTTAATATACATTAAAAATAATCGAACGGTGTTAGTATGATTTAATTAAAATGATGGGATGGATGAGTCATAGGATTTTATGTACATCTACAGCAGGGTCAATTGACCATAAAAGACAATTCTCAACTCTAGAATCAAGTTTACGCCAATAGATTATTTTTAGTGAGGTATCACACCGAAAACTGTGGTGTCAGTAAAGGCGTCCATATTCAAAATCCTGATTTTTTTCGGGTGCCTTTAATAGCACCACAAAATCTATTGTGGCACCACACACGGGGCATGAAGTTTGACTTTCCAGAGTTTGATTGTCACATTCGACCTCTTGAAAGTTAAACTCTGTGTGTGAGGTTGGATTTTCCAAAGGTGGAACCTCGATGTGGTGCTGCGATAGTAGGTGTGGTGTGATACAACTAAAGACTCTTTGGGTGTGTTCCAGGGCACCACAACAAAGATACTTTCAGGCACGACAATGACATTCAACTAATGAAGAGTCGAACCTCATATGCACTTGAAGTTCAACTTTATAAAGATCGAATGTCCACATTCGACCCTTAAAAAGTCAAACATCCCACCCTTTGTGTGGTCCCACTAAGGACACTCTCACAAAAAGGAAATATAAGGGAGTTATTAATGGCACCACAAAGAATCTACTTTTGATACATTCAAGAGACATTCAATTTTTAGAGAGTCGAATGTTTATTTTCGTCCCTTATAAAGTCAAACATGACCCAAAATGTGTAATGTCATAATAGATTCATTGTGATGTCATTAACAGTGCACATATAATAACCGAATCAAGAAGAACAAAGGGGATACATACCATAGAAAAATAGTAAACAAACTTCCTTCTAAGCATCAATTCATCTCTCAACCATGGATTCTTGGAATTGAACTGAAGCAAACCCCAATCTTTAACAAAATCCCAATATAATTGATAAATTGTTGCAAAACTTGATATAATAACAAGTATGCAAAGCCATATATTGCTTCTTTCTTTCTCATATGCAACTTTAGCCCCAGCTGCCAACATTGCCGACACATATTTTCCTAGATTCACTAAATGACTTTTGTGCCCTTCATCAAACCACCTTCTTGCACACTGCACATTTATCAATATATCACAATTAATTAAACATGATTAGACAATGATTAAGGGTTCCTTTTTCATCTATTTTTAGGGACGTCTTTAATGGCATTGCATCAAATCTATACAGCTGTGACACCACAATGAAAATCGATTTTTTCATAGTCAATTCTAGTACTGAGAATCGATTGTCCATAGATTGATTGTTTCTGGTATGGTACTGAGCGCATGCTCTGATAGATACCATTAAGTTATAATCTCTTTTAAAAGTTTAAGTTGTCGGGAGGTGAGTAATTTTCATATTTTTACACAAGACACTTCAACAATGATCTGACTTGTATATCTGGCATTACTCATAATCTATTGTAACACCACAATTTTGTGATTCGACGTTTCAAAAGCCGATTCTAATCCATAAAATCAACTTTAAACGGTCGTGTATGACAATCGACTTTCCGAAACTCGATTTTACGGTCTAGAATCAACTTTGAAAATGTTGAAAATATATGTGGTGTCTCAACAATAAATTTAACGTGACGTCACTATAGGCTACCAAGAAAACCGAAATAAGCAGACACCGTTGGATGGAAGGGTTCGGTTCATCGAAATCGATGCACCAACACCTCTAATTCCAAGACAATTATCAGATGAAAAAGTTGAGAAAATATATTTGTTAATTACCTGCATAGCTCTCCAATAATATGGAAGGAAAGAAACTGCATAAGCTAAGTCTCTATAATTTTTATTCCTCATACAAAGGCCATAGTCTTGTGTCTTGTAGCTTCCAGTTATATAATAGCAAGCTACATATTCAAGGTTTCTCAGCATTGGCACCTGAATTTAAATTAGACAATAAATTAATAAAAATAAAGCAATTATTTACTAGAAATTAGTAATTAATTTTGATTAAATTAGAATATATAAAAAAAAATCTTACTTGACTACAAAGTTGATCAGCCATGAAAAAATCTAGCATCACCACTTTGTATAAAGGAGACAAAATTATTTTCTTTAGCATAGAAAGTAGTCTATAACGGCTTGATTTGTATAATATGTTGAAGGGGCATATCATCAGCAAAAGAAACACCTACAACAAAATAAATTACACAATATCAAGTACTAATTAAAAATCAAAATAAAAACAACTAATTACATCACATAAGTGTGTAAAGTAGATGGAGCCCTTTTTTGTCTATCATTTATCGTTTAAAGATTTTATTGTAAGTATTCAAATGGAGTAGTGTTACTATAGCAAACCTCTCTGACACAACAAATGTCACAACATGATTTGACGGTGGGACGTCCATTGTTAGCATAAGTTTAAATAGGGTTCGCTTTCACATCATAAGTGGTCTCACTGACGCATCAGGTTGTGACACATGTTGTGTCAAAAGGTAACATGATTTCTTTGAGTAATGCTACTGTAACAACTATTCTAACACAACATAATGTGATACTGAAACCACTCATTAAGTGATCCAACTAACTGATCAGGTTGTGTAATTTATTATGTTAGAGTGGTTATAGCAATAATTAACAATATTCTTTCAAATAAGCAAAAAAACTTTATTTTAAGAGTTCTTGTTCATAATCATGAGTAAAATTAAACGGAGCACATATAATGTCACCTCACATCATCTACTATGGCAACACAAAGGTGTGATGTCCGACTTTTCAGAAGTCGATTGTCCACAATCAGCTTCTGGAAAGTTGAACATGTAAGAGGTTCGAAACTATGCACAAAGCACAATCAACCTTTGAAAAGTCGAACTTCGTGTAAGAGGTTCGAGGTTCAACTTTTCAATGTGATGCTCCGAAACTAGGCACAATCATTCTCTGGAAAGTCGAACCTCATGTAAGAGGTTCGAGATTCAACTTTTCATCAGTTAAGCCGGTTCGAGGTTCAACTTTTCATCAGTTAAGCCTCACTGTGGTGCTCTAAAAGTACGTTTAATGTAGTGTCCCTGAAACTCCGAAAAATTAAATCTACATATAAGCTTCCAATAATTACCATTAATAGAAGCCCCGGAATTACTTGAACTTGAGAAATGTATCCCTTTGTAATGAGAAATAGATGTAGAAACAATACCCCAACAACAGCAGTCATTGATTTTGTACAAATCAAGAAAACATCTCTATATTTGAGCTCTTTTCTTGGTACAAGCTCAAAAATAAAGGTGTAATTTATACGGGTTTTTCTCCACATAAATATGTTACACCCATATAAGAAAAAATGTAGAAATACTAGGCTGAACATGCTGCACAAATACAGAATATCCAATATTAGAATAATGAAATATTACATAATAATAAAATAAAATAAAATGAATAATAATTTAATGAAAATATAGAGAAAAATAAATTAAATACTTGCCTCAAAACAGGATAGACAGTTTCCATATAGATTATATTGGATTTAGGTCTATACATTCCAGTGATATGAGCCATGACTACGTATGCAACCAATAGTGCTAGGAAACACCCAGTAAATAATCCTGAATATTCAAGAAAAATTTAAATAAATCAGTCATTTGAGGATTAATGCTTATATATATAGCAAAGGCAAAATTTATGATTTAAATTTCCCCCTCATAATTGGTTAAGTCAATGATGGTTGAAGCTACTTTAATTAATTAATTTAGTGAAACATTACTTTTGGGATATATATATTTTTTCTGAAAACTTTTTTGGGATATTTTAATGGCTCTGTTTTTTGAACGAGTCATTAATTGAGTCGTAATTAGGGTTGAATGATTACTTGAGTCATAAATAATCCAGTAAACAGACGTTTATTTCAACATGATTGTCCTAAATTTGTATTTCAAGATGTTTGAACTTGTTTTATTTTTTAACGTGGGACATTTCTTTCTTTTTTACGTGACGTGAGACATTTCATTCTCTCTCTTAAAGGGGTCTTTACTGACTACTATCTGAAATCCGGGACAAATCGTAACTTGAATTATAAATGATTAAATAACTAACATTAAACGCTAATTAAAGTAACTAATGCATGTTACGTCTCGGTCTTGTTCTTAAATTCAAACGTTTTTAATGAAACCACATAACATTTATTGTAACATCATACCAGGATATAATGTTTGATTTCCCAGATGTTGAATATGAATATCGAACGTCTAAAACATCAAATTTCATATATGGGTATCAACATTCTAGATATCTAACATCATTTTAATAACCCGGTAATAAGTTTGACGTGATGTAACTAAAAATGTCCTTTAATTTAAAACCAAGAAGTGAAAAAGCAGTTGCATTTCAATGTTGTAGGACTTTTTTGAGGTTTCAGACAAGTAATAATGTCATACTTGAACTTTCTTTATCATCCACTTTCAATAAAGTTAACACTATTAATTTTATTTATTAATATTTTTTATTAAACATTTAGTGGCTGAGTCAACATCATATTGCCTATTGGGACAATTTTTTTATTACTCCATTTATTTAAATTACAAAGATTAATTTTCTTTTCCTATCTCTGATGTCAGTAAACAAAGTATAAGTAGTGTATCATTATCTGCATGATAAGCCATTATAAAAAGTATAAAATATAATATATTATCTTGAAATTAATTTTCTTAAAACAGAAAGGGTCACTTACCAATAAAAAATGTTACAGCATGTGATTCATTACGTTGTGTTGGTTTGAGGTATTTCATGGCCTTTCTTTTATTATCATCTGCAAAATGCTTTATAAATATTTCTTCAACTTCATCTGCTAATTTTAAAACCTGCAACAATTAAAAAAATAAAAAAAAATGAAGCTATTTAGACATATATTTATAATATAAAGTAAGGATAAGTACATTTTACCAATATTGTCAAGATACATCTTTATGAAAATGATTTTAGAACTTATACTACGATGCACGAATACTCCGTTTTGGTATCTGATATGGATACACATCAGATAGTTCTGATACACTACAAACACGACAATAACACGCCATGTATCGTATGTTAATTAGATGCACGTGACTTTTCATTAAAGGCACGACGCATTATAATTTTTGATGCGCTCACGGAAACTCTAGTTTCGTAACGAGTCATGTATCTCATATGTATCCAATACGTATACGTGTTAAATACTTAAGATACATGTCTGAAGAAATTCATCGGTATTTGAGAAGTTGGGTGCGTGATTTGGATCTGTATATGCAGATATATAAGTAGGAAACGTGAATAAATAACCTCAGTTGAAAAACGAAGATAAGCTACCAAATATTAATGAAAAGATACCCAAAATAACGAAAAACCACCAACAAAAAAAATAAAGAAAAGTCACTAGGAATTGTTTACTTTTATGAGTTTTAATATTTATAGTATGGTACTAATGATTTCCTTATTTACAACTTGGTCCATATATTTTTTAATATGAACTGTATGAATATCTATCTATCTTATATTTTTTAAAAATTATTGTACTTGCGTATTCTAGACTTCTACGTCTACACCTGCATATCTGTACCCATGCAATCTCAAACTATTATAGAGTTAGACACGAAATCTTAGGTTATAATAATTGAAAATTTGAAAGTTAAGCTAATGTGGAAATGGGAAAATTCTATCCTGGGAATTTTCATGCCCACAGGCTATCTACGTGCAACATCCTGGATCACATAATTTCTACACAGGGGACACTGTGTATTTCATCTCAGGAAACTGTGTGCTCTAGATCCTGCCACGTAGACAGTTCCCTACTAAAAAGTTCCTACAGTAGAACGACCCGTGGAAATACACTTCAAATTGGAAATAACCACTTAATAGTGTATCTAAGAACAATAATTATTTGATGGGATGTGCCTAATACCCCATACCAAATCATCTTCCACTTTCAATATGATGTCACCATTTCCCATTATAAGCCCATCATTTCATGTTTATTTATATATTTTGTAATCAAATAATACAATTGTCATAAGCACTATGATATAACAACTATCATAACATAGTCTGACAATGAGATATCTCTTTGTTGTGCTATTTATGTATGAAAAAAAGGGTCACGTTGTCACATCTTAAGCGACACATCGATACATCAAGTTGTGCCGTTTGAGGTATCATGATGGTTTTGACAGAATCATTATAGGTAACTACAATCACTGTGACGAAATAAATGTCATAACACTGTTTGAGACAATGAGACTTTTTTTATTTAAAGAGGTTTCGCACTACCATATTATGAATAGTCACAGTGACATATCAGATTACGATATTTATTATATAACAGTAATCGTGACAATAACGTTATTTCGTATAATGACACTTCTTGGACAATGATGTTACCTTGTCTGAACTGTTGAAATAGGAGCTCTCCACTACTCTTAAGTAAATAGGAAGAACTTGGTTATTTGTCACCTGTAAATTTCATAAAATTATTAATAAGTTACTATAACATAAAATTTAACAAAAAAAAAGAGGAAAATATGAATGGAAAAAATGTACATAAGAGTACAGAGTTACTCTGTTTCTTACCTTATCAAATTTCTTCAATATCTTCACAAAAGCAAGCATATTCAAATTCCTAAAATAATCAATAGAGATTGGGCATTAGTATCTTTCAAAAAAAGAAATCTAAAACGATGTCACATTATTGTATTCTAAATATACTTTTATTTAAGAGAATTGCATGCGTCAAATTACAATTTTTTCCAAAAGTTTAAGTCGATGGAAAATATAATAAGAAATGAAAATAAAAGACATATAAAAGTCAATACAAATGCCGAAAAAATTGGACAACTTAAATGAGGTTGAAGTGCAACCGGAAAGGTTTGTTTGCACGACCTGATATCATATTGAATTATTATTTCATATATATGTATATATATAACTTATAATAGAACATACCTATAAGTTTTTAGGTATCCCAATCCTTTGTATAGCTCAATAAAAGCACCCCTAATCATTTTCTCAGCATCATGAAGCTTCTTTCTATTAATATGCAACTTGGCTCCTCCTTGTGAACCAAATTTCTTGGAATTTTGGTTCTTCAAATCATCCCAAAGTAAATAAGTAATTGCAGAAAATGTTCGAGTCGGATTCGTTATAGGAATGTGTAGCCTCATGTTTCTCCCTTGGCAATTGATTACTCGGCTCGAAAAACTTTTTAAATTTCCTTCTAATTTCTTGGCTTGAATCAGTGTTTCGGGTTCGTCGAGTTTCGGGCTTTCTGCGAACCGAACATTGTTGTTTCCGGGTTCGCAACTCGAATTATCCTGCCCCTGTTCTTGCTCTGTTCTATCATGAATTGATTCTTCATCTGTCAACAAATTTTAATTTTCAAGAAATACATATTAGATAACCATCATAATTAACGATTATTTAAGTAAAACCATATTTTTATCATGAAAAATTCGGATGCGGAGCGTCGAAGTATGTTTAACACACGTAAAGTCGTTTAAACTTTTACGTGTATTTCCTCCAACAAAAAAACAAAAACTTTTACGTGTTTTTTTCCTCAAAAAAAAAAAAATTTAAAAAAACTTTTACGTGTAGTATTTTGTATTTATAATGGCGCACATGTTTTTATATATATTGCGTAACACAAATTTTATTATGGTCCAGGATCAAATCCTACTTGGTGGTCCAAGCCAATAGAATTTAAGGGATTTTTGGTGGTCCCCCATGTTTAAAAATCAACCACCAATGATATATTCTCAAATTGATGACATGGTGGTCCAATTACTTGGTCCAGGACAACCATAAACCACTGCGTAAATACACGTAAAAACTTATTGACCTTTACGTTGTTTTTTTTTTTAGAAAAAAAAAACTTTTATTAATCAAGATCCGTCAAACATACGGCCAAAACGTCATCAGGGGGTGAGACACATTGTTGTTGTCTCCATTGTTAATTTTACATAAAATAAACTTTATTATAAATGCACAGTGCATATTTCAGTGCAATTATACCAATCATCTCTTAACGGGTCTATTTAAAACATTAAAAAAATTTAAAAAGGAAAACATTAACAAGACAAATACCACATGGTGGAAGAGAAATAAATACTTAAAAAGTAGAATAGAATTTACGAAGGAACAACTCATGAAAAATTAAACAAACCAGTAATGATATTGTTATCATTTGATCAATGCTAAATATGTATGTGAACAGATATTATAATAAAATATAAGAAAAGCATATTTTTCAAGAAAAGTGATACTCGGTGGGAGTAGAATACATACTTATAAGGTGGATGAACTCATAGCAATTAAAGAAACTTGTAACGATATTGTCGCTTACAATATGATATATCAGCAAATGTGATAATATATGGCCATGTCATATATGTATTGTCACTACGTACTCGCTATCAAAACATGTGATTCTACCACGTTACGTAATGATACTTATACCCGTCAACATGTGATCCTAATGCAACAACATCTAACACATCATGTAATGATGCTTATACTGTCAGCATGTAATCCTACATCCACAACAATGATATTTATACTGTCAATATGTGATCATAATTCCCAATCAGCTACCACATCACGTAGTGATACTTATACTGTCAACATGTGAATGTGATCCTACCGCCACAACAATGATACTTGTATTGTTAACATGCGATCCTACTACCACATCAAGTGATGATACTTATACTTTCAACATGTGATCATACTGTCACAATATCTACCACATCACGTAAATATACTTATATGTATTGTCAAAATGTGATCTTACTGCCACAATAGCTAAAGATGATACTTATATCGTCAGCATGTGATCCTACTGATACTTATAACATATTAACATCTACCACATCATCTAGTAATACTTATATTGTCTCCGTATGATCCTACTGTCAAAACAACTCCCATATAGACTAATGCTACTTATACTGTCAATCTGGTTGTGACGGTATCATTATTTGTAATATAAAAATAAAAATAAAAAACTTCAAAATTCATATACATACCACAAGAAATGGTGCCAGAGATTGAAATATCCTCCTTTGAATGTTGAGAAAAAGACCCTTTATCCTCTTGTTTCTGATTTACAGAAGCTTTAAGCTCAATAAGAAAATCCATTTGTTTCTTCAAACACTCACCTCTTTCAACAAACTCTTTTTCTTTGCCAATATAAAATGTATTCACTTTATTAAGCTGAAGATCCAAACATTGGAAAAACTCTACTGCAGCTTCATTTTCAACAAAATTTTCAAGCAATTCCGTCTCATATAATTCCCCTTTGCTCTCCGATTCCCCGGTTTTTCGATGAACCTGATAAAAATCAAATCGAAAATCCATTTTATTTAGTTATCTTCAATTACTTTAACTGAAAAACTGTCACACATTTCTCATGGTTTTGTCACATGAAAAATGTGAAATGCGTTGCTTGAAGAAACAAAATGAGTTCCTTATATATATATATATATATGTATATATATATATTGAGGCAAAAAGAATAGAGAATTACTTGAATGGCTTTGTGTCTTGCATGATGTTGTGTAAGTAAATTGAATTTTTTCATCAAAGAGAAAAAAAGGGATTTTGGACAAGAAATATTTTCTTGAATTTTATTTGAATTTTCAGAATTCAGAACATGTATTTTCTTTATATCCTTCTTGAGTTGACAATAGTCAACAAAAGCTTCTTTCCATTCTGGAACAAGCTGAGCCTGAAATTGCTTAGAAAATTTAACCATTTTTTTTGTTTTTTGATTTTGTTTTTTAGAGAGAGAAAAAAGAAGGAAAAAATATGATTTTTTTCTTTTCTTTTTTGGTTAGTTTTGAAGATGGGAGTGTTAATGGTTGTGAGCATTGAATAAGAGAAGTAGATTAGTATATTTATGGAGTGGAAAAAGGAATTTTTGATTGATGTGTTTAGTGGCATATGGTTGACAGCACATTCTATTTAGTATTCTTTAAATTATTTTATCCTTTTTTTTTTTTTTTTTGAGGAAATTTCCCTTTATTTTATCCTATTATATACTCTTTCCACTTAGTAAATTTAATGTGATTCGACTCTTAAATTCAATGTTTTAATGTGATTTTCGAAGTGGAAATTTGAAGAATATAATATTGGGAATTGGGATATCTGATTAGAGCGTAAAAAATGCGATTCGATACGGTTAAATGATTGTAAGTGAAATCGATTTTTTTTTTTATTTTTTGAGTATTCAAAATCTGAAACTAAAACCAAGCCATTTTAGTAAGGTAACTGAAGTGAATTGAACCAAAAATACGGTTTGGTTAGGTTCAATCGGTTAAACGAAGCTTGAAATAAGTTTTTTTTTTCATTAGGTTACAAACAATTCGGTCTTTTATTAAACTGTTTGGATAACGATTCGATTATTAACACTTTTCTATAAACGATTACAAAATATGGGTTAACAACTTGCGTTATGAATATTCTGCTACAAACGGTTTGGTTATAGTTTAACATTTGATTTGGGTTATGAATCGGTTTTTGATACGTTCGGATTTCTTTTTTATTCGGTACGGTTAATATATGCCTTCAAAAAAATATATATATATATATACACACACATTGGGGGAGGGAAACGGGAGAAAGAGAAGATAATTTTTATTATATTGAGAGGGTTGATGATGATTTGAACCTTATTAATTTGAGTAAATTTAACCCATCATAGTTCTATTGAAATAAACACAAGAAATTCATTACCCAAAGAGATGCTTCTTTTAAGTAAATTAAAAAAACATCTTCACCGACATTAATGCTCCAAGAAAGATTCCAAACAAAAGATGGAATAAATCTTCTTCACAATACTATTTGGAATAACACAAATTTTAAGTTGGTCCTGGTGTAAATCATAGTTGGTGCACCAAACCCAATAGGAATCAAACATTCTAAAATGGACCCCTACCTGTAAAAACTTTCCACCAATATATCCCTTTGAAAGTGCTGACTTGGTGATCCAAAACTTGCACTTGGACCACCCTAAAATTTCACTTGGAATAAATCTTCTTCACACGATAACTTCCCTACAAAAGGTGCATGTTAATCATTAGGAGGATACACTAATCTAAACTATTTGGCTTGTATTAAATCTATCCTATGGTTCTCTTTTCTTTTTCTTTTTTTTGAAAAGTTAAGGAATTTGTTTATTCAATGTCCGCGGAACAAAATGCAGAGACACGAGACTTGAGAGGGAGGGAGGGAGGGAGGGACGGGGGGAGTGGTGTTCCCCCGATGCACACACGACCTCAAGGACGAGGCAAGTAGTATACCTAGGGGGCTAAGCTCACCGAAAAAAAAAATATTACACTAAAAAATATACGTAGTTCCTTCGATCCATAAAATATTCTTAATCCAGCCCATCCGATGTGCCGGATATAGTCAATTAGCCCACTCAAAGCTCAAATCCTGGCTCCGTCCTTTCACGACCTATCAGTTTTAAGTCTTATTTTGCTAAAAGATTAACATGAGCATTCTCCTTTCTCTTAACAAAAGAGAAATATACCGTTGTGATGGTCGTAAAATATGGCGGCAAGTCAAATGACGGTTATTCGAAGTCGGAGAAGCGAAACGACAGCGTTTATCTTGGTGGAGAAGTGGACGGGAGCTGAAGCCGGAGATACAGTGGATAGTATGCGACTTCATCGTTCAGTACCGGTGCGGTTCACGGCGTTGCCGGTGGTCCGACGTTCTCGTCGCTCCACGGATAATCTTTGAACATCTATACATTTTCTATTTTTTATTTTTTATTTTAATTTACGTTACGTAGTGGTGGTGTAAATTTTTATGGGAGACGTGGCGGATGTGCATTTGTATGGTGATAGGTCAAATATTTTCCACGTCTCCTCATTTCTTCATTATATTTTCTTTTCTTTTCTTTTATATGAATAAATCCTTTGTACTCCTCCATAATGCCTCCCACAGAAGAAAAAGCCATCTTACTTTGACTTGAGCTTTTGATTTATTGTTTACGAATCACCTTCAAAATTCACTCTAAAAACTCTCAAGTTAAAATGAAAATCATAACATGATAGATGGTTAAACTTTCCTCAATACTAATGTCAAAGCCTACCTCAAGCCTCCTAGAATAGCTCCGAATGATGTTGTCACTATTGCGTGCGATTCCACTAATAACATATGGATTGCTTGAGAAAGCAGCATCAACGTTAAAATTTTAAAGTATTTTCTGGAGGGGCCTGCCATAGGAGCACGAGAAGTGGCTTCGGAACACCGATCTGAAAAGTAGATGATCGCATAGACTGAATATAGCCATAAGCCTCTGCCTCGGTCTTGCTGGTAATCGCTGCAACTTGAACATCCTCATGTTCATATATCCAATCACACCACGCATTTCGAATAAACCATAAAAGACATACAATGCCATTTGTCGTGTTTTAATTAGATGGAAGTAGAACTCTCTATTAAAAACTCTCTGGAGTAGAATTTACCAAAATCGGACTCAAGATAACCAATACTCAATTTTTTTAGGAGACAGATGAATGAAAATTCATTATAAAATTGGCTTACATATATCATTTTTTTAACAGCCAAAAGAAGAAGATTTTATTAGAAAATATTCAACAAAAAGCTCAGAATACAACAAAACCAAATCGAAGAAGGAGAAAAGAAAGAAAGAAAAAAAAAAAAAAAAACCCAAAACTAGAGGGGAAAAAAAGGCTACTATGAAGAAATAATAGTAAAAGGATCAAGTTTCCGGTTGGTCCACTCCCAATTGTATTTTAAGCAATGACTTGAAACCCATTCAAAGCATCTCGACAAAATATCCGCAAACACAGCTGCAACATCAAAATTCTTATGATTAAAAACCAGGTTATTTCTTTTTAACCAAAACATTCACCATGTTACTTTTCTTATAGCATCCCGAATCATGTTATCTGAGCGATTATGCGTGTGATACATGTTGTGTTTAGGGGATGTGAAGATGATCACCAATGCCTAGAATATCCTGCAAAATAGAAGATTCGGATCCTCTCGGTTTCGCGATAAATCGCTGTCCTTCTTAAATTATTCGACCCTTTTACTTGTCCAAGGTTACACGAATATTTAAGTGAGATATCAAACTGAGAGTTTCACCTTTAAGTCTGGACAAAGATCTTAAAGATCACTTAGGATGTGTTTTGTATATATGACAAGATCAAAGATGCTTACTAATTGTTGTATCTTGTTTCAACAATGTAAACTTGCTTTTATAGCACTTAGATTTCTGAAAAAGAGAAAGAGAATCGTCCCTTAAGTAAGAGACACCAAATAAAAAGGTTCCATTTGGTTGTACCCACTTAAAATGACCAAAGGACACCAAAATTCAGTTTTCGGACCACAGGCTGGCCACAGGGCCCGCCTGTGATGAACTGAAAACCCGACCAACTTTCTGATGAACTTTTAGCCTAACCAGAACCCCACAGGCGGACGCCTGTCAGTGACAGGCGGGCGCCTGTCACTCTGTTTCACCAAAACTGATTTTTGGTCCTTTAACTGGTTTTCCGGTCCTTTAAGTGATTTTCTCGAATTATACTTGCTTATTTTCCATCCGTACACTCATATACACTTATATAAGCGTGCACTCCACACCTCCAAACTTATAATTAAGTGTTACGAGTATATCCATCCTTGTACTAAACCCCAATTACCTCAACGGCTTGTGATTATACTTAAATCACCAACAATCCTCCCCCATTTAAGTGTAATCCTTGGTTTAGTTAAATAAACAGTCATAAAATAAACCAACTCATGATTCAATGAAAATGTCACGAAGATTGAATTTCCATCTAGTATTATTACACGCAAATATTCGAGTATTGGGGTGTGACTAAGCATTGAACTCCTTTACACATTTTGAATACATGTACATAACAATACATATGAATTGAGACTACTCCAAAGTATTATTCTTGACACCATTTTTGTAATCCGGCCTTGTGTCCATATCCATTCTTGAGCATTTAGAAAGCCAACCCAACTTTCCTTGAAGCGGCCATACTTCGTACTCATATAGGTGAATCTTTAGTTTACCGTGCACCTGCATTAGCACTTTTATAAGATTCATTAAGAAGATAATACTTCAACCTAATCTCACAGGTAAACAGCACATACCTTCGGGATTAATACATGTGCTCAAATTTCCAAAAATAGGCTTACCACATTGAATTTAGCCTAAGGCATTGTACCAAAGGGAAATTGGGCGTCCCATATTTAGAAACTTATACAGGTTGTAGTCCCATCCCGACTACCGACTTTTGTAACAAGTCCTTAGCCAATCCTTTCGTCAAATGATCAGCCAAATTTCTTTGAGATCTCACATACACAACCGATATCACCCCGTGAAAGATCAACTCACGTACCGCGCTATGTCTAACGCCTAAGTGTCGTGACTTACCATTATACACTTGACTATATGCTTTAGACAGTGTAGATGAGCTATCACAATGGATAGATATTGGTGATATTGGTTTAGGCCATAAAGGAATTTCATGAATCAAATTCCTAAGCCATTCTGCCTCTTTACCGGTTGTTGCCAAGGCAATAAACTCCGACTCCATAGTCGAGCTAGATATACATGTATGTTTCTTAGAAGCCCAAGAAATGGCGCCTCCACCTAAAACAAACACCCATCCACTAGTAGAAGAATGATTTTTTACATTAGATATCCAACTAGCATCCGAATATCCTTCAATCACCGAAGGATATGCAACATAAGTCAAACCAAAATCTTTGGTAGACTTTAGATATCTCAATACACGAACAACCGCTCTCCAATGACAAGCACTGGGTTACTAGTATATCTACTTAGTTTCCCAACCGCATAAGCGATATCCGGTCGTGTACTAGTCATTGCATACATCAAACAACCAATGACTCGTGAATATTCAAGTTGATTCACCGTTTCACCTTTATTAGGTCCAAGCTTCTCACGAGGCTCCATGGGAGAATTTGCCGGAGTACAATTTTCACAATTAAACTTTTTCAACACTTTCTCAATATAATGAGATTGTGTTAGTGAAAATCCTCCCCGATTTCTCTTGATTTTAATACCAAGAATTACATCTCGCCTCCCCCATGTCTTTCATAGAGAATCTAGAAGATAAGAGTTCTTTACACTTATCAACCTGATTTTGGTTCGTACCAAAAATCAACATGTCATCGACATATAGACAGATTATCACACCGTTACCGGTTTCATCAAATCTACTATAAATACACTTGTCCGACTGATTGAGTTTAAACCCACTAGCCAAGACAATCTCATCAAACTTTTGATGCCATTGTTTAGGAGCTTGTTTAAGTCCATACAATGATTTAACAAGTTTACAAACCTTATGCTCGTTACCAGGCATAATAAATCCTTCCGGTTGCTTCATGTATATTTCCTCATCCAAATCTCCATTTAAAACGCTGTTTTTTTAACATCCATTTGATGGATCACCAAGTTATGAATTGCGGCTAAGGCAATCAATAACCTGATTGAGGAGATTCTAGCAACGGGAGCATAAGTATCGAAATAATCGATACCTTCCTTTTGCCTAAAGCCTTGTATAACTAACCGGGCTTTATATCGATCAACAGTACCGTCGACTCTCATTTTCCTTTTGAAAATCCATTTGCAACCTAATGGTTTGCAACCACGTGGTAAATCCGTAAGAATCCACGTATTGTTACCCATTATGGAATCCATCTCGTCATTGATGGCTTCTTTCCAAAATGATACATCCTGAGATCCCATTGCCTCAGAAAATGTTCTTGGATCATCCTCAATATTGTAGCAATATGAGTATTGATATCCAACTTCATTTCTCGAACCTTCCACCAAATAAGTAACAAAATCCGGTGGAAATGTTTTCGCTATTCTAGCCCTCTTACTTCTTCGAAGTTCAGAAGGCTCAACTTGAGAATCATTATTCTCCACATTCTCCACTCCAACTATTGTAGGAGCAATATCCTTTGGTTTAGGAATAGAAGTAAATCTATTCTCATCAAAGATAGCATCTCGTGATTCTATAACCGAATGTGCAGCCACGGAATCACTAGGTTCTAAAACATAAAACCTATATGCCTTTGAATGACTTGTGTTAAGGGTGGATTTTATGGTTTTATACGATGTTATTTCATAACAATATCCGTCTTGTTTTATGGTTTTTATAGAAAACCATTGGTTATATCGAAATATTGAGTAAAGGAGTTATAAATGTATCTAAGTGCAAAACCGAGTTAAAAATGTGATTTTATCATATAATATCTTTATATTTGCATCGTTACGTTTTGCACGAGTTTATCATGCTTGTAGGCACCTAATTATGTCATGAAAAGAGTTGGAAAAGATGGGAAAATGATCAAGGGAAGATACAAGTAAGAAAAGAAGAGAAATTGTGATGAAATCAAGTGGACGGGCGTCCATATAACCGGACGGGCGTCCGCTATGACTGCTGCTCGATGATGCTTTTCGTTATCCGCTGATCGATGTTCGATGTCCGATATCTGACCTCGATGTTCAAGGTCGACAGAGAGCTCATGTGATGATAACTTAGAGGAGAAGCAAAGCATAACTTAGAGGCTAAGTTAACTTAGAAGAGAAGAAAAGAATCAAGTCAATTCAAAGACTTAGTGGCTAAGTCTCATTCAAGTCAAAATGAAAGCAAACGGGCGTCCATAAAAGTGAACTGGCGTCCAGAGGAGATTTTCAGTACAGAGAGTTTAGACGCTACTCAAACGAGCGTCCACTTTTGGCGGACGAGCGTCCACTTTTGGCGGACGGGCGTCCAACCTCGAAGACATCAAACCGACTTTGATTTCTATAAATAGGGGGTGTTCCCAACTCATTATGAATCGAATTTTTACATCCAAAAAGCTATCTTTTCTCCCAAAAAGACTTAGCTTTTCTTTCCATTAGCTTAAACACTTTCCATGTTCTTAAATTATTAGATCAAAGTAGCTTAAATTTATGTATTCTCTTGTACTAAACTCAAAGACTTCAACCATGTCAAGGAGCTAAATCCTTGTGAGCAAGCTTTGTGAAGCCATTTTAACAACACTTTGATCTCATCTTCAATTATCTTGTGAGTTTTACTTTAAGTTGTATCTTTATCTTGTTTATTTTGATCATATGCAATTGTATTGAAAGATCTTTGCATGAATGTTAGTTTGATTGGATGAGAATCTTGTTAAACTTTGATCACCTTGATAAAGATTGAGCATGTTAACCTACGTATAACGAGAGTTGGTTAGGTTGCCGTTTAGATCACGTGATTGAGAAATCCGACACCTTCGTTCTAGAGCGTTAATCTTTAATATCGAAAGATAAAAGGTTGATAGTTGAACTTATCTAAGAAATTAGGGGTTCAAACCTTGTTAGGTGGATCACGACTTTGGTAAATTCACAAGAGAATCGAGATCGAGATTGAATGTTGTTAAAATAGGTTGATCAATAGCTTGTTCGTTCTTTAAATCGTTAACTTAAAATCATTAGCATTTCTTTGCAAAATAGCACTCGTTTGATCACATCATTGTAGTTATAATCTTAGCCTTGTTTTAATTTGAATTTGTCCGCAACCGTTTCTCCCTGGCTTTAGATTACTGTCTTCAGTCCAGTTTTATTCCGTTATTAATTTGTCTTATCCGAAGTATTAGTATAACTTGTGACACCCGTAGATTTATAAAATAAAAACTAGAATCACAACCCCGTTTTCCCTGTGAGTTCGACACCGGTATTAACCACTATTACTACGATCCCTATACTTGGGGAATACCGGATTTATAATTATTACTTGTTATTTTACATCGCATAAAATCCGTGACAAGTTTTTGGCGCCGTTGCCGGGGAAACCGGACGGTTGTCTAGTTTTTGTTTTCCTTTAGTAATTTTGTTTTGTTGTTTATGTTGTTACTGTTCAAATTGTTAGTCCTAGGGTGTTTTGGAGGACTTATTCCTTGTTTTTTTTAAGTTTATCCGAATCCCTTAGCAAACATATTTATGTCTTAGATAGTTTTTGAATTATTACTCTGTTTCATTTCTGTTTGCACTCTGTTTTTTGCTGTTTCTGTTTTTGTCTCTGTCGAATCTGAACGCCCGTCCATTCATTTGGACGCTCGTCCGGTTCCTTCTGAGTGCAAACGCACGTTCAACCATTCCGAACGCCCGTTTGCGAATTTTTTTTTGCTTCCTAAAATTTTTTTTTATCAAATAATTTTATTCTTTCGCCCAATCATTAATATTCCTAATAAAATTAAAAAAAAATTTATAAAAAAAAAAACGTGTTAATTTCTTTCTCGGGTTCAGTTTATGCAAACTCGAAGTCAGGAAGGGCATTTACTCTACGATCCTGATCTCGAGCGGACCATAGTCCGACCCAATAGGAGAAGAATTCGTTTTCCGGATCCTTCCGACCCAGGAAACGAACACGAGAGAGACTTCGAGCTACTTTTAGCCGAAGAAATCAAAAATCTAGTCATCATGGCAGCAGAAGACACTCGTACGTTGGCTGACTATGCCATGCCAGGCATGGTCAAAGTCAACCCTACTATAATTCTTCCGGCCATTACGGCACAAACTTTTGAGCTGAAACCAGGGCTTATACAGATGATGCGGCATGCATCTATCTTTCACGGTTTTCAGTCCGAAAACCCGCACACGCACATCCACACATTCTTGGAAATCTGCAGTACAACTCGTATCCAAGGAGTCAGTGATGATGCAGTAAAGCTTAAACTGTTTCCTTTTTCTTTGAGAGGGGAGGCAAAGGAGCGGTATCACTCTCTTCCCTCGAATCCATTACTACTTGGGTGAAATTTGGAAAAAGAATTTTTAAGTCAATATTTCCCACCATCGAAAACCGCCAAATGCCTAAGTGAAATCTTTACGTTCCATCAGCAGGAGAATGAATCATTCTTCGATTGCTGGAAGAGATTCAAATCTCTTCTCCGTAAATGCCCCCACCACGGGTTAGACTTGCAGAGACAGGTCAACACGTTCTTCAGTGGGTTGACTGAGCTCACTAAGGGCATGGTCAACAGTTCTTCTGGTGGGGCATTTTTGAGAAAAACACCCGCTGAGGGGTGGGCACTGTTCGAGGACATTGCCAAGTACAACTATGCCCCCTCTTTCCAAACTATACAAGCACCTCCCCCACCTCCTAAGGTCGAAGAGGTAAACATGCAAAATGTGATCGCCATGCTGCAGAAGCAGATGGCCACAAATATGGGTTCTCAAAATCTGATCAATCAGAACCAATCTCTCCAACAGAACGCCCACGTTCTGTTCTGTGATAATTGTTGTCAGACCGGCCATATAAATGGCCAGTGTCAATCTATTTCTCCCCAATCGTACCAAGTTAACGCTGTCCAAAATAATGGACAGTACAATCAAGTCACATGCCAGTCATGTGATAACATGGGACACACGTCTCGATTCTGTCCGATGAATGAACAGAATGCTGAGGTAAACGCTTTCTACGGCCAACAAAATTCGAGGTTTAACAACCCACTATCTGGCCAGGGCACTTACCAAAATCAGGGTTTCAACCAAAGCCAGAACTTCAATAGAAACCCTGGTTTCAACCAGAACCCCAATAATAATTTTCCTACAGCCACTCAAAGATTTAACCAGAACTGGCCTAACAATCCTAATCCTGTTTATGGAAATAGGCCCAGTCAATCATACAATCAAAACTCTCAGAATTCTCCGGGATTCTCTCATCCTAGTGATATTGCTACCAGGTTAGAAGAGCAAACAAAGACGATCAAGAACCTGGAAAGACAATTGGGACAGTTGGCTGAACAACTGGCTTCGAGACCACCAGGGCATCTACCCAGTTTTACTGAGAAGAACCCTCGCGGAGGAGATCAAGTCAGCCAGGTTAATCCAAGTCAGAGTACTGCTCGAGTCCCATCACCGGCCTATAATCAAGAAGACTCAAATGCCATTAGTCTACGATCAGGCACTCAACTCTCTGGTCCACAGAACCAGGGAAACCACTAGCCCCTCCTGCCATTGAGAGTGCAGTAGGGGGAGCGGAAGAGACCTATATCCCTACTCCGATAAACAGCACAATAGAAACTGATTTTTCTAAGGATGGGATAGAAGGAGATGCAGTAGATGAGCCTGTGGGCAATGAGAAGTCTGTTGAGAGAGAGAGTGAGCCAGTGAGGAAAGAAGGTGAGAAATTTGTGAGGTGGAAAGATCTTGAGGAGCAAGCTGTGAGCTCCTCCAAGAAGAAAGTTTTCTCTGAGAAGGAGTTACAGAAGCTCCCGTTTCCCCCAAGAAAGACCAACATTCCTTTATACGAAGATAAGAAGTACGAGAAGGTACTCAACCTCTTAAAAAACACCCAAGTTAACATACCGTTATCTGATGTGTTGGTTGAGATGCCCAAGTACACTAAATTTATAAAGGATGTGATCTCTTCTAAAAAAAAGTTAGAAGGCACCGACAGGACAATTAGTGAAGACTGTTCCATGATCAATTATGAAGAATTACCGGTTAAAAAGGGCGATCCTGGAAGATTTGTTCTTACCTTACAAATAGGAGGCCTTGTCTTTCCTAATTCTTTATGTGATCTAGGAGCATCGATCAGTCTTATGCCTTTATATGTCTGTCAGCAACTGCAATTAGACCATTTGCTGGAACCCACTACTATGAGTATTCAGTTTGCGGATAGGTCATCCAAGAAAGCGACAGGAATGTTGAAAGATTTGTTAATTCAAGTCGATAGATTTACATTTCCTGTAGATTGGTATGTTTTAGACATTCAACAACCCAATACGCCTCTAATTCTTGGAAGACCCTTTCTGTCTACCGCTAGAGCCCTCATCGATTGTGATGATGGTGCTAAGGTGACTTTGCGCGTTGGAGATAAAGAAGTGAGCTACAGCGTTTCTAAAGTTATCAAACGTCCGTCTGAATTTCCAACCGGATTCTCTGCAGAGGAATCATTTGATGATTTCAATGATTATTTCGAGGATCAAGTCATGGCAGTAGATTCTGAGTACGAGCGTCTTATCTACAATCTAAATCAGTATGGTCGGGTAGATCTGATAGACTCTGAAGCTGACATAGATAAGGAAGCGGTAGGAACCAAGAATCTTTCACCTTCGGAGGAAGTTGATTTGTTGGAAGCTCTGCTAGTTGCCTCTGATAATTTGGAAAGTGGCGGTTTAAAGTCCAGTTTAGAGGAACCTCCAAATGATCTTGATTTAAAGCCCTTACCGAAGCATTTAAAGTATATATTCTTGCAAGATGGTGATAGGCTTCCCCTCATCATCTCATCCAAACTTTCCGAGAGCGAGGAACTGAAAGTAATAAATGTCTTGAAAAAGAACGAATGAGCCTTCGGATGGCAGGTCGGGGATATCAAAGGACTCTCTCCGGATATCTGCATGCATAAAATCAAGACAGAAGACGGAGCTAAAAGAGTTAGACAACCGCAGAGGAGACTGAATCCTCATATGCAGGAGGTTGTCAAAAAAGAGATTATCAAGTTGTTGGATATGGGAATCATCTATGCTATTGCAGATAGTGATTGGGTGTCGCCAACTCAAGTAGTCCCTAAGAAAGGGGGAATTACGATTGAGAAAAATGAAAAGGGGGAAGAGGTTGCGTTAAGACTTATGACTGGTTACAGAGTGTGCATTGATTATAGAAAACTCAACGAAGTCACAATGAAAGATCACTTTCCCCTCCCTTTCATTGACCAAATGCTTGAGCGTTTGGCCGGCCATGCTTTTTACTGTTTTCTTGATGGCTATTCTGGTTATTTCCAAATCCCAATAGACCCTAAAGACCAAGAGAAGACTACGTTCACTTGTCCCTATGGTACTTTCGCCTACAGGCGAATGCCATTTGGTCTTTGCAATGCCCCTGCTACATTTCAGAGATGTATGCTGGCCATCTTTGACGGACTTGTGGAGAAATGTATGGAAGTCTTTATGGATGACTTCTCGGTTTTTGGTCAAACTTTTGATAATTGTCTTCTAAACCTTGATAATGTTTTGGAGAGATGCGTAAAGAAGAACTTAGTCCTTAATTGGGAAAAATGTCACTTCATGGTTGAGGAGGGCATAGTTCTTGGTCATAAGATCTCGTCCAAAGGCATCGAAGTGGATAAAGCCAAAGTGGAGGCTATTGAGAAAATGAGCTTCCCGAAGAATGTGCGAGAAATTCGAGGTTTTCTTGGACACGTGGGTTTTTACAGACGATTTATTAAAGACTTTTCCAAGATTTCTAAGCCTTTATCCAATTTGCTTCGTGATGAAGTTGAGTTTAAATTCGATAATGAGTGCAAGCGGTATTTGAAACGCTTAAGCATCGCTTGATATCGCCCCTATCTTGATTGCCCCGTTGGAACCTTCCGTTCGAACTTATGTGCGATGCATCTAACTACGCGGTTGGTGCAGTCTTGGGCCAAAGAATCAATAGGAAGTTTCAACCGATCTACTATGCTAGTCACACTCTGAACTCCGCTCTAGTCAACTACACCACAACGGAAAAAGAACTGTTGGCTGTTGTGTTCTCTATGGACAAATTCCGTAGTTACTTGTTAGGAGCTCAGGTTATAGTGTGGACGGATCATGCTGCTTTACGCTATTTAATGAATAAGAAGGACGCGAAACCGCGCTTACTGCGTTGGATTCTTACCCTACAGGAGTTTGATGTAGAAATCAAAGATATAAGGGGTAGTGAAAACGCAAAGAGTGCAGATTATATTTCTAGATTGCGACGAGAAGAAGAGGAGGATCCTAAGGACATAGACCTATACTTTCCTCTTGAGAATGTAATGATGATTGACGATTGTGCTCCTGATGTTCCGTGGTATTCTTCAATCGTCAACTACCTGCACTCCCAATATCTGAATCCTGACTTTTCATATCAAGAGAAGAAGAAATTCTTCTCTGATTTGAAAACATTCATTTGGGACGAGCCGTACCTCTTTAAAATCTGTAAGGATGGATTGCTGAGAAGATGTGTTCCTGAGTCTGAGCAACGGGATATTATCGACCAGTGTCACAGTGGCCCCACTGGTGGTCACTTTGGCCCATGGAAAACTGTTGCAAAGATTTTCCAATCCGGCTTCTATTGGCCCTCGATCTTCAAGGATACAGAAACATTCTGTAAATCCTGTGATCGGTGCCAACGAACCGGAGCTTTAACTAGGCGCTTCGACATGCCTCTAAAACCCATTCTAGAATGCGAAGTTTTCGATGTTTGGGGAATTGACTTCATGGGTCCTTTCCCATCCTCGTGTGGAAACAAATACATTCTAGTCTGTGTTGATTACGTGTCCAAGTGGGTAGAGGCGGTAGCCACAATTCGCAATGACCATAAAACGGTCATGAATTTTCTGAGGAAAAACATCTTTGTGCGATTTGGTTGTCCGCGCGCCTTGATAAGCGACAAAGGAACACATTTTTGTAACCGACCACTAGAGAAGGTACTAGAAAAATATGGTGTTAGGCATAAAATCGGTACACCGTATCATCCGATGACTAGTGGTCAGGTCGAGCGAAGTAATCAAAGCCTTAAGAAAATCCTGGAGAAAGTGGTTAATAGCCACCGAAAAGACTGGAGTCCGAAGTTAGATGATGTACCGTGGGGCCTATCGAACAAGATATAAGACACCGATGGGTACATCACCGTACCAAATGGTGTATGGCAAACCTTGCCATCTGCCAGTCGAACTTAAGCATAGAGCATACTGGGCTACAAAGTTTCTAAACTTTGATACTCAGTCATGTGGAGAGCGTCGACTGATGCG
This sequence comes from Gentiana straminea, assembly GCA_036785695.1. Lineage (NCBI taxonomy): Eukaryota > Viridiplantae > Streptophyta > Magnoliopsida > Gentianales > Gentianaceae > Gentiana > Gentiana straminea. Next base: position 2,214,920 of record JAVUPR010000412.1, on the reverse strand, counting down.
GCTACACGAATTGGATGAGTTCCGACTCCGGGCCTACGAAAGTGCCGGGGTAAGCAAGGACAAGATGAAGCTTCTCCATGATGCTAAGATCAAGAAAAGAGAATTCACGGTAGGGGAGCAAGTTTTGCTATATAATTCCAGGTTACATTTGTTCCCTGGAAAGCTCCGGACACGTTGGTCCGGCCCTTCGAGATTCTCCGGATCATTCCCGGAGGTGTTTTAGAGCTTAGAGGTTACGGTGACCACCTTTCGGGGTGAATGGTCGAGATGCAAGCACTATATCGGCCAACAAAAAGAAAAGGCCTTAATTGTTCATTTACTCGAGATTTTCGGGTGTGAGAATCCAGTGACTACAGATGTTGACGAATTCTCACCCAGCTTATTTTCTGAGAATGACAATAGGGGCTTAATTGAAGACGTGATGGCTGGTAGTTGGGATATGGAGGAGCACAAACGAGAGGCACAATCTAAGAGAAGTAAGAAGAAATCTACAAAGGGGAAGGATTAAAAGTGTTTGGAAAGCACTTACCAACTTAGCCCCATGTGTGAGATGTTGTTTCTGCCACCACAACCACGATCAGAGCCTGCACGATGTAGTGGCTGGTAGAAAAATTAAATGGCCTGATCCAGGCTGAGCTGAATTTTTTTTGTCGAGTCTACGACATTAACCAAGGACGTCACTAGGGAGCAACCTAGATATCCTTGTCTTTTATTAGTTGTTCTAGTCGTTTTATCTTTAGTTTGTTTATTTAAGCCTAGTTTGATACGATTTTTGTTAAATAGGTTTCTGTGACTTTGTTTTGTTGCTATGGAGTTCGACATTCCACCGCACGAGTTCTGGCTCATTAGGAAGATCCACGAGATTTCTCTAGCTGATGGTCCCCGAGGGACAATTATTCTGGATGTTGATTTTCACCTCGTCACACGCGTCCGGACTGTCACTTACGTAATCGTTGTCCCACGAAATCTGGGAGGTGGAGATTTTAGCGCAGAGGAGCTGCAGAGGTCGATGGGACGACCATATTTCATTCTGAACGACCCAATGCTGACAGACTTGTTCCTGGTGTTGTGGGAGGAGCATTACCGCGGCGCGGTTATTGCAGAAGAGGATTGGAACTTACAAGGTGAGTACGATTTTCCACCCGCCATGGACATGCTGCGTCGACTTATCAGAGTAATAGATTGGGCTGAAATCTATGAAGACTAGGGTTTAGTAGCGGTTACGTCGAGCGAACGACGTTAACCAACAGCGCTCGGTGGGAGGCAACCCACTACTTTCTTTTGTTTTTATGTATTTTGCGAGTTGGTGTTTCCTTTTGTTTTGCTGTGAATTATAAGGGTTGAAATCTTTTCTCTTTTATCATCTCTTTATCTTTCAATCTCTTGCTTGCTATGACATAATTCACTTGTTTCCCCCGAGATGTTTTCATGTTTTTCAAGTGATGCAGGTACATTTGGAGCTATTTTGTCGAACTACTTTGGAAGTTGTACTTGGGAAAGGACTCTATTTAGCCTTACTCCGCAACTTCGGGATCTTTCACGAAATCAGCTAAGTGCTTTATCATTTCTGTTAAATTCTGCACAACATGAGGACATGTTGTAGTTTAAGTGTGGGGGAGGGTTTAGTCAGTTAATACCTACATGATATTTACTCAATTTAATTGTGATTACCATTCTGAGAACTTAAAGTGTATGCCATGCTTAAAGTATGCTTAAATTGACAAATTTTAAAATTTTTGTTTTGTCTCGAGCAAGGTTATCTGCTGCTTAGCTTACTAATTTTGATTTTTAACTTTAATATGATAGTCATCAATGCTTTATGTGGTCAGTTTAGTAAGTTAGATGTTTCACCTTTATATTTATATATATCACGAGCCATATTAGACGATGAGCTGAAATATAAAGCTATACTCATTTAGGTTTGAGACTCGTTAATGATATCGAAGAATCTTTTGTCTAGGTAAATATAGCGAGACATAAGAATTATAATAGTTCAGTTTTAGAATCAAAGTATGACATACTGTGAATGCCTCAGTTTTGAATGTGATAAGAAAAGCAACAATATTGTACTTGGGGAAAAGATCTTAAAAGGAAAATTTAATCATGTAATTAATAAGTTTGTCAGAAGCTGGTCGATGATTGGAGTGAGGTAGGGCAAATCTTGATTGTCCTATACCGCTATGATGACCAATAGCTCATGACAGTCAGAAAAAGCTGCCTTATGATTTGAGTAAGGTAGGGTGTACCCAGTACGTCCTATTCTGCTATGACGGGCAAAAGCTCATTCTGATAGGCTTATACATGTAAAGGTTATGAGAATTGGATAATGAACCATCTGATTTTTGCATAACTTATCCCCAGTATAAACTGAAAGGCATGTTGTAGGAATAATCCTCTGAGTATGTCAAACCGATTCTAATTAAGTTCTATCATTCTTTTCATGCCATGCTACATTTAGTTTGATTACAGTTTATAATGATCGTTATATATTTCTGACTGAGATGTTTACTAGTTAGTAACTTGAAAAATTCAAGGTTGGATTTAGCGGAAATTTAGTATGGCTCTACACACACGCATCCGGGTGAACTTTTAACTTATTAGATATACCTTATACTTGCTAAGATGTCTATGGTTATTCTGGTTAGGATTTTGATATTAGTAAGGTGAGTCGTGTTCCATTTTGCTCGGGACGAGCAAAAGATAAGTGTGAGGGAGTTGTTAAGGGTGGATTTTATGGTTTTATACGATGTTATTTCATAACAATATCCGTCTTGTTTTATGGTTTTTATAGAAAACCATTGGTTATATCGAAATATTGAGTAAAAGAGTTATAAATGTATCTAAGTGCAAAACCGAGTTAAAAATGTGATTTTATCATATAATATCTTTATATTTGCATCGTTACGTTTTGCACGAGTTTATCATGCTTGTAGGCACCTAATTATGTCATGAAAAGAGTTGGAAAAGATGGGAAAATGATCAAGGGAAGATACAAGTAAGAAAAGAAGAGAAATTATGATGAAATCATGTGGACGGGCGTCCATATAACCGGACGGGCGTCCGCTATGACTGCTGCTCGATGATGCTTTTCGTTATCCGCTGATCGATGTTCGATGTCCGATATCCGACCTCGATGTTCAAGGTCGACAGAGAGCTCATGTGATGATAACTTAGAGGAGAAGCAAAGCATAACTTAGAGGCTAAGTTAACTTAGAAGAGAAGAAAAGAATCAAGTCAATTCAAAGACTTAGTGGCTAAGTCTCATTCAAGTCAAAATGAAAGCAAACGGGCGTCCATAAAAGTGAACTGGCGTCCAGAGGAGATTTTCAGTACAGAGAGTTTAGACGCTACTCAAACGAGCGTCCACTTTTGGCGGACGGGCGTCCAACCTCGAAGACAGCAAACCGACTTTGATTTCTATAAATAAGGGGTGTTCCCAACTCATTATGAATCGAATTTTTACATCCAAAAAGCTATCTTTTCTCCCAAAAAGACTTAGCTTTTCTTTCCATTAGCTTAAACACTTTCCATGTTCTTAAATTATTAGATCAAAGTAGCTTAAATTTATGTATTCTCTTGTACTAAACTCAAAGACTTCAACCATGTCAAGGAGCTAAATCCTTGTGAGCAAGCTTTGTAAAGCCATTTTAACAACACTTTGATCTCATCTTCAATTATCTTGTGAGTTTTACTTTAAGTTGTATCTTTATCTTGTTTATTTTGATCATATGCAATTGTATTGAAAGATCTTTGCATGAATGTTAGTTTGATTGGATGAGAATCTTGTTAAACTTTGATCACCTTGATAAAGATTGAGCATGTTAACCTACGTATAACGAGAGTTGGTTAGGTTGCCGTTTAGATCACGTGATTGAGAAATCCGACACCTTCGTTCTAGAAGCGTTAATCTTTAATATCGAAAGATAAAAGGTTGATAGTTGAACTTATCTAAGAAATTAGGGGTTCAAACCTTGTTAGGTGGATCACGACTTTGGTAAATTCACGAGAGAATCGAGATCGAGATTGAATGTTGTTAAAATAGGTTGATCAATAGCTTGTTCGTTCTTTAAATCGTTAACTTAAAATCATTAGCATTTCTTTGCAAAATAGCACTCGTTTGATCACATCATTGTAGTTATAATCTTAGCCTTGTTTTAATTTGAATTTGTCCGCAACCGTTTCTCCCTGGCTTTAGATTACTGTCTTCAGTCCAGTTTTATTCCATTATTAATTTGTCTTATCCGAAGTATTAGTATAACTTGTGACACCCGTAGATTTATAAAATAAAAACTAGAATCACAACCCAGTTTTCCCTGTGAGTTCGACACCGGTATTAACCACTATTACTACGATCCCTATACTTGGGGAATACCGGATTTATAATTATTACTTGTTATTTTACATCGCATAAAATCCGTGACAACTTGCATATCCAATGAATATGCAATCGATGCCTCTTTCTCCTAAAGTTTTAATTTTAGGATCGGGAAGTCTAACAACCGCCCTGCAGCCCCAAACTTTCAAGTATTCAAGTTTGGTTTCTTTTTGAACCAAAGTTCATACGGGGTAGCAGAATTCCTTTTATTAGGAATTATGTTTAGTAGATAACAGGCCGTTAACATGGCCTCACCCCAAAATCCACTGCTCAATCCCGAGTAGGACAACATGGAATTTACCATCTCTTTTAGAGTACGGTTTTTCCTCTCTGCAATGCCATTTTGTTGTGGCGTATATGGTGCAGTAACCTCGTGTATTATACCACACGACCCGAAGTAGGTTGGATCATAGAATTCACCACCTCTATCGGTACGAAAACGTTTGATACTTGAATTTAATTGCAATTCAACTTCACTTTTATAAACTTTAAACTTATCAAGTGCTTCGTCTTTTGTATTAAGTAAATATACATAACAAAAGCGAGTATGATCATCTATAAAAGTAACAACATATTTCTTATTTCCCAAAGGAGGTGTGGCATAAAGATCACACAAATCACTATGGATAAGTTCCAAAATTGTAGACGACCTTTCAACACCATGAAAAGGTTGTCTTACAATCTTAGTAAGCATACAAGTAGTACACTTATCCATATTGATATCAAAAGGGGGAATCAAAGCATTCTTACACATAACATGCATACGTTTGTAATGTACGTGTCCTAATCGTGCATGCCACAACTTTGAAATATTAACATCAGAAATATGCATAACTTGATTAACTTTATTATTAACAACATTAAGCATAAACATGTTATTACGCAAATAACCAAAACCAACAAATACACCATGTTTTGACAAAATAAACCTATCGGACTCATAAACTTGTTTGTAGCCCGATTTACATAACAAAGCACCGAAACAAGGTTTTTCCGAATGCATGGCACAAATAAAACATTAAATAGTTTTACTGATTTTCCAGGAATCGAAATTTAAAATAATAGTTCCTACACCACTTATTACAACCTTCGACTCGTTTCCCGTCTTTAAGATAGATCCATCATTCACTGGTTCAAAGTCTTCAAACCAGCGTCGATCTTTGCATACATGTCTTGTTGCTCCCGAGTCGATCCACCACGTAACATCATCATCCTGCATATAAAAAGCTTCAGAAATAAATGGCACATAATTCATAACCGAATTAATACCATAATTAACATTCTGACCTTGATGATGTGGTGGTCCTTGGTCTTTCGACCCTTGTTCTGGACCCTTGCCTTTACCATTCTATCCAACAGGCCCCTTTTGGCCTTTTTCCGGATTCTTTGTCATTTGACTTTTTCTTTTTCTTGCCATGGTATTTCCCTTTGTTAGTTTTAGAACTCTCCCCAGCCTCCATCACATGAATGGAAGTGGATTCATCAATTTCCTTGCCCTTGGTTTTAACCCCTCCTGCGCCCTGAGGGATTCCTCAATGCGCAGATGGCTACCAAGTTCAACCAAGGAGAGTTCTTCCTTTTTGTGTTTCAACATATGCTTAAAATACTTCCATGATGGTGGTAATTTGTCAATGATACTAGAAACAGAAATGGCTTCATCCATTTCCATTTTGTGTTGTGCAAATTGGCCTAAAATGCGTTGTAGTTCATTGAATTGTTCCATTACAGACCGTGAATCTACCATCATGTATTTCATAAAACTACCAACTAGAAACTTTTTAGCGGATGCATCTTCATTTAAATACTTAGTTTCTAGTGCATCCCATAACTCTTTTGCGAAGCAAAGTTTTGATAAATGTCAAATAACGAATCGGACATACCATTGACAATGTGACCACGACGGATGTAGTCATCATTTTCCCATTTGTTCCGCCTTCGCAATTCCTCCAACGGTGCATCATCATCAACTTCTGGTATTTCTGTGCTAAGAACATACACCACTTTCAATGTTGTGAGAAGGAAATGCATCTTCCTTTGCCACCTCCGGAAATCAACTCCTTCAAACTTGTCTAATTTCCCGAAATTCATAATCAAATCCTTTGCATTCACCATTGTGATCAAAACAATAATTTAAGAAGAATGTTGTGTTTAGGGGATGTGAAGATGATCACCAATGCCTAGAATATCCTGCAAAATAGAACATTCGGATTCTCTCGGTTTCGCGATAAATCGCTGTCCTTCTTAAATTATTCGACCCTTTTACTTGTCCAAGGTTACACGAATATTTAAGTGAGATATCAAAATGAGAGTTTCACCTTTAAGTCTGGACAAAGATCTTAAAGATCACTTAGGATGTGTTTTGTATATATGACAAGATCAAAGATGCTTACTAATTGTTGTATCTTGTTTCAACAATGTAAACTTGCTTTTATAGCACTTAGATTTATGAAAAAGAGCAAAGAGAATCATCCCTTAAGTAAGAGACACCAAATAAAAAGGTTCCATTTGGTTGTACCCACTTAAAATGACCAAAGGACACCAAAATTCAGTTTTCGGACCACAGGCTGGCCACAGGCGGGCGCTTGTGATGAACTGAAAACCCGACCAACTTTCTGATGAACTTTTAGCCTAACCAGAACCCCACAGGCGGGCGCCTGTCACTCTGTTTCACCAAAACTGATTTTTGGTCCTTTAACTGGTTTTCCGGTCCTTTAAGTGATTTTCTCGAATTATACTTGCTTATTTTCCATCCGTACACTCATATACACTTATATAAGCGTGCACTCCACACCTCCAAACTTATAATTAAGTGTTACGAGTATATCCATCCTTGTACTAAACCCCAATTACCTCAACGGCTTGTGATTATACTTAAATCACCAACAATACATATTTAGAGAGCAGATGTCATTCCATAGGGACGGAAACTCCAAACTCCAATTCGAAACCATGTTCCAAACTCCTTGGGAAAGAGAGAAACTAAGTAGGATGTGGAAACCTTCTTCAGCAACCGACTGACAAAAAGTACACGCAAACAAGGTGGACTCATACCTCTTCTTAGTAAATTGGATTTGGTAGAAAGTCTTTATAGAGATGCTCTCCAGAATAAGATGTTGACTTTGGATGAAAGAGTCTCATATACCATCTCATACTATGAAACCCTAGAAAGTTACATAATTTCTTGTAAATATAATGTAACCGAATTGAGTTATATCTAAAATTTGTGACTATATCTTTCCTTGTAGCAATTATATAGTATTTTTATTCTCTCTTGTATTTAATTTTTACATGTATCATAAAAAGTACTAAGCTGAAGTGACAGACTTCATATAAAGCTAACATAACATAAGGCAAGATGCATATTCTAATTCTCTTGTAAAAAAACTTGTCGGCATAAAACAGAATTGGATATATAATTAAAGAAATATGCATAACTCCTATCAAATTATTTGGAAAATTCTGAGAATATAATTCTTGGTTTTGATTCCATTGCATGCATGCATAGCACTATGCGTATATTAACTAACTAATTAATGTGTAACAAATGCGTAGAAATGATTAATATCCAACATCTAGGGAAACCACTCAAAATGGAATTAAAAGAAAGTCTTAATGATGTGTAGTTTCAATTCAATTATTCTTTCTCTTTACTCTTAACAACTTTATTAAGTCATTCCTTAAATTAATTCATCCCAATACAAATAATCTTTTCCCAAGACAAGCAATATGTTCACAAAATATACAATTTATTCATTTCTAATATTCAATTTTGTACCAACATTTATTTTGATATTAGTAAATAAAGGTAATTTCGGTTGAACATATGTAAGTGTTTCTTGAAATCTCATACCGATATTATTTTGACGGTGTTTGTTTGCTATAACCCCACTTATTTTGGGACGAAAGGAGTATATACTTATGATCTTATAATTTTTTTTATACTTTCGTAAGGTATTTCCAGACAATTGTATGAGATTAATCATTCGAAGTACTGTCGGACATCAAAGGTAGGACCTCTTGATGACGGTCAAATTATACTCATAAAAGTCATCAACATTATACTTAAATCGAGATTAATAATATATATTTTATATTAAATCACATGTGTATATTTATTATTTAATGTTGTGTGATTTATAAAAGATAATTTGGTATTCATCCGTTTTTATTATTTAAAAGAGATAATTTGGTATTTATCCGTTTTTATTATTTAAATATGATTTACTTTGGGATAAATATTTATTTTGTAGATTGAGATAATTTTTGGAGGATAATTACAAATGGACAAATTAAATTACAAGATAAATCCAAGCAAATCCGGATGCATTGAAGATAAAGATTGGATAAGCACGAAAAGAGGAGTAAGGCATGACAAGAGCCGGCGAGCCAATCCGAAGAGTTGGCGCCGATGGAGGATGCGCTAGGAGGGGGGCGCATTTTTGCTTTTGAGATCGGCCGGGAGTTATCTCTAATTGTTTTGATATTTTGAAATATATCTTTAAATCAGCTTGAACCCCTACAAATAGAGCTGTACGAATTTCATTTAAAACACACCATATACACTCTAGAAACACAATATTACAATACTTTTAGTTTATCAATATAGTTCTTCTTATTTTATATTATGTTTCTTCGTCACGGAGGCGATGAATTCATCGATTAGAGATTGCATTGAAGGATCGGAGGACCCTCCGTCTACGAGGGTAATGCCTATCCAAATATGTCATTTTTATTCGTAGATCTATTTTATTTCGTTATGGAGTAGTCGTTTGTGTATTGATTTCGTGATGTAGTTAATTAACAAACCCATATTCATGTAGATCTAAGCCGTACGAAGGCGTTTTACGAGCAAATTCTAGATTCACCGGTCTAGATCTACCATGGTCTATATGGTTAGATCTAGCCATCAAGATTCTAGTAATTTTCTGTGAACGACTTCGGCTACGTCGTGCTTTCTGTTTTTCATATATACATGTAATAGATCTGGCCAATTTATTACATCGTTCTTGTAAATTAATATGATATATTGTGAAAATTTCCATGTTAAATAGGACATAAGTTAGCCGGTCGTTTAGGAGGTGTGCCAACCCGTAAAACGGTGGTTGCCTAGACGAGGTGACGATTTTAGATCGGCATCCCTAGTTTGGTATAGCATACTTGTTATATGATGTTCTATCCTGTCCAAGGAAGGATTCGTAATTAAGCATAAAGATCTTCTATCCGTTCACGAATTAGATCCAGTTTAGGGGATGACTCCCGTAGCCAGAATATAATCAACCTTAATGTCTTTTGTCTCGGCTTAGATATACATATACGGGGGAGTAATTACTACTAGCGTAATCAATACCGTTTGTTAGAGTCTTATAAAACCATAAAAATAAGTGTTTTAGTGTCTAATGTCGTATTGTTAGTCTTTGTGTTTTCTATCGTGTCAACCTTTATCTCTACGTTATAGTTGGTCGTAGACCGCCCTTTAATCTATTTTTAGTTTAATAACGTTGTACTTGTTTAAGCCGAGTCTCTGTGGGATCGACCTCGACTCTATCTAGCTATACTACGATTGAACCTAGTTCTCTTGCTAGTGTGTTATATAGGTATCGAGTATTTTTATTACTTGGACCGTGCATCAAGTTTTTGGCGCCGTTGCCGGGGACTCGTGTCATTAAATTGAGTATAGCTTATTTTATTAAAAGTAGATTCGTAAATATTGTGAATAAAGTTTGTTTAATTAGTTTTTATAACATATAAATAACGTGTAAGAGTCGTAGAACAAATCTGGGCAGTTTCTCAGATTCCACTGGGCTCGGCGCGGCGCGAGCCCGTTTGCTTTGGGAGCGAGACGAGTTTTTTCCGGCGATTTCTACTCCGTTCTGTTCTATATAGTGTTTGCTTTGTGTTTTTATATTTTTCGTATTTTTAGAGTCTGTTTTAGTTTAGTTTTTTATTTATTAAGTCTAGTTAAAGGATTAGCCTTTAAAGTTTCTAATTATTTATTGTTTTTGTTATTTTTATTTTTGTCTATTTTAGAGTCTCGCCAAAGGCAGTAGCCTTGGCGTATTTTAATTGTTTATTGTTGTTTTTGTCTTGCAAAAAAAAAAAAAAAAAACAAACAAAACAAACAAGCTACCCGGATTTCTAAGGATCCAAACGAAGAGCAAGGCGAGGAAAAATCTGAAGGAGCACATCAATCTGACTCAGACATGGAAGCATTACTGAATAACGCCAACCAGGTAAATGGAAATAATTTTAATAATACAAATTTTGTTAACCAAGCTGTGGCTGCATGGGAAAGGCGTACTTTGCAAAGCTATGCAACGCCTACCATTGAACAATTCATTCCTGCTATCGTAGTGCCAAAAAATGCTGCTAAAGTTTATCACCCGAAACCTAATGGCATTCAAATGGTGACAAACTATTCCACTTTTCATGGTAACCTGAATGAAGATCCTGGCATTCACGTGATGAATTTCTTAGAGATCGTTAGTACCGTGAAGCCAGAACTGGTTCCTGAGGATAACATTAAGCTAAAACTTTTCCCTTTCACTTTGAAAGATAAAGCTAAGCAATGGCTTTTCTCTTTAGAGGCTAGATCAATCACGACCTGGGAGGAACTACTACAAAAGTTCATGAATAAGTACTTCCCTATAGGAAAGACCTTTAAGTTACGCCAAGATATCTTGGGGTTCAAGCAGCAACTTGGGGATAATTTTGATCAAGCTTGGGAACGTTTCAAGGAGTCCGTAAGGAAGTGCCCTCATCATGATATCCCTCTATGGATTTTAATGCAAACCTTTTACCATGGATTGAGAGATACGGAGAAGATAAGAGTAGATGCCTCCAGCAATGGAGCGTTTGTTCTTTTATCTCCTGAGGAGGCACGAGGAAAGATGGAGCAAATAGCAATGAATAGCCAATGGGGAGGTGGTGAAATATCAACTGTGAATATGGCCGGTAATTTATTTGAGGAGGATGTACCGCATAAGATCCTGCATACTCTATTGCTCATAAATGATAAGGTGGATGGTATGCATGAGAGGATTGTACAAGTAGAGACTGGAAAAAGGACGAAAACGACTAGGCCATTAGAGAATGCGGGTACTAAAGAAGCCAATTACATTGGGAGACAGGGTAATCAATATGACGGTTACAGACCAAATCATAACCAACCTGAATTCCGATGGAGTGATCCGAATGAAGGGGTAAAACCACACAACACTTATGTACCTCAGCAAGCTCAAACTTACGGTTGGGAAGTTGCACTTGAAAAGATGAGTAGCACAATGTCCGACACTGTGACTCAATTAGCAGAATCCATTACTGACTTGGCCACAAACTTTCACCAATACTGTCAAAATAATGATGCCAAAGTCACCAACCAAGAAGCCTTAGTCCATAATCTCTCTCGTCAAATAGGACAATTAGCTGAACAACTATCAACTAGACCTCCTGGGGGATTCCCCAGCAACACTGATAGGAACCCTAAGGATGTGAATGCGATAATGACTAGAATTGGAAAGGAGCTTACCCCACCAATCCCAAAGAACAAGGAAAATATAGAAGATGTTAGGGATGATGAGAAAGAGCCTGAGGAGGCATTCACACCCTGCTTAGAAAAGCCCCCCGACGAACAATTATCCTCCATCTCTACCATTTTAGGGAATGGTGATTGCGCCGAAATATCTTCGCGAAGTGAGGTTGTTAAGGCCTAGAAGCAACAACCATGGTTTAAATATTATGTGAATTATTTATCCGGGAGATATTTGCCACCAGCCTTGAACCAGCAGCAAAAGAAGAAGTTCTTTGCGGACCTTAAACACTATTATTGGGATGAACCCTATCTTTTTAAGCGTTGCTCAGATGTCAGGAGATGTGTTCCTGAGAGTGAATTCCTCGATATACTTAAACATTGCCATACTTATGAAGCATGAGGACACTATGGAGGGGACAAGACTGCTGCTAAAGTTCTCCAATGTGGTTTTTACTGGCCCAATCTTTACAAAACTGCGCACGAATATGCTAGATCCTGTCACCAAATGACGGGCAATATCTCGAAGAGAAATGAAATGCCACTGAGGACTATCCTAGAACCAGAACTCTTTGATGTATGGGGAATTGATTTTGTGGGACCTTTCACTTCGTATGTTTCAAACCGCTATATTTTGGTGGCGGTCGACTATGTGTCTAAATGGGTTGAGGCTATTGCTTCACCTACCAATGATGCAAAGGTTGTACTGCGGTTTTTAAAGAAAAATATCTTCACGCGGTTTGGAATCCCTCGTGTCATCATTAGTGATAATGGGAGCCATTTCTGTAATAAGCCGTTTGAGAAATTAATGGCCAAATACGGGGTGAGACATAAGTTAGCTACCGCTTATCATCCTCAAACAAGTGGTCAAGTTGAGGTCACGAACCGAGAGATTAAGCGCATCCTGGAAAAAACTGTGAACCCAACAAGGAAAGATTGGTCGTTGAAGTTAGATGACGCTCATGGGCTTATCGGACTTTGCGTATAAGACTTCCATAGGTATGTCCCCGTACCGTTGTTTTTGGGAAAGCGTGTCATCTACCGGTTGAACTTGAGCACCGTGCCTTATGGGCTACTTGTATGTTGAATTTAGATGAAAGTTTAGCCGGAGAAAATAGATTGTTGGAATTAACTCGCCTAGAAGAGTTTCGCATTGAAGCTTATGAGAATGCTCGGATCTATAAAGAGCGCACTAAGAGATTTCATGATAAAAAGATCCTTGACCGCACCTTTAAGGTGGGTGATATGGTTCTTGTTTACAATTTGCGCTTGAAACTCTTCCCGGGCAAGTTAAAATCAAGATGGTTTGGTCCTTATAAAGTGAGTAAAGTATTTCCTTCCGGAGCTGCAGAGGTAAGTCACCTAGATGATCGAAAAACTTTTATGGTCAATGGTCACCGATTAAAGCATTACCTCGGGAATCATTTTGATAGAGAGGAAGAAGTACTTACTCTAGGAAATCCTAGTTACAACTAGACCATCATGTGAGTACAATCGAGCTAACGACTATAACCATAGAACTATTTCTTAAAACTTTCTTTTAGATTTGTTTTGGTTTTTGCTTTGAATAAAGTATCATGAGACTGTTTAGGTTTTTTTCATCTCACGGATTCTATGTTCGGAATAAACGAGGTTTTTTCCTTGATAGCCGCCATGTGAGTTTTGTAGTTTTAACTCTTTGGTTCTCCGTGTCGTTGGTTGTATGAAATAAAGTGGCTTAAATTGTTTTTGGATATTCTATATCTAATTACTGCCACGTTATTTTATAAGTTCCATTGACATGTTATTAACGGTTTCGTGGAGTTTCTGTTTGGTTTGCTTAAACAGGTTTTCGTTTGATTCTCCACGACGTGCTTGGTCGACTACTATATTCTGCATTTACTTGAGAGCCGTTTCCAGAGCTAAGTCTTTTCTTAAATTCTCCTTTTTCTTTGTCATTGGGGACAATGCCAAGTTTAAGTGGGGGGTAGGAGACTTAGCTATGTTGTAATTGAAAATTGAATGAAACGGTCAAAAAATGAAAAAAATGAACAAATGCCAAATTAATTATCTCGTACCCTTAGAATTGTGAGTTCTTATGCATAGAATTAGTAGGAAATGAACCAAGTTGCATGAGTACATGATCATTTTATACTTATATGAATGTGAACTTAAGGATATTCATGCCAACTGTTGCAAGTAGTTATTTATTAGTCGATTACTCAATTTGAATCGTCGTATACCGCACAAATTATAATAACTGAAGAAATTATATGTACATTGCGTAGATGATTGGTTATGCAGACTTAGTATCAAAATTTATCTGCTGATATATTCTTATCTTCTAGCCATCAAAGCGGAGTAATAAGCATGAGAATTATCTGTGTTTTGACAATGCATTAAACACTGGGCTTGTAGTAACGTTACCAAAGTAGCCTCGCGCTTGTGGTAATATTCAATGCTTCCACTAATCCATGAGAGAGGGATTCTTGCAATGCATACTTTACCTTTAAAGCAAGTTTCTTTCTTGAGAAATGTTAAAGCTTGAAATTATGAAAATACAAAGAAATTCAAATTTTTAAGAGGCTTTGAGTATTTTCTCGGCCTCCAAGTCCAAAAAACCTTATGGATGACGCTCTTGCTTATTGCACCATGTCTTTAACCACTACGAGGCTTAAGAAGTGGGAATGCTGATGTTGGTAGGTTAAGACTGCGAAGTTAGCATAAACTTTAATCTTGCCACGAGTATATAAAATTAAATGCACATGCACATGCACACATCACTTCGATTCATAACGAGTAGTGAATAATGGATACCTTATGAGCATGAATGGTATGAGTTGACTCGAGTTTCTTGTGTAAGTATGATTTGACCATGGAAAATGTTGTCTTGGGGAATGACTTATTGATGCTTTGTTCGGGACGATCAAAGTCTAAGTGGGGGGTAGTTGATGACGGTCAAATTATACCCATAAAAGTCATCAACATTGTCCTTAAATCGAGATTAATAATATATATTTTATATTAAATCACATGTGTATATTTATTATTTAATGTTGTGTGATTTATAAAAGATAATTTGGTATTCATCCGTTTTTATTATTTAAAAGAGATAATTTGGTATTTATCCGTTTTTATTATTTAAATATGATTTACTTTGGGATAAATATTTATTTTGTAAATTGAGATAATTTTTGGAGGATAATTACAAATGGACAAATTAAATTACAAGATAAATCCAAGCGAATCCGGATGCATTGAAGATAAAGATTGGATAAGCACGAAAAGAGGAGTAAGGCACGACAAGAACCGGCGAGCCAATCCGAAGAGTTGGCGCTGATGGAGGATGCGCTAGGAGGGGGGCGCATTTTTCTTTTGAGATCGGCCGGGAGTTATCTCTAATTGTTTTGATATTTTGAAATATATCTTTAAATCAGCTTGAACCCCTATAAATAGAGCTGTATGAATTTCATTTAAAACACACCATATACACTCTAGAAACACAATATTACAATACTTTTAGTTTATCAATATAGTTCTTCTTATGTTATATTATGTTTCTTCGTCACGGAGGCGATGGATTCATCGATTAGAGATTGCATTGAAGGATCGGAGGACCCTCCGTCTACGAGGGTAATGCCTATCCAAATATGTCGTTTTTATTCGTAGATCTATTTTATTTCGTTATGGAGTAGTCGTTTGTGTATTGATTTCGTGATGTAGTTAATTAACAAACCCATATTCATGTAGATCTAAGCCGTACGAAGGCGTTTTACGAGCAAATTCTAGAGTCACCGGTCTAGATCTACCATGGTCTATATGGTTAGATCTAGCCATCAAGATTCTAGTAATTTTCTGTGAACGACTTCGGCAACGTCGTGCTTTCTGTTTTTCATATATACATGTAATAGATCTGGCCAATTTGTTACATCGTTCTCGTATATTAATATGATATATTGTGAAAATTGCCATGTTAAATAGGACATAAGTTAGCCGATCGTTTAGGAGGTGTGCCAACCCGTCCACGGTGGTTGCCTAGACGAGGTGACGATTTTAGATCGGCATCCCTAGTTTGGTATAGCATGCTTGTTATATGATGTTCTATCCTGTCCAAGGAAGGATTCGTAATTAAGCATAAAGATCTTCTATCCGTTCACGAATTAGATCCAGTTTAGGGGATGACTCCCGTAGCCAGAATATAATCAATAATGTCTTTTCTGTCTCGGCTTAGATATACATATATGGGGGAGTAATTACTACTAGCGTAATCAATACCGTTTGTTAGAGTCTTATAAAACCATAAAAATAAGTGTTTTAGTGTCTACTGTCGTATTGTTAGTCTTTGTGTTTTCTATCGTGTCAACCTTTATCTCTACGTTATAGTTGGTCGTAGACCGCCCTTTAATCTATTTTTAGTTTAATAACGTTGTACTTGTTTAAGCCGAGTCTCTATGGGATCGACCTCGACTCTATCTAGCTATACTACGATTGAACCTAGTTCTCTTGCTAGTGTGTTATTTAGGTATCGAGTATTTTTATTACTTGGACCGCGCATCACCTCTCCCAACAAGGTTTGCTTGCATCCACAATGACTCAAACCCGAGACCTCTTGCTTAAGCGATTAGAGTACCTTCCACTCGAGAAATTCTCAAATTTACCTATTTTGTGTTTACTAAATTGTGTGTGTGTGCATATATATATATATATATATATATATATATATATATATATATATATAGGAAGATAAACAATCGTGATCAATCGCACGAGCGTTGCCTCGGTTTGTATTTAATTTACTCTGATACATTACGGTGGCATGTCCGGTACGTGTCGGCTGATGAAATGAACACCTCCCGACATTGTATTGATATTTTTCGACACTACTGAAATTTTTTTTTTCAATTTCTTCTTAAATCTATTTTAACCGAAAAAATAAAGTTATCTTCGACATTATCTGCAACAACACGTGTTCTATCAAAAACACGACACGACACGCTCCGATACACCCCGCCGTCGCTATATCCAACAAGTGTCGGTTGATGAAATGAATATTAATTAAAACTAACACACTGTCAATACCCCACGACACAAAATCGACACCTTTCGACACTACTGAACCCTTTTCTGTATTCTCAAATCTAGGCTAATTTTAACGGCCATGGTAAAATACATAATACGAATTTCCATAGAAATTAAATCAACAATATTGTATAGCCAGTTTAACAATATTTGTGGCCGAAATAATTTTTTTCAGGATATTTAATATTTTATATAAACGATATGTTTTTTAACAAAAAAAAAATTCATTTCAAGAATTTTAATATTTCATGTAATCGTCAAACCAAATATTTTTAAGCATTATATAAAGATCGTGTAGGCAACATGTCGTGGCCTTATATCTTGAAAATAGTCATATCGCCGTGTACAACCGATATGTTTTTTTTATGAATTTTTAATGAATTTATTTTAAGAAATTTATAAGATTTCGTGTCAACACGTTTTGGTATGATAATTTTTTCGTGATATATTTTGAAAATCGTGTTTACTACATATTTCGCACATTAAAAGGTTATACGATTGAAGTCGTGGCAATTATATTTTGAAAATATATATACATTTATATATATATATTATATATATTAAAATATATATATATACATTTGAGTCCTCCAAAATTTAAAATAAAAAATAAATAATTTAAATCAAACCTTTCTTATCAAAATATATATATATATATATATATATATATATATATATATATATATATATATAGTTTTTTTGAAAGACTAAATTATATTTTCTAGTGGATGTAGATGGTATAATATCTGAAGATTTGTATTTAGTTAAAGTTTATTTTGCACTTTTAATACTATTGAGAATCAAACTTCAATCATTCTTTTCCTAGAAAAAAAAGTATAAATCCATTCCCTAGAACACCACCCCCAACCCCACACACCCCACCCCCACCCCCACCGTAAAAAATATTGACAAAAGGTATTTTCCTACTCAATTCGGGTACAATGGCACTAAACATAAAGTATATATGCCGTATTTGCATCTTATTGGACAAGTTCACCCAATTTTATTATCTTTATTTATGTTGTTTTCTTATTGTTTTTTTTTTTTTTAATTGTGTAACATTATTTTCCCATTTATTTTTTAACTTTTGTATAACTTTGTTTTTTAATTAACCTTTGTAGATGAGATAATAAAGTTTATTTATTCGGATCATTGCAACGTGACTGAACAAGCAACTTTAGTTTCTTTACCTTTTATTTTTTTCATTTTCTATCATGATATCAGAGCAATATATGTAGTTCTTTTTTGCCAAAGAAAAGCTATATGTCTCAACTCGTTCGTACTAAGGCACTCACCATAAACAAGTGGGGTGTTATCGATCGGCATATACTTCTACATATATATATATATATATATATATATAGATATTAATTTATAACATACATTTACATATATACACACACACATATGATTTGATTCCATGTTATTTTTTCTTCCATTTTGAATTGACATAACATAGTTCAGAGATAGCTGATATGGATTCTATATTCTGCAAACGTGTGTAGAACACTATATTAATAGACTGATTTGGATTATCCCATGGATTATACCATGGTATAAGAAGATGAAGATTGAATGGTTTTTTAGTTTATTAATAAATTATGCCAAACATGTGATATAAAAAAGCATATTAAATTATTAATAGCCAAAAAAATAATGCTTGGATATATCGATCATGATTGTATTCTGGTTCTCATATAATGCAACAAGAATCATAATCTTTTCAAGAAAATTGGGAAGATAAGGATTAGATTGGAATGGATAGTATAATTCAGGTTGTTATTCTATTTTTTTTTATTAATTTCCAAAAAAAGTTAATTAAAACTAAAGTGTAAAGAGATTCTGAGGCAATGACTCATGAATCATATGTATAATCGAACATTATGTCAAAGACTTTAGTAGCATCCCAATGTGTGTGTGTTTTTTTTTCGTTTTTTTTAAGATCCAAAGAAAAATGTCTATGACATAACATTGATTTTTATGGGATGCACGGAGTAGGAAACCCCGTCATTTTTTAGTTCGGGAAACTTCATGACGGGGTCAAGTCGGGTTTGAAGGGAAATTTTGTCAGCCATAAAATTGATGACTATGGAGTATAATCGAGTGCTCCGGTAAACTTTTTAATTAAATATATTTAGTCAAGAATACATTGACTAAGTGGTAATTATTATGACTCTAGGTTCAAGTAGAGGTGGCCACTTCCAACCGGAACCGGCGGTTACTAACCGGAACCGGAGGTTTGTAACCGGCGGTTACACAAACCGGCGGTTTGTGTAACCGACGGTTACTCCAACCGCCGGTTATCCGGTTATGGGGCGGGGGGTGATTTTGGCTAACCGGAACCGGCCCGGAACCGACGGTTACAACCGGATTGGCCGGAACCGGAAAAAACCGGCCGGAACCGGCGGTTAACCGGAACCGGCGGTTAACCGGACCCAACGGCTATAATTTGAACGGCTCTTTTTTTTTTTTTTTTTTTTTTTTTTTTTATTTTTACACATCAAAAAATCCTATAAATACCATTCAAACTAATTTCAAATTTTTTACTCCAATCTTACTTCTTCTTCTTAAACTTCTTTCAACTTCTACTCTCTTCTTTGATTATCAAGTTGGTTAAGTTGTTAAAAACAACAATCAAATTTACTTTACGATACCGATTTTTGAAGTTGTTCTGATTTAATCGTTACTTCAATACGGTTTTAGTTACAAGTAAATTTGTTTGTATTTTATTCAACTATTTTATTTACAACTTACAAGTGTATAAAAATTTCAATTTTATAATTAAATTTTACTTGACTAACCGAAATTTGAAGTTGTTCTGATTTAATCGTTACTTCATTTCGGTTTTTATAAGTAAAATTGGTTAGTAAAATTTAATTTTTTCTTTTATATAATTTTTTTTAAATATATTTTACAATGTCAACAAGAGGAAGAGGTGAAAGTTCAAGAGGTAATCGAAATGTTACTTTCCGTGAAGACACGGTTGTGCCGGAAACGGATGCATTTGTTGGTGGCTATAGACCACAATATTACACGGACCCTATCACCGGTAGTCACATTTCGGTTCCTCGCCTTTGATACACATTCGGGTTACAATGAAGATGATTTTGATAGTCATTACGACGATATAATGTCTCAACCCGGAAATTTCGACCTCAACCTTAACGAAGATGAAGATGATGATGAAGAGGACGTTGATGCTGATGTGTTTACTAGGGATGCTTCCCGTGCTAGAAAAGCACGTGTGCCTGTAAGCCCACCGCATGATGGTACTGATACTGCTACTCCTACTACCGAGTCAGTGAATGTAGATGTTGATGAAAGTACCCGACCCAAAGTACAAGAAAAAGGGTTAAAATCAAGAATATTTACGGAATTTTTCACAAAGGTTCCTCGGACTGATGAAATAGCATTAGCTAATCCCGGGATACTATAAAAAATCAACATTACACAACACTATAAAAAAACAATAAATGGACAATATAAAAAAAACAACACTACATAAAAAAACAACACTACATAAAAAAACAACACTATACAACACTACATAAAAAAACAACACTACATAAAAAAATAACACTATACAACACTACATAAAAAAACAACACTATAAAAAATCAACATTACACAACACTATAAAAAAACAATATATGAACACTATAAAAAAACAACACAATATAAAAATCAACAATATACAACACTTAAAAAAAAAACACTATATGAAACATTAAAAACTTATCAAAAAACTATATGTAAAAAACAATATACAACACTAAAAAAACAACACTATACAACGCTAAAAATAACAACACTATACAACGCTAAAAAAAACAACACTATACAACGCTAAAAAAAACAACACTTAAAATAACAAGAACTACGTTCGTTTTGATTCTTTTATACGTATTACATATAAAAGATACGTAAACAACCGGATTTCCGGTACAAGCGTTGAAAAAATAACAACACTATACAACGCTAAAAAAACAACACTTAAAAAAAATAACAAGAACTACGTTCGCTTTGATTCTTTTGTATGTATTACATATAAAAGATACGTAGGCAACCGGATTTCCGGTACAAGCGTTGAAAAAATAACAACACTATACAACGCTAAAAAAAAACAACACTTAAAAATCGAATATTACTATTATATTTATGATCGAATATATTACCTTTTATAAAAAATATTCATATTATATAACGATCGTTAATCGTTTTAGTAATTATAATAAAAAAAAACAATAATTGTTATTGTAGTTAAAATAATAAGTATTATAAGAAAAGAAAAAAAAATGAATTTTTATAACCGTGGCCTGAACCGTGATCTGAACCGGATGAATAACCGGACACAAACCGGAAATAACCGTAACCGGATGTAACCGGAAACCGGCGGTTTCCAACCGGATAACCGGCGGTTTTGTAACCGGCGGTTGACACCAACCGGCGGTTACAATAACCGGACCAAACCGGAAAAATCCCAAACCGGAGGGTACGGTTAAGGTTAGGTTAGGGTGTCTTATTTGGTCAGGTCTAGGTTCAAGTCCAGTGGAACCTAAAAAAAAAAATGAAAATTAAATGAATATATGTTCATACTTCATTTTACAACTCCCCATAAAGCTAACAGATAACGACTATAAAGATAAACAGTGACTAAAGATATATTATTTCAACTACTAGGGGAAATTCAAATTTATCCTATTTTTAAAAATTTAAACTAAATCTACACCCTTCGAATTTGAAAATCTCGCACTATATCCCACCTAAAAATGAGCTGAACCGCTCATAAATTGGCAGTACCGCCTGTTGGAAAAAATTGATACTTACGATATTGACAGATTACGAAGAAACTCCAAGGCACGCAAAATAAATATCTCATAATACAATAGAGGTGTTTGATTCAAACAATGACTTGTTTGAATCAAACCCGTGGACATTGTAAATTTTTTCTGATGATGCTGTGACTTAGTGAATTTGTTTGCATCTCTGTGTCTTTTATAGGCTGAAAGTACCCCACAAACGAAACGAGACACTCCTACACAAAAGGGTAAGGGTCATCACCGTTGACAGATTCATGTACACATGTAGAGGTGCATCAGATCGAAAACATGAATCCGAAAATGCATTAATCCCTCATATACAAACAATAATTAAAATATTTACTTATGAAAAAATATCTAACACCGCCCATTTAATTAACGCCACTAAAACCGCCTATAGAAGGGCGATACCTCCCATAATCGCTCACCGAACCGTCCATGATGAGCGGTCCCGCTCTTTTTTTTTATAACTATAATACCGTCCATTATGGGTGGTCCCGCCCAATTTTTGAAATTTTTCAGCCCAGCCGCCTTAAATGAGCCAAAACGCCCATTTGTTTCCATTTGAACCAAATTTTCAGAAATTCCATATTTCTCTCTCACATTTTTCAACTTTCCCAAATCTTCTATCAATTTTTATTTTTTTATTTTTTGCAACAATCTTCTATCAAATTTCTGTATCAAGATTTCGAGTTTTTTGAAAAACAATCAAAGGATATTGAACGAGGAAAGCAAATCAATAAACCAAATTTCAAGATCATTGAGTGATTTACTTGTAAAAATCAGTAAACCAAATAAGAAACAAAACAAACAAATTTCAAGATCATTGAGTGATTTACTTGTAAAAAACTTGGAGTTGATGAGGAAAAACGAGTTGAATGGAATGATTTTCAAAAAATTCGGTTAGAATTGGTTTTAAATCGAAAAAATGCATATTCTGTCCGAAACCACCCATAATGGGCGGTATTGTAGGCGAAACATGGTATTGTAGGCGAAACATGGGCGGGACTGCCCATCATTGGAGGTACGATGGGCGGTTCGGTGAGCGATTATGGGCGGTTCCACCTTTTTATGGGCGGTTTTAATGGTGGGTGGTACCGCCTATTTATGGGCGGTTCGGCTCATTTTTAAGCAGGGGATATACCGAGTTTTTCAAATTCAAAAGATGTAGATTTAGTGTAGATTTTCAAAATTCAAGTAAAAATCGAATTTTCCCAAATATGTATCATTCTCTTCTTTGAAATCCATTCTTATCTCATGGACTAAATGAGATAAAGATTGATGTCAGAAGAGGATAAATTTAAATTTAAATTTAAATATAGATTATTTCATTTCATTTTTTTTTTTTTGCATAAAAATATAGTTTATTTCAACTACTATTTGATCTTGAAGATTTATCATTCTCTAATAGTATCAGCTCTTTATGCTATATTTATATTTTTATTATTTGATGAACTAAATAACTAAGAATAAGTATGAAAAACTACAGATTGAAGTCAACCATTAATTAAAATTTCCATGGGATACAGCATTCGTTATTAGTATTATTTTCGTTTACAATTTCAACTAATTTGAGGCGTTTATTTTCAAAACATGCATCATCTTATTGACCAAATCCCTTTTTTTTTTCCTGACAAAATCCATTAATTTCAAAACATGCATCATCGTTTCCTCAAAAATTAAAATAAAAGAATGGAAACTTGAAGAAATATGTTTGAAAAGTAAATATTTGGAAAAAATATGTCTCAACTAATGCGGAGCGCATGCGTCACTCATACGGCACTCATGCGGCGTACAGTGCTAGTGCGTCACTCATACGGCACGCGTGCGGCCCTCGTGCGGCGGAAGCAGGCATATTTTTCAAACATATTTTTCCAAGATTTTTCTTTTCAGACATATTTCTTTAAGTTTCCCATAAAAGAATGCATCATCAGCCCATTAATTCAACATAAGCTAACGAACATTGAACAGCTTTTTGTACAACAATCTAAGTGACAATTTTCCGCATTTTAGGATTTAAAATAGGGGAAAGGGGCTACAAGGACAAAAAAAAACATAAATGGGTCTGCAAGGACATTCTTTTTTTTCGGATGTTATAAAGGACAAAAACAAAATGTTTGGACAAAAATACCCCTTGTTACTTTTTACCCCTCTACAAATAGTAACAGTCAAGAAACAAGTAGTAACAGCCCATAAAATGTCGTAACATCCAATGAAAAAGTAGTAACGGTCTAAAAACAAGTCGTAACGTCTAATAAACAAGTCGTAACAACCCCGTGAAATATAGTAACGGCCAATAAACAAGTCGTAACAGTCAAAAAAATGTCGTAACATCCTAAAAACAAGTAGTAACAGACTAAAAACAAATAGTAACAGCCCCGTAAAATGTAGTAACGGCCAATAACAAGTCGTAACAGTCCGTAAAAATGTCGTAACATCCTAGTAACGTTACAAAATTAATAGTAACAACCCTAAACCAAAAAAAACAAAAAAATAAAAAAATAAAACAGCCTGCCTTCTCTTGGCCGGAAAGTGGACTTGGGCGGAGCAGTGGTTGCAGCCGAAAATCCACAAACCCTAATCCCCAATCATTCAAATCGTTAAATCGATCAATCGTTCTTCGTCAATTCCAATCACCCTTCCATTCATCAATTTCAATCACAATCTTCCGTTACTCTTTCCTTTCCATTCATAAAAAAAAAAAAAAAAAAAACAGATTCATCAATCGGAGCTCTCTCGCTACAACGCCAAGGTTTCGGTCGCGGGAGAAGAAGCACCGCAACCACCGGAGTTTCTTTTTCGCAACAATGGTGTCCAAAACGAACCGAATCGAGACGAAATTGTGTGATAAACGAACCGAATCGAGACAGAACCGGCGACCATATTTTCGGTATGATTTGATCGGAGATGGGTCTTAAACGAGAGGTGAACGGAAAAGAAGAATATGCGGGCCGAACGAGAGGTGGCCGGAGAAGAAGAAGATGCGGGCGAACGCAGCCTTCTCCGGCGTTCAAAGAATAAGGTGAGAAATGAAGGAGAAGGGATTCAAGAATTTGATTCAAGCAACGTTCAATGGTGGACGGTGGCTTCAACGCACGAGCGACCAAAATTTGGGGAAAAGGAACACGTATAGGGGAAAGGAAAAAAGGGTTTAAAATAAGATGTGTTTTGTCCTTATAAAATAAGCAAACCCTATTAAGTCACCAAAAACCTATTTAAAATAAACAGCCATTTGTACGGTTCATCTATGTTCCACCCCCACTAAAAAAGTCCATTTTTTTATGATGCATATAAATTAAGAAACTCAATTAATGTTTTGATATTATATTGACATATTTAATCTTACCCCTTCACTTTATAATAAAAGTTTCTTTTAGGATGTAAAATGAGTATAATAAATACATGTTGAACTAAAGGTAAGTTTGGAAAAAAATAACTAAATGATTCATTAGTATTATAAAGTGACAATTTTTAATTATGAGACAATTTTTCTTAAAATCTGGATATCTTTTATAGGGCGGAGATAGTACTTAACTTTTGAAAGGGTATTTTATTTAGTCTTCCATTCTTTGACCTCTTCATGATATGATCATGAGCAAAGACCCGGCCCTCATGAGCAAAGAAAAAGAAAAACTGAAACTCTATATTTTGATCATTTATCGGGCGTTAAGCCTTGGCCTTATAGGCAGGTGCAGATTCAGAAGTTTATTCCAATAAGGTTATTGGAAATACATCTTTAATCCGAAAATTTGTTTCGATGAGGTCAACGAAGCCTACAAATGTATATCGTTTTAATACTAAAAAAATCATGGATCTCGGTAGAGTCATGACGATGACAAATTATGTCACCTTAATGATTTGAGCCCTAATTTAATCTAGTGATGAACACACAAGAACCCTAATACCAAAAAGAGGAATGAGGGGGTGGATTTTATGTATGCGGCTGAGTCCAAGACTGAATCTTGAATTGCCTACGTATCCTGTTAGATTCCAGGAATCAAGCCTTACGTAGTTCCTGGATAGGGGGTATTTATAATGACAATACTTGCCTAAACCCTAAGGTTAAGTCGGCTTGTGTTATTGTCACCTTTACCCTTAAATGGGCCTTGACCCTTGCCCAAGCTACTGCTATCAATGGGCTTGGTAAGCTGATGCGGACTCTGTCCTCGATGTCGACCTGTGGTGTTCGACTCTGGGACTCACTGTCTTACATTGCTAGCTGGTGCGGACTGAATGTCCTACACTGCTCGGTAGTCGATAGTCGATCATCGTAGCCTGGCGTTTATGAGATGGCTTTGGCCTCGAGCCTGGGCATCGACATGAATATACTGACGTTATTTATAGTGTGATGACCAACCGATAGATGACACGTGGAGGGAGTGAAACCCTGTATCGTCATAAGCCCCCGGACTTGCGAGAGGCAGCTTCCGTTGTCCGAGGTCGAGTCTGTCACTTGAATTGTCATCGAGTTGGGTTTGTTCTTTGGGCGGGAGAAAGCCCGCCTTTTCATAACCCTAACTTGCCTAGCATCCACGTGGAGCGGTTTCTAGCCCACGAAACGCTTCGAATCCCGCAAAAGACGCGTCATTGCCTTGATAACCGCGATTTTCAGTGGTTATAACCCCCATAACTCACGTCTCTTCAAATCATTTGCAAACTTTTGCTTTCATATATAAAAAGAGAGAAACCGTACGCCGCTTTTAACCTTTGCTTGCTATTTTCTTCATCTTATTCTCCAAACTACAAAACACCAAGTAAGATCTTGTCTTTTATCTTAGTGTTGTTCATCTTTGTTTGATTTATCTATGTCAAGTAGTAGTAGTGCGGCCGAATCGGATAGGGGTAGTGAAACGCCCGTTCATAGC
Organism: Gentiana straminea; assembly: GCA_036785695.1. Classification (NCBI taxonomy): domain Eukaryota; kingdom Viridiplantae; phylum Streptophyta; class Magnoliopsida; order Gentianales; family Gentianaceae; genus Gentiana; species Gentiana straminea. The sequence goes on along the minus strand of JAVUPR010000412.1, from coordinate 2,188,277 downwards.
CGCTCTCGGGCACACTGCTACGCCGATCATCTTCTCCGGCAAGAATCCGGCGAGCCTTCGACTTCCCTCCTCCCCGTCCCTAACCACCCAAAAAACTAGTAACAAGGATGGATGGAAAGGGCGCTAAGGGATGTCTCGGTGCACTTTCTCCCGAGGAAAGCTGTTAAAATCTGTCAAAAATATGATATCAAGCCCCCACTCGAAGCTCGACTTCCATCCGGTAATCATATATTTGCCGACGAGCCCCGGAAGGATTACGTGCGGTTTACGAGAACCAACTAGCGAGTGGATTGAGGTTTCCACTCGCCCGGCCGTTACGGCCATCCTTCACCACTACGAGATTAGCGTCTCCCGGCTTGCCCCGAACGGTGTCAGAACTCTGATGGGTTTTATCATAGCATGTCGAGTGGCTCAGGTCTGTTTTTCAGTGCCCGTGTTTCGATACTACTACAAGATTGCTGCCACACCCGACAAACTATGGTATTCCTTTCAGAGGAGAGCTAATCGCCATGAGTTCATAACCAAGGGGCCTTCTTCTCACGGGGAGTGGAAGCCTCGATTCTTTTTTCTCCGTCATGGTTTGGACAACCCGTATATCGGTCAATGGAGGTCGAGAGAGGGGAAGCAAGATAAGCTTGGGAAGGCATCAGCTCCTCACGAGGCTCGACTCTTGAGTGGACACAACTTCGAGGTGTGTACTCGAGACCTGAGTCTCCTGTATCACCTGGCTCGCTTAGAGGAAGCTGGGCCCGTGCCGTACGTAGGCTTGAACGTTCCTGATCACGAGAATCGTAGGATGTTTACTTGCTTGCTTGTTTTTACACAATAGTAGTTCTTTATGTCGATAACTTGTTGTTTGTTGGTCCAAACCGACTTGTCTTTTTTCTGTATTGCAGTGGGCAAATTCTCCAAGGTTACCAACCCTCAGCGCATTCCTGAGTCGACGGTCGTAGCTGCCCCACCTCTCGGGGGTCAGGCCGCTGCCGATTTGCCAGTGGCTGAGATCAGCATGCCTTCTTCCTCTCGAGAGGCGGGCGGCGCTCCACCTAGAACCATCCTTGCTGCGATCGGATCGTCTGCCGGAGCTGGAACGACCGAGGTGCCCTCGACCACCGGCGAGTTAACCGTCCGATATGGCTCTCTTCGAGATGAAGACGAAGAGGAACCTATCGATCTGACCTCGAACGTTGAGGCTAATGTTGAAGAGCCGGCCGGGCAAACAAAGAAAAGGCCTTCTGTTGCCGAGGTGGTAAAAGAGCAGCTTCGAGAGGCGAAGAGGAAGAAGGTTGCTGAGACCTCTGCCGAGCCAGGAATCGGCGTCGACTGGATTTTTGATGATTATACCGGTGTGGATGACAAAGACTTGTCTTATGTTCTACGAAAGCTGAATCGCATCGTAAGTCGATCCCTCTTTTTATATTCGCTTTCTTCGAGGCTCGTGCCCCGTTTATTTATTAACTCGTTCTTCTATCTTGCAGCATACTCTTGTTGGTCGAGAGGCTGCTCGTCGGCTAGCCAAAACAGGAGAGTCGGCGAACGAGATCAAGAAGGTGAATGGGAGGTTACTCCAAGACATCATTGCAAAAGACGCTGCTCTCTCTGCTGTGGAGAAACAATATAAGGAGTTGAAGCAAGAGTCGGTTGCTGAGCTCGAGAGGCTGCAAAATAGGTTGGCGGCTGCTGAGGCAAAGCTGGCCACTACCGAGAAGGAGCTGGACCGACTCCGAGATGAAAGACAGGGTCAGGGTAGAGAGCTGCTCAAGCTGGCTCAGGACTATGAGAGGTTGCAGCAGTGTCAAAAAGCTGCGACGATGAAGCAAGGAAGGCTCGCCAAGATCGAGATGCGCTACGGGCCGAATTATATCGAGCGCGGCGCGAGGTCGAAGAGGCTAGGACCGAGGCCATCATGGAGTATCACAAGTCCTCCAACCTTGAAGATGATCTAGAAGTGATCATGCGGGCTTCAATGATGGGTGGATATACCCTGGCCGTGGATCAGGTGAAGGAGGCCGTTCCGAGCTTCGATATGTCGACCCTCCGTACGCCTATGTTCTACAATCCCGACTCGGAGAAGCAGTACGACCAATACTTTGAGGAGTTTCAGCGGGGAGAGTCGCTGGCTATAAAGTATGCTCCTCCTTCGTCTGCCCCTACTGCCAATCCGACCGCCAGCGATCCGACCCCTGCCACGAATGAGCCGACTCCGGAAGCCGACCCCTGATCTTGATGTTTTTTATATCTTCTTTTGCTATTCAATCCTCTGATTTGTAATAACATCTTTGGCTGGTCTTTTCGACCTGGCTTTGTTGTGTAATTAACTTTATTTTGAATTTGACTTGATTTGGCTATCTTTTATTTGCTGTACTTGTTGTTCTAGATGCTGTGTTGCCCCCCAAGTGTATTATGAACCTTTAGTTCTTATTGCACTTGAGATCGAGTTGCTTGCCTTAGTCCTTTGCCCCTTAGGCTTAGTTGAACTTTGGCTGAGCATTTTAATGTAAACTGTCCCTGATCTTTGGTCTTTTTTGCCATTTAAGCTCTTTCGACCATCGACTGGGACAGGTGGCCCGACTATGCGAACCGTCCTTTGTCCAGGCCTTTTTCGCCTCTCGGGCTTATTTGGCTTTCGGCGGGACGGTGGCCCGACTATGCGAACCGTCCTTTGCTTTAGCCTTGTTTGCCTCTCGGGCTCGTTCGGCTCTTAGCTTGGACCTTTGGCCCAACCCTGCGAACCGTCTCTATGCCTTTGCATTCGTCGCCCATCAGGCTAACTTTGCTTTGGCTTTATCGAGATGTCCGACCTGCGGATTTCTCTACTCGTATTCGATTGTTTTGCCTTTAACTTTTCTATCGCATTGGACTTGTATCGTTTTGGCTATAAATCCTAACAAACACAGAAAGCATCTCGAAAAGATAGAAATTTATTAGAATACTCATAAAATTGTCTCATGGACTTATTACAAGGTTCATAAGTGAAAAGTAAACAAGTTCATCAAAGTAAAGCTTATCTCAAACATAATACTTCCTCAGATTGTTGGCGTGCCAATGTCGAGGAACAGTAGTTCCATCTGCCCGACCAAGCTGATAAGACCCTTTGGGGTGGACTTTTAGGATTTGATAAGGTCCTTCCCAATTTGGGGTTAACTTCCCGACTGCTTCCTGTCGACTCGCTTCATTTTTCCTTAGAACCAGATCGCCAACCTTGAAGTACCTGTGTCTTACTCTCGAGTTGTAGTACTGAGAGATCTTTTGCTTATACCTTGCCATCCTGGCTGAGGCTATCTCTCTTCGCTCTTCGACATTGTCCCTTTCTTGTTGGAGTTCGGGATCATTTGTCTCCACGTTGTAGGCCAGTACTCGAGGAGAGGGAACTCCGATCTCGGCGGGTATCACCGCTTCACACCCATACACTAAAGAAAATGGAGTTTCTCCTGTCGACGAAGAGGAGGCATCCTATATGCCCATAGGATGCTCGGAAGCCGAATTGCCCAATCTCGACCTTCGGCCTCTAGCCTCTTCTTTAACCCCGGCTTGATCGTCGGTTAGTCCGTTCGACTTGACCATTTGCACCGGGGGTGAGCCACGAGGTGAATCGCCGGTCGATTTGGTACTCGCCGCACCATTCTCTAACTTTTCGATCTTCAAACCGGGTACCGTTATCCGAGATCAAAGCCTTTGGAATTCCGTACCTACATAGAATGTCGACCCACAAGAACTTTTTAATGGTTGCGGCTCGGATGTCGGGCAAAGCCTTAGCTTCTACCCATTTTGTGAAGTAGTCCACCGCAACGACCACGAATCTGAGATTTCCCGGAGCTCGGGGCAAAGGTCCTACAATATCGACCCCCCACTGATCAAACGGCCATGCTGACGAGATGACGTTCATATCTTGTGCTTGTTGATGAGAGATATTATCATGAATCTGACAAGCGTTGCATTTCTGGACAAGATTATTTGCATCTCGTTGCATCGACGGCCAAAAATATCCAGCTAACTTACATTTTCGAGCTAACATTCTGGCTCCACAATGATTCCCACAGGCTCCTCTATGAATCTCTTCTAAGAGGTATTTGCCTTCACTTTCTGAAACACATCTTAGCCAGGGGTTCACAAAAGATTTTCGATACAAGACATCGTCAAAGAATGCATATCGAGCTGATTGAAGTCGGACTTTCCTGGCTTGCACTTTGTCAGATGGCAGTATTCCATCTTTAAGGTAAAGAGCGATCGAGTCCATCCACGTGGCCTGGCGCCGAGTGATCGGCCGGGCTTCCGTCTCGATGTAACTCCGGTCGATCAATAACTCGACTAGAACCTTCTTACTTGACATGAAGTTCGATGCCAACTTGGAGAGCGCATCGGCTCTCTTGTTCGACTTCGGGGGACTTGCTCAAACCGAAGCTGTCTTGAATTTTGGTATGAGGCTTTGGACAAGCTGCTAAGTAATTCTTCATGGTTTCTTCCTTAGCCTCATACTCCCCTTTCACATGATTGACTACCAACGCGTGAGTCACTTGTAAACTGACAAATCTTCGACACCCAGCTTCAAAGCGAGCTTCAAGCCAGTGATCATAGCCTCATACTCGGCCTCGTTGTTCGTTGCTTTGAAGTCGAATCGAAGGGCGTAGGGGAATTCCTCGCCTTTCGGGCTTACCGAAGGAGCCCCCGCTCTGCCCCATCCTTACTCGATGCGCCATCGACCTGAAGAGTCCATTTTTCCTCTGGGCTTTGCTTTTCCTAATCGAGTTGGACGGATATCCCTTCAGCCAAAAAATCTACCAAGGCCTGTGCTTTTATCGCAGTTCGAGGGACGAACTCGATGTCGTACTGGGCCATTTCAATCACCCATTTTGCCAATCGACCTGAGGTGTCGGGTTTTGCCAATATTTGCTTTAGTGGTTGGTCAGTGACTACCACAATGGGATGAGCTTGAAAATAGGGCCTTAACTTCCTCGAGGCATGAACCGGGCACAATGCTAACTTCTCGGCCGGCGAGTATCGGACCTCGGGGCCATGTAAAGCCTTGCGACAAAGTAGATTGGCACTTGGCCATGTACCCCTTCTCGAACCGGGACCGCACTCACGCCTCCTCGCATACGCCAAGTACATTAACAACTTTTCCCCTTCTCGAGGGGAAGTGAGGGTAGGCAATTCGACAAATAAGTCTTCAACTCCTCAAAGGTACGTCGACATTCATCATCCCGGTGAAAAGGACGGCCTTTCGGAGTATCTTGAAAAATGGTAGTGCACGCCGTGTCTTTGATCTCGATAGAAATCTATTGAGGGCCGCCATTCTACCCGTGAGTCTCTCGCACTTCCTTTACATTTCGAGGTGCGGGCATATTCTTCAATGTGTCAATTTTATCCGGGTTTGCTCGAATCCCGTCCTTCGAGATCATATAGCCCAAGAACTTACCCGACCTGACTCCAAAAGTGCATTTCTTCGGGTTTAATCTCATCTGCGTTTCTCTCAACACTTCGAAAACCTCTCGAGCATCGACCAGGTACTGTCTCATAGATCGACTCTTGATAAGCAGGTCGTCTACATAAACTTCCATACATCTACCAATTTGTCTTGCAAATATCTTATTGACTGCCCTCTGGTATGTTGCCCCAGCATTCTTTAATCCGAATGGCATGGTCACATAGCAGAAGGTGCCGAATTCTGTGATAAACGCTGTTTTTTCCGCATCTCGAGGATCCATTAAAATCTGATGATATCCTTTATATGCATCTAAGAAACCAAAAACTTCAAAATCAATGGTTGAATCTACTAACCTGTCGATTTTGGGCAACGGATAAGAGTCCTTCGGGCATGCTTTGTTAAGATCTGTAAAGTCCACACACATACGCCAACTACCATCAGGCTTCTTGACTAAAACCGGGTTAGCTAGCCACTCGGGATAGAATACCTCTTTCACTATCTTGGCTGCTAGTAGCTTGCCGACTTCCAACTCAATAGCCTCAAGTCGATCCAACGCAAAATTTCTCTTCTTTTGTTTGACTGGCTTCCTAGCCTGATCAATCTCGAGCTTATGAACCGCGATGTCGGTAGATAGCCCCGGCATGTCAGTGGCCTTCCAGGCAAAGATGTCTCTCGAACTCGATCAACTTTGCTCAACCGATGAATCGTTTATCTTTCTCGGGATCCAAATTCCCACTTGCACACACCGATCGTCCTCTCCCTCCCGAGTCGGACGTTTTCAATCGCATCACTTTGGAGACCCAACTCTTCTCCTCTTCTTCCTCTGCGGAATAAGTTCCTCGACTAGGACTTGTTGGACCGCCATTTTCCCATTCATGACAACGAGTTACAACTCCGAGCGACTTCAACGTCTCCTTTTACTTCGTGGGAACCATTCCTAGTGGGAAACTTCATACTATTATGAAAAGTTGATATAATAGCACGCGAGGTCGAAGAGCGCGAGTCGCCCTAAGATAACATTGTACGCGAAGGAGCCTTGACCACCACATAGCTTAATTCAAGTGTCCTTCCTTTCTCGCCGTCCCCAACCGTCGTGAGTAGCTTTATCGAGCCCGGGGGTGGACTCGCTTGCCTGTAAATCCAAACGGGGGAGACGCTATGGGGCTAGATCCTTTTCCTTCAACTTCATCGCTTGGAATGCCGAGTGATATATGATGTTCACTGCACTCCCGTTATCGACACAGACCCTCGATACCCGGGCTCGGCTAATAACTGCCTCAATAACTAACCCTTCGCTATGATTCCTCGACTTGGGGATATCATCTCGAGGGCCGTATCCAACTTCTGTCGTGAACCTGAGCTGTTTGCGCTCTCTCGAGCTACAAGCTGGCTCTTCGCTGGTCTGGTCTTTATCACTTTCACCAGGACCAAAGATTGTGTTGACATAGTTGACTGGTCGATTATCTTCATACCTGTCTCGACCAAAGTTTTCTCTGTTGTTTCCTTCTCGACCCGGGGATCGGTTCCTCCGAGGTGACCGATCCCTTCGTCTCTCGGGCATCTCGACCTCGGTTCATGTCTTGATCGGAGTTTTTCCTCTTAAATTCTCCACGCCCTCTGGGCCCATCATACCGAGATCTGTCAACAACTTCGTCTAGCTTTCCTTCCTGAATGCGGACGTCGATATCTCTCTTCAGGTCGATACAATCCTCAGTTGTATGACCTATGTCCTCGTGAAAATCGCAGTATTTGCTTGCGTTCCTCTTTTCTCGAGGTTTCTTCAACGGTGGCAGTTTCCTCGCCAAGTTTTTCGAAAGCATAATCGACAACACCTCAGATCGAGGTCGATTGAGTGGGATAAAGTCCTTATCACGTGAGGGTCCCTTCTTGCCCCCACGGTCTGAGGTGGACGTGTCGATACGGTCCCAGACCGATGGCTTACTTTCGACATCCTACCTCTTGGACTGATTCCTGATCGGGCCTCGGGTGTCTTTCTTGGATTCCATCCAGTCGGATTGGGTGTGTCGCCGCACTGCCTCCTCCCCTTGACAGAACCTATGCACTATATTGACACATTCGTCCATGGTATGAGGGACATCTCTCGCTCAACTTCATGTATAACTTAGTATTACGCGGCCCCCTACGAACGATGTGATCGAAGTCGGTCATCCGCGTCCTTGACCTGCATGGCCTCGAGATTAAACCTCTTCAAATATTCCATCACTGTCTCATCTCTTTGCTGCCTCACGTTCATGAGGTGCGTGGCACTCAGATGAAACTTCTTGTTGACTATAAACGCATCCCGGAATTTTCGAGCGAGCATGGCAAAACTGGAGATCGACCCTGGGCGTAGCTTCGTGAACCATTCTCTTGCTCGACCTACGAGTAGCGTCTCGAATGCCCGACAGCGCATTGCATCGGGTGCCCCATCCAACCTCATTTGAGACAGATACCTGTGGAGATGGTCCTCCGGGTCGGTGGTGCCATCATAAGGTTCTATCTTTGGTATCTTGAACCCCTTGGGTTTAGGAAAGCTCTCGATCTCCTTCGTGAAGGGAGACTCGAGCCACAACGACACCTGACTCTTTCCCAAAATTGCATTCAACTCCTCCCTGGCGCTGTCATCGTCCCCTCTCTCGGTGTTTTTGGTGGATCTCGCGTCTCTTCCTTTCCACCGAGCCGGATGATGCGCTTACTTCGTCCCCGGGAATCTGTTTAGGTTTGTCCACTACATCTTTCGGCCGCCTTCCGCCATAGCTTCTTTCGGGCCGCGTCCGCCCGCGCTTCGCGCCGTAACCGCCTCGGCTATTATCCCGGACATTACCTCCAAATTTGCTCCCCTTAACCGATCCGCAAGCACCCGATATTCGGAGCAAGGGCTTGCTTTTCGGTTGGTGGATCTCCTGGACAAGATTCAAAACCGGATCTTTTTCCCCTTGTTTTTGTTGAGGATCGTGCTTGAATAAGATCCGGGCGGGATCTTCGGCCCAAGCTCTTGCTATCAATGGGCTTGGTAAGGCGATGCGGACCCCATGTCCCGTACATCCGCCTCACCCATGCTTGTAGGGCTTTGCACAAAGACAAGTCTCGTAATATAGATAACAAAAAATTCCGAAAAAAACAATTTATTGATTAATGAAACGCCCACACATTTCCAACTAGCCATCATTTGTTACCAAAATTAAATTACAAAAATGCCTCAATGTTTTCAAAAACTATGAAAACAGATAAAAAAAGATTGAAAGAATAAATATCGACATCTACATAAATATTGCAGTATATATATATATATATATATAGATGCATGTATGTATTTCCTGTCTGCGTTAGCTGTTTCGATATATTCTCCTAAAACTTCAGCTAGTGTTGCCTTTTGGAAGGAGCAGATGGAGGGATAGGTGTCCCTTTCGGTAGTGATTGAAAGATCATCGTGTTCTTATTCGATCCGAGTTTTTCTTGATGAATCTTCAAGATATTCAATGAATTCTCCATCCCTTTTTCTTCTATCATCGATCTCACCGGCCTCGTGGCGTCACACTTACTGCAAAGAATAGAAACAATAAGAACAAACATAGTCATCGTAAACCGCCATGACACTAAAGATGAAGAAGAAGAAACCATTATCGAGCTTTTTAGGGTTTTGTAGCTAGATAAGAAGAAGTATATATATATATATATTTGTATGTTGATGTTTGGATATATGTGTATATAAGTAGGTATGTGTGAGTGCATGGAGGAGGAGAATGAAGAGGTGTGGAGGTGGAAAATGGAAAGAGAAGGGAAAGAGAGGTGGAAAAAGTGTTGCATAAGTAATGACTTTTGGGGCTTTTTATAATTTTTTTTCATTGTCAACGATGAGAAAAAGCAAATGATAAATAGGGAGAGTGACGGTGTTTAATACAAAAATCAAATGGACTGCATTGATAATAATGATTGGTTTATCAACAAACAAAAAATGAAATAATGATGGAAAGAATTATGTATATATATATATATATATATATATATATATATATATATATATATATATATATATATATATATATATATAACACTATATCATATCAAACAAATATATCTAAAACAAATTTATATCTTAACAAACTACATCATATATATCTCTAACAACCCCGTTATGAATTGAATTCAAACAAAGGTATATCCTAACAAATTGCTCAAATCTCTAACAGTATTAAGGTGGAGTACTTTAGATTAATACATTGTAGGAATGTTGTACTATCAGGTAATGTTATTGTTATAATTACCCATACATATACACAAATACACAAATCGTTTTTATATCGTTGATTATGATATGCTTACATCATAATTAGTTTATATATAAAAAATTGTTATTCATTCGTTGTGTTTGAATAGTTATGACAGTAGTATTACTATATTTATTATTTGATATGAACGTTATATAATTGTTGTCCTATAAGTTTCTCAAGGTAATATAGTCACTGTATATGTCACAATACAATTTAATATTATTGATTAGGGTGAGTCTATATTAATCAGTGGGTCTAGCTAACAACATGACCAAGAGTATAAATGAGTGTCGTGTCTCATGTTTTATTTCAAGACTTAGGGAATAAATAATATGTCTTTGAAGTATATGACACATGATCAATTGATCATTAATTCGTTGCAAAATATCAACGATGATATTTATGACAAAACCGATACGATAGTAGGATTTCTCTAACACTAAAATTAACAATACAACTATATATGTTTTAGGTAGACTAGGCATAGGCCTATAAGGCCGTGACCTAAAGACCCCGAAAAATGATTATAATTTATAGTTTCATTTTTCCGTCCATTATGTTTATCAATCTAACCGTGCAACGTATCATTTAAAACCATGTTGTCTTTTTCATAGGATCCCATTTAACGATATTAGACTTTTAAAAACTCAGAGACGGTCTTTAATATTGAGTAAAGTTTGGATCTTATATAAGACATTTTATCAATGAGACACCAATACAAAATAAAGTTTTAACATCAAGTTGAGTAAATTAAATGCTTTCATCATAAATGAAATAACACTCATTTTCAGCTGTTTTGTTTTCATTAGTCAAAAAGTAGATGAAATAATTATTCATTGACCAATTGAAATATCTTTATGTTTGTAATAGTATGTTCTAGGGCTCCACTTGATTGAGTTATTAGATTGTACAAGTATAAGTTTAGTAACCCTAAAAAAAAAGTATTAAGTTTAGTAACTAGTTAAAAATCATGACAAATTACGGACTCGTATCATAAAATTTCTGCCGCGTCTCTACAGTATACTACATAGAGTTATAGGTGCCTTTGAATTTAGGTTACAATAATAAAAATCCATTAGGTCTAACCTCTGGGCATGGGAAATTATAAAACATTAAGGATAAAAAGAGGGCAATGTATGAATGTAACCGTGTTGAATACAGGCTATGCTTAATTCCGCAAGTGGCACAGAAAAAAAAATGGCACGTTACTATTAAGTTAATATATGTAACTTTTTTTATTATAAATTTTTGTTTTAGAAATAAATCGTAAGCTTGAACAAGAAGTAATTCATATTAAACATCAGAAGTCAACTTGATGAGGAAGTATTTGGACAGTCGGTTTGATTTTGACCGTATATATATAACTATATTGCATGGGCAGTTGGGTACGTATTGTTAGATATTTTTTTATAAATTACATACTTTATGATCGTTTGCTTTCGACTTACCGTACAGATTAATATTATTGTAACTAAACGAAATGATGCACCTCTACGATGCGAGGTGATACACATCGATCTCCAATGAGAAGGGAGGTACCTCGTGGTCGAAGTGATATGATTTTTTTTTCCCTTGAAGGCATACAATTTTCAAATGAAATTGCCTATATAAAGGCACTTGAAGTAGGCATGCAAAACACATCATCATCAGATTCATATCCGAGTGTTTTCTGGATTGATCAGACAAGTCATTCTATTTTACTCTTCATTCTCTTTTTACTTGGACTTATTGACTTTTGAATGATGATATTTACTCTTTTAATGATATAAAAAGAATCATATGGTTCACCTTTATAGATAGAAATGTAAATACACCGAGGAATAAGCTTTTCACCAAAGTTTCGGCACAGATGATGCACTTTAGGCTGAATATTGTTCTTCTCTGCATCGAGGAATAAGCTTATGCATCCAGTATGGTTTTTGTACTTGATGATAAGCTTAAGCATCTGATTCTAAAGTTATGGTTTCCATGTTGTTACGTGATGACGTGGGAGGATATATTTATGTACTATCATTGCTAAAATTGGACAACACTTGGAAAAAAAAAAAGGTTTTTCGATCAATTATATTTATATGGAATGCAACGGGGTGGCTGATTCATTAGCGGGTCTTGAGAATGAAGATACTACCTCCGTCCCAAAATGTAAGTCCTTTTAGCTTTTTTGTTTTGTCTCATAATGTAAGTCCATTTAAATAACCAATGAAGCATTTATTACAATTTTCTATTTTTACCCCTCATTTATTATCTATTCACTCACTTTTTACTACTCTACATTAATAATAGTCAAAGGTTATTTTAGTATTTTTCATCAAAATTAATGATACATAACCAATTTAACCAACTTTCTTAATCTGTGTGAAATACCCTAAAAAGACTTACATTTTGGGACGGAGGTAGTACTATATATTTTAATCTACATGATCTGCCTCAACAAGTTACTTCTGATTTTAATGATGACATCCAAGGAGGATTTCGAATTCGACGCATACGTACCATATAAATTAAGGAAGCACTCTTCAATTATTTTGAAGAGTGCAAAGTGGGTTGTTTTTTTTTGGAAAGCTTATTCCGGTTTTTATAATCTCCAAACTTCTCGCTTTTGGTTTTCTATTTTAAGGATGACTGTTATGCATGGGCGGAAGGATACTTTATGTCTTTCAAAACATTGGACGACACCCTTCACGCTTGGAGGGTGTCCAACGGGCACGAAGAAGAGGAGGTGGACTTGCAGTGAATGGATGCTTCAAGATAAGATGAGTTCAAGTTGCCATGAAGTCGTAATCCCAACTTATTTGAGACACAAGCATGAGAGATATTTTTATCAAGGACAGCTCAAACCACAATCATAGATTTAAGCCCACTTCACCTTTCACTTGCATAGATGGATAATGGAGAGGAAAAGATTTATTTTCAATTTTCAATTTGCTAGGGTGTTTTACTCTTTCCTATTATGACGGATTTTTCCACACTGGATTTGCCGCTAATAGGTTTTGAGGAGGTATATATGACTATGTTCTGACACGTAATTGATATAAGGAGAGGACCATTATATTACATGTTTGGAGCTTTTCTTTCATTTTTTTTAATAAAATAAAAATATTTGTTCCAAAAAATGTAAATACATAAATACTACAATGAAACCCTTCTAAATGCTACAAAATTGAAGAAGACACATAACCTATTTTCAAATTCCAAGTTTGTAAGAAACCAAAGACTTGGACTTTGTTTATATAGCGAGAGGACATGGAAAAGCGATGGAAATGAACAAATCGGCTCGAATTGAATGTCATAAATATCGGCATTATGTTGGAACTTGGAAAGCTAAAAGCCTCAGCTTTAATCACGACTTAAAGTAGGAACATGAACAGTCTCACTCTCAGCAGACAGACTGAAAAATAAATTAACAGTTGCAAAACCAAACTCTGACTGTGAACCTTCAAATCGAGCCGCATTCGTGTACGCAGGACACGCGGGCATGCACAAGCCCAAGGGTAAATCCGGATTGGATTTGCACCCCCTGCGCCCGCGTAGAGAACGGTGTATAATGTTGGTTTCTTATTCCAACTACACTAAAACAATATCATATAAATATTGCTTCTTTTTCCTTCTTCCAACCAATGTGGGAGAAAAGTTTCTTCCCATTTTTCCTTTTCATAACACACACTTAAGCCCAATAGGCCCAATATGACATATCATCAATTGTCCAACAAACCGACTTTAAGCGTTAATTTCTCATTCACTCGTTATCCGAATTGAATGATTCCAAATCCTGAATTCATCTACGACTCACGTAGTTTTCAGAATTAATAAAACATTACATATATTCTATACAAGAATATATCCGAAATACGCTTACAAAGTCACTGAATAAAATGATTATAAAATCATTTTTAATTCATTTTTAATTAATTCCACATTTTCTCCAACAATCCCCCACATGAATGGAAATTAATGCAAATGCAGACTCTGAAGAGATTCTGACAGAAAAATATTGCATCAGGAGAGGTAGCTTCTGGCTTTGAACCTGCCTTAGTGAAATACTATCGGATTTACTCGGCTAATCAGTGAACTTAAGTCTTGAACTGTTCAGCCTTTAGTGTAAAACCAGACAATAGTACTCACACAATATTTCCCTTAGCACTGTGCTTGGTTCTCATGACTGGATTCGTTTTGGCCCTGAATCACACCTGGTTTCAGAAAGTGCGTTAGAGAATTCTAGCCTCTAAACTCTCTTTGAAGCGGCCCCACTTCGCACTTACATAGGTGACCTCCTATCAAGAGTATTCTGCCATACCCCACTCGAATTTAATCAAGTTATAGGAATCATTAAAAGTTTTCACTTATCCTTCACACTTCTGGCAGACAACACTTTTATTCACAGAATGGGTAAGTGTTCATCAACGACTTTCATAACTTAGTTGTCCCTTTGAACCAAGATCTTGGGATCTCCAAATCAACATGGTAGGGTTACCATTACGAGCTTATCTTTTAATAGGCTTCGGTCCCATTCCGAGTGTCAAAACCGACATTTGATCTCTATGTAAACCTTTTGTAAGCGGATCCGCAAGATTTTCCTTCGATTTTACATAATCGATAGAAATCAGTTGTTTAATGGTATTGTGTCGTCGACGTATATGTCTGGACTTACCATTATACATACTATTTCGTGCTCGGTGTATAGCCGATTGACTATCACCGTGTATGCTAATAGGAGCAATCGGTTTTGTCCAACATGGAATGTCCTCTAGGAAATTTCGAAGCCACTCGGCTTTCTTCACCGGCTTTGTCTAATGCAATAAACTCAGCTTCCATTGTGGAACGAGATATGCACGTCTGCTTAGTGGACTTCCGGGACACCGCAAAGACCACCAATCATGAAAATATATCCAGGTTGTGGATTTTGATTCTTTTGTATCGTAAATCCAATTTGCATCACAAGATATCCTTCTAATACTACCGGATATCTTGTGTAGCATAATCCTAGGTTCATTGTATATTTCAAGTACTTTAGTACTCTAATAAGAGCTTTCCAATGATCCTCACTAGGATTACTTGTAAACTCGCTTAGTTTATTCACGGCACATGCAATATCTGGTCTAGTACAATTCGTTATGTACATTAAACAACCGATAATCTGAGAATATTTTAACTGAGACACAGGGTCACCTTTAGTTTTGACTAAGAGAAGACTCAAGTCAATAGGTGTTTTCACAGGACTTTCATTATAAACACTGAATCTCCTCAGGACGGACTCAATGTAGTGAGACTGTGATAACACTAGTCCCTCGGATATTCTGGAGATTTTAATCCCCAAAATTACATCTGTCAGTCCCATATCTTTCATATCAAAGTTACGTGTCAGCGTATTCATGATCATATCATGAGTACTCCCCATAATCAACATATCATCAACATATAAACACACTAACACATAAGCATTAGGTGTATGTTTGATGTAGACACATTTGTCGCACTCGTTGATCTTAAACCCATTGGATAGCATAGTTTGATCAAACTTTTGATGCCATTGCTTGGGTGCTTGTTTCGGTCCATACAATGACTTAACGAGTCGACACACTTTGTTTTTCGACGACTGGAACCACAAACCCCTCGGGTTGTTCCATATAAATTTCTTCATCTAATTCACCATTCGAAATGCGGTTTAACATCCATCGATATATTTCCAAGTTATATACTTTGACAAGAGAAATTAGAACCCTTATAGAAGTGATTCTAGTTACTTGGTGAGTAAGTATCAAAGAAATCAAGACCCTCTTTTTGCCGATAACCCTTAGCGCCAACCTGGCCTTATACTTATCAATAGATCCATCGCCTTTAAGCTTCTTCTTGAAAATCCACTTACATCCGAGAGCTTTATGTCCCGGTGGAATATCAACCAATTCCCAAGTGTGATTTTGCATAATGGAATCTATCTCACTATTAATTGCCTCTTTCCGTAAAGGTGCTTCGGATTAGACATAGCCTCGGCATATGTCCTTGGAGTATTTTCTACCATGTAGGTGAGAAAATCGGCCCAAAAGACGTTGAAGTCCTAGCCCGTTTACCCTTCGAGGTTCCACTTCCTCGTGTTCTGAAACATCATCCTCCACACTTTCGTGTGCCCTCTTAGTCGAATTTGAGTCTTCATTATGTCTTTCTTTGTTTGGAAAGACATCCTCAAAAAACACCGCATTTCTTGATTCCATGATTGTGTTTACATGCACATCAGGGTTGTCAGATTTGTGCACAAGAAATCTATATGCACTACTATTATGTGCATACCCAATGAATATGCAATCTATCGTTTTAGGCCCAATCTTGATTTGTTTAGGTTTAGGCACTTCCACCTTTGCTAAACACCCCCACACTTTCAAGTATTTATAACTTGGTTTGTGGCCTTTCCACAACTCATATGGGGTCTTATCCATCTTTTTAGATGGAATTCTGTTGAGAATTACATTGGCGGAGAGAAGAGCCTCCCCCCCACAAGTTCTGAGGTAAACCAGAACTGATCAACATAGCATTCATCATCTCTTTCAGAGTACGGTTTTTGCGTTCAGCAATTCCGTTAGATTGAGGAGCATATGGAGCAGTAGTTTGATGAATGATGCCCGAATCTAGGCATAATCCTTCAAATGGCGATTCATACTCTCCACCTCTATCACTACGAACCTTCTTGATTCGTCTGCTAAGTTGATTCTCAACTTCATTTTTATAATTTTTGAATGCCTCGATAGCCTCATCTTTGCTACTTAGCAAATAAACATAACAGTATCTTGTACAATCATCGATAAAAGTTACAAAATACTTTTTACCGCCTCTCGATTGCACAAACTTTAAATCACACAAATCGGTGTGAATTAATTCTAAAGGTTCTGTATTTCTTTCCACGGATGGAAATGGCGCTTTAGTCATTTTTGCTTCAACACATACTTGGCATTTACCGGTTTGGTCAAATTTTAGTTTAGGTAACAAATCCAAATTCATCATTCTTTGAATTGATTTATTATTAACGTGTCCTAAACGATTATGCCATAAAGTGCAAGACTCAATCAAGTAAGCGTAAGTAGAAGCAATTTTATTAGCCTCGGTGGGCACGACATTCTTAGGCATTATAGCCATTACATTCAGTTTAAATAAACCTTCAGTAAAATAACCTCTACCAACATACATCTCATTTTTGGTCAAAATGACCTTCTCATTACCAAAAGAAAGTTTAAAACCATTCTTATTCAGCATACCACCAGAAATCAAGTTTCTACGTATGTCAGGAACATGGAGAACATTCGTGAGTGTCAGCTTCTTCCCAGAAGTCATCTTCAGAATCACATTTCCAGTTCCCCGAATAGTTGATTGGGAAAGAGTTTCCCATCCACAGCTTCTCACCATTGCCAGCCTTGTAGGTTGAGAAGATCTCACGGTCAGCACATACATGTTTAGTGGCACCTGTGTCCACAAACCACTGCCTCGGATTCCCCACGGTGTTGCACTCAGTCACCATGGCACAGAGATTGTCATCATCTCCCTCAGTTTCAGCCATATGAGCCGTAGGTTTGTAAGGCTTCTTTGACCGGCAGTCCGCAGCACGGTGTCCAAACTTGCCACAGTTACGGCAATCACCATTGAATTTATATGGTGTCGGCTTCCTGGATGATTCCCCAGTCTTCTTAGGAAATTTCTCCAGCTTCTTTCTCTTCTAGTTTTTCAACTCAACCACATTAGCCTTTGCTTGTCCAACAGGCACAGAACGTTTCTTTTCAGATGCTCTATTGTCCTCCTCAATACGAAGTCGGACAATCAAATCATCCATCGTTACTTGCTTCCTCTTGTGCATGAGATAGCTCTTGTATTCCTTCCACGAGTCGGGAAGCTTCTCAATCACACATGCCACTTGAAAATTCTCATTGATTTTCAGATCTTCTGCTATCATCTCAGATATCAGAATTTGCAACTCCTCCACCTGTTTCACAATAGATTTAGTATCATTCATTTCATACTTCAAAAACCTACTGACAAGAAACTTCTTGGCACCAGCATCTTCGGTTGTATATTTCTTCTCTAATGCTTGCCACAATGATTTAGCAAGATCATAAGTAAGTACGGTACACACCATACAACATGTTATCTAAACCATTAAGAATATAATTCTTGCACGTAAAAAATCACCGTGCTTCCAAACTTTCTACGACAAGAAAAGCCGTCTTTTCGGGAGTTTCGAGTGGCGCCACTGGCGGGTCATCGACCAGCATTCTTGCTATCCCAAGTGTTGTGATGTAAAACAACATCTTCTGTTGCCAACGTTTAAAGTTGGAACCGTTGAACTTCTCCGGTCTCTCATGGTTTGCACCAGTAACCGTGGTCGTCTGTGTTACAATTCCCGTAGTATGGGAAGTCTGTCCCCCGTTTGGCGCACCATCCGGAGTAGGAGTCACTTGACCGTCAGATGCCATTTCTGTTCGAGACAGAAGATAAACTTTAATCAGAAGAGAAAATGAGTTTGAAACTGAACAATATTAGTGATGACAGTTGAACAGTTTCAGCAATTACTGCTTCACTCTGCCGCTGGCACTTAGCTGAATTTCAGCTTTACTCAGCCGCCAACACTTAGCCGAATTTATGCTTCACTCGGCCGGCGCACACTTGGCCGAATTTTATCTTTACTCGGCCGCCAAGACTTAGCCGAATTTATGCTTCACTCGGCCCGCCGGCACTTGGCCGAATTTTATCTTTACTCGGCCGCCACTTAGCCGAATTTATGCTTCACTCACCGTTGGCACTTGGCCGAATTTTATCTTTACTCGGCCGCCGACTTAGCCGAATTTATGCTTCACTCAGCCGCCGGGCACTTGGCCGAATTTCGGCTTCACTCACCCAGAAATTTCTGGAGCGGCCCTTAGCCGAACTTCACCTTTAGTCAGCTGAAATTTCTGGAGTGGCCCTTAGCCGAATTTCATTTTTTATTTTTTATTTTATTTTTATGATGAACAGGTTGTTAACAGACTGCAACAGACTAGACAACCAATAAAAAAAGATGAAAAATTCGTCAGGATATTTCGATTACACACAGGTTTGATTTAGAACTATGGTTCTAAAAAATTTGTCTTAAGCTGTTATCACCCGTGTATAATTAAAATAATCAAACCGAATTAATCAACAATTTTATTAATTTTGATGACGAAGCAGATACAACAAAATAGAAAAAGAAAATACAATAACAATGATAAAAGGATATGCTACGATCTGAGCCGAGACGAACTCTTTCCTTAAGACAAATTTGCTCCGGCATGTACCCCGGTTTACAGCAATTGTCTCCCAGGAATTCTCAGATTACCTTTCAGAATAGTGGTACTACAGATTCTGAACACCGGCGAACTCGAACAGTTCTTCAGAGATTTCTCTTCACTTGATGCAAGAACAGACTTATGCAAAAGAGTGATATGTATGCTATTTGCTGGTGTTGTAAATCAGTGTATTTTACTTCCCATTCATGTAGCTCGTTTATATAGCAGAGGACATGGAAAAACTGATGGAAATGAACAAATTTCACTCGAATTGAATGTCATAAATATCGCATTATGTTGGAACTTGGAAAGCTAAAAGCCTCGGCTTTAATCACGACTTAAAGTAGAACATGAACAAGCCTCACTCTCACAGACAGACAGACCGAAAAATAAATTAACGCTGCAAAACCGAACTCGACCTGAACCTTCAAATCGAGCCGCATTCGTGTACGCAGGACACGCGGGCATGCACAAGCCCAAGGGTAAATCTGGATTGGATTTGCACCCCCCATGCGCCCGCGTAGAGAACGGTGTATAATGTTGGTTTCTTATTCCAACTACACTAAAACAATATCATATAAATATTGCTTCTTTTTCCTTCTTCCAACCAATGTGGGAGAAAAGTTTCTTCCCATTTTTCCTTTTCATAACACACACTTAAGCCCAATAGGCCCAATATGACATATCATCAATTGTCCAACAAACCGACTTTAAGCGTTAATTTCTCATTCACTCGTTATCCGAATTGAATGATTCCAAATCCTGAATTCATCTACGACTCACGTAGTTTTCAGAATTAATAAAACATTACATATATTCTATACAAGAATATATCCGAAATACGCTTACAAAGTCACTGAATAAAATGATTATAAAATCATTTTTAATTCATTTTTAATTCAATTCCACATTTTCTCCAACAGGATTTTGGAGGAGTTCTTTCACACTTAATTAGACTTGCTCAAGCTTAATTATATGAAACCGTTTAATTTAAAATACTCTGGGAGCTAGTATAATTTAATGCTCCATAATCAATGAAACCAGAGATAATTAAAATGGTAGACTCTTTCTATCTAATAAATAAAGTTGTTGCACATTAAGTTGTTTCACAAAACAAAAAAAAGTTGTTTCCCATGCTTGTCTTGCAGGTATGTTTTGAAGATATGCCGCAGTTACAATATTTTTCATTGTTCTGTTGAATCATCATAGTAGTATTTTATATAGAATCGTAAGATATTCGATTATCGCAGTTTGCATAAGTTAATTGGCAAGATTTAGAAAGTTGATGGGCTAGGCTCTCCATCACTTGATGTAAAATTTCTAAGCTGAATTGAAGCGGATGTTTAGCCACGCACCAACATCCCTGATTTCAGACACCTTGCAACTTGTCGGGGCGAACTAGCATTCTTCGTCTCAAAGAATGAATTGAAGGTACCATCCGAACCGTTTGAGAATGCCCTTTTCGATTGTTTTCCAAACTATAGACCTAGAATGGAGGATATTCGGAGGTTTTTCATGAAACTGGAACTGAAATCAGATGGTAAGGTTGTGTTACTTGATAACCGCAATGTGCTTATTCAAACTGGGCCCAAAAGTATTATAATCGTCTGTTCTTTAGAAGAGAATAGTTTCTAGGGAAGTTTCCAATGCATATTTCGAAGTTGACCATTGACTATCGCCTCAATGAGGAAGCATCCCTAGCCCCGGTTTGGTTCGAGTTTCCTGGGCTTCCAATACCATTGTTTAATAATCATGATATCCGGAAGTTAGCATCTTTAATTGGTCGACCCCTATAGTGCTTGTGGAAATGGATCTTTTGAGACCGAGGTGCCAACCTGGATTGGAAAAGATGTTACTGATGGTTTCTAGCAAAGTGCTATAGCTGAAACATGGCCGGATTACTGTGACATTTGCAGACATATTGGCCACAGTGAAAATACGTGTTGAAAGAAGAACCCTCCAAAACATGATGAGAAGCGTGAGGGGAAAGAGTCCCAAACAAAGACTCAAGTCTACTGGCCAAAAGTAAATATTGATCATCCGATGACGGGGATTTTTAATACCTCAAATCCATCTCAGAAAGAGCAAATGGAAAATAACAAAAATGTAGGCGATGCTGTAGATATAGTATTTTGGTTGAGGTCAATGGCATGAATGATACAGATAAGAGGGTGAAGAATATTGAAGAATCTTATGTGGATGATTTTATTCTTGACGAGGACTTACTTGATTATCAAAAAGATTAGCAGAGGAAATAGAACATCACTACAACAAATTAGGTTTTTAGAGACCGTACCTTTAGGGACGACAATTGTCGTCCCAAAATAAAGATTATTAGGGACGACATGTCGTCCCTAAAGATCGGTCAACGTTCGATTAATTAAATATGAGAAATTTAAATCTTTCGGGACGATTCTTTATTTTTTGGGACGACAATGTCGTCCCTAATAATCATTAAATTTCCCGCCCTTCCACGTGGATTCCAGAGTGGCAAATTTTACCCGGGAAACTCTTTAGGGACGACAAAGTCGTCCCTGTTTTTAATTTTTTTCCCACCCAAAATTTCATGAAATAATTTGAATTTTTATTTATTTAATAGGACGACATATGTCGTCCCTAAAAATGAAATTTTTCTTAAAAATGATTTTTTTTATTTAAAATGATTTTTTTATTAAAAATTATATTTAATATTTAAAATTCAAAATTTTAACCTAAAAATTTTATTTAATATTTAATAATTATATTTTTGTATCTAAAAATTATATTTAATATTTTAAATTCACTACTCGTTAATCAATATCGAGTTTGAAATCAACATTTGACTTATAAGTAACGAGATTGAGTTTTAATTTACTACTTATTAATCAATCTCGATGTTGAATTCAACATTTGACTTAAAAGTAACGAGCATCGGATTTGAAAATCACTACTCGTTAATGAATCTCGAGTTTGAAATCAACATTTGACTTATAAGTAACGAGTCTCAAGTTTGACTTATAAGTAACGAGCCTAAAGGTTTTGAAAATCAGTAATCATTAATCAATCTCGAGTTTGAAATCAACATTTGACATATAAGTAACGATCCTCGGGATTGAAGACCAGTACTCGTTAATCAATCTCGAGGTTGAAATGAACAATGGACTTATAAGTAACGAGCATTGATTTTGAATTTACAACTTATTAATGTTTGAAATCAACATTTGACTTATACGTAACGAGCATTGAGTTTGAATTTACTACTTATTAATCAATATCGAGTTTGAAATCAACATTTGACTTATTATTATCGAGCATAAGGGTTTGAAAATCAATATTGATTAATCAATCTCGAGTTTGAAATCAACATTTGACTTATAAGTATCGACCCTAAGGGTTTTGAAAATCGGAATCATTAATCAATCTCGAGTTTGAAATCAACATTTGACATATAAGCTAGTAACGATCCTCGGGATTGAAGACCAATACTCGTTAATCAATCTCGAGGTTGAAATGAACAATGGACTTATAAGTAACGAGCCACGATTTGAAAATCACTAATCGTTAATCAATCTCGATGTTGAAATCAACATTTGTCTTAAAAGTAACGAGCTTTGGGTTTGAAAATCATTACTCATTAATCAATCTCGAGTTTGAAATCAACATTTGACTTAAAATTAACGAGCCTAAGGTTTGAAAAGCACTACTCGTTAATTCAATACTGATCAATCAATCTTGAGTTTGAAATCAACAATTGCCTAAGTAACGAGCCTCGGGCTTGAATTCAATAATGATCAATCAATCTCGTGTGAATGAGTTAGATCGTTATCGATCATTGTGATAGTACTATCTACTATGGCTCGGTCGATCGATATCGAGCGAAATAGTTAAGAGTTAGGGTTCGTTATCGAGCGATCGATTTCAATCTCAGGGTTCATTATCGATCATTGTGATAGTACTATCTACTACGGCTCGATCGATCATTATATCGAGCGAATGAGTTAGATCGTTATCGGTAATGAGAGATCGATTTGAATCTCGGGGTTCGTTATCGAGCGAATGAGTTAGATCATTATCGAGCGAATGAGTTAGATCGTTATCGATCATTGTGATAGTACTATCTACTATGTCTTGATGGATCGTTATCGAGCGAAGGAGTTAATAGTCGGGGATCGTTATTAAGAGATTGATTTGAATCTCGGGGTTTGTTATCGAGCGAATGAGTTAGATCATTATCGATCATTGTGATAGTACTATATACTATGTCGCGATGGATCGTTATCGAGCGAAGGAGTTAGATCGTTATAGTTATCGAAGAAAATAGTGTTATATATATTATGAATGAAAATATTGTTCTATTTATAATATTAAGGTTTTTAATCAAAAAAATGTAATATTAGAGTTTGTAAATTATTTTTTTTATAAAAGTTTATTTAAAGGGACGACATTGTCGTCCCTTTAAACAAAAAGTCAAAAGTTTTATGAAATTTTGGAGGGGAAAATACGCCAAAATTTTTTTTGGTTTAAAGGGACGACTTTTGGTTATTAGGGACGACAATGTCGTCCCTTTAAACAAAAAGTCAAAAAATTTATGAATTTTTGGAGGGGAAAATTTGGCCGCTAAAACTTTTTTTGGATTTTAAGGGACGACTTTGTCGTCCCTAAAAAGAAAATGTCGTCCCAAAAAAAGACCCTGGTAATATAGTCGGGCAGACTATTTTTTCCCTCTTTCTTCGATCTTCTCGGTTTTTCTTCCAATCTTTCCGGCGATTTCACCCAATTTCCGGCGATTGTTTACGATTTTCAACAACCAATCACCTCTAATCTCATTCATAAACTTGGGTAAACCAATTTTCATCTTATATTCATCAAATTTTTCCTCTCATTCTATCTTTTTCTTCTTCCTTGGCATAGCTCCGGCGATTTGGGCGAATTTGGGGTGATTTCCGGCGCTCGGTTTTTCATTCTTTCTTTCGTATATCATCGAATAACTGAGGTTCTTTTGAAATGTTAATTCTCGTTTTACTCTTTTATTTTATTTTTTTCTATTTTTAATTTTGTTGTTGTTTTCTATGTTTGATATGCTTTTTAACTATGATGGTTTGATTTGTCTTGAAAGTACTTTTAATTAGTTGTCAAGAATGTCGATTTGTTTGATACAAATTAGTTTTAGCTTCTCTTTGTTGTGAGGGCATAAAAGCGATTGATTCCGTCTTTTGCAGCCACCGGAAAGGCAGGCGGCGGTGGTGGGCGGAGGTTGTGGGTATCGTCGTTTCTCTTCGATCCGAGCCGCGAATCGCATTCTCAAACAAGCAATTAAGGTAATAAGCATCGTCATCCTTTTTATTTCTTCTATTTTTTCAGCTTAGTGAATTTTGTTTGGATAATTGAGTTTTATGTTTCAATTGCATCTGAGTTTTGTTTTAGAAAGTATTGGTTTTGAGCATTGGAGGTGGGACATTTGGTGTTGACCTCTTCTATTGATCAGTAAGCTCGTCTTGTTGTTTTACAGTTTTTATAGCATTCCTTTTGTGTGTATGACAGTGTGTGTGCTAGATTAAAACTGTAGTCAGTGTTAGCTTTGTGTGAAAAATATAGCTAGTGTTCATTTGATCTAATCCTTGTAAAGAATCAGTCTCAACAAATGCACTTGGTTTGATAAACCAAGGTGACTTGTCTGGAAGAGACTAATTATGTGCCAACTATGTTACGTTTATCTTCCGAATGCATCCGTATGTGAATTTCACTCTTTTGTTCTCTTAGATATGTACGGTTCACAAGCTTGGGTATATGGAAACTCGGGATGAGCCGAAAGTAGTAAACGAGCAACCTTTTACTTCTCATACCGTGGCAGATGAATCTTTACTTAACGAAAACACAACAACCAAATCTGTTGGAAAGGTACTTGGAATTGATTCTATATTCTCTTAATGTTTAAAGTGTACAGTTTTTTTTTTTTTTTTTTTGACTTACTTTGTTTGAAAGTATTTAATAATCAACCATTAGTATAGTATAAAAGTGCTGGCAAGAAGATTACTTCTAAAAAATCATCATTATTATATAACAATAACCACGATGCTACATTTGCACATTCAGGAAGTAGCTATGATAGATGGTATTTGCACGTTAAGTTGTTAAAATACGTTTATTTTACAAATATAAGGATAACATGGTGATATTATACCGTGGAGGGTAAATACTCGTAGATATAAGTGTATTCAGTGCATTTGATTATACAATACATTGAAAACAATAATTTCGAGTAGGTTTTGTCTCGCCGCATCTAGTGTTTATGTACCATACATATCGTGTGTTTTGAGGTCTATATAGTTATAGTGTGGTACTTTTTGCTCTCCAATGCATATAGTGATATAGCTCTTTTCCATTCCACGAAAAACTCGCAAGAACGATACTACATATTCTTCTTGCAAGCATCCGTGCTTTAACAGCTTGTGGTGACCGTCCGCTTTGTAAGTGTTTTCCATTTATTTACTCCTTTGATTTTAAAATCTTGCATTTCAATGAAGTTCATGCTTTGTAATAGTCACTCTCAAGGTCAATATATATAAAATACTTTTGACATTTCTTATTTCTTCTTCGATGTGAGTTTGAAATCAACAATTTCCTAAGTAACGAGTAACGAGCATTGGATTAAAATGAATTGTTATTTTAGGCTAGAAACCGGAGTTTGGTTTATAGTTTGTTGATTTTGGATTGAAATGGTTTACAACCTGTGTTGAAAATTATTTGTGGTATACACGATGGATCACAAACATAACTTATAACTTTGTTTTAAATATTTTGTTGGTTAACCGTACGTTACGATGGAATTTACGATTTTCATATTATTATTATGTTTATTCATCCCCTAGCTAGTAGTTTTGGTTCATTTGGATGATTTTTGGTTCATTTGGATGATTTTTGGTTCATTTGGATGATTTTTGATTCATGTTAATGTTGCGTTTCGATTTTTCGGCATGCGAGGGCATGCAAAAACAAATGCAATAGAACATGAAGATTCCCTTCTAGATGTCGGGCCACAACAATGTATAATCAGTCGCATGTGAAAGATGTGATGGGTGGTAAAAGTAATTGTTTTAACTTGTTCCCGGAATCCTCTGATGATTTTAACTTTATTGTAGAGATGAGATCGGGTGGTAAAAGTAATAATATTAATAGTTCCCGGAATCCTCTGATGATTTTAACTTTATTGTAGAGACTCGCATAGCTAATATTAATAGACCGTTTCTGCAATGAATTTTATCTTTTGGAGATAAAAATTATAAAAATCACTTTATCAACTAAGGACCTAGAAAAACACAAAATAAACACGGCCTAACATTAAAGATTGTTAGGAATGTGGTACAATAGGTGCTAAAATAAACATACAAAATAAAATAGCAACAATTTTGTTCATACTCCCTCCGTTTTTTTTATCTGTCACATTTATGAATTTACTATTTTTTTATTTATATGTCATTTTATATTTTCAATGCATCATTTATTATTTTTTTCCTCCTTTTTCAATAAAGTATTTACATCTCCAATAAAAAAAATACATTTTCAATACTAAATACTCATTTACCAACAAAGTATTTACATCTCCAATAAAAAAAATACATTTACAATACTATATTTTTTTTCACTCATTCATTTCCAGTACTATATTTTAGGCATATTAATTACTTTCTTAATTTGTGTGATTCTTCTCTCTGTGACATATAAATAAAAACGGAGGGAGTATAATTTAAGAATTACAACAATTTGAAAAATACTAAAAATAATGTGAAGTAAAAAACCCTAACTGCGGCGAGTGAAACACTATAACTTTAAGACAATTTGCTTCAGTATAGTGTCTATGGTTCTAGCAATTGTCTCTCATGATACAACGTTTACATGTTCAATGTAGAGACACTTCAAACTTTGAACATCGGCAAAATCTATCGTGTCCCGAAATCTCTTCAACAATGCATAAAGTGACTGTTAAATGCAACGCTGTTTATGTATGCCTTGAAAGAAATTAATAGGAGAGTCAACATTGAATTCCAAACACCCACGATCATATTCACTTCTTTTTTTTGAAGGATCATATTCACTTCTGACACACGATCACTTTAAGCACTTATTACGATATGAAAAATATTATGTGTTTTCCATAACACATAATATTTTCCATATCGTAATAGCACTTAAAAAATTATTTTGACATCATAATTATTTTTTCTCAAAATAAAACTTAACCAATAATCACGTATATTCTTCTCAAAATAAACCCCCGATTTTCACTTAAACTAAAAAGAAAATATGTGAATATATACGGTTAAGCTTTATTTAGAGAACTCCAACCACATAAGCCCAAAACAAAGTTTTGGCACATGATCATGCCTTTTAAGTTCTATTTGGATACAAAGAAGTTCTCTCTCTCTTATTTTTCTCTTTCCGACCATTTCTTGCTTTCTGACTGTTATCCGCCTTCTTCTCCGGCCTCGCCGATGAAAGAATCGAGCCACAGCTCCCTCCCTCTACTGCAGAGGATGAGGATAAAATGCGTAGATCTTTAAAAAAAAAAGTGAAATTTTGCGATTCATTTGATGAGGATTTTGTGGGTGAATTGAAGGTTGCATGTTGATGGATGAGAATCCTGATGAGAATATTGACCCGAAGAAAGGTGAAGACGAATTTATTGCTTCTAGAAATGTTTCTCCGAAAAAGAGATCTTACAGTTGCCGTAAAGAGTTCAAAATTTCAATCCTCCTGTGATTTTCAACGAAAATTTACTGGATTTTGATGGGATTCAGGTTGTCGAACCAAACGATTTAAACCAGAGTACAAACATGTTTCATTGAGCCATCCGACCAATCAGAGGGTTAGATTAATTCAAAATTAATCTTATTAATTTCGCCCCAATGACTTTTCTTGAGGGAAAAGTCTGCCATTACTTTTCCAAGGGGAAAAGTTTGATGATGTGTCTCGGCCAATCAGATTAAAGCATTGGCTCCTCCTCTCCACTATATAAAGAACCCCATATGGATGAAAGTTTATTCATTCAGTTTTCTCTTGTCTTTTCCACCACAAAAGAGAGTCTCATATAGATCTAGTCGTTCATGTAGATCTAGATTCGAGTCGAAGAGAAGTCGGAGCACTCGTAAGTTCGCCGGAGCTCGGATTTTTGAAGTGCCTCTAAATCCGAGACGTAAAGCCGTTGTATCTTGGGAGACATTTGCTACTATCGTGGGCACCATACCAGAGCAATTTGTCTTAAGGAAAGAGTAACTACTCGCCTCGGTTTGTCTTAGTCCTTTATTTTGTGCATACTACTTTATTGTCTATCGTTTTTGAATCGATATGCATGATGATATCTATCTTGTTAGATCTCGCTAAATAATATGAGTTATAATATTCGCATGATTTATTTTCTAGATTAATATTCTGTAATTTAATCCGTAAATTACGGATCTGTTCCGTAAATCACTCCACACACGACACCTATCCCAACAAGCTTAAGACAAATTTGTGTCCGTGTGTTGTAAGAGGATTGTTTGAATCGATTACTTGCAGATCTTGTCGAATTGTTTAATTCCACTCTTGATCTCGTACGTATATGGAATAATTTTATTGCTAAGTTAATGCGATAAATAGTTGGTTTTAGATCTGTTCAATTGTATGCATCTATAATAATTTCGCTGTGCACAGTAATTGATAATATATGGTACGTGCCCAATATTTGGTTTTTCTTCGCTGCTGTTGATCAATTTGAAGTACTATTTATTTGTTAGATTGATCTTTTTTGTGCAAACCAATTAATTGTAATTGATTGCTCATTCGTCAGGAAAAGGAAATAATAAAAATTTCCACTAGCCAACACTAAATCATAATTTATGGAGACTAAATGTATGGTTGATTGTTTTGGTGAAAGATCCCACAAAAAAAAAAAAAAAGGCAGGAAAAAAAAATCTTGACCTCCTATGGAATAATAATGTGATTGGTATGCAGTATATTTTGTTTCCTTCTGTATGTTGAGTTAGTCGTAAAATGGAAAAAAAAAAAAAAAAAAAAAAAAAAAAAAAATGTTATAAAACTAAGAAGATAATGGAGGAAGAACAAGAGGAAATACAATTATAGAAGAAAGGAAAATTGCTTGTGTATTATTCCAACGATATAAGGGGTATTTATAGTAGAGATTACAACGCGAACACAATAATCAATTAATCACAAATCTACTTAAATCAATCGAATAATAGATAATCCATCAACGATATTATTTCATAACACTCCCCTTGGATATCTATTATTTAAACATACAACGTATATGATATGCGCTCATTAAAACCTTACTAAGAGAAAACCCAAAGGTGGGAAAAAAAATCTTAGTTAAGGAAAAAGAGTACATATTTATCCGGTTGATTTACTCCCCCGAACCAAGCGTCAATTTCGATATTTCAATTGCCGCATCCCAATGCTCTTCAATGGTCTTTCAAATGTTGCAGGTCGACACTCGTCTTGATAAATAATTATCGGTTGACCGGATCTCGTTGCACGTCAATCTTCTCATTCTTTTGCAAATCATGAGTAAAGAATAACTTGGGTGAAATATGTTTTGTTAATCTCCATTAATATAGCCTCACTTCAATTGAGATATGCAAGATGCATTGTCTTCATGCAATTAAATAATTTTCCATTCTCATCTAGACAATGTCTCAATTGATTGTCTCGATCGTAGTTGCATAACGTATATGTCATGTACTATTAACTTTGCTAGAAAAACCCAAAGTGGGAAAAAAACTAGACAAAGTAAATAGTTCATGTCATATGCGTTTCTATGTGTTGCACCGATCGTCTCATTAAAAACCTTTAACTAAGAAAACCCTTTGGGAAAAACTTGGTTAAAGGGAAAAAGAGTACAATCATTGGTTTTAAGACCAAATCCACACAAAAGTTTTGAAGTTGTCGCTCTTCCTGACGACAACAATCTTTCAAATGTACACATTCCATTATTATAAACACTTATTATCCAAAACCGATGTAGAATAATCTTAGTGAACAAATCTATGAGATTGTCACTTGAGCGTACTTTTGCATATCACTCTTTTTAGAGTTTATTGGATCGTCGAATGTAGGGGCTAATAAGCGTCATTCCCACTACTAACTTGTGCAACACATGCAACACAATCAACACCGTAATCGCCTAAATAATGGGGGAAGTAATATAATCGAAATTTGCATGCATATATTTCCACTATCATGCATCGTAATTCCTTAAAATTTATGACATTAACCATGCATTACTTACATATTCCTTTCTCAATAGGAATCTACTCAACTCGGTCATACTACATTCAACATGAATGATAACGACCTTAACCATATGCATGTTGCGATTGTCATATTAATTCATTTCGAAATCCACCAAGGATTTTCATATCAATATTAATGTCTAACGACCCGTAAATATACCGTCATGACATAAAGTTACGCGCGTATATATTAGTTAGCGGAATATTATATTATCTATAATGGAGAATATATTTGATCATTAACAAACAAATATTTCCAATTCAAACTCAACCTCAATTGCTTATTTCATTTTTACCTAGTCGAGTGTTTATGGCACTCGCGAATGACTTAGTACCGATCCGTATATAATAATAGCAATTAAAGAGGCAAATATGTCGTCGACGACTATTATATTTTATTATAATTTCTCCCATAAAATTCATTGCTAATTCGATATTAGCATAAACCAATTCCTTATCAATGTATGGATTGGTTGTTCCGCAACCCCAATATTTAATCATTTGATGCACGTGCAATTTTTGTTTTGGGGTTTTCGTCTACAAGACGAATCTCTTTAAGAGATTTCATGAGTGACTGAATATCAATAATAAATTGATCATTCTTCCGCGGATTTTTATTTTTAACACCGATCGGTCTTCTACGCTTCTGGCGTAGAGAAATATCTTCAATCATACTGTTGGTGCATTTGTAAATAGTCACTCATTTAATTTCAATATAGGCATCTGGCATATTACTTGTTAAATACTACAAGTAAGATTATTTTCGCAGTTCAGTTAAACTGATGCGTGGAAGATCGTTTATCTTGTTAAAATTTCTCGGCATTCTTTTATTTTAACATGAGATTTTCTTTATCTCCCCCTAATGCCGAGAATCGATCTTCATCGAACATGTTGCACCGAGCTATACATTGATGCTCTTTTATTCGCTTCATGCGATTTACACATATAAAACATAGTGGTTTCAATTAAATATCTCATTCTATGAGATTTTTGAAAGCAATATCTCTCTTGCGCTTCATGCGTTTAATATATCACTGTGTGATTTTAGATTCTTCAAGAATCGTTCGAAAAAATTCACGTTATATTTAGAGAAATCACTAGAATGAGACAACGAACTTTTGGTTCGTTTCTCCCTCTTTCTCGGAAAATATTTGATATATGCAAAATGTGCATAATCTACCCTTCGTGGGTTTCATGTAAATGAATAATATATGAACTCATGGTTCATATATGTCCATATTTGTCACGAGATATAATGGATTTTCCTCCTCTTATTCTCGGACAACATTTTTTCATAATCGGTATCTAGAAAATTTGCAATTACCCGTGACGGATTCAACATTTTAATGTTAGAGATCCTCTTATGCGGGTATCAACAAATTTCTTTAATATTTTCCGATTTGGGGAGAAGCATTATCTCCTTTAGAGATATTTTATCAATTCTCACAATGCTTATTAGGATGATTAAGTCAAGCGATTTTGAAATTAATAATAATATTCACAATTAAACAACACCATGTATCATGTAAATGATAATATTGACAATCAAACAACACAATGTATCACGATTCCTAAGACAAGCAATTCATATGGGATCTATTACTAGAACAACTCAAGGAATCCTCGATAACCGAAAAGTCCGTAAAAATTATATGTCAATAGACACTATCTTACCAAAATGTGATCACTTACATAATAAATGGCAAGAACTTTTCTCGACTAAATGCATGTTTCTATCTTATATTATGAATAGATAAATCATGCATTACATAGAGCATAGTATTAAAGATGATTTGATTTAATAATGCGTTCAACTTCTCAGAAATAATGAGAATTCAAAATATTTTTTAAGAATTAAGTCATAGTCTATCAAATTCTAAAATATTTTAGTGAATTAATATGATAGAAATGAATTGTTATATTGAAGAAATCTTCACCGTCGATTAGAAAATTGTATTAGTATAAATCGATTTTCTACAAATTGAGAATATCAATTGAAACGAGTAAATCTATTCTTATGCAAAAGGTGTATGAACTAAGATGCTCACGAAAATTGGCATCGAAAGATACATTTTAAGTTCAACACATTTAATCATCTTATTTAGCCATAAGCGAAAATCAAAACGATCATTGAAAATAGAATAAAGTCTTATCAATAGACTAAGTGTAGAGCATCCGAAACAAAGAGTTTTGGATCTATAATTATTATTATAACACATTAACCCATATCATATCATTTTCAGTGTAGCTACCATTCGAGTTCACTTAATATTGCTATTATGGGAAGAGTATTTTATATGTGTCAAGAAGAATTCATCTTAATGCCCATAAATAAAACCAACATCTCGTATATGAAGATCACCATTGTATTAAAAATTACCATCAAAACTGTGTCAACTAGAGGAATTACATATATACCACAACTTAAACTAAAGAGGAATTACCAACCATCGAGCAAAATGACACAATCAACCGACGCCAACTAACTTCAAGTTGTGAAGCCAACTAACTTCAAGTTGTGTTATCAGTGGCATATCAAAATCAACTAAAATAAACCCACAACCTCCGGTTGACATAGTGGCATATTAACCAAAATATTGACTATTAATTGGCCTTGACTATGTTATGATTGTCATTGTGATAGGAAACATATTTTCCACGACCATGGCATGATTGTCATTGTGATAGGAAACATATTTTCCACTACCACGGCCTCTACGATCTCCACCGCGACCACGACTTGCGCCAAAATGGCCAAAATTTGAAGATTTTGTCACATTCACTTCAGGGAATGAACTTGCACCAATAGGGGTTATTGGTTTTCATATCCCACACATGTGGTAGGTGTGGCCTGGTCTATTTTACAATCGGTAGTGCCACTTCAAGGGCATACCATTACGATAAAATGATAATCATATAACTTTATTGATATATTCAGTAGATTTTTATCTCTAAATTTCAGATCACTCGTGGAAACATTTTTTAATGGAGTTCGGTCCTTAGTTATTTCGTGAATAACATCTCCACGTTTTTGCTATGAATCTCAAGTTCACTTTTAAGAGTATTTGGCATGTCCGACGTTCAAATATGTGAATTTCATATTCACTTTCGTCAATCGACGACATGTCCGTTAATGTGAATTTTATATTCACTTTTACGAGCTTTATATTTTCATATGGATTTCGGTCCATTATATACTCTTTTCGAATATTGATCATCTTCACGTGATCATATATATGTTTCCATAATAAAACTTAGCCTTCATGGCTCATATCAAATTTATTGACTTGATCCATCATTTTATTAATGTTATCAAGATGCACAAATCAAATCGATAAATTAATTTTGCCATATAATTTCAACCGTGGTGTAATAAAAATGGTTGAATTAATAACGATTTAAAATACGCGAATGCGGAGTTGAGCCAATCACGTATGAGTTTCGGTTAAACGACCCACTCTCAAGTGGCCGAACCATTCTTTCAAAGTTCATAAGGATCTCATACGGATCTCGAACCTTTCGGTAAAACGACGACCAACTTCGAGTGGTCGAACCTTTTCTCAAATATTTCCATAATTCATATGGATCTCAAACCTATCTTTCAAATGGTTTTATAATTCATACGGATCTTTCACCGTTAATACTCATATTCTATCTCTCGTCAAAATAATGACGGAGAAATATCATGGCCTTTACACGGTCATGGTTTGTCTCAATATTATTAATGACAAATTTTACCAAGACCCATAATTAAGTGCAATTCAATATCCATGGCCCATGATAAATAATTTTTTTTCTGTCGGCGTAATTGGATGTATTACTTTCAGATAGAATTGGATACTCCCCCGGTATATTTGTCTTTTTCGGCTGAATCCCAAAATCACACCATCATCTGGTTCCTTGTACATTGATCAGCCAATTTTCTTGACAATGTGGGTCGCAATTTTCAAGTCCCACAAATTGTGGCTTTAAGTTTGACGATAATTAATTAATAAATTAAATAACTAAATAGAGAAATACGGCATGTTTAAAAGGTCATAGATAATTGATCTTATCATCAATATTTCTGTATCATGGATCCAATATCTCTGTACCTTTGATTTGAGTATAGAAAAGAAAAAAAAAAAAAAAAGGCAAGATGATTGTTAATTTCCTATTCCAAAAAAAGTGTAATAATAACCAAGTCATCGTAAAATAAAGCCTGCCATAAAGATGCAAAAAAAAACACTTCCCTTTTATTGGATCCGGTATATATTTTGCCGTGGAAGTTTTTGAAGCTTTGTACTTGAACCATCGGGTGTGGTCTGCCTTCATGGTCATGATGGGTACGGGCACAGGCACCACCAGGGAAGAGAGTTCGTCGGATCGAGAACGGTTAGCAATGAAGGCTAGCAAAGAAGGCTCGATGGATGGTAAGGAATATCATGTGCTCAGTTGACGGAGACTCGTGCTGATAACGTGTTATAAAACTAAGAAGATAATGGAGGAAGAACAAGAGGAAATACAATTATAGAAGAAAGGAAAATTGCTTGTGTATTATTCCAATGATATAAGGGGTATTTATAGTAGAGATTACAATGTGAACACAATAATCTGAATTAATCACAAATCTACTTAAATCAATCAGAATAATAGATAATCCATCAATGATATTATTTCATAACAAAAAAATCTTTATTGAACAAGTCCTCATAAATCGTATTGATGATTCTGCATCATTGGAGTTACGCTCCAACTTTTTCTAGGGTATGTATGTTAATTCATAAAGAGGAATACCCGTATGGACTTTTCATGCAAAGGGGTGTGTGATATAATCTAATTATATAATGTTTGTCTTGTGTATAATAAAAAAAAAAATAAACAAGGAAAAAGCCGATTTCGAAAATCGAGTGGTAAATACCGCATGCAAATGTTCATATCTATAGACGAAAGTCTCAATATATGTTATGTGCACGTCAGGGCTGCTAAATTAAGTTTCATGGTGCTTTATTATTAATTAGGCAAGTACTTCATTTTGATGAACCATGTTTGTAACCCTTTGCTGCATCAAGGTACTAAGGTACTTGTTGATCGTCGTCATATTTAACATTGAGATGTTTGTACGTACTTCAATAGGAGTTAGATTTTTGTGTTGCGGCTGGACTTATATTGAACATAAATAAATGATAAGTGTGCCTTTCATTTATTCATTGAATATAATTGGTTTATGGCATGCGATTTGATAGTGGTGCTACCTAGTTGGCGTTTGTATTGAGCTTATTTGCAACCGAACCGCCCGTTTGATTGTGTCTTTTGTGACACAAGTGCACGTATCCGTTGAAGCACTAGACGTAGCACCAGTGACCGATAGATCTCATTCTTTTGGATAGAGAAATTCGGTGGTGCAACGAACAATGCTTTGAATGACCAAACCGGATTGATCAGTATAATGACAGTGAAAATGTCTGTTGAGCACAAAGTGATGCTCCGTATATAGCCATTGAGATTGGCTTTAAGAATTGCTTACATGCTTGAGTAATT
Organism: Gentiana straminea; assembly: GCA_036785695.1. NCBI lineage: Eukaryota > Viridiplantae > Streptophyta > Magnoliopsida > Gentianales > Gentianaceae > Gentiana > Gentiana straminea. The sequence continues at coordinate 2,152,510 of JAVUPR010000412.1, read as the reverse complement.
TGCTTGTGACACTATGACTAGGAATTGCAAAATTTCAAATTCGTTCGTCTATTGATGAACATGGTGTTGTTACCAAATTTGAAATTTGATCCTCATCACAAGTGTCTAATATGTGTTGAAGCCATGTTGGCTAACTCACCGGTTGACCGGTAGAAAGGAACACAAACCTCTAGATTTGTGTAAACTAGAGGTGATAAAAGTAGTTTGTTACTTTTGTTGAGTATAGCACCAAATACTATGATGTCTAAATGCTGAAAAGCGATTATAAGGCTCGTGATGCCTTGAGGTTATCAGAATAAAAATAAACATAGCAAACGGATGAGATGTATCCGTAGGGATAGTGATGGTGGATATGATGTATTGTTTCATGAGTCTTGCTAAGGGCCCGGCATCATTCATCAAACAATTACACCATACACACCTCAGTCAAGTGGTATGGCTACTTGCAAGAACCGAACTCTTAAAGAGTTGATGGATGCTATGTTGATAAGTTCGAGTTTACATCAGAACTTGTGGGGGGAAGATGTCCTATCAGCAGAATTCATTTTGAACAACATCCCTTCAATGAAGAAGGGTGCTACCCCATATGAACTGTGGAAAGACTACAGATTCTTGGAAATGTGGGGGTGTTTGGCTAAGGTCGAAGTACCTAAACCAAAGTGAGTGATAGGATCTAAGATCATTAGTGACTATTGGTTTTGATGCATAAATCAGACATCAATGATGTACATGAACATGTCATCACCGAGTCTAAGAATGTGGTGTTCATTGCGGATATCTTTCCTGTAAGGAAAGTGTTAAAGAAGAAGCAAGCATGAGTAGGCGGACATATAAGAGAATGGTCCTCAAGAAATCGAGGAACATAATCTTAGTAAGAGGGCTAGGACTTCCAAGTCCTTTGCTCCGGATTTTCTGACCTATATGGTAGAAATCGAACCCATGACATATGCTGAGGCAATGTCAATACCAGAAGCTCATTTCTGGCAAGAGGTGATAAATAGTGAGATCCATCGTGCATAACCTCACTTGGATTTTGGTTGGTCTCCCAACGGAAATATACCACTCGAGTGCAAGTGGCTTTCCAGAAGAAGTTAAAGGTTGATGGATTTATTGTAAGGCGTTGTTGGTAGCCCGAGGGTATCAACAGAAAAAAGGCCTTGGCATTTTACTCACCAGCTGTGAGAATTACTTATATAAGGGTTCTCATCGATATAGCTGGAGTCAATAACCTAGAAGTCCATCAAATGGATGGTTATGGTGAGTTGAAAGGAAAGGTGTACTTGGAACAACCCGAGGGGTTCATAGTTCCAGGACAAGAGAGTAAGGTGTGTAGACTTGTGAAGTCTCTCAGTGGGCTCGAATATTAGCCAGAGCAATGGCATATCGAGTTTGACAATGTTATATTGTCAAGTGGGTAGGACATATATATTTCTACATTACGAACACACCTATGTGATAGTATGTCTATGACATGCTAATAATCGGAAGTACTCATGAGAGTATCATGAATACGAAAACGATGTTGACAAGGGACTTCGATGTGAAAGACCTGGGAGTTGCAGATTTGATACTAGGGAGTAAAATCTCTAGAATATTTGATGGACTTGTGGTGACGAACTCATTATATTGAGTCTGTTTTGAAAAGATTTAATGTCTTTGATAAAAGTCCAATGAGCACTCCACTTGACCTAAGTATGCACTTAGTCAAGAACACGAGATGAACTTGGATCAATTGAGATATTCTCAAGTGATAGGAAGTCAGATGTACATAACCAATTGTACACGACCAGACTTAGAATGTGCAGTGAATAAACTGAGTAGGTTCACGAGTAATCCAGACCATAATCATTGGAAAGCCTTAAATAGGTTGTGAGGTACATGAGGTACACTATGAGTCTGGGATTACGATATATGAGATATCCAGCAGTGTTAGAAGGATACTGTGATGCGAATTGGATATCAGATACGAAAGATTCGAAATCCACCAGTGGATACTTATTCACGATTGGTGGTGGTGGTGTGTCCTGAAAGTCTACAAGACCAACGTGCATAGCTCATTCCACATGGAAGCTGAGTTAATAGCCCTGTATAAGGCTGGAGTAGACGCTGAATGGCTTAGGAATTTCCTTGAGGATATTCCATACTAGTGGCTGCTATCAGCATACACTTGCGATAGTAAGTTGACTATAGGAAGGGCACAGAGTAGTGTGTATAATGGTAAGTCTCGACACATACGTCGTAGACACAATACCATTAAATAATTGATCTCTAATGATGTGATTTCCATCGATTATATAAGATCGAAGGAGAATCTTGCGGATCCGCTTACAAAAGGTTTAGCTAGAGATCAGATGTCAATTTTGACAACCGGAATGGGACTGAAGCCTATTACGCATGTTTCCTTGTAGTGGCAACCCAACCATGTTGATTTGGAGATCCCAAGATCATGGTTCAAAAGGGACAACTAAGCTATGAGGAACGATCCGCACTTACCCATTCGAGAGAATAAAAGTGCTATCTCGCAGAGGGTGTGAGGTTAAGCTTAGCTTTTAATGATTCCTATAGCTTGATATTCAAGTGGGGTAGGGCAGAATACCCTTGATAGAAGGTCACCTATGTAAGTGCGAAGTGGGGCCGCTTCTGTGAGAATTTTGAGGCTTGAATTCTCTAAAGCACTTTCTGAAACCAAGTGTTGTCCAGGGCCGAGACGGACACAACCATGAGAACCGAAAGGTGCTAGGGGAAATATTGTGTGAGTGCTATTGTCTTGGTTTACACTAAAGGCTGAACAGTTCAAGACCTAGTTCACCGATTAGCCGAGTAAATCCGATAGTACTTCACTAAGGCGGGTTCAAGGCCGAAGCTACCTCTCCGATGCAATATTTTTCCGTCGACTTCTCTTCGAGTCCGCATTTGCATTTGCATTAATTTTCATTCATGTGGGGGATTGTTGGAGAAAAAGCCCTTTTAAAGGGTTGAACGGTCAACTTTAGCGCGATTTACGGATAGACTCCGATATATGTCATCGAGAGTTAATGATATCATTAAATACTCCATACGGAGTAGTTGATGATGGGCTTTGGAATCACTCGATTCGGATATCGGGTGAATGAGAAATTAATGCCTAAAGTTGGTTGAAAATGTGTTGGAGATAAGAGTTGAAGGGAGTACCTCAACTCAATATCCCACATTGGAAAGATGGGAGACTTGAGCTCCGTATATAAGGGCTAGTGTATGCTCTTATAAATGTGCCCCAAGGGGCAAGGCACTTTTGTGCAGGAGGGAGGACTTAGATATTTCCACACGCGCGCGCGCGCCGCCGCCGTCCGTCCGGCTCGGCTCGTCTCGTGCTCGAGCTCGAGCTCGGTTCGGTTCGGTTCGGGTGTTACTATTAATTTTTTGGACAAAATTTCTTTATGAAATTAATTATAAAAATTAATTTAAGTAACTGTGTCATCGGACCAATAAGAATTCATTGAGTCATCCGACCAATCAGAATTCAGACGACACATCATCCGACCAATCAGAGGGGTAGATTAATTCAAAATTAATCTTATTAATTTCGCCCCAATGACTTTTCTTGAGGGAAAAGTCGGCCATTACTTTTCCAAGGGGAAAAATTTGATGATGTGTCTCGGCCAATCAGATTAAAGCATTGGCTCATCCTCTCCACTATATAAAGAACCCCATATGGATGAAAGTTTATTCATTCAGTTTTCTCTTGTCTTTTCCACCACAAAAGAGAGTCTCATATAGATCTAGTCGTTCATGTAGATCTAGATTCTGAGTCGAAGAGAAGTCGGAGCACTCTGTAAGTTCGCCGGAGCTCGGATTTTTGAAGTGCCTCTAAATCCGAGACGTAAAGCCGTTGTATCTTGGGAGACATTTGCTACTACCGTGGGCACCATACCGGAGCAATTTGTCTTAAGGAAAGAGTAACTACTCGCATCGGTTTGTCTTAGTCCTTTATTTTGTGCATACTACTTTATTGTCTATTGTTTGAATCAGATATGCATGATGATATCTATCTTGTTAGATCTGCTAAATAATATGAGTTATAATATTCGCATGATTTATTTTCTAGATTAATATTCTGTAATTTAATCCGTAAATTACGGATCTGTTCCGTAAATCACTCCACACACGACACCTATCCCAACAAACATGTGAAATTCCTAGAGGCCCAGAGAAGCCAACAGGATTGCTGAAGATCCTCCCGATGAAGTTGAAGACATATCTCAGTGCGAAACATGGCTAGGTTGCGCGCCATAGGTTTTAATTAATTTGCTTTTCTTTTAGGTCATTTGAACATCCTCTCTATCATTAAATCTAGGGGCAAGTTTTCCATTAAGTTAGTTTGATTTCCACTTGGTTTGGTCTTTCAGATCGGTTTGGTTTCATTTTGGTTCATGAGAAAGATTTAGTTTGTTTTCGATCACTTGATTTACCGGTAACTAATGAGTAATATAGGACATACCAGAGGGCCGGCTATTAAGTATATTTTCAAAGAATACCTCGAATATATTTAATAAAATATGATATTTTACAATACAAACATTAAGTAAGTAATACTATTTTATTAATACTTCACAAAATAATTAAATCATATGAGGGCTATTACATGAGCCCCAAGTGAGCCAAAAAGCTTCTTGGAGGGTTTCAACACCATGAAGCATTTCTCAAGAACATTTACAACATAGGAACTGCAGGCACAAATACAAGTGCAGTACAAGTGCATTTGAATCAAGCCTTGGGAGATATACAAGTGCATTTGAATCAAGAGCATACAAGTGCATTTGAATCAAGCCTTATAAGGTTATATATATATGGAGAGATAAGGCTGACTTTATCACAGGCTATATACAAAAGTCGAGCTGGATATGCATAGTGATCAAGAGTCCTAGAGTTATCTACTTCTTTTCAAAGTGATTATCTAGTTTATGTGATTATTTCAAAGCAAGCACGAATTTATCTAGATTTGCAGGCTTAGATGCCTTATAAATATAGTAAGCAATTCAATAATAAAGATCATACCTTTTATGTTTCTTAGTTATATGTCCTTTCCATTTTCACATGGTAGCGCAGAGCCAATTGGTGCCTAATCACCATCAAAATCATACTCAACATGACATCCTTACACCATCAAAATCATACTCAACATGACATCCTTATCATTAAACCATCAAAATCATACTCAACATGACATCCTTATCATTAAATGTCAGCAGCTTCATATCCCTAAAACTTACATCAAAAAATTATCCCTTATGGAGAGAGCAAGCTCTAGCACTTGCAGAAAGTCAAGATCTGATTGGCCATTTGAACAAGGAGACCCCTGCACCTGACCAATTTATCACAACCACTTCAGCAACGGCAGGTAATAAATCAAGTACACAAACAACAAATCCATAATACACAAAATGGAAGAAGGCAGACAGATTACTGAGAGGGTGGCTAATTGGATCATTGTCAGAAGAATCACTTGGTCTAGTCATTGGACCACAGGAAAGAGAGTTCAACCTGAAGCAACAGATCACATACCTAAGGAAGGAAGATGACAAGAGCATCATAGATCATATTCAGCAGTTCAAAGGCCTCTGTGATAGTCTCGCAACCATTGGAAAACCTATTGCAGATCCAGAGAAAGTCTACTTCTTGTTAACCAGTCTTTGTCCTCAATATGAGACCTTCACCACTACCATGTTAAAGCCACCAAGACCTACCTCTATTGAGTTAGTGTCCCTGCTGCAAAATTTTGATCAAAGAAGATTGTGGTTTTCAAGCAAAAATCCAAAAACTCAATCTATCTCACATTAATCGAACTCGAGCAGATCATCAATATTAACGAGCCAAATTCAAGCATCTTTTTACTTGCTCGAACAAACTCGAGCCGAGTTTGAGCATAATTATTTTTTGGGGTTACTCGACTCGATAAGTAAATATTTAATTCGATTCGGATCGGTTACACCCCTAGTGGTGATTCAACGTGGTATCAGAACATGTATATATATATGATCATATTTCTATATTTTCACTTTTAACTGGCCTTGTTTTATCCTCTTTATATGTTTTTATGTGTTTTATGTTGACTCAACATCTCTATTACAGGCTTACGCTTGAAAGATAATGCATGGACTTGTATGCATGTTATAGACTGCAATTACACATAGTAAAGTCTTCAAATTAAAGTTAATTAGATCATCTACTACTTTGATTAGTTAATATTTAATTATGCTATGTACAACAACTCGCCTTAATTAATTTATGAGTAATTAATATCTCCTACATCATATGCAACGTTACTACACAAAAAAATTCCTCTTCAAAATTGTTTTACATCTCAAGAATATTTATTACAATGACAAAAGTGTAAAACATCACGTTTGGATTAACATGAAACAAAAGTAGAATCAATGGCAATGTATGCACCGAATAAAAAGAAATACAGTACAATTCACATTTCAGTTTTCGAAATGAGAAATGTTACTAGATTTCCATCTATATCAAAATAGATGCATGTTTCGCTGCTATATCATGAATGATCTCACTGACACATTAGATAAGTTGTGGCATTCGGATTATTGAAACATCTATGAGTAACTTTGCTCTTTAGAAAATAGGGTGCATCTTATTGCACAAGAAAGGAATTAAATCCCTTCCCTAGAACACCTCGTGGGGATTTAGGAAACTCAGAAACCCTATTACCACATGCATCGTAAAACAATGCACCAGAGAACTCGGGTGGCTCGCATTTCTCTCCCATCAAGATCGTTTTTTGCCATAAACCCTCTTCTTCATATTCTCCATTAACCTCGTTTTCCTCACCGTTTCTCCGATTACCATCAATCGGAGTCGCTTTGCTGTTGTCCATCATCACAGTAGAGGAGGGCGGTTTCGGTGCAATATTGGTGGTGTCGTTCATGGGGGACGACTTGGACTTCCGGCGTGCTTGTCTAGCATGTTTAACACATAGAACTACAAGAAATAAGACTGAAACAAATAAACCAACGGCTATAATGGCCGGGGAAAAACGATCGCCAGTTCCAGTTGGCATACGACGGACCATTTTTGAAGTAGAATCGTTGAAAAAGATGACCACTACCTTCAAAAAAGAAAAAGATGACCTCAATGATATTTCATGTATATTTGAATACTTATACGATGGATACACAAGTAAGAATCAAAGGTGGTGGTATACTGGTACTGTCTTTGACTTTGAATAAGTGAAGATAGATATATATATAATATATATGTGTTTTTATTAAAAAAACATTATAAGTAAATATGAAATTTGACTTACAACTATCTAATAAACATTTCTTTATATGATTTTTCGTAGAAATTTCTTTTGCGTTGACTGACGTAGGAGTATTAAATTTGGGCGTTGCAAACTTATCAACGGGGGCGACTAATTCATTTAGAGCGGCTAATATATATATTCTTGGGCGGGTAATATTAATTGTTAGGAAATGTGATTTGGAATGGCCTTTAAAGGAACGACAATGTCGTCCCTTTAAATGAATTCAAATATAGTCAAAGTTTTGGTCATATTTTTTGGAGGGAAACTTTAATGGGACAACAATGTCATCCCAAAAAACAAAATATTAACCCCACCGTGTCAGGTTGGATTTCCATGTGGACAGAACAATTTAAAGGGACGACAATGTCGTCCCATTAAACCTTTTTCAGATAAAAATATGTTATGTGGAAAAATATATAAGATTTTTTGTTTTTAGGGACGACAAATGTCGTCCCTTTAAAAGAAATTAAATATTTTTCAGAAAATAATAAGTGTATAATAGAAATTATAAAAAAAAATTCTTGTAGGGACGACAAATGTCGTCCCCTTAAAGTAAATTAAATATTTTTGAAATATAAAACGTTGTGTTAATAAATAAGATTCGGTTATATATAAATCTTATTTGAAGGGACGACACAGTCGTCCCTTTAAATGAAAACAATTTTTTTAATATGCATATTCTAATATAAAAATACATTATTTTTTATAAAAATTCCTTTATCTAACGATAATATACAGGTGAATATGATAGTACTCTCTACAATAGATTCTCGGTTCGTTATCGAGCATTGATTTGAATCTCGGCGTTCGTTAACGAGCAATTGATCTCAATCCCGAGATCCGATATCGATTAAGGGATTTCAAACCGATATCTTTCTTTACAGATCATTCTGATAGTACTATCTACTATAGATCGTCAGTTCATTATCGAGCGATTGATTTGAATCTCGAGGTTCGTTAACGAGAAATTGATCTCAATCCCGAGATCCGATATCGATTAAGCGATTTCAAACCGATATCTTTCCTTACACATCATTCTGATAGTACTCTCTACCATAGATTCTCGGTTCGTTATCGAGCATTGATTTGAATCTCGGGGTTCGTTAACGAACAATTGATCTCAATCCCGAAATCCGATATCGATTAAGCGATTTCAAACCGATATCTTTCCTTATGGATCATTCTGATAGTACAATCTACTATAGATCGTCAGTTCGTTATCGAGCGATTGATTTGAATCTCGGGGTTCGTTAACGAGCAATTGATCTCAATCCCGAGATCCGATATCGATTAAGCGATTTCAAACCGATATCTTTCCTTACAGATCATTCTGATAGTACTATGTACTATAGATCGTCGGTTCGTTATCGAGCGATTGATTTGAATCTCGGGGTTCGTTAACGAGCAATTGATCTCAATCCCGAGATCCGATATCGATTAAGCGATTTCAAACCGATATCTTTCCTTACACATCATTCTGATAGTACTCTCTACCATAGATTCTCGGTTCGTTATCGAGCATTGATTTGAATCTCGGGGTTCGTTAACGAGCAATTGATCTCAATCCCGAGATCCGATATCGATTAAGCGATTTCAAACCGATATTTTTCCTTATGGATCATTCTGATAGTACTATCTACTATAGATCGTCAGTTCGTTATCGAGCGATTGATTTGAATCTCGGGGTTCGTTAACGAGCGATTGATCTCAATCCCGAGATCCGATATCGATTAAGCGATTTCAAACCGATATCTTTCCTTACACATCATTCTAATAGTACTATGTACTATAGATCGTCGGTTCGTTATCGAGCGATTGATTTGAATCTCGGGGTTCGTTAACGAGCGATTGATCTCAATCCCGAGATCCGAAATCGATTAAGTGAATTCAAACCGATATCTTTCCTTACAGATCATTCTGATAGTACTATGTACTATAGATCGTCAGTTCGTTATCGAGAGATTGATTTGAATCTCGGGGTTCATTAACGAGCGATTGATCTCAATCCCGAGATCCAAAATCGATTAAGTGATTTCAAACCGATATCTTTCCTTACACATCATTCTGATAGTACTATCTACTATAGATCGTCAGTTTGTTATCGAGCGATTGATTTGAATCTCGGGGTTCGTTAACGAGCGATTGATCTCAATCCCGAGATCCGAAATCGATTAAGAGAATTCAAACCGATATCTTTCCTACAGATCATTCTGATAGTACTATCTACTATAGATCGTCAGTTCGTTATCGAGCGATTGATTTGAATCTCGGGGTTCGTTAACGAGCGATTGATCTCAATCTCGAGATCCGAAATCGATTAAGTGATTTCAAACCGATATGTAATTTTTATAATTATATTGATACTTTAATTATATATTTAATATTTAATATATAATTTAAAAATATGTTATTTTAAAAAAAAAATAATTCTTTAATGGGACGACATTGTCGTCCCAAAAAACAACATGTCGTCCCATTAAACTTAAAACTAGTTATAAATCGGGCAACCCCTTCTTCTTATTCATTTCTTTTTCTTCTACAATAATCCGATTTGCGAAAAATCCCCCCCCCCCCCCCCCCCCCCCGCCCGATATCAATCCCGCCCTCCCTTTCTCCCGGTCACCACCCCTAACCCCACTCTTCCTCCGGTTACCACTCCTTCAACCACCCATTTCCTCCTTCCTCCGGCAAGCAACAACAACATCCCAGCCGCAGCAACAACAACAACATCCCAGCCGCAACAACATCCCAGCCGCAGCTCCGCCATAGCTCCGGTAAGTCTTTTTTTTGTCAAATTAGTTGCTTTTCTCTTCTTCTTTTTGTCAAATTAATTCAATTGTGACGTAGATTAGTTGCTTCAAAATTGGTTTTAGTTCAATTTTTTTTGTCAAATTAGTTGCTTTTAATTAGGGATAGTGTAGTGTAGTGAATGATGTGTAGTGAGTAGTGTAGTGATAATGTAGTGATTTAGTTTTTTTGATGGATAAAGGGATAGTAGTGTGTGTGTTGAAATGAGGGATATGAATCTTGGCCATGTATGTATTGGAAAAGTGTTGAAGAACATGATGATAGTAGTGTAAGTGTTAAAGACTAAGTTTTTTTTTATAATTTTGTTAAGTTTATTTCCAAATTGTGTATTATTTGATGAATGTTGAAAGTTGAAATTGATTGGAGCAAGGTTATGTGGTGAGTTTGGTTTGATGGTGAGTTGTTTGGTGTTGTTTGGTTTTGGGCTAGGTAAGTATACATTGGGACATGAAATATTGTTGATAAACTTTGGTATGGTGAGATTACAATTGAGGCTTTGATGAGATTGATGCTTATGGTGAGATTTACATTGGTTTAAATTTGATTGTTCGATTGTAGTAAACTTGGTATTGTTGTTGGTGGTAATGAAATTGTCCATATTGATGGTTTGATCGTGCATAAGGGTGTTGTTCCTACCCAAAATGGTACTGAAAATGGCTCTGTTTCAGAGACCATTGTTATTAGAAATATTGATCACACTTACACTTAGAGTGAAAGTGTTTTAAGTGTTAAAAGTCTTTGTTTCCTTGTTTGAAACATCTTAGTGTATAAAGCGTGTGATTGACTAGTATATGTGTGTTATTGACTTGAAATTTTATTTCGTCAAGTAGCTAGTAGTGTATTAAGTAGTGTATGAATCTTGGCCATGTATATATGTTGGAAAAGTGTTGAAGAACATGATGATATGTCTAGAATGATGATGAAGAACATAAACTAATGTTGTCTAACATTGAAGAACTATGAGTGGTAAGTGCTTAGCGGCTTAGTATTTTGAAATAGTATTTATTTTTAATGAAAAATTCATATTAAGCTTATTCAAAAAAAGTATACTGGTTGAAAAAAAGATACTAATGAAAGTAAGTACTAACTTTTTCTTGTGCCTTAAGAAGAGATACTCTTTTTCTTGTGCCTAATATATACTAATGAAACAACTATATTAGTATAGAACATCCCTTGAAATGGTAATAACACCTAACACATATGGAACTAGACATGACCTTGTCCATTCAGATACTAACTTTTTCTCGTGCCTTAATGAAAAAAGTATACTAATGAAAATAAGTATACTATATTAGTATCATCCCTTGAAATGGTATTAACACCTAACACATATGGTGTGTCAATTTATTGTGTATCAGTGATTTCAACTGGAACTAGACAAGTCATGGTTGTATACTGACAGAAAGTTGTTGAGCATTTTCAACACCGTCATATCGTAGACGCACCAAATATTAATGGTGATGTGGTTGTTGATGATTGGGTAATCGACGAAACAACCCACGGAAATTTCTGACTTGTTGTTGAACTGCCACCGATGGAACCGTTCTACATGAGTGCAAATGATGTAGAAACAGATGTTGATGAAAACGATGAAAATGATGAAAACAATGAAAATGATGAAAACGATGAAAATGATCATCAAAATGAAAAGGATGACAATAACGAGTATGCTTCAACGGATTGCGATGATGATAATAATTGTGTAGATGATGACATATACGACTCGATCTCACCAAACTATGCAAGTGATGATGAATGATGCTATAAATCTAATATTCTTTTAGTAAGTTCATTCAAATATACTTGAATTTAAAAATTATATAATACTAGTGCTTTACTTATACTACATCAACATAAATGTGTTCTTTATATCAATTTTTTATTATATTCAAATACTTGATCATATAGGTGAATGGCTTGTGCGGGATCGGCAGGTGGTTCTCAACCACCACACGAGCATCCATTTAGGCTATCGGGCCAATGCGAGGACGGTAATTAATTAACTTTCATTTTTTTGTCTAGTATGATTATTCTTATTTCGTTGAATTAACTTGACACCGATAATACAGATCATATAGCAGATAATGAGTATGAGAAATTGATACCATCACCTCCATCCCCGAAAAAGAAGCATGGTGAACGTGGACCTGCAAAAGGTTTCACCGTCCAAGCCCTCAAGAGAAATTTAGGGGGCTTGATTCCTCTTATATGGGATCCTAGATTTCCCAAAGTTCAAAAGGTATTGGGAAGATACGCGAAGGATTTTGAGTATGAGACAGGGAAATTCGTGAGGTCCCATGTTCCCTGTTACGTCCCGACACGGCGAAAGGTGGAAGACCGACTTAAACAATTAATTTGGGAAGAACTTCGGGTACTTAGCTAATCAAATTGTTAACACTTTCAAATTTTAATTTTCATTATATTAATTTAGAAACCAATCGTTTCATTTCTTGTGTTTTCAGTCATCGTTCCAACCCCTTCAACCTATTCACCGCGATGCCGTGCTGAAAAGCGCCGGTACTTCATTCAGAAAATGGAAGGCTAGACTAAGGAAGGATGTAAATGAACACAACAACAACGGGGTTGCCAGAGCCTTGTCCCGGACCCAGGGATGTGTTTTCACAGCCACAATGGGAAGTGTTTCTCCGCCACCTTAGTAGTGCTGCTTTTAAGGTAAAGCATTTTTCCATTACATATGTTACGTAGATTCGATTATTATTACTTGTTACTGCTTATATATAATACAAAAGTACTATTTTTTTTGCAGAAAAGATCTGATCAGAATAAGAAGAATCACGCCGGGAATAATTATGTAGGCCGCCAAGGACGAACGCCTATGGCCGTAGTTCGATGGGATAAGTTAAGAAGGGTAAGTATTAGGAAATAAATCCCTATCACTTCATTTTTTTTTGAATTTTCATAACTAATACTTTCGTTTTTTTCAAGGGTAATGTGAGTCTGAGTGAAGATCCTACAGGGCAAGATCCTATCCATGTATGGGCGAGCAATCATAAGAATGCTGACGGTTCGTTTCTGAACAGTGATGCGAAGGCTGCTTACGTAAGTGATATACGTTGTATATATTTCAATTCAATACGTTCACATTTTCCTTTTCCTTATCTTAACTGCCAACGATATATGTTGTGTTTAGAGGAGGCTGGAGGATTGGCGTACTATGATTGCACCAGGTCGACCGATGATTTTTGAAGATGAGGAGGCAATCTTTCAGGGCGCCGTAGGAACTAGGCGAGATTATTTGATTGGCCTTGGCCCTACGCAATCTTCCTCGATATCCAATTCATCACAATCGGCCCAATCTTCAGCATCGTCATCTTCTTACCACCAAGGATGCAACATGCAGATTGAAGAACTTAGAAAGTCTCATGATCAGTTGGTGAAGTTAACCAAAAAACAAGGGGCTCTTCTCAAATTGTTGCTGACTAATCTTAAGACTAAAGAACCGGATATGCAAATAGAGGTTAGCTCATCATCTTCCGATGAAGATGAAGACGATTCTGAAGATGATTCTCAAGTGGATCTTGACGATGATGCGTAAATATTGTAGAGGAAACTATTCTTACTTTTGGAAACATTGAACAACTTTGTATTTTACGTAACATTTTTTGTTTATGCATTTTTTTTGTTATGAATCCCCGTTTATAAACACATCTGTTATTGATTTTGGAAAAAACAAGATTGGATTGATTTAATAGCATGGGAGGCCATGCAAAAACAAAAACAAAAAAAAATTTATAAAAATATATATTTAAAGGGACGACATTGTCGTCCCAAAAAACTTGTTAATTAAAATAAATAAAATTTTTCGTATTAAATTTTATTATGAAAATTTAATATAAAATCTTTTAAGGGACGACATTGTCGTCCCAAAAAACCTTTTTGTATAAATTTTTTTTTTGCTCCTGATAATAAAATTTTTGAAACTTAAATAAATCATGTTTATAGGGACGACAATATTGTCCCTTAAAATCATGCCATGTCAGCACGTTGAATTTTCTTACAAAATTCCGTGTCACGTCAGCATTTTTTTAAAGGAACGATTTTGTCGTCCCTTTAAATGTATTAGTTGTTTAAAGGGACAAAGCGGAAGGGATGGCTTTATAGGGACGACGTTCGTCCCTTTAAACAATTTTTGGGACGACAATCACTTTAAAGGAGGGACGACGTTCGTCCCTTTAAACAATTTTTGGGACGACAATCACTTTAAAGGGACGACAAAATGTCGTCCCTTCTAACCTGTTTTCTTGTAGTGTTATTTAGAGCTGAGTTTAGTACTAAACTGAGCGAAGTCAGCTGAGTAAAGTCAGTTGAGCAAAAGTGAGCTTTGTGCAGAAGTCAGCTTTGGGCAGAAGTCAGTTTTGCCAGAAGTCGGCTTTAGCAGAAGTCAGCTTTGGGAAGGTCAGTTTTGGGCAAATCTCAGTTTGGGTAAATGTCAGCATGGTTACATTATGGTGGATAACAGCTGGAGTTGTGGTCCACGTCTAGGGTATTTTAGTCAATATGCTAATATGTCTTTACGGCGGCTAGGTCTAATTTTTTGTGGCTATAAATACACATCTGTTGTAGCCTAGAGCATTTGCAGTCAAGCAGTAGAAGCAAAGCAATTGCCTTAGGCAATTGCAGAGTCTGTAAAATCTCCAATGATAATATATTCTCCTCTTTTTTGCCCGTGGAGTAGTTGGCATTTGCCGGAAACCACGTTAAATCATGTGTTATTGTTCTTGTGTGATTTATGATTTCTCGTTTGCGTCTTGATTATTGCAATCTGTTTTGATCCATGAGGGTCCTAATTCTGACATTAACCTTCATAATAGTCTCTCTCTCGAACTAAAAAGAGAACACTTAGACATGACCCGTATTGCTAGTTCAGTTGGTTTTCATGTAGCAAACGCAGGATCGAATTCCGATAACCGCAGTGTAGGAGTTAGTTCTGAATTCATGGTGACTCATTGTTGGCACCGGTCCTAGTCCTCCCACCTAAGAGGTCGTTGAAATCGCCATGATTAAACTCTTCACCATTTTGTCGGGTCATGGTGGAAGGTTTTGTGGGCGAGGGATGTCGTCTGTTGCACCGAAAAGAACATTTAGAAATTTAATTTATCGGCGAATGTTAATAGAACTTCTTCACACTACCTACATTTTTTAGGGGTTTTATATTGACACCCATAATTACTTCCAACACAATAATTATTTCGTTCATCAGAAAATTACTTCAACTCCCACGACTATATACATAGCACACCCGAAAAATACGAAAACCACATTTTTACGTTATTGCTACTGAAGTTCTTTACGTTTTTGATTTCCTTACAAAAACGTCAACAACGATGCGTTTTAAGTACAGAACGGTGCAAGCGGTGGTCAACGTATGTGGCAGTGACGTTCTTTATACATAACGAGCGTCTGTGATAATGACGTTTCTACCATCATCAATGAACAATAAAGTTTAAATATGTATGGTGCTGGAAGTAATTTTGTAATTTAACAAAGAAATACATAAAATGTGATGTCGAGAAATAGAACGGCAATAGAACACTCTTATTTTTACTAGGCGGCCCATTCCAATCCAAGTAAATTCAACCCAGCCCAAGCGAACTCTTTTAATGTCAACCCATGAGATTCAAATCCATTTCCGTCTCGACCCAAATTTTGGGTTCTTCGCGGAAAAAAATTACTAATACATTCTCGACATAGTAAAACGCGAGAAAAAAAAAGCTTCCTGATTGTTTCGGAAGATCAAATCACAAAAGCCAGCTTCATCAACCGAAATTGAAAGCAAGAAGATTCTCAATCTGATTATCGAAAATGGTATGTAAAATAATTGAAAAAGCTCATCTATATTTGCTGTGAAATTTCTAGGGTTTTGAATCTTTTCATTCTTTGTTCATATTGACATGTTATTCCTTTCTCGCTGGTTTCAGAAATCATCTTCTGAAAAATATTTTCTAGTTGCAAAGTAGGATTTCTGAATAATTCAAATTATGTTTGCTGCAGTAATTGTTTTTGTAGAGGGGATCTTTCCTATTGTGAATTGACAAGATGATTTAATCCCTTATTCACATATGAGCTCAAGAGTGGTTGATGTGTTGTGAATTCTCTGTTTCTTGTTGAAATTTGAATTAGTTAGGTTGTTGATTTGATCCTTTAGGTTTAGATGAACTTGTCTTTGCTTTTAGGTAATACGGTTGTTATGGATCGTTGATATTCTGCTGTCCCTAATTATTGAACACTTAACCTTGTTGCGTTTTACGAGCTGCTGATTTCTGTTGTTTTTCTCTGTATTGTAGTCGTCGTTAGCAGCTGCAAGAGCAGACAATTTCTATTATCCACCGGAATGGACACCGAAAAAGGTATGCTTTTGTTTAATAGCATGTCTGTGTACGTATTTGCTTCTGTAAAAGGTCATAACAACTGTTTCTGGCACGTATCTTACAGGGTGGGTTGAACAAGTTTCATGGACAACATGCTCTGAGGGAGAGAGCAAGGAAATTGGATCAAGGCATTTTGATCATAAGGTACCAATTGATGAATTCGGTTCGGTTTACCTTTTTGCATTTCTACCTTATGTTTTTGTTCAGTTGATTGTTAAACTTTGTTCAAGGATTCATTTGGTAACTAGACTTGATCGAAAGGGAGAGACAATAGAAATTTGTATTGCATAAATCATGTGCTTAGAAGTTAGTGTTAACTTGAAGAAGCTTGTTAAAGGCACCACATCAAATCTACCGTGGCAGTTGCACCACATTTCGGACTAGTTTCGACTTTACAGATGTAAAAAAGGGACATTTGACCTTTGTAAAGTAGAATGTTGAGCTTTAGATTCGACTTTCAAGAGATTGAATGTCACTGTACCGAAAGTAGATTCATTGTGGTGGCTTTAACTGCCTAACTTGTATTGTTTCACATTTATCAGGCTTATGTATGCATTTTGTGCCTTGATTCGATTCGATTTCTGACTACTATCATTTGTACTATGTTCAGATTCGAGATGCCATACCATATCTGGTGCGGTGGATGTGAATCTATGATCGCCAAAGGTGTTAGATTCAATGCCGAGAAAAAGCAAGTTGGAAACTATTATTCTACGAAGGTAACTAACTCGATTCAGAACAGGTTAGATTCTTCGGTGTTCAAATATAGTTACTAATTTTTGTGTTTATTTTGATAGATATGGAGCTTTACTATGAAATCTGCTTGCTGCCAACATGAGATTGTAATTCAAACCGACCCACAAAACTGTGAGTACGTTATCATCAGCGGAGCCAGAAAGAAGATTGAGGAGTTTGATCCTGAAGATGCTGAAACACAATTACTTCCACTCGGTGAAGGTGAAGTATAAAATACTTGCATCGTGCTTTCAAGAAATTGTTCTGTTACGTTTTTTGGGATTGATCTTAGAAGACCTGTCTCAGTTTTGATACCGGTTAATAACTTAAAGTTTTTTTCATTGTTATACAAGAAAAAACGAAGTTGACGGATCCGTTCTACCGTCTTGAGCACGAGGAACAGGATTTGAAGAAGAAGAAAGAGGCGGAGCCAAGAATAGTGCGCCTTCAACGAGTGTCTGATGCCTTGCATGCAGACGACTATGCCATGAACAAGGCTTTACGTGCCAGACTTAGGGTAATAATTTCTTACTCTTTCCTTGTATCCACTATGCACCGATAGTCATGTTTGGTAGTGTGTACCGTATCTAATACGTACCCGACACGGATTCATACCGGATACGCGGGATAATTGTCGGGATGAATTTGAAACTTGCTAAAAGAAGGATACAGGATCTTTGAAAGGAATTAAACTTGCTAAAATTCAAGAAAACCCGCAAGATAAGTATTGAAAGCTGTCCAATATGAAGGAAACCACCAAAAACGAAGAAATGCCAGTATATATTGTTTGATTTTATGATTTTTGACATTTATAACTTGGCCCGTGTAGTTTTATTATGTAAAGTTTCGTCTCTATGATTCGGGATATAAACACTTTTGGTCCCTTTTGTTTCATGATTTTCACATTCATGTTGTTCTTTTTAATCAGAGTCAAAAGAAAAGGGTAGCAGAAGAAGAAGCTGCTTCAAGAAGGATGGGGTTAGGCATAAGACTGCTTCCGCCTACTAAAGACGACGCAGCTGCTGCTCGGCGTGTGAAGTTTGCTGCTAAATTCGATCAGAACCGGAAAGATAAACGCACTTTAATCAAATCCTCTTCCATTTTCTCTGAACCTTCCGGATCCCGACACGATGATCTCGTGTCTAAAAGACGCAGGATAAACGCTGCTGCAGCATCAAACTTACTGGTTGGAGGATTTAAGCCAATGTCAAGGACTAAATAGGATAATAATGGGAAATGTATGGGTTTTACTGCAAACGCATTTGTTGTTGTTTTGAACATTATAAAGAATGTGTGCACTTATTGGATTTTTCTGGGAGGAAAATGTCATTTTCTTAAGTTTTCTTTTTGTGGCAAATTTTATTTGTATACATATATATATTTGTCAGAATTGTCTGCTTTGCCCCTGTGATGATGTTGTTATTTGTAATATACTCTTATATTTGGTAGGTATATTCCCAACATTATGTATTATACAAGGACCACATTTAAATAAGGCTCCCTCCTTTGTTTTAAATCAAGGATTCCTGCCTCTGGGGCATAAGATAATGATAAAAGAGCAGGTGTGCCGTAGTTAGGGGTGTAAACGATCTGAATCAAGAATTTACTTATCGAATCGAGCAATCCTTTAAAATATTCTTGCTTGAGTTTGTTCAAGCAAGGAAAAATTTACTTGAGATCATTTTGATTAAGTTTTAATTATGGTCTAGTTTGGTTTGATTGTGTCTAGCACAATTTTGAGCACATGTAGACTCGAACACGAGCTTAAAAAAATATTAAAGTTAAAGGTGTTTGAGAATACGCGAAGGACGTCATCGGTTCGATTCTCCTCTGGAGCGCCGTCTTGAAATAGCTCTTGTCTAGGTCTTACAACTGAGTAAGATTCAGATTTCGAAGCTCGAACCGAACCCCGAATTAATCGGATCAATTGATTCCGGATATCGGAGCTTTAAGAAGAAAAAAAAATCACTTACATCACATTTTATAACCATATTCTCCATATTACATATTCAAACTCCATTAATCTCCATTTTATTGGTTTATTTTTTTTCGTTCTCAAATGAAATACAACATATATGTCAATGTGAAATGGAATTTGTTGCACTTGCTTGTACAACTCGATTTCAAGGGTTTAAATACTCCCACAATTGAAAAAAAAAAAAAAAAAAAAATAGTCCCACAAAAATACAAAATTATTGACATTTAAAGATTCTTCTGATTTATTCTTCACGCCAAGCACAAACAATGATGTAATATAATAATAGGTTTTTAACCTAAGCCATTTGAATAATTGTAACAATTTTTCACAAGAAAAAACATGTCAAATCTCAAAAATGTATATCCAAATGATTTTTAAAAAAAAAATCGAAAACAAAGAATAGTAGTATAATAATATAAGATTATACATGAAATCATATGTATAATGTACGGCCATGCATAGATATCAAAATGTCTTCATTATTTATTTTTTGACCCGTATTTTAAAATTTCTGTAGTCGGTCGTACGTTTTTTACACCAAAGATATAAACCAATTGACAATGTAACAAAATGTGTCATATGTGAAATAGTAAATGTGAAATGATTGTCAACAAAATCCAAAACTATTTATATAAAAATATATAAAAATATAAAATGTACGGCCATGGATCTGAAAAGGTGTTCTAACATTTTCACAAAGACAAACCATCCATTGTCTGTATCTGCTTCCCCAATATAATGCATGTGGCTATGGTTCCCCCAATGTGACCACTTCTGCACATTTTCTTATATGATGTTGACCATTGATCTACTACAATATTCAATCTTGTGATTCTACTATTTTTGGTATTACTTTAGGGGAGATGCCAAATGTTATAATTCAATTTTTGCTTGTATATATATATATATATATATATATATATATATATATATATATATATATATATGTATATCACATTATTAATATGTGTGTACAAACAACTTTATGAGGGTAGATACTCACTTCACTTCTTTAATATGTGTGTTTTAATTTTTCGAAACGGAAGGAAGGAGTATATACCTTGAGTCGTGGTTGAGAAGACAGTGATAATTGTGGTTCTTGGAATTAATAGGCATGTCTAAAAATATAATAGACCTACATTTAAGAAAACGTTTTGAAATATTAGACGTTAATTATCTACATCATCAGCTTAACCGTTTGAGAGTGATAATTCAACACAAAACCTTTAAAATGTGTTTATTTATCAACTTTCATACATACTTTTCCTTATACCAAGTTATTAAATACGGTTTTCAAAATTGTTTATTATTATTCTATTGCATGGTGTGTGTGTATATATATATATATATATTGAGGGGAACATATCCATCAAATATTTAATAATAATAATGTTTTACTACATTTACATATAGTACCCACTTGCATTGATCATAAATTCTTGAATGCCTTCACATGAAAAAATACCATATATTATTGGGTAATGATTAATGAATCATAATTTATGGTGTGCATAATATATACATACACAATACATACATGTGCCACATCTATATGTATGTAGATCTAACTTCTCTCTATTATTTATTTATGAAAGGAGCCGAATATATCTGAGTGACTCAAATACCACCATATGGATGACGTGTACTTGTCGCCAAATATAGGAAATATTATTTATAATATAAATTTTCTAAAAACAATGCAATTATCTGCAATGGTTTGTACTAGGTGATATGAATTGTATACATTTTTATTTTATACACGATCTCGAACAAAGATCTAAATAAGTTTTGAAACATCGAGCCGAATTTGAGTTTTGCATTGAGTTTAATGGGTTTTGAAACCATTTTTTTAAAAAATATATTAATTTACCACGTTTAATAAGAATAATAATGTCATTCCGTATCCGAACAGTTATTATATGTTTTTTTTTACTTGAGGACTCATATATTTTACTAAAAAAATACAAGATACATAAGATATAAAATCAATTCAACTTCAACATTAATAAAATTGATCATAAACACAAAGATGCATATACATATCTATAAGTATATATATGTATGTATGCTTGTATAATTATATACATATACTTTTCTTATCATATTTAAATATGCATTGTTCATGTATCATTCGTTTAATATTCGAGTGTACGCAAGTTTGAATTTGAGATGTTTTAAACTAAGTCGAGTCGACTTCGAGCACAATTAATTACTTAAAATATAATTACGATATATATTCTTCACATTCTTTATAAACAGAAAGCATATATTGCCAATTTTATCAATTTAATGCCATGCCACCCTCCATTTTTTTTAATTTGATGTAAACTCCAATCTGTCAGAAACAATTCAGAGAAAAATGAGGAGTGTATATAATTAATAACAAATAAAAACATAGTAGTTACACATTGATAGCAACGTTTGTTGTTGGTTCTCTTGGTGCTCATTTATATATATGTCATCTGTATTGGTAGCGATTTTCATCCACCTTTTTATGATTTTAATATCAATCTTATTTTTTTTTCATCTTACTTAACTTGTTACTGAATTTATTATGGTTAAGCGTACGTAGATATATCTGAGTTCTGAAACATTAAATTCTACGATTGTAGGATCGGTAGATGAAGCTATACACGAGTGTTGGGACATTTTCATAGTTTTACAAAATTGATTATTGTACGATCCGTAGGAATCCTATTAAATTTTATTCCCCTCATAGTAGACCGAGGGTAATACGTTTTCGTGTTGTAAATCACACGTTAGTAAGAAGCCCGAACGTAGCCCTCATCCAATCATTCAAATACATTTCACAAGTTCATCCAATTCAAATTTCAATTTTCTCCCTTGCTATTTTATTTATCTACAGCCCATATTTCGCAAAGAAAAACATTAATTGATGATATTATAGTTAAATATAGTCAAGCACACAATCCGGATTAAATTAGTAAAAAATGAGTAAAAAAAAAAAAAACAAAAACAAATGTACAGCTGTTACACAACGTGTAATCTAGTCAAATCAAATCATTTGTATAATAATATTATGGGCTAAAAACATGCAAAGTCATGACTGATTATTTACCGTTGGAAAAAGGAAAGAAAAATAATGATAACAAAAGACATTTTAAGTAAGTAAAGAAACTAAAAGTAAGTGAAAACTTATAAACAACATCATGTTAGAGAGTTGAATTTTAGTATTTGTCTAGAGAATCGTGGAAAGGAGTTGTCTTGTTCGAATGAATGTCCATCGGATTCTCTTTTTTTCATTATCCATTGCATATTTGCATGTTGCCTTCAGTGGTGGACCCAGGAAAAAATTTCGGGGTGGTCTTGGTGTAAAAATTTCGGAGTGGTCTTGGTATATAGAAATTTCGGGGTGGTCTTGGTCTTGGTAACATCAAGAAAAAGACACATAACATACTAATATTAACACTACTACTAAAAAAAATTTCAAAATTTGAGACCACCCCTTTGCTAAGGTGGTTCCGCCCCTGGTTGCCTTGAAGGAATATAATTATAATGGTACAAAAGCTTTATAAAAGTTAGTATCGTATGATAGTACATTGTAAATTCTTTATAGTAAGGGTATTAGCATCAGATACCCTATCTCTATTTTTATCCCTAGACTAGGGATGAAAAATAGGGAAGAAGTAAAAACTCTCCTGCATCAGATTCTGTATCCCCACCATACAATGGGGATGATGAACGATGTCACCCCAAATCGGGGTGGCACCAGTATCAATCCTCACATAAATTTTATTATTATTTTTTTTTTTTTTTGAAACGATTTTATTATTTTTTTTCTCTTCCCTCTGTTGAAATATAGCCGTTGAAATATAGCCATTGGAGTAAAATTTGAATTTAAAAAGTAAGTTTTGAAAAATGTGTGTGTTCAAATATAGCCGTTGGAGTAAAATTTTGAATTTTAAAAATAATTTTGGAAAAATATGTGTGTTCGAATATAGCCGTTGAAATATAGCCGTTGGGGTAAAATTTGAATTTAAAAGTTAGTTGAATAGTTACCTTTGACAAAATTGTTTATAGTTAAAAAATGAATATTTTAATGTTGTAAGGATAGAGATAGGGATGCTGATGTAGAGTATTGTGAATTTAGTTACTGTAAAGTAGGGATATGTATTTTTTAATAGTATATGTGAGGATAGGGATAGGGATTCTAATAAGAATACCCTAATAGTTTAGCTCTATTTCTAATTAAAAAATATATATTATTTAGAAAACGGTTAAAACCTAACCGACAATGCCCTCACTCTCCTATCATACGGAATGAATGAAGAGATTAATCAAGTAACCTATTGACTCGGAGTCATGGAGTGTTATTAATCCATGAGACTGAAAGAAGTGCTCCTTTTACGGAAATTGAACCTCCACACCTCAGCTTCCGGTTCAGCTCTATTTCTCTCCTTTAGAGTTTGGTGGATGATATAAATTGAGGTTATACGTATGTGTTCAGTTTGCATGTAAAGACTATTTGTACACCTTGTTTATTATCGAGAGAAGTCGATCCAGAAATCAAACTCTCGCAATCCAGGTCAAAAGCAAAGTTGTCACTACAACACATCTGCCACTTTATCACCGTGTTATACCCATTAAGGCTACACTTTATATTTTTATTCAATGGTGAAGAGTTTTTTTTACAATACAATAATTGTATGAATGTTGTACCAATTGAAATCCATTACAACACTTTATTTAATCTCTCACACACAACAAAAATGTATTATGTGAAAAAGGATTAAAAATGAGAGTCCGTCACTTTGTACAACCTTCACACAACGGTTACACCATAAAATCTCTGATAGAGAGAATCAGATGCATTGTGTAATATGTTTTAGGAATACAAGTTGACTTGAGCAGTTAACGAGCCGAGCTAAACCGGATATATATTGTTCAAGTTTGGTTCTTCGATCGTTCAATAAATGAACAAAAGATTATGTTCAAACTTGATACGTTTAGGTCACGAACTTGTCGTTGATCATTCATTTGATAAATAATCAAACTATAATGTTCACGGATCGATTAAAAGACAATATGTTCAAGCTCGCGTTTGAGTTTTGCTTGTTATGTACTTTTGTCTTTTCAGCTAGAGCTCAGCTCAAGTTGAGCTTGTCGGAAGTATTTTTGTCTTCCATGTAGATCGACCTCGGCTCAAGCTTGGGTTGTTAAGGTACATAAAATCATGTTCAAATTCATAAATGAGGGAGGGAAAATAAGAAGAGAGGAAAGGGTAAAAAAAAAAACAAGGAATTAGGTCGGTGATAAAATTTTGGGTGATATTGACAAATCAATTGTTTACTTCTACACACATATCCACTAATTACTACACTGTTTTATAGCCGAGCAACACTTATAGAATATATTACATTGATATATAGATGAGTTATCATAGATGTATTATCCTTAAGTTGTATCTTGATTTATGTATATAAACGGTTTCAGGAATATAAGCAAATGTTTGTGACTAACCTCGTGTTCGTTCGTTAAGAAAATTAGCTTTTAATAATTATGTTTAATCTTGATTTGTTAAGCTGAATAAAGTAATAATAAAACGATATAACGATAAAAAGTTTTGATTGTGCCACACTAAATGTAGTAACAATTGTCACAACAAATATCGCAAGTTATACTATGACTAGGATATCACGGGATGTCGTAAAACATAACAAATGACAATTAAACATAACAAAACTTATCAAACGATGTAAGACACGGCTAAGCATAACAAAGGGTAACAAAACATCACCGCGGCTTTTAATACGCTTGTGTGATGCTTTGAAATAATTTAGTACATTAGTCACAAAGTTAACGTTGACAATAGATTATCTAACGGATAAAATTGAATTTGATTGCATTAAAATATCATAGAACTCAAATAGCTTTTTTTACCATCATTGCAAACTTACTTTGCATCCATATTTTCATCCTCTGCGGCCCTTTGTCCCACCTACCAATAACTTCACCCATGCAATTCATAGCAATAAAGTTTGCATAACCAACAAACATAAACTCAATCAATACATCTTAATATATATATATATATATATATATATATATATATATATATATATATATATATATATATATATATATATATAATTGTTGTGTTACAACGGATGACATAACCACAATCACTCATATATATATATATATATATATATATATATATATATATATATATATACACAACATACTTTTGCATTATAAATTATTAGTAATGTTACAACCACAATCACTCATACACAACAAATGACATAACATATTTTTACATAATGGATTGTAATAGTTCTATATCATGATCAATGTGTAAGAACATTTTGTGCCACATGTCGTTTCTGTGTAGTTGTGGCAATAACATTGCCGATCATAACGTAGTACTCACTAATTATGATTTAAGTCCACCATAGAGTAATATCATGTCCACAACAAAATTGATACAACAATAATACAAACCACATCTTACACCATTAATTATGATGTAGGTTCTGTTGATAGATAACGGTCCTATCACTCTCAATGATATAAGATGTGTTGTGATCATTTTGTTGTGGACGTAAAATTTTCCGTCCACCATAATGAGGAGCAAACGAATAACACAAAACTTCCGTAGCACTGATTATGATGGATATGCATCAAAATCAATGAATCCTAAGAGGAAGGAAAAAAAGTTACACTTTAACTCAAAATGACATCTATCCCTGTCTTTTGGATTATTGAATAATGGTAAACCAAGAGTTATGGTTCAGTGTATTCAGATTGTCTTTAAACATTTTCACTAAAAGAAGGCACTCCATAAGTAATTCGATGTTCCACACTTCAGCTAGACAAGATCGTCATTTGTCTCTACATCATCAAAGTTCTTTAACCGCCGGGTTATATATGACTACGATCAATATGAATCTTATATTTTTAAGAATGATATAAACATGCATTATATTATTTGTCGATGCATGTTATTACACCTTTAAGAATGATATAAATATGTATTGTATTCTGTCACACATGTTCTTATTTATATATATATATATATATATATATATATATATATATATATATATATATATAAATGGAAATGATAGAGAACGCGAACGGATTTACACAACAATCAATCATCCCCACTATTCATTATTGTGGGACCTATATTGATTGATCTACGTCGCACAATAATGAATAGTGGGGATGATTGTTGTGTAAATCCGTTGTGTCTTTATCATTGTTCTATCAGTGATTTTATGGTGGTCCAGGACCAAGTAATTGGACCACCATGTCATCAATTTAAAATGACATGATTGTTGGTTGATTTTTAAACATAGGAAACCACAAAAATCCCTTAAATTCTAGTCCACCCGTTCCAATTTATCTGAGTTAGTTGTCAAAATCACGCATATTAAGGATGTGAGTGAATGCATTCACTTTTACAATAAAATGACTAGAATGTACTTGTATATAGTTTATATGACCTTCTTTTTTATATCTCCTAGTGTAATAAATAAAGGTAAATCAAGTAAAAACACAATAAATGTTGTATTGAAAATTGTATTACCTCACGTAAAATGAAACAAATTATTTTAACAATTGTTTCAATTATTATGAACGAAATGATTATTGGTTTGGACTACCAACGGATTTGGTCCAGGAACATAGTAAAATTTGTGTTGTCCTATATATAAATGCAGAAACCAACCCTCTTGTGTCTCCTTTCCAACTGGACAAAAGAAAAAAATGAAGTCGAGATTACACAACTTCATCTCTATCCTCCTCCTGTTTTTCTGCTTCCTCGAAATCACAACCTCTTCATTTTCACCTTCATCCACATCCCATTATCTCAAGCTCCCATTGCTTCACAACAAAAATTCCTTATCCTCCGCCTACCCATTATTACACAACTCTTCCCGTATATTAATCTCCGACAAAATCCGCCACCACCATCTCGTACATCGTAAAAACGCCACCGCTCAGCTCCCGATAACCTCCGGCGCCGGATTTGGTACAGGCCAGTACTTTGTTACGCTTTCTCTTGGCACCCCAGCTCAGCATCTTCATCTAGTAGCTGATACCGGTAGTGATTTAATCTGGGTTACTTGTTCCGCTTGCCGGAACTGTACTTCCCGGCCACCTAACTCGGCGTTCTTAGCTCGGCATTCGACTACATTTGCTCCGTTTCATTGTTTTGACTCGGCGTGTCAACTCGTCCCTCAGGCTAATCACGTGCCTTGTAATCAAACTCGGTTACACAGTACTTGCCGGTACCGGTATACTTATTCCGATGGGTCTATCAGCGACGGATTCTTCGCCGCCGAGACGGGTTCGTTTAATACAAGCTCCGGGAAGAAGGTGAGATTCAAGAAGTTACGGTTTGGTTGTGGGCTGAAAGCTTCTGGGCCGAGTGTTAGTGGATCAGCACTAAGAGGTGCACAAGGTGTTTTGGGTTTAGGTCTTGGGCCTATATCGCTTCCATCTCAATTGGGCCGTAAGAATTTCGCAAACAAATTCTCCTACTGTTTGAAGGACTACACACTGTCTCCTGCTCCGATGAGTTACCTTCTAATCGGCTCCGCCGCGGAAGGCGGCGCCGGCGGCTTAAATGGCTCAAAAATGAGCTTCACGCCATTAATAAACAACTCGGCTTTTCCAACGTTTTACTATATTGAAGTGGAGCATCTTTCAATTGAAAGGGTAAAACTGCCAATTAACTCTTCTGTATGGGCAATTGATGATTTAGGAAATGGTGGGACACTACTGGATTCAGGGACAACATTGACATTTTTGCTAAAACAAGCTTATGATCAAGTGATACGAGTGTTCGAACGGCGGGTCAAGCTGCCTAAGCCAGTCGAGCCGAACCCGATGTTTGATTTTTGCGTAAACGTGTCGGGCTTGGCGAAGCTCAGTCTACCCAGACTCAGTTTTAGGCTCGGTGGTGGCTCGGTTTTTTCGCCACCACCAAGAAATTACTTCATCGACACCGCACCGGACGTCAAATGCTTGGCGTTGCAGCCGGTGACATCGCCGGGTGGATTTTCGATCATTGGGAACTTAATGCAACAAGGGTTCTTGTTCGAGTTTGATAAGGATCGGGCTCGACTCGGCTTTACACGACAAGGTTGCGCAGTTCGTTGACCCGTTGATCGACTCATATAACTCGAAAGATTTTATTATTTATGTGTTCTTTTTAGATAGGAGGTTTATTTTTGTGCAGAAATTGTTAATTGGTGAATTTGTTTGTGTGATTTTAATATTGGATGTGAGTTTTGTGATGAAACGGGAAGACTTCAAATGGATGACAATTAATTTCTCAAGTCTGATTGCATAAATTTATACATTTTTAAGCTGATATGTGAAACGATTATAAATCCGACACGTAGTTAGTTATATATAATTATGTCTTAATTTGTGTTATTTGTAACTGTCGATTCTTACCTCTATAAATAACGGTATTTTTATTTTGAAAGTGACAAGTCATTATACAAAACGCAGATAATCTCTATCAATTTATCGATTAACGAGCTCGCCTTTTACTGTTTTATAGTATTCATATAATCTTAATATATTTTCTTGAGCACCATCGCACCTGGCTGGAAAAATCATACATCTCTGCCTAGATATTTACCGTAAAAACCATTTACACCCGTTTGTGATACGTCCGACCGTATCAGTTACGAGACCATCTCTTCCTTTACTCAATTTAAATAACTTTGTGTGTTTGATTGACCATACTCTTGAATGTATAAGGAAATATAGTAGCGCATTTACTACCACCAATTTGTTTTAGTTGAATGGTAAGTTTGATCCTAACATGATATCGGAGCGAGATGTCATGAGATCGAACTATGATGTGAACATTATTTAAAAAATTGTGCAGGTGTTGGGAGAAATTGCTCATACTTGAAGAGGATGTTGTGAGAGATTGTCTACACTTTTGAATGTAAAATTATGCAAGTATTGGAACAGATTGCCTACACTTGAGCAATGAAGATCAATCATCATTTAATTAGGACTCATTGATAATGATATAGAGCAATGAAGATCAATCACGAAAAATCAGGTTGTGTAACTCGTTATGACTGAATAATTGTGTCAGTGGCATTACTCATACTATCCTCAAGATATTTTCTTTTTGTTGGCCTGAGTAAAGTACTCTGTTGGATAATGATAGGAGCACAACCATTTAACCATAACGAATGATACAACGTGTATTTACAATATTGATCATGATGAATGATCATACAAGCACAATCATTCAACCATAACAAATAGCACAACGTGTATTTACATCATTAATCATGATGAATTGTGATATCCCAACGTGTATGACCAATCGATATGATGTATATCTATCATAATCAAATATATGTATTAAAAAAAATGTTGTGTTCTTCGTTATGTCTGATCGGTTGTCATATAATTACTCTATTTTGTTCTTTTGGTTTATTTATTCTAATAATATCTAAATAATCAATATATGAAAAAACAGTTGGAGGGAATAGTGCATTAAAACACTATATATATACAATGACGATTATCAGATTGAGGCAGTAGTTATCTTTTTATTTGTCGTTTTTCTGCAATAATTACCTACTATCTTTTTTTTGTTTTTGAAAATGAATAATTACCTACTATCAATTATTGAAACTAAAACATCAAACAAAATAATGGTTTTGTTTCTATACGGTTAATGAATTTTGATTAAAATGTTGTTTCGGATCACAAGCATTATGTATTATAAAGAAAAAAGATAGAAAAAAAATGATATTTATGTAATTAAAGTTACTTTACATATTCAAAATAATATGATTTTTTTTTACAAAATGGACAAATATTTGAATCAATATATAGACTGACAAAAAAATCACATGTTGCAAGGGAAATAGTAGTTGGTGGAGATGATAATAGGAATGAATATGACCATATATCGTTTGTAATGATTCTATAGGGTCCATATTTTTGTCACTATGCTCAATTATTTATCTCCCATAAACCCACAAATCAACCCCCCCCCCCACCTCACCCCACCCTATCATCCTCTATAAAAAAAAAATATCTCTTCAAGAAACCAAATGCTTCTTCAACCGAAATCGACACGGCCAACCCATCAAAGTTTGGTTAGAGTAGATGAGACTTTAAATCATAAAGCAAAATGCCGCGAGTTAAAACCTTGTTGAATGTAGCAAACTTTTTAATTACTTGGAGATACTTTGTTAACTTACACTTTAATTTATATGCAATGAAACCCTACATTATATATATATATATATAACCCTCAAGGGCATAAATGGTTCAATGGTAAAAGCAAGGGCGGTAAGGTGTCAATCTTACCTTTGAGCGGAGTGTAAGAGTTCGATACATTGTATCGACTTCTCTCACAACAAAACGTTTACAAACAGTTTTTACAAACTAGATCACCGAGGTATATATAAATATCAATTTACATCATCTATAACACTCTAGCTAGGGACAGAACAGTGAGGCACGTATATTCCGTACATTTCAATGCCATTGTATGTACCAATATCTTTTAGAGTTTTTAATGGCATTACACTGCCTACTTTCGGGATATCTAAAAAGTCGAACCTCACACTCAGATATAGTATTACGGTGTGTGTGTGGGGTTATTGGCATCACATAAACATTTCAGGCACCACATAAATATTTTCGGCACAACATTTACATGAAAAAATTTGTGCATAAAATATAATACCGAAGTATTAACGTGATGTCAATAGAACTCCCCTATATGTATTGTCATTAAAGCTCCCTATCTTTTTTTGCTTCCTTTACAAATTACAACTAAGGGTATGTACTATGGACACTGCTGTTATGTAGGACACCCTATTATAATTATATATCATGCCTGAGAATCCACTATGGTATGGTGGGTTAACGTTTCATGTCGCGCTTACCCACACTCCCCTGAAAATAAAATATAATGTATTGTCATTAAAGCTCCCTATCTTTTTTTGCTTCCTTTACAAATTACAACTAAGGGTATGTACTATGGACACTGCTGTTATGTAGGACACCCTATTATAATTATATATCATGCCATGAAGTAAGGCTCATATTCTCAGCCAACCACCAACTCAATAGAGGCCTGGCCAAGTTTCATCTTCCAATTTATTATATATTTATTTATATTGATATTAGTTGTTTCATAGACATGTTAGGGTATTAGGGTTACAAGATGGAAACATTAATTTTTTATATTATTAACATTCAACCATGACGTATGAGTACTTGTATCTTGTAATGTGTCTCGTATTCGATACGTGTCCAACAAATTTTACTGTCTCCTTATACAAATAGCAGTCATTCGACGATTTGTTTTAATAGGGCGTCTCTACCGCGTAATTACCCGGAAACAAGGGCATATAGCTATGGGGTTCGATCAAGGGCTATATATGGAAATAATGGCATATAGCATCGAGATATGTGTCGAAGAAGATAGATGTGATATACAGGGCCCGTTGCTCTATCCCTAGAACTTTGTGAAGGAGTTAAATCGAGTGTTATGCATCATTAGTCTATTTTGCTACAGACTTTATGTACAACTTTGCTGCGTGAGAGGAGTCGATACAGGTGTCGAACTCCCATACCCAAGCTCAAAAACAACTCCATACTTTTTCCACTAAAAGTAGCATTGCACCTTTATACAAGAATGTAAGGTCCAGCCCATTCATATGAAGGGTAAGAGTGTCGCCCATGTTACCTTATAATACGATGGGTCCAAGTTGAAAGTGTTTAATCAATGACATTTTCTGGTAAGTAAAAAAAAGGCAAAATAAAAAAAAAAAAAAAACGTCGGGAGCCCTTAATCTATAGTGATAGTAACATTTTGGCCCTTAATACTTTTTTTTAACAAATCAGCCCCTAAACAATTTAAAACGTAACATAACGGCCCTTCCGACCATTTTTGGACGAATATACCATGGAATATTCAGTTTCCGGCCATTAATCAAACATTATTAAGGGTAAATTACTATGACATCAACTCAGACACAACGAGTGATACACGATATTTTTACATCATTGATTATGATATAAAACTCATTGCCAGTAACATTACCAAAAAAAAAAAAAAAAAAACGTTTCGAGTCTTCGTAAGTTAAAATCAAAGAAATGTTGTTATCACAACGGTTGTGTCACAACAAATGATACAACACATTTTTACACCATTAATAATGATGTGGGTCCACCATAATCAAGGGTGTAAGACTGTGTTGTGTTACTCGTTGTGGCACAACCGATATCATATTCGAACCAACCGAGTACAATTATCATGTTCAAGTAATAAATATTTTGTTGATGTTAGTATGAACATAAAGTGTTCTAGAATCCTAACAAATGCTGGTGTAAAAGACTATAAAATAGTGATTTATAAACTTAAACAACAAATTAGGAGAAATTCAACACATGTATAATATAAGATATATATATATATATATATATATATATATATATATATATATATATATATATATATATATATATGTCGTTTCTATATTAATGGCTAGACGGCTAATGATCATGTAAGACAATAGGGGTCGCGAGTTAGAAGGACGAGAATAAGATACAAAATGGGAAAAAAATCATGATCAAAGTATAGCAATAAGTAGAACGTATATTTTTTTCTTGTCATTTTCTCCAATTTTAGATTAAAAACAGTCATCCACAACCTTTAACTGAAAACAATATTGACCACCTATAGAGTTCTAAGGTTTCCCTTCAACAATCTACTATATAATATTAGATTATGATTATCTGTATAGTGTAATAAAAAAAATTACGTCACCCTAAAGATAATAATAATACAAGACATTGTTGAAGGAAAATCATGGGTCTCTCATATTATGTAGATGATTGAAGGAAAATTCTAAGAACACATATAGCCATATAGGTTCCTGGAGTTTCCCTTTGATTCTCACAGTCATTAAATCATAATGAATGACAACGTATATTTTTATATCATTGATTATAATGGGTCAACAACATCATTAGTGAAATAATGTTGTATTTAATCAAGTAGATTGACTCTAGTGGTAAGTGACTTGAGAATGCCAGGAGTCACCGGTTCGATTCTCCTCTGAAGCGCCATGTTAAAAGAACTTTTGGCCAGGCGTTACCCCTGAGTATAAGTCAGACTTTATAGGCACGACCCGGGCCTAACTCTCGATTAGTCGGGTCAGTGAATTCCGGATACCGGGGTACCGGGGGCTTTAAGCAAAAAAAAATAATGTTGTGTTTAAGTAGTTATGATAGTACATAGCATTACCTTTCTCGGAATCATCGTCATGATCCAACTGCTGTCAGTGAAAAGTATAAGAATAATCTTACTGTTACAATCATTCAGACACCAACTACTACAAATGAGATGTTAATGATACCATTCATGATGTGAACCCTTCGTTCAATGAAAATCACAAAATGAGACGTCATAATGTCACGTTAAGTTATGATATTTGTTGTGTCTGAGTGATTGTGCGATAGTAACGATACCTGATACCGTCACCAAATAATACAGGTTAAGAAACGGGTAATTACACCTCGACATGATGATCCAACTAGCTTTGTTGATAAAAAAAATGGTTGTGCTAGTGACGACTGCCATGTACCCGAATGAAGGGATCAAACCGAACGCAGATCTAGAGGGTGAGGATGATGATATTTTATGTAGGGATCTATTATGGGAGTTAACACCTTGCTGCATGTAACAATGATCATTGCGGGGATCGTGGAAAAGTTTGTGGCTTGTGCCATAATGGAGGACAATCATGGAGCCATCATTTTGACAATTACTATCATTGTATAACGTATGTTGTTAAATGTATGGAGTACCAATCGGTGTTGTCTGAAGTCAGGTATTTCCTACTCCGAGATGAGTGTAATGACCGAGATGAACATGCATCATGTCGATTATTAAAAACAAATAACGACCTACGCATAATAGATGGAGGATGACTCTATGTCATGTAGGTTGATTACTTAGGAGCGTGGCATGCACTATGTTGGAGCTGACTATGCTGATTGAAGCCCGATGTCGAGTTGAGCCCAAATAAACTCACTTGTCGAGATGATCCGATTAGGTCTGATGAGTCATGTCACGTGTCACATAAATAGTAATACCGTGTCGAATAGCAATACCAAATTACAAACTAACCGGACACCATCAAGAACATTTCATAGGATGCAATAAAAAAACAAATATATTAATCCCCGTCACATATATTCAAAAAAAACAGTCTCCCATCTTTGACCACCTTTCATGTATTTTAACTGCATTCTCTTGTTTATGTTTCTTCTTTTCCCGGCAGCCGGATTATAGCAAATTAGTGAATTACATTCTGATATATATATATATATAAAAGCTCAGGCGTATGAACCGTAATAACATTAATCATATCTACAAGACAAGAAACAAGAGAGATAAATTTGAAGCATTCCCTGTATTTGAAAGAGTTGGTATATGGGATCATCAAGAGCTTTTCGGTTGGTGGCGGCAGCGGTGGCTATTGCTGTCGGAGGTGGCGGTGATAACGAAGGCTGGCGGTATGGTTTTGATTACCAGACATGGTCTCAGACACAACAGTTTAATGTTGGTGACATTCTTGATACGTTAGATTCCACTACGCAATGCAATAATTATAAATATAATGAAACGTTATTGAGTTAAATGACTAATATATCTTTTGATTGTTGATAATGCAATAATTATAAATATAATGAAACGTTATTGAGTTAAGGGTTAGATAAAAAATAAAAAAATACAAAAAATGATTCATTTGTAATCTAAAATAACTTTTATTTAAAGTCCGATTGAACTTATTTTATTTAAACACCAACAATCGACTTTTAATAATCTTTTGATTGTCGATAATGCAATAATTATAAAAATTTAAAACCATATTCAACCTAATTCCAAGTTCAACCCACACGTGCGGGTTTTGTTAAATGCATGGGTTGGGTGTGGGTTAGCATGACAATAGATTTTAACGCTCTTAATGTTGATTAATTGATTCGGTAATCTTTCTTCAATTGTTTAGTTATTGGAGAGAAGAAAATATTCAACAATTAAAAACCAAGTAATACAATAAATGCATATAGCATTATTATATCAACATTGAAGAAAACATTTAATTTTGTTTATGTATGAATTGATGTTTTGATACCGAAAAAAATATGGCTAAAAAAATGGTTATTTATTTTGTAGACTTGTAGTCCTTTTACTTTCTTAGACCGTTCATTTTACCATGCATGGTAAATAAGTTATAGTGTTTTGTTTAAATGTCTATCTTGAAAGTTGAAAAGGTAAAAAACATTCCAATTCCAATTGTCTAGTAATTATAGTTTGTCGCCATATATATATATATATATATATATATATATATATATATATATATATATATATTATGTTTTTCATGATATAACTCATACTCAACCCATGAAATACGGGTCAAAATATATTAAAACCATAATCAACCCAAATCTTTTTTTAACCCGCAATTGCGGGTTGAGTTAGGTTAAAGTAGGTCGGATTGGGTCGAGTTGTGATTTTTTGTTCACCTATTCAACCTTTATGTCAACAAGGCATTGGCCCAACAAGTTCGAGTTTCAATAAAGACAAGGTGTGTGCGTATGTATATTTCGTAATCGTCAAAAAAATATTCGACCTTCATAACGTTAAACATAAGAAAGAAAAAGAATTTTTTTATTTTAAAAAAGGCAAGGTAATGGTCACATCAAAATGGTGACCTGATAAATTCTTACATAGAGACTCCCTACGAGGGAATGCTTACGCGATATATCGACTCGGGACCTATGAAACCGCGCGCTTCCGAATGATGTCACGTAGGCAACTTCCTACGTATGGAGTCCCTACCATAGAATGACCCTGGTGACCTAGAGTTCGATGAATGTGATATATCACTTGTCGTGTCATATATTACCATGATAATTCCATCACAATAATTAAACTACTTTTAAACCGGCCATTCATTCCGGTGGGATACATAATTATCGATGAGTCATACATTAAAGTTTTTTTTTTTTTTTTTTTTTTTTTTGAGCAAAACATACATCGAAGTTTATGATGTAAAAATGGGCTTTGTCAATTATTATTGTGATCTTGGCAAAAAATTTTGTGGTCAATGATCGCCAAATTCAATTTTGATTTGAATTGTTGAGGATTGATCTACATACATAGAGTCATTTATGTGGTAACACATGTCCCTTAAGTTTGATGATCAATGACCAGTTTGGTGGTTAATAACCAGCATAAACTTTCACTGTGATCATAACGTACTCCTAGATAAAAAGCAAGGTATAGACAAAAAAATAAAATTATCCGGATGGGCCGGACCTTTCTATAAATTTATATATCCGTGAACTGGTTTTTGAAAGTTTAAAATTTAACAATAAATCACGGATGTTTATAAGATTTTCAATTAACGTGCATTATTTTATAATATTTTTTAATTTACATATATTCGATCAACAGTGTTCAAATATACTATGGGAATGCACAATGGGATCGAAGTGAATAAACAACAACTAGATAGTTGCGATATTCCAGCTCCAAACACGAGTAATCCTATGACTTCCGGATCTGATAAAGTCGAACTTGACACTGCATGACAACATTACTTCATTTGCGGAATCACAGACCACTGTTCAAATAGAAATATGAAGATCACAGTTAATGTTCATAGTACTGATACTATGACCATAAACTTGTAATAAAAAGTGACATGACAACATATACATTATGATTAACATTGTATATTATCTATTAACTGATATGGTCTCATCATTATGAATGTTGTAGAAATATGTCGTGTTAATTTGTTGTGACCATGCATCATATGCCGTAAGCAGGGCCGGCCCTATGCTAAGGCCCGCGAGACCCGGGTCTTAGGCCCAACAGTGTCAGAGGGTCCAACGGTACATGTTTCGCTAAAAGAAAAAAAAAATCTTGTAGATTTAATCCGATCCAACCTAATATAATATGTTAATTTTCTTTTTTGATAAAGAAAAATTATTTTCTTACTATAATTGATAAAGGCCCCAATAAAAAATTTTACTTGACCAAAAAAAAATTAAAAAATAGACATACAAACAAGTTTCATTAATTTATCGCATTTACGGATGTTAAAAAAGTGTTTGAAAAAACGTAGTACTTAGAATTTGACAGAGAATTAGAAACTCCAATGCACGTTAATAACGTTGTCTTTTAAGAGATGTTTCGTCCCACACTATTTGTCACTAAGGGATCAAATGAAAATCTCTTTCAGGATACAATGAGGGTGTTTGATTCAAACAGTGACTTGTTTGAATCAAACCCGAGGACACTCAAAGTTTTTCTGATGATGTTGTCAAACTTATGAATTTTCGTCTGCTTACTTATGTCTTTTATAGGTTGCACCGGATGAAAGAGTAGGGTTGTCACTGTTCACCGGATGAAAGCATGCAACCCTTACACGAAAGGGTAAGTACATATCAGTTCGAAAATGCATGTATTTAAAAATGCATATCCCTTCATGAACTGATACCCCTTTTCTTTGCGATAACATTAATTCGTACGGCAACTCGTATACAAATGATAACCAAAATATTTATTTATGAAAAAATATCTAACAATAAGTATGTTTTTAAAGAAAAAAACAATTTCAACTAAAATGCTCAATTCGGGACTTGGTCTTAAGCCCAATAAAAGCGAGGGCCGGCCTGGCCGTAAGTTAGTGAGTTAAAGCCTTTGCTTCTCGAAGTTGGATCTATGTGGTCTTTTATATTAAGAATATGAAATAAAATTAAAGTTTTAGTTACTAAGCATATTATTTAACAAAGTTAAAAATTTTGATGAATCAAAAGCAATGCTGCCGCTAGAACACCTGCAATTTTATCACTGGGCTATGCCACTAGAGATAAGCAAATGCAATGTATTACGAGAAGAAAAGATTTACTTCACTCCATGAATGAAGTTTTTTTCTAAGGGAAATGTTGCGGTAACTTAGCAACAAAAAAAAAAAAATCATCATTCATAAAATTGGGCTTAATGGTTATATTTACAACTACAAATTAAAGTCCATACTTTCTACACTAAAAATATATGAGTTCTATTGCATCAGATTCGATTTAGTCGTGCGCCACACTTCTTGTAAATTTCGACTTTATAAAAGTTGAAATTTGTTTTCAATCCTTCCAGAGTCGAGTTTTGTGTATAAATTTGCTTCTGGAGTTAAATTTCTCTACAGTCTTCTATCGGTACATTGACTGTGATGCCAATAGCAGTGTCCATATCAGAAATAGAGTGAAAAAAAGCCTTAATCCTTGCAAATTCATGTTTGTAATTATTTTGATTATATACCCTGAATATGGCCTAACGGTAAGGGGTAGAATGTGGTATAGTGCCAGCTGGACCGAAAGCCGGAGTGTGGGGGTTCGAGTCCCGTAAAGGGCCGGCCTTTTCGGTAAGCGGAAAAAACAAAGATCTATCTCGATTACTTGGTGCTCGATTAACCTCTTCTCGCACACCTGTGGGATTGGGGGCGAGAGGACCCTTCCGGTTAGGGTTTAAC
Source organism: Gentiana straminea (assembly GCA_036785695.1). Classification (NCBI taxonomy): domain Eukaryota; kingdom Viridiplantae; phylum Streptophyta; class Magnoliopsida; order Gentianales; family Gentianaceae; genus Gentiana; species Gentiana straminea. Next base: position 2,113,720 of record JAVUPR010000412.1, on the reverse strand, counting down.
CGTTTTTATAATTATTTTGATTATGTGCACTGTTCAAGAAGGTGGTTTGATGAAGGGCGCAAAAGTCATTTAGTGAACCTAGGAAATATGTGTCAGCAATGTTGACAGATAATACCAAATGTTGCATATGAGAAAAGGACACACGTACGCATTATAAGGTACGGAGTTAGAAGGACTTCCTTTCTCTTCTTTCTCTTTCTAAGAGCACTTATAATAGAATCTGTAAATGATGTTAAATCTGAATTTTAGAAATCCAAACGGTTCAGATTTATCTAAAATATCCTACAGCAGTGTCTCTTCACTCGATCTGTACACAACAGATTCTTAAAGGAGTCTGTACCAGATCCATCCATTCTATTCCTCTTACCTTTTGTGGGCCCAATTTCCATTTATTTTTATTTATATTAATTTTTTTCGTATCTTATTCACGTCTAATAATGTTGTTCTTTTATTTATACTCATTTTTCATTTGTTACTAAAGTCTAATGGTGCCAAAGTGATGCAGCATATGATAATAAAATTGAAGAATTCAATTTTCTGGATGTCTCATTATTTCTCAAATAGAAAATATTTTAATTTTAATGTATGAAAATACAACTTTCTGGAATGCCTTTTTTAGGAACTATAGGGAATACTAAATAATTATTTACATTAAAAGAAAATAAAAAAGAATCACCTTAAAAAAATATAAGAGTCAGGATTGCAATAAATGACTTAGCATTATCATATAGTAATAATACTCAAATATGATATTCAATAGAATTATTAAAACATTTCACCAATTAAATGAAAATAGTTGAAAATTTTTATCATTAATTGAGGATATGAAAGTAGAGATTCTGATGCAATTCATGTTGTGTTAAGATTCTGTAAAATATGAAAAAGTGATGTTTGAGTCTGTAAAATAGAGAATTTGTGTAGAGACACTGATGCGAGTTCTCTAAGGGCACTCCCAGCAGAGTCCCCAAATTTTATACCTAAAATAATATAAAATAATACACATCCCTATTTTACAACATCTCAATTCAAAAATCTCTACAACAGCATCACTATCCTTATCCCTATAACATTTCAAATAATATTAAATAATACATATTCTACCTCACAACCTTATTTATACACATTAAATATTTATTATTTCACTCCAGCAACATCCATATCTCTATCCCTAAATTTTTTAACAATTAAATATGTTTAGGGCAGTGAATAGTGCATCCCCACAAGTAGGGATGCACTGTTCATATTCCTAAAAATAAATAGGGATAGAGTCTCTGCTGTAGGAGCTATTTGAGGTAACTCTATTTTTTATCTTCATTTTAGGGATAGGGCACCGTATAGGGCTTCTGCTGGGAGTGCCCTAAAGGAAAAGTTCTCCATCCCTGCCCGCTCTTTCCTCTGCTAACCTCCGGCGCCGGCGGCGGTGCTTCCTGCCGGCGGCCGCTCTGTAAATATTGTTCTTTATTTGTTTTTTATTTTTTGTTTTTTCTCTTTGATTTTGACTTATGAAGCTCTGCCGTTTGCAACAATCCTGTCTCTCTCATCGGATCGAATGCTCCCAATCTAGATCTTGACTTGATCTTGGTGGTGGGTTTCGGATCTGTAGTTGCTGTTTTGTGTCTTGCGCGGAGTTTCTTGGATCTGTTTTTGCTTGGTTCTTCAGTGATCGTTGCATGCTACTGCTGCGTTGCTCTTGCCGCCGGTTTCCCATGGCCGATGCCCTAAGCAATTCGGTTCCAGGGAGTTGTTTCTCGGAGGTTCAGTCTTCGGCTTCCTTTTTCCGCTGCTGAACTTGAGTTGTTGTCGGTCGCTAGTGGCAATCTTTCGTGTTCAACCGTCACCGGTGGCATCTTACGCGGCAGCTCGTGGTTTGTTGGTTGGATTTCAGGAGGGGCGTCTGGTTTGCAAGGGCACGGTGGTATCTTTGCGGTGCTTGCTGATTTTTATTTCATTTGTGTTTTTATGTTATGTTAGCTTGTTTGTATTAGTTTGTTTGTGCTTCTTGTTTGTCTGGTAATAGATGGTATAAGAGGATCCGTGTCTGAGCGTCTTTCTGTCATTTGGAGAATTTTTTTCTTCGTTGTTAAGCACCTTCTTTCATTCTATTACCCGACTTTGTGTTGTTGTTTTCTTCAAGTTAGCTTTGTCCGGCTGTGTTCCGGCCTTTCCCGGCGGTGTCTGGCGTTGTTGTTGTAATTTACCGGCTTTTGTCCGGCGTTTAATAAACTCTTTCGTTTCCCGGGGAAAAAAAATAGAAAGAAGGGAAATTCTACCCTAAAGACTCCAACATAAGGAGTCACCCACGCGCACTATATGGACTACACGCGTTTATTACGAGAACGAAACGCGTGTGGTCCGTATCGCGCCACACGGTCACTCTCCATATTGGAGTCTCTGTGTTAGAACCTCCCGAGAAAGAAAGAAGCAATGTGGTGCCATGCCAGAGTGTGAGGCTCGATTTTTCAAAGCACGAACGTGAATATTCGATATCTGAAAAGTTGAACCTATTATCCAAAAAAAGGTTGAACCTCAAGTGTGAGGTTCCATTTACGACGGTCGAATTTCATTGTGTTGTCTCCAAAGTATGTTTGAGGTGGTGTCACTAAAGATGTGATGCCCCGTATCACATTAAATGGTATAAAAGTCTTTTTATATGTGTGTCTCGATAATTTTTAATGGGTTATGTTTTAACTAAATAAACCGAATCAAGATAATGTTAAAAGGCATGTACGCTATTTTAAACGTGTAACTTTTAACAAGTGCAAAACGAAAATTGTATCACCTTTTATATAAAGGCGCCTGGTATGGCCAGGGCAACTAAATACCTGCCAGGGCCATTTATCTTCACTATTCCATTATTTCCTATTTTAACCTCAATGGATTTTAAAAAAAAATTAAAAACATATCTAACACTAAACTCATTCCACGAACCAAGATTTCCATCGGAAGGAAGAATCCTTTTAGGGAGTCTTTAAAGGCACCACAATTATTCTATTTAGACACCCAAATTACGGGGCACCACACTCTTATTTGTTTTTTTACCTTAAGCACCACACCCATTTTTACATATACTCAATACACCACACTCTAATTACAATATTGTCATTTTTACTTATGGCACCACATTTGTTAATATCTTCCACTCCAATATATTAATTACACATATATACCTAATTTCTTTCCGGCCGCAACCCACTCGGCACCCACCAGCCCCGCCACCTCCCACCCCACACTAGCCATGCCACCTCTCACGCACACCCCACCCACGTAGCCCAGTCACCCATGTACCCATCTTCCTCCACCATCACCTAGCTCCACGGCATCGATCAACTAGCTCCACCTCCCCTTGAAAGAATTAAATATAACAATACAATTTTAAGAAAACAGATTGAAGACTTTTTATTCAATGATCCAAAGTGTTGTAGGTACATTCATTTTATAGTACAAAGGTCTGCTGCAAACGAGTAAATAGAGATGACAGATAATATATCATAAAACTTAAGTCAACTTGAATTGATCGATCTAATTGTGTAGAATTAAAATTAATGTATTTCCTCCTTTATCTCTTCAATTAAAACTTTTTTTTGACTTTTGTTCATTATCCGACTTCTGCATATTATCTGTAGGTGAAGGTGTTCTAACACCCATTACATCTAACCTGAAAGATTTTGAGTAAAAGAAAGTAAATTACAGGAAAGTGCATTGAGGTGTACATGTAGCTATTTCTAACTAAGATATAATCTCTCAATGGTTAGGAGAAAGATTCTGTTCTAAAAAAAATAGACATCGGATATTATATCAACTACTCAAATCTTCACCTTCATGATCTGTCAATTTTTTTATTTCCATCAATTTTTTTATTTTTTATTTTTCAAACGTGAGTCGGATTTTATCATTGTTTGTATTGTGGTTTGGGGTGAGACAGTGGATTCATTGATAGATTGCGAGAGATTGATGTATTTCATTATATATGGTAAGAGGTGGTGAAAATGGTGATATGGGTGGTTAAAGGATGGAGAAGATGGTGGTTATAATTGTTTATAGTTGGTGGATGTTATTGTGATAAAAAAAGATTTGGATACAGTGAAGGAGGATCAAGAGCACGGCGGGCCAAGAGGAAAGAAGAGCACGGCGGGCCAAGATATTGATCATTTTCGAACCATTTAAGATGATCTGCCATTTGCTTCATTCTTCTTTTACAGAAAATGATCAAGATCCCTCTCTATGCTCAGCCGATTTTGTGTTGATAATGTTTTCGCAGATTCTGTACAGAAATAGGATTGGTTTCATTCGTTTGTGTTAGTTTTCGAAGCTCACGTGTGTCATATTGAGCTCAATTCATGTTTTAGACCTGATATGGTCATGGATTTCGTAGCATTTTTACTTGATTTGTTTTCTTCCGTTTTTTGAGCTTATATTTTGGAAAAATACCCAAATACGGTATACTGTTCTTTAACCTAATTGTTTTTTATTGTTTAATTTGGGTGATTTTGGAACGACATCATTTATCTGTTTTTCTTGGTTATCTGACGGTATTGAAATGTGTAATGATTTTTATGGTTTAATTTTTAGTGGAGAGTGGAGACACTGGTTTCTTGCTTTGCCTGCTTCCTCCTTTGAAGATACTGTGTAGGGAGGAGGACAACAGTATCAGACAGAAAGCCGTGGAGGCTTTGACTAAAGTTGGGTTTCAAATGAAAGAAACCGAAATGATGGAGCACTTTGTCGTTAAGGTTAGACGTTTGCTATCATTTTAGGATGCTGTTTTTGAATGGATAAATGACAAACTTTTCATCATTTGTTTACGCTTTTAGTTCTCGAGTCATTTTAATTTAGATATTTTACATAATTTGGATTTTTCATGAGTTTGGTGGCATTACTTAAGGCGCTCTTGTTGAACTATACTAGGGAGTTCATTGTGATGTGTAACTAAATAATAGGTAACCAATTTCAGTTTTTATTATTATTATTATGATAGGTAGTCTGTGTTATCTTTCAGTTGGGATAGTCTCGGCATGATAATTTGTTAGCCTACCTGCGGAGGATGTTTGTGCTAGTGACCATAAGCTAAACATTTTGCTGAAAGAAATGTATTTTTTGTTATCGGCATGATCCCAATTTTTTTGCATTGAGACAGAGTTTTGTGTTGATTCTGCTAATTGGTTTTTATGATGATTACGACTTAATTATATTTGCTTAACTAGTTAACTGGAGATATTTAGTTAGTGATAGTTTTGTATTTTAAAATGCTAATTTGTTGAAAATAGTGACTGAAAATTTTGATGCTGTGATTGGTGAGAAAGTAGTGCTGTATAATTTGATGTAGACTTCTTTTATCGTCTACCACTAATATAATTTTGATCGTAAGCTGGTAAGAAAATTCTTTGGGAAGATGTTCTGTGAAGCTTCCTAGTATCAGATAAGGAATGAAATGATTAAAAATGTACTTATTATCTAGGTGGAGTTGAGATACCTGCTTTTAAATAATTCAGAAGAGATACATTGAACTCGATAATCACATGCTTAATATGTCCGTGTCCGTGCTTTATTGATAAACTCTATTCACTCCGTGCAGCCCAGTAGTCACTTCTCACCGTTTCCCCCAAATCACTTCGCAGCGTGCCTACCTAGAAATGGCTGACGACAGAAAGGACGACGAAACTTCCACGATAGAGAAGGTTGAAGCCACCGCGGTGGCGTCAAACTCTTCTGTCCTGGATAATCGTATTTTCTGGCTTTGATATATTTTTTTCGTTTGTTCTGTTTAATATATCAAAGTCGTTGAAAGGTAAACTTCATTCGACATACGCCGAATTGTGCCATAACCAAGTGCCAATGGTGAGAGACGCAGCTGCCACAAACTTGTGGAAGTTTGCTGCGATAGTGGAACCTGCTAATCTCACGGCCAACATCAAGGACATGTTAGAGGATCTTTCTCGAGACGGTGAGCAATAACCTTCTACGGATGTAACTGATGATCTAACATAGGATTTGATTTTCTTCATGAGGATTTGATGAGGATTTGATTTTCTTCCGTGTTAATTATCATACGAAAAACATATATTATTTAAGTTTGTGTAACAAAAAAGTTGTAGTGGACTGCTCATCCTTAGAGCATTGTCGTTACAGTTGCACTTGAAACTATGACTTTTTGGTGATAATAAGCATTTGAGATTGTCCATCATAAGATAGTTTTTTAAAAGCTTTTCGATAAGATGAATTTGATGATTTTGCTTATGGTGTAATTTACAGATCAAGAATCCGTTCAGTTATTGGTCTTAGATAGCTGTGCTGCTCTTGGAGAGTTGCTAGAGCCTGGAGAGTTCGTTGTTAGTATCCTCCCCTTCATTGCTAGAACCTGCGATGTGTAACTAAATAATAGGTAACCAATTGCAGTTTTTATTATTATTATTATGATTGGTATTCGTATTATCTTTCAATTGGGATAGTCGGCATGATCATTTGTTAGCCTACCTGCGGAGGATGTTAGTGCTAGTGACCATAAGCCAAATATTTTGCAGAAAGAAATGTATTTGCATTGAGACAGAGTTTTGTGTTTTTATGATGATTACGACTTAATTATATTTGCTTAACTGGAGATATTTAGTTAGTGATAGTTTTGAATTTTAAAATGCTAATTTGAAGAAAATAGTGACTGAAAATTTGATGCTGTGATTGGTGATATAGTAGTGCTGTATAATTTGATGTAGACTTCTTTTATCGTCTACCACTAATATAATTTTAATTGTAGCCGGCAAGAAAATTCTTTGGGAAGATGTTCCGTGAAGATTCCTAAAATCAGATGAGGAATGAAATTAATGATTAAAAATGTACTTATTATCTGGGAGGATACTGTTGGTTGGTGTGGTGACCTCTGTTGATCGCTTTCAGTTGTTCCCTATCTCGCTGATTACTTGCTGGAAAATGTGTAGCTTACCGTCATTACCTTTTGTTTCGGTTTTTGCTGGCTTGTGAATGAGATTCCTTAGCAGTAAACATTATTTCATATGAATAAAGTTGAGATACCTGCTTTTAAATAATTCATAAGAAATACATTGAACTCGAAATGACGTCAAACTCTTCGTCTCTTGCTTTGACGGTGGATAATCGTATTTCCTGGCTTTGATTTTCTTTTTCCACGTTTGTTTTGTTTAATAAATGCTTACTTCAGTGTTATCTGATCATGTGCTTCAATTAGAAGTTCCTCTATGGTTAATTGGCTTGATTGTGAAAACTTCAGTGTTGTCTGTCAATATTCTGGATCTATATCGAATTTTAATTTTCAGGAAAAAATATGGTTGTGGTGCAAGTGCTAATTGAAGAGCTGACAAGTGATGACATTGAGTTGCAGCTGAATTCAATCCGTAGGCTGTCGATGGTTGCTCGTGCCTAAGGGGGGAAGAGAGAACCAGGGAAGAGCTAATTCCGTTGTTAAGTGAAATCAACAATGATGATGATAAGGTGCGGTTAGCAATTGCTGAAGAGTTGGGCATGTTTAACTTTTTGAGCGCATGCATCCATTTCTTTTCTGAGTCGGTTTCACATCTCTATTTGAAACTATTTTGACAATTGTTCTCTGTTTGTGTCTCATGTAGATGATGAAACGGGACAATCTAAACTGATTACGAGAAGGGAAACCTATGACAACATGTGGACGAATCATTGTAGCTATATACCTTATAGCTGGGCTACAATTGTACGTCTGCTCTTGGGAAACGAGAGCCGGGCAGCCACATGCGCTCCAACTTTCTTGATTGATAGTAACAGGTCGTCTCCGGATGTGCTCCAACTTTCCCTTGCTTTCTTGATTGAAAGTAAAAGCTTCCCCACTCTTGTCACAGAAAGATAAAGCCCGGTAACAGCAGATATCAATATTTTAAAACTTAAAACCAAAATAATTTAAGTTATCACGTTTTTATTACTAAACTTGTTATTCCCAAAAGTTATTCTACGTTAAAATGTACTAATTTTTTTTCTTCATATAATTACTTTTGGGAATGACAAATTTTTATAATAAGAATGTGACAACGTGAATTATTTGGAAATTAAGTTTCGAAATATTGATGACTTGTCCTGAGTTTTTACAACAAATCAAGGAAGCAAGGAAAAGCTGGAGTGCATCCAAAGACGAGCTTTTACTACAAATAAAGCTGGAGCGCATTTGTCTACCCGACTCAAATCACGATCCGTCGAAAATCAGATTGCCATTAACGAGGGATAAGTAGTTACAATATACAACACTTTTTAATATTCCATGGAAAAAGAACAGAATTATCCAGCTATAATCACAGTCGGTTCGAAAATTGGGCTGATAAACAGGGAGTGATAAGTACACATTCCTCTTTCTCCCATGACCTCACCTAAAATACTATTTTGTCATATGCATTTTGAGCTTTATATATGTTATTCAATTGTATAAGTGTTAGTTTGTTATTAATTTATACTATTTTGTCATATGCATTTTGAGTTTACATATGCTACAGATTTATATATGTTCAATTATATAAAAGTTAGTTTGTTATTAATATTTATATTTTAAAGTTGTTGATTTATTGATGAATTGAAATGTAAGAGATGACACTTTTATCATCTTGTAGGGATTGTTGGTTTAATAATCTTTTGTAGTTAAATACGAATACTACTTCCGTCTCATATTATAAGTCGTCACAGCTTTTGCAGAAAGATTAAGAAACTTAATAAAAAAATCCAATTTTGGTAGTTTTGGACTAAAATGCCATTAGGTTGATTAGAATAATGTAAAACTTTGAAATAAGGGATAACAAAATTAAGAAACAAAACTGTCACCGTCAGTATCCCAAATTAAATCAATTCCAACTCCACCGTTGCATGCCTGGAAATATTACTCCCTTTTAGGTATGCCCCTACTGCTTTACATACTGCTTCTTTCTGTTCTAATGCTTCAACATCTTCAAAATAAAAACCTCCTCCTCCGTTATATCTTCTAAAAGATGACCGGAGTCTGAGGGTTTCGAGAACTTGAGAACTTGAAAATACGTATTTGACGAATTCAAGCACATTTCCCGTAAAGGTGAATCCGGACAACTCCATATGTGTAAGGTGTTTATGCCGCAAAACAGGCCACTCTGTCGGCTGTCTTATTCTTTTACAAACAGGACCTCCTACCTGTGTGTGTGTGTGTGTGTATTTGCCATAAAAAAAAATTGCATCCATTATTGTTTAGCACATGAAGAAACATATACATGAATAAATACGTGCATACTTATAGGATTTCGATAGCAAGGAGGATGTCAAGTATAGATTTTCAGAAAAGTGAACAAGAAGGGTTAATCTATTTGTCACACACACACACACACAGAGCTTGAATGACGTATCATTTGCCGTTAAGTGTTGTGAGCCATTACATGCATTCACCCCAAGAAAGGGCATCTGAAATATACTACGTACCTCGAGAATCAAGCACACAGGGGGATTTACAAGCATTTTATTCCCCCTTTATACCTCCATGTAAAAAGTAAATGATCTAAAAGCATAACCTTAGTTTTGAAAAGAACATGGGATATTGGAGGTCAATTAATAGACAAGGAAAATGGTACGGCGCGCTACAACGATTCTGCTGCAACAATTGACATGAAACTCTTATATCTGGGGGACCCTTTATTGTTCAGACAAACATATCTAAGGAGGGAGGACACCAACAGCAAAATAAATGAAATGAATACGAGTGAATTTAGTCCTTGTGTACGTAGAAATGCCAAAAATGCAACTTAAAGGTTACAATGGCTTACCGTAAAATAAAATTCCTCCAGAAGCGGGGCCGCAACCAAAACTGGAGCGAAATTCCATAGATCCACTTCCTCGCAAGCTTCCCCGTAAGGACAACCTTTAGTAAGAAGACATAATATCCTAACGTTGCCAAACACTTGAAATTTTGAGGGCAATCGCAGGATCTTTGTGTAGGTGGGGGTGGGGATGGGGGAGGGGGGCAGGAGCGTATCAGTAAAATTGTAGGAAATACAAATATAGAGGTATCACAAAGAGAGACAGCAGTTACATATATAATTCACAAAATCTCATCCATTACCTGATAAGTTGTCTGGATCAATATGTACTTTAACAGAGGCAGATCCCTTGCAGCATCCTCGAAACTATAATGCATCCGAGGAGTACTAAGATGCAGACTTTCGAGCTTTGGAACGGAAGACATCGAAATTTCTACTTCGCTACGAATATCGATCATGATTTTAACGATATTGGTATCTGAGATCTCAAGTTTTTGCACATGATAGCAAGCATCTAATTCAAAAGTCTCCAACTTGAGGTTTGGCCCAGAGATCTTAGATTCAGAGGCAATTCACAACGTTCCAAACATACATTTGTAAGGTTAGGACACGATATTAAAATGTCAGACAATTCGTGACTAAACAATGGCATACCCCGCAAATTTAACCTCACAAGTGAGTTACATGGACGGACAAAATTGGTTATCACACAGCAGGAAGCTAAATCTAAATACTTTAACCTGTGTAATCCATCGATAAGCTTAAAATAGAAGGCAACTGCTCTATCAACCGGCTCGCCATTGCATGTCTGACAAGAATGGCCAAGACAAAGCTCTTCAACATCAAGCCTAGCAAGAGTTTGCATCCACCGTACAAGATGAAATCCATAAACATTCAAAAAGCAACAGTGCACAAAAAAGCTTTTCAACTTACGACCGGTGTAAAGATGTAGGCATTGACCGACGGCTTTCAAAAATCTATGCCTATCATCGTAATCAACATAACCGTGATACCATTTTGATACATCAAGTGTGCCAACGCAGGTTAACATCAAACTGTCTTTCATGGTCCAAATTCTCCTCCACCTTTTGGACAAAATGCTTGTTCGTGAAGCTTCAATGATTTCTAACCGCGAAACAATATCACATAGGATATCATCAGGTAATCTGTCGATCCCATTGTCACTTTCTTCTCGTCCCAAGACACCTAGTTTTTCACAAGGAATATCATCAGCTAATCGGTCAATCACATTGTCACTTTCTTTTCGTGCCAATACACCAAGTATTTCACATGGAATATCATCAGCTAATCGGTCAATCCCATTGTCACTTTCTTCTCGTGCCAATACACCTAGTTTTTTACATGGAATATCATCAGGTGATCGGTCAATCCCATTGTCACTTTCTTCTCGTGCCAAGACATCTACTTTTTTGTTAAAGTATTTCACCCATTTACGAGAAGAATAAAGACCTATTGTAATTCCCATCCCTGCCATGGTCCATAACACCAAATTGGAAGATCTGCTTCCTGGTTCTGAAACTCATTCATTTAGACATAGACAATCAAACTTTGTTTGGGTCCAAATTATCAGCTTTCAAGCAAACCATCCTTATTGTAATTCACAAACCGATCAATTAATATAACTCACAAAACAACCAATCTTTGATTGAGACCAAGTAATCGACTTTTTGATAAGGCACACCAAGAATAATAATAAAAGATACACCCTTTTTTGTGTGCAGAATGTATTAGTTAATGGTTCATTACTTCACATTATGCATTTTTCTTCCCCTCTTCATCAAACACTACCTGCTTCATCTCATTCTTTTACATAGAAAAAAGAGGATCAAATCGAACATGCAACTAAACCATGTATTCAGTTTTTTAAAAAAAAAACCAAACCAAATTTGAAGAAACAAAGACACCAAGATTGCACCTTTATCCTCATGGAAAACACTACTTGCTTCCTTTTCTTCTTTTACATAGAAAAAAGAGGATCAATTCAAACATGCGCCTAAAGGTGCATCGAGTCTAGACACCAAGATAGCAACTTTAAAAAAGTTGAACCCCAACCCAAACGGTGCCCCCACCCCACAACCCCCTCCTAAGGATCAGTTGAGGATGTAAATTGAGGGAAGTATCTCACCTTTTTGCTGATGAAAGGGGTCGCTCCCACACTCACTACAACACCCAAGCTCTTTCACCACTAAACTATACTATGCCCTGGGAGACACGGACACCAAGATAGCAACTTTATACTCATGGAAAGCATTACTTGCTTCCTTTTCTTCTTTTAACAAAGAAAAAAAAAAGGACCAAATAAAAAATACATGATGTATTCAGCAAGAACTTTGAAGAGTCAAAACCATCAAGACAGTAACTTTATGCTTTTGGAAAAACACTATCATTAAAGAAAGAGAAGATAAAAAACTAATAGATGTATGCAGTAAAAACAATCTAGATTGAAGAACCAGAGATCAACAGCAGCAGGAAAAAAATAAAAATTCAACCAAAAAAGAGAGCCAAATTAACAAATCCCAACCAGAGCACTGAAAACCAAATTTAATCAGTGGAATTGATGCAAATATAAATATAATAGAAGCAAAAGGAAGAGCACGTTACCTCCCAAAGCTCCAGCTTTGCTCCACATTATTCCAAGCTGGCTTTTTTATTTTCTTCTTCTCCTTTTGGGGATAATTTAAAGCCAAAAATTGAGAACTTTATTATAAATTACAGAAAACTGATAACGTTATTGTAAATTACAGAGATCCTGGTATTTTATCTGCGTGGTTGGTTAATTTTTTTATTTTATTTTTAAGAAAAAAGTTTTTTTATTAAGTCAAATCTGCAATAGCCACGAAAATTACATGATAAGAGGAAGCTTTCCAAACAATACGGTCAATATTACCTAACTCGTGTCTAACCAATAAATACGTTAAAAAATTGTCGTGGACTTAAACGTAAAAAAGAAGAAATAAAGGACGACACAAGACAGTCGTGCGTGGTTGGTTTTTTTTTTTTTTTTTAATATATAACTCTAAAAAAAAATATGTATATTATTTTCCAGAAAAAAAAAAGGAATATATTATTTTCAAAAAAAAAAAGAAAATAAATATATCATTTAGAAGGGTTCTAAGTTACCTTTTGTAAGGTTAACTCCACCCGCTCCTTCGGCATATTATATAGCCGCAAAGAACCGGTTCCAATATTTATGGATAGGTATTGAATTTAAATCTTGGTCGACCATCTACAATTCCGAATAGCATGGAGAATAGACTCCTCGTCTTCATCACAGATTGCACAGAATGTGCTGCATAGCCATACTCTCAACCACCAGTAGTCCTCGTTAGTGTTATTAAACGAATGAGTGTCTTTAAGGGCACCACATGTGTTTTACTTGGACACTAAAATTAAGAGGCACCACACCTCCATGTGTTACTCTACTTAATACACCACGCCAAATTTTTTATATACTTGATGCACCACAGCTGTAATTACAATTATATTATTTTTACATATCACACCATACCTGTCAAAATCTTTCACTCCAAAAAATAACTAAACATGTAACCCAAATTTTTCCTAATTTTTTTCAGCCACCAACCCCCACCTCCTACCGGCCACCGGCCACCAGCCACCAGCCTGCCGCCCCATTTCTTTCCATTCCCCACCTCCATCTTCCATATCTAACCAATTCTTCTCAGCCTCCATTAACTCAGTCCCACTGCCCCATTCCAACCGCCCCCTTCTCCATTTCCTTTCCACAAGAAATAGAGATCAATCATTAAAACTTGCTGCAAATTTCATCAAAAAGCTCAGCATAAGCGCGGTCAACCACCTCAAAGCAAGCCAATAGACAAAAATGTCGTCATACACAAAAAAGAACATTGAGTTATCAGTAAATTAAACTATCCAACTCCCTCAAATTAAATGTTGTAAATATCATAAAATCAAAAAAAAACAAAACAAACAGCTTCCCTCAGGCTTCAGTATCCAAAAAGATCTTGATTATCTTAGATTCGTCACCGTCAAGTCTGTATCCAACCCGTTTTTCAATGTTATTTAAAACAAAAGCATTAGAACACATTACAACGAGCCTTTGTTGCGAGCTGATTTACGAGCTGCAGGAGCTTTTTCGCGATCTCCATTTGTTGTTAGCCGCTTCCTTGGGGGCTTTCTGCCGGTGGATTTGGGGTGAAATGGTGAATTTAATTGATGAGTTGTGAGGGAATGATGATTTTTTTTAATGATGATAATAAGTTGTGGAAATGGTGATGTGGGTGGTTGAAGGGTGGAGAAGAGGTTGAAAGCTGAGGAAAAAATGTAATATTTTAAAGTTGAAAGGATGTTTTTGTAATATAAAAAAATTTGGAAGTGGTAAAACTAATTTGGATATAGTAAATTTGCGTTTAATATAGGTGTGGTGTCATTGGTAGATTTATCATTTAAAATTTTAATATGTGGTGTCTTAGGTAATCGCATATTTTTTAAAGTGATGTGGTGCTTAAAGTAAAAAATGTGTGGTGCTTAAAGGCACCCTAAACGAATATAGCCTCTCATGAACAACCTCATGTTCGACTTGTTAGTATCTGTAATCGTTCGGTTGTTTAGCTTAACGAATTAAGCTTGAACACGATTTTAAGCTCGTTTTCTAAACCAACAAACACAAATTTACTCGTGAACGTTCAATTATGTTCGCGAACCTATTTATATGGATAAATCAATGTACAACATAACTTTACTTCATAAGATGACAAGACATCTATAATAGATACTCTTGAGTAATTTATAGAATATTAATAGAGTTGTCATAATGACTTTATTACTATAATGTTTGAATATTCCATTTTATTTTATTTTTTCTATTAATTTGGACTTAATTTTTTATAACTTAACATGTCAAACTCAAACACGGCATAAACAATTTTTTTTTTTTATAAATGAGTTGAGTTTGAACATAATTTTTTGTTCGTTTATTAAACAAATATTCGGGAAAAAGTTCGTGATCGATCTTAACGAAACAAGCTTGAACATATTTTTTTTTGTTCGTTTGTTAAACGAACGAACATGATCAAACTCGTGAAAACGAACACAAACTTAAACAACTGATACTCAATTCAGCTCGACTCATTAACATCACTAAATATGATAAATGATTCACTACAATATTGAGTGAAAAAAAGGAAAATCCGCGCGACTACAATCAATCACAAAGAGTTTGACTGAAAGGGAAAATCCAATGTCGATAGGAGAAAAGCAGGTAAATCGGTTACTCTTTTTCTTTTCTTGTTTTTGAATTGCATTTGACGGTTCTGCTTTTCTTTTCTTGTTTTTGGATGGAATTTAAAAGATCGACGATGAATCTTGGTTTTATTGTTGCTTTTCTTTTCTTCTTTTTGGATTGAATTTGAAAGATGGACTATGAATTTGGGTTTTATTGTTTCTTTACTCCACAATCATTCCACAAAGGTACTCCAAAGCATGGTGCCGGAATGTTGTCAGATCATGAAGAGTGTGTTGTACTTCCCGTCATCCTCAATTGCCCTAAGGTATAAGTTGCAACTTTGTTTTTCAATCATTGTTTGTGAAATTTGTTGAATGTGAAATTTGAATGTACAAGACAACCTTTAAACTTTTGAGTGTCAATTCTCATTCGACAGTGGAAAGTTTAATGTTGTCTTGTACAATATTCGACTCTCACAAGGTCGATTCTCTAATTGGTAGTCAATTCGGAAAGAAGAAAAAAAACCACGATGAGGAGAACGATAATTCATCAGTCATCTCATGATTGAAAAGGTAAAAATCCAATAATTATCTTTTCTAATTCAATCTATTTTTTGGTTTCATAGATGGTGGTGCGTGGGTTTGATATAAGAGTGTACTTTCTTAGTAGGAAAATCCATAGAAACCTTTTTTTGCTTGTAGAATTTCGGCCACAGTCTCACAAGGTAGCGAGTTCTTATTATCAAAGGGATCTTTTAATTTAAAGTTTATGTTTTTACTTGATTTACCGTTGTTTTCTAGTTAAACTACACGAAATTGGACATGCGTGTGTGTTTAGTGTAGCTGCCGGATATCTATAAGTCAGGAAGCAAGAGGTTCAGTCAAGCCGCTTTCCCAACAACTCTCTAAGGAAAGCTTACGGCTGAGCTCCAGAACTTCTTTCTGGCTCATTCTGTGACGTAAGCAATGTAAAAACATGTTGTGTCATTTATTGTGTCTGATTGATTGTTGAAGTAGCATGACTCATAAAAAATGTTGCGACTCTTGATACGTTAAAACCAGGGAAATGTTATTATCACAACATTTTGATTCAACTAACTTTTGCACAATTGAACATGATTTAAGACTGCCATAATCAGGGGCGGACGCAGGATCCCGAGTGAGGGGGGGGGGGGCGATACTACGGGCGAGTGTAAATTTTTAGAGAGGGGGGGGGGGGGGGGGGAATACACAACATACATAATATAAAAAATATTGCGACTCTTGATAAGTTAAAACCAGGGAAATGTTATTATCACAACATTTTGATTCAACTAACTTTTGCACAATTGATCATGATTTAAGACTCGCCATAATCGGGGGCGGACGCGGGATCCCGAGTGGGGGGGGGGGGGGGGGGCGATACTATGTGCGAGTGTAAATTTTTAGAGAGGGGGGGGGGGAAGTACACAACATACATAATAGTGTTTTTTCCGGATCCAAAAGAGGGGGGGGGGGTTGCCCCCCTAAACCCCATGTACATCCGCCCCTGGCCATAATCAATAGTGTTTTCTCTAGAATCCCTCAACCTTTGAAGGATGCAGGTTCTTAGATCTAAACGAGTTAGATCTATGCGCAGCGGATGGATCACGATTTATATGACACAATTCATAATTAAAGGACTTAAGTTACTACAAGGGAGTTGAGATCATGTTACCAATATAGGGAAGAGAAGTCTTGATCTTCCGATGTGTTCTCCAAACGGCGGTTGGTGGACACCCTTCTTGATACACGAGCCTCCTTGATATGCAACCGAAAAAAATCCCGAAGATTTTTCCAACTCGAACCCTAAGAATAGAGGCCGAAATTTTTCGGCCAATTTCTCTCGGTGAATAGTGACGTGAATAGTACCTTCCCATTAGACTTGGGAGAACTCTCTTTATATAGGAGAGTAATCAATGTCCTCCAAGGATTAAATAATTAAGTGATAATTATCACATTAATCCTTTTCCAAATAAAAGATAAATAAAATGATTATCCCAAACAAATTAAGATAAATCATATTATTATCTATTATTCCATGAATTATCATTTAACAAATAAAAGATAAATCACATGTTAAATAATTATCCAAGAAAACTAATTTCTCTCTAATTATTAGGACATTAATGGCGCCACATATTGGGTCAAAAAAGCCCACATAAAATGTCTTTTATGTGTATTATATTATTTAGCCCAACTAAATAATATCCATGCATATCAATTAATTAGCCCACCAATTAATTATCACCGAGGCCCAAATAACAAGATTATTAGTCCGAATTACGTAAGCCACACCGGGGACCACGGACCTATAACTCGCAGCTCCAATAATTAATTATTCATCGAACGTAAAGTACATTAATTATTAATTCCGGGATTACGCCACCATAAACCCGAAACCGAACTCTACCGATTATAGATGTATACTTATACTCAACCCATGTAGCGAATAAACGTCCATTGATATAATCACTACATACGGATTAACCCTCCATGCATCGTCCATTCGAGAGGGAAGTCTCCGTGAACCCGACTCGAATATCTTATCCTTATTTACCATCAACCCCCTAGTGATCAATTAGTTCACATATCCGACTAGTAGCTAATTAGTCTAAATATGAACTCGGCCGATCGATCACTTTCTTAGGGCTAACAAATAAGGGGACTCGTCTCTCTACTTCCCGCAGGAAGGAATGGATTCCATGTCTCGAAAATCGAACTACTCACTCATCCGAGATAAGTGCCAATGAGAAGTGGCTTGGAACACATTATTTAAGTGAACCGTAACTAACACATCAAACACTACCCCGGGACAAGCGCAAGACCCGTGATCACCTCGGGATTAAGGTTGATCCATATATGATCATCTAATGATTTAATAAGATTCCTCGATTACGGAATTATACCGAGAAATTCGATTAAATCGGTCCAAATTCTATATGAATGCCATCATATATAAATGCCCCACGTAGTACCTCTACCGACCGACAACCGGATAAGACTATCACACCCTAAGGTGTTCGGGCGCATTATTGGTGTTTTAATCAAGAGACCCTAAACTCGATTAAGTTCACCACGGACTAACGCTTTAAGTATATCACCACTAACTCAATCCTCACGTGTAATCCATACACTGAGTTAAGCGGTTACATACTGATATACTTAGGGTTTGCAGCAGTGTATTACTTACAAGCACAAAGCAAGTAATAAGGTGAGATAAATTCTGTCATCCAAAAACAATTACACAAATTGTCTTTCGGGCACTACACCTAACAATCTCCCACTTGCACGAAATGACAAGCAACGATTGTTTTTTAGAGCACACCCTTTCTCATCTTATTCACAACACTCTCCCACTTGCTCTAAAAGCATATGAGACATATCCATCAACCATACCCTCCAAGCACTCGACTTGGTACACTGATTAGCTAGGTTGTCGACTCGAGACGATCTTTAGGATTGAAACGTAGCCGGTCCTTCCAATCAGGCGGTACTCTCTCTCAATATGCTTTTGACTCCTTATGACTGAGAAGATCCTTCTAAGCTATCTCTTCACTATTTTCACGATGAAGTGATATCGGCTTATCAGACCTGGAATTACTTCCAGACCAAAAAAGGAAATTCTAGGCACTATGAGTAAACACTGAGCCCGAGATCAACTTAATGATCATCCTTAATCTGACTACAAGTCAGAATCAGTGTAGTCAACCATATTCAAGTTTGCACCTGAATATACAAGCATATTATTCCTCGTTCTTAAAGATACTCTGAAGGATAATTTTGTCATTTTACTCTTAATCTCAGACACGTTAATCATTTCTTAATCTGTCTGATTTTTCTCTCAATGATTATTAATAAAAAAACGGAGAGAGTACTATTTTAGCACGGATCATTTAAACTTTCATTACATTAATTAGTCAATTTCGTCGGCTTAACCGCTTAACATCATGATATTCATTCATTTTTGGCTTGAAGACCATATCATTTTTAGTAGAGCCCAAATGAAGAGCCTACTTAATTCTTAACTGGAGATGAGGTATAGTGTAACAAATGCTAATATTGAAGAGTTATATACATATGTGCAAGAAGATGCCAATGTTTTACATGGAAGCTATACTCCTGTCGAGGGTTGCTTCTAGTGAGGTTTTTTGGCTAGTGTTCTTATGAACCCCTCACTTGTTGTATAATTAATATCTCTTGTTGTTTACCCAGATAGGTAGGACTACAAAGAATCAGTGTGTCTGAGATGATGTATAGAACGGCTAATATTGAAGAGTTATATACATATGTGCAAGATAATGTTTTAAAAGCTATTAATATATTAAACACTTTCACACGTCCTCTTAATTATAGGTTTATAATAAGACTAGGCAAACATGACATAAAGGCATATAAAAGTCAGTAGAAAGCCAACACTGGGACAATATAATTGGGGAAGCATTGTTGCCAGAGATGTTTGATTTCATAACATGTTGTCATGATACTATGTATAATTATTATCTCTTTCAAAAGTTTAAGTTTTTTGGGAGGTAGATAGTTGGATAATATATAAATAAGAAGACATATGTTTGATCAATTGGCCACTTGCAATGATAAAATGTCGAATTATGATCTTTTCTAAAAGTTTAATCTGTTGGAAAGTAGATAAATAAAATATTAAACACTTTAACCGGGGTTGTTGACGGATAATATTTTCAAGATAAAGAAAAAAAGATCATGTAGTTAATAATACATGGACAAGTTTGCTTAAGATAATAACTGATAAAATCGGATATATCAGGTTTGCGGTAACACTAATATAAAGAGGATATATAGTTGTTTATATGTGTTTCTCAAGTGAGAGGAGGTGGATATCAAGAACACTGGTGGTCGGACATATGCTTATGAACAGAAACACAAGTGAGTCGACAAATTGATAGAGTAGCTCTGTGTATATTAGTTCTTGGATCATTTTCTATTACATTGTGATCCCATAGGCAAAGACTAAGTAGGTTTAACTAAACATGACAAGACATTAAAAGCATACAATTAAGAGTAATCAGACCTAACTCGACTGGACAGCTGTCCAGATGAGGTGGAGGGATGCGGACTCGAAAGGAGGTCGGACTCATATCTTCCTTTGTCATGTTGTTATCAACTCAAGGCTTAGCCAGCCTGATAATACGGGTAGCACCCACTGTGTCCGATGTGTCGGGGTGGGGATGAGTGTCGGCGCCGAATGTCGACCTTAGCCTAAGTCTGGCTTAATGAATGCGGACTAGCGAGATGGATGCCCAACATCTGTAGCTGGGCTTAGATTCAGGCCCAACCTAGATGCTCGGGTTCCGATTCAGATCGGGTATATCAACAACGAAGCAGATCATATGGTTAATCAGGTCACTACACTATCAGCGCATTTTAATCTAAAAGATGTACATCAAAGGTAAAACACAATATTTATATTAATGGATTGTGGATTCCGATGCTACAAACCATTTTTTTTAAAAGTATTTGTTCCTCATGAGAGTTCGACATTGAAGAATACGAATGTCACTCTTCCAAATGAAAAATAAAAAATAAAAAAAAATAAAAAAAAAGTATAATAAACACATATTGAGAGTGTTAAATTTAAGTATGCACTTGCTTTTGCAGGAAATTGTTGTACGCATACACGATTTTAAGAGGAATTGTTCTATGGTCACTCCATCTCACGTGGTGGCGTCTTGACTATATACCGTAAATCACTAAATACAGTTTATGACAATGAAGATGTCCCATTACGTCACTCCTTAAATGGAGTAAATACGGATTCCGGATTTTAATTTCAAATTTGCTACATATATATATATTTGCAAGTTGACAAACGACTCAAAATGAGAATAACAATAATTTTTTAAGTGTATTTATTGTATTCATACATAACACCATAACGTGTCTATATATGTGTAACAAAATGTTGATATAAAATAATGATTGAATTTTATATATATACAACAAATTAGGACGAATTCAACACACATAGAATATACGAAACTATCAATATCATATATGTCGTTTCTATATTAATGGTTGGACGGCGTACGATTGTGTAAACCAATGTGGACGGCATAAGATCACGGTAAATTGTTATTTGTCTTACGCTAACGAGTTACTATTGTTTCGGTCACTATATTACGAGATACTTAATTATTATTTCACTCATCATATTACGAAATACTTTTATGTTTTCACAATCTAAATTCTGAGGTTGATATCTTTTTTCTTATATATTGTTAGACATATATTTTTATCTTTCTATTAGGGTCAAACCTAATGTTTCCCGATATTTGACGTTTCGCGAAGGTTTACATCGTACATTCCTCGCCTATAAAAGGCACATATAACAAACAAACAAAAAATCATTTGAAAAATCATCATCAGTGTATCTTTTAAGTATTGTCTCTGATTTGATCAAACGAGTCAGTACAGTATCTTGAGAAATATTTTCGATCGTTTTCCGTACCGATAGTTGTTGTGAGGTCCAAAACAAGTCTTAATAACGTGGCTTGGAGTTTTTTTTTTTTTTTTATTTTTTTTATTGTTGTGGTGCCCTAAGTATATTTTTTTGGATGCCTTTAAAGTCCTCTTTATCTTTATGGTATGTTTAGTATCAAGATTAACCAGCCATTAGTGAAAATTACAAACCAACATGACACCATCAAGAACATTTCAAACGATGCAATAAAAAAAACAAATACAATCATCCATGGAACCATCACCATCACATAAATTTAAAGAAAATAAAATAAAATAAAATAAAATAAATCTTAACACAAAGTCTCCATCTCTCTTTAACTGCATTCTTGTGTTTTAATTATATTTTTCCGGCAGTTGGATTACAACCAATTACTCTCTGCTATATATATATATATATATATATATATATATATATATATATATATATATATATATATATATATATATATATATATATATATATATATATATATATATATATATTGTAAAAATATCGGTGTTACCACAACTATTCGACACCACGAATGCAGTAACCTGTTGTATGTGACAGTGCACCTCTAGTGATGTGACATCAATTAAAAGAGGGACGTCAATTTAATATCATGAGTGATCTCACAGATATATCAGGTTGTTACATTCGTTACGTTTGAGTAGTTGTTAGATATGAATTATTAATCCATAGATAATATTATAACTTTGGTCCTCTAATGTTCTTCATTTTCTAAAAAGCATACAACATCTATCTTTCGTAATGACATTTTTGTCGACTGATTAACTATAGTTATGGGAACAAAAATATTACTATTATAGAGAAATTAAGTGACCGAGAAATATTAGATGAGCTTGAGGCTTAGATAACCGATAAAAGTTAGTCATCAGAAGTGTTTTTTTAAGTCTGCTGCTGAATTTTTGTGTAAATGCCTGGCATTGTTGATTAATAAAAGTTGATCGTTTCTTAAAAAAAATAAAAAAAAAAAAAATGTGTTGCCGTCTCCGGCCAGCTTGAGAAGTGTATAAAAGCTCCGAAGTATGAGTTGTAATAAAATCGATCATATCTAATCAAGAACAATTAATTAACAGAGATATTTGAAGCATTCATTGTATTTGAAAGAGTTTGAATATGGCATCATCAAGAGCTTTTCTGTTGGCGGCGGCGGCGGTGGCTATCACGGTGGCTGTTGTTGCTCCGGCTGTGCATGCAGGGAACGAGTTTCCCGTCGGAGGTTTCGGGACTGGCTGGAAGTTAGATTACGATTACGAGGAATGGGCTAAGACACAGCATTTATTTGAGGGTGACAAACTTGGTAAGTTAAATATTTAGACATTGTTAATGACACCATATTCAATCTATTCAGATATCATCATACTTCGTGTAGATTTCGACTTTACAGATGTTGAAATCTGTTTTTGATCTCTACAAAGTCGAGTTTTGTTCATGCATATAATTCGACTATGCAGATGTCGGATTTTGGTGGGGTGCCATCGATAGATTGACTGTGGTGTCATTAAGAGTGTCTAAAATACTTTTATACCCTTTATTATGGTGTGTTTTCGTCATGATCAATAGATCGTAAATCGTGATTAATGACGTAAAAGTGATTTCATATCTAATCAGTGAGTTATGCATCATGATTAATGATATAAAAATAGGTTGTAAAATACTTTTATACCCTTTATATATTTTGTTGTGTAGTTTTGTTTTTTATTTTCTTTAGAATGATATTTTGATTAAAGAATTCATATTCAAAACGGAAAAATAATGCGAAAAGAACTATTATACAACATGTATATTTCACTGTGAATCCCGTATCTGTATCCGCATATCTATGCTCGTGAAACCTAGATATCCAAGTAAATTTTAGACACATATCACTCATTCATTTTGTATCACCCATAAATACATACTATATAATAGTTCTTTTCAAAGTTTATTCATATTATTATTATTTTGTTTGTTATTTTAATTCAATACATATATTCAACAGTGTTCGATTATAATACGGGAATGCACAATGTGATCGAAGTGACTAAAGAACAACTAGATGCTTGCGAAGCTCCGGCCATGCCTATACTTACCATGAACTCGGGTTCTGATAAAGTCGAACTTAAGGCCGGAGAACATTACTTCATTTGCGGATTCACAGGTCACTGCGCTAGACAAATGAAGATCACCGTGAATGTTATGAGTAAAGATAATGGTACTATGACGATAGACGTGTAACAACAATGTGTGATGTAACAACGTTTACATCATGATTAACGGGAGGTCCCACCATTATGAATGTTGTAAAGTATGTTGCGAACATGCAGCTGCCGTAAGATACTGAGTTGAAGCCTTTGCTTCTTGATGTTGGATCTACTACTTGGTCCTTTTGTATTAAGAATATGAAATAAAATCAAAAGTTTTAATTAGTATAAGTTATGTTTTTAATCATTTTATGAAGTAGTATATGATCATACTCTTATATGAGTTTCTTGTATTTGAAATATGATCATTTTCTTATGTCTAATTTGGGCACATTCACATGTCATGTAACATTTCAAGGATTCCAAGAAAATATAAGAAAGTAGAAATTATATTACTTGTGATTGCCACTTTTCATTTCTATTTGGCTATGAGTTATACAATCTATATGCCGTATGTTCTCCTTAATGGATGTTTTTCTATTGTTTGTTAGGATATATGTAACAAAAGGAGAATTAAATAAGCATAAAAGTCTTTTGTAAACACTGTCTTTAAGACAATTTGCTCCAAGATAATAATCATTATGCTAGTAATTAATGTCTTACACGATACAACGATTTTACATGTTCAGTGTAATGATGCTTCAAGATTAAAAAAAATGGGGTTTTATATATGTTGAAGTGAAACTCCAACACTTATTATGACCACTTACCAAACTTTAAAGCTACTATGCAAAACATTCTAGCCACTAAGCTAAGCATTTATGGACAAATTTTCCAACAACGCCCTACAAGAATGGACATTAGTACAAATACAGATGCAGAACTTGAGCTTGAGATGAGATTTACTCAGCTGATGATTGAACAAAATCTCGAACTGTTTGGTATTTATTGTAAACTAAAACAATAAAACTCATACAATATTTTCCTAACCACTGTTTTTGTA
This sequence comes from Gentiana straminea, assembly GCA_036785695.1. Taxonomy (NCBI): domain Eukaryota; kingdom Viridiplantae; phylum Streptophyta; class Magnoliopsida; order Gentianales; family Gentianaceae; genus Gentiana; species Gentiana straminea. The sequence goes on along the minus strand of JAVUPR010000412.1, from coordinate 2,089,093 downwards.
ATGACGTACCATGTCCCAGATATCGAGTCATTATCTGGAAAATGAACGTACGGCATGTGGCATTTAGAGTAAGCCATAAAACTCATGTAAGCCTCATATCTTAATAGAAAAGGGTGGAAAAAAAAACAAGCAAGAGACTTGAAAAGTGATACTAAAGATTTTTTATTAACAAATTCAACGGATTGCAACTAATGTCAAACTAATTCATAAATAGCTACTAACATTAATTACAACTCAACTTGACTAAAAAAATTTGTTGATACACAACGAACTTCATGACTTGAGTTATAAGTTTGCTCTACATGCTCATCATCCAACTCGGTTTTAACGTGCATTTCTTCTTTTTTCAAATAAAGTAGTGAGTACTAATTAGCTACTCAATAAGGAGAAAGACGATCAAAAGATAAATCCATGTTTGTCGGATGCCGTGAGACATAATATGAATCTACTTCATCCAGTTTGCAAACCGTTTAAAAGCATAACTTGAAAAATATGTAAAAACACCTTTAAAAGCACATCTTGTAAACATAAGAGAATTCACTTTAAAACCCAACTTGACTTATAAGGAAAACCACTTCAAAACCAACTTTAAATCATTCATAGAAAACATGCTTATTACCTATTTTCGTTCATCTTGCACATACTTGTTAGTTACATTAATTATTTACTTACATTGAGTAGCCTGCTGATAAAACTTAAGTAACTCATCTTCTAATGAACACATACTGTACTTGTCAACTTATTGTTGCATGTTCGTTTCTTGTCTGTCATGTTCATGTTTCCTATTTACTTACTTACTTACTTAACATATGTATGTTCTTGTCTTCAAGATCATAATGTAATTATTTTGACAACGAAATATATAAATAGTTAGGAAAGCTCAATCAAAGCAATCAAAATAACCAAACAAAAACCATTATAATTTGGTTTGTTTAAAACCCATCGGAATAACTCGATTTCTTACTAGTTTGATTTTTTTTTAGTTTTGTTCAGTGGGGTGAACAATAAAAACACAATCAAACCGATTGAACCAAACTGAAAATCAAATTGATCTACTTCGCTACGAATATCGATCATGATGTTTACGATATTGGTATCTGAGATCTCAAGTTTTTGCACATGATAGCAAGCATCTAGTTCAAAAGTCTCCAACTTGAGGTTTGTCCCAGAGATTCTTAGATTCAGAGGCAATTCACAACGTTCCAAACATAAATTTGTAATATTAGGACACGACATTAAAATGTCAGAAAATTTGTGACTAAGCAATAGCATGCCCCGCAACTTTAACCTCACAAGTGAGTTACATGGACGGACAAAATTGGTTTCCACATAGCAGGAAGTTAAATCTAAATACTTTAACCTGTTTAATCCATCGATAAGCTTAAAAGAGAAGACAAAAGCTCTATTAACCGGCTCGCCATTGCATGTCGAACAAGAATGGCCGAGATAAAGCTCTTCAACATCAAGCCTAGCAAGAGTTTGCATCCACCGTACAAGATGAAATGCATAAACATTCAAAAAAGCAACAGTGCACATAAAATCTTTTCAACTTACGACCGGAGTAAAGATGTAGACATTGACCGACGGCTTTCAAAAATCTATGCCTATCATTGTAATCAACAGAACCGTGATACCATTTTGACACATCATGTGTGCCAACGCAGGTTAACATCAAACTGTCTTTCATGGTCCAAATTCTCCTCCACCTTTTGGACAAAATGCTTGTTCGTGAAGCTTCAATGAGTTTTAACCGTGAAACAATATCACATAGGATATCATCAGGTAATATGTCAATCCTATTGTCACTTTCTTCTCGTCCCAAGAAACCTAGTTTTTCACATGGAATATCATCAACTAATCGGTCAATCACATTGTCACTACTTCTTCCTTTTCTTCGTTTACATAGAAAAATTAGGATCAATTCAAACATGCGCCTAAAGGTGTATCGAGTCTAGACACCAAGATAGCAACTTTAAAAATATTGAACCCCAACCCAAACGGTGCCCCCACCCCACCACCCAAACCCGTCCCTGGGCATAGGCCAACAAGGCCACGGCCTAGGGCCATCCACCAAATTATTTAATTTAGGGCCCACATTTTTTTTTGTTGGTTCAACAAGTCTATTATACTAAACATGTATTATATCCACAGACACCATTGTTTTCTCTTTCAGAAGACCCATTGATAAATTGGCTTAGGGCCTTAAGAAAACAGGGACGGCCCTGCCACCACCCCCTCCAAAGGATCAGTTGAGGATGTAAATTGAGGGAAGTATCTCACCTTTTTGCTGATGAAAGGGGTCGCTCCCACACTCACTACAACACCCATGTTCTTTCACCACTAAACTATACTCTGCCCCGGGAGACACCAAGATAGCACCTTTATACTCATGGAAAAGCATATCTTGCTTCCTTTTCTTCTTTTAACATAGAAAAAAAAAGGACCAAATAAAAAAAGCATGATGTATTCAGCAAGAACTTTGAAAGAGTCAAAACCATCAAGACAGTAACTTTATGCTTATGGCAAAAAGGGTTAACTCCACCCACTCCTTGGGTGTATTATATAACCGCAAAGAACCGGTTCCAATATTCACGGATAGGCATTGAATTCAAATCTCGCTCGCCCATCTACAATCCCGAATAACATGGAGAATAGGCTCCTCGTCTTCATCACAGATTGCACAGAATGTGCTGCATAGCCATACTCTCAACCACCAGTAGTCCTCGTTAGTGTTATTAAACGAATATAGCCGCTCACGAAGAAGCTCATGTTCGACTTGTTAGTATCTGTAATCGTTCGGTTGTTTAATTTAACGAACTAAGCTTGAACACGATTTTAAGCTCGTTTTCTAAACCAACGAACACAAACTTACTCGTGAACGTTCAATTATGTTCGCGAGCCTGTTTATATGGATAAATCAATGTACAATATAACTTTACTTCATAAGATGACAAGACATCTGTAATAAGATACTCTAGAGTAATTTATAAAATATTGATAGAGTTGTCATAATGACTTTATTACTACTATAATGTTTGAATATTGTTTTGTATTTTGTTTTTCTATTAATTTGGACTTAATTTTTATAACTTAACAAGTCAAACTCAAACACGGGCATAAACAAATTTTCTTTATAATTGAATTGAGTTTGAATATAATTTTTTGTTAGTTTATTAAACAAATATTCGCGAACAAGTTCGTGATCTTAACGAACCAAGCTTGAACATATTTTTTTGTTCGTTTGTTAAACCAACGAACATGATCAAACTCGTGACTTAAACGAACACAAGCTTGAACAACTGATACTTAATTCAGCTCGGCTCGTTAACATCACTATTATGATAAATGATTCACTACAATATTGAGTGAAAAAAAGGAAAATCCGCGCGACTACAATCAATCACAAAGAGTTTGACTGAAAGGGAAAATCCAATGGCGATAGGAGAAAAGCAGTTAAATCGGTTACTCTTTTTCTTTTCTTGTTTTTGGATTGAATTTGACGGTTCTGCTTTTCTTTTCTTGTTTTTGGATTGAATTTGACGGTTCTGCTTTGAGTGTCGATTCATTCGACAGTGGAAAGTTTAATGTTGCCTTGTACAATATTCGACTCTCATAAAGGTCGATTCTCTAATTGGAAATCAATTCGGAAAGAAAAAAAAAACACGATGAGGAGAATGATAATTCATCAGTCATCTCATTATTGAAAAGGTAAAAATCCAATAACTTATCTTTTCTAATTCAATCTATTTTTTGGTTTCATAGATCGTGGTGCGTGGGTTTGATATAAGAGTGTACTTTCTTCATAGGAAAATCCATAGAAACCTTTTTTTGCTTGTAGAATTTCGGTCACAGTATCACAGGGTACGAGTTCTTATTATCAAAGGGATCCGTTTTAATTTAAAGTTTATTTTTTTACTTGATTTATTGTTGTTTTTTAGTTAAAATACACGAAATTGTACATCTTTGTGTGTTTAGAGTAGCTGTCGGATATCTGTAAGTCAGGAAGCAAGAGATTCAGTCAAGCCGCTTTCCCAGCAACTCTCTATGGAAAGCTTACGGGCTGAGCTCCAGAACTTCTCTCTGGCTCATTCTGTGACTGTTGTGTCATTTATTGTGTCTGGTTGATTGTGTAAGTAGCATGACTCATTAAAAAGCTGCAAGTCTTCACATGTTAAAAGCTGTTTGTTGAGGACATTTGTTAAAACCCGAGATAGCTTGATATAAAACGCGAGCCGAGTTAGAGGCTTTTTCCCGCGAAAATTATTCGTTCCCTTAGATTGCCTCCGGGAATTTACACGAATATAATCACGGGATAAAACTACGTCCCTTTCGATCTTTGGCAATAAGATAGAAAGATAGCTATATGAGTTTTGTTTTTTTGTGTGTAGAACTTGAGGTTTCAAGATAGTATTCAAAGAAAATGAATAAATCTTTTTAGAGTGTTGATCTCTCTTTCTTCAAATATCTCAAGTGTTATGTACTTATATCATGTGTTATTCTACATGAAAAACACAACACTTGTAAATATTTATCACAATATCGATTGATTCAACCAAATTTAAATCACATTGGTGATATAATCACCAACAATGTTATTTAAACAATTTGATTCTACAATTAATCATAATCATGGGTGTATTCTCTAGAATCGCTCAACCTTATCATAGGGCTTGAGACCACTCATACTCTGACTCCGGGGACCAAGAGTTAAAGGTTTTCAAAACGCCGGTTCAAGAGCTTAAGGTGTTGATCTAAAAAATTAAGAAAAGCCAAACAAACAATATCGACACGCGTATAGTGTAATTGTTATCTTTAAAATTAAAAAGAAACGTAAGATATGTACCACGTGTATCCGTAAGATGTATAATACGCGTATAAAAACACTCGTTAGATGTATGACGTACACATGCATAAAAAGACAAAATAAGTTTTTCGTATTTATACACATGTTATACATCTATCTAATAAGTGGATGTATATATACAAGGAGTTTCTGGGTAAGATTTACATGTACATATATAGTAACAAACACTTCAACAAAGGCTGTTGACAGATAATAATTTTCAAGATAAAGAAAAGGAGACCACGTAGTTAATAATAAATGGACAAGTTTGTTTATTTAAGATAATAACGAAGGAGATCATATGGTTAATCAGGTCACTACACTATCATCACAATATTTTAATCTAAAATATGTACGTCAAGGTAAAACTCAATATTTATATTAAAGGATTGTGGATTCCGATGCTACAAACCATTTTTTTTTGTTGTTGTTGTAGTAGTATATGTTTCTCATGAGAGTTCAACTTTCAAGAATATGCACTTGACCCGGGTTCGATCCCCCATCTCCGTAGATTAAAAAAGCTTTCGTTTAAGTGGAAAAAAAAATTTAAAAAAAAAAAGAATGTCACTCTTCCCGATGGAAAAAAAATTGTACAATAAACATATATTGAGAGTGTGAAATTGAATAATGCACTTGTTTTGCAGGAAATTGATGTGCATACACGATTTTAAGAGTTCTTCTCCTATGGTACGCTTCATTTGACGTAACGTCATCTTGACTTTAAAGTGTAAATTATTAAAACAGTTTATGATCATGATCATGTCATATTACGTCACTCTTTAAAAGTAGTTAACTATAGAAGGATTTCCCATATTTTAATTTCAAATTTGCTGTCTATTAGCAAGTTGACAAATGACTCAAATTGACTATGTGTGTCATGAACATAAATAATGAATTGTGAATCGTACCAAAATGCTGATATAAAATAATAATTGAATTATAAACTTAAACAACAAATTAGGACGAAATCAAAACACACACACACATATATATATATATATATATATATATATATATATATATATATATATATATATATATATATATATATATATATTGTCTTTTATATATTAATGGTTGGACGGCGTATGATTGTGTAAACCAATGTGGACGGCATATGATCGTGGTCAGATTGTTATCTGTCTCTCGTCAGCTCACAACCTACATTTCTTTTATCAAGGTTGATGCCTTTTTTTCTTGTGTGTTGTTAGACATATATTTTCATCGATCATATGATACGAGCCAAACCTACTTTTACTGTTGAAAAGGCTTACATTATTTCACATATCGCAAACAAACAAACAAACAAAAAAAAATTAATCAGAAGAGAATCTTCGGTATATTCTTCAAGTATTGTCTTTGATCATTTGATCAAACGGGTCATCTTTGACTCAAACACTCTCTATTTATAAACTGTATCCTGACTCAAACACTCTCTATCGTTTCCGTAAGGATTGATAATGTAAGGTCCGAAACAAGTCTTAAAAGATAACGTAATTTAAGTGGCTTTGAGTTGGTTTAGTCCCTTGTCATCTTCCGTGTGTTAATTTTTCTAACATTAGGTACGTTTTTTTTTTTTGTTTGGATTGTTGTGGTGGCTCAAACGTATATTTTAGCATGCCATGCAATAAATGCCCTTAATCGTATGGAATGTTTAGTAGTAGCCATTAGTGAAAATTACAAACCAACATGACACCACCAAGCAAAGTTCCAGAAAATGCAAGCCAAAATAATAATAACTAGTTAGGCGTACCGTGCTTCGCACGCTAGGCCCTGTTTTATTTGAATTGTAAACGAATATCGGGTAGATTGTTTATTGTTTGGCGCATCTATGTTAGGTGGTTGTTTTATTTTTGTTATTTAGTGGGGAACTGAGATGTATGTTGGTTGGTACCCCTTATGTGATAGCTTTAATGTACATGGACAAAATATTTATATATGTTATTACAAACTTCTGAAGGAAGACCAAGAAGAACAAACGTCAGAATGCAAAATCCACAAACATCAAAGGTGTATGAAAGGAGTTTCAATGTGTCTTGCCTCATCAAATGGAGGTGCTTCATACAAGCTCTCCTGAGGCATTGCAGGAGGATCGCATTCCTCAAGAAGCAACCTTTCTGTAAGATCTGATATAGCCGATGAAATCCCTTGTCGAAAGCAAAATACTTTGTGGATACTGCAAATGTGAATTACAGGTTGTATTAATGTAAAAAGGGGAACTAAACAACAACATAAGGGAGATAGCATATGAACTCGCATGCACATAGGGGTTGCAGTATCGGGAAAAACCAGCTTTTGGTGAATATTCTCCTCTTGCCAATTTTTCATGCTAGCAACCACATTCAATATAAGCAACAAAATCAAAAAAACAATAGCAGTAGTAAGATCACCTGCTTTCGAGATTTTCCATCGGTAAATGTGACAGCAATGTGGCATGCTGGCTTAAATGCACCCATTATGTAATTCTATAAAATCCCCAAACAAAAAAAAAGGAAAATTAACAAAGATCAAGGTCCACAAGAGTACCGACTGACAGTAAAGGATAAAAATTCAGAAACAATACCTAAACAGCATAGCATTTAGACAACATCATACTCTAAACAGCTGAAATAGGGATTTATCGCAGGGTTTAGAGCTTGCCCTCAATTATTCGTTCAAGACAAAATTAATCCCCTCGACTTTGATTTATTCTTATTCAGAATATGAAGCTTGATAAATGACCGCGTGCATACAGCAGCAAAAAGTAAATATGAAATGTGCTCGAGAATGAGACAATGTTGCAGGCCTTCACATTGCTTCCGTTTTCATTTCCATAGATTTGAGCAAAAGCTAGACATGGAATTCACAAACTGAAGGTCACAAGATAATTAAAAATAAAAACTCCAAGTGCAACTAAAAATGAAGTGTCCTATTTTCAAGAAACAACAGTCACATACATACTTGGAGAGATGGCATGAAAACAATGATGCTATTATTATAGGCTCATTCCTTCCTCTATTATTTGATAAATAGTTTTAATGTATCCAAGTATTATTACATACCTTAGTAATAGCCTTGTGGTAAAATGAGCCCAGTTCAAGCTTCAAGGAAGAAGTAACATCAACTGAACATGAACATGAAGAATGTTAGAAAAGAGAATAACATAGCATAACAAATAAAATAAAATAAAAACAGAGGGTTGCAATACCAATCCCAAGGAAGAGTAAGTGTCCTAACTTAATAAGAAGAAGCATGGAAAGAAAAACCAAATCATCCTAAGCTATGTGCTACCATACTACCATGAGAATGTAAATAAAATAAAAACCAAACACAATTCCAACAGATTGGTAAGCCTAGGTTCTAAAGAATAACAAACAACATCCAGGAAATGAAATATGCAAAAATTTCACAGAATTAAGAAGACGATAATCTTTATTTATACATCAACGACAACAAAGAATAGCGAGACATATAAGATACATTTCAATTGAGTTTAAAGACTAAGTTCTGGGAATGGGGAAAACACACAAAAGCTTATTGCAAAATCAACAGAAAATGCTTTTTACTTTTGTCCACTGCTCTATACTTTAATTCATGAATGAAAAGATGCTCAAAATCAATAAAAGGGCTGCAATCCAAAACACCTATTCCAAATCTAACAACCGCAATGCAAGTACAACAAATCCTTTAAAAATCAACTACAACAACTTTTAATACAATGCAAATAGCATTATGCGGTAGTATGACTTTACAGAGTGCACACTCAAAATCTCAGATTTAAAAACAAAAACAAAAACAAAAAAAAATAGTTTCTACACTCAATATATACCAATTATGCATGGACTCACATTCTCAACTTTAGAATTCAATTCAAGCGGTTCTTTTCCTGCATCAATCGCATTTGCCTGGGAATTCTTATCTTCACATCTATCTCTTGCTTAGTTTTTTTTTTTTTTAACTGCTTCCCTATTTCAACAGCTTCAGCATGAACCTTCCCGACGATGTCGTGAGCGGAAGGCATTTTTTTCCTGCAAAACACACCACAAGCTTAATGCCAAAATGCAGAATGTGCTGTAACCATTTGGCAATCTTGACAAAATAGAAAGAAATAACATCAAAATATAACTATTTACGGCATGACAAAACTATGGTTTACATGAAAAGAAATCATTTTACTCTGTAGCGAACTATATTCTTTTTCTTAGCAATCTCATTATCCTGCTTGTCTAATCTAGCAAACATAAATAACTACCCAAGCACCCAGGGGCGGAGCCAGGATTATAGTTTAGGGGGGGCGGAATTCTAAAAATTAATTGTCGTGGAAAAAGTGTTTAATTATTTTTTCCGTGAATACATATAAGAAATTTGTTGTAGGTTTATACAGATGTGAAAGTTTTTTTAGTAATATACAAATGTGAAAGTTGTTGTGGGTTTATATTATAAAACGACATTGACTATATTGTTTTTCATATTAATAATTGACGATAAAAAAACAATCTAAAGATTAACAAAGTAAATAAGTTTACAAATTTTCGGATTGTCATATCAATTATCTTTTTAAAATGTTCAGAAATCTTGAAAAAATAAGTGTTGAAACTTTGAGTAAAAAAAATTTAAAAATCTGAAGTTTAATATAGTAAACTTGGGAAAAGAAGTGTTGAAATTTTGAGTAAAAAAATGAAGAATTTGGAATTTAATATAGTAAACTTTGAGTAAAATAAAAAATAAAAATGCTTCCCAAAAATAAAGAGGAAGGATGATTCGAACCCACAACCTTCCGCCTTCACTATCAACACTGGACCACTACACCAGTTACACAAATTATGCTTTGTAAAGAACATATAATATATATTACATCAATTGCAACATATTACCGAGTAGGAAGGCTATTTTAGTAATTTCTCGGAAAATTTAAGGGGGGGCACGAGCCCCCCCTTGCCCCTCTATAAGTCCGCCCCTGCAAGCACCCAAAGTTAAAAAAAGAAACATGGGAGCAGGTGCACAAACTAAGAAAAAAGGAAACAACAACAACAACAAATAGCCTAATATGCAACCAATACTATCACAAGAAAAGCAATTATCTTGCAGCCAACAAACAACTGTCAATCAACAAAGACCAAGAGCAACTGAATGAATTTAGACTTTTTACGATTAATCCAAATAAAAGGAAAACAGAAAGAAGAAAAATTGATTCACACACACGCATTCATAGTGAACACAGAATGACTGAAGAGGAAAACATCTACCCACTTTTCATTTTGGTGAAACAAAGAAATTGCACATTTTCCATACTGCACAAATAGAATCTCACACTCAAAGCAACCGCAAATACAGTCAGTCTAGAGCCGGGAGTAGTAACTTGCCAAGCTTCTAACCAACACGATACTACATGCCTCGAGCAGCTAGGATTTGCAGAAAACAAGATAAAATTTATATGACTATTTGAAAAAGATATACAAAACATAGTAGGTCTACTCATTCAGACTAATCAATCAAAAATTTCACAGGAAATCTAACTCTTTTCTCCAAAGTCCACAGCAATCTACCTAATGACTTTCGTGCTAAGGTCAGTCCTATTATTTGTACAAATTCCGCAATAGAACCCCGAAAAATGTAAATATTAAGAAATCTAAACAAACCAAAACCGCCGCCGCTACCACACTAACCTTCCAAAGAATGACATTGCAAAGAAATAAAGAGAAACTCAACGGCAAGAGGGGTTGGCGGGAAAGAAAACTCAAGGCTCATCTCAACGGGCCGGCGCCAACAAACTAACACTTGTGCTTGTCAAATATTTAAGTTTACTTTCTTAAATCAAAGTGGATGTATACTCACCATCAATTGTCCTAATGATTTCTTTGATCTTTTGGGCACAATCATCCCAGTGAAGAGGAATCTTTAGCACCGCTGTGTTGACTTGAAGATGAAGAGAGCCAAATCACCAACAACCCCATATCAACAAGGGCGTTTGAAAGCCAACAAAAGAAAGAAGGTGGAAAGTAAACCCTGGATCCCTTACAGGAGCATTTGAATCCGATTGTCCGAAACTATTGCTGCATATTTGAACAAAACAAAGCCACAATTGCGGATTATTTGAACAAAACACAACAGGTACAATATAAGTCTCTAATCAATACATGCAATCGAAATAAATACGAAATATTAACAACATTTATTACCAAAAAGATGAAGAAGAAGCAAGAAATTAACAGAATATTGAAGTATAACGAAACCCGATTCAAAGCCCTTTCGCCGAGTTCTTCCGTAGAGAGGTAGAGCAATTAGAGGCCAAGGACGTCGGTGGTGGAGAACGAAATCGGGAGTCGGCCGGTGGAAGTTTGGATAGGGGCGAAGCAAATGGCGAAGAAAGACGGTGGTGGAGTTTGAAGCCCATAGTGGAATCCGGCATTACAGCTAAGTGAAGGAAGGAGGCGACACGCGTATTCTGACTCATCACTCACAAAACGACGTCGTTTGGCATTCCCAGCTAGAAGACAAAATAGTAGTACCATGTTTTGTGTATTTAATAGGTACTCCTAATAATAATAATAATAATAATAATAATAATAATCTTCATAATATAATCATCCACGGAACCATCACCATCACCATCACATATATTCACTAGGGCTGAGCTTGGTCTGGTTTGGGTCGGTTCGGTTCGGTTTTTGCCTATAGCTGGTCGGTTTGGGTCAGGAATTTCATCCCCCAAACCGAACCGAATCACTTGGAAAACCAATGGTTCGGTTTGAACCAATTTCGGTTTGGGTTCGGTTTGAACCAGCTTTATCTATTAAATGGTTGTTCGGTTTGGGGTTCGGTTCGGTTTGCATATATCATAAAACCCAAAAAATAAGATCGGTTTGGATTGGTTTAAAATATAATATAATATATATATATAATATATGATATATATATATATATATATATATATATATATATATATATATATATATATATATATATATATATATATATATATATATATATATAATATATATATAATCGGTTCGGGTTCGGTTTGGATTGGTTTAAAATAAAAAAAACCGAAACCAAACCAATACATTTCGGTTCGGTTTGAAACCAAACCGAAAAATTCGGTTTGTATCGGTTTGGGTCAAATTGGTTTGGATCGGTTTGGATCGGTTTGGTTTTCGGTTTCTCGGTTTTCCTGCTCAGCCCTAATATTCACAAAAAAACCTAACCTAAAGTCTCCTATCCCTCTTGACCAATTACACTATGTTATATATATACATACTCTATCATGACTACACCGACACAACAAATGTCTACGAGAGTATTCATGTTGTGGCAACCTAGGTTGCATGGACACACATACGCGGGTACATATACGAGGATATATACATGATACGAAGGTGCGGGGTTTCGAAAAATATATGACACGCGTTTAGAGGTATATATTTGTGTAAATATTACAAATATAAGTATCATTTCCCTTTATTTTCGATAGTATTTCATCATTTTGAATAATTTTTTATTCATTATTTTAGCAGTATGTACTTAATTTTTAATATGATTCTTCATTTTGTATATACGAGCTAGTAATGAATATGCATGCATATACGAACCCATATCTTACTTGAGAAAATACGATTTTGCCTCTAGACGTGTATCTTAAGTATTCGGTGTGTATCAATATCAGACACGTATCGGATACAAATACATCACCGGACAAAAACATCCATGTATCATATATATAGGTTGCAACGTATCATATTTAAATAAATGTCACATCATCAGATCGAGATTTCACTCACTGTGGTATCATATTGCGACAATTGTTATGACAGAGTGGTTGCGACACTAACATTCTATATATATATATATACTCCTTTCGTTCTAAAATAACTGATGCAGTTGTCAAAACCACGAATATTAAGGATATGAGTTAATGCCAAAATGACTAAAAAAACCATTAGTTTATAATTAATATAATGTTGTATTTATTCTCTCACTCCTTAATAAGTAATGGTAGATGTATGAAAAACACAATAAATGTTGTATTGAAAATGTACATGTCTCGGTTATTTTGGAACAAATATTTTTGACAACTCTCTCGGTTATTTCCGAACTAATGGATTATTGAATAAAATGAAAATCTTTGTTGCCGTCACCGGCCAGCTTGAGAAGTCTATAAAATCTCTGGCGTACGTAATCAACAACAAGAAAAGTAAATTTGAAGCATTCTCATTCAATTTGAAAGATCGAGTTTGAATATGGGATTATCAAGAGGTTTTCTGTTGGTGGTAGCGGTGGTGGCGGCAATTTCGGTTGCGGTTGTGGATGCGGATGCGATGTTGCTCCAAAGAGGATTATCGTCGGTGACGGTTGATGTATGACTTTTATATGATTAAATATACGTGATTTTATTACGTTTTATCGACAAATTCTATATAAAATATATGAAATTATGATATAATTAGTATGAAATATTAATCTTTATAGTTTAGTATTGTTAGTAGTAAAAGTTAGTATTTATAGTAAAAAGTTGTAGTTTTTGTACCGGTTTTAGTGACCGGAGTGTTGTGTCTATTTTACACGGGTATTTTGTGTTTATTTCATTGCAGAATCCTAAGATGAACTGAAATCCCGAGTAGAAACACTTTTTGAAGTCAATTCAAGTCGTTGGAAGGGAGTTATAGAGCATCACTCAATTTAAATGGTCAAGTGGGTAGTCGTTTTTTAAATAACAAAATCCCGAAAACGACACGTATTGGAAATGGCTCATCGAGAATACGTTTTCTGAAGAAGTGGTCTTGATGAAAGTTGTAGAGAATTCAACGAGATTTTCGGTGGATCTTGAATCATATCGTTTGGATTTCGGAATCAAAAGATATGAATTTTATAAGTTTAATATAATTATAATTATAATTATAATTATATTCCCTTGCACATGCTAAGTGATGATTAAGGTAACATGGGGCACATGCTTATAACTAACGTAATGATTGTCATCATTACACCGGACCGATCCGGCCAATTTTCGGGACCGGTCCGGGAAGGAGGTTTGTCTATATATATGGGAGCCTCGGCATTTGCGGGGAGTGTACCAATATATATACACCATATTCTATATATATTCTCTATCCCCTCTTTTCTTTAGTTTGTAAATAGGCCTTATGCCAAAATAAATAAAGTAGTAGTAGTATCGTAGTAATGCTCGGGAAATTCTCGAAGGTTCGGTGTTGCTTGAAATCGTTGAATACCTGGGAAAAGACGATTTCTGAGTCAGCAGTTGTAATCGGGTAATTTCTATAATAATTATGTTTGTGTTTGTTATTTTCTTCTTTTTAGTTTTTATAATGGTATTAGGCTAAATCTAATAACTAGCCAAAGTTATGTAATCGTATTATTTCGATCTTTTCGTTAAAAGAATGATGTTAAAATAAAATTGATTAAAATTGAGTTAAAATGAATCTTTTTCTATTTCGCTACGTAACGATAACATATTCGGAATGAAGTAATCAATCATGATGAATACCACATATAACCCGACGATGAACCGACCGGAGAAGTCGGGATATGAGTAAAAATAGAAAAACCGGAGGGTAAAATTGGCCGTCGATTAACGGAATCCTATTTCCTACCCGGGGGCGATTTGTCCTAGTAAAACAAATCTTATTAATTTTGTACTCGAGATCTTAATAATGTTAAAATCACGGTTTAATTAAAACTACACCGTTTGTATTAAATCGATCCGCTTGACAACCGGAGCCTCTTGAATAACATCGGCCATCGACAAATGGAATCACCTCTTTTATCCGGGGTAGATTTATACTCGGTACTGTTTTGACTAACTAAGTTTAGCATGGGGCGAGTTGTGGACATTGGACCGATGACAATTTGACATATGACAATTTCATACGCTCGTGTGAGGAGGAATTGTTGACATTAGGAGTACACCGTTTCATTTACTCAATTGGACCTAATAAAAAGGAAGATCGAACACATTCTATTAATTGAAAAGATCGAATAAATTGATTACATATACTTTGGCTAGTCTAGTCTATAAACTATATATATATATATATATATATATATATATATATATATATATATATATATATATATTTACAATTTATGTACATCTATATATATTTATATATCTATATATATTATATTAGAATAACTTTTAAATTATGCATTTATTTTATGTTGGTTAGAGTAGTAGTAATCTGTTATAAAATTGCGGTTTAGATCGAGTTAATAGCAGCTCTTTGGTGTTTAACCACACTTAAAAGAATTACCACTTTTTCCCTGAGGATTCGACACCTGACTCACCACTTTATCACTACAATTTGACCCGGTACACTGCCGGTTAGGATCCGTCTAACCTAGAAAAGGTCTGTCAGCTTTCTGGCGCCGTTTCTAAGGCTTGGTTTTGGTGACGTCAGCTTTCTGGCGCCGTTGCCGGGGAACAAAGTCGCTATTTTTTTTTTGTGTCTATGGTTACTACTTGTATTAGCTTAAAAATTCTCGAGGATAAACCAACACTCTTCTTATCACATTTCTTTTTTTTATTTTTTGTTGGTATCTACTTTCTTTTAGTACCAATTTTCTTCTTCTTTAAAACTCGAGCATTTTTCTATTTTCGTTAGTTGATGACCAGAAGCGGTAAAGCCTCACTTACTCCTTATAAGCCTGATATAAACGCTTACGAAAGGCAGTTGCGGATAGAGAGTAAACGTGGTCAAACCGACTTAGGACTCCTTGGAAAATCTCCAACGGAATCATCTTCTAATAAAAATAAAGAAATGGTGAAACTAGTGATGAAACAAACGAACGAGAGGCTAGATCATGCTTTAGGGCATGGCCAAAACCCCGTTAACCCTAATAATAATCGAATAATAGGAACAATCAAGATCGGAACCGAATAATCGTAACAATCCATCAAACCCAAGACCTATCTGTGATCAAACTGTTAGGAGAAACCAGACTAATAATCCCATACTTTTACCTAATGAAGGAGCGAATAATTTTGAAATTAAGTCTCATCTTTTTGGTTTAATTGACGCAAGAGCCCAATTTCTAGGAGAAGATGATGAAGATCCACATCATCATCTCTATCTCGTTTGAAGAAGCTGTGCAATACAATACGGCCAAAAGTCAAGGTGCTCATAAGGAATTAACGAGGATGACTATGTTTCCTTTTTCTTTAAAAGGAAGAGCCCGAGATTGGTTTATGTCTCTTCCACACCACTCGTTAACTAGTTGGGAGGATATTCAAACCGAATTTACGAAACAATATTTCACTCCGGGACGGAATTTGGAATTAAAGGTCGAGGTTGCTAACTTTAGACAAGGATCCGAAGAAACACTTGGGAATGCACAGGGAAAGGTTTAAAAAATTGTTAAGAGCTTGTCCCGATCATGGTTATTCTTTAGATATGCAAATTCAACTTTTACGTCGTAAACTAAGAAAGGATTCACGTGCGGATGTAGATCATGCATGTGGTGGTTCGTTAATGATGAGTGAAGCTCAAACAGTTTAGGATGCTATAGAAAAGATTTCCAAAAATAACGAGAATGTGGGAAACCGGTTCTAGCACTAGAAAAGTAGCTTTTGCGGGAGAATGTACGTCAAACACGGAAGTTCTAGCACACTTGGAGAATTTGAGTAGAAAGTTTGATGGATTACAACAAGGTAAGAATAAAAATTCGAAAATAGTATGCCAACCGAATACTCAAATCATGATAATGTGTCATTAGGGATAGAAGAACCAACGGGATATTCAAGAGAGGAGGTGAGTTTTCTTCGACAACATAGGAATTTGAACAATGCATATTCAAACTCGTTTAATGCTATTAGAAGAGATCACCCAACTTTTAGATGGTCGAAAACCCTAGTAAGCCGGGACAACCGCCGTATCCGGTTCGGTATAAGAATATGAATAATAATCAAGTTTATCAAGGAAATACATCTAATCGAATTTACAATCATTACCAAGATCCTATCCTCAACATACCACTCAAAGTATACCGGTAACTCGAGTTCAACTCAATGCGAAGGGGTTGAAAAATGGGAAAAACGATGGAAAATATGATGGGTGTAGTATCTACTCAAGCTAAGAATATGGAAACAATGATGACTTCTCTAGGTTCAGTCAGTAAGGATATGAGTTCAATGAAAACATCTATGAATGGACATGATACCAGAATGAGAACGATAGAAGCTTCATTAAGGAATATGGAAGATCATTTGAGTAGGGAAGGTGAACGTAACAACAGTAGACCTCCTGGAAGATTACCAAGTAATACTGAAAGAAACCCAAGAGAGGTAAATGTTGTAGTTACGAGAAGTAGGAAACTCTACGGTAGTAATGGAGTAGAAAACTTCGGGAATAATGAAGTAGAAAATGACTTAGATTAAAATGAAGAGACTAAAGATGAACTTGACTTTACTGATGAGGAAGAAGAAATCATAGAGAATTTCTTGAAAAGGAATAGAAGTTTGGAACCTGAGAATGAAGGTGAAAAATGGGTAAAAATCCCTAGGATTTTGAAAGATCCCATGGATAAAGATTTAAGGAATCTATTTAAGGAACATGTTAGAATAGAAAATAAAGAAAACAAGGATGAAAAACGGGAAAAAGCGAAGGAGTCGAAGTAGAGATTGATTCGGGGAACAAATTAAAAGAAAAAATTCAAGAACCTGAAACATGGCGATCAAGTAATACTCAAAAGTTTAAGGATAAAGGAAAAGAGAACATGACTTCGGAACCAAAGGTTATAGATTTAGAATCTTTACCTTTTCCACCTAAAGATCAAATTAAAAAGATTAAGGCGATCGAAGTATGCTCGTTTCCTTGATACTTTTCGTCATATTCATGTTAATATCCCTGTTATCGAAGCTCGATAAATATGCCTCGCCTATGGGAAGTTTTTGAAAGATATTCTATCAAATAAGAAAAAATTAGAGGAATATGAGAATATATGCCTAAATGAAGAATGTTACGCAATTTTGCGGCATAAGTTACCACCTAAACCGAAAGATCTGGAAGTTTTACCATTCCATGTGAAATTGGAGGATTTACGTTTAAAAAGGTCTTATGTGATCTTGGAGCTAGTATAAATCTCATGTCTTATGAGGATTATAGAAAGCTAGGCATAGGAAAGCTTACTAAGATCGAAATGACTCGCAAATGGCGGATAGATCGATTAAGTACCACTAAAGGAATAATTGAGGACATATTGGTTAAGGTAGACAAGTTCTATTTTCCGGTAGACTTTGTAGTTATGGAAATGGAAGAAGGATTTTCGAGCGCCACTTATCTTAGGACGTCCATTTCTAGCTACGGGGAGAACTTTAATCGATGTTCGAAAGGAGAATTAATTTTGAGAGTCAATGAAGATGAAGTTGCTTTCAATACTTTCAAAGCTATGAACCATCAATATACATCACCGAATCATGTTCTTTTATAGAAGATATTCATTACTGTCTATGATAATCGATTACCAACTTTTGAAGACGATTAGAAGAATGCTTAACTCTGTCTATCTATAAAGAAGATGAGGAAGACATTGAAATGAAAGAGATAATCCTTTCTCTAGATGAAGGAAGTTTTACTTTTAAACCACCATGGCATAAGTATTTGGAGTTAGAACTAGAAGGACCGCTTCTTAAATCATCAATAAAAGATCCGCCTAAGAATGCGGAATTGAAACCGTTACCTTTAAATCGAAATATGCTTTTCTTGAAATTGATAACCTTTTACCGCTTATTATTTCATCAACTTTAACGGAGCAACAAGAAGATCAATTACTTAGAATGTTGAGAAAGCATAAGAAAGCTTTTGGATGGACAGTTGCCGATATTCGAGGTATTAGCCCTGAGATATGTGCTCATAAGATAATTCTAAAAGAAGATGCTAAACCTTGTATTCAACCGCAACGCCGCCTCAACCCAAATTTGCAGTTAATCGTTAAGAAAGAGGTTATTAAGCTATTAGAAATGGGAATAATTTTTCCTATATCGGATAGTGAATGGGTAAGTCCAACTCAAGTTGTACCAAAGAAAGGAGGTTTCACAGTGAAAGAGAATGATAAGAATGAATGGATTCCAACAAGGGAAATTACAGGATATCGAATGTGCATTGATTTTAGAAAACTAAATGATCATACTAAGAAAGATCACCATCCACTTCCATTCATAGTGCAAATGTTGGAGCGTTTAAGTGGACATAAGTATTCTTGTTTCTTAGATGGTTATTCGGGATATTTACTGATTTTCATTGTTGCGGGAGATAGGGAAAAGACTACTTTCACTTGTCCTTATGGAACTTTTGGGTATAAAAGAATGCCGTTTGGTTTATGTAATGCTCCTGCTACGTTTCAAAGATGTATGATGTCTATATTTTCTGATATGGTTGAGAAATTCTTAGAAATTTTTATGGACGACTTTAGTGTTTACGGAGACTCTTTTAATGGCTGTTTGTTACACTTAGAACGAGTGTTACAACGCTGTGAGGATACCAATTTAGTGCTTAATTGGGAAAAATGTCATTTGATGGTATCAGAAGGAATTGTACTAGGTCATAGAATCTCTGAAGTAGGAATCGAAGTTGATAAAGCTAAAGTCGAGGTAATCGAGAAATTGCCTCCACCAGTTAATCTAAGAACGCTAAGAGGATTTCTTGGACATGCAGGATTTTATAGGAGATTTATTGCAGATTTTTCAAAGATAGCAAAACCTCTAAGTCATTTGCTTGAAAAAGAAGTACCTTTTAATTTTGATAGTAAATGTATGGAAGCATTTAAGACCACGAAAGCGAAGTTGATTACTTGCACCGGTATTGGTAGCACCGGACGGGATTTACCTTTTGAGATTATGTGTGATGCAAGCGATTTAGCTTGTAGGAGCTGTTTTAGGTCAAAGGTATAATAGAATTCTCAAAGCTATTTACTATGCATCACATACATTAAATGCAGCTCAACTGAACTATGCAACTACAGAAAAGGAACTGTTGGCTGTGATTTTTGCCTTAGATAAGTTTAGATCATATATTGTTGGCTCTAAGGTAATAGTTTATACAGACCATTCAGCATTGAAATATTTACGAGTAAGAAAGATGCGAAACCACGTCTTCTTAGATGGATTCTCCTACTTCAAGAATTTGATATTGAGATTAAAGATAAAAAAGGAAGTGAGAATGTAGTAGCGGATCATCTAAGTAGAATGGAAACGATGAAGAAATAGGAAATGAAATTAAAGATTCATTTCACGATGAACAATCTTGTTTAGAATCGATACTCCTTCAACCATGCGATTATTAAAGAAAAGAATTCCTTCTAAGGAAAATTCACCTTGGTTTGGAGATATCGTTAACTACTTAACTTTGTGATTACATTCCGTCTCATTGGACTTGACAACGAGAAAAAGAAGTTCTTTTATGACTTAAAATTTTATTACTGGGAGGAACCAGACCTTTTCCGTAAATGTTCGGATGGAATAATCAGAAAATGTGTGCCTGATAATGAAATTTTAAGTGTTTTATCGTTCTGTCATGATCGTGAGGCAGGAGGTCATCATGGAGGTTGGAAAACTGCTTTTAAAGTCTTGCAATGTGGTTTTTATTGGCCTACACTTTATAAAGATGCGTATACATATGTTAAATCTTGTGAATCATGTCAAAAATGGGGAAATATATCGAAAAAACATGAAATGCCTATGCAACCTATTTTAGAATGTGAGTTATTTGATGTTTGGGGTATAGATTTCATGGGACCTTTCCCTATATCATTTGGAAAAAGATTTATTCTTGTAATGGTAGATTATGTCTCGAAATGGGTAGAAGCTGAAGCTCTTCCCACTAATGATACCAAGGTTGTCATACGATTTCTTAAAAAGAACATATTCACTAGATATGGCATTCCAAGAGGCGATCATTAGTGATAGAGGTTCACACTTTTGCAATAGACCATTTACTAAGTTGATTGAAAAATATGGTGTAACGCATAAGTTATGAACACCTTATCATCCGCAAACCAGTGGTCAGGTAAAGGTGTCGAATAGAGAGATTAAAAGAATAATAGAAAAGACAGTGGATTCAAACCGTAAAAACTGGGCAGTTAGACTAGATGATGCGTTATGGGCATACAGAACAGCTTTTAAAACTCCGATTGGTTGTTCTCCCTACAAATTAGTCTTTGGTAAATCTTGTCATCTCCCAGTAGAGTTAGAACACCGAGCCTTCTGGGCTATTAGATTTCTGAATTTCGATCCTAAGGCTGTCGGTGATCATAGATTACTTCAGTTAACAGAATTAGAAGAATTTCGCCTTGATTCTTATGAAAATGCTCGAATCTACAAGGAACGCACGAAATTCTTCCATGATAAGAGAATCTATAGTCGTGAATTCCATGTAGGTGATCGAGTGTTATTGTACAATTCACGTTTAAAGTTGTTTCCAGGAAAGCTTAAATCAAGATGGACAGGACCATTTAAAGTAACACGAGTTTATAAATGCGGAGTTTGTTGAACTAACGATGGGAATACAACTTTTATAGCCAATGGTCACGGGGTGAAACTATTTACGGAAGGTGAAGAAGTCTCTCTCATAAATGAAGTGATGTTGCGATCGACCCTCCAAAAGACTAAAAAAAAAAGCATGCTCGAAAAGTTTGAAAGTATCACATTACCGGTTTTATCTTTACTTTTATATGTCTAAACTAGTTTCGTCTTTTACCGGATAGACGTAAAAGAACTGGATGTCTTTTTTAGATAGATTAGGAATTTTTGTTTTACTTTTAAATTTAGGTTTTGATAGGGATATTGCCTTTACTATAGAAGCCTTAGTTTTTGGAAAGAACAAGCAATTGTTGAGAGAGAAAAAATTGAAAGAAGTTTGTAATGGTACGTCGAGAAGCTCGATAAAGAGAAGGGCTAAGTTTTTAAGGAAGTGTAGAATCTGTGGAAAGATTGAACACAGTGGGCAATGTGGGAAAAATATAACTCAATCTCAGAGTGAGTGTTTGAATGTAATTAAGAAGGGAACGATTAGGTGGTTAACCGAAAATCCCGATGGACTTCCAAGACTTAATTCAAACGCTACGTTTCTAGGATTTAGTTTGCTTGAACGGTATGTTAGAAATCTGGAGTTTATAGAAATTGAAGAATTAGAAACCCCGTAAGTTCAAGTCTTTTATTGCTTATAGTTTTATAAAATTTTTGCATAACTTTGAAAATTTTATAAAATTGGATCTTTATAAAATTAAGGAGTTTTATAAAGGTTTTATAAAAAGTTTTTTTTTTTTTTTAGTTTTTAGATATTTTATAAGAATTAATAGAAATTTATTGAATTTTTATAAACTTTTAAATAAGTTTTATAAAGATTTTATAAATTTTGAGAAATTGTTATAAAATTTATAAATTTTATTTTTTAGTTTTATTAAGTTTTTATTGAGTTTTATAAGTTTTATATCAAAAATCCAAAAAAATAAAAAAATTTCGAAAAAATCATAAAAATTTCACACGGACCGATCCGGGTTCGATTTAACCTAAAAGGACGGGATCTTTCTTTCTTCTTCATTTCTCCTCTTTTCTTTTCAGCAGCCGCATCACCACCATCCCCAAAAATTTTCTTTTTCTCTTCAAAAATACAAATTACACTATACCATTACATATATTCTTCCTCTTTTACTCTCCTCTCTTCAACACAAGTGAAAAATTCGAAAAAGATCGAACACAAGCTCCATTTCATCCCGGTGGCTTCTACGACTTTTCCGGCCACTTTTCACCGTTTTGTTCACTATAAGGTATAATTTGTTTACTCTAGTTATCAATTTCACGATTTTTGTAATTTTTAGATTTATTTTCAACTGTTTTGATTTTTAAGTGTGTTGTGACATTTTAATTGTGTTGTTTTTATTGTTGTTTTTGTTGTTCTTTTGTTATTCCAAAATTCGTAGAATGGCCTCATCTAGTCGCAAAATCTCTAAGAAACGAAAGCCTAATATTCCAATAGAAGTACCAGTCGTAGGTCTTAAAGATTTAACACCGGAAGAAGAGTCTGTTAGTTTTTCTGCTACAGCTTCACCTCAAGCTAAGAATGCTTATAAGAATATCTATAGTAAATGTGGAGTTGTGTTGGAAAGAGGCTTAGATTTTGATGACTTAGGAGAGGAAGTTAGGCGTATTTTTGCGAGACGCCAATGGTTGGATTTTGCAGCTCAGAGGACAGGAGAGATCAATACTACCTTAGTGGCAGAGTTTTATGCAGTTCTGTCTACTTTGACACCCACTGAGGGTAGTATGATAGAATCTATTCCTCTTAGGTCTAGACATGTGTCTTTTAGTCCGGAACTTATTAATGCCGTTTTTAGGGGTAGAAGTTTTTCCGGATGAAGAGGATTACGGAGAGCCGTTTATGGATTAGATGATCCTGCTATGTATGAGCGGTGCCTCTGAGCTCGGAGGGAGTTTGATGCTACGGCGAGTGGGTGGACAACGATTTAATTATGGGAAGTGTTTTAGAGATCTGAGGGCAATCAAAAGATTTTTGAGCCATACTCTCTATCCCACTACCAAACACACCGCCTTTGGTAAAGAAGATTTATGCATTACTTGGGCGATGATTCATGATATTAAGGTGGATGTGGGGAAAATTATGTATAGAAGGGTTTTCGAGTTTATTGTTCTTGCCAAGGCGGGGAGTCACATGTACTTTCCGGCTTTATTTCGGATTTATGTCGTAGATCGGGAGTTCCTTTCCTATCTAACGATAAGTTAACTATGGCGAGATGAGTCCCCGATAGGCCCTAGTCCGAGGAGGTCTCCGAGAGGGTTCGATAGACTCGATAGTTAGACGTAGTGCACCTCCACCGGTTCCACCGGTTTCGACATTTTCATCTTTTTCGACGACGACGACGAGACTTCTCTCCCAAACACAATTACATACGATATGTTTCAATCTTTAGTGTCAGATGTAGCCCGAGGACAGGCTAATATGGCTTTGTTTGCTGAGCAGAGTAGGCAGTGGAGTGATGATTTACGTAGAGGGATGTTGAGACATGAGCGGATGCATCTTAATCCTTCTTTCGATAAAACGCCTATCCGCCCGTCAATCGACCCATATACTTTACCGATTGGATAGCACCTATCCCACCATCTCGAGCTTTCATCATATGCCAAATCCTTTTGGAAGCCGGTCTAGTGGTCGGGGTGTCTTTTATACGGGTTCTCGGGGTCTTTGTTACATCTAGGCGGGGAGGATTTTCGGATTTTGCAAGGATGACGTCAAGTATGAGTTCGATAGGTCTCGACGGTTCGGTTCGGACCACGACTACGTTTCCACAGCCAGTTACGTCATCGGTTCCAAGTTTGAATGATCCAGTTTATCCAGCTGAGGATGATGATGTTGACATTGTTTGATTTCGTACAACTTTGTTAGTTTTAAACATTTTATGTCTGTTTATTTTATTTTCCGCATTTTAACTTTATTAAATACTAAGTTTGCTAAATAATAGTTTTTCGTTTTTATAATCGTTTTATGTCATAATAGTAAATTTAATCACTTTTAATAGTATTTAAATATTTCATCAAAAATCTAAGAACAAAAAATATTTTCGTATGTCGTTTTTAAAATATAATTCGTGTATCGGTTATCCGTATCAGTTAGATAATCTTTATTAACTTATTTAAATTCTAATAGCCATGAGCCTATTATAGATAAACAAGCAAACTTGAATTTTACAACCTGTACACGGTGAAACCATTTTAAAGCCGGACCGGTCCGGTCAGTTTTCAGGACCGATCCGGGAGTTAACTTTGCTTAGTCATGCTGAAAGTGTTAGTATGCATGCACGTGTACTCTATTTTGTTTGACCATTTAAGGGAAGAGAGTGAAAGTAAATAAATTGCAAATTCACTTATTACTTTCATCTTTCACTCTCTGTTTTTTTAATCAGCTTAAAATGTCAAACCGGTCATCACCGTCAGTCAATTCATACGATCCGGAGGCATTAGATGTTTTTGCCCCGGAGTCTAGCGCTTCAAATGTTAATTTATTGGTGAATGCGAGGTTTGCAAATTCTCCAATTTTAGTTGAGAAGGGTATCAACTATGAAAAAATTGATCAGTCAGGGAAGGATTTAATTCAGAATAGAGGTTGGAGAAAGTTTGTAAGGAATCCAAGAGGTAGGATTAATGTTTCTATCGTTAGGGAATTTTATTCCGCTCTCTCTTGTCGATCGTCGATCCGTCACAACTTGTATCCGTTCGTGGTACACTTATTCACTTGTCACCTCATATTATCAATCATATTTACGAAATACCGATTTTCAATCAAATCCATAATCTTCATTTTGAATATCAATGGGCGTTAGGGAACTCCTTTAACGTTGTCAACTATGTCACGGAAGCTTTTCCGTATTTGTTTCCAGAGTTCGATCAAAATTACGACTCTACCACTTCAGCTCTACCTGCTCATCTGAGAGCATGGAAACACTTCATTAACTCACGAGTCTATCCGACTAGTGACTTTGCGTGGGTTAGTGATAGTGAAATACTTTTGTTATTTGCGTTGATAAGCGGAGCTCATGTGGACTGGGGGATTTTGATTTTTAGGACGGCAGTAAGCTTTGCAGTGGAACGGTATAATAATGGAAGGCCGATGCCTTTTGCCTGGTTAATTTCAAGATTGTGTATTCATTTGAATGAAGTCCCTGAAATTGCCTCTGACGAGATATATCCGTCTCGTGATTATCGTAGAGGATTGCTACCAGTGGAGAATCCGGGCTGTTCGTCAACTATTTGAGATAGTTGTTAGTGGTTTTATTTAATTTAGTTTAAGGTTGGTTTGCTTTAATAAGTTAGTAAGTTGATTAAGGTTAGTAAGTTTGTTTTATTTTGAATCTTTTAGTGTGTAATAGTTTCTATTTGTTTAATATATATGATTGTTTGTTTTTAATATACGCGTGTTATCGATATTTATAACGATCATCTATAATTTTAAGTTAATTTTCGAACCTACTTTTTCATACTCATTGAACATCGGGACGATGCCACTTCGTAAGTGGGGAGTAGAGTTAGGTTTGAAAATTTCATTAAAATTTTCGAAAAAATTAAAAATATTTATAAAATATAACCTTTTTCATATAAATTAGTACTTTAATTACTTATTTCTTAGTTTTAATGATTTAAGTTAGTTAATATATGAATAAAAATAATATAATTTGAAAAGATTAATTTTTGATTTGGTAAAATATATTAGATATATTATGAATCTGTTTTATATCTTTTATAAATTTTATTAAGATTTTGAGTATGTATAACTAAATAATTTTTGTCAAATATTTCTTTTATGGAATTATTCAAGTAATTTTTATATTTATAAATAAATTTTTAGATAAATTTCTTTTCAAGATAAATTATGAATTTGGAATCAAAACTAGGGACGATGATTTTTGGCACCACAAAAATATAACTATAGCCAAATAAATTTCTCCTAAATAAAATTCCATTTTTGACCCCACCTCGCTTTTTAAGAGTGATCAAGACCTCACTCGGAATTTAGCCATTTTGATTAACTAGAAATTTCCGACCCTTAGCTTGTTTTGGTCTACATTTCTTTGACATCCTTCGAGTTTGTACGTACTTATGAGAGGAGATGATGACAAAAAGAGTTAAGAGTTGAGAAAAAATGGTTATCTTTGAGATTGGAATAGGTAGATAGATTCTAATATAGATGTTCTCACCTCATGACGCTTGCAAGATAGCTGATTTTGGCAATGAGTTCAGATATGTTAGTGTCCTATGAAAAAATTATATTAAGAATTAAGGCACCATTTTTACACAGAATTAGTCAAATATCAGGTATCTTCCCTATCTTTGATCGACAATATATAAATAATAATAATGCCTGATGATAGTAGTCCAGCTAGGGTATTATCTCGAAATGTCCTATTGCTGGGAATGAAGGCATAAGTCGAATCAAAAGATCTCAAGAATGATTACGGGTTTAAGGAAACCGGACTCGTAATTTTAGATCGAAAGAGTAGTACTCCGATCAATCTTGATGAAGCAATGCTTGTAAAATTTGATTTTTCTACACACACTCACGCTTTAGTTCTTAATATTAAAATAAAAAAAATAAAAAAAAAAATAAAAAGAAAAAGAAGAGAGAAAATCTGAAAAATAGTTGGAATAAAAGGATGTTACTAATTGGAATTGTTTTTGATCAAGAATGTGAAGACGTAGGTACGTACGACTTGCCTCTTTCTCTTTTTGATTTCTTTTTCTATCTTTTCGATTAACCAATGTCCTATCCTAATATATTATAAGCCATTGTGTCTTCTATCTGACTTAGTTAATGATTCCAGAAATTCGTAATAATCGAGATAGAAAATAATTCTAATATTTTATTTATATTTATGAATTATTGCATGCAGGTTTCCATCTGATTAACATTTGATACTCAATTTATTTAAGTTATATAAACTTTATATCTTATTAAATTTCTATAAAAGTTACAAATTATATGTTTGTAATATTGACGATAAGTATTACTTTTGAAATTTTAATCTGATCAATTATATTATCTGTTATTTATATATTACCGCTTATTTTTGCTCGAGGACGATCAAAAGCTAAGTGGGGAGTAGTTGATGTATGACTTTTATATGATTAAATATACGTGATTTTATTACGTTTGAAGTATAACGAAACCTGATTCAAAGCCCTTTCAGTCGAGTTCTTCAGTAGAGAGGTAGAGCAATTAGAGGCCAAGGACGTCGGTGGTGGAGAACGAAATCGGGAGTCGGCCGGTGGAAGTTTGGATAGGGGCGAAGCAAATGGCGAAGAAAGACGGTGGTGGAGTTTGAAGCCCATAGTGGAATCCGGCATTACAGCTAAGTGAAGGAAGGAGGCGACACGCGTATTCTGACTCATCACTCACAAAACGACGTCGTTTGGCATTCCCAGCTAGAAGACAAAATAGTAGTACCATGTTTTGTGTATTTAATAGGTACTCCTAATATAGATAATAATAATAATAATAATAATAATAATAATAATAATAATAATAATATAATCATCCACGGAACCATCACCATCACCATCACATATATTCACAAAAAAACCTAACCTAAAGTCTCCTATCCCTCTTGACCAATTACACTATGTTATATATATACATACTCTATCATGACTACACCGACACAACAAATGTCTACGAGAGTATTCATGTTGTGGCAACCTAGGTTGCATGGACACACATACGCGGGTACATATACGAGGATATATACATGATACGAAGGTGCGGGGTTTCGAAAAATATATGACACGCGTTTAGAGGTATATATTTGTGTAAATATTACAAATATAAGTATCATTTCCCTTTATTTTCGATAGTATTTCATCATTTTGAATAATTTTTTATTCATTATTTTAGCAGTATGTACTTAATTTTTAATATGATTCTTCATTTTGTATATACGAGCTAGTAATGAATATGCATGCATATACGAACCCATATCTTACTTGAGAAAATACGATTTTGCCTCTAGACGTGTATCTTAAGTATTCGGTGTGTATCAATATCAGACACGTATCGGATACAAATACATCACCGGACAAAAACATCCATGTATCATATATATAGGTTGCAACGTATCATATTTAAATAAATGTCACATCATCGGATCGAGATTTCACTCACCGTGGTATCATATTGCGACAATTGTTATGACAGAGTGGTTGCGACACTAACATTCTATATATATATATATATATATATATATATATATACTCCTTTCGTTCTAAAATAATCGATGCATTAATAAAACCACGAATATTAAGGATATGAGTTAATGCCAAAATGACTAAAAAAAACCATTAGTTTATAATTAATATAATGTTGTATTTATTCTCTCACTCCTTAATAAGTAATGGTAGATGTATGAAAAACACAATAAATGTTGTATTGAAAATGTACATATCTCGGTTATTTTGGAACAAATATTTTTGACAACTCTCTCGGTTATTTCCGAACTAATGGATTATTGAATAAAATGAAAATCTTTGTTGCCGTCACCGGCCAGCTTGAGAAGTCTATAAAATCTCTGGCGTACGTAATCAACAACAAGAAAAGTAAATTTGAAGCATTCTCATTCAATTTGAAAGATCGAGTTTGAATATGGGATTATCAAGAGGTTTTCTGTTGGTGGTAGCGGTGGTGGCGGCAATTTCGGTTGCGGTTGTGGATGCAGATGCAGATGTTGCTCCAAAGAGGATTATCGTCGGTGACGGTTGATGTATGACTTTTATATGATTAAATATACGTGATTTTATTACGTTTTATCGACAAATTCTATATAAAATATATGAAATTATGATATAATTAGTATGAAATATTAATCTTTATAGTTTAGTATTGTTAGTAGTAAAAGTTAGTATTTATAGTAAAAAGTTGTAGTTTTTGTACGGTTTTAGTGACCGGAGTGTTGTGTCTATTTTACACGGGTATTTTGTGTTTATTTCATTGCAGAATCCTAAGATGAACTGAAATCCCGAGTAGAAACACTTTTTGAAGTCAATTCAAGTCGTTGGAAGGGAGTTATAAAGCATCACTCAATTTAAATGGTCAAGTGGGTAGTCGTTTTTTAAATAACAAAATCCCGAAAACGACACGTATTGGAAATGGCTCATCGAGAATACGTTTTCTGAAGAAGTGGTCTTGATGAAAGTTGTAGAGAATTCAACGAGATTTTCAGTGGATCTTGAATCATATCGTTTGGATTTCGGAATCAAAAGATATGAATTTTATAAGTTTAATATAATTATAATTATAATTATAATTATATTCCCTTGCACATGCTAAGTGATGATTAAGGTAACATGGGGCACATGCTTATAACTAACTGTAATGATTGTCATCATTACACCGGACCGATCCGGCCAATTTTCAGGACCGGTCCGGGAAGGAGGTTTGTCTATATATATGGGAGCCTCAGCATTTGCAGGGAGTGTACCAATATATATACACCATATTCTATATATATTCTCTATCCCCTCTTTTCTTTAGTTTGTAAATAGGCCTTATGCCAAAATAAATAAAGTAGTAGTAGTATCGTAGTAATGCTCGGGAAATTCTCGAAGGTTCGGTGTTGCTGAAATCGTTGAATACCTGGAAAAAGACGATTTCTGAGTCAGCAGTTGTAATCGGGTAATTTCTATAATAATTATGTTTGTGTTTGTTATTTTCTTCTTTTTAGTTTTTATAATGGTATTAGGCTAAATCTAATAACTAGCCAAAGTTATGTAATCGTATTTTTCGATCTTTTCGTTAAAAGAATGATGTTAAAATAAAATTGATTAAAATTGAGTTAAAATGAATCTTTTTCCATTTCGCTACGTAACGATAACATATTCGGAATGAAGTAATCAATCATGATGAATACCACATATAACCTGACGATGAACCGACCGTGAAGTCGGGATATGAGTAAAAATAGAAAAACCGGAGGGTAAAATTGGCCGTCTGATTAACGGAATCCTATTTCCTACCCGGGGGCAGATTTGTCCTAGTAAAACAAATCTTATTAATTTTGTACTCGAGATCTTAATAATGTTAAAATCACAGTTTAATTAAAACTACACCGTTTGTATTAAATCGATCCGCTTGACAACCGGAGCCTCTTGAATAACATCGGCCATCTGACAAATGGAATCACCTCTTTTATCCGGGGTAGATTTATACTCGGTACCTGTTTTGACTAACTAAGTTTAGCATGGGGCGATTGTGGACATTGGACTCGATGACAATTTGACATATGACAATTTCATACGCTCGTGTGAGGAGGAATTGTTGACATTAGGAGTACACCGTTTCATTTACTCAATTGGACCTAATAAAAAGGAAGATCGAACACATTCTATTAATTGAAAAGATCGAATAAATTGATTACATATACTTTGGCTAGTCTAGTCTATAAACTATATATTGGTATTATATATATATATATATATATATATATATATATATATATATATATATATATATATATTACTATTTATGTACATCTATATATATTTATATATCTATATATATTATATTAGAATAACTTTTAAATTACGCATTTATTTTATGTTGGTTAGAGTAGTAGTAATCTGTGTTATAAAATTGCGGTTTAGATCGAGTTAATAGCAGCTCTTTGGTGTTTAACCACACTTAAAAGAATTACCACTTTTTCCCTGAGGATTCGACACCTGACTCACCACTTTATCACTACAATTTGACCCGGTACACTGCCGGTTAGGATCCGTCTAACCTAGAAAAGGTCTGTCAGCTTTCTGGCGCCGTTTCTAAGGCTTGGTTTTGGTGACGTCAGCGGTAAAGGGTGGACATATGGTGTCGATTACCAGAAGTTGTTAAAATTCACATAAAACTGGAAAGAAAGTGCAGAAATCTCACAAAGAATATGAAGATCATCTTCCAATATTCAAAAAATGATATTGGCGGGAAAATTGGAAATATGAACAAGATGAAAAATACACTTTGATCACTTAATACAAAGCTTAATTCAGACTTCTAACTTGTTAATGACACTCCTAACATCTATATATAACCAATGCTGAAGTCAAAAACGGTTGCAATCAGTTTTAACTTCCTCAACTAACTTAACAACCTAACCGTTCGACCTATTGCCCCTTTGAACCAAAACTCCTACTTGTGCATCTTTATTCAGTCTCAACACCCCCTCAAGCTGGAATGGTGGAGAGCATGAACAGCTTGGACCAAAACTCCTACTTGTGCATCTTTAGGCGGAAATATATCTTTCAATGGAAGAGCTGGACTCAATGTGTTGAATACTTAAGGTGTAACTGGTTTTGTAAGGAGATCTGCTGGCTGATGATCAGTCTGTATTGGCAAGGGTTTTAGCACTTTTTGAATATACTTCTCTCTCACAAAATGACAATCAATGTCTATATGTTTAGTCCTTTCATGAAAAACCGGATTCTCAACTATGTGTAGGGCACTAGAACTATCACAATAGAGGGGAACTGGATCTGTGTATGTAACTTGGAAATCCTTAAGTAGATATAATAGCCACTGAATTTCACAAGCTGTAAATGCCAAAGCTCTATATTCTGCCTCACTAGAGCTTCTAGACACAGTGGGCGGTTTTTTGGATTTCCAAGAAACCAAGCATGCATTGTCTAGATAAACCGTAAATCCCGTGACCGGTCTTCTTGTTTTTGTGCATGTGGCCCGATCGAATCACCGAATGCCCTTAGTTTGATTGATCCATTGCTTTGGGGAAGAACAATCATTTGCCAGTGCCGACTTTAGAAATCTCAGAAGCCTGTGTGCTGCTTTCATATGAGCCTCATTTGGACTGTCTAGAAACTGGCTCAATTGTTGAGTGGCAAATGCTATGTCAGGTCTTGTGTTTCCTAAGTATAGCAGTTTACCAACAAGACTTCTGTACTCTTTATAGGTTGGAAGTAATGGAGCTTGGATTTCAGTAAGATTTTGAGAAGAATCCATTGGTGTAGAAGTGTTAAGGGTGAATTTATACGATTTATAACGCTATATTCTATGATATTTTTCCCCGTATTTGTACTAAATTGCATAAGAAACGAGGGTTTAATGGATATATTGAGCAAATGAGATTTTAGAAGAGTTAATCGCAAAATAGGTTGATTTATGTGTTTTAATTGTGATTTTATGATTATTTGAGCATTATTACATTTTGCGATGTTTTTATGTGTTATAGATACATGTTGGAGGCTCAAAAGATGATCAAAGGTTGATTAAGTTCAAGCTAATTGATGATAAAAGAGATAATGAAGAAGTGGGATAGAGATAGAAGAGATAAAGATCAATAAATCAAAATCGATCATATCAAACCGGCGTCCGATCTCCGTCCGGGGACGGGCGTCGATGCGGTTGGACGAGCGTCCGTGGGTGTCATCTCGATTCGGGAAGTTTGGACGCCGGAGTGGACGCCGGATGGACGAGCGTCCGGGCATGACTCGGCCCGATTCGAAGTTTTATTGAAGAGTGGACGGGCGTTCGAGGTTTCGTACGGGCGTCCGGTGGCCGACTTAGCGTAACCGACTTTAAAATCTATATATAGTCGGTCGTTTTCTCCACAAAAGATCATCATACACACATTATTCAAAACCCTAAACCTAGGGGCGGCTTTAGGTGCGTTTTTCATCTTTTTATTCCTATTTTTATGCTCTTAGTTTAGATTAAACACTAGTTACTTTTTATGTACTTTTTCTCGCAAATTTGAGTTGCCGAGGATGTTCGTAGGCTAAAAGCTTCATCAAACGAGTATTGTGAAGCCGTCCAACAATTGTTGATTTCGCTTTCTTCGATTATACTGTGAGTTTTTAATAAAGGTTGTTTCTTATTCATGTTTATTCATGTTTAATTTGCTTTTATATCGGAAGATATGCATGTGTTGATTGTTTATTGTTGATGGAAGTCTTAATAAACCCTAGATCACCATGAATAAGAATAGTAATTCGAATCTATAATAACGGAAGTTAATAGGTCCGATTACTAGGTTATAAACACAAAGTTTGCACCTTTGATTATTGAACGCGTTAATCTTACATCGGAAGATAATAGATTGATAGATGAACTTTCTAAGGAATTAGGGTTCATGTCTAGGTAAGGTGAATCACAATCCGAATAAAAACCGCACTATAATCGAGATAGGGAATCAATGCTTGTTGGATAGGTGGATCAATCCTCGTTTGCTCGTTATAAATTTGATTTAAATCCTTAAAAGCTTGAATTTGTCTAGTTAGTTTACTTTTATCCGCATCTTAGATTAGTTAGTTTAAATTGGTTCGCAGCCCGTATCTTTCCCGGCTTTAGATCATCTCTTCGTCCGAGCTTTTACGTTTTAGTTAAAGTTTAATTTACGTATTCGTTTAGTTTTATCCGTTATTTAGCTTAATAATCGTGACATAGGTTAGTTAGATAAAAACTAGAAATCACAATCGTTTAGTTCCCCGTAAGATCGACCCGGCATTAGCCTCCATACTACGATCCTTATACTTGAGGTTAACCGGATTATTACTTGTTTATTTTGTGTTGATAAAATCCGTGACAAGTTTTTGGCGCCGTTGCCGGGGAACCGGACGGTTGTTTAGTTTTTATTTTCGTTTTCCTGTTTTAATCCGTTTTAAATTCCTGTTTTTAGTTGATAATTGTTTTAGGTAGTTGTTAAGTAGATAATTAGGGTTTAAAATTTTCCCTTAGTATTTTTCTTGAAGTTAGATCTTCTGTTTTTCTGTTTTTTTTTCTGACGTTCTTCCTTCCTTTTTTCTGCAAATTCCTGTTCTGTTCTAAGTTTTCCCGTGAGCAAACGGGCGTCTGGGATATTGGACGCCCGTCCGCTGGGAAATTATCAATTCTGTTCTGTTTTATTCACTTAGACGAGCGTCCATCTCTTTTGGACGCCCGTTCAGGTATTCTGTCTGTCAGACGAGCGTTTACATTACTAAACGCCCGTCCGACCTCAATTTCATCCGGACGCCCGTCCAATCTTTTGACGTCCGTCCGGTATTGTTTTCTTTAACACTTTTGTTTCCCTTTCTTCTTTTCCTTTCCTCTCTTTAGGCTTTTAATTTTTAGTTTAGGCTTTGATCTCTTCGTAGTTTTTAGGTTTTGTTCCACTTGTTTTTGTTCCGGTTTATGCAAACTCGGAGTCAAAAGGGTTTGTTAATATACACCCCGACCCCGAGCGAACCATAGTCCGGCCAAACAGCGGAATTTCCGTTCTCGCGGTTCGCGGACGAGCCGAGCGAGATCTTGAAGAACAACTAGCAAGAGAAATCACCGATTTTGTGATAATGGCCGCCGATAATAGACGTACATTGGCGTACTACGCCATGCCAGGCGAAGTCAAGGTAAACCCGGCTATTGTTATTCCAAATGCCATTACGCACAAACCTTTGAGCCGAAGCCAGGACTCATCCGGATGATGCAAAGACGCATCAATTTTTCACGGCTACCAATCAGAGAATCCGCATACCCACTTACACACATTCTTAGAGATATGCGGTACTACACGCATCCAAGGAGTAAGTGAGGATGCTATTAAACTTAAACTTTTTCCGTTTTCTCTGAAAGGAGAGGCTAAAGAGTGGTACACCTCTCTCCCTTCTGAATCTATCACCACCTGGGCAGAACTCGAAAAGGAGTTCTTGAGTCAATATTTTCCACCTTCAAAGACAACCCCGGTGCTTAAATGACATTTTCACATTCTATCAGAAAGAGAATGAATCTTTCTTCGAGTGTTGGAAGAGATTCAAGTCCCTTCTTAGAAAATGCCCCCACCATGGCTTGCCACTGGAAAGGCAAGTCAATACATTCTTCAGTGGATTGACCGAGCTTACAAAAGGCATGGTCAATAGTTCTTCGGCGGGGCCTTTCGAAGAAAACGCCGATGAGGGATGGGCATTGTTTGAGGACATTGCCAAATATAACTATGCCCCCTCTTATCAAGCAATTCGGGCACCTCCTCCTCCCAAGGTTGAGGAAGTCAATTTACAAAGTTTGATTGCCATGCCGCAAAAGCGAGATGGCCTCCCCTCAAGTTTCCAATCCTATAAATCAAACTTCCTTTTTTCCGCGTAACCCTCGTGTTCGTATTGCGAAAATTGTTTGTCGGACCGGCCATATGAATGGCCAATGTCAATTTAATCCCCCGCACCTTATCAAGTTAATGCGTTCATGACTATGGACAAGACAATCAAGTCACATGTCAAAATTGTGACGAGTTGGGGCACACTTCTAAATTCTCGCCTATGAACGGACGTAATGCGGAAGTGAATGCATTCTATGGCGAGTAACAATCAAAGGTTCAATCGCTTTCCGTGTCAAGGTAATTTTCAAAACCAAGGGTTTAATCCATCTTCAAATTTCAATCCCAACTCAAATTTTAATTCGAATCAGAATTTCAATAGAAACCCTGGGTTTAATCAGAATCAAAACTCGAATTTTTCCAATCCTACGCAAAAATTCAATCGGAATTGGCCTTCCAATTCAAATTCTCAATTTCAAAGTCGGCCCAAACCAAACCTATGCTCCAAATCACCAAAACTCTCAAGGCCCCCCCAACCTACAAGTCTTGAGGCTAAGTTGGAAGAGCAAAGTCGATCGATGAAGAATCTTGAGAGACAAATTGGGCAACCGGCCGAGCGGCTTAGCTTCTAGACCCCCAGTGGCGGTACCGCCGCCACCGAGAAGAATCCGAAGGGTGGTCAAGTTGCTCAGCCGATTTGAACAAAGGCCAATGTACCGACCTCGTGCCGTCAATTCGCACGGTAAGGAGGAGGCCGGTGCAATGAATCTTCGAAGCGGTACTCAAGTTAGTGGTCCTTCCCATCCGGGAAACCACTAGCCCCTCCCCGCCATTGATAAGGCAGGGGAGTGGAAGCCGAGCACCTACACTCCCCTCAACCGCAAGAGAAAACTCGGGTGGCCGATCCCCGAGAGGTGAAGAATTTGGTGATCCTCAAGTGGCCGATCCTTTGAGGACCGAAAAAGCAAGCAAAAGTCGGGAGGCCGACCCCCCGACTACCGAGAAATCTCGAAAAACCGTTCGTTGGAAGGATCCGGAAGACAGAGTAGCCGCGTTGCATCCTCGAAAAGGTTTTCTCGAGGATGACCTTAAGAAACTTCCATTTCCACCGAGAAAGAGCAACATTCCTTTGATTGAGGATAAGAAGTACGAAAAGGTGCTAAACCTTTTGAAAAATACTCGGTGAATCTTCCATTGTCGGATGTCTTAGTCGAGATGCCTAAGTATACGAAATTTATCAAGGATGTTGTGTCTTCGAAGAAGAAATTAGCAGCATGGAAAGGCAGATTGGTGAGGATTGTTCCATGATTAATTATGAAAACTTACCAATTAAACGAGGTGACCCCGGCAAATTTGTGCTTACGGCTTTGATGGGAGGTCTAGTCTTCCCAAATTCTTTGTGTGATCTAGGTGCCTCTATAAGCCTTATGCCAATGTCCGTATGCAAACAAATCGGTTTACAAAGTCTTCTAGAACCCACTACTATGAGTTTACAATTCGCGGATAGATCCTCTAAGAAAGCTTCAGAATCCTAAAAGACGTTTTGGTTCGATTGATCGATTTACCTTTCCGCTGATTGGTATGTCTTAGATATAGAGAAAGACGAAAACGTTCCCTTGATTCTAGGAAGACCTTTCTTATCTACACTCGAGCTCTCATCGATCGCGATGGTGGGCAAGTGACTATCCGAGTTGGTGACCAAGAGGTGAGTTACAATGTCTTAAAGTCCATTCAAGTACCCTCTGTGCCTCCAACCGGCTTTTCCATTGATTATATGACGGATGATTTCACCGACTATATGGATAAGGTGTCATGGTCAGTAGAAGCGGAATATGAGCGATTAGTTGATAATTTGAATACTCATGGTAGGGTGAATCGGATCAACTAGCAGCAATGATTTTGAGGAAGAGTCATGTTGGAAGGAGAAGCTTTGGCGGTGGGACCACGAGTAAACTCAATGATATTGAGTTGAAAAGTGGAGATCTCAAGTCTAGTTTAGAAGCCCCCCCGCGGATTTGGTGTTGAAGCCGTTACCTAAACATCTTAAGTATGTGTTCTTAAGAGAGGGCGACAAGCTTCCTTTAATCATATCTCGCCAAGCTTTCCCGTACGTAAGAAATGAAACCGATTAACGTCTTGAAGAAGAATGAAAAAGCTTTTGGTTGGCAAGTAGGAGATATCGTGGGAATATCTCCCGACATCCGCATGCACAAGATCAAGACGAATGAGGGCGCCAAGTGTGTCGACAGCCCCAGCGAAGGCTAAACCCTCATATGCAAGAAGTCGTTAAAAAGGAAATCATTAAACTTCTGGACATGGGAATCATTTATGCCATCGCGGATAGTGAATGGGTTTCCCCGACTCAAGTAGTTCCCAAAAAGGGTGGAATTACAATTGAAAAGAATGAGAAGGGAGAGAAATTGCATTGAGGCTTGTTACCGGTTACGTAGTCCGCATCGATTATCGAAAGCTCAATGAGGTAACCATGAAAGATCACTTTCCCCTTCCATTCATTGACCGGATGCTCGAGCGTCCGGCAGGGCACGCATTTTATCGTTTCCTAGATGGATATTCGGGATATTTCCGTATACCCATTGATCCAAATTTCGACCAAGAAAAGACCACCTTCACCGCCTTCTTATGGTACATTCGCATATAGACGAATGCCGTTCGGTCTCGCAATGCCCCGCCTACATTTCGGCGATGTATGCGGCCATCTTTGACGGGCTTGTAGAAAAGTGTATGGAGATTTTTATGGACGATTTTTCGGTTTTTGGTCGATCTTTTGATGATTGCCTTGACAATCTTGATCGTGTGTTATCCGTATGTGTGGAAAAGAACCTAGTACTTAATTGGGAAAAATGCCATTTCATGGTAGATGAAGGAATAGTTCTTGGCCACAAGATCTCCGCCAAAGGTATATATGAAGTAGATAGGGCCAAGGTAGAAGCTATTGAGAAGATGAGTTACCCTAAGAATGTTCGGGAAGTCCGAGGTTTTCTCGGACATGTCGGCTTCTATAGGAGGTTCATTCAAGATTTCTCCAAGATAGCCAAGCCCCCGTCCACTTTACTAAAGGAAGACGTTGAGTTTAATTTTGATGAAAGCCGCAAGCAAGCGTTTGAGGAGCTTAAGGATCGTTTAATATCTCGCTCCGATTCTTATATCGCCCGACCGGAACCTACCATTTGAGCTTATGTGCGACGCATCAAACTATGTGCCGTTGGTGCTGTTCTAGGGCAAAAGATCAAGGGAAAGTTCCAGCCTATCTATTACGCCAGTCACACATTGAACCCCTCTCAAGTTAACTATACTACTACTGAAAAGGAACTACTGGCCGTAGTCTTTGCTATGGACAAGTTTCGTAGTTACTTGTTAGGAGCTCAAGTGATCGTGTGGACTGATCACGCTGCTTTGCGTTATCTGATGACTAAGAAAGAGGCCAAACCGCGCTTACTACGTTGGATATTGACCCTACAAGAGTTTGACGTTCAAATTAAGGACAAAAAGGGCAGTGAGAATGTAGTAGCGGATCATGTGTCTAGGATGTTAACTGAGGAAAAGAATGAACCGTATGATATAGATCTTTACTTTCCTCTAGAGAACATCATGTTGATAGATGGCCGCTCCCCCGATGTTCCATGGTATTCTTCCATTGTAAACTACCTTCATGGCCGTTATCTCGATCCGTAGATGTCTTATCGTGAGAAGAAAAAGTTCTTCTCGGATTTAAAATATTTCGTTTGGGATGAACCTTATCTTTTCAAGATCCGTAAAGATGGTTTGCTTAGGAGATGTATTCCGTAATCCGAACAACGCGACATCATTGAGCGGCTACGGTGACCCACAGAGGTCACTTTGGTCCGTGGAAAACCGTTGCTAAGATCTTTCAATCCGGTTTCTATTGGCCTACGATCTTTAAAGATACGGAAGCTTTCGTAAAGCTTGTGATAGGTGCCAAAGAACCGGTACTCGACAAGGCGTTTTGACATGCCTTTAAAACCCATCCTCGAATGCGAAGTCTTTGATGTATGGGGTATCGATTTTATGGGACCATTCCCATCATCTTGCGGTAATAAATACATCTTAGTCTCGTGGATTACGTGTCTAAATGGGTGGAGGCCCAAGCCACTCCTCACAATGATCATAAAACGGTAATGAAATTTCTAAAGAAGAATATTTTCGTGAGGTTTGGATGTCCACGTGCCTTGATCGCTGATGAAGGGACGCATTTCGCAATCGACCCCTAGAGAAAGTACTTGAGAAGTATGGTGTTCGTCATAAAATTGGCACACCGTATCATCCGATGACTAGTGGTCGTTGAAAGGAGCAACCAGAGCATTAAGAAAATCCCGGAGAAGACGTTAACATCAGCCATAGGAAAGACCGGAGTCTAAAGTTGGATGATGTACCGTGGGCATATCGAATCGCCTATAAGACCCCCACGGGTACGTCACCATATCAAATGGTCTACGGGAAACCATGTCATCTCGCCCGTCGAGTTAGAGCATAGAGCTTATTGGGCTACAAAGTTTCGAACTTTGATTCCCAATCTTGTGGGAAGCATCGACTACAAGCAGCTTACGAGCCGGACGAATTCGTACTCCGTGCCTATGAAAGTGCCAGGATTAGTAAGGATAAGATGAAGCTACTCCACGATGCTAAGATTAAGAGGAGAGAATTTCATGTCGGCGAACAAGTTCTTCTATATAATTCCAGGTTACATCCGTTTCCCCGGAAAGTTAAGGACACGTTGGTCCGGCCCTTTCGAGATTCTCCAAATCATTCCGGGAGGCGTTCTAGAACTTCGTGGTTATAGTGGTGAACCGTTTCGAGTCAACGGTCAAAGATGCAAACACTATATTGGTGAACCCAAAGAGACATCTTTGATTGTTAAATTTCTCGATATTCTCGGATGTGGTGTTACTCGTGTCGAAGAATTTGACGAGTTATCACCCGACTTGTTTTCCGAGGATGACGGTAGTGATCCGTCCGAAGAAGTTCTAGCGGGTAGTGCCGATATGGAAGAGTTAGAGAGGGAGCGACAACTTAAACGTCATCGAGGAGTCGAGGAGAAAGAACACAACCACGGGGAGACTTAAGAAGGTTTGGAGAGCTTTCAAAGATTTCACCCCATGTGTGAGATGTCGTTTCGCAGCCACACACCACCGATCGAGCTTAAACGAGGTAGTGGTCGGCGTAAAGGTTAAATGGCCCGATCCAGCCGAGCTTACAATGTGTCGAGCTAACGACATTAACCAAAAGCGCCACTAGGGGGCAACCTAGATATCGTTCTTTTAGTTGTTTTGTTTTATGCTTTGATAGTGTTAGTATTTAAGTTTAGTTTATTCAGTTTTCGCCTTATTAAGTTTTTGTTTTTATCTGTCAGTTAGTTGTGCTTCCTAGATATGGATTTCGATGTTCAGCCAGAGGAGTTACCTTTCCTTAGTGAGGATTCCACTCATTACCGTAGATGACGGGCCGGGAGGAACCATCGTTTTGCACGTAGATTTTGACATTAGTACCCGCGTCAAGACGGTCACCTATGTTCTTATTGTTCCCCGTTGTTCGGGAGGTGGAGACTTTACTACCGAGGAGTTACAGTAGCTCTAGACGTCCTTACACCATCCTTAATGATCCGATGCCGACAGATTTAGCGCTAGTGCCGCAAGCCGAGCACTTTCGGGGTGTTGATGTAGCTGGTGAGGACTGGGGTTTACAAGATGAGTATGATTTCCCTCCGGCGATTGACATGCTCCGCCGTCTCATTCGAGTGATCGATTGGTCGGACATTTATGATGACTAGTGTTCTTAGGATGTTTCGTCGAGCAAACGACGTGAAACAAAAGCGCTGAGTGGGAGGCAACCCACTGTTTTCCAATTGTTTTTATTTATTAGTAATTTTGTACTTCATGTGCTTTTTATTTGTATTTTTGAAGTTTTATTTAAGTTTAATAAGAAAGGGGAATTTTGAATTTGATGTGTATGGGAATTTTATGATTTTTGCACTTAAATCGTGTGGACGCCCGTCCGTAACTCGGACGCCCGTCCGCCTTGACCAATTTTAGGACGAGCGTCCACTAAGCCTGGACGCCCGTCTGCTTTATTCCCTCCAATCCTGTATGTGATTTCAAAACTTGGACGAGCGTCTAATGAACTGGACGCCCGTCCGCTTCATTCGATTTTCCAAAGGACGCCCGTCCACCGAGTTGGACGAGCGTCCAACCTCTCGTCTATATATACCCCATCATCGAGTGAACCCTCACTTTTTCGTAATTTCAAAACGCAAAAACGGTTTCTCTCCCTCCTTTTGCCCTAAAATCGTCGATTCTAAACCATTTCGAGCGATTCAAAGTGCTATAGGCCGCCCTTGATACCCTCTCTTTGATTTTCATAACCAAATCCCCCAACACACGATATTTTTGGAGAATCGACCCACTTCAAATCCGACTTTTTGAGCGAAAAATCCGATTTTGGGAGCCAACTTGGTGTTGTTTGGACTAATCTTCATCTCGATCAACATCTACTCACCCTACTTGGTAAGTTGGTAACAACTTTTCTCGGATTTCATTCACGTTTTTGTGAGTTCGATCTTTGGGTCGGCTCGTTTTCTTGAATGTCACCTTAATTTGTTTTTTTTCTCGGTTTTGGTGTTTCTTTCTCGCTTCGTTTTGGTGGTGTGGTGTTGTGATGGGTGATGAATGGGTTGTTTGGTGATGATTATGGATGTGGTTTGTGGTTTGGTTGATTTGAAATCCCGCTTTGGATGATAAACGGGTATCCTTTGTGCACATTTGGATTGTTTGGTTTAGATTAGGCGTGGAAATGGTTCATAAGAAGGCAGTTGTGAAGAGGCATGGTAAGGAAGTGGCCCGGGAGGCGGGGAAGAAGCGTAAAGAGATTGACCCCACCTTAGTTGATCCTAACCGGGGTGTGAGTATTCGTGAGCAACCCCTGTAGCCACCCAAACTAGGGCGACCTTACGAGACGAGCCAACCTCGGAATCCGAGACGGATGATGATGTGCCTTTAGTACGGATGCCGAGAGTTCGCAGAGGTGGAGGTTCGTCTAGGGCCGAGGAGACCGTCGATGCTACCCGGGAAGAGGAGCCGCTGTACCTGGGCAGCCCCTCCTAGGAAGAAGTCTAAAACCGTTGCCCCGATGCCATTGCCTCGTCGTTTCGTGAACCCTGAGCTCATGAGGTCTATACCAAACACTTTTTTTCGAGAAACATGTTGGTTGAGAGGGCTATTTTAGAGGCGAAGGTCGATCCGGGGTTCGTTAAGTTGCTTAAGGATAGGAAATGGGAAGCCTTGATGACAATCCCGACTACCCCGGTGAATAGCTCCCTAGTTCGGGAATTTTATGCAAACTGTTCGGAAACCGACTTGGGGACAAAGGTAGTCGTGGTTCGAGGGGTGGAAGTTCCCTTTACACCGGAGGTGATTAATCGGAAATACAACTTAGCGGCTTTCGAGGGTCGGGACTATAAGGAGGAGATTGTGCATAGGCGTAGTTTGGGACAGATCCCTTGGAGGAGTTGAGATTGCGAGTTTGCCCGGATGTGGCCTCGGACGTTGAGACCGGGAGGAGACCGGAAGGAATTGGTTACCACGACCCGGACGGAGGATTGGAGGGTCCGTTGTCGATTCATTCGAATCGGTTGTTGCCTAAGAACAACTTGACACATTTTCATATAGTGTGACCCGGGAGTGTTGTATGCGTTGACATTTGGTTTGAATGTGGATGTGGGACGAGCTTTGTATGACGAGATCTCGATCAATCGAAGGTTTATACACGGAGCTTGATCATACCTCATTTGATCCACAAGCTTGTGTCTCGATGCCGGTGTGCCCGAGTTTGGGGCGGATCATAAACCGAAGAACCCTAGGCCTATACAGGCTGCAGGGAAAAGAGTAAGCCCTCGGGACATTCTCGAGCCGGAGGCACCTACGGAGCCCGGTTCGTCGGCGCACCTCGTGCGTCCTCCCTTCCTCCTTTATCTCCCGCCGTCGATGCGGTTAAGCATGGCCACCGCTTTCCGGGAATGGCCGAGTGATATCCGGGACTCACGAACAATATTTTATCGATTCTTCGTTGTATCCGTGAGGGCCGGCAGCCGAGGGACGAAAGGACGTTCAATCCGAGCTCCGTTGATTATCTTTTTACCGATGAGATTGAGCAGGTCATTACGGATGCTCTACACGACTCCGAGTCATCTTCGTATGAGGAGCACCGACTCGGCAAACTAGGGATACGGCACCACCTTCTGGACCCTCCTCTGATCCTCAAGCTGATGATTCTGCGGCGCCGAGCCAACCTTGATCTTATTTTGTCTATTTTTTTACATTGGTTGTTTTGTATTGACATTTTTACTTTTACGATTCGTTGTAATTTTGATATTGCTACTATTTATTTTCGATGGACCTTGTAAGCCATAAGGCGAGCGCACTTTCATGTCAACTGTGTTTCGACTTTCTGGATGTATCGAGTGCTCTCACTTTGATTTATCTTTATTTTTGATATCTCTTCCCATGTTAGTATGACTCCCCGTTTTCCCCGAGATGGTTCCATGTTGTCTAAGATGTGCAGGTATCTACATTGTCTGGTTATACATTCGTGGTATCATTATGAAGGCTCCGGCCTGACTGACGATTCGCGTTTCGGTTTCAATCGCCTAAGTCTTTTCTTTTTCTTTTCGTTTTGCACAACATACGAGGACATGTTGATTTTTAAGTGTGGGGAGGGGAATGTTTCGATATGTATCTACACATTTGTTTATTTCATAATGTTTCTATGCAAATGAGCTAAAATTTTTGGAAATTTTTAAAAATTTTCCGACACTGTTGTTTTTGTTTTGTCCCGAGTAGGCAATACATGTTAATGTTCTTTGTTTTCGATAGTCATCTATGCTATGTATCATATATTTGGTAAGTTAGATGTTTCACCTGACACTATTTTTCACGAGCCATAGTAAATGATGAGCTATTTTTATAAAGCTATACCCCTTTTGGATTAGTAGTTTTTGATTATCTCGTAAGTCATGTGCTTAGTGCTACGTATATATCGTGAGATTTATGATAGTTTGTATTTAGATCCGAAGTATGATATACTGTGAATATCTAAGGTTTGAATGTGATAAGCAACGCGTAGCTATTGTCAAGTGAAAAAGTTGAATTAATATGAAATTATTCGTGTGTGTCGAAAGCTAGTCGATGATTTGAGTGAGATAGGGTATACCACGTATGTCCTATACCACTATGATGACTAAAAGCTCACGACAAATGTAAGAAGCCGCCTTATGATTGGAGTAAGGTAGGGTATTATCTCGAAATATCCTATTCTCG
Organism: Gentiana straminea; assembly: GCA_036785695.1. Classification (NCBI taxonomy): domain Eukaryota; kingdom Viridiplantae; phylum Streptophyta; class Magnoliopsida; order Gentianales; family Gentianaceae; genus Gentiana; species Gentiana straminea. The sequence goes on along the minus strand of JAVUPR010000412.1, from coordinate 2,044,357 downwards.
CTATGACAGGCAAGAGCTCATTCCGATGTGTGTTTTAAGTGGAAAGTTAAATCAACCGATAAAGTGTTATGAAATGTATATAAGACTAAGTTATCGTCTATCTTATCCCCAAGATAAACCGATAGATATGTTGTAGGGATTATCCTCTCGAGTATTTCGTAAAGGCCCTAGATATATTCGATCATTCTTTTCGGGATATATCACGTTTGTAGGGTGCATCTTATGAGTGTCCTTGATTACTAGTCTACAAGGGGGTATTAGCTAGTTTTGCTTTGAGTTTCTCGAGTTTGGATATAGTGGAAGTTTATTATGGCTATGCACACGCACAAGGGTGAACTTCTGATTTATTGGATATGTGTTATGCACGTTTAGATGCCTGTTCTTTTCTCGAGCCTAACTTTTGTGTTGTTTTGCTCGGGACGAGCAAAAGCTTAAGTGTGGGGGAGTTGTTAAGGGTGAATTTATACGATTTATAACGCTATATTCTATGATATTTTTCCCCGTATTTGTACTAAATTGCATAAGAAACGAGGGTTTAATGGATATATTGAGCAAATGAGATTTTAGAAGAGTTAATCGCAAAATAGGTTGATTTATGTGTTTTAATTGTGATTTTATGATTATTTGAGCATTATTACATTTTGCGATGTTTTTATGTGTTATAGATACATGTTGGAGGCTCAAAAGATGATCAAAGGTTGATTAAGTTCAAGCTAATTGATGATAAAAGAGATAATGAAGAAGTGGGATAGAGATAGAAGAGATAAAGATCAATAAATCAAAATCGATCATATCAAACCGGGCGTCCGCATCTCCGTCCAAAGGGGACGGGCGTCCGATGCAGCTTGGACGAGCGTCCGTGGTGTCATCTTTGATTCAGAAGTTTGGACGCCGGAGTGGACGCCGGATGGACGAGCGTCCGGGCATGACTCGGCCCGATTCGAAGTTTTATTGAAGAGTGGACGGGCGTTCGAGGTTTCGTACGGGCGTCCGGTGGCCGACTTAGCGTAACCGACTTTAAAATCTATATATAGTCGGTCGTTTTCTCCACAAAAGATCATCATACACACATTATTCAAAACCCTAAACCTAGGGGCGGCTTTAGGCTGCGTTTTTCATCTTTTTATTCCTATTTTTATGCTCTTAGTTTAGATTAAACACTAGTTACTTTTTATGTACTTTTTCTCGCAAATTTGAGTTGCCGAGGATGTTCGTAGGCTAAAAGCTTCATCAAACGAGTATTGTGAAGCCGTCCAACAATTGTTGATTTCGCTTTCTTCGATTATACTGTGAGTTTTTAATAAAGGTTGTTTCTTATTCATGTTTATTCATGTTTAATTTGCTTTTATATCGGAAGATATGCATGTGTTGATTGTTTATTGTTGATGGAAGTCTTAATAAACCCTAGATCACCATGAATAAGAATAGTAATTCGAATCTATAATAACGGAAGTTAATAGGTCCGATTACTAGGTTATAAACACAAAGTTTGCACCTTTGATTATTGAACGCGTTAATCTTACATCGGAAGATAATAGATTGATAGATGAACTTTCTAAGGAATTAGGGTTCATGTCTAGGTAAGGTGAATCACAATCCGAATAAAAACCGCACTATAATCGAGATAGGGAATCAATGCTTGTTGGATAGGTGGATCAATCCTCGTTTGCTCGTTATAAATTTGATTTAAATCCTTAAAAGCTTGAATTTGTCTAGTTAGTTTACTTTTATCCGCATCTTAGATTAGTTAGTTTAAATTGGTTCGCAGCCCGTATCTTTCCCGGCTTTAGATCATCTCTTCTCCGTCCAAATTTTACGTTTTAGTTAAAGTTTAATTTACGTATTCGTTTAGTTTTATCCGTTATTTAGCTTAATAATCGTGACATAGGTTAGTTAGATAAAAACTAGAAATCACAATCGTTTAGTTCCCCGTAAGATCGACCCGGCATTAGCCTCCATACTACGATCCTTATACTTGAGGTTAACCGGATTATTACTTGTTTATTTTGTGTTGATAAAATCCGTGACAAGAAGCTGGTTTGGATTCCAAAAAACCATATTCTCTTAATAAGTCTAGGCAATATTTTCTTTGATTCATGACAATCCCAGATTTAGTTCTGGCTACTTCAAATCCCAGAAAATACCTTAGCTCTCCAAGATCCTTAATGGTAAATGCATCATGTAATAGAGACTTTAATTCTTGTATTGCTTTCATGCTGAGACTGCCCACTACAATGTCATCTACATAAACAAGTAGGGCAACAAAATCTGATCCTTCTCCTTTGGTGAACAAACTGTGATCATTTAAGGATTGTTTATAACCATGTTGAAGGAGTTTCTGTGTCAACTTTGCATTCCACTGTCTACTAGCTTGCCTAAGACCATATAAAGATCTATTCAACTTGATGACTTTGCCATTTGTTTGTAGACCCTGTGGTGCTCTCATGTATACTGTCTCATCTAAATCTCCATGTAAAAAAGCATTATTGACATCCATTTGGTGGAGATGCCACCCTTTTATAGCAGCTAAGGACATGAAAAGTCTGATTGTTGTTTGCTTTGCTACAGGGGAGAAATTTTCTAGGAAATCAATGCCTTCAGTTTGTGTATATCCCTTTGCAACCAGCCTTGCCTTGTACCTTTCTATGCTTCCATCTGATTTCCTTTTTATTCTGTACACCCACTTGCAGCCAATTGGTTTGATGCCTCTTGGTAAATCTACCAATGTCCAAGTATCAGTGTCTTTCAAAGCCTTCAATTCTTTATCCATTGCCTCTTGCCATTTTGGATCAACAGCTGCTGCTTGGTATGTAGCAGGTTCTGTTTCTGCATTAATGTTGCTAACCAGTCCCTGATAATGAGGAGATAGATTAGCATAAGAAATTACTTGATTTAATGTATGTGGAGAAGACCTTAGGGCAGGATTTGTGTAAACATAATCATTAAGATAAGATGGAGTAGTTTTTGCCCTAGTTGATCTTCTCTGATTTGGTACATTCTCCACATTTTGTTGATTTTGATGGTCAACATGTGGAGGTGATGCAGCAGGTGGAACATGTGTATCAGTTGCATATATATCAACTGAATCAGCTAAGGGAAGTGGTAAAACCAGTTCACTGTCAAGTGATACAACATCAGATTCAAAAAATGGAAAAGATGTCTCATGGAAGACAACATTTCTGGAGACAGAAATGCTCCTATTCTGTAGGTTTAGAACTTTATATCCCTTCATATTTTCTTCAAAGCCTAGGAAAACTGATTGACTACTTCTGTCATCAAATTTTCCTCTCCCTTGGACAACTGTAGACACAAAACACAAACATCCAAACACCTTTAAATTGTCATATGCAGGCACTTTGTTGTACAAAACATGATATGGTGTTTTATTTTCAAGAAGTGGGGTAGGAGTGATATTTATTAAATAGACAGCATGTAACACACAATCACCCCAATATTCAATAGGTAGGTTAGATTGTATTCTTAAAGATCTTGCAACATTGAGAATATGTTGGTGTTTTCTCTCAATTAGGCCATTTTGCTGAGGAGTTCTAACACAAGCCTTTTGGTGTACTATACCTTTAGTCCTATAAAACAATTTCATATTAAACTCCCCTCCATGATCAGACCTAATTGTCTTAACACACCTATCAAACTGATTCTGTACTAGAACACAGAATTGCTGCAACAAATTATTAACATCAGATTTGTTTTTCATTAAGAACACCCAAGTAAATCTGCTAAAGTCATCAACAATAGACAGAAAATAGTAATAACCATCAACAGTTGGTACTCTGTTGGGGCCCCAAATATCAACATGAATCAAATCAAAACAAGATACGAATTAGAAGTACTAACAGAAACTTTGGATGTTTCGTTTAGCTAAAGGACGAGACAATACAATCATGACTAGGCATTTTGATGTTCTTATCAATACTAGCTAATGCTTTCATTCTTTGCATAGAAGGATGCCCTAGTCTATTATGCCACAAAGTAAGGTATCAGCCTTGTTGCAGGTTTGACACACTTCATTTGAAACAGGAAGGACTTGCTTTTGTGATTGTGCAGACATGATGTAAAGACCATTTCTATGTTCAGCTATACCAATCTTCTTCATATGAAGCTGGTCCTGCACAATGCAATAGTCAGGATAACAAGAAACTAACAAATTGCAATCAGCTGTAAGTTTTCTGATAGATATTAAATTGTACTGGAATGTGGGGATACAAAATACACCTTGTAAAGTTAAATGATCACTAATCTTGACTTTGCCAATATGTGTTACTAATACGTAACTACCATTATGCAGTTTAACATAAAGATTAGTGACAGACTTAACATCAAATAAATTTTGTAATGAAAATGTTATGTGATCAGTAGCTCCTGAATCCATAATCCAATGGAACCTACTGTCACAGCTACCTGATCCTTGTGAGGCTTGTCCAGAAGCTAATACCACAAAATTGCACTGACTGTTGTTTACTTGCAAGCCTTGGATCAAAGAAAGTAAATGATCATACTGGGATTGAGTTATTGCACCAGAAGAATTCCCAGAATCTGATTGAACTGTTTGAATTGATTCTGAGAAATCAGATTGATCATCTGAGCAACCATTATCTGTACAACCATGATCTTTTGAAACATGATTAGCAGAAGGACCTCCTCCTCTTCCAAATTTTGGTGGAAAACCATACTTCTTATAACATTTTTCAATTGTATGCCCTTCTTTTCCACAGAAAGTACACTGAGGCCTCTTTCCTTGTCCTCTTCCATAACCACTAGAATTACCATAACCACCACCAGAACTACCATTTCCATAACCACTAGAATTACCATAACCTCTCGCCTTGGCCCCCGCCCCCCCTTGAAACCTAGAATTCATCACGGATTGGAACTATTGGACTCCCGAATCCTATTCTCTGATTGAGATGCCATAATAACTGAACCTTGTCCTAAATTGTAATCCAATTGCTGCTCATGATTGAGAGCCATTACAAAAGCAGTTTTCACATCAGGTAAGGGCATGGTCATAAGAACTCGAGATTTAACAAGATACTAAAATTTCCATTCAAGCCTTTTACAAACCGTGTGGTATAGGCATTATCATAATATTCTCTAATAATTTGCGAGCGGGACAAACACAAGGAGGAATCGGCTTTAACACCAAGTATTGATCCCAAAGAGACTTCAATTTCGTATAATAATCATTCGAAAGATTACCTTGCTTTGTTTTTTCAATTTCTTCCTCAAGATTGGAAACTCGTATGCATTGCCTCGACCAAATCTGTCTTGTAAATCTTGCCAAATTTCTTTTGCGGTATCAAAATACATCACACTTTCGGATCGAAGGAATCATAGAGTTTATTAACCAAGAATGTACCAAATCGTTAATCCGCATCCAAATAGCAAACGCCGCATCGGTGACTTCGGCATGGTGGAAGTACCATCTATAAGATTCAATCGCCTCGAGATGACAATACTTTTGTCATAGCTCTTTTCCAATGATTGTAATTCTCAGCACCTTTGAGCAACGGACGAACGATAATCAGACTTGGATTATCAAGATTCGTTACAGAATTCTCAGGATTAGCCATCAATGAAGAGATTGAAACCAGAAATCTCAGAAAATGAAACAATTCGAATTGCTAGTAAGAATCAACTTCGAATCACTAAAAAGAATCAGCGGAGAACGAATTTCTTCTCTGATACCATGTTAAAATTCACATAAAACTGGAAAGAAAGTGCAGAAATCTCACAAAGAAGATGAAGATCATCTTCCAATATTCAAAAAATGATATTGGCGGGAAAATTGGAAATATGAACAAGATGAAAAATACACTTTGATCACTTAATACAAAGCTTAATTCAGACTTCTAACTTGTTAATGACACTCCTAACATCTATATATAACCAATGCTGAAGTCAAAAACGGTTGCAATCAGTTTTAACTTCCTCAACTAACTTAACAACCTAACCGTTCGACCTATTGCCCCTTTGAACCAAAACTCCTACTTGTGCATCTTTATTCAGTCTCAACAGGGCTGATGATCAGCAGTTCAACGTTGGTGACACTCTTGGTACGAAAAATCTCTCTCCCTCTCTCTCTCTCTCTCTGTATATAATACACTTTTCTTGTAAATGTTATGTTGAAGTTTTAAATTCGAGTTAAGTCGATCAAGTATTCAAAACAGTGATATTTGAACTCGTTTTCATCACGTTTATACAGAAAAAAATTTATTTGAGATCAACTCGATTATGTTTTGATTATGGTAGACAAAAATTTGAGCACTATCAAGATCGAAAAGACGTTGATCTTTAAAGTGTTCAAGTTCGACTCGTCAAGTGAAGTAGGGAGGTGCCAATGTCCCATTAAGATCCGAAAAATAATGTCGTTTTGTTGATAAAAGATGTTAAAACACTATTAATGTCTCCACTCAATCTTCGAATTCGTTATAGTGCTTCCATTGAGATATTTTTCTAAATCCGTCACTGCAAGTTATATTTATAATATATATATATATATATAGTATAATAATGCTTGAGAAAGCTCGTGAACATTTTAAATGAAGTTTTAAGTGTGAGTTCGGCTAATTAACATTGATGAATTGCTCGAGTTCAGATAAATCAGATGTAGCAAGTATTTTGCAAACTTTGTATTGAGCCGCTCATGAACAAGTCAACTCGTTTACACTCTAATCTTTTGTAGTCGTTTATTTTTATTGTAGAAATATTTTTTGAAATTCCTATTTAGTTTCGAAACAACAAGTGACTCGACACAATTTTACGTGATTTGTTATTATTCGACACATATCAATCAATAGGTCATGTACACAACAACTTAAACTACTAGTTTATTACACAATTGATCATGATGTATGACATATAACCATGAAAACAAAAGTGTGTTTTATAAATCGTTGTGAGTCGTACGTACGTAGTAGCATTACCCAACTATTAATGGATCTGTTGATATCATTTTGTTGTGGCAATAACCTTACTCGTTTCAAAAATATTCGTCTGAGATATATAAAAGAGTATTGTTATTTCCAAATATTCTTTTTATCTTTTATTAAAATTGCTGCTTATTTAAAAAAAGGAAAAAAACCTTATATACTCAACAGTGTTCACATTTGAGGAGGGAATGCACAATGTGATTGAAGTGAATGCTGAACAACTACAGAAATGCGATATTTCAAACTCGACACCCATGGACACCGGAGTCAAAACGTTTGTACTTCAATCTGGAGTATTTTATTTCGCTTGTGGAGTCGGAGACCACTGTGAAAATGGAAATATGAAGATGACCGTTAGTGTTAGGGGTAAAGATACTATGACGATAGACGTGTAACAACGACGTATGATGCAACAAATTTTACATCATGAGTAACGGTGTATGAAGATCTTTTCACTGATATAGATCCCACCATTATAAATGTTGTAAAAATATGTTGTGAACATGCATCTGCACGTAAGATACTGAATTGAAGCCTTTGCTTCTGGAAGTTGGATCTATTACTTGGTCCTTTTATATTAAGAATATGGAATAAAATTAGTAAGTTATGTTTTTAATCTTATTATGTTATATATATCATACTCTTATATATATGAGTTTCTTATATTTCAATTAAATATGATCATTTTCTTATGTGTCAATTAAATTTGGGGACAATATTCACATGTCTTGTAAACCTAACCATTTTCAGATTAATTCCAGGAAAATCTGAGAAAATAGAAATTATATTACTTGTGATCGTCACTTTTCAATTATATATGGCAATGATATACAATCCATATGCCTTTTGTTCTCCTTAATGGATGTTTTCTATTGCTTGTTATGATATATGTAACAAAAAGACTAAAAAAAACATTAAAAGTCATTGTAAATACTTGTCTTTTAAATAATTTGCTATGATTTTAATGATCATGGTGCAAGTACTTGTGTCTTACATGATACAGCATTATTATATTCAGCGTAATGACGCTTCGAGTTTCAAACAATGGGGAATTCTTTGGTATTTATAACTTCTCTTTAATAGGTGTAAAATCTAACTATTGAGATGAAATTTTAGTATTGGAATGTTTAGAATTCTTGTTGCTAAAATACTTGTAGCACTGGAGTTTTATATATATGTGGAAAGTGATAGTGATTTTATGGTAGTCCAGGACCACTATGCCCAAGAGCAGATCTAGTAGTTGGACAAAGGGAGGCTAAGTCCATCCGGAAAAAAATATTATTCCATCCGTCCCATTTTATTTGTCATGTTTGATTTTTCACACAGATTAAGAAAATTGTAGTTAATGCTTTGAATCATATTAAATGATCTAATATTTTTACACTTATGCCCTTTAAGTTGTTGTTGGAGCATTTAATGCTACATATTTTTTATACTAGTAAATATTGTAAAGAGAAAGGGTATTTGAAGAAATTTAGCAATTAATGCACAAAGTGGACACTTATTTTGGGACAAACCAAAAAAGAAACATAGACAAATAAAATGGGACGGAGGGAGTACACTATAAAATCTATGTAGTCAAGTTTGAGCAGTAAAATATTCTTAATTCAGCTCACCCGATGAACTCGGTATAATCCATTAGTCCACCACAAATCAAAATCCTGGTTCCGCCATTGTCATCACATTGTCCATCAATCACTTATGTTAGAATTGGTTGTTCTTTTTCTAAACATGTGGGATCCACATAATATAAGCAAATATGATTAATTCGGGACTACCAAATTATATTTGTGACCGGATCAAAAAAAATATGCCGGAAAGTGAAACTCCCACACTTTTGACCCACTAACCAAATATTAAAGCTTCTAAGCAAAAACATTGCCACTAATGTAGCATTCATTGCCATTTTTCAATAATAACCTACAAGAATGGACATTAGTGTAAATGCAGATGAAGAACTTTAAATGAATTTTACTCGGCTAATCGGTAATTAAACCATGTCTTGAATTGTTTACACTTACTTTAAACTAATATAATAACACTAACACAATATTTTTCCTAATACCGTTTTGATTATCATTGTTGTACTCATTTTGACTCTAAACAACCCTGATTTCAGAAAGCGTTTTATAGAATTCAACCTTAAAACCCTACTTGGACATTCCATGAAGAGTATTGTTAGTGATTTAAGTGTATCACGAGCCGTTGAGGTAATCGGGGTTTAGTACAAGGATGGATATACTCGTAACACTTATTTATAAGCTTGGAGGTGCGGAGTGCACGCTTATGTTAAGTGTATATAAGTATACGGATGGAAAATAAGCATGTATGTTCAGGAAAAGTCACTTAAAGGACCGAAAATCCGGTTAAAGGACTAAAATCTCAGTTTTGGGGAAACAGAGGCATAGGCGCCCGCCTATGAAGCTTAGGCGCCCGCCTATGGCTTTCTGGCAAGGCTAAAAGTCGATCAGAGTGTTTGGCTTTTTTCTGATGATCACGGTGGCCACGGCGCCCGCCCGTGGCCCGAAAGCAGTCCTTTAAGTGCCTTTTGGCCTTTTTAAGGAGTTATGACCAAATGGTACCTTTCCACTTGGGTTGTAACCTTAGTAAACGAACTAGCAACTGATTTTCTTCAATCCAAGTGCCTTTAAAAGGTGTTTTTGTTTAGTTGAACAGATATACAATACAAGCAAGCATCCTTGAAAAGTTACATACATACAAACACTTCTAAGTTATCTTTTTGATCTATTTGTCCTAGACAAAAAGGCAAGAACTCTCTGTTTATATCTCACTTAGATTATTCGTGATACTCCGGACAAATAAGGGGACGAATAAATTTAAGAAGGACAGCAACTTGTTGCGAAACCGAGAGGATCCGTTTTTCAGATTTTGCAGGAATATTAAAGGCATTGGAAGCATTGGTGATCAAGTCTCAAGCCCCTAAAACAACAACAATCTTCTTAAATTTATTGTTCTGATCACAATGGTGAATGCAAAGAAATGACTGCGAATTTCGGGAAACTGGAAGAGTTCGAGGGAGTGAACTTTAGAAGATGGCAGACTTGATCAAAGGTTGTGTCCGAGTATTTTGGGCATAACTCTTGATTCAGGAATCGGTTTGAAAATCCGGAGATACCATTAGAATCGTGGCAAGACGAGGATCGCAGTGATATCAAGTTTGTGGTCTGGTTCGATGTTGACAGTTGTCAGAAATTCTGAGAAGTTACTGCAGTTTTTTGATTGTTGCAAAGTCGATTATAATCTTTTGGTAAGTAAAAGTTCATTGGAATGACTTTGTAAAAATTGCTATGATGTTGCTATGACTACGGATGAATGGTATGTATGTTTATTTACATTATTTCATGAAAGTTTGTGGTGTCCAAGAACAGTAACTACAATCAATATAAAATTTGATTGTAGTGTCTAGTTTTGTTCTTGGATGTTATTTGATTATACATATATGTTGTTTGGCTTGATATTTCTAGACATGATTGAATCAATGATGAAACTTGCTGCGCGTTTAATGTTTAATGTTCATTGATCTTGGTGATAAAATCATGTTAATGTTTAGAAATTTTAAGTGTTTGTGTATAACTAATGTTGGGATGAATCAAGTGTTATCTCTTGGAAAACTTGATGTCTATTGTAGTTAGATGTTTTCTAATGGTACAAATAGATGGAAATCATGTTGAAGAGATAATGATTTTAAATGTCTATCTTTGATAGAACACTTGTAATGAAGAGTTTGCAAATCTAAAGAAATTTGGATTTCTGAAAAACTTGTTTTACTAGGTTGAATGCCTAGTATGTAAGATCAAACAAAGGATAGAATAATGACGGTAAAAAAATTTTTTGGTGAAACAACTAATAAAATGTTGTTTTGAGTTTTGACTCCGGTTTGGAAAATTGTGAGTGTAAGGATCAACTTGGTTTGAAGTTTTGAATCGGTGGATTGTTGATCCGTGACATTCATGAAAAGGAGTCAAGGTTGTCATTGTTAAGAGATTTAAGTATATCCTTTGGTTCTTGAAAGTATATAGTTTAAACATTAGTTGTACATGGTTTGTATGATTTGAAATAATTATACATGTATGTTTATTGGTATGCTTAAGTGATACTTATATGTATATAAGATATGTTGCTATGCAATAGGACTTATATATGAGTGCTTTGGTTCAGTATAATTGCTTTTTTATACTTTTGCGTTTTAGTCCTATGACTAAAATGTTTATGTATTTAGTCTTTCATATGTTATACTTGTTATTTGGTAATATATATATGTAATATATGTTTATAACTTGTTTTGAACTTATTCTTTTCAGAAACATGATTAGTATCATGGATTTTCGCTTTGATTTTAAGTGAATGTTTTGGAGGAAAAATCATGTTATTGATTTGTTAAAGAATGTATCGGTTTGGTGAAAGAATACAATTCATTAGAGTTTGTATTCTTTTGAACAGTTATAACTTATCGTTTAAAGGTAGTAACTTTTCAGCTTTAAAGGTTACAACTCTTGGTTTAAAAGTTGTGACTTGTTTTGAAAAGTTGTGATTCTTCGGTTCAGAAGGATGAAATTTTATTTTGAAAAGTTGAGACTTTCCGATATAGAAAGTTGTAACTCTTGGTTGTAAGAGTTGTAGTTCTTCGGTTTAGAAGATGATGAATCCTTGGCTGGAAAAGTTGTAACCCTTTTTGTTAATAGATACATCGTTTATTTGCGTTACTTTGTAGTAATACAAGTGATGGTATGAAAATGGTAGTAAATAACTATCATGTCCTCCAAAAGGTAAATGAAAAGAGTGTATGTTTTAATGAGTTTAATTGGAAAGTATTTAAGCATAAGTTTTAAGCTTTTGTTTATAATCCCAAGCCTCTAACAGTTGTTTGTTTGATAAATTACTTGAACTTTGGTATAATAAAATCCAAACTTGAGGTTTGGAGGTGTGAGGAGGTCTTGTGACTTTCTGAGATTAAGGTTAATTCCTTGAGTAAAAGAGGCATTGAAACTATGTTAATTCTAGTACAGTTTAATCTGTTGTTGAATCATGGTATGTCATCTTTGGACATTTATAATGTTGTACAAAGTTTGAAGTATGAAACTCCTACTAGTGTTGGAGTGAAGGAAAACAATAAAGTTGTTTTCTAAATATGCCGGTAAAGCTCAATGAGAGCAAATGGTGCGATGAATCTTTCAATGAAAGATGAAAGTTGATGTAAGTCAACATGTATAAATCTGATTAATAATGTAAGGTTTTGTACGGTTTTAGGTATTGGTTATTTTGATACCTTGGCACCGGTTAATGAAATCTCCTCGGATAAATTGTTGTTGTTTGTTTTAACAAGCTGTTAAACAATTTTGTAATCCATTAAATGGATGGTAAAAACTTCGGTTTTAGAATGGAGGTTGGAATGGGCATTGTATTTGAAACAACTTGGAGGGTTTTGTTATGTTGAAGTTAACATAAGGAGTGTATATGTTTTTTGGTTCAAGGTGCTAAATTAAACTTGATAGACATCTTAGCTTAAAGATTAGTTTAATTTAAAGTTCTTTATAATACCTTGTTCTTATCTATTCAAATCTTACATATGTTTTACACATTATATGTCTTATATATGTTTGATGTCTAAGGAAATGACTTTGTCATTTGATGTATGTTGAATACATGTTTGGTGTTTTGCTTTGGTTTAGTATCTATTCATGATACTAAAAGTGAAACATGCTCGATCTACAAAGATTGGATTTGCCTTGGAATATAAGGTGATGTAGTAGTTTACATTGTTGACATGTTGATTTTGGTATTAACCAAATCATGTTGTTCATAATTGGACGGTATTGTCATCAAGGCTTTAAACTACGGTCATGGGGAGGTTTAAACTCTATAGTAAAGTTATATGAGATTCCTTCGGTTTAGAAGAATCCTCGGTTAACTAGTAATTTGTGCTAGGATGAAGTTTCATTTATGAGCTTCTAAGTGCATAAATTTACGGTTGGACTATGGAGTTGGATTTCTTTGTTGATGACTTAGAAGTTCGGAATTCCCTTGCAATTAATAACCAAGTTCATCCTAGTTATCCAATGTGTTTGGTTGGAAAATTGTCAAATGTTACAATGGTGATCTAGACACCAATGTATTAAAGAAAAGTTGGATTGTGAGTTTATAACTCAAAGGATGATGGTGGTTGTTCAAAGAGTACTCTTGATTGAGTCAATCTTGTTTGGCCATATATAGATTGACTTGAAACTTGGTAAAAAGTTTGTTATCGGGATGTGTAGAACCCATTAAATCTTTGGGGTGGGATACCCAATTCCCTTATGGTACAACGCCATAGGCAGAATTCAATGTGGAAGGCCCATTCTCGAAGATTTGGCACATGAAAAGTCCCGAAAGTATGTGCATTACCTATTGTGTAGGTGATATCTTTTGGAAAAGTGTTTTAGGTACATGATTAGAAAGATTCACCTATATGAGTATGAAGTTTGGCTGCTTCAAGAAAGTGGGGTTGACTTTCTACATACTCATGAACGGATATGGACACAAGGCCTGTTTAATTAGTGTCAAGTATAATACTTTGGAAGTAGTTTCAATTCATGTGTATTGTTATGTACATGTATTCAAAATGTGTAAAGGGGTTCAATGCTTAGACACACCCCAATACTCGAATATTTGCGTGTAATAATACTAGGTGGAAATTCAATCTTCGTGACATTTTCATTGAATCATGAGTTGGTTTGTTTGTGATTTGTTTTGTTTTGCTAAACCAAGGATTACACTTAAATGGGGGAGGAATGTTAGTGATTTAAGTGTATCACGAGCCGTTGAGGTAATCGGGGTTTAGTACAAGGATGGATATACTCGTAACACTTATTTATAAGCTTGGAGGTGCGGAGTGCACGCTTATGTTAAGTGTATATAAGTATACGGATGGAAAATAAGCATGTATGTTCGGGAAAAGTCACTTAAAGGACCGAAAATCCGGTTAAAGGACTAAAATCTCAGTTTTGGGGAAACGAGGGCATAGGCGCCCGCCTATGAAGCTTAGGCGCCCGCCTATGGCTTTACGGCAAGGCTAAAAGTCGATCGAGTGTTTGGCTTTTTTCGATGATCACGGGGGCCACGAGCGCCCGCCCGTGGCCCGAAAGCGATCCTTTAAGTGCCTTTTGGCCTTTTTAAGGAGTTATGACCAAATGGTACCTTTCCACTTGGGTTGTAACCTTAGTAAACGAACTAGCAACTGATTTTCTTCAATCCAAGTGCCTTTAAAAGGTGTTTTTGTTTAGTTGAACGGATATACAATACAAGCAAGCATCCTTGAAAAGTTACATACATACAAACACTTCTAAGTTATCTTTTTGATCTATTTGTCCTAGACAAAAAGGCAAGAACTCTCTGTTTATATCTCACTTAGATTATTCGTGATACTCCGGACAAATAACGGGACGAATAAATTTAAGAAGGACAGCAACTTGTTGCGAAACCGAGAGGATCCGTTTTTCAGATTTTGCAGGAATATTAAAGGCATTGGAAGCATTGGTGATCAAGTCTCAAGCCCCTAAAACAACAACAAGTATCATGTTTAACCCTACTTGGACATTCCAAAATATAGGAACCATATAACCTTAACCGTTGTTAGACAACACTTTTATTCACAGAATATGTAATTGGTCAGTAAACCTTCTTAACTTAGTTCTAACTTTTAAACCATTATCTTAGGATCTCTAATTCACATGGTTGGGTCACGATTACAAAGATCTTATCTTATAGGCTTCAGTGCAATTCCGCTTCAGTATCATTCCGGTTGTCAATCATCGGGTGAAATGAACCCATGAACACCACACATAGTGTAACAAGATAGCATCCGGAATTGATGATAAGTCTCGTCTCAAGAATGCATGGATGCTCTGATATCAACGAATGTCGACACGTATTTGATAAAAATACACATGAAAGAAAATAAGAGAAATATCCAACAAAATTAGAGATTACTCAAGTACATTTTTCTTTATATCAACACAGCTTATGAAACAAATTCACAACATATGAGTTAGGTTCGATGGATTCAGTTTAGTTTTTCGTTGTTAGCTGTTCACTTTGGTTCATAAAATTTACATCTTACACCAAACGAAAACACAGTTAAAATCAACCGTTTGATTTGGAATGATTTCGGTTTAGGTCGGTTTACGGCCGGTTTTAGCAAACCCGTTTTCTTACAAATGCAACCAAAAAAGAAATATAAATGTTAGACATATTTTTGTTTTAATGATGAGTGTCAGACTAGCTGTTATAGAGCAAAGGCAAAAGGATGTATAGATTGAATGTATAGGTTTACTAGAGTTTGATCTTTGTATAGGTTTGATCAAACAAGCACTGTAAAGAGGTTAGCTGACTTGATCAGCAGACCTATCTAGGTCAGTAGAGTGTTGATGACCAAAATAGTAACGACTAACCTTAACCGGCAGAGTACCGGGTTGGAAGTACTATAGAGGTGAGCAAGGTCGTATCCCACGAGGAATCAATCAAGTACCAAGGCCATCATCAAACTTAGTTTAGGTCAATAATAGGTTTGTTCACGGTAATTATACTACAACGATATGTAAACTAGTGATATTGCGGTGAATACCGGATTTGCGGTAACAAATATATTTCGTGGATACATGGCTGTGTATGTATGATTTCTCCGGGGAGAAGGTGGCGGATATGAAGAACAAGGCCGTCAGAATGATGCTTATGAGAGTAAACACAATTGATTCGAGAAATTGACAGAGTAGTTCTATTTGTATTAGTTCTTGGACATTTTCTATTACATTGTGATCCCATATACATAGGCAAGGACAGAGTCGGTCGACTAAGTCGGTCGATTGTTCACAAGACAATTAACAGGATATAATTAGAGATAATTATAAAGATAATACAGGTGGACCGGCCAGCTGTCTGGATAAGTAAGGCGGACAGTGGACTCGTTTGTAGGTCGAACTCATATTCGCCTTGTCTTGAATTTAGCGTGATGATATGGGTAGAAATCACACGGAGTGGAGGGGTCCGGCTTATCGCCAGCAGACAAGATCCGGCTTACAGATAGCGGACAAGACCCGGGTTACGAACAACGGGTAGGATCCGGCGACGGATTGCGGACTAAGGGGAGGGAGGCCCAAGATCTGTTTATTGGACTATGAAAATAGGCCCAATCTAGATGAACAGGGCCCCAATCCAGTTCGGGTATATCAATTAGATACGAAAAGATATAGAGAGAGACATAGCCAAACCATGATTCAATTGATTAGTTTCGCCCCTCTAATCAATTATTCGGGAATAAGCATTACCAACCAACCATCCTATGGTTTATTTCGACTCATTCGTGGGTACAAACTCCTAAGATAGTACTAGACGCCATGCAACAACCTAGTACCATTTGCCCGGTTTAACAGTCCGCCTTTAAGGATTTAACTGACCGAAACAAGATAAGCGCTCTAGAGTCGCTCGATTATTCAATCGATAAACCTCGTTGCCTAATCGAATCTAAACAACTCAGTCAATTATAAACAACGATCTTAAAACCTCTTTTCCCACACCCCTTCATAACATACATTTATAAAAGTGGTGTGTGAGTTCATGAACTAGGTGATCAAGCTAATTCAAGCATTAAGAACAAGTTTTAAGACACAAATTCGTCAAAATAACAACAATTAAGAACTACCCATTCCCAATTTCATCAATTAGAGGGGGATTTCTTCAATCTTCACATGACTTAGCTATGAAATGTTTAGCTACTCATCATAAAGCAAGAAATAACAATCAAATAAGAGATTAAAGCCATAAAACTAAAAAGAGGAATGATTAGTTACCAAAAACGCAGGAAATTGAAGTTGCATAAATCTTCATCCAAACCCATTGTCACTTGGGGAACAAGACTTCAAAAACACCAACAAGAAAGAGAGAATCTATGCTAATTTGTGTTTAATCTAAGGGAAATAGTGAAAGATGAGCTAATCTAAGGGAGAAAAGTGAAGAAAAACGACGTAAGAGAATCTAAGGGAGCCTAAGTATGAGTGGATATGAAATGGGGGTGAAAAATCTGATTTTTACATCAAAACCCGAAGCTAAAAATCTGTCAAAACGACCGAATGCGTGCGCATTGAGCAGCAGAAACTTTCAGCACTGATATATCTTCAGTAATCGGGCAATATCGTTGCGTTCAGAGCTCCGATTTGAGTGATTCAAAGTGCGTTGGAAAGATCATTCAATTATATACAACTTTCATGAAGATCAGAAGTCCAGAAAAAGCATGTATCTGGGAGAAAATAGCAGATAAAGTGAACATATGGTGAACACCAACTACTTTTGATCCGTTTCCATCCCCGGGCTTTGGTTATGCCACTCTAAGTCTCATGCCTTTTTCCGGGCTCATAACTCACCAAGATCCTGCATCACAATATTCAAACACATACCGAGCATAACTCCACATGATAATTAGGGCTCGAAAAGGGTCAAAATACCGTAAAATTGTGAGGTTTTCCATCTATTTGACGGTTTACCTCAAAGTGAATGTACAATGCATTTTGCCCTATAAATTGTCTAAAACTACCTAATATAAGCCAAAAGTGTCATAAATGGGGGTTAAAACATGCACTGAAGCATAGTAAAGTTGACTCTCATCAACCACCCCCACTTAGCGTTTGCTCGCTCTCGAGCAAAATGAGCATTTTATAAGAATCCAAAGAGTCAACGTTACATGCGTAGGTCAAGCCAATCACATCAATGATAACCGAGAAGTAAAAGAGTAAACACATGCCACTTAACCCTACCTTATCAAGCAAACGAGATGTGTGTGTGTGTGAATAGCTTCTCCTACATTTATCACGGTTTACCGGTTTGGATTATGGATGCTAGGTTATTACGACTACACCATAGGCTCATACTTCATAAGCATATCCACTAATCGGGGCCAAACCAAGACTAAGCAAGGTCGAGTAGGACTTGAAAGGTTGTAACGTTAGGCTCGGGACAAGGCTAACCGAAGGGAATTTCTGGGGAATAAACAACAAAGAGATAAACACGAGCAAGCTCAATCATGGGGCGTAGCAATATACAACGTAGCTAGCTCTACCATTCTCTAGCTCAAAATGAGATTAGAAACATGATCCAAGAAATAAAATGCTATAACTCACTATGTCTCAAATGTAACAAGGCAAAAATGTATAAGAATCATGTTTCCACTTAAGGACTCATCCCAAACGCCAACATCATATACAAATGAATACAAGAGTCCTTACATACTTGGCTTTCTTTGACTCAACCTTTATTCACTTATCACAACTTTATTTATATACTTTCTTTGATTTTTTTTTAAATTTTTTTTGAACTTGAATTTTTGTTAGGTTTGAGTCAAAGGCCATCACATAACAATAAATAAATCTAGCTCCTACCCTCCAAATCGTGAAATAGCTCGTAAAACACACCAACTCCTATCAAGAATACAAACCACTCTACCACCGCACACTTGCCTAAGCAAGTGTGATAAAATGAAATGATTAAGCTCAACTCGTAGGGTGTTCAAGGGAATGTAGACCACAAATAAGGCTCGGGGTCAGGTAATTATGGGCTAAAAATGAACGGCTAAGTGTCGGATAGGGGTCTAACCATCCTACCAAGGCTTAGAGTGGTTACTGTGGAATATGGCATGGGATGGCTATTTGGCTCTGGTCGGGTCAAAGAAACGCCATAACTGTCACCCCAAGCTCTACAAGGTCGGCCTTTCTATTTCGTCTCAAAGTTAATGATATGAGTTCTAGGTAGCCGAATTATGCCTAAGTCTACCATAATCGGTCACTAGTTACCGCGGTTCATGAAATTGAAGCTATACGTGCGTGAAAATCCCGTCTCCAAGATACGATAGTAAGCGAAGTAACATGTATTTAAACGTTCACTAAATCGTTTATCTAATCAACATGAGGGCTCAACATACGAATGCAACATCAAAACCTTGGAAAATTTAAAAATTTCTCAATTGTTACTAAAGTAGTGACCAAACGAAAAGCATACAACACAATAGCTAAAATATCAATGAATCACATTGCTGGATATATAGAAACCCGAATCCGGATCCGATCCATAATTGGATCGTCAGATCTAATTCACAGCACCGTTCGAGACGCTCGATCATGCACAGCGGAAGCTACGAATAAATTCGAATGCGATTTTTCTACGATTCGATTCACATGATTAATTAATAACTACAAGAAAGTTAGTAGATTTACCCAACAAATAGAGAGGAAGAAATAGTCGACCAAGGGAGAAGCCGTAGTCTTCCAGATTGTATCTCCGAGCGACGACTGGTGGACGTCGATCCTCGCCGTAGAACCTTCTCGAATATGCACAAGAAAAACCCTAGGTTCTTCTTCTCTTAAAGACTAAGGCAAGAAACTAATTTTTCTTCCTTTTTAATTTGATATTGGCGCAATTATGTTGTGTGTATTGTGCTAGGAGAACTCTCTTATATAGGAAAATAACTGGTCAAGAGAGTTATCCTTTTCACACCACAATAACCTATTCCCACAAGGAAAAGATATTTGCTAAAAGATAAGATATAATTCTGATATATGTTAAATTTATAACTAAAATTTATAACATTTTACACATATTATTGATTAATATTATCTAAATATCTCAAAAGATAGAAAAATAACTTATAAAAATCTAATAATACAAATAAATAACATAATACAAATTATAACTTTTGTTATCAGATTTACCTGTGGTTTTGTTGTTTTTGAATTATGCAGGTATTATGTAATACAAAATAGAAGAATCGGAATCGAAAAACATAAAAATCTGATCAAGTGGCTGATATTTAACAAATCCGGCGCAGGCCGGAGGAATCCGGTTCACGCCGGATTATTTGATGATTAACCCATGTTACTCCACATGCGTCTGACAAAGTGTACTCAATTTCAGTTAATCCGGCGCACGCCGGATCAGTCTCGGCGTACGCCGGATCAGAAAACACTGCCTATAAATAGCCTCATTTATGAGAGAAAAAAAAAATCTGTACCAATATATATATCTCTATCATTATATATATTTTCTTATCTACTCTCTGTAAATATTATTTCAGTAGGCATTCTGCCATAATAATAGTATTAGTATCGTTGTAATATTTAGAATAATTATCAAAGGTTGTTGATTTCATCACTGTTGTTACATTCAGAGGACAAAGCCCACTTCAACAATTGTAATCGGTAATATTCTAATGTTATTATGTTTGTTGTTTATGTACAATTTTATATAATAGTTTAATAATGACTATAGGCTAATTATACAACTAGCCAAGACATGTAATTGAACTATATTTATCTTTTAGGGAAATAGATGATGACTATGTTAAAATTTGATTAAAAATTGAATATGATGAATCTTTTTCTACTTGAACTAATTGACAGTCTGTATTGACGTAATTAACCAGTATAGACAGAGACATAACCTAATCATGAACTGACCAGAGACGTTAGGGTATGAGAAAAATGTAGAAAGACTAGAAGGTAAAATTGGCCGTCTGACAAACGGAACCCTCTTTCTTATCTAGGGATAGAATATTTATACTCGAGAGATTATCATGTCAAACATTAGGTTTAATCGCGGTTTTACCAAGGAGGAGGCATAGAACAAATTCGTGGACTCGTATGAGGGGAATTTGTTAGCTGAGGAGTATACCGTTTCACATAATCAATAACACCTTAAAATAGGAAGTATGATCACATTCATTAAACTAAAAGAGAACTTAGTTCAATAATATTGTCTTGGTTAGTTCTTATTATTTAACTATCTATATTAATTATATTGGTATATATATATATCTATATAAATATCTACTTATTTATTGAATTAATAATAACTCTAATTGGTAAGGACTGCGACTTAGATCAAGATAATAATAGCTAATTGGTGTTTAACCACATTTTGAATTACATTTTCATTTCCCTGAGGGATACGACCTTGATTCGCCAGACTAAACTACAATTGACCCGGTACACTGCCGGTAAGATTGGACACCCAGTTTTAGCCGATCAAATTCCCAAAAAAATCAATCTCTTTTCCATTAATTATCCAACAAATAGATAATTAATTATTTACACATATGAGATAATCTAGGAAAATTTCTTCTCCTAATTTATCCACTAAGTGTGGCCCCATTTAGTCATTAAATTTAATAGAAAATGTCTTTTTTATTTTACATATTATTTACCAAATAAATAATATTACATATTCATTAAATAGACCAACTATTTAATTTATTCTCGAGATTCCATAAAACGAGAAAACACTCGCGTGTAATGAGCCAACCCGGGGACCATGGACTTATAACCAGTAGCTACAATAAATTGAATAAAATATTCATCGAACAGAATATTTCTACTCAACTTATTAATTCCGGAATTACGCCATCATAAATCCGAAACTAAACTCTATCGATTATAGATATAACTTATTCTCAAAACGACGGGTCGATAAGTGTCCATTGATATAATCATTACATACAGACTAACCCTCCATAGACTATCCGTAATGAAGCGGGATTATTTCTGTAAACCTTCTTCAATACATCTTATCCTTATTTACCATTAACCCACTAGTGATCAATTAATTCATAACCAATACGAACTCCGCAAATCGATCAGTTTCTAGGATTAACAAATAAAGGGATTGTCTTTCTACTTCCCGCATGAAGGAATGGATTCCATATCTGTGAGACACACTTCTTACTCATCCTAGAATAGTGCCAACGTGAAAGTGATTCGGACCGCGCCTCTCAGCGATCCTTAACGAACACATAAAACACTATCCTGAAATCAGTAGGAGTCTGTAATCACTTCAGAATTAAGGTTAATTCGTATATGATCATCTTGTGACTTAATAAGATTTCTCAATCACGGAATTACATGAGAAAATCAAATTAAATCGGTCCAGTCCTATATGACTCTCATCATATATAAATGCACCACTTAGACAACCAATGTCGACGGTCCGGATAAGACGATTACACCATAAAGTGTTCTGGGCGCATTAATGGTGGTTTAATCAATAGACCCCATACTTTGATTAACTTCACCACGGACTAATATTTCAAGTATATCACCATAAACTTAATCATCGTGTACACACACTAAGTTATATGGCTACATATGATACGACTTGGGGTTTTCAGCAGTGTATAATATATATGCACGAAGCAAATAATAAGATGAGAATAAATCTGTCATTTATTAATTCAAAAAACAATTACATAAATTGTCTTTCGGGCGCTACTTCCAACACACATATCAAAGCTAAGCCTACCACTCTCCACTTTAAATGCAACACTGTCCTCAGTGTGTGAATGATAAAGGAGAAAGAGACTTTGCTCAACCCGACAGAGAGGCCAAACCATGTACATGAGTTATCCACGAAAGCTCCACTCGAGTACCTAAAGCCATAGGACAAAACACCAAGAAAACGCATGCACGGGGAACAGCCACCGTGTCAAAAGCAAGCAGCAGATATCGAGATATAATCAAAAATTGCAAAGTCATAAACATGATCATATGAAAGCAAAAAGGGAACCGACTCAGGGTGCATGCGATGCAAAGACAATCAAACAAGTAAAACAACATCCATGCATAAAGATACGAGCCAACAACTAACCGACAAAGAACCACTCAAAAACGGTACCAAGATCCCCCAAAGTAGCACCCTAGACCACTCCTAACACCAAAAACTAAAGCAAAAACAGAGAAACGATGGGTTGCCTCCCCCGAGCGCATTTGTTTAACATCGTTGGCTCGACGGAATGACTTATATGGTGTCCACTTTAGAGTTATACCATTGACACAAAGGTGGAATTGGTGGATAGAAAGAAGTTTGATGGAGTTATACGATTTGATTGTCAAGTTTAGAGTCTTTGACGAGACTTGATTCCCCCAAATTTTACATTCCGATTCTTTCTTCCCCCATCTGCATCAAACTCACTATTCTCATTCTTTGGCCACTCTTGAGTGCTTTGACTCACTTGAAAGACCTCTATCTTATCAATCCCCTCATTCTTACCCCACTCATCACAAGGATGACCTACATGCTCATAAACCTTGATGGTGGCGCTCTCATTGTGAACTCTCAAAGTGATCTCCCCGGTTCGCATATCTAGCAAGGCTTCCCCCATAACCAAAAATGGTCTACCAAGCAAAATAGGCATCCTAGAGTTGTTTTCCATGTCTAAGATGACAAAATCAGCCGGGAAAACAAATTTATCAACTTGGACTAGCACATTCTCAACGATGCCTCTAGGGTACCTAATGGACCTATCCGCCATAGAAAGAACCATTCTAGTTGTTCTAATACCATCAGGACCAAGTTCTTTATAAGTAGCGTATGACATAAGATTCACACTAGCTCCTAAATCACATATGGCCTTGAGACTCTTAGAGCTACCTATCATGCATGGGATTGAAAAACTCCCAGGGTCACCAAGTTTAGGTGGAACTCTCTCTTGACAAATCGCATAACACTCTTCATTACAATAAACCACACTTTGCATTTTAGGCTTTTTCGATAAAACATCTTTAAGAAATTTAGCATACAAAGGTATGTTCATTAAAGCATCAACTAATGGAATGTTTATCATCACTTTACGCAAGATGTCAAGAAAACGATTTTGCTTTCTACTTACAACACTCGCCTTCTTATCATGAGATGGGGGGAAGGGAAGGGAACTCAAATCAAAATGAATGCTAGATTGAGATATACCTGAGTTTCCCTTGCCCTCAGAAGTGTTGTTCACATGCTTACCCAAGAGATTTCCTTCAAATTTCTTGTCTTGCTCAGCGCTTCATCAAAAACCAACACTTCTTATGTCTTCTCTACCAACCCTACAACTCTAACTGCCTCACGACTTTATATAACCACATCATCATCCTCACCATCATGATACACCGCAAAGATAGCATCTACCTCATTCGGTTTTGTCACGGTATTGCTTGGTAGGACTGGAACCGGTGCGGTATTCAAGTAATCGGTCAAGTGCCTCATTTGGTTTTCAAGAATTTTCAATGAATCTTCCATGTTTACCAAACGTGTATCTGTAATGGTTTTGTATTGCTCCACATTCTTCACAAATGCATCAATAATCATTGCTATGATTTCTATCGTCGCTTCCCATTGAGGATTTCTCTCTTGATGATGTGGTTGATGAGACAATCCCGGGGGTGCATAAGGAACTTATGGAAATGGTTGATGGTCTTGATTCAAATGGTGAGAAAAACCTTGTTGTTGTAGCCTTTGACCCATTTCAAGATCCATGATTGCCTTCTCCATAGATTCCATATGTGCCATCATCAATTTTTGTTGATCTATTTCTATGGTCTCAACTACCTTCTTTTGAGTCTTTCCCTTATCTCATTGCCTATTGTTAGTAGTAATCCTCTCAATAGTGGCATACACATCCGGGGCCGTCAAGCTCAATAGTGATCCTTTACTTGCCAAGTCCAAGACATTTCTTGCATCATCTCTCAATCCGTAATAAAAAAAATTAGCATTTGTGACCATATCTCATACCCATGATGTGGATATTTTCTAAGAAAAGCCTTCATTCGGTCCCATGCTTCATAAAGTTGTTCACCCGGCTGTTTTGAAAAGTTGAGATCTCAGCCCAGATCTCTATTTTTTTATGGAGTGGAAAATAGTACGATAAGAAAGCCGAAGTCAAGTCTTCCCGCGTATGAAATGAATCATGAGCTTGAGAGTCTAACCAATCAACAGCACTATCTCTCAATGCAAAAGGGAATATCCTCAATCGGATTGCATCATCACTTGCCCCACTTATCTTCATTGTCCAGCAAACATTTGTGAACCACATCAAAAACTGATATGGATCATCTCTCTCAGTTCCATAGAAGAGTGCATGCTCTTTTATCAAATTCCACACATGTGGTTTGATCTCAAAGTCACTTGCATCTATAAGAGGTACGTAAGCGAATGGCATTATGTATAAATCTTTCACTTGGCATGAAATAATCTTTAAGTAATCGGCCTTTGCCTTGAATTGGAGCTCGTTGAATTGGGACTTGTGATACTTGGGAGATTGGCATGGGGTTAATGTTGTGGAATTGGTTCAAAATTGGTTGAGGTACTTGAGCTTGGAACATAGGTTGCTCATTAGTAAATTCCCTGACGAGTTTAGATCATAAACTGCACAAACTCAAACAACAAGAAAACAATAAGATAAAAACAACTTAAGCCTAAATCTTCCAATGACTTAAGAGATATTGATTAATTCCCCGGCAACGGTGCCAGAAAAACTTGATGACCAAAATAGTAACGACCAACCTTAACCGACAGAGTACCGGTTCGGAAGTACTATAGAGGTGAGCAAGGTCGTATCCCACGAGGAATCAATCAAGTACCAAGGCCATCATCAAACTTAGTTTAGGTCAATAATAGGTTTGTTCATGGTAATTATACTACAACGATATGTAAACTAGATATGAAAAGATATAGAGAGAGACATAGCCAAACCATGATTCAATTGATTAGTTTCACCCCTCTAATCAATTATTCGGGAATAAGCATTACCAACCAACCATCCTATGGTTTATTTCGACTCATTCGTGGGTGCAAACTCTGATGTGATTCCCATCGAGAAGAAACTTGTCAAATTTATTTGGAGTCTTTTATTTATTTTAGTTATCTTTTATTATCCCACATTGGTTAGATAGTATTTTATTTTTGTTATTATTTTTAATTATGGTTATTTTGTCCCACATTGCTAAATTAGCAATTAGTCTTGGAGTCTGTAGCCTATATAAAGGCATTAAGAGTCATTGTAATCATCAGACAAATTTTGATATATTTTATTTGAAGCTTTTAAGCTTTGGTGAGTTTTCTCACGTTGGTGTTTGGTGGATTCCAACGCCGGTGTTTGGTGGATTCCAAACGGGACTTATCAAGGTCGTGAGCGTACTTTGTGGGTGTCCACACACCGAGGTTCTTAGATACGGGTTATCTAAGGGTTTAGGTTATACCAAGGTTTTTGGTTACGGGTTAACCAAAGGTCGAGGTGCTCGTCTTATTGGTGCCATCAGTCAAGTCCTCGGACATTTTCGGATTTGATTCGATCACGGATCACATCAGTTGGTATCAGAGCCAGACACTGACGGTATCCAAATATCCTTTTTTTTTCTTACCTGCGTTTTTTCTTTCCTTTCGTTATAAAAAAAAAAAAAAAAAAAAAATCACAGCAAATTTTTTTTTATTTCCTGCTTCCTGTTCTAATTATTCAAAAAAAAAAAAAAAAAAAAAAAACCCCAATTACTAGCCTGCTTCCTTTGCCTTCGTAATATTCAAACTTTTATTTTTAAAAAAAATTCCAGAAATTGTAGACCAAGAAATTCCTGTCGATTTGCTTTTCCCTATTTGATTTTTTTCCCTTTTCTTTTCCGGATTGGTTGACTCCCAAAATAAATTTATTACCTTCGGTCATACTCACAGTGGCCAGACGCAAAGTTTACTTTGCAATACCAATAAGAATTCATCTGTCCTTGGTGATGATTCAGTGAATCACAGCGTGTATATATTTTTGGTATTATTATTGTTGATGGGATTATTGGTGAATTTAGTTTTTGAGTAATGTTAAAGAAGAGTCTTATGGATGTCTATTATCGGAATTTTGATGATATGATGGATCAACATTTGGAGAAAATAGAACGACGTTTTGATGATATGATGGATGAGATGAGGAATATGTTAAAGGGAGTAATTGAGCAATCTTATCATGGTGGTAGAGATACCCGTTGTGGTAGAGATAATCGAGGTAGAGGAAACCGGGGTGGTACTGATATGGTTAAGAAAATTTTTATAGAGGTGTTTTCAGTATTTTGCGGTCATTGTAAAGGGAGTGGTCATCACTATTATGATTGCCCTGATTTATTGCAAGAACTACGTAGAATCGACGAGGAAGCTCGTTTGAAACATGAATCAGCACGAGAAAAAGACTTGGTTGAAGCGAAAAATGAAGAGATTGTTAACACTCGAGAAGAAGTGTAACATCCCAAAATATTGGTTGTTATTGAGACATACCTTAAACTATTATATTGGTTATATAAGATCTAGTGACGAATAATATAAAATTAAAATGTGTATAAATTGAAACGTATTTTTATCCCTTTTATTTTTTTTATGACTACATAACTAAATACAATATAAACCCTTAGGAATATTTATAGATATATATAAATATATAAGTATATATTTTAGCTTTTTTTTTTTTATGTTAAACCATAGCATAGTAAACATTCCTAATTAGGTAATGATAGGAGCAATCTTTAGCAGCAACGGCCGTCCCTTGTAGTTCAGATTTTTGGGGATAATATTTAACAATTATATCTATTATATAGGTAATAAGCTATAGGTTGTTGTAACAAAAATTCAAAAGTTTAAAATTTAAATTTTGCATCTTATCTTTTATCACTAGTAAGGGAGTTTAGCACTATAAATAGAAGAGGGATGTGAGCCTCAAGTCATTAGGCCAAAAGTTAGGGAGCCAGGAGGGAGTATTACTGTAGTGATTGATATCAAAGTTTAACACTGTGAGTTCCATTTTATTTTTACGGTGTCCTATATTTTTTTTTTCCTTATATTTTATCTTAACCGTTATGTTCCCTTGAGCCAATGTTTCAGAAATAGACTACATCTATTCACGTACATGTACAAATATTAAATCATAGCTTTTGTTTCGTCGGCCAATAAAGCTTTTGAGAAGTCAATGCGTATTTTGTTTTATTTGTTTTGCTAGAATGATCTCTTTTTAACATAATACTGGGTTGGTTATAGATTCTTGTTTTTTTTGTTTTTTTATTTTTATTTTACTGTGTCTTTTCTCATGCTTTATATTTTTACTTGTCAACTCCAAGTTTTAAACATTAAATGCATCATATACTTATATATATCCCTAGTTTTTCTTTTTTTTTAAAGAGTAATATTTGGTTCCCAACTTGCTAACGTTTTATTAATATTAGGAAACGTAAGTTGATTATGAACTGGTTTTATGATACTATCTTTCGTTTTTTTAATTTTTAAGGAAATAATAATAATAATTGTCATAATAGTCGTATAAAATTTGGTTTTGACATACATCGATCATCGAAAAATTACTGAAAAGATTATCATGATAACTGTTAAGGGTGATTTTATACGTTTTATAAGGATATATTTTATGTCAATATTCCCCATATTCTTAGGTTTTTCATAGAAATCGAGCTTATAATCGATTAATTGAGCAAATGGTGTTTTTAATAGGTTAATTGCAAAATGTAACGATTTATGTGCTTAAATTGTGATTTTATGTTATTTTAGGATTGTGTTACGTTTTGGTATGTCTTTCCTACATTGTAGATACACATTGTTGATGGAAAGGATGATTTTAAAGAGATAAATTCGAGTGGAAAAGGAATCAAGCAAGATAAATGTCGGAAAATCAGGATTCCGGGTAGCGCTGAACTTCCAACGCAGTTCTTGATATGATAACAACCTATTTTACTCTGGACCTCAAGAGAAGAGTTGTAGGGCTTGAAGAGAGGATTCTACAGGATTTTGAATCACTCCATTCCGACTTACGAGGCCCGAGATATGAGCGTTACAAGTTCAGAATCTGTTCGGAGAGGCCGGACGGGCGTCCGACATTATGGACGGGCGTCCGGCACCGTTCTTGTAGCAACCGACTTGATTTTCCTATTTAAACAGCTGCGCCCCAACCCTATTTTACATCAGATTTTTCATACGAAAATAACACCAAGAAGCGACCGCAACTTGGAGGTTTCAAGGCCGGTCACCCGAGCCTTGTGCTCGGGTGATCCGAGGTTAGATTAGGTTTTAGATTAGATGTTTATTTCTTTTTTTCTTTCTTGTTGCTGCGTTTTTACGAAGCTCCATGCTTGGAGGCTGAACATGTTCAACAGTTTGACTCTTTTTCCATTCGGGTTTTATCTATCTTTTATTTAAGTTTATGTTGTGATCTTAATTCAAAGTTGTATCTTTTCTATTCGTTTATTCGTTTATGCAACTCATATCGGAAGATCGTTGCTTTTGATGTTTGATTTTGATGGAAGTCATGATTAGATTTAGATCACCATAGGAAAGATTAGATTTTTAACCTTGACATAACGGAAGTTGATAGGTTAATTATCTAGGTTGTTAGATTTAAAATCTTGCACCTTGGTTTGTTTGCGTCAATTCTATACATTGGAAGATGTTAGATTGATAGACGGATTATCTACGGAAGTAGTATTCATACCTTCGAGAGGTGAACCACATCTTTAGTTAATCGTCATGAGATAACCTTAGATAGAGATAGAGGATTTGTTGGATTGGATGATTTTGTTTGTTCGTTGTTTGCTCTCCATGATCATCTTAATAGTTATTTTTCGTTTTCGTTTGTAGTTTAGTCTTTATTGCTTTTTATTTTTCCTGGCTTTGGATTAACAATCCTCTGTCCAAGCTTTACTTTTCCGTTTTAGTTTAGGTTTAGGGTAATAAAGAAGAATTAATAAGTTAGATTCGACAGCCCAATTCCCTGAGGATCGATACCCGTACTTATCCAACTTTACTAGCAACTACCCGGTATTCGGCCGGTTAGGAGGTAGTTTTGCATGGTAGTATAGGTTTTATAAATTTTCTTTTGTTTTAATGATGCAAAATCTCCCCAACAATAACCAATTCTTGTTCTTGCTTAATGCAAAACTCTTAGCGACTAGGTGAGTTGGGGTTATTGCACCGCAGAACGGCTAGTCACCGGTCTCGGGGCCTCTTAACCTTGGTTCATCGACAAATTCTAGGGTGATGGTACCAAAAGTTTTCCTCAATGTTCCATGTGCATGGCCGGGAAAGCAAGGGCCGACGGCTATGTCATGGTTCAGAGGGCAGTGGGGTTGGCTGGAGCCTTTTGGGAGGTTCACTAGGCGATAGTCTGAATCCTTTCCCTGACAATCGGCCGGAATTGTCAGGCAATAGCTTGCTTGCTTGTGAAGTGCGGTAGAGAAACATGTTGGAGTTGGTTGGTAATGACTCATCGACTAAGCCAAGTCGGTGTCAAGCAATTAATAGTCTTAAATTCAAGAAAATTACTTGACATTTATATTTTTGCAAAGTATCATATTTTTGCCATGTACTAACTACTATTATATGCAGGGTAAGGAAAAGCCTTCCATTGTAACATTTTAACAGTTTTGTAACTATTATTTTTGTGTATAAAGATTCACAGGCACATCGGAACTCACTGGCTATTTTTAGCTCACACATTTGTGAAACCTCTTTCTTAGGTATGGAAGAAGGACACCAGAGTAGTGAGGTAAGCGGGGTAATCTTGGAGGCTGTGCTGGGAGAGGGAGTTGATGAAGAGTTCAATGGTGACATGACAGCTTAGTTGTCAAGTTTCGGTATTAGTTTGCTTTGAATTTTGAGTTGTTTCAATGTAACAAAAATTAAACGATGTGGTTTTCTTTTGTTTTGGAGACGATTGAATAAAGTATTAGTTCCCTCTGTTTCTTTTTGGAATTTTAGTACTTGGGCGGTGGATCGCCGGCTTGTCCCTTGATTAGACCCCAGTGGACCCTAGGGGTCGGGGATAGGCCTATTACAATTGGTATCAGAGCAATGTTGGGTTAAGTGTAAGGATAAGGATCTATTATGGACTTGATTGTAGATGAGGGAACGTAGGAAGCAACAAGGGAGTTAGAAGAGGAGTGGCTATGGCAATACCCACGTCTCTTAGAAGGTGTGAATTTCGAGGACGAAATTCTTTTCTTAGGGGGGGAGAGTTGTAACATCCCAAAATATTGGTTGTTATTGAGACATACCTTAAACTATTATATTGGTTATATAAGATCTAGTGACGAATAATATAAAATTAAAATGTGTATAAATTGAAACGTATATTTATCCCTTTTATTTTTTTATGACTACATAACTAAATACAATATAAACCCTTAGGAATATTTATAGATATATATAAATATATAAGTATATATTTTAGCTTTTTTTTTTATGTTAAACCATAGCATAGTAAACATTCCTAATTAGGTAATGATAGGAGCAATCTTTAGCAGCAACGGCCGTCCCTTGTAGTTCAGATTTTTGGGGATAATATTTAACAATTATATCTATTATATAGGTAATAAGCTATAGGTTGTTGTAACAAAAATTCAAAAGTTTAAAATTTAAATTTTGCATCTTATCTTTTATCACTAGTAAGGGAGTTTAGCACTATAAATAGAAGAGGGATGTGAGCCTCAAGTCATTAGGCCAAAAGTTAGGGAGCCAGGAGGGAGTATTACTGTAGTGATTGATATCAAAGTTTAACACTGTGAGTTCCATTTTATTTTTACGGTGTCCTATATTTTTTTTTCCTTATATTTTATCTTAACCGTTATGTTCCCTTGAGCCAATGTTTCAGAAATAGACTACATCTATTCACGTACATGTACAAATATTAAATCATAGCTTTTGTTTCGTCGGCCAATGAAGCTTTTGAGAAGTCAATGCATATTTTGTTTTATTTGTTTTGCTAGAATGATCTCTTTTTAACATAATACTGGGTTGGTTATAGATTCTTGTTTTTTTTTTTTTTTTATTTTTATTTTACTGTGTCTTTTCTCATGCTTTATATTTTTACTTGTCAACTCCAAGTTTTAAACATTAAATGCATCATATACTTATATATATCCCTAGTTTTTCTTTTTTTTTAAAGAGTAATATTTGGTTCCCAACTTGCTAACGTTTTATTAACATCAGTGTTCTAAAAATCGCCCTGGGCGATCGCCTAGGCGCCGCCTAGGCCCTGGACGATCCCCGGGCGTCCTCGACTTGGCTCTAGGCGATTTTCTGGGCGCCCAAGTGTGCTGGGCGATTTTCTGGGGCGCTCCTGGACCCTTCTAGGCGCTCCTAGGCCCTTCGGGCGCCCCTAGGCCCTTCTAGGCGCTCCTAGGCCCTCCTAGGCGCTCCTAGGACCTTCTAGGCGCTCTTAGGCCCTTCTAGGCTATTAGGGTTCCACTTGGGCAAACATCAAGGTTTCCCAAGTGTTTAGACAAGAAAGAGGTATAAAACCCTAAAACCCCCCTTAAAACCCTAAACCCCCCTTGTAAAAACCCTAAAAACCCCCGTAAAAACCCTAAACCCCCCCCCCCCCCATAAAACCCTAAAACACCCTGTAAAAACTCTAAATCCCCCTTAAAACCCTTAAAACTCCCTTAAAACCCTAAAATCGCCTAGGCGCCCTAGGCCCTAGGCGCCCCTGTAGCGTACCGAGGTCGCCTAGCGAGTTTTAGAACATTGATTAATATTAGGAAACGTAAGTTGATTATGAACTGGTTTTATGATACTATCTTTCGTTTTTTTAATTTTTAAGGAAATAATAATAATAATTGTCATAATAGTCGTATAAAATTTGGTTTTGACATACATCGATCATCGAAAAATTACTGAAAAGATTATCATGATAACCAATTCTTGTTCTTGCTTAATGCAAAACTCTTAGCGACTAGGTGAGTTGGGGTTATTGCACCGCAGAACGGCTAGTCACCGGTCTCGGGGCCTCTTAACCTTGGTTCATCGACAGTCCTAGGGTGATGGTACCAAAAGTTTTCCTCAATGTTCCATGTGCATGGCCGGGAAAGCAAGGGCCGACGGCTATGTCATGGTTCGTAGAAGCGATGGGGTTGGCGGAGCCTTTTGGGAGGTTCACTAGGCGATAGTCTGAATCCTTTCCCTGACAATCGGCCGGAATTGTCAGGCAATAGCTTGCTTGCTTGTGAAGTGCGGTAGAGAAACATGTTGGAGTTGGTTGGTAATGACTCATCGACTAAGCCAAGTCGGTGTCAAGCAATTAATAGACTTAAATTCAAGAAAATTACTTGACATTTATATTTTTGCAAAGTATCATATTTTTGCCATGTACTAACTACTATTATATGCGGGGGTAAGGAAAAGCCTTCCATTGTAACATTTTAACGAGTTTTGTAACTATTATTTTTGTGTATAAAGATTCACGGGCACATCGGAACTCACTGGCTATTTTTAGCTCACACATTTGTGAAACCTCTTTCTTAGGTATGGAAGAAGGACACCAGAGTAGTGAGGTAAGCGGGGTAATCTTGGAGGCTGTGCTGGGAGAGGGAGTTGATGAAGAGTTCAATGGTGACATGACAGCTTAGTTGTCAAGTTTCGGTATTAGTTTGCTTTGAATTTTGAGTTGTTTCAATGTAACAAAAATTAAACGATGTGGTTTTCTTTTGTTTTGGAGACGATTGAATAAAGTATTAGTTCCCTCTGTTTCTTTTTGGAATTTTAGTACTTGGGCGGTGGATCGCCGGCTTGTCCCTTGATTAGACCCCAGTGGACCCTAGGGGTCGGGGATAGGCCTATTACAAGAAGAGTTGAAAAACAATGAAGATAAGAGTGTGGCGGGGATACATGTTGCACAAGAATGTGATGTTGAGAAGAAGAATGATGTTGTTGGAGCAGAATTGGTGGAGGTAGTCCAAGAGTCGATCGTGGCAGGGGCGATCTCTGAGGCAAAAGGTGAAGTTGGTCCTACTTCACCGACTACTTGCTCGAGTTTTATTGTGTCTTCTTTTCAGGCACATGATGATCATCCAGTCGAGGTCCACCTTGAGTTATTTGATCTGCCCACTCCAGGCCCTACATTGCCTATGGATGTTCTTGTTCCGGTGGACATTGGTGGCAAACCAGAGCACACTTTCATTGATCCTTTTGCCGTTTATACAGATTCTCATCCCTATGATTATGTTGCTGCTCCAGAGAACATTATTTGCATTGAGCACTCACGACATTACTATGCATTGGTTTCCTTGGTGATGTATTCATCATCAGATCGACGCTCTAGTGATTTGAAGCCGTATTTACGCCTTGTATTTGATCCAGGCATCTCATTGGTGCTTGTTATTGGTTCGGCCTGTTTTGTCCTTGTTGCTTCTTTCTACGACATCCTTCTGATTCGAGGTCGAATCCTTTCCAACCGGGAGGGAATGATGTGATTCCCATCGAGAAGAAACTTGTCAAATTTATTTGGAGTCTTTTATTTATTTTAGTTATCTTTTATTATCCCACATTGGTTAGATAGTATTTTATTTTTGTTATTATTTTTAATTATGGTTATTTTGTTCCACATTGCTAAATTAGCAATTAGTCTTGGAGTCTGTAGCCTATATAAAGGCATTAAGAGTCATTGTAATCATCAGACAAATTTTGATATATTTTATTTGAAGCTTTTAAGCTTTGGTGAGTTTTCTCACGTTGGTGTTTGGTGGATTCCAATGCCGGTGTTTGGTGGATTCCAAACGGGACTTATCAAGGTCGTGAGCGTACTTTGTGGGTGTCCACACACCGAGGTTCTTAGATACGGGTTATCTAAGGGTTTAGGTTATACCAAGGTTTTTGGTTACGGGTTAACCAAAGGTCGAGGTGCTCGTCTTATTGGTGCCATCAGTCAAGTCCTCGGACATTTTCGGATCGAATCAAACTCCTAAGATAGTACTAGACGCCATGCAACAACCTAGTACCCTTTGCCCGGTTCAACAGTCCGCTTTTAAGGATTTAACTGACCGAAACAAGATAAACGCTCTAGAGTCACTCGATTATTCAATCGATAAACCTCGTTGCCTAATCGAATCTAAACAACTCAGTCAATTATAAGCAACGATCTTAAAACCCATTTTCCCGCACCCCTTCGCAACATACATTTATAAAAGTGGTGTGTGAGTTCATGAACTAGGTGATCAAGCTAATTCAAGCATTAAGAACAAGTTTTAAGACACAAATTCGTCAAAATAACAACAATTAATAACTACCCATTCCCAATTTAATCAATTAAAGAGGGATATCTTCAATCTTCACATGACTTAGCTATGAAATGTTTAGCTACTCATCATAAAGCAAGAAATAACAATCAAATAAGAGATTAAAGCCATAAAACTAAAAAGAGGAATGATTAGTTACCAAAAACGCAGGAAATTGAAGTTGCATCAATCTTCATCCAAACCCATTGTCACTTGGGGAACAAGACTTCCAAAACACCAACAAGAAGGAGAAAATATATGCTAATTTGTGTTTAATCTAAGGGAAATAGTGAAAGATAAGCTAATCTAAGGGAGAAAAGTGAAGAAAAACGACCTAAGAGAGTCTAAGGGAGTCTAAGTATGAGTGGATATGAAATGGGGGTGAAAAATCTGATTTTTACATCAAAAACAAAATCTGTCAAAACGTCTAAATGCGTGCGCATTACAGGCAATTCGTGCGCATTGAGCAGCAGAAACTTTCAACACTGATACAGCTTCAGTAATCGGGCAATATCGTTTCATCCAGAGCTTTGATTTGTGTGATTCAAAGTGCGTTGGAAAGCGCATTCAATTATATACAACTTTCATGAAGATCACTAGTCCAGAAAAAGCATGTATCTAGGAGAAAATTGCAGATAAAGTGAACATATGGTGAAAACACCAACTACTTTTGATCCATTTCCATCCCCGGGCTTTGGTTATGCCACTCTAAGTCTCATGCCTTGTCTTCTGGGCTCATAACTCACCTAGATCCTGCATCACAACATTCAAACACATACCGAGCATAACTCCGCGATAACTAGGGCTCGAAAAGGGTCAAAATACCGTAAAATTGTGAGGTTTTCCATCTATTAGACGGTTTACCTCAAAGTGAATGTACAATGCATTTGCCCTATAAATGATCTAAAACTACCTAATATAAGCCAAAAGTGTCACAAATGGGGGTTAAAACATGCACCGAAGCATAGTAAAGTTGACTCTCATCAAGTGTCTAGGATCTGCTAATGGTTGAAGGCTGAGGGTTCAAACTCAGTAATGAAGGCTACGGGATCAAACTTAATTAGTATTTAAAGTCAAGGATATGGGATCAGAATTTAGGAAAGTCTGTGATAACCTAAACTGATCACATATACCTTGTGTAGAAGGTCTAAGTTCCATATAAAGTAAAATGGTGATTGGACTTGGTTATGATTAAAATGATGTACTCTAACTTCATAATAAAAAGATAGATGAGAAGCAGTCAGCTGAGGTGTTTATAAACAACAGTAGACTAAAAGTCAGCTGACATACATGGACATCAGCAGACCCCTCAACAGATGTCTGCTGAATGCAAAAGTCGAATTAATTCAAGTTTTTCTAAATGATTAAATGGATAAGGGTGAATTACAAGCCTTGGATTAATTAGTCAATCAATGGCCATGATGAAAGGAACGTTGTAAGGATTCAGAGCTATATCCAATAAAATTATGTCAATTGTTGACAGACTGCACTGTCAAAAAGAACACGACAGTGTCAGTACGGTACAGCAGAAGAAAATTCCAGTCAAGATGCAGACAATTCTGAAACGGCTATATTTGAAATTCAAATTCAAATCACAGAGTCTACACCTATAAATAGAGGACTCCTGATTCAGATTGCAACAACAAGAATACACACGAAGCAACCAAGTTTTTGAGCAAGAAATTGATAAAAGTGCAATCTTACCCTACAGAGCTTTAATCTACTGATCAAGGATTTTCTTCAAGTGTTTTTTGCAATCAAGTTATATCCAGTATACACACCTAAAGACTACAAGCTGCTGATCTTTTCATCCTGATCAAAAGCTTGTTGAAAGCTGAATCACTTTCTTGATTCAACCCCTTCTTTTTCAAGAAGAACCTGAAGACTATGAAGCACTGCTAAAGTGTCAAGAACTATTGTGTTTTGTGGTGGAGCTGGTGAAGAGGCAATCCTACCCTTCAAGGACCAGTGGAATACTCTGAAGCAGCAATCCTACATGTTTCTAGTTTTTCAGTTTGTGAAGACATAGTCATTGGTCAAGGACAAACAGTTTAGGGACTTTTGTAACAGCTACATCAAAAGTCTCTAGTGAATTTCCTTCAACATCACAGGAGAAGAGTTGACTGACAGGATTACACCACCTGGAACTACTATAAAACCTGCCTACTTTACTTCACTGCATTTACTTTCTGCAATTTACTTTATCTGCATACTTATCACATCAATCTACTGAACTAGCTGCTGAATCACACTACTTGCACTATTGAGTATCCAATACTTGGTATCATCTTTTAAACAACAAGTAATAATGCTTAATCAAATGTATTCTGCTGCAACAAATTCAATAGCTTTAATAGTCAGCAGACTCCTGAAGGTCGGCAGACTATTGAACCCTGCTGAGTTTGTCAACTCCAAAATGTTTTAAGTGTTAAGTTTATTCACCCCCTATAAACTTAACCAAAGTATTTTCAAGGGACCAATAATAAAAAACATATAATGTATTTATTTTGACAACAAAACATACAATTAATAGAAAAAATATTTAGTAAAGCATAACCAAATCAATCATTTGAAGAAATCCAAATGAAACATATTTAAAATATTCGATAGTACATCTCTACATTATATACTACTACCTTATGGATTGGATTTGGTTTGATACGAGAAGAAATCAAAATAACCAAATTCAAAATATTCTAATTCGGTTCGGTTATATACCAATACAAATAACTCGGTTTCTAACCGATTCGATTTATTTTAGTTTGACTCGGTCTAGTTTTTTATTTGATTAAATGAAAATTACAGACTAATATGACATATTTCTTATGAAACATTTCCAGCAGTGCAAGCAAAAGACAAGTATAATCATCCATGGAACCATCCCCATCATCACATATTCTCAAATATATGCCACTTTAATAAGCCAAAATGCTCTCATCTCTCTTGATAGCCCATATCTTTCTGTGGTAATCTGGCAGATACAGAAGAAAAAAAATTGTGCAGAAAACGAAGCAAATTCGAAGATCCATCGAGGTATTAGTGGTATTTTTGTATTCTTTTAATACAAATATGTTTTAAGCTAAATTCTTTTCCGGATCTTAATGGGGGCGCTGACCCTCATTGTCCTACGTGGATCCTCCATTGGTATCTACTGCAATGAGCATCATCCAGTGATTCTTACCGTGTAGTAAAATACTAAAATATCGATGACTTTTAGACGGTACCACCAAAAATTCCGACGTTAACATTGAATATTTGACGGAATCATCGGTATCTCTCGTGTTATAATGTTTATTTTATAATAAAAAAATTGGTTCTTTTTATAGACGGTAGCGTTAAAAAATTAGCTAGACCGTTGATTTTGGCGGAGCCAGAAAAAACTTTCAGTAAAATCACCAGCGTAATTCAATGATCCAGTGAAACATTAATAATTTTTACATTGTCTGCCACAAACTACTTCGTTTTAATAATAAAATAAAATATTTTTTGAATACCATCAGAGTCACTAGCTCACCCTAATCAAATACGATATTTTAATAAAACTCTTTGTCTCCTTATACACGTGACAGTCATCCGACAATGCGTTCGATAAGAAATTTCTGCACCAGATCTGGAGGGTGGTCAACCCTGCAGGAGATCCTGAGTCCTCTCTTGCCACCTTGCATCTTTTTAACTGCATTCTCTTGTTTTTTCTTTTCCGGCAGCCGGATTACAACAAATTACACTCTGTTATACATATATATATATATAATGAATAAAAAAATCCGTGTTGCCGTCACCGGCCAGCTTGAGAAGTGTATAAAAGCTCAGGCATATTCGTTGTAATAACATCAATCATATCTACAAAAGATATATATTTGAAGTATTCATTGCATTTGAAAAGAGTTTGAATATTATGGCATCATCAGGAGCTTTTCTGTTTGTGGTGGCAGCCGTGGCTATTGCGGTTGCGGTTGCGGTTGCGGTTGCGGATGCTGCTTTGGCGCCCAAGGAAATTACCGTCGGAGGTGGCGGTGCTAACGAAGGCTGGCGGTATGGTTTCAATTACGAGGAGTGGGCCCAAACACAGAAATTCAATGTTAATGACACCCTTGGTATGTCATATGCATAAAATTTGGTCTACTTAACGTTTTAGTTTTGTTTTATTTTAAATTTTGTTTTCATATATATATATATACTAATAATGTGCATTTATTCTCAACAGTGTTCAATTATAGTGAGGGGGAACACAATGTGATCAAAGTGAGCAAACAACAATTCGACAAGTGTCAATATGAGATGGGCACAGATGAACTCTTGATCTCCGGTTTTGATAAAGTCCCCCTCGGTACTGAGGTTGGAACACAATACTTCATTTGCGGTATCGAAGGACACTGTTCAGAAGGGATGATGAAGATTGCCGTAAATGTTGAGAAGTACTAAACATGTTTGAATACTATCATACAAAAATTGTCACAACATTTTCTTACACACGGTTCTCGTCGTCATGTTGTATTACTCAAGGTGCCATCAAATTAAAAGAGTTGAAGCCTTTGGCTCATGAAGTTGCATCTACTTTTTGTCTTTTCATCTTAAGAATATGAAATAAATTTAATGTTTTAATTAGTAAGTTATGTTTTATCTTATTATGTAGTAGTTCCATACTCTTATATGAGTTTGTTATTTCAAATTATATGATCATTCTATTGATCAGTTTCTTATGTAGAACACTTTTCAGATTTCAAAAAAATGTGTGAGAATGTAAAGTTTTTACATTATTTGTTATTGTCACTTATTATTTATATTTCGCAAAAATTTACTTACTTAACGTGTTTAATTTGCTGATCAAACTAGGTAAGCTACTTCCTAATCCGTACTTCAGTTGTTAACTAACGTCTATATGCCCTATGTTCTCCTTAATGGATGTTTTTCTATTGTTTGTTAGGATATACTACCTCCGTCCCAAAATATAAATCCGTTTGGGTGTTTTCACACAGATTAAGAAAATTGGTTAAATTGATTATGTGTTATTAATTTTGAAGAAAATGTCTAAAATGCCATTTGACTGTTATTAATGCAGAGTGGTGAAATTAGATAGATAGATAATAAATGAGGGATAAAGGAAGAAAAATGTAATAAATGCTTCTTTGGTTATTTAAATGGACTTACATTATGGGACAAAACAAAAAAAAGTAAATGAACTTATATTTTGGGACGGAGGTAGTATGTAACAAAAGGAGTATTAAATAAGCATAAAAGTCTTTTGTAAACACCAAATTTAAGACAATTTGTTTCAATATAATAATCATTATGCTAGTAATGTCTTACATGATAAAACGATTTTACATGTTGTAATGACGCTTCAAGATTAAAAAACAATGGGGAATTCAATGGTATTTATAACTTCTCTTTAATAGATGTAAAATTTATATATGAGAAGAAATTTTAGTATTGTAATGTTTAGAACTCTTGTTGCTAAAATGTTTGTAGCAATGGAAATTTTTTTTTTATTTTTTTTTATTTTTTGGTTAAAAGGGATCAATTTTATATATATCAAAAACAAGAAATATTCAACATTACGAAGAGGAGACTACGCTCTACCATCCACATATGTACTTCGATTACTTTTTATTAAACCAAGCTAAATGTAGTTCTCTTGCTTTTCTAACAACTTTGTCTACGAGAACAAAACACGGAGGGGGGGTCTTCATTGGGATCAAAGACAGCTTTGTTGCGCCAAGACCAAATGTCACGTGCGGTTTCGCTAAAGATCAAACGCCATAAGTTTACGTCAGATTCCCGGGAGAGGTTTGACGACAAGCATAAGTCTAGCCAAGTGGTGATTGAATCACATGATCTGAAAAGACTCCATTTATTTCCATCGATGATAAGCTTCCAAATGTTCCAGGCCCAATCACAGTCACGTAGGGCATGAAGAATCGTTTCACTGTTGGATAAGCAAATAGGGCAGTGGTCATTTTGGGAGATATGCCGTCTGTGTAGGAAACTATGAGTGGGCAAACAACCATGTCGGAAAAACCAAAGAAACATGCTACCACGTTGGGGACCTTTAATGTTCCAAATCGCTTTCCATCTTGTGCGCTCATCATTGTTTGGTTCTTCATTTGCCTGATGGTATAAGCGCTAGAAACCGTGAATTTACCTGATGACTCAGCACTCCAATCAAGTTCCCCCCGGTCATTGATATGGAGTCCATATGTAAGAACTGGTGCAGCTGCGCATATACTACGCCAGGTGTAGGAGCAGTTTGCTTTTGGGCTTTCCAAGGGGCTTCCATATTTTGCTTTAAGAATTTTCACCCACAACCTTTCGTGATTTTGGAGTATTTGCCATCCAAGTTTGGCCAACAGGGCGAGGTTTACTAACCGAAGCTTCCGGATCCCAAGACCGCCACTAAGTTTCGATCGACAGATTACATCCCACGAGATAGTATGCATTTTGCGGGAATCTTGATCATGTCCCCAAAAGAAATCTCTGCAAATACGCTCAATATTGTCTATGACGGAGAGAGGGAGCTTCACAGTCTGCATAACATAATTTGCAATGGTGGAAAGTGAGGATTGTATTAGAATATGCCTAGCTGCCTTGGATAGAATACGCGCTTTCCAATTTTCAAGCTTAACTTTAACTCTACCAACCACATAGCCATAGGAGGCCTTTCCCACTCTACCATGATGTAATGGAACGCCCAAATATTTTTCTAGATTAGTGGTATGTTTCATGCCCAACTTTTCTGCAATATTTTGTGCCAAGGTACGGCTGACATTCGGGGAGACAAAGAATTTTGATTTGGCGATGCTAATCTTCTGCCCGGAGATTTTACAGAAGTGCTGCAAGACTTTTTCTAAGATGATGGCTTGTTCAACCGAGGCCTCGGTGAACAGTAGGAGGTCATCAGCAAAAAATAAATGCGAGAGGCAAATATTTACACGTGGAAATTTTAGAGGTTTCCACTCTCCTGCTTGAACGGAAGCATCAATAAACTGGCTTAACACTTGCATACATAAGGCGAAGATGTAAGGTGCCAAAGGATCGCCTTGTCGAAGACCTCTTTGTGGGGTGAAATCCTCAAGAGCTTCTCCGTTCCAAAGAACAGATAGAGGGACTGAAGTAAGGCAGAACATAATGATTTTAATAAGATCATGCTTGAATCCAATCGTTTCCAGAACGCGTTGAACAAAATTCCACTTGTATCTATCGTAGGCTTTCTCAAGATCGATTTTTACTACCATGAAACCTTTTCTCCCCTTCTTTTTTCGCATGGTGTGCAGAGCCTCTTGAGCGATGATGATATTGTCTGAAGCTTGTCTACCTGGAATAAACGCACATTGACAATCCAAGACAAGTTTAGAGATTACCAGTTTCAGGCGGTTGGCGACAACTTTTGTTATTAGCTTGACAATGACGTTTGACAGAGCAATCGGCCTCATTTGATGGATTCCTTCCGGAGGGTGCACTTTTGGTAGAAGTGTAATCAGGGTGCGATTAAGTTCAGTCGGGAAAGAGCCAACCCGGAAAGCTTGATTTATAAATTGTATAACCGACTCGCCTACAATATTCCAATTGCGTTGATAAAAGATAGGCGGTAGACCGTTGTCACGGATTTTATCTAACAAAACAAACAAGTAATAAATTTATAAATCCGGTATTCCCCAAGTGTAGGGATCGTAGTATAGCGATTAATACCGGAGTCGGTCACAGGGAATCGGGGTATCTAGTTCATTAATTTTCCTAAGATTGTTACTACTAAAACTAAACTAAAAACGATAAAATAAACTGGACAGAGGATTGTCAGTCCAAAGCCAGGAAAGATAATTGCGAACGAAAATAACTCTAATCTATAAACTAAAAAGAAAATAAACTTCTAAGAAAACAACGAAGAACAAGGCACAAAGATAATTTCAATTAATGTTAACGAAGAACAAGCAATGATCCACCTATCTCGCAACACTCAATTTCTACCCTAGATCGTTTAGTGAAGGTTTAATAAAGATGTGGTTCACCTATCAAAGGTATGGATTTCTACTCTCGTAGATAATTCGCCTATTAATCTTCTATCTTTCGATCTTAAAGATTAACGCTTCCATAACAAGGTGTAAGATTTCTCAATCTAGCAACCTAGAAATTCAACCTAATCAACTCTCGTTATGTCAAGGTTAAAAATATCATCTTTCCTATGGTGATCTAAGGTTTACACCGACTCTCGTCATACGGTAAACATCAATAACAACAATCTCTCGATATACGTTGCATAACAAATAATCAAAGGAAAGATAACAACTTTGAATTAAAATCACAAAACAAATCTAGATTGGAAATAGAAAAACCTGATGGAAAAGATTCAAATCATTTGAACATGTTCAAATTTCAAGCGTTGAGCATAAAACGGCAACAAAACGAAATAAAAAGCTAAGAAACAACAAGAAAAATCGCAACCCCAGCCTCCCCTAAGGGGGCTGGGGCCGCCTAGGGTTTTCTCCTAATGATTGTGTATCAATAGGTCTCAATAATGTATGTTTTAGGGTTGAAATACGCGCTGGTATTTATAGAAAAGTAAGGCGGCTGCTGCTATGTCGGCTTAAGGACGCCCGTCCGACTTTCTGGACGCTCGTTCAGATGCTTTGGACGCTAGGGCAGACGCTCGTCCATACAACGTCCAAACTCTCTGTTCTGATTTCTCCTCTTGGACGCCAGTCCACCTCTTTGGACGCCAGTTCAGTCCCTTTTTCTTCCAAATTCATCTTGATCTTCATTCCAACTTCATCTCTATCTCTTTCCTTCCATGCAAATCATCACTTGAACATCTTTTAAGCTCCTTTCACCTCATGCAAGCGTACCTACATCACGATAAAAACACGCAAAATGTAACATCTTACATCTAAAGATATTTATCCAATAAAATCACATAATTAGCTCGATTTTGCACTTTAATACTTCTAAATCTCATTTGCTCAATATTTCAATATAAAGCTCGATTTCTATGAAAAGCATCCACATATGGGAGAAATTGACATAAAATATATCCTTATAAAACGTATAAAATCACCCTTAACAACCGTCCGGGCCAGGAGCTTTGTAGGCTCCCATATGAAAAATAGCTGCCTCAATTTCCGGAGGAGAGACGGGCCGGTTGATTAGTCTCTTGTCCGAGTGATTGAGCCGTGTAAATATAAGGGGCTCGTCATTAGGGGTCGTGTCCAACTCGGTATAAAGATCAACAAAGAAGGATCGAGCCATATGTCGTAGATGAATCACATCAGAGGTCCACTCACCTGTCGAGTCTTTGAGCTGTGAGATTTTAGAACGGCTACGACGACGGATCGTAGTCATGTGGAAAAAATGTGTATTGCGCTCACCATCTTCAATCCAATTAAGCCGAGATTTCTGAAACCAATAGAGTTCCTCTTGTTTGAGAATGGATTGATATTCTTCTCGTAACTCTGTATCAAGATGCCACTAAAACATTGGATGGATATTGAGCTAAAGCCTTCTGTATACCTCCGATTCTCGCCAGACATCGCTTTTTTCGGTGGAAGATATTTCCATAAACCTCTTTATTCCAATCAAGAATTTTTCGCGTAAACAAAGTGATGGTAGCCCCAATATTGTTATCTATCGAAAGCCAATTTTTTGCAAGAAAATCGCCAAACTCTTGATGTTCCATCCAACAAGCTAAAAAACGAAAGGG
Source organism: Gentiana straminea (assembly GCA_036785695.1). Classification (NCBI taxonomy): domain Eukaryota; kingdom Viridiplantae; phylum Streptophyta; class Magnoliopsida; order Gentianales; family Gentianaceae; genus Gentiana; species Gentiana straminea. The sequence continues at coordinate 1,999,850 of JAVUPR010000412.1, read as the reverse complement.
TCGGTGTACATTTTGCTGAATAGAAGGTTGTTCCGTATAGAGCAGGATCGGATGATGGTCAGAACAGAGCCGGGGGAGGTGATGAACCACGGCATTTGGAAACGTGATACACCACGAGGCATTTCCAAAGGCCTGATCGAGCCGTTGTTCAATAGGGTTGAGACCATTGACCGAAGAAGACCACGTAAATCGGGGGCCCTAGAAAGGAACCTCCAAAAGACCACAAATATCAATCATATTTTCCATTCTATTTACATTGCTGCCATGGGCAGGCTGACCCACCTCTTGTCCTAGGGTGGATCACTTGATTAAAGTCACCAATCATACACCATGGAACCTGTATAAAATGGCTGATGGTGTAATATCCCGAAAATACGAGAAGGGTAAAAAGTAAAACTGGAATTTAAACTATTATTTTCCTATTTTATATTAACTAAAAGAAATATAAGAAAAAAGGTTTAATTAGTAATTGGGATTATGTAAAAATATAAAAGGAAATAATTCCCAAATAATCCAATATATCATCTCCGGTTAAGTCTTCAAAATCAGAAAAGAGACGGACGGCATCAACGCAGAGAAGGGAAGAGAAGAAACTTCAACCGTGCGGTTAATCGAATTATCGTTTGTGCAGACAACAATAGAAGAAAGTGATCACCGCGAGAAGACGATCGTTTCCATACTAACCGTTTGCAAAATAGTAAGTTTTCAGTTTTAGCCCAAATCTAGATTCGATTACGTTCTTGTGAAAAATCTGAGTTTTGGTGAATTAGAGGTTTGCCTAATCGTAGTGTAATGGTCAATTATCGTAGGTGATTCGTAGAAGATGTTGGAATCGAGGATTGAAACTTTTTACTATCCGTTTTGCTTTCGAATTCGCTTTCGAAATACCAAAGGTAAGGGGTGTTCTTAACGGATTTTGGGTGTTCAACCGTATTTAATAATATTATATTTTTTTGGCTCTCCGTTTGATTTTGTTATTCTGGTTTTGTATGTATACTTTATTTTGTTTTTGGTAAATAGTTAGCTTTGCTGCCGTCGGAAGAAAATGAGGCAGTATGTATTCTTTTTATGTTGACGTCGGAGTAATATTGATAATATTTGTTCATAATAATAGTGACCAAAGGATGAGAATTATATGCAGCACAGAAGCAGGTGACAGTATATAATAGAAATAAAATAAAAAAAAGGGGAAGAACTATATGCAGCTATGATGCCGATTCTTACGGTCTTCTAAAGAAAAAAAAAAAGACTACGTTGTTCGTTTACAGAAAATAAAAATAGAACATAAAAATAAATAAATAGTAATAATAACAGCAATGCTACGCTACATCCATGTGTCTAACGGTGTCTGCATGGGTGATCTTCACCGTTGATCATGCATGCGGGATCTAGATGATCATCTAGATCCTGCACAGATCAACGGTGAAGATCACCGTTGTGGCACACGGATGTGCCCGTAGCACCACTCTAATAATAATAGTGATGATGAGGTACGAAGATGGTATTTATGTTTTATTCAATGTGACAATGTTCACATTGTTTTGATATTACTTGTGTACAGTGTGTTATGGTTCGATATTTATGTCTTTGGAGACATTATATGTTAACTTACAAAATCTAACTTCCGACTTCAGGTGTCTTAGCATCAATCGCCACAACTGAGACCCTCTGCGGGGAGAAGGTGGTAGCCCAGAAGGCGGTTGTTTAGACCTTGCGGGGTCATTGGTTTAGTAGTCATTGATGCCTTTTACAACGTGCTAGGTAGTTAATCTAGATTGTCTAGGACTAGATGTCCTTAGGAAGCCTTTTTAAGTGGAATGGACTTAGGTGGTTAGATTAACTACGTAATAAACATATATGATGAGTCTAAAAGCTAAAACGTTGTAATTCTTGGTGAGGCACATTTATGATTCGCAGCATGGAATCATTTCTAATACGTAACGGACAATATTCGGGTTTTGGGAAATGTTCCACACGGAACCATCCGTGCCATATGAGGTGCTGAATATGTCCTGGTGCATACCCATCATTCGGGCATTGTGTCCTTGAATTACAATGTAACATAGATAATTGCTCGTGATGGTGTTAGCAGACCTAGCAGAGGGGAGTGTATTTTAATGCAACCTATGTGGTAGAGATTGTAGAATTTACTTGTTACGTATGATATGTTATTTATTCTGTGTAACCGTTTCTTCTACCCCTTGTTGAGTACGTGAGTACTTACCCCTTTCTCTTTATTGTCCCCACCCCGAGAAGGTGGTTGTCAGGGTGATGATGATCTTAGTTATGACCATGGAGTTAACGGAGCTGATGGTTAGGCTCAAGAGTTACAATGACAACGTTGTAATTCTTGGTGAGGCACATTTATGATTCGCAGCATGGAATCATTTCTCATACGTAACGGACAATATTCGGGTTTTGGGAAATGTTCCACACGGAACCATCCGTGCCATATGAGGTGCTGAATATGTCCCGGTGCATACCCATCATTCGGGCATTGTGTCCTTGAATTACAATGTAACATAGATAATTGCTCGTGATGGTGCTAGCGACTAGCGAGAGGGGAGTGTATTTTAATGCAACCTATGTGGTAGAGATTGTAGAATTTACTTGTTACGTATGATATGTTATTTATTCTGTGTAACCGTTTCTTCTACCCCTTGCTGAGTACGTGAGTACTTACCCCTTTCTCTTTATTGTCCCCACCCCGAGAAGGTGGTTGTCAGGGTGATGATGATCTTGGTTATGACCATGGAGTTAACGGAGCTGATGGTTAGGCTCAAGAGTTACAATGACACAGACATTTATGTTATGTAATTTATTATTCAGTTTTGAAAGATAGTCTTTAGTATCTTTTCAGTTTCAGTTGGGATGTAATAGTCACAACAACATTTATTTCGTTGTTTTGTCGGTCAGCTTTCTTAGACGTAGATTTTGGGACTTGGTGATCCGTTGTTTGTCGTTTGACATTCTTTTTCCGAGTTATCTTTAGTTTTAATTTATTCCGCTTTTACTCTGATTGATTGTTACGAGGCTTTATGTATATATTACTTTTGACGATTTAAAAAGTTAATATATGCATGCCGGGCGTTCTTTCCGGATAAGGACTCGGTATCCGGGACGGGGCGTCACAGTTGGTATCAGAGACGAAAGTTCCTATCTTACGTCTAGGTTCGTAGCTTAAGTTGAATTTTATAAGCCTCTTTAGCAGCTTAGCTGGCCCTTTCTTCTTGACACATGGCTAAGAAAACTTCAAGGAGCACTAATAAGTTAGTCCGTTAAGCAATCAATCCTTACGGATGAAGTCTTTAAACCAAACCACATCACCTAAGATTAAGTGAAACCCCTCTAAGTAAAGCTTTGGGATCGGAGTCTTATGCCTACACCTTTAAGTTGAGGTCCTCTTGGTTGAATATTCTTTACACTCCCTATTGTGATCTCTCCAGTTCTTTCTACACCTCAATGTCATAGCCTACACTTTGGCTTGACCTATTCCCGTAGAGAATGATGTCCGACTCAACTTTACAAATCCTCCACTCCCTCTTTTCACTATCGCTTGGTTTGTGTTTACCAAAATTCTTTGACCTTGCTTTGATCGAAGTGGGTTCTACACGAACTCCATATACAATTCTATCATTTCCAAGTGCTTCTCACTCGTTTCTATTATTAGTGTTAAATGTTTCATTGCTTGTGCACATAGTTTTCATCATCCTCGTGGTTGGCTTTATCCAACGCGAGTGAATGCCTTTTGTTTTGGTGTTTTCCTTTCATGTAAACCCATTTCCCCTGCTCCAAAAATTCTGAAAATTTTCAGCAAGATAGATCACTGTTTTATCTACAACTTCTTTTTTTACATCAACTCGATAATCATTATGGATTGTTCAGAAATATTTTGTTAATGCCGGACACTCTGTCCAGAAAATCTGCAGCATTATTTTCACTTCTTCTTCTGTTTTGAACAGGTTAACCACATTCAAATAACCTAAATTTTCGATATGTTGCAGACAACACTTTTATCTATAACTTTCCTTTTGGGATTAAGTTCAAACTCCTTTTCGTTTGATCACAATCTGCAATTCAAATATGTGTTTACTAATCTGGAAATTCTAACAGCTTGTGTATTCGCCAAAAATAATTGTTTTTGACCGACTCCTTCTCATTCAAAAATTCTAATATTTTTATGTCACTTGGGAAACTCCAGTATCTAAATCTTTTCTCTTTGGATCATGCTCAAATTCTTGTTCGTTTGGGCTGTACAAATTGATAATGTCATATCCGGAATAAATATCATACACAGCAACCTAAAAGGGAATCCCCACCTCTTTGACTTAAGGTTAGGGCTAAGAGTAATATGTTCTGGTTGTTATGTTCTAGAAGTTTACCCCCCAAAGTTTGAACTTCTCTTAGGTTAAGTCTTTTAGTAGGATGCTGTAAATTTAACATTGTTGTTTCTTTTACAGTTATAAACAAGCACCGAGACGCTACCTCCCAGAATGCCACGCTTGAAGTTCAAACCTTTTATGCCTTTTCTAGTAAATTACTTCCATTCGATTCCTCACTTGAGGTATTTGAGTTCAATAACTTCTCGCCATCTTCTGTCAAGAATTATCTCAGAAACATATCTCCTTAAGCCTTCCTTTGTGAACAAGTTCACTCCTTCTTACATTTCAGAATCAAAGAAACAAGTTCTCTCTAATGTTGCATTGTTGTACTTTCATTCTTCCTTTCAAATCCAAAATTGATTAAATCTCCTAATCACATAACATTCTTCTTACTTGTGTTCATTCTCAGCTTCCCTCATAAGGGTAGTGTTGATATTGTAAGCTTTTCACCTAATGCTGCCTGCTTTTTCAAGGTATGCATCTCACCATTTTGCCAGTCAGGTCTTTAAAGCCTACTATGACATACATTTCAATTACTTACCCTCAACCTTTTGGCAATCTACGCTAAACCAGTTCAAGCAGAAGGTAGTCTTTGCCAAGATGCCTTCCGAACCCTGTCTTGCCAACCAGCATATAGACTCCACAGTCTTATTAATTTAAAATTCATATTAATGCACCTTGCGTCTTTTCTACTTTAAATCTCTTTCAGGCCATTTAGAGCCATGAACCACCGGACACACCTTTTGACATTCCCTCTTTTGTCTTTGTGGTTCTATAATAATTTTGTTAAACCAGTTGAAATGTCTATTCTATTTTAACCTTTTCATTCCCTCATAATGAATAACCTTAAGCATTTATTCTTTGGCATTGTACTACACCTCTCGAGTAGTGCAACCGTGAACCCTTGAATTGGACCGTCAATGATCTTTTTTACACCTCTTTTGGAAGTTTGAATTAATATTATGTAATCAAACTTTATCCGACATTTCTTAAGTGTCTTTCATCTTTCACACAAAAACTTGGTTATCACATACTCTTCTTTTCAAAAATTTTGATGTTCCTTTACATTATCTTGAGGAAATTTTATCCCCTTTAAATCTTGAAATAACCTATCTTTGACTAATGCAAACTTGGACACTTCTTGACAAGTATTAATTTCATTCAGAGACCTATTTTGGTGTACTCGTTTGACCATGTTCATGTTGAGACTCTTACTCTCTTCTTGATTTCTAAATTGTTTAGTCTTTCTGGTGCTCGACCTTGCACCTTTGCTTTGCTTCTCGGTTGTATGATGATTCATTTAGGACATTATGCGAACTGAGAATTCTTCTAGTTCGCCAACAACCATTTTGTTAACCAAATAATTAACAATCAAGGTCACCTGCCTAATGTTCTCAAGTCCAGTATTCTCTTTACTTTGTATTAGATGTTCACAAGTTCATCATGTGATTTTTCCCTTAACGTTCCCACCTTCTAAGGGCTTATATAAGAGCTCATTATCTCCCTTTCAAGTGGCCCGAGTTCTTTTGCAAACCACCGTATCTTGTATAATTCAACTTTCTTAAAAGAATTTCATCTGCAAGATAATCCTTTTGCTTATTCTTTGGTGGTTATCTTTTATACTATGACATCACGCTCATCCTTCAATCTTGAACCAACTTCAAACTTCTCTCGATCTTGAGTCATATTGTTTTTTTTTTTTTTTTGTAACCCATGCAACCTCCCCTGTTTTGAGAACTTATTGCCTCATCTTCAGCTTACCAGGTTGACATGCCATCCTGGTGCTCAACTTGTCACTTTTTAACTTTATTTGTTTTCTAAGTTAACCCTTATTGGCATAAGGATTGGTTCAGACCGTCAGAGAGAAAGTATGGAAAATGTATGTTTCTCCTTCCCAAGAAGTCTCAGAGATATTTCATCTGGGATCCTTGAAGTCCTATAGCAAGCTTGTGCCGCAGTGATGGAAGTTGAGATCAAACAGAGTCAGTAGTGTCAAGAGTTGCGGACCAGTTGGAAAGTTTAAGCATTTGATGGTTCCTTCAGCAAACAGAAGTAAAGTGCGTTGTACCGTTGATTTCAAGACTCGGGACAGCGGATGAGATTGTGAAGAAACAAGACAAAGATCCAGTTGTTTTCGATTACAAGAGAGCGGCCAGAACCAAACCAGCAAAGGTTAACGAGTTAGATGGCAACCGTTGCATCAAAAGTGGCTTTGTGTTCCAAGTGTGGGAGAGTTGAGGAAGACAGTACGGATGAAGTCCATAAGATAACATTTTCAGTCCATCCTGGAGCAACCAAAGGCGCATAGAGAGTTGAAACAACACTACTGACGACCTTCTATAAAGATAGAGATAGCAGAGTTCACCTACAACAGTAGTTACAACGCTAGTATCCAGATGCCACTTATGGAGCTTGGCATGGAAGAAAGCGTAGAACGCCAGTCATCTGGAATGAAGTGGAATATTAACATAATACAAGACTAGAGTTGATACAACAAGCCAACGAGGAAATTGAAATGGACTGTCGTAACCTCTAGATAGCTCAAGACAGATAGAAGACTTAGGAAGATGGAAGAAGAAGACTGTTAGAGTTTGAAGACATACAACTGGTCTTGGTTTAGTGAAGTAGTTACACACTGGTAAAGACGACATGAGAGTTGGAACACGAGACGCTTTGCAAGCCCAAAGTTCAAACACCTCCCAGGTATGTTCAGTTTCGAGGACGAAACTTTTCTTAAGGAGGGAGGGATGTAATATCCCGAAAATACGAGAAGGGTATAAAAGTAAAACTGGAATTTAAACTATTATTTTCCTATTTTATATTAACTAAAAGAAATATAAGAAAAAAGGTTTAATTAGTAATTGGGATTATGTAAAAATATAAAAGGAAATAATTCCCAAATAATCCAATATATCATCTCCGGTTAAGTCTTCAAAATCAGAAAAGAGACGGACGGCATCAACACAGAGAAGGGAAGAGAAGAAACTTCAACCGTGCGGTTAATCGAATTATCGTTTGTGCAGACAACAATAGAAGAAAGTGATCACCGCGAGAAGACGATCGTTTCCATACTAACCGTTTGCAAAATAGTAAGTTTTCAGTTTTAGCCCAAATCTAGATTCGATTACGTTCTTGTGAAAAATCTGAGTTTTGGTGAATTAGAGGTTTGCCTAATCGTAGTGTAATGGTCAATTATCGTAGGTGATTCGTAGAAGATGTTGGAATCGAGGATTGAAACTTTTTACTATCCGTTTTGCTTTCGAATTCGCTTTCGAAATACCAAAGGTAAGGGGGTGTTCTTAACGGATTTTAGGTGTTCAACCGTATTTAATAATATTATATTTTTTTGGCTCTCCGTTTGATTTTGTTATTCTGGTTTTGTACGTATACTTTATTTTGTTTTTGGTAAATAGTTAGCTTTGCTGCCGTCGGAAGAAAATGAGGCAGTATGTATTCTTTTTATGTTGACGTCGGAGTAATATTGATAATATTTGTTCATAATAATAGTGACCAAAGGATGAGAATTATATGCAGCACAGAAGCAGGTGACAGTATATAATAGAAATAAAAATTAAAAAAAAAAAAAGGGAAGAACTATATGCAGCTATGATGCCGATTCTTATGGTCTTCTAAAGAAAAAAAAAAAAAAGACTACGTTGTTCGTTTACAGAAAATAAAAATAGAACATAAAAATAAATAAATAGTAATAATAACAGCAATCTACTTACGCATCCGTGTGTGCGCACGGTGTCTTGTACGGTGATCTTCACCGTTGATGCATGCGAGATCTAGATGATCATCTAGATCCTGCACAGATCAACGGTGAAGATCACCGTTGTGGCACACCGTTGTGGCACACGGATGTGTCCGTAGCACCACTCTAATAATAATAGTGATGATGAGGTACGAAGATGGTATTTATGTTTTATTCAATGTGACAATGTTCACATTGTTTTGATATTACTTGTGTACAGTGTGTTATGGTTCGATATTTATGTCTTTGGAGACATTATATGTTAACTTACAAAGTCTAACTTCCGACTTCAGGTGCCTTAGCATCAATCGCCACAACTGAGACCCTCTGCGGGGAGAAGGTGGTAGCCCAGAAGGCGGTTGTTTAGACCTTGCGGGGTCATTGGTTTAGTAGTCATTGATGCCTTTTACAACGTGCTAGGTAGTTAATCTAGATTGTCTAGGACTAGATGTCCTTAGGAAGCCTTTTTAAGTGGAATGGACTTAGGTGGTTAGATTAACTACGTAATAAACATATATGATGAGTCTAAAAGCTAAAACGTTGTAATTTTTGGTGAGGCACATTTATGATTCGCAGCATGGAATCATTTCTAATACGTAACGGACAATATTCGGGTTTTGGGAAATGTTCCACACGGAACCATCCGTGCCATATGAGGTGCTGAATATGTCCTGGTGCATACCCATCATTCGGGCATTGTGTCCTTGAATTACAATGTAACATAGATAATTGCTCGTGATGGTGCTAGCAGACCTAGCAGAGGGGAGTGTATTTTAATGCAACCTATGTGGTAGAGATTGTAGAATTTACTTGTTACGTATGATATGTTATTTATTCTGTGTAACCGTTTCTTCTACCCCTTGCTGAGTACGTGAGTACTTACCCCTTTCTCTTTATTGTCCCCACCCCGAGAAGGTGGTTGTCAGGGTGATGATGATCTTGGTTATGACCATGGAGTTAACGGAGCTGATGGTTAGGCTCAAGAGTTACAATGACACAGACATTTATGTTATGTAATTTATTATTCAGTTTTGAAAGATAGTCTTTAGTATCTTTTCAGTTTCAATTGGGATGTAATAGTCACAACAACATTTATTTCGTTGTTTTGTCGGTCAGCTTTCTTAGACGTAGATTTTGGGACTTGGTGATCCGTTGTTTGTCGTTTGACATTCTTTTTCCGAGTTATCTTTAGTTTTAATTTATTCCGCTTTTACTCTGATTGATTGTTACAAGGCTTTATGTATATATTACTTTTGACGATTTAAAAAGTTAATATATGCATGCCGGGCGTTCTTTCCGGATAAGGACTCGGTATCCGGGACGGGGCGTCACAGATGGCCTCACAATAATGCCAGAAATCACTGCGAATCGAAGCAATAGGAGACGCATAGACAAGCATGAGAATCCAAGCAATTTTGCCATTGTTCACAATTGCTAACAGAATAGATTGAGATGTTGCTGCTATGAGTCGTATATTAAGATCACGATTATTCCAAAAGCACCAGAGCCCGCCACTAAAACCACAAGCTTCGGAGGCAATAATTGAAGAGAGTTTGAGAAAGTAAATAATACTTGAGTAAACTTCAACTTGGTTTATTCATCATAAAAGAGTGAGTATAAATAGGTACAAGTAAATGAGAAAGGTCTTAGTAGAGTATAAGCTAGGAGAGAGCAATTAATTACTAGAGTCGGCTAGTATTAATTGCTAGAGTTGTCTATTACCTAATAAGACAAAAAAAGTTACTTTATGACTTTATGACATATTAATTGTTTATACAATACAATTAATATGTCTTACAATTAATGTGTCTCACAATTAATATGTTACACTAAAGTAACGTAATATTAGTAACGTAATATTTCCACACCCCCCCCCTCAAACTGGGTTGTATATGTTAATACAGCCAAGTTTGCTACTCAGTCGGCTGAACATAAGCGGTGGAATTGCCTTGGTGAGAATATCAGCATTTTGGTCTGCTGAGGGAACATACTGAAGTTGAATGATCTTGGCATCAATCTTCTCTTTAAGGAAATGTCTGTCAATATCCACATGTTTGGTTTTATCATGATGGACTGGATCCTCTGCCATGCATAAAGCTGAATTATTGTCACAAAGAGAGTATGACAGTTGCCGAGGGTCCGTCGAAGATCGCAAGGACTCTTTTCGGCCATAATGCTTCACAAATGCCCAAAACCAATGCCCCGAGTTCGGCTTCAAAGCACTACTTCTGAGACGGTAGGTTGTTTCTTGCTTCTCCAAGTGACCGCATTACCCCATACATATGAGCAATAGCCCGTGGTAGATCTTCTCGTCTATGTGACGACCATCCCAATCGGCATCGGTGTAAACCTTGACATCTCTCTCGGCGAGACTTGGTGAAATGTAATCCTTGGCCAGGAGTGGACTTTAGGTACCTCAGTATCCTGTTCACAGTATCCCAATGTTGCTCAGTAGGGCAATGCATGAACTGGCTAACCAGACTGACTCCATATGAAATATCAGGTCTTGTATGGGACAGATAAATAAGTTTCCCTTCAAGTCTTTGATATTGATCCTTTCGACAAAGAATGTCACCATGCAACGGGTATTACCTGGGGTCTACTCTGGGATACAAGAGGGTTTGCATCCCAAAGATGCCGCTTTCCTTCAAAGGTCCAAGACATACTTCCTCTCTGTGAGACAGATATACCCCGGGCGTTCCTTGCTATTTCCATACCAAGAAAGTACTTGAGGTAGCCCAAATCTTTAACTTGAAATACTTTGGCCAGCAGGGTCTTCAATTGTTGGATCTCAGCAGGGTCATCACCAGTAAGGATGATATCATCCACATAGACAATAAGAATGGATCTTTTCTGGTTTGTTGTTTTGATAAACATGGTGTGATCTGAGTTGCATTGATGATTTCTAGCAGCTTTAACCACAGTAGTAAGTTTGCCAAACCAGGCTCTAGGGGACTGCTTTAGGCCATATAGAGATTTCCTCAATTTGCAAACTTTCCCTTGAGTGTGAGTGTTGGCAAAACTAGGGGCACATTCATATAGACTTCCTCAGTGAGGTCACCATTTAGGAAAGCATTCTTGATATCCAATTGGTGGAGAGGCCGACCAAGTTGGACAAAAGTGAGATCGCACTCGACGACGGTGTTTAGCTTTGCCACGGTGCAAAGGTCTCTTTGTAGTCAAGACCATATGTTTGAGTGAATCCCCTTGCAACCGCCTAGCTTTGTATTTGTCAATAGTACCATCGCATTGTACTTGATAGTGAACGACCATTTGCGGTACCGATCGTCTTCTTTCCACGTGGGAGAGTGGTGAGATCCCAAGTATGGTTGTCAAGGAGAGCGCATCATTTCGCTTTGGACACCGCCTTCCACTTATCATGTTGGAGAGCTTCCCGTATATTCTTAGGAATAGAGTGAGTATCCAAATCCCGTGTAAACATGGCAAAAGCAGGTGATAACTGATCATAAGATAAATAATTATGAATAGAATGATCAGTAGTGCAAGATCTCTTTCCCTTCCTAATAGCAATAGGTCTATCATCAATGTCGCCAGGCCGCCGAGAGTCGCAGGTTGCCGAGTATCGCAGGCTCGGTTCGCAGGTTGCCGAGGATCGCAAGCCGCCGAGAGTCGCAGGGTGCCGAGGTTCGCCCGCCGAGAATCGCAGGTTGCCGAGGGTTAAGAGTTTGCCGAGGGAACGGATTTAGGTCAATTTCAATCGGGTTTCCATCGTTGATCGCCTCGGTGGACTTGTTGTAGTAGGGAGTTCTTTCAAAGAATTTTACATCCATAGAATTGTAAAATCTCTTTTCGAAGGAGAATAACACCCGTAACCTTTCCCCGCCCTTTGCATATCCTAGGAAAATGCACTTGTGAGCTTTGGGATCAAGTTTACTTCGTGTTGGGCATGGATATAAACAAATACAGTGCAACCAAAGATTTTTGGAGGTAATTGGGAAATAAGATGAGGGCAGGAGTGTGTGGTCGGGAGGGTTTGGATAGGAGTTTTGAAGCCTAACACTCGCTGGGAAGTCTGTTGATTAAGTAAGTGGCAGTTAATATAGCTTCACCCCACATATACTTTGGAACATGTGTGGTGAACATGATTGATCTAGCCATCTCCAGCAGGTGCATGTTCTTTCTCTCATCGACCCCATTTTGTTGAGGTGTTTCCACACAACTACTGATATGGACAATCCCCTTATTCATCAAGAAATTACTGAGGTTAGACTCATAGTACTCAAGTGCATTATCAGTCTTTAAGATCTTGATCTTAGTGTCAAATTGAGTAGAGATCATGTTGTAAAATTCCCGAAAAATTGTTCCAACATCGATTTATCCTTCATTAAAAACAACCATGTGTTCCTAGTATGATCATCAATGAAAGTGACAAACCACCTCTTTCCTGTTATACTTTTTACTCTTGAAGGTCCCCATACATCACTATGAATTAAAGTGAAAGGTGTGGATGGCACATAAGGCAGTTTGGTATATACAGATTTGGTAAGTTTGGAAAATTGGCAAATATCACATTGAAGATCATTGACATTACATCCTTTAAATAATTCAGGAATTACAGATTTCAAATAACCAAAACTTGGATGTCCTAGTCTATAATGCCATAACATGATATTATCTAAGGTTTGAGTGCATGCTGCTGAGGTAGATTCAGTCTTCAGTCTTCTGTCTTCAGCAGGGTCGACCACATACAATCCTAAGCAGGGTTTAGCCCTCCCAATCACAGCCTGTGAAGAAGGGTCCTGGAAAGTGCACTGATTCTTATTAAAAACAACAGTCCAGTTCAAATCTTTTACAAGTCTACTAACAGATATGAGATTGCAGTCTAATTTTGGAACAAATAGGACATCCTTTAGACATATCTTATTCGTGAGTTTAACATTTCCAAAACCTTTTGCACGAGAGATAGATCCATCGCGGCCTTAACATTGTGAATTTGATGACATGGCATAAGGTGAGTTATGAGGTCTTTATTGCCGGTCATATGGGAGGAGGCCCCGAATCAACAATCCATGTTTCATTACTAATAGAAGAGTAAAATTTACCCGCACTAGCCCGAGCACCGTGTCGATAGAGGGACTACCTTCTTTTTGTTGAGTAAGGAAAGCTTTGAATGCGCAACCGAGCATTCAACTTGTTATCATTCTCCTCTTCATTGACATGCCCGCCCGACTTTCCCCGGGAGGCTTGAAGGATTTAGGCATGCCATGTAGCTTCCAAAGAAGTGTCCTTGGTGTGATTTGTGCGTTTGCGGTGCTCACGAACAACTTTCCAGCTTCTATCGCAGCCTTCCCGACGCCCCCGCAACCTCGGCGAGCTTCCCGACGGTCGGCGGGGTAGCACTCTCGGCAGGGGTTGTCGGCGGGGAGTTCAAAGGCGGCATCACTTTCCTCCTACTTTCCTCATGTTTGACTTCAAGAAACATGGATTTGAGATTGGGGAGAGGTTTTGTGGCAAGGATTCTTCCTCTAACATCATCAAGAGTGGGATCCAAATCCGAAGAAACTTGAATACTCTCTTTTTCTCAATAATGTCCTTATAAAGGGCGCATCCTTGACATCATTCCAGGGGGTGAGTTTCCGGCATATCTAGGTGTTGCCATGCCCTAGACAAATGGGTTGAAGTATTGAGTTACGTACATATCTCCTTGTCTCAGCTTTTGAATCCGAGCTTCAAGTTCATACACTTCGATGTATTGTCTTTCTTGGAGTACGGATCCCCGGCATTATCCCGCATTTCCTTTGCGGTATCATACATCATAAAGTTCTCACTAATCTCTTTTGTCATTGATCTTGTGAGAATGGTCATGACTTGATTATTAGTAGTGTCCCATGCTTCAAATCCTGGGTCATCTTCAGCAGGGGCAGGTTTAGAGCCAGACAGGTATCCCATCTTACCTTGTCCAGAGATGTACATTTTCATAGCCCTTGACCATAGCAAGTAGTTGTTGCCATCAAGTCTATGATTAGTATAAGATGAAGATTCAGTGACCCCAGTCTGCTGAGGCAGCTGGAACTCAACTGAAGGTGAGGAAGCTTCAGATAATGAAGACATTCTTGATTCAGCAGGGTACTGAGAATTTGCAGCGGATTCAGGAGATTAGCTCTCTGATACCATGAAGAGAGTTTGAGAAAGTAAATAATACTTGAGTAAACTTCAACTTGGTTTATTCATCATAAAAGAGTGAGTATAAATAGGTACAAGTAAATGAGAAAGGTCCTAGTAGAGTATAAGCTAGGAGAGAGCAATTAATTACTAGAGTCGGCTAGTATTAATTGCTAGAGTTGTCTATTACCTAATAAGACAAAAAAAAGTTACTTTATGACTTTATGACATATTAATTGTTTATACAATACAATTAATATGTCTTACAATTAATGTGTCTCACAATTAATATGTTACACTAAAGTAACGTAATATTAGTAACGTAATATTTCCACAATAAGATTAACGAAATAAAATTTATTTAAAATTTTATTACCTTTCAAACTGTCAACATGGGTTTCCATAAGGAATAGGATATCCGGTTTGTGTCGGAGAACCAAGTCGCTTAGTTGTCTGTAAAAATCCGAGGAGGCCGCTCCTCGACAGTTCCACGATAGCACCTTCATTGATTAATTATCAAGGGGTTGTTGCCATGCCCCACGGCATCCATTTCCTCTACGAATTGCTCATGATTCATATCCACATCCTCCCCATTCTCGTGTCAAGTGGGTGTTCTTTGAGGTATTCATTTATGGGCTCTTGAGTGTAGTTAGTAATGGGCACTTCCTCAGTATCCATTCCCATTGCCGAGGACTCTTTAGTGAGATTGCGGCTGCTGCCACTTGCCCTTCCATTAGTAATATCTCGAAGGGCCGAAGCAGGTCTCTCAATTCCGGAAATGGTGTTCGTTTGTCTGACTTGTGGTGTATCAACGCGG
Source organism: Gentiana straminea (assembly GCA_036785695.1). NCBI lineage: Eukaryota > Viridiplantae > Streptophyta > Magnoliopsida > Gentianales > Gentianaceae > Gentiana > Gentiana straminea. The sequence continues at coordinate 1,984,774 of JAVUPR010000412.1, read as the reverse complement.
CGCATTTCAAAAATTGGCTGGACATTCACCCTTGATGAGGACACCGGGATACCACCCCTGCCTCTACCTCGACCTTGACCTCTTCCGTTTTGTGTGCGTCCACCCTGAGTGGCCTCTCTAATATTGGCTCTCATGTTATCAAATGGTACGGATTGAACCTGCTCTTGGAAGGTTTCCACGGAGGTACCCTCGGCACCATTTTCCTCATCAATCAATATAGAGAAACGAGATCCATTATTCACATTAGCCGAAGTAGGCTGCCTCGTATTTACTTGCTGGTTTGCCAATGGAACAGAATCTACATTAGTTGGATAAGTAGTACCTTGGGGAGTCTTCAAATGTCCATCATTTCCCGCATTATTATTTTGCGTTTTGGCATTATTCACCCTCCGTCTCCTATTTGTGGCTAACATCCAAGGTCCAAAGGGATTTTCTGGGGTCGGCTTATTAATCACCGGAGCAGGTGGCGGGTTGGCCTCCGATTCAGCCTGTAGATGTGGGCAGAGTTCAGTTTTATGTCCGTAAATTCCACACTTAAATCACACCGAATGCAGTCCCTCATATTCGACTTGGAAGATCTCATCATTTAGCTCAACATTAGGCATTAGCTGCTTGCTAAGGTCAATTTCTACACAGACTCTCCCGTATTTGCCTCGGGTATTTTTTAGAGAGGTTTCATCCACTTTAATTGCCTTACCAATACAATTACCAAGATCCATCAGAGTTTCAGCATCGAAGAATTCAATAGGAAGAAATGGAACACGAACCCATACCATAGTTTTGAGTATCGATTCCTTAGCAGCATGGAACCAAGGTCTCCATTTTGAGACTGTAATGTAGTGATTTTGAATAAGCCATGGACCATGTTCCAGAACATAGTCATAATCTTCTTTGCAGCCAAAACGAACCAGGTAGAAGCCGTTCTCCAAGTCAGTGAACACCAACCGCCGACTTGAAGCCCACATTTCCGAAAGCCGCTGGTGTAATAGACGGAAGCCGATATTTCTCCCTAGCACTTTAATGATCAGAGCCCTACGCCATGGGCGCCAAAGTGTCTTCATACGCTCAATTGGGACATAGACAGCATTCGGCTTTTGCGGAGTGGAGCCATCAGGGACCGGAAATTTGTCTGCATAATCATGCATAAATTGGAGGAGATCGTCATCAGGTTCGTCTTCTCCGATGTATATGTCGGAGTCATCATCGTAGCCTTGCAGAACGTCGACACCACCGCGTTGAGCCCAAACCGAGGTGTTCACGCCCTCTTCCGGTCGCATTGAATCTTCTAGAGATCTCTTCTTGAATTTGCGTATGCTTCGTTCCATGTCTTCACTCGATTCACCAAGGGGAGGGAATTCATTGTAGTGGGCTGCCATAATCGGCCGGGATTGAAGGTTTTTGACGCTCCAATATTTGGTCGGCTGTTATTTTTATTTTATTTTTGTAGCAATGGAATTTTATATATGTTGAAGTGAAACTCCCACACTTAATATGACCACTTACCAAACTTTAAAGCTACTATGCAAAACATTCTAGCCACTAAGCTAAGCATTTATGGCCAAATTTGATGCAAAACATTCTAGCCACTAAGCTAAGCATTCTAGCCACTAAGCTACTATGCAAAACATTCTCCCACACTTATATATATATATATGGGTTGAGTTGGGTTCATATGTGTTTTTTATTGTACAACTCATACTCAACCCACAAGATGCGGGTCAAAATATATTAAAACCAAACTCAACCCAAATCTATTTTTAACCCGTAATTGCGGGTTGAGTTAGGTTAAATTAGGTTGGATTGGGTCGGGTTGTGATTTTTTGTTCACCCCTAGCATGTGGCATTTAAAGTAAACCATAAAACTCATGTAAGCCTGCATATCTTAACAGAAAGGGTGGGAAAAAAAAAAACAAGCAAGAGACTTGAAAACTGATACTAAATATTTTTTATTAACAAATTCAACGGATTGCAACTAATGTCAAACTAATTCATAAATAGCTACTAACATTAATTACAACTCAACTTGACTAAAAAAAATTGTTGATACACAACGAACTTCATGACTGATAGCAAAATAACTAACCGCTAACTTTAACCGACAGAGTATCGGGTCAACGGTAGTATAGTGTTGTCAAGGTCGAATCCACAGGGAGTAATGTCTAAGTACCAAAGTCGACTTAGAACTTAGTTCAAGTCAAAATAGTGGTGGCGAGATATTATACTAGTGTAAAAGTAAAGATTATACTAACGAGTTTACTTTTAAGTATTAAAGGGTATAGTCGAAGTATGATCCCACGAGCTACTTTTACCCCTAAGGAAGGACTTAACAGGGAGCGTGTCTTAACCGACCTACCTATCCAATGTAGTTTAACGACATCCACGGGTGCCAACTCCTAATTCTAGCGATTAGACTGAACAACTCGATCTAACCACCCTATGTGAAGTTAATTAATTCTCCCTTTAGAAAACGATTAACCTAACATGATTAAGCTCTAGAGTCGCTCGAACAACGATGACAAACCTCTGTATTGGGTTCGGACCTAACAACTAGGCCGAATCTACGCAACGATCCTAAAACCCCTTTTCCCACATCTCATCGCAAAATACATCTATAAGTTTGATGTGTGTGACAGTGAACTAAGTGATCAATCTAATTCAAAGATGTTAAAATAAGTTTTAGGACGTGGATTAATCGTTTAAACATTAAATTACGCACTACACAACTCTCAATCTCATCCCCCTTAGGGTTTTTGCTCGCTTTCACATAATTCGACTACACAACGGAATTAGCTACTCATGGTAATAATAAAAGTGCAGAAATTTATGAAGAAATTAATAATAAACATGATAAAGAGATTGAACAAAATTTACCAAAAGAAATTGTAACAATCCACCACGCGAAATCGTCACTTCGTTGTGTTCCAATTGCAAAATAAAATAAATAAAAAGGCTGATGTTCTCAAAGGATTTGCAGGAAAAAGAAATAAAATAAATTTTGTTCTAATCTAAGGGGAGAAGGACGGCAGGAACAGAAATAAAAAAATAAAATTCTGATGTAAAAACTATATGTTGAAATTTGACCTAAGGGGCTTTTTAAATATAAATCCGCCGTCTCCTTTTTCCGGAAATTTGTTCCGAAAAATCTATATATGTAGGCAGGGCTCCCTTTTGCTATTGGTCCATTTCCTTGAATGTATGGCCCCACTTTGACTGCTTCTTTGCTTTTTGTTTTCTTTTTTTTCTTTAGTATTGATAATATTATCAAAAATTGCCAAACAAAAACAGCCTTCGACCTTTTTAATAAAAGAGCGGAACAAAAACAGTTTATATCACACCTTAGGTGTGATACTTGTTGTTTTTCGCACGGTATTTTATTACAATTATTATTTTTCCCCGAGAATTTGAATTTGAATCTTACGTAATTTCTGTTGGAGAAAATAGTGGAATTGAATTAAAGTGAATAAAAATGATTTTATAATCATTTTATTCAGACGACTTTGCAAGCTTAATTTGATTATATTCTTGTATAGAATATATACAATGTTTTGATAATTCGAAAACTACGTAAGTCGTAGATGAAGTGATTTAGAATCATTCAATTCGGAGTACGAGTGAATGAGAAATTAACGCTTGAAGTCGGGTGTTTGAAAGAACTTTTGTTGGAAGTGGAAGTTGAAGAGTATTCAACTAAACCGCGTACCACATTGGAAAAAGAGAGAAATGTTTTCCAAGTATATATGTGGGAAGAATGTTATATGTGGTATAAGCTCCTAGAAGAAGGAGAGATAGCGGGTTGGTTTTAGCAGTCAGACGTTCTGCTAAAATGGCCACACGCGCGCGCGCCGCCGCCGCCCGCCCGTGCCCGAGCCCGTTGACCGTTGACCTTGACCTTGGTCTTGGGCTTTGGGCTTTGGGGAATGGGGAATGGGCCTTCTGGGCCTGAGGGCCCTAGGCCCAGGCCGCCTGTGTTAAACTTTTTATACAAAAGTTAATTGGGCTTGGTCCAGTTCATATACATTCTGATTGAGCTGAAGATTGAGTTCGGCTTTCGGTTCGGTTATCCAACATAGTTCGGTTCAAAGAATAATTAATGGTAATTCATTGTCAGAATCGATGAAACGGCCGTAATTAAGATGAGTTATGGTAATTCATTGCGTATGAATCGATGAAACGGCATTAATTAATTCATTCCAAATTTCTCACCTCTCTCCTATATATAGCCTCCATATGGATTGAAGCTACATACACACATTTGGAAATACAACACCAGAAAGCTTCATACATTCATATAGTTCTGACGTAGTTGCATACGAGTTTGAAGAAGAGATTCTGAGCACTAGAAGAGTTCGTTGAAGGTTCGTGTAAGAAGTACCTCTATACGAATCGGTAATCCGAGTTATCCCGGGAGACAATTGGTTTTAACCGGGGTACACACCGGACCAAATTTGTCTTAAGGACAGAGTGTCCTACTCGTCTCGGAGTTATTGTATCCACCTTTATTTTAGTATATTTCATTTTTCATTTGTAATTCGTTTTATTTTCAATAAAATTGTTGTTTAATTCGTGTTAATTATTTTAATTGCGTTCGGGCTCATACAATTTCTTCATACGAACTCCGTTTTAGACGATTTTCGTACCGTTGTGATCCTCGTCACGCCCTCTATCACGTCATACCTGTAATAAAAATAAATCACATACCCAAGCGTGACAAACACCAATAAAACACACACAAATCACCCAAAAATATCGAGATTTTTGACGTAAATGTCTTATCGTCTCGTGATTCAACCCGTGGTGAAATGCGCCTATAAAAACTACTTAACCTCCCCAAAATTACATCGAATAGGCTATAAATAGGGGTAAAATGCACACGAAATTATAGCAAAGTTGACTCTCATCAATGACTTGAGTTATAAGTTTGCTCTACATGTTCATCATCCAACTCGTTTTTAACATGCATTTCTTCTTATTTCAATAAAGTAGTGAGTACTAATTAGCTACTCAGTAAGGAGAAAGACGATCAAAAGATAGATCCATCTTTGTCAGATGCCGTGAGATATAATATGAATCTACTTCATCTAGTTCTCAAACCGTTTAAAAGCATAACTTGAAAAATACGTAAAAACACCTTTAAAAGCACATCTTGTAAACATAAGGGAATTCACTTTAAATCCCAACTTGACTTATAAGGAAAACCACTTCAAAACCAACTTTAAATCATTCATAGAAAACATGTTTATTACCTACTTTCGTTCATCTTGCACATACTTGTTAGTTACATTAATTACTTACTTACGTTGAGTAGCCTGTTGATCAAACTTAAGTAACTCATCTACTAATTAACACATATTGTACTTGTCAACTTATTGTTGCATGTTCGTTTCTTGTCTGTCATGTTCATGTTTCCTATCTACTTACTTACTAACATATGTATGTTCTTGTCTTCAAGATCATATAATGTAATTATTTTGACAACGAAATATATAAATTATATAAAATAGTTAGGAAAGCTCAATCAAAGCAATCAAAATAACCAAACAAAAACCATTATAATTCGGTTTGTTTTCAAACCCATCGGAATTACTCGATTTCTTACTGGTTTGATTTATTATAGTTTTGTTCAGTGGAGTGAACAATAAAAACACAATCAAACCGATCGAACCAAACTGAAAATCAAATTGATCTAACCTGAAAAAATCTTGTTTTCGTACCGTTTTAAACCAAGCTGACACACAATTGGTTTGGATTGAATTTTTTCTTAGTTTCAACCAAACGAAACCAAGGGCGGACCCAAGTGAGAAACGGTGGGGATCAGTGTCCCCATTGAGATCCAAAAAATGACATAGTTTTGTTGGAATGAATGTAAAGTGTTATTAATATCCTCGCTCGATTTTTGAAATTATTCCGGTACCCCCACTGAGATTATCCAAACTAAACCAACGCGAGAATACATATAACAAGATGTAAGCTATCTACATATAAATTCATTTATTTGTATGTACCTACATATACAAACACATACATATGCATAGTTATTTACACACACGTGTGATTGTGTGTGTACATATATACATATGTACGTACGCGCGTGTGTATATATATATAATACATGCATACATACGTAAACATATGTTTTCTAAAAATATATATAACCGCTTGCGAATCGAAATCAAACCGAATCAATCTAAAATTAAACTGATCCAAATTACTTATTTTCATATTATTTTTTATTTTTTAGAAGGAGGACATTTTATTAACAAGCCCCACCACAAGGTCAACCAAAATAACTTTAGTGGGAAATAAACTCATCTAATTTCTTATTTGTAAGACAAAGGGCTAGCCTATGTTCCAAGCAAGTCTCAAGTTTCTTGCTCCCTCTGTTGCATGCAGTTGCAAGAAACACAAAGGTTAGGAGTCTTTCCTTGTTGTTTCCGTGTATCATTTTGTTTCTCTACAACCAGATACCATAAATTATTTATCTCCAGTTCCACTTCACCCAATTAGCCGGTGCGACTTCTTCCTAAAATCCCCTCCATGGTCTTGTAAAACACACAAATTCCAAACTTTTTTAGCCCAACTACATGTTAGAAGCATGTCACATACGGATAATGTACAGAAGTCAAATGGAGTTTCACTTGAAGAGATAAAGGAGGAAGAGATAAACCAATAATTATAAATTCTAAATACTTAGATAAAGTCAAGCCAATCTATTTTTAATTTATTTTTGTATTAGAATATATTTTCCTTTATCTGTAAGTCGAGTACAGCAACTTTCTTGTAATATAAATAAGTGCTTTTGAGAAGCATTGAATAAAAACGATCTTGGATCTATTTTTCTCAAATTATTCTTTATTTATTGCATGGTAGCAGAGCTTTTTCGACTAACGTTATTTAGATTCTGGGCAAATTTTTAAGAAATCCGTTCGGGTGAGGGTTCGTTACATTAATCTAAACGAACCCTCACCCCTTAGTTCTTGCATTATTATTTTTTATCTTTTTATTTTTTCTTTCCGGCCTACGTTTTTCCTCTTTTGACTTTTCCCTTCTTTCGCATGAATTCCTCCTTCCTTTGCCGGCGTCAATGGTAGAACATCAACACTCCTCTGCAAATTCCTCTTCTTTCTTTCTTCCCCGCCGGATTTAATGGCCTCCGACCAAATCACCACTCTCTAAATCTCAAGATCTACTCACACAATCACGTGTTTTTTTTTCCGATCACAATCCAGTCAATCGTAAAATACAAAAAATTTAAAAAAAAAAATTTAAATTTCCCTGAATAAATTCTTCCGATCGTGATTTCTCCTCAACTCGATCATGCTTTCTCCTCTTGATTCTCCAATCAATTACAGATTCTTCTTTCTCAACTTCTCCACAAAAGTCATCATCTCCTCTCCTAGCTATTCCTAGTTGATTATTATTATTATTATTTTTTATTTTTTTTATGGTTCTCAGAAAAAAAAAAAAAAAAACTGATATTTTTGTTCTATATTATTATTATTATTATTATATATATTTTATTTTAACATGTTCCAGTTCTTAAGAAACACATGATTTGATGGGTTGTTCTATATTATTATTATTATTATTATTATTATTATTATTATATATTTTATTTTAACATTGTTCCGGTTCTTAAGAGCCATGACTTGATGGGTTTCGTGGATGGTTCTAAACCGTGCCCATCAAAATTTACAATTGATAATATAGGTAATCCTACAACAATTGTCAATCATGAATTTCACTTATGGCAGCGAAAGGATCAGCTAGTTCTCGGCTGGATCAAGCATCTCGAGGTCGATTTTCACTTTATTCGCGGAAAAAAAAATATATATTCAATCGGGATATGTACGTGTAACGCCCCGTTCCCGGACACCGAGTCCTTATCCGGAAAAGGAACGTTCGGCACGTATAAAATAAAAGTAAATTCATTTTATACGTAAGCCTCTACTACGTCGTATCAAATAAAAGGCAAAACGGAAGCAAGACTCGGGTATATAAATTTTTTTCAAACATAAAGAGTAGAAAAGAATTCTAAAGGGTAGAAATGTAAATTATTACACTTGGAAAAAGTACGATCATCCCAAAAAGATAGAATACGATAACTAGCAAGACCAATGGTCTACCTCAACAAGATAGTGAAAGAACAACCAATGAAAAGCGAGAATAGAAACATCTTGATTCTCCAACGAGCGGCGTCAAACGTCGTCGTCAAACTCTTCCTCGAAAACCCGTTCGTCTTCTCGTCCCCAAACACATAGAAAAAGTATGCATTCGAGGTAAGTACAACGTACTTAGAAAGAAAGAGAAGCTATGAAGACAATCATAGTTATAACGAAAAGATAATTATTTAATTAGTTGATTAAATGAGACCAACTCCATCTAGGGTTCACTTCATGCTCATCAACACGTTGTGACTAACTCGTTTCTAACTTAGCCTATCTATGTTACAACCGCACTCAAAGGCACTACGCGCATCCGCCTCAGCAGATTCCCTCTGTACTTAGGGTCTTTGACCTACGGAGTTCTTCTACCTCGGGGACACTCTTTTGCAACATATTAGTGGATCACACCAATACCCACGAAGTCTAGAAAAGGTAGACTCCGATAGCACGCACACCTCAGCAAGTCCCTCCGTACTTAGGGTCCTTTGACCTACGGAGTTCCTCCACCTTCGAGAGGTAGCACATGCATCGCGATTTAGCCTGGTGCCTAGCCAAGAGAGACATGTTGTTTAATCTTTTACTAGTCACATACGTTGTTTATTAAATTATTAACTAGCCAAATAAGTGTTTTCAAATAATCTCCCTCACACACACTACTCTCTTCCTGACCACTAGACACGGACAAGTCCTAGCACATACACGTACATTGATGAATCCTAATTCATCAAAGCACAAGCCTATCATGCTCTTCCGACGGATCCGAACTTCAACTCCTTAAAAGAGTACATTCGGTGTTTTAACTGAACGAATCAGAAGCTCAATTCAGGCTTGTCTATGTTTAAACCATTTTAACATATCATGTATAAGGGTTCATAAAGATAAATCATGTTTATAAGGCCGAACAACAACCCACAAAGAAAGAAGGGCAAAACAAGCTAGACGCCCGTTTAAGACCCTGGACGCCCGTCTGAACCCTACTGGACGCCCGTCCAAAGATGGACGCCCGTCCATTAAACTCAGACGCCCGTCCACTGAAGACCATTTCAATCCTGAATGTAAAATTACCCCTCAGACGCCCGTCCGGATAAGCCAGACGCCCGTCTGAGAAATGACCAAGGCTAGACGCCCGTCCAGAATACCGGACGCCCGTCCACCTGGGTTCGACTGGAACCCTAACATCATCATCATTCGATTTCCAGGTCGTATTTCAACCAAAAACCAGCAAATAACCAACACAACAACACAAGAATCCACATCTAGACGTACTATAACAACTATAGTCATTAACCAAAACAAAGATTCATATTTCTAACACCAAGAAGCCTTAAAACATGATCAATTCCTTATAACCGATGATGGAATTCATAGGATCGTTTCTCTTACCTATTTGCAGCCCCAAAACCGATCAAAACTCGCTCTGAAAATCTGCTGCAATCCCACAAAACTGATGCCAAAAATGCTGTGCTCTTTACACCGAGTCCAATTCTTGAATCCGTTCTGAAAACGATCAACTTTCCCTTAGCAAAAGTGAAGAACTTTCAAACCTCTCTTCTCTCTTTCTCTCAATCGCATAAGGGAAGGGGGAAAAGGCGAATGAAACCGAAAATCCCTGACTTAAGTTAGGTCTTAAAGAGGGTTAATTCTTTTCCTTAATTGCCCTCGACCACAAAACTGATTTTCCCTTTTAATTGTACATATAAAACTCGAAATTATATATATAAGACGTCCAAAATAATTAACTCCGAATAAAAAGGATCCGAACCCAATATTTCGTTTTCGCAAAAAGACACGTCTGCCCTTTCCCGAAAATCGGAATATCACAATATGGATCTTGAGTACATTCAAACTCGTTTTCGGTTTCTCTGTCTCAAGCTTCCCGTTCGGACACTCACTATCAGCTTGCGGGAGGCTGTTAGAAGCATGTCACATACGGATAATGTACAGAAGTCAAATGGAGTTTCACTTGAAGAGATAAAGGAGGAAGAGATAAACCAATAATTATAAATTCTAAATACTTAGATAAAGTCAAGCCAATCTATTTTTAATTTATTTTTGTATTAGAATATATTTTCCTTTATCTGTAAGTCGAGTACAGCAACTTTCTTGTAATATAAATAAGTGTACCTGCAACTTTTGAGAAGCATTGAATAAAAACGATCTTGGATCTATTTTTCTCAAATTATTCTTTATTTATTACACTATAGTCCCTAATTGCGTGGAGGAGAGACTTTTCATATTTAGTTTGAGTTAGTATTTTGTAAAACCAAACCAAAAAACCTACCCAGACACAATTAATGTTCAGCCTGCTATTTGATCTGGTTTGATTTCTTTTGATTTACCTCACCACCACAATTGAAAATTACAAATTAACATGACGCCTTATAGCACATTTCCAGCAATGCAAGCCAAAAAAACAAATATAAATTACACCTTGCATCATTTTAACTGCATTCTCTTGTTTCTTCTTTTCCGGCAGTCGGATTACAACTAATTACACTCTGTTATATAGCTATATATATATATGAATAAAAAAATCCGTGTTGCCGTCACCGGCCAGCTTGAGAAGTGCATAAAAGCTCAGGCATATTCGTTGTAATAACATCAATCATATCTACAAAGCATTTCGAGAACAATAGATATATATTTGAAGTATTCATTACATTTGAAAAGAGTTTGAATATTATGGCATCATCAAGAGCTTTTCTGTTGGTGGCGGCGGTGGCTGCGGTTGCGGTTGCGGTTGCGGTTGCGGATGCTGCTTCGGCACCCAAGGAAATTACCGTCGGAGGTGGCGGTGCTAACGAAGGCTGGCGGTATGGTTTCAATTACGAGGAGTGGGCCCAGACACAGAAATTCAATGTTAATGACACCCTTGGTATGTCATATATGCATATAATTTGGTCTACTTAACGTTTTAGTTTTGTTTTGTTTTAAATTTTGTTTTAATATATATATATATATATACTAATGTGCATTTATTCTCAACAGTGTTCAATTATAGTAAGGGGGAACACAATGTGATCAAAGTGAGCAAACAGCAATTCGACAAGTGTCAATATGAGATGGGCACAGATGAACTCTTGATCTCCGGTTTTGATAAAGTCCCTCTCGGTACTGAGGTTGGAACACAATACTTTATTTGCGGTATCGAAGCACTCTGTTCAGAGGGGATGATGAAGATTGCCGTAAATGTTGAGAAGTACTAAACATGTTTGAATACTATCATACAAAAATTGCACAACATTTTCTTACACATGGTTCCCGTCGATCGTCATGTTGTATTACTCAAGCTGCCACCAAATTAAAAGAGTTGAAGCCTTTGGTTCATGAAGTTGCATCTACATTTTGTCTTTTTATCTTAAGAATATGAAATAAATTTAGTAAGTTATGTTTTATCTTATTATATGTAGTAGTTCCATACTTTTATATGAGTTTGTTATTTCAAATTATATGATCATTCTATTGATCAGTTTCTTATGTATGAGTTTGTTATTTCAAATTATATGATCATTCTATTGATCAGTTTCTTATGTAGAACACTTTTCAGATTTCAAGAAAATGTTGTGAGAATATAGCGTTTTTACATTATTTGTTATTGTCACTTATCATTTATATTTCGCAATAATTTACTTACTTACAGCTACTACTAATTCATACTACGGTTGTTAACTAACCATAAGAGAGTTAGGATCGTTAACATTGCTAAATTGCTCTTGTTTGGCTCAAATTTTGTTAAATTATATATGAACGAACGTTTCACGAATCAAATATCGAGTTTTTATAACAACTCGGATCGTTTATACATCTTATAAATAAACACAATGGTCATGGAAATAACATTTTAGGCCCGGAAAAGAGAGAAATTCTTACCCAAAAAACCTTCGCGTGCATCGTTCGTTGAATGCGCGATACGTATATAAGAAGACAAATGAGGAGAGCACGAATAAGAATTTCCTCAGAAAAAAAGAAAAATGGGACAAGGGCGCCAAAGTCATCTTTTGACGTAAACAAACAACCGCTGTCGTTATCACACTTTAACTTGCATCATTTCTGCAACCAAAAACTAATAAAAGCAACAAAGAATTGCCCAAAAGTCTTTATCTAATTGATTCCCAAAATTCAATAGAAATTTTGCCCCCAAAAAAGCAAAAATTGAAAGGATGATTTTGTTCTACTACTTCACCTAATAAATAAAGTTGTTAGATTTGCTTTCTCTGTACAAGCAGAAACTTGTTGTCTCCTCTTCTGCTAGAAATGTATACGTATACGTATTTAGGAGTGATGAGCTGGAGAAGAGTGTTGAAATCATGCCTAGCAGTAGCAGCTCATGGATTGCTTTTCACTTTCACTCTTGTTCTACCTCTCAAGCTTGATCATACTCTTCAGAATCACTCCTGGTGGTTAGTGGTTTTTTTTTTTTCAATTTTTTTTTGTTCTTATCGTACGTATTTACTTGTGAGCTATGGAATTACAATTATGAAGCTGTTTTATGTTGATTTTTCTTTCAATTTTGTAGTTTAGGGATTGTTGAATGGTGGGTTTGAATAAAGTTTTGATTTTGAATGGGGCCTTTTTGTGAATTCTGCAATCGTGGAATTGTGTGTAGCTGCAGAGTAGGAATTGGTTCTGTAGTTGTATAATTGGGGTTTAAATTAGGATTTTTACAATTTGGGATTAGGTTGCTCATTTGATGCAATTTTTAGGCTCAACAGGAGACTCGTATTAAAAGAGAGAAATCATGTTAAATAAATGGAGGCTTAGTGTGGCACCCAGCTAAACCTATTTTCGGGTCGGGGCATCACAGTGAGGTTCAATGATGGAAAGTCGAAGCTCTAAAACGTCGAACGGGGTCTAATGTCCACATTTGACCTCTAAAACGTCGAATGGGTACCACGGTAGATGTTATGTGATGCTATTAAAGGCTCTTTAAATAAAGGAAGAGGGGGATATAAAGAAAGGGAGCCTTTAGTGGAACCACACCACATTCGACCTCCGCAAAGTCAATTCTAAGGTCCCGTTGTGGTGCCATGATAAGCTCATTGTGGTGCCACTAAAGGGTCCTGAAAAAAGGCCGTCTTTGGTTGCACCACATCAAATCTCCTCTGTTTTTTGGCACCACACTATAATCGGTTTTTGCATAGTTGATTTTAAAGCTGAGAATCGACTATCCGGTGGTCAATTGTCTTTACCGGCCAGGTGAAAGTCGGTTCTCGACGGTTGATTGTTTCTGGCATGGTGGTACGCTAAAAACAGTGTGGTGCCAATTAAGGCGCCTATAAATAAAAACGGTAAGTTTGACAAGTGTTTCGTTTATTACTTAGCCAAAAAGAGAAAAAGATAGCCACTAATTTATATAGATATTAGGGCTAGTTAAAGGACGAGAAAAGGTAGATAAAAGACTAATAAAACTAACTAATTAAACACACCAAAGGGATCATGATTTTATAATCTAACACTCCCCTCAAGATGGAGAGGTGATGTTAATCATGCCCACTTGCTTAGAAGATATTGGAAGTTCTTCTTAGGCAATCCTTTAGTGAGAACATCACAGCTTGATTCGAGAGTTGACAAAGACAAGTTTGATGAGTTGTGCATCCAGCTTTTTCCTTGATGAAGTGCCTATCAACCTCCACATGCTTAGTCCTATCATGTTGGACTGGATTGTGTGATATGTCAATAGCATATTGGTTATCACAGTAGAGAATCATAGGCATCTGTCTCTGTACTTTGAGATCATCCAGGATGATTTTTAGCCATAGTAGCTCACACATCCCAATAGCAAGTGCTCTAAACTCTGCTTCAGCACTAGATCTAGCCACAACACTCTGCTTCTTGCTTCTCCATGCTATAGGATTCCCAAATAGAAATATGCAAGTGACCGGATGTATCTCTCCTGTCATCAATACAACTTTCGCATAATCCGAGTCGCAAAGGCCTCCAGCCTTTTGTGATCATTTTTCTTAAAAAGGATTCCCCGCCCGGACAAGTCTTTAGATATGCCACAATCCTTTCGCCGCATTCGGTGGCATCTTTTGGGGTTTTGCATATACCGCTCACAATGTTAACAAGAAAGGATATATCGTGTCTAGTATGGGAGAGATATATGAGTCTACCCACCAATCTTTGATAGGTGGATTTATCCACAGATTCATCCTCGGGTGCAAGACTTAAACCATGATTTTGTTCAATAGGGGTGGTCATAGGTTTACAACCCGCTTTCCCACTATCTTTCGTAAGATCAAGGATGTATTTCGTTGGGAAATGAATATTCCCATTTTAGAATACATAACTTCAATTCCTAGAAGTACTTGAGTCTTCCCAACTTTTTAATATCAAATTCAAGACATAGGAATTTTTCCGTATTCGGTTGCGTCAATATCATTCCCGGTGATGATGATATCATCAACATACACTAAAGGATGAGACCTTTCCGATGTATTGTGTTTTATGAACGAGTATGGTCTCCCCGGCTCTCGTTTAAACCCTAGCTCATCATGGCCTTAGCAAATCTTCCAAACCATGCCCTAGGTGATTGTTTAAGGCCATATGTAGCCTTCTTTAGCTTGCACACTTTACCATTTTCATTTTGGAATCCAGGAGGAACATCCATAAATATGGTCTCCTCTAGGTCTCCTTGTAAAAAGGCATTCTTTACATCATACTGATGTAAATCCCAGTCAAAGTTAACTGCTAAGGATAGTAAAACTTTGACAGTGTTCATCTTTGCAACAGTGCAAAAGTTTCAAAGTAATCTATGCCATAGGTCCGAGAGTATCCCTTGGCAACAAGTCTTGCTTTGTGCCTTTCAATAGATCCATCGACCTATACTTGATGGTAAACACCCATCTACATCCCACAGCTTTAGCATTTTTTGGAAGGGTGACTAAATCCCAAGTTCCATTCTTTTCAAGAGCATTCATCTCTTCTTTCATAGCTTTAACCCATGTTTCATTCTCTAAGGCTTCGAGAACCTCTTAGAGTAGATCCATCAAGGAGATTCTTCATGAATTTCCTTTGATTTGTAGACATCTTATCATAAGATAGAAAGTTTTTCATAGGATGTTTAAGTGCCCGAGTGGGCTTTCTTAGAGCAATAGGGGGTTCCTCGCGGGAAACCACTATTTTCTTTTGGTACCGACATAACAATAGTAGGGTCCTCTTTATCGAGGAAGAATGCTCCTCGTAGTTGTTAGATTCGCATCTTCATCGCATCGGTGATATTTTGATCACTTATACGTGTTATGGGTGCTTCAATAGAATTACATCCTTTAATCTTGTCCAGCTTTTTCTCGGTATAGATTATTGGAGTTTTTTCCTTTTGTTTTTCAACAACAGAACCTCATGTACTTGTTCCATAAGAGGGCACATTTACCTCCCGTTCGTAGAGGAGAAGGATCCCGGCTATGATTAATCATAGGATCGTGATTTTTCTCACGAGTACTTGATGTATCAAGGTCACTCGAGAGGGCCACATATCCCGATTATAGTCTGTTATGATTTTCTCCCCCTGAATGAGAGATTTCCCTGTAAAATAGGGGTGCATTTCATAGAAAGTAACATCCTTTGATATAATCACCCTTCTTGTAGGAGGATGATAGCATTTATATCCTTTCTGTGTGTTAGAGTATCCAATAAAAACACATCTAACAGATCTGGGATCTAACTTTCCCCTGTTAGGTTGGTGAACATGAACAAAGGCCTCACATCCAAAGACCTTAGGGTGAACCCCTTCAGTTTTTAGAAAATCTGGAAATAATTCTGTAAGAGTTTCAATAGGACTCCTTTTTCCCAGAATCTTACTAGGCAATCTGTTTATAAGATGAGCAGCAGTCAAGACTGCCTCTCCCCAGTAATTTTTGGGCATATTCATTTGAAAAAGAAGAGCCCTGGTAGTATCCATGAGGTGCCTGTTTTTCCTCTCAGCCACCCCATTCGTCGGGGGTGTATGGACACAAGAAGATTCATGGATAATTCCCCTCTCCTCCAAGTAAGGATTAAGGAACTTATTAAAGTAATCCCTAGCATTATCTCGTCCTTATTTTCCCGATTTTAACTTTAAATCGAGTCAAAATCATGTTATAGAAAATAGGAAGATCCGAGCTAGTCGACTTGTGTTTCATCAAATATACCCAAGTGGTCCCGGTGCAAGCTCATCAATAAAAGTGACAAACCAAAGGAGCACCATTAATGTTAGGATTAGTGGAAGGTCCCCAAATATCACTATGAACAAGATTAAAAGGATCATTAAAATGCTAGATGAGATAGATAAGAAACTCTTTTGTGTTTAGCAAATTCACATTCATTACATTTGAAACCTTCATAATTTAAACCCTTACATAAAGTAGGAAACAAATGTAAAAGAATCAAAGTGAGGGTGGCCAAGCCTTCTATGATATAACATAATTCTATCATAACTAGCTTTAGACAAAAAAGATGACTTATGACAATTAGACTTGTCATTGTCTTCGCCTTCAAAATATATAGACCTTCCTTAGCCCTAGCAAGTCCAATCTTCCTCATGCTTTCTAGGTCCCGCACCACACGTGTTAGTAGAGAAAAGAGCATAGCATTTAGAGTCTCTAGTTAACTTTCCGATGGATATAAGACTAGCAGAAAGATTAGGAACATGCAGGACTTCTTTTAATGTCGATCATTATTTAGAACAACATTTCCAATGCCTCGCAACTCGATTGAGGAGCCATTAGCCACGTAATGCTCCTTTCGCAGTACAGGCACATAATTAGAGAAGAAAGCAAGATCACGAGTCATATGATCGGTGGCTCCCGAATCAACCACCCAATCTCTAGCAACAGTCTGACTTAAGAGATTTAAGGAGGCCATACCTGAAAACACCATAGATGATGAGGGGTTTTCCAAGGTATCCAGGAACTTCCTTAATTTCTCTATCTCAGATTGTCCAAGAGTAGGGTTTTGATTCATAGAGACCTGATCCATCCCTTGGTCATTGCTGTCAGTCTTGCTGGTGTTTGCTGAGTGAACCAAGGGCTCTTTTTTTGTCCCTGGTCTCCCATGCAATTTCCAAAAAACTCTTTGGTATGCCTCGTTTTTCTTGCAAGGTGTACAATACAAAGTTATCCCCTCGTCGCTTTAACATTTTCCTTTTGAGAGGAAAACTTCTTTTCCGGATATCCCTTTGATTCATTGATCTTAGGGTATCCTTGATTTTTCTCGGCCGCCTATCGAGCAGAGCCATCAATGGAGGGAGTGTCAATCATGACACCCCTCCTACTCTCCTCTCGCTCCGACAATAGCAATAGTCTCATTCAGACAGGGAGATCATCTTTTCCAAGAATTTGGACCCTTACAGATCAAAATCTTGATTTAAACCAAAGGAGAAAGGAAAAAATCCTATCTTTTTCCATCATCCTTCTTAAGGTGGCAAGATCATCTTTATCTTTCATTTGAATACACCGATAGTGATCAAGTTCTTGCCACATACCTTGAAGAAGATTGGAATATTCAAGGATGGACTTGTTACCTTGTTTGGTGCTTTGAATTTTTGCTCTTATTTCATAAATTTGAGCAAATCATTCACCTTGGAGTATGACCGTTTTGCGGATCCCGCATCTCTTTAGTCGTTTCAAGGAACATGTAGGGGTCACCGACTTCCGGAGTCATAGAATTCCGAGCCATGACATCACCATCGAGTCCTTTTCATCCCGCCTATCAAACCCGGGATCATCCCTTGCCGGACCGGGCCCCTAAAGATGGCTCGCCTTGCCTCTACCTTTCAAGAAGGTTCGACAAACCGTGACCATTTCGTATAATTTTTTCCATTCAAATTGTAAGAAGCATGAATGTTTTGAAGCTCACCGAGTTTATAGGATTTTCGGATAGAAGAGTCGTGGTGCACTAGTTGCAGTGGAACCAGCCAATGATCAGAAAGAAATTTGAATTTTCGAAGAAGAATTTCCCAGAAAAAAATCTAAAGCTCCGATACCATGTAAGAACAAAGCAATGAGAAAGTATTCTTGTTTTATTAGAATAAAAAGCTCATTACAAGATAAAGACCCCCACACTTCTATTTATAGAAAAGGGTCCAACGGCTATATTTAATAAAGCAGAAAACACTGTTCCAACGGTAAGTTGGACAAGTGTTTCTGTTTATTACTTAGCCAAAAAGAGAAAAAGATAGCCACTAATTTATATAGATATTAGGGCTAGTTAAAGGACAGAAAAGGTAGATAAAAGACTAATAAAACTAACTAATTAAACACACCAAAGGGATCATGATTTTATAATCTAACAATAAACATTTATGATGACTATTGAAAAAACAGGCCATATTTAGTGGCACCAAACCAATTCTAGCATAGTGGCACTATAGTGACGATCGACTTCCAATGAATATCTATGAGTCGATTCTGGAGCTGAGAATCGACTTTCCTATGTGGCGCTACTAAGTTTTGAGTGTTTTTGTTGTGTTCTCAGGTTCTGTGTTAGTATATGATCACACTTAAGCTGTAATGCTCTCTTTTAATTAACAAATAATAACATCGGTACTGACAATAATGATTAATCTCTCCTTTTTGCAGGACCATTTTTTCTCCTGTTTGGTTATTTCATGTAGTTGTTGCTAGAGGCAGATTCTCATTACCTGCTCCATCAATGCCACATGATCGTCACGTATGTAGAAACGATATCTCGTATCACTGTATTGTGTTTTCATATTGTTTAGTTATTTTTTCGAAAATCTTGAAAAGTTTTATATGAAACAGTGGGCACCATATCATTCGATCATGGCGACGCCGTTGCTTGTTGCTTTCGAACTGCTCCTCTGTGTGTATCTACAGAAAAGTTATGGTATATATACATATGTTTTCTTGTTTGATTTATTTCTTTGTGTCATCTGCTTTAATTTTGATGTTTTTCTTGAATAATTTCGCATAAAAATCGCAACTTTTTTGGTTTAGTGAAACAGATCCTATTTGAATTGATATCTTTGTTAATTTGCAGCTGTAGATTTGAGGGTTGTTTTTCTGCCATTACTAGCATTTGAAGCTGCAATTTTGGTTGATAATATCAGGTTAGAAATATCATAGCTATATCTCCCCCACCCCACTAAAAAAATGGCGTCTTTAGTCGATTCTTGGTTCTTGAAGTGATGCCGGTTGATTGTTTCCATTGTGGGGCCACGCTAAAAACGGTATAGTACCACTAAAGGCGCCCCCACCAAAAAAAGAACTTGAAGTTTAGAACCGAATGGAATATACATTTGACAAATTACTTCATATCTCTTGCCTTTTGAATAGAACATTAATGATTATTGAAAATCTTTGGTTTATAAATAGATGTTGAAGGACTTCATTTTTGATCATTTTAAAGAGAAAAACAAAAACTCCTTTTTACAGAATGTGTAGAGCTCTAATGCCAGGAGAGCATGAAAGAATGACTGATCAAGCTATATGGGAGACTCTTCCTGTAAGTTGATAATCATATGTATGTGTATATATATGTATAGTTATATATGTTTGCATGTCTGTATGTATGTATGTATGTATGCATGCATGTGTACACGCGTATATATGTATGTATGAAACTGATTTAGGTTGATGGAAAATGTTTGTGTCAGCATTTTTGGGTGGCAATCTCTATGGTTTTCTGTATTGCTGCTACATTCTTCACCCTTTTGAAACTTTGCGGTAAGAAATTATAAATTTTGGGACTTTGTTTAAATTTCTTCTTTTATGATTTTATTTTCAATTTCCTTTTGAATTATTTCATATGATTATCTTATGTTTTTGTGAAGGTGATGTTGCTTCTCTAAGTTGGTGGGACCTGTTTGTTACCTATGGGTATAAAATAACTCTATCTTTTAATACTTTTGGGAAAATTCTATTGCGGAGTGTCCTCAATCAGGATATTCACTTGATTCCGATCAAAACACAACACATGGCGTGATTTTTTGTATGTTTGTGGTCAGGGGCGGATCCACTGCCATTAGGTGGAGCAATGCCCCCACTGTGATCCGAAAAACCACTTAAACTTATTTTATGTTATGATTTTTAATATTTGTAATTTGGTCCTCATAGTGTATTTACATACAGTTTGATCCCTATGCTTTTAACATTTTTGCATATCCCATCTATACTTGTATCCTATATTTTTAAAAAATCCCGCCCCGAGTGTCTAATATATGCTTATCCGTATCCATTTTTCCTTACGTGTGCAACGTATTTGTAGTGTGTTTGATAACATGCAGTGGCGGACCCATAAAAATTTCTCAGTGGGGGCACCGTAATAAATTCGAGGACCAAGTGGGGAAAGTAGTAGTGTTTTTACATTTTCAATCAACAAAGCTACATCGTTTTTCGGATCTCAGTGGGGGCAATGGCCCCGCTATATTCCACTTGGGACCGCCCTAACACGTGTCGTTCTTAATTTGGATTAGAGTGGATTTCCTCATTCAGAACTCCCCGCATTAGAATTTCTCGACAGGAAATTATTCCACATATACATATGATAATATTTTTTGTCACCAATTCTTTTATGGCAGCATAGCTCAATTCTTTGCATTTCTTGTGTGGACAAGTTGGTATAATCCCGCAATTCATCGAAGACACGGTATCCGACAGGCTAGTTCATCGTCATCACTGACGTTAAACTATCTGAATTGGATCGCAGGACTGGTTCTATCATCTGATGAAGATCTTCAACCGAGAAGACTATGCAGTTTGCAGGATATTGGTTGGCATGTAATGAAAGTTCCTCTAATTGTTTTTGAAGTTCTACTTGTTATGCACCTCGAGGTATGTTTTCTACGTCGTTTCCCAAGTTTCGAAAAGAGTAATGATATTGACAGTACAAGAAAAGACGCTCTAAGTGTCACAACCTGATGTAAGGGGTGTAATCGAGTCGAGTCGAGTCGATACTACTTAGAGCTCAAGCTCGACAAAAAAACTCAGGCTCAAAAATCTACTTGGACTCTAAAGTCACGTATGAGGTTTTGGAAAGAATAATGATAAATGTAATGCTACTGTCATAACCACTCTAACATAACAAATTTCACAACGTAATGTGGCAGTGGGACCCGTCGTAAAGTCGTTTGAATCCTACTATCACATCAGGATCAGGTTGTGATGCTTATAGTGTTTTTCTTATAGTAACACTATCATTAGTTTCTTGGAAAACAAGATTCGGTTTGTAAAAAATTCGGTTTCTGTCGGTTTTTTAGGGTACACCGGCAATCGCAAGACGTATACCGTTGCGGGTTTTGTTTGCTCCTCTTCTGTTACTACAAGGAGCTGGATTTTTATTTGCTATGTATAGACTTTGGGAAAAACTCTATCTTTTACTATGGAATGAAACAGCTTCTGGAAGCCTTTTTGTATTATCTTTCGGTCTTCGAGATTATTTAGGGTTCATGCACCGCGGATCAAGGTAAAGAAACAATCACAGAATCACTTACTGTGCATCCACATCTACGTGGCACCACGTTGAAAACCGAAATTTCGGCTTTTCAAAAGTTACGTATAGAACATATAATTGCTTTTTGCAAAAGCCGATTATTGTTCGTCCGTTGAAGAAAAAAATATATCTGAATCCGCCACCGTGTAATATTTGGCAGGCTTTTGGGATGGTGGTCCATTGATGAAGCAAGTCGAGAAGAGCAAGCTCGTCTTTATCATGAAGGAACATCAGGGTACATAATACATACATACATACATACGTGTGTGTATATATATATTCACTGTTAACTAAATGTTTCTTAATCACCAACACTTGGTATATAAGTATATGAAATCTACTTTTAAATTTTTCATGTGCAGCTATTGCACATTTGCCCCTGATAGTGTATATAAGATCCCGAAATCTGAACTTGCTGAAGAGGTTAGTTTAGTCTTTATTGTGATTTTCTCGAGTACTACCTCCGTCCTGTTTTCTCATAATATTTACCACTTTATAAATAAATAAAAACAATGCGGTATTTAATGCTGTTTTTTTTCGTTCTATCCGTGTTGACACTGTTTATTGATACAACAACATTTATTGGTAAGAGACTGAAAAAGGACAATTTAGTCCTTATAATGCAAAAGTGTATCATTATTGAGTTTTGCTAATATATGTGTGTAAATCACTTTTACGGAGGGGGGCGTTGGGTGTGAGACCGGATCCTCTCGTATGTGGTCCGCCATGTGCATTGTCCACTGACATCACAAAGTAAGTTTACTTTGTGGTTTTCACATCGGTTAGATCCTTTACTGGGAGAAAGTAAGCTTACTCTGCGCGTATGATGTCACTGGACGGATCACAAGACATACCTCACCGAAGATGATCACGATTATAGCCTACTTTGGCTATGCATTTGTGATCGTTAGATCAATCCTACTTACTTTTTTTTTACAGATTTTGAGGCTACAAGTAGTTCTTGGAGAACAGGCAGAAATGTGCAGATATAGTCAAGAGGAGTTTGAAAGGCTTCAAAATGTTAGTTATACTCTTTTTTTTCCCTTTTTCTTCCTTTTCTTGATAATTGGCTTGATTTTGATTTTGATTTTGATTTTGATTTTGATTTTCTGTCAATATATAATACTGAAAAGCATAATAATATGAAGTGCGGTAATTATCGTGAAATTTGCAGGATAAGATTCTGTGTAGGGTTTGCTTTGAAGAAGAAATAAACATAGTGCTGCTTCCTTGCCGGCATCATAACCTTTGTAGGTGTGTAGTATTCAAGTTTGGGATAATTACACTTTTACTCCCCCATGTTTCTTTATTTTCTCAAAAGGTATTATCTTTCTTTCATTGTTACGATAAACACTCCTATGTATGTGTTTTTGTTATAATTATATATAGGACAACTAACAGGAGTGGTTATCGTAACAAGAAAACATACATAGAGGGTGTTTATCGTAACAATGAAAGATAGGAGCTAGTTTTGAGAAAATAATAAAAACATGGGGGTCTTAGAGTGTAGGTATCCATATTAAGTTTTGTTACTATATCGGTAAACCATACATAAATCAGTAAAAAAAAAAACACACTATGATCAACGGTTTTCCGGGTATATATACTGACTAGTTTTTTAACATGTTATCAGCACGTGCAGTGCAAAGTGCAGAAGGTGTCCTATATGCCGTGTATTCATCCAAGAGCGTTTGCCTGTAAATTGTGTTTAGTGTATAATAATGGAGTAGTGATACTGCCACAACAAAATAACAACATTGGCAGCTACTTTTCTAATGGGACAGGGACCAATGCATATATTTTATTCATGCATTGTCTCTTTAACTAAGGTAGGGTAGTATATATCTATATATATATATAGTATATTTATATGTATATTTGTCAACTCTGGCACTGTATATATCTAACTTTATGAATGTTAGGGACCATGCAATATTCTATGGTCTGTTAGAACACTTGTATCAGTTCATTTTTTACGTTTTTTATTTTGTTTTATTTTGTAAACTCAGAACATCGTTTGTATCTTTAATAGAATCTTTATTTTTAGGGAAAATAACACTTTACCTACTTGTGCTTTGCCATATAGAGTCTTTACCACCCTATAGTTTAATAATATATGGTTTACCCCTTATGGTTTTCCAAAAACCATCTAATTGAAAATCCGACCGAATGTGTAATGCACGCTCCTCATCCCGGTGAAGTCGCCTTTTACTCGCTAAAAATCAATCTGAATTCCAATAATACCCTCGTTTAAACTCTGTTCATCCCCAAATCCAAACGTTAAGCTGATTTGGTCGTCCAAGATACATTAAGGTTCGCTTCACTCGTTTTCTTGAGCGATTATTGGGCGAAATGGAGCAATTTGGCTGCGATTGATGATGTACTTTTGCTGTTCAATTGTCCTTTTGAGGTAAAATCGTTCTTATTTCTACATTTGTATAAATAAAAATCAGTGTATCGGTTGAACAGCAAATGTATTTTATTTATACAAATGTAGAAATAAGAACGATTTTACCTCAAAAGGACAATTGAACAGAAATAGTACATCATCAATCGCAGCCAAATTGCTCCATTTCACCCAATAATCACTCAAGAAAACGAGTGAAGCGAACCCTAATGTATCTTGGACGACCAAATCAGCTTAACGTTTGGATTTGGGGATGAACAGAGTTTAAACGAGGGTATTATTGGAATTCAAATTGATTTTTAGCGAGTAAAAGGCGACTTCGCCGGAATGAGGAGCGTGCATTACACATTCGGTCGGATTTTCAATTAGATGGTTTTTGAAAAACCATAAGGGGGTAAACCATATATTATTAAACTATAGGATGTTAAAGACTCTATATGGCAAAGCACAATTAGGTAAAGTGTTATTTACCCTTATTTTTATTTTGTGCAGTACATGTATTATAAAATAATTCAGAGATTTCGTATTTTACATATTTGAATCGAGATTTTACTAGGTCACTACGTTTTTACCAATGCAACACGCTGCTTGCACACCACACCAAATCAATCTTCAAAAACCAAGAATCGATCAACCTTTCTAAAATTTTGGACTCAAAAAACGATTTTTTAAAGATTGATTTGGTGCGGTGCTCTGTTGATTGATATGTTGTGCATCGGTAAATTGAGTCTGATCCAAATAAAGACTGCCGAGTTGCTGCTTTGTAACTGCAAGCGAAAACACCATGCTCAATCTTACGGAAAATTCTTAGGCGAGGACTCCCTACGGTGAAGACCCCGCTAGATTTGCGCCATGTGTCTCCAATCTTACCGGTACACCACACCTACCATACACTATATTGAATCAACGTTTTGATAGTTGGTCCTTGAACCGAAAACCAACTTTCCGAAAGTCGGTTCTCGCAATACACGTACAAGAAGTCGGTTTTCGATTCCAGAATAGTATGGCGTATTATAGATGTGGTGTACGGTACGGTACGTTACGTTCGGTTCGGCTCGGTGCAAATAACTGCTTCCATACAAAAATAACTCGAAATGAAAATATCTCCTAATTTGCATGGTTAAATAATATATTAACTCAAGTACAAGTAGTTCAAAAACCCAAAGCCTTTTTTTAGCATATTAAGACTGTTACTACTAATCCTTTTTTCAGGCAAAAATATGATTACAAAAAACACATATTAGTATCATTATATATTCTGCTCATAATGCTTCTTTAAGATTAAAGGTTCTAGATATTCTTCTAGCTTGATCATATTCATTTAAATCCACCAGCATCTTCTTCAACCGCCGAGCGAGTTTTGTCGTCTCCGTCTCGAAGCCGCCCGCGCCGTGTTTGTCCTTTAGTGTCTCTCCCAGTCTCAGAATATAATCCACCAATGGTTGCAATTTTGGGCTAAACAAAACACAAGTAAAAAAATAAAATAAAAAAACACTTTTTAGTATATGGTTGCACACACCACACCTAATCTGACCTTCAGGAAGTCGATTCTCAAGAATCGACTTTCAAAAGGGCATCCACACAATCAACCTTCGAAAAAGTCGATTCTCAAGTCGAAATTCGACTTCCCGAAAGGTTGATTCCATTCCATGCGGTCCGCAAGCAATGTGGCAATGCTGCGAATAAAGGGTCCCCTAACCATAACTTGGGGATGTGAAATGAAGAACCATGTTGAAACTCGAGTAAAGAAAACACCATATAATGAATGAATTTTATATGTTCTAATATTTATTCTATGGACCTTATAGGTTCATTAGGTACATTTAAATCCCTATATTTTTAATATTTATGCGTATCACCTCCCTACCAGAGTATCAATTTTTTTTCTCTCAAAAATCCGGCATCCACATATCCGGACAGAGAGATGATAATTCAATATGGTATCACTAAAAGTCTAAAGGAAATGAAAAGCAGAGTAAAAAAGCATACCTTCGATCGCCAGTAACGCTTGGACCAGACCAAACACCATCAAGAGAAGCAACAATTCTCTCACTTCTTGCAATTGCATCATGAAGGCTAGATTGAATACTTCTAAGGTGAGGAAGAATCTTGCCTCGAAAAAGATCATCGAGCGCGATTTTCTCTAGTGCGGGCATTGCTAGAATATTGTTCCATAAACATATGTTCCTCATCAAACGAACCGAGATTCCGAACTTGTATGCTGAAGCTCGTGCAGCATTGGGTACAATGTTTAGTATCACAGTGTTCCATGTTGGTAACTGCACACAAACATTACCATTAGAACAAGATCTTAGGGAAACACAGTATATCTATACCGGACCGATACATGCCACGAAACGAGTCATCCTACAAATCCAAACTGTTCAGATCAAACTACAAACAGTCTGCAATAGATACACTACTCAGATCTGTAAAATACAGAAACTTTACATTTTGTACTTTTTTTCTTTTTTTGAGGGAAGATTTTTGTACTACTTATAACGCACAAAATACATGATCTTTATTCAAATTATGCAAGGTAGAGATTCTGACGCGTTTCTCTAAGGGTGTAAAGGGGCCGAGTTGTTCATAAGCAGTCCGGTGCTCAGGCTTGCTTGTATTAGAATTTATCAAACTCAAGCCAAACTTGAGCAGCTTGGGAAAGATAACAAAGTCGAACTCGAGCATTCTGAAGCTTTGAATCGAATGCTCATGAGCTTTATCAAGCTATTTAATATTATACACACACACGCTAATTTCATTTTTAAAATAAAATTTTACGAAATATCAAATATAAAACAGATGATGAAAAGAATGTATTTTGGCCTTAAGATATTCATTTTTTCGAACATAACAAGTTGTTTGACCTCGAGTTCAAGCTTGAAAGTGCTTGATTGTTTCTCAAGCATAGTCGAACCATACTTGAGCATTGTTAAGATCAGATCAAGCCGAGCTCGAGCATTTTATTTCCTGCTCGAGCGATCTCAAACCGAGTTCAAGCATGACCATTTTCAAAGTATGGTAGACTCCATAACTAAATGCTTAATTTGACCCTGATCGTTTACACCTCTATATTTCTCTATGAATATAAATTTTAGAGAAATATAAATTTTATAAAATAGAGAAAAACAAGAAAAATGGTGCTAATTTCTGCAAAATAAATTGAAGCAAACGTGCATATAAGGGTTTCATTAAACTTACATTCAACTTTGCTACAGCATGAGACAAGCGGTCACGAAGGAGAGATAAGAGCTTTGCCAAAGCCGAACTGGATAGAGGAACGTATCTCAAAACAAGATTAGTTGCAGACACGGCATATTTCGTTTGACGTGCACTGAGCATGTCCCAGCAAAATTCAAGATGATGATGCAGAATTGGAACTGCAAGCTTTTCTACTAGTTGAGGAACAAGATTAGCATCTGCATCGTCGGGGCTGACGTCGCTCCCATCTTCTGGAATACCATAATTGAATAGCAAGGAATGCCTGAAAAATGAGAAATATAAGGAAGATAATGTCATATCAACAAACATCATTCGGAATCACATCTTAGGGCCAAAGACACGAGAGGTTATCATGATCGAGACATTTTGGCCCCTAGACAATTTTTTTAACTATAATTGGCCCCTGATCATCATTTATGTAACAAGTTGACTCCTACATATTGACCCTTAATCAGTTAAAAATGATCTGTACTGGCCCCTACAGTATGACACCGCTACATAGCTCTTATTTTAAGGCGTTTAATGCAACAAACGGCATTAAAAACAGACTTCAAAATCATAGGAAATCTTGCGATCAAAGTTGATCCTGTATAGCTTTCAAACTTGATAACAGGGTGAGGATATTGAAGTCCGTTTTTGATACCGTTCGTTGTGGTGAACAGCTGAAGATAAGAGCAATGCATTGGTGTGATCACATGTAATCCAAAATGGGATTTTAATACCAAAATACATATTGATCAGGGACCAATTTGTAACTTAAAAAATGTCAAAAAGATACGATCGTAATAGTTAATAAGTGGTAGCAGAGGTTACATACCATTTCATATCGATAAAATCTCCATCCTCATGCAGTGGATTCCACTTCAAAAGCTCGAGCCTTACATACGGAGAGAAAACAGCTGGAGCACTTAGTGACATATAAGCATCTCGATAGCTTGACGCGTGTTCTTTCTTCCACATGTCAAACCTCTGCACAACTACTGAAAACTTAGCATATTCATCATCTGCATCACCAAAAATCTGTTCAGCAGTTTGGAGAAGTTGACTGCAATTAGATTCATATGCATTGCTCTCGCTATCGCTTTCATCAGTGGTTGATTCTCCTTCAAGTGGTTGATAAGAACTATCACTTTGCATACGCATCAGTCTCTTAGAATCTGATTTCTCTCTCCTGCGTTGCCTAGCAGAGGCTCGTCTTGCAAGATCCATTCGTTTTTGAAGGTTTTCGTCTCTACCGAATTCGTCTAAGTGTACCGGTAAATCCCTTAGTTCTCTTGCAGCAGTAGACGCGGCTTGAGCAGCGGTTTTAGCTGCTTCGATCATACGACTGCTACTGTCTTTACGTATAATTGACATTGCAGCTTCTACAGCTGCTTCTAATTCCTTCATTTCATCGTTATCATCTGCAACTCTTCTTTCTATTATTGCTGCAGCTCTTTCTTCATGCAGTTTCCTCATTTGATCTTCAAGCTCTTCAATATAAGGTGCCTTATCCTGTAAAGAAAGCATTTATTAGTTATAACCACTTATTCCTCATCATACCCCTAAATTATTATGCATTCAACCACTTCTCGTTACATTAACTTCTAAACCACCCCGGTTGATAAACGCACATAATTAATGAAAAAGAAAAACTAAAAGTACGATCAGATATGCATATTGGTAGGGAACCTTGAACGGACAAATTAATGTAAAATTCATTCATGTTAGGAGCAAGCTCAACGTGTTTAAGTTTGGCAAGAATGGATTGCACCAAATTAATGGTAGACACAAATTAGAGAAAGTCATACCTGCAAAAAGTCACATATAACAGATACAAACTCACGAAGCTTTTGCATAAAGATGAACTTCTCACCAGCTGCAACCAACGCATCTTCAAGTCTTGTAACATTCAAGAGCGAGTTAGTTAAGTTTTCATCGGTCTTCTGCAAGGAAGCCTCGGTTCTCTCATGAGATTCCTGACACGCATAATACAAAAACATGTAATCTCGAAGAAGAAAACAGATTACTAGTAAATATCCATTAAAGGAATTCCAATACAAATGGATTCAATTCGCTGCTTAAATAAGATAAGAGTAACCATAATAAATCGTCAGTATTAAACTATGAGTAGGCAAGCCATCAACTCCGAAGGGAAGGGTATGCACTGTTCATGTTTTTTACCACTTTTTTTTTTCTTAACAAGCCAGATAGTTGGACAAAATACTACTAGACAATAGCAAAACCATCCCATCCAGCATGCAGCCAAACACTATTTCACGAATAGAAGGGGTATTTTACGTTGAATTTCATCCTCATAAAATTGTGATATTTAAAGCAATAATCTTACTAATATCAGAATATTCATGTATATTCTGCTTCGAGCAATCCCCCCCCCCCCCCCCCTTAAATACCCAAAAAGGAGATTTGGCAAAGATATATTAGACCCCTCTTAAGCTCCACAAAGCCAAGAAAATCACCAACTGTCCATTCTTGCACGTTTTTCTTCCCACTTCTATTTTAAACAACATTGGCAGTGTGCATGGAAGATTGATAAATACTTCAAAAAATTATTCGTAATGAAAAATCATACAACCAATATGTTCAGTTTAAAGGATTGTTTGAGACTATTAGAACCCTGTGAGGTATGCTAGTGACAGAAGTAAGCTTAGGGGTTATGAAGGGTAGAAACACGCTATGATTTTTACAAGCATATGATTAGTGACTACTGAATACATCATATATGAAGGATTACACACCACAATATTTTGCAAAGTGATCATTGATTCTAGCCTTTACATGCCAGCAAACTATACCGTCATGTATTCATGTGCGCGTAGGTGTGTGTTGTACAAGTTGCATACGAGAAAACCTTAAAGTACAGATACAACGGCCCAACTACCCGATTGTCCTTTTCAAGAAAAAAATGTATTTCCTAACATTAAACAGATTAATGGCCCTCCAACAACGGTTTCGGTGTATAGAACTTCTAAATTCATGATGTATAATCAATATGGAATGCATAAATATCAAAATTTCAGAAAAGCCAAGGAAATATAATTGCATACCTTAAGCCTCTTCATATTCTCATAGAAAGCCTTTTTAGCAAGATCAGCTTGCTGTGATCTTGACATTCCATCCATACCATGAAATCCCCCAACCAAGCCGCCGATAGTAGGCCCACTAGTGCTTAAACCATCAAATTGAACAGAAGAGTATGCATTTGTAACCACTGTATCTGGATATCCAATCTTTTGTTGATGCGCGCTATGAGTACTGGCAATCGTACCGGAACTCACCCCTTTACTATCCCCATCATCAAGCCTCTTTCCTAATGGACCCAACCCTTTCCTGACCTGTTCCTCTTCCCACATTTTGTCCTCCTCGTCCTCATCATCATCAGTAAGAAAACCTTGATCCTTTTTCACCATTCTCTCTTCAAAATCCTCGAATACACCCTTCTTTTGCCCCTCGATTTTCTCACCGAAAAATCCTATTCTCCCTCGGAATTCCGGTTCCTCATCACTTAAACCTTCTGCTTCCCCATGATTACTCCCTCCATCTATAGCTATATAATCAGGTGCGGCAGCTCTTGCTTGCCTATGAGCCTCTCTTTTTGCTTTAATCTTCTCTATCATAGCCTTATCCGGTATTCCAGACCCGGAATCATCGGTTTCTTCTCTCGGCCTGTTCTCCAACCCCATTGAACCCAATTGAGTAATGGCATCATCTCTATCTCTCTTCAACCAACTGTCGTTTTCTTCAGAACCCTTCGCAGGCCCTTTCCTCTCATCACCATCTAAAAACGTCGGTTTAACCAATCCTTTCAGGATAACAACCGGTTCAGACTTGGACTTCGATTCAGTCCGTGCCGGACGAGAAGGAGCTAGGGTTCTAGTATTCTTCTGAAGCTCGAGAAGAGCTTCTTTAGTATAAGACCCTGCTTGAGGTTGAACATTGGACGCAATAGACGTAACAGAAGCACCCGTTCGGTCTTTTGAAGATGTCAATTTATGAAACTGCGAAGAACCAGCAGATGATGTTACCGGTCTAATAGATGAAGATGAAGAACGGCGAGAAGGCATAATAGGTTCTGCACCTTCTTCATCATCAGCAAAGCTTAGGAGACTCTTCGGAGCTGGAGTTGAGGGCTTTTTAGGTTTTGCTACGGAGGCGGAGGCAGTGGCAGTGGCAGTGGCTGTGGATTTGGATTGCTGCTTTCCGCTTGCTGTTCCATTGATCGTAGAAGTCGGAGTTGATTTATTTGGAGTAGATTCATCTTCGTCCTCGTCGTCGCCGCCACGCCGACGGAAGTTGCGGGATTTGCTGCTCATTAGAAGGCGGTGGCGGGTGGAATCGGAAAATTTTGGGAGGGAGATGTAGTTTGGTGGCGCCTCCCCGTTAGGGGTTTGGTTTAAAACGGAATTGATTTACCTCTTCCCAAATTTAATTTGCTTTTTCCCTTAAAAGAGAAAAATATTGTTTGTGTTATAAAACTATGTAAATAATGGAGGAAGAACACGAGGAAATACAAGTATAGAAGAAGAGAAAATTGTTTATGTATTATTTCAATGATATAAGATGGTATTTATAGTAGTAGAGACATAACGCGAACATAAACGAATCAATTAATTAATCTACTTAACTAATCTTAAATCAATCCATCAACGATATTATTTCATAATACTCCCCTCGATATCTATTATTTAAAGATACAAAGAGATATGATATCTTAATTAAAACATTACTAAGAGAAAACCCAGTGGGAAAAAATCTTAGTTAAGGAAAAATAGTACATATTTGTCTGTTTGATTTACTCCTCCTGAACCAAGCGTCAATTTAGATATTTCAATTCTTTGCATCACAATCATTCACCTGATCTTTCAAATGTTGCAGTCGACAATGTCTTGATAAATAATTATTGGTTGACCGGATCTGTTGCACATCAATCTCTCATTCTT
This sequence comes from Gentiana straminea, assembly GCA_036785695.1. Taxonomy (NCBI): domain Eukaryota; kingdom Viridiplantae; phylum Streptophyta; class Magnoliopsida; order Gentianales; family Gentianaceae; genus Gentiana; species Gentiana straminea. The sequence continues at coordinate 1,952,615 of JAVUPR010000412.1, read as the reverse complement.
TTGCAAATCATGAGTAAAGAAGAACTTGAGTGAAATATGTTTTGTTCTATCCTCATTAATATAACCTCGCTTCAATTGAGATATGCAAAATGCATTATCTTCATATAATGCAGTTGAATGATTTTCATTATCATCTAGACAATGTCTCAATGAATAAATAGTAGAATTTATTGTCTCGATCGTAGTTGCATAACGTATATGTCATGCACTATTAACTTTATTAGAAAAACCCAGTGGGAAAAAAACTAGACAAGGTAAATAGTTATGTCATATGCGTTTATGTGTTCTTGACCGATCGCTCATTAAAAACCTTTAACTAAGAAAACCCTTTGGGAAAAACTTGGTTAAAGAAAAAAAGAGTACAATCATTGATTTTAAGACCAAATCCACACAATAGTTTTGAAGTTGTCGCTATTCCTGACGACAACAATCTTTCAAATGTATGCATTCCATTATTATAAACACTTATTATCCAAAACCGATGTATGAATAATCTTAGTGAACAAATCTATGAGATTGTCACTAGAGCGCATTTTTGCATATCACTCTCTTTTAGAGTTTATTGGATAGTCGAATGTAGGGGCTAATAAGTTGCATTCCCACTATTCACTTGTGCAACACATGCAACACTGTAATCGGCTAAATAATGGGGGAAGTAATATAATCAAAATTTGCATACATATATTTCCATTATCATGAATCGTAATTCCTTAAAATTTATGACATTAACCATGCACTACTTACATATTCTTTTCTCAATAAGAATCTACTCAACTGGTCATACTACATTCAACATGAATGTTAACGACCTTAACCATATGCATGTTGCGATTGTCATATTAATTCATTTTTTAAATCCACCAAGGATTTTCATATTAATATTAATGTCCAACGACTCATAAATATACCGTCATGACATAAAGTTACAACCAGATATATTAGTTAACGGAACATTATATTATCCATAATGGGATAATATATTTGATCATTAACAAACAAATATTTTCAATTCAAACTCAATCTCAATTGCTTATTTCATTTTTACCTAGTCGAAGTGTTTCTGACACTCTGCTGATGACTTAGGTCCTGGATCCAGATATAATAATAGCAATTAAAGAGGCAAATATGTCGACGACGACTATGATGTTACATTATAAATTTCTCCCGTAAATTTCATTGCTAATTCAATATTAGCATAAACCAATTCCTTATCAATATATGAATTGGTTGTTCCGCAACCCCAATATTAAATCATCTGTCGCACGTGCAATTTTATTTTGGGGTATTCGCCTTGAAGACGGATCTCTTTAAGAGATTTCATGAGTGACTGAATAAGAATTCATTTTCCACATATTTTTATCTTTTACGCCGATCGGTATTCTACGCTTCTGGCATAAAGAAATATCATCAATCATATTGTTGGTGCCTTTATAAATAGTCACTCATTTAATTTTAATAACGGCATCTGGCGGATTACTTGTTAAATACTACAAGTAAATTATTTTCACGAATCAGTTAAACTGATGCGTGGAAGATCGTTTATGTTGTTAAAGTTTATCGGCATTCTTTTATTCTAGCTTGGGGTTTTCTTTATCTCCCCCTAATGTCAAGACTCGATCTTCATCAAACATGTTGCACTGAACTATACCTTGATGCTCTTTTATTCGCTTCAAACGATATACACATTTAAAACATAGTGGTTTTATTAAATATCTTGTTTCATGAGATTTTTTAAAATATTATCTCTCTTGCGCTTTATATACCACTATGTGATTTCAGATTTTTCAAGAATCGTTCAAATTACATATCATATGTAGGGAAATCACTCAAACGAGACATTGATCTTTTGGTTCATTTCTCCATGTTGCTCAGAAAATATTTGATGTATGGAAAATGTGCATAAAAGCTACCTTTCATAGGTTTGATATCAATGAATGATATGTAAACTCATAGTTCATTTATGTCGAAATTTGTCACGAGATATAATTCATATTGGGTTTTCCTCCCCTCATTCTCGGACAATATTTTTTCATAATCGATATGTCGAAAATTTGAAATAACCCGTGACGGATTCAACATTTTAATGTGAGATCCTCTTATGCGGGTATCAACAAACTTCTTTTATATTTTTCGATTTGTGGAGAAATTTTGTCTTATATAGAGATATTATATCCGTTCTCACAATTATGGATACAATGTATCAAGTTATACCAATTTTCTTGAATCACCATCCCAATTCTACTGGGATTCTCACATAAAGAATGTTTATAACCACAATATTCAAAATCACTATATGCATCTTAAATACTTAATTATGTCGCATTCATTTCACATAATGATTGTGATGCATCCCATGTAATTAATATGATACATATATCATTGTTTTAAATGATGCACGTAGTATCAGTCACATTCTCTTTGTGGAATGGACATATCTCATTATTTTCAAACATATTGTTTATACACATTTCATCGGGAAATAGTATATAAAGCAAATATTTCAATCTCGATATAACACCCATATTACTCAAAAAAATCGAGACTTGAGATAGCATAGTGCTTTATTTCAAACAATTTTGTTTCAATATAGCACTTGCATGTTGCATTACCATTTGCATATCTCGTTAATTCTTTTGAGAACTTGTTTCTCAATATAATGTGTGTGTCGCACTATCGATGAGGAGTGATTTTATGGTGCAACGGTTGTAGAAAGGTTGTACTCAAGTGGCATAAAGGTGGTAAAGTGTCGCACTATCGATTCATACAACGGTTGCACCATTTTTTCATCGAATTTAATTGCTCATGTTCCGACTCCATTTCTTCCTTAGAACGAAATGAGCAATTATTTTTTTCAAAATATAACAATTGTCACATAATTACAATGATTAATTATTTTAAATAGAAAATTATATTATGTATCAGTTCAAGCAAATCAAATTGATATTGTAAATGCTAGTGGATCCGAGAGACAATTATCCAGTACTACAATTCATGAATAAATCATTATGAATAATTTCACTCACCAATAAAGCATCATAATATGTTGTCATATTCATTCTTATCACAACTAGACAAATTTTGTTGAATATGATAATAACATAGAGCAAATGTGTCTTACAATCAAAGACCATATACATGGTATTCATTTTTAAAAACGCAGGTTGAATATTTTGTAATAAAGATAAGTATAAATAATCAAATTAATGATTATCACTACTCTTACAATAATCATGCAAAATAAAATCTTTTCATTGAATAACCAAATATGATTTTATTTATTAAAATCAATGCAAGCACTTTTGCCAAAAAAATTCAATGAATGCATTAATTGCCTCAATGATCATGCAATTATTGTAACGTTATGGGTAATATAAATCAAATTAGCTAAATGATATGACAACATCATGTTCTTATTTTTCATATCATATCAACTTTATAGTGATAAATATATTGCTAAATTATAAAGCAACGTATAAAACATTCTCACGTCGTATCAAATAAAGATCATATATGCGTACAACGTAAGTGATTAACACAACTACGTACACAATCATGTGAAATATAATCTATTTAATTTTAACTATTTAAAATGACTTTAATTAATATGAATATGATTGCAAAAGTAATATACACGTTGATTAATCCAGTGATTGAGAATCATATATTATTATTGTGGTCAAAAAACAAGATTTACTTACTAAAAATACATGATGATACAATTATTTTCCTTTTTTTTGTTGTTGAAGAAAACTAGTCACACGTATCAATTATACACAATCGCTAAAATAAAATTCCAAAGATATATATCACAAAATACTTTAGCCGTATCAAAATAAGGCCAAGACAAGAAACAATTTATTTGTTAATAAACGATGCTTAAGTTTAAATGCATCGTATAAACAATTTATGTAAATCGCCACTAACTCTGACATGTGGCGTAATCTTTTAAAAGATTACTTTGTTTCTTGTCATGATTATTGTTTTAATAATATAAAATAATAATGTCCTCCTCCACGACCATAACCAAATATTTCCAAATATTTATAAATTGAGTCACGTTATTTATAAAGTATGAACTCTTATAATTTGGTTAGGACTCATTATTTATTTTCATAATTCCACATGCAGTGAATTTTTTTTTCATTCATGATACAAAATCATGATCAATTTCATATACATCATAAATTACTTTGATTGATATTGCTGCTTTAAGAGCATATCATCATGATAAAAAATGATTTAATTTTTTCCAATTGTGATCATGAAATCTCATGATATATTCAGTAGATTTCTTATCTCTGAATTTCAGATCACTCGTGGAACATGTCTTTCTCTATGGACATCGGGTCCTAATTTTTTTTATATGAATGACATGTCTGTACTTTTTTTCTCTATGAATTTCAAATTCACTTTCATTAATTTTTGACACGTCTGAAACTCATCCATGTGAATTTAATATTCACTTTCATCGGTTTTTGACATGCCCACTTATGTGGATTTTATATTCACTTTTACGAGCTTTCTATTTTCATATGGATTTCTGATCTATTATATGCTCGTTTCAAACATTAATCAACTTCATGTGATCATACCTCCTTTTCCAATTTGCACAAAAGATAAAATCTTTTGTCTAAGGAATATAGCCATCAAGGCTTCATATGACTGATGAGTATTACTCATATCTTTTTCTTACGTGGTATTGACTTGATTCATCATGATTTGATGATGTCAATTCCACTAGCATCAATATATATATATATATATAATTGATCACGATAAATAATTTAAATAAATCAAATTTTTACCTTAATGTTTACCTGTATCGAGATGTGTAGATATAAAATATATCAATTGATCGACTTGAGTCCTTCTGGCAATCTATGAATGGTGATTCTTGTGGGGCTTTTTTTCTTTTCGAAGGTTGCCAAACTTCATCAAAACAATTTTGATGTTTTGAGACGTGGTTAGAGACTCGTCCTGATAACGTGTTATAAAACTATGTAAATAATGGAGGAAGAACAAAAGGAAATGCAAGTATAGAAGAAGGAAAAATTGCTTGTGTATTATTCCAATGATATAAGAGAGTATTTATAATAGAGATTATAATGCGAACACAATAATCTGAATTAATCACAGATCTATTTAAATCAATTAGAATAATAAATAATCCATCAATGATATTATTTCATAACATTTTTTTTTTTTCCAAATACGAATGGTTTAAACACACTAGTCATGTCAATGTATAGTCTTGCTAACCGTTAGACCGAGTACAATATTGCTTTTGTTTTCTAGTGGAATTTGCTTTCCTTTTCAAAACAAAATAAAATATATCATCACTTGATATAAACAATTTCAATGGTAGTAGAATAATTTTTCCTTTATAAAAAGGATACCGATGAATTCACCTAAAAAAAATAATGATTATAAAGGATAAAAGTAGGGAAGAAATTGTTAAAAATGACAAGTGAATTGAAAATTTGTATAAAAAAAACAAAAGATCCTTAAAATGATGAAATTACCCTTACCACGTTTAATGATTTCAATTCCACTATCAAACAAATCCATTAAAACTTTTTAATATCAAACAAATCTACTAAAAAAAAAAAAAAAACAAAAAAAACAAAAAAAGGCTTAATCGCCCAATAGAATGAGAATTTGACTTTTTTGGCATTGTTTCAATCCAATGGACTAAATGCCAATTTTTTTAGGAAACTAAATGCCAATTAATACATTAATTTTGTCATTTTTTACATTTGTTTATTGATATTATAAATGATTGTAGTGAATCATTTATGATATATGAGTGTAACTCGATTCAGTTTTTTCCTCAGAGGTATGATACGAGTTCAGCTACTCGAACATTTAACTGAGTCGGTCAGGAATTTCTACATGTATTACTCGAGTAGCTCGTGTATGTGTTGAGTTACACTAAGTTATTTAAAGGTTAAAGGTTGTGAATGACATTTTTAATCTAAAATGGTTGTGAAGGACAAAATGTAGTAACACATGTAGTAACTGTCATTCTCAATCATTTTGTATCTTATCTTGTCCTATATTGACTCTGGACCCGTTGTTTAATTAATTAAGTTTCTACAATTATATTATTATATAATACTTCAAGTAAATGATTGACCGAGACTCGAGTCAATTATTAGACGAATTGAGGTCGGTCTTGATATATTTTATAAAGGTATTGGTTGTTGGTTTCGTTTTTTGCCTTGCATTTTATAACAAAAAACTGAAACAATTCAAAACGGTGGTTTAGTTTTTGGTCAATTCGGTTTTCATAGTTTCAAAAAGGATATAAAGGGTTCAATTTGTATCAATTTGGTGGGTTCATCCGGTTTTAGAAATGTTGAACCCCTTGCTCTTTACGGGCTGAGATTGACTCAACTAAAAAAATCAGGCTCAAAATTGGGTCGAGCTCGCCATAGTATATGCTTACAAGATAAATCCGGTATTGAATTTTAATGTACGGAAAATATTGAATCACGCTCAAGTGATAATTTTGGCTACGTCTGTCACCGGTTCATATGTTGGGAAAAATAACACACAGAAGATGAAAAAATTGAAATGAACTCCATGACACACGTGATGCGTTATCTATAAATAGATGTTTCGTCTCTTACAATATCACTGCGGGGAACAATCGAAAAGCTCTCTATGCATACAATCGAGAGTATTTCATTCAAAACGGTAACTCGTTTAATCAAATTGGTGACAATCGATACATGAAAGTTCTATTTTTGCATTATGTGCCTTTTTATAGGCAAAACTATGGCCGTAAGGCCCAACAAGGCATCGGTCTAGTGGTTAGTATTGCGGTCCTTAACCTGAATGTCGCGGGTTCGAGTTCCAGTGGAGGTAAGGTGTGCGTGCGTGTGTAAAAATATAAAAATAAAAAATGGTTGCTTCCAAGCCCACCTCCTGGTTGTCATCACTCGATCACTTACTTTTCCACCAAGTGATTGCTTAGGGACCTTAGCATACGATCTGGGTTGTTTCCCTCTCGACTTTGGATCATAGTACCCAAACTGTCTATACAAATGATGACGGCTTGTATTCGAGTTTTCCTGGGTTGGTAGGCGAAATGGGGTCACCCTAGCCCATTGAGTTCTAGCTGCCCGTTTACTTATGTTTCCATTGCTAGCCAACTACTTCCTTTCCTATACCAGAGACGAGTGCAGCTTTCCAATATGATGAGATGGAAGTCCGGCTGGTACCAAAAAAGCTATGAGTGATATGAGACATATTCTTTGGCTTGATAAGGTGATGGATCGCGCGATTTACGAGTCGTGAGTGTACTCTCGTGAACTACTCGTGCTCAATTCGAAAATTTTGACACATAACCTTTCTTATTACATGTGAAGGATAATATTTTCGTCACAAAATATAGCTCATAATGTAACATATTTTGATTTCTTTTTAGTTTATTTCATAATATACGGTATCATACGATATGAACAGAGGTTTACTATATGTTTTTGGGGGCTAACCTTGATTTATTATATCTTATCGTCTTTTGATTATTTTAAATTAATTACATTAATAAATGAGTGTGGATGTCTTTTCACACAACAAATCATCTTAACAAACATTTTTTTTTCCTTCAAATTTCTCGTTTGTTTATTCTGATCCAAATTTAGGCAGAATGTTAAATTTTTTTTCTGCCCGAATTCAGGTCAGAATATATAAAATAAACTTTCTGACCGGAATTGAATCTAGAAAACTTTTAACTTATGACTATAATTAAATAAAAAACAATCAACTATATTCTGACTTATGTTGGGTCAGAATTCTATATTACGTAAAAAGATGCTCCAATGTTAAAAAGTATTTTAGTGTTTCATCTTTTAAATTTATAATATAAAACAAAGAATTGTATAGCATACAGACTTTAAAAAAAAAAAAAAAGGCATTAAAACAAAAACATTTAAGAGTATTTGTAGCAGAAACTCTATACGGTGGCATATCTCCTAAAATGCAGATAAAAAACAAAGTTTACTTCAAATAGCTCCCACACCAGATTCTATATCCCTATTTATTTTTAAGGATATGAACAGTGCATCCCTGCATTTTATGATGAACTATTCACGTCCCTAAAACATATTTAATTATAAAAATTTTAGGGATAATGATATGAATGCTGCTGGAGTGAAATAATAAATATTTAATGTGTATGAATATAGTTGTGAGGTAGAATATATATTATTTAATATTATTTGAAATGTTATAGGGATAATGATAATGATGTTGTTGTGGAATGTTTTAAATTGAGATGTTGTAAAATATGGATATGTATTATTTTATATTATTTTAGGAATAAAAAATGGTGCATCTGGTATGAATGCTCTAAATACACCCCTAAAAACTAATTGGGCACCAAATTTATGTTTTAAAATATCCATTTACGGAACGTCATTAAGAACGATATTAGATTTAGTTTGATGTCTTTAAGAAGAAGAAAATAATTGTATAAGATAATTTGGTCGCCACTTCAGTTATTTCATATGGCTAATCATGCATGGGAGGCTAATTGTGGCTGAGAGTTTGGTTAAGAAGCAAATTATTCTTACTGCTAGATGTGCAATCTGTGATGAAGACCAGGATCTATTCTCCATGTTATTCAGGACTGTAGATGGACGAATGAGATTGTGACTCAATGCATACCCGTGAACAACGGAGTCGATTCTTTACGGCTATATAGTACACCGAATGAGTGGGTGAAGCTTAACCTTATAAAAGGTTTTTTTTAGAAAGGAAAAATTAAAATAAAAAAATAACTTTAGAACCTTTCTAAACGATATAATACATCCGTTTCAAAATGTAAGTTTGTTTAGGTTTTTTTCATACATGTTAAACAAGTTGTTTAAATTGTTACGTGTCGTTAATTTTGATACAAAAAATCTAAAATGACCCTTGAGTGGTATTAATGCAAAATAAAATAAAAATTGACGAGTATATAATAAATAAATGATTTAAAATGTAAAAATACGTAATTGGTTTTCTAAATAAATTTATATCATGAGATAAATTCAAAAGACTAACTTAATTTTTTAAATAAAAGGTTTACCAAGTATACGGTAGATAAATTTTTACTCTCTTTCACATAATACACTTTTATCGTGTATGAGGGATTAAAAATACATAGTTGTATTATAAAATTTGTCCTTCAATTTTGAGACGGAGGTAGTATATATTTTCTTTTACCACAAGTTACCAATGTTACCACAAGTTTCACCGCCGACGCAGATACAGGTCGGTGATGCGGCCATACCTGTAAAATACTCATCTTGTTTGTGTCGTCTCTACTCTTGTCACGTATTTGAATATAAATCGGATAATTAATGGATAAAAGCACCGAAATATGCAGAAAGGGGAAAGAAGAACAGAAGAAAATGGGGATGAAGGAGATAGAATTTTATTGAGATAAGGAAACAGATAACATTCCAATAGGCCGACTCATTACACCCTCCGTCCCTCTCCTTATACCACCTAGAATCATCTCCCTAACAAACCCAACAACTTGCACAATGGAAAACACGCCCGCCTACTTCGGTGCAAACCCTCAACGATCAATTACAAGGGTATAATAGTAAAAGACTTGCGTAAATATTATTATTTAATTTAAATAGGAAATATAATTAGCTAATAACGTGACATATCTCTCCTCCTCAGCATTGCCTTGTCCTCAAGGCAAAGGGAACTCTGGAAATGAAGCTCTGGTCTTCTCTACATCTTCCCATGTAGCCAATTCAGCATCTAAGTTGACCCATTTCATCTTCCATTGGACTACAGGGGCATTTCCCCGCTTAATGGTTCTGATCTCTAAGATTTGTTCTGGGTAAGCAACCAATTGACCATCAGCAATAGTAATAGGCAAAGAATTAGCCACCCTAGCATTGATTCCCTTATATTTCTTAAGCATGGAGACATGGAACACTGGATGTATTTGTGATCCTGGGGGTAACTCCAATTTGTAAGCAACCTGATTGATCTTCTCGATGATTTTATAGGGGCCGAAATATCTTGCAGACAGTTTAGCATTCCTCCTCATTGCCACTGAATGTTGCCTGTAGGGCTGCAATTTTAGGAAAACCAGATCACCCACTACATAACTCCTGTCCTTCATGTGCATATCTGCGAAGTGTTTCATCCTCCCTTGAGCATAAGATAGCTGATCTTTCAATTCTTTGGCAATAACCTGTTTTTGTGTGAGAAATTGCTCAACAGTTGGGAACTGCTGGGCTGCAAAGCTTCCCAATGGAATGGACATAGATTTGTACCCATACAAGGCCTCAAATGGGGTCATATTCAAGGATGTATGGAAGTTGTTGTTGTACCAAAACTCAACCATTGTCAGCCACCTACTCCACTGCTTAGGCCTTAAAAAGCACAAACATCTAAGATAGAGCTCCACACATTGGTTTACTCTCTCTGTTTGACCATCAGATTGAGGATGGTAGGCTGAGGAGAGTGATAATTGCACCTCTGACAGCTTCATGAGGTGCTTCCAAAAGTGCTAGTAAAGATCTTGTCTCTGTCAGACAATATCTTGGGGAAGTCCATGATATTTATACACATGATGGAAAAATAGTTCTGCTATTTCCTCAGCACTATAGTGAGATGGAAGTGCTACAAAGTGCCCATATTTCGTCAGTCTATCAACTATTACCAAAATAGCAGTTTTACCATCTGAATTAGGAAGCCCTTCCACAAAATCCATACTAATGCCTTGCCATGCTTGAATAGGAATCTGTAATGGTTGCAGCAAACCAGGATAGGGGTCATGAGAGTCCTTGCATTGCTGACAAGTAAGGCAATCATTGATCATCTTCTGTATGTCTCCCTTTAGGCCTGGCCAATAAAATAGGTTAATGATCCTCCTATAGCAAGCATTAATCCCATAATGCCCTCCAATAGGCCCCATATGCACCTGGTGTAGGATTTGCTTTCTCAAGTTTCCATTTTCCCCAACATAAATCTTCTCCTTGTACCTCAAAAGTCCATTTTGCAAAGTGAAACCTGGCCAAGATTGGGGATCAGCAATTCGCACTGATTTTGTTAGAGGACCAAGAATCACCATTGTAACTGTCCTTTATCTGTTCACAAAGCATAAGATGTGCCCTCAATGTGTGGTTGTCTTGAAAGAGCATCGGCCACAATATTATCCCTTCCTTTTTGTATTCAATGATAAAATCCATCCCCAAGAGCTTAGAGACCCCCTTCTGTTGTAGTGAAGTAGTGGCTTTTTGGTCTAATAGATACTTTAGACTCTGTTGGTCAGTTCTAATCACAAATCTTCTCCCCTGTAAATAGTGCTTCCATTTTGTAACAACCATGATTACCCCAAGTAGTTCCTTCTCATAGATGGACAAACCTAACTCCTTAGTATTGAAAGCCTTACTTAAATAGGCTATATGCTTGCCTTGTTGCTGCAGGATAGCTCCAATTCCCTTGTTGCAAGCATCTGTTTCAACACAAAAGGGAGAGAAAAGTCTGCCAGAGTTATAATTGGGGTCATGCACAGGCTCCTTTTGAGATCATCAAAGGCTGCCTGAGCCTCTGGACTCCACCCAAACTTGTCCTTTTTTAACAACTCGGTGAGAGGTTTATCTATTCCACCATACCCTTGGATGAATCTCCTATAAAATCCGGTCAAACCCAGAAAACCCCTTAGTTCGGTTACATTAGTAGGTGCCGGCCAATTCTGAATTGCCTGGATCTTTTTTGTTTCAGCTTGCACCTCCCCATTCTGTATCACATGTCCCAAATATCCCACCTTATTTTGGGCAAAAAAACACTTACTAGATTTGGCATAAAAATGGTGCTGCTCCAATAAACTCAGTACCATCCTTAAATGTTGAATATGGGAAGCAAAATCAGGGCTATATATAAGTATATCATCAAAAAATACTAACACAAACCTCCTGAGGTAAGGCTGCAATAGGTTGTTCATGGCCTTTTGGAAGGTTGCAGGCGCATTGGTTTAGCCGAAGGGCATAACTCGGAACTCGTAATGCCCACTGTGAGTCACAAATGCTGTTTTATGTATGTCCTCCTCTTTCATTCTGATTTGGTGAAAGCCTGACCTCAAATCTAACTTGGTGAACCATTTAGCACCTCCCAACTCATCAAGTAGATCATCAATGATTGGTATGAGGTACATGTCCTTCACAGTGAGGTCATTAAGCCTTCTATAGTCCACACACATCCTCCAAGTTCCGACTTTCTTCCTTACTAAGAGCATAGGCGAGGCAAATGGGCTGTTACTCTCTTGGATAATACCTTGTTGCATCATTTGTTCAATAAGTTGTTCTACTTCTCCCTTTTGGTGATGAGGATATCTATAGGTCCTTAATTTAAAAGGCTCTGTTCCTTCCTTCAAACTGATACCATGTTCTAATTCTCTTTTTGGGGGCAATTATGTTGTCTCCTCAAACACTGCTTAAATTCTTGTAGCAAGGACTGGATTTGTAAGGGTATGTGGTCCCTTATTGGTGGTTCCATCACTTTCATCCCACTAAGACATCCAAAATGTCCATATGTCCCTTTTTTGAAGTGCCTCGTGAAACTGCTGCCACTTATTAATTTCAATTGAGCAACAACACCCTTCAACACAATCTCAGTTCCTTCTCTTTTAAAAGACATTTGTAGCTGATTAAAGTCCAAAGTCATTGGTCCATGTTTCTTCATCCAATCTACCCCCAATACCATGTCACAACCCCCTAGTTTTATCAACCTTACATCATGTTGAAACCTATAATATTGCATTATCCAGGGAAGGTTTGGGCATTGCATATCACTAACCATCCTAGTGCCATCTGCTATAGTTTACCATAGGTCTAGTAGCTTCAATAATACAATTGAGTTCTTTGGCCACAATAGTGTCTAGAAAAGTGTGTGAACTACCACCATCAATAAGTATGTTTATTGGTTTCCTCTTTAACTCCCCCGAATTTTAATTGTACTTGAGTTTAACTGCCCTGACATGGAGCTAAGGATAATTGTGAGCTCTCCATAGGTTCTTCTACTGCGATTTTGGCCAATGTTGGATCGGGTTCAGCCACTATCTCACACACTCTTCCTCATCATCTGCTAACATAAAATGGAGCTGTTGGTTCTTGCATTTATGGCCAGGGTGATACTTCTCGTCACATCTAAAACATAGGCCATTGGCCTTCTTGCCTTGGAGTTGATTTGGGGTAATAACCTTTTGGGTAGTATGTTGAAGGACCTCTCTTCCTTTATCTGTTTGTTTGCTGGGAAAGGAGAGAATCTAGAGCCAACCCCTCCAGAAGAAGAATGGTTCGCCTTAATGCCCCCTTTTGTTTTTAGAACGAAGTTCCCCACCATAGACTCATGAGCCCTAGCTACTTGTAGAGCCTTTTCTAGTGTTGTAGGTTCGTGAATCTTAACCATTCCCCTGATTTCCTCTGCCAAGCCTCCAACAAAACAGTCAATATAGAACCTCTCTGTCAAATCAGGATTCTGTTGAGCCACATACATCATAAGCTCCTCAAACTTCCTTTGATACTCTTCAATCGTACCAGTTTGCTTAAGGTCTCTAAATTCCCCAACTAGATCACTCAAAATATGTAATGAGAACCTTTTACACAACGCATTACTGAAATCTTCCCACGTCACGCAAGGGTGGCGGAGCCTCCATCCACCATGCCATAGATCTGCTGCACCCCTAAGATAGATCACAGCAATCCGTACTTGCTGAGTTGGTTCAATCTCATGGACAAGGAAGTACTCTTCACATTTTCGAATCCATTCCTTAGGCCCAACTCCATCAAATGTTGGTAAATCTAACTTGGGCAACTTATGGGCAAGCTCTCTTTGGTGTTGTACTTGACCGGCAACCCCAGTTTCTAGTGGAATTGTTGGTTGATTGACATGCCTAGTTGGTGTTGGTAACAATGGGGGATTTGCAGAGATCTGCTGTGAATTGGTCTTCCTCACATCTTCAGATAAAGAGGCCATCATCAACATCAATTCATCGAATCGTTTGGACAAATCATCTACCTTCTTACCTGTTTCAATTTGCCCGACCTTCAAATCTTCAATAGAACGATGATGCTGCTTCAGTTGCTCATCGGCAGTTTGTTTGGCTCTTGTTCCGTCGGCCATGGCTCCACAGATCGGAGGATCGACTTCTCTGATACCAGATGTCACGTATTTGAATATAAATCGGATAATTAACGGATAAAAGCACCGAAATATGCAGAAAGGGGAAAGAAGAACAGAAGAAAATGGGGATGAAAGAGATAGAATTTTATTGAGATAAGGAAACAGATAACATTCCAATAGCTGACTCATTACACCCTCCGTCCCTCTCCTTATACCACCTAGAATCGTCTCCCTAACAAACCCAACAACTTGCACAATGGAAAACACGCCCAGCTACTTCTGGTGCAAACCCTCAACAGTCAATTACAAGGGTATAATAGTAAAAGACTTGCAGAAATATTATTATTTAATTAAAATAGGAAATATAATTAGCTAATAACGTGACAACTCTCTACCCAAATCCAACAGGATCTCTGTAATTTACAATGAAGTTATCAGTTTTCTGTAATTTATAATGAAGTTTTCAATTTTTGTCTTTAAATTATCCCCAAAAGGAGAAGAAGAGAATAAAAAAGCTAGTTTGGAATAATGTGGATCAAAGCTGGAGCTTTGGGAGGTAACATGCTGTTGCTTTTGCTGCTATTTTATTTATATTTGCATCTATTCCATTGATTTAATTTGGTTTTCAGTGCACTAGTTGGGATTTGTTAATTTAGCTTTCTTTTTGGTCGAATTTTATGTTATCCCTGCTGCTGTTGATATGTGATTCTTCAAACTAGATTGTTTTTACTGCATATGTCTATTAGTCTTTTTATCTGCTCTTTCTTTAATGGTAGTGTTCTTCCATGAGCATAAAGTTACTGTCTTGATGGTCTTGACTCTTCAAAGTTCTTGCTGAATGCATCATGCTTTTTTTATTTGGTGTTCTCCTTTTCTATGTTAAAAGAAGAAAAGGAAGCAAGTAATGCTTTCCATGAGGATAAAATTGCTATCTTGGTGTCTCTTGGGCATAGTATAGTTTAGTTGTTAAAGAGCTTGGGTGTTGTAGTGAGTGTGGGAGTTTGCATCGTGTATGGAGCGACCCCTCTCAGCAGCAAAAAGGTGAGATACTTCCCTCAATTTACATCCTCAACTGATCCTTGGGACAGGGTGGTGGGGGCACAGTTTGGGTTGGGGTTCAATTTTTTCAAAGTTGCTATCTTGGTGTACGTCTGGACTCGATACAGCTTTAGCAGCATGTTTGAATTGATCCTGTTTTTTCTATGTAAAAGAAGAAAAGGAAGAAAGTAGTGTTTTCAATGAGGATAAAGGTGCTGCTATGTTGGTGTCTTAGATTCTTCATTTTCTTTTCTTTTTTATTACTAAATACATGTATTAGTTGCATGTTCGATTTGATCCTCAATAGACCCAAACAAAGTTTGATCGTCTATTGAATTATATTTATTTTGGTTCTAATACACAACAATGCCTAAATGAATGAGTTTCAGAACCAGGAACCAGATCTTCCAATTTGGCGTTATGGACCACGGTAGGGTTGGGAATCACAGTAGGTCTTTATTCTTCTCGTAAGTGGATCGAATACTTTAACAGAAACCTAGGTGTCTTGGCACGAGAAGAAAATGACAATGGGATTGACCGATTACCAGATGATATTCTAGGTGATATTGTTTCACGGTTAAAAGCCATTGAAGCAAGACGAACAAGCATTTTGTCCAAAAGGTGGAGGAAAATTTGGACCATGAAAGGTATTTTGATGTTCTCCTGCCATGCCACAATTGATGTGGGGTATCATTATGCTTATACTGCTAGGCAAAGATTTTTGAAAGCCGTCAATCAAAGCCTACATCTTTACTCCGGTCGTGAGTTGAAAACATTTTATGTGCACTGTTGCTTTTTGAATGTTCATACATGTCATCTTGTACGGTGGATGCAAACTCTTGCTAGGCTTGATGTTGAAGAGCTTTATCTCGGCCATTCTTGTTCGACATGCAATGGTGAGCCGCTTGATAAAGCGTTTATCTTCTCTTTTAAGCTTATCGATGGATTAAACAGGTTAAAGTATTTAGATTTAACTTCCTGCTATGTGGAAACCACTTTTGTCGGTCAATGTAACTCACTTGTGAGGTTAAATTTGCGGGGCGTGCGATTGCTTAGTCACGAATTGTCTGATATTTTAATGTCGTGTCCGAACCTTACAAGACTATGTTTGGAACGTTGTGAATTGCCTCTGAATCTAAGAATCTCTGGGCCAAACCTCAAGTTGGAGACTTTTCGATTAGATGCTTGCTATCATGTGCAAAAACTCGAGATCTCAGATATCAATATCGTTAGCCTCCTGATCCATATTCATAGCGAAGTAGAAATTTCCTTGTCCTCCGTTCCAAAGCTCAAACGCCTGCATCTTAGAACTCCTCGGATGCATTATAGTTTCAAGGATGCTGCAAGGGATCTGCCTCTGTTAAAGTACTTAATTATCCAAACTACATATCAGGTAATGGATGAGATTTTGTGAATTATGTATGTAATGTTGTCTCTCTTTGTGTAACCTCTATATTTGTATTTCCTACAATTTTACTGATACGTTTCTGACCCCAACCCCCACCTACACAAAGATCCTGCGATTGCCCTCAACATTTCAAGCGTTTGGCAACGTTAAGATATTATGTCTTCTTACAAAAGGTTGTCCTTACGGGGAAACTTGCGAGGAAGTGGATCTATGGAATTTCGCTCCAGTTTTGGTTGCGCCCCGCTTTTGGAGGAATTTTATCTTACGGTAAGCAAGTGTAACCTTTAAGTTGCATTTTTGGCATTTCTACATACATAATGACTATTATTTTTCTTTTAGATTCTCATTTTAAGGAGTAAATTCACTCGTATTCATATCATTTATTTATTTTGCTGTTGGTGTCCTCCCTCCTTAGATATGTTTGTCTGAACGATAGAGGGTCCCCTAGATATAAGAGTGTTTCGTGTCAATTGTTGCAGCAGAATCGTTGTAGCGCGCCGTAGCATTTTCCTTGTCTTTTAATTGACATCCAATATCCCATGTTCTTTTCAAAACTAAGGTTATGCTTTTAGATCATTTACTTTTTACATGTAGGTATAAAGGGGGAATAAAATGCTTGTAAATCTCCCCCCTCCTTGAAAAAAACAGTCATTTAGCTGTGTACTTGATTCTCGAGGTACGCAGTATATTTCAGATGCCCTTTCTTGGGGCGCATGCATCATGCATGTAATGGCTCACAACACTTAACGGCAAATGATATGTCAGAGTCAAGCTGTGTGTGTGTGTGTGTGACAAATAGATTAACCCTTCTTGTTCACTTGTTCGAAATCCTACTAGAAGGTATATGTATTTATTCATGAATATGTCTCTTCATGTGCTATAAAACAATAATGGATGCAATTTTTTTTTATGGCAAAAATACACACACACACAGGTAGGAGGTCCTGTTTGTAAAAGAATAAGACAGCCGACAGAGTGGCCTGTTTTGCAGCATAAACACCTTACACGTATGGAGTTGTCCGGATTCACCTATACGCTAAACGAGCTTGAATTCGCGAAATTCATAGTAAGAAATACCCAAGTGCTCCGAACCCTTCGACTCTGGCCATGTTTTAGAAGATTTGAAGCAGACTGTTTTTATTTTGAAGATGGAAAATATTTACAACAGATAGACATTGAAGAAGCGGTATCAGCATACCTAAAAGGGCATTTTCTTTCCAGGCATGCCGTATTGGAGTTTTAGTGGATTAATTAGGGATAATGATGCTTTTGTTTCATGATTTTTTCACCTTGGTCCCTGATGTTTCGTGGATATGAGAGTTGTTAATGGCAACACAAAGAACCCACTTTTAAGATACCATGATGGTATTCAATCAGACATCGAATATCCATTCACTCCTGGTAATGTAGTACCTCCATGTTGTTTTTATTTATTTATTTTAATCTTTTTGACAATCTTTCTATTCTATCCTTTGTATCCATTCGCCTTTTAAATTCTTTGATGACAATCTTTCTATTCTATCCTTTATATCCATTCGCCCTCCTTTTAAGTGGCGTAGTATTCTGAAGGGGCGGGATTTGCTGTTGAGCGGCATCAGATGGAGGATAGGAGATGGGTCCTTGGTTTTCGTTTTCTATGATGCTTGGACCACACTTACGCTGTCTTTCTGTATGCCTTTTGCGGGGCATGCATGCCCTCTACGAGGCAATGTAGCGGATTTAATGATACCGGGAACGCGACATTGGAACGCCAAGCTAGTGAGGGAGTGGTTTCCCTCTTGGGAGTGTAATGCAATTATGACCGGAGAGATGTCTATACGGTCAAGTCAGGGCAGGGGCGGCTCCAAGTGAGAGTCTTATGGGTCAATTGACCCCAAACCAAAAAAAATGAAATTCTATGTATTTTTTTACATTATTTAAATTTTTATACATTAATATGTACTAACTGACCCGTTAATTTTTTTAAAAATTGACCCTTGACCCATAATTCTACTTGGTTTTTTAAAATTAATGCTTATAAACTTATAATACGATGTGTCGTTCGCGATCTCCGACCCGTGTCGTAGAATTCCTGCAACCGCCTCAGAGTTGGTGTATCATTTGATAGTCTCTCTACAGGACGGGCCGATCTATGAGGGGAGGGGCATCTTCGTCGGTAGGTTCGGATAGTGTGTGAAGGCAGTGTTGGGGCCTTGTCATTCAGCCGCGAGTTGCACATTTTCTATGGCAATGTTTGCATGATTTGTCTTCCCGTTGCGCGGAATTTAGAAAGGAGAGATCTGAGAGTAAACACGTGCCTTGTTTGCGGTCGGATGGATGAGTCAGTGTGGCATGTTCTCTTTCAATGCCATCTTGCTGCTTGAGTTTGGGAGTTGACCCTTGTTGATAGGCTGGTGCGGGCAGTTATAGCTACATAATTTAAAGACTTCTTCTCCCAGCTGCAGCATGGGTTGACACAAGAGAAGGTGGCAGAGTTTGTAGGGGTCATGTGGCACATATGGAAGGCCCGCCACGAGCCGTGTTCGATGGTCAGGCAGTATATGTTTCACGGATTTGGTCCACTGCACACAGGGCGGCACAAGAGTATAGGGAAGCTTGGAGTTTAGCTCAGCCATCTCATACGGGCCCTCGACTAGCATCTCTGTGGGCGGCTCCGGTCGTAGAGGTGGTGAAGTGTAATGTGGATGCCTCATCTACGGCATCCAGATCGGGAGCAGGAATAATCTTTCGGAATCATGAGGGTGCCATTCTTGCGGGGTACTCTTTTCATTTTGATCTGGGTATCGAAATGGTGCTACTGGAGATGCGTGCAATTTTGTTGGCTCTTGTGGAAGGCCACCGTTTAGGTATGACACGTTTGATTGTGGAGAGTGACAATTGGACGTGTGTGCGGATGTTGCTTCATGTGGAGGAGGACCTCTCTCCCCTTGGTTGCCTACGGCAGGATTGCTTCTCTGAGGCATCCCAGTTTACTTTTATGCAGTCTACTTTTGTTACGCATTTTTGCTCTTCAATTTGAGCCCAAATACGATACCCTTCCGACGTATATTTTGAAAGACGAAAAAATATTTGTATTAACCGGAGCGCTTTTTCTTATAAACGACCGTAACTTTTGATTTAGAACACCGATCATCAAAATTGTTTCACCAAAGTTCATATTTTTTTTTATCTTCATTTTGAGACCGCGTTTGATACCTTTTCGACGTAGTATTTGAAAGCCGAATTTAATTGCAGCATTTACACTAACACATTATCAATCGTATCAGTATCAGGCTAATTTAAAGCTTAATTCAAGTGACTACATCAAGGCACACATAGCTGGCTCATATAAGACTCATTTAAGGCTTAATTCAAGTGATTAACTATTAAGCCTATGTCAAGTTTATGTTGTTTTGATTGATAAAAGGAATATCATAGATTAACTTGATTAAGGTGTGGTGTTTATAACATGCATGTTCAGCAGTTAATCACTTGAATTAGGCCTATCTATTGTATTAAGGCACACAGTATCGGTATCGGTATCGCATCGATATCGCAATATCGAAATCGATGCAATTGCTTATGAGGTAATCAGTATCATTTAAGGCTTAATTCAAGTGACTACTTCAAGGCAGACATATATGGCTTATATAAGGCTCAATTAAGGCTTAATTCAAGGACACAATATCATATCTGGCTCATATAAGGCTCATATAAGGCAAAAAAAAAACCTTCAACAAAATGCTTCTTGCATATTTTCCTCATATTTGCAGTGAAGTAAAGCTCCAATCTTTGCATATCTTTCTTAAATTATCAGCAATAATTGGCAGAAATTAATGCCCAAATAAACATCAAAAATGGCAAACCATAATAGAAGAAAGAACAGTCCAAAAAAACAGCAACAATGGCAGAAGAATAAAGCTCCAATCTTTACATATTCCACTCAAATTAACACCAACAACAACGAATTCAACAAAGAAAAATAGCCGAAAAGTAATACCCAAACTTTGTACATTTTCCCCCTTCAAATCAACACCCATAATAGCAGAAAACAGCAAAAATGCAGAAACTAAAGCCCCAAAAAAGAAATGGAACAAAACATGCAACTAGTAAAATAATGAGACTACTTCAAGGCATGTAATCATTATCATTTAAGGCTTAATTCAAGTGACTACTTCAAGGCACGCATATCTGGCTCATATCTGTTCATATAAGGCAAATTACTGATACCGATCGATACGATATCGTTACCGATATCGATACGATACGATACGATATTGATACGATCGATACGATCGATTTTCGGAATATCAAACATGGAAAACTTGTTCTAAACTTCAGGCCCAAAACTTGTTCTAAACTTCAGGTCACTTATTTACAACCACATTGTTCAACTTTCCAAACTCCAGGCTGAAATGCAAACATGACATATATTTTGAAAACCTCAAGCTGCTTCAAAATCTCATTGATAATCCACTCATTTCAACTTGATCATTCTTGTATGTACTCATAATCCTACTAACACTAAGGAGGACTCCAAAATAGTTATGGCTCAACAATATATTCATGGTCCCAAATAGCTTTATCAAATACCAATGGCTATCTCAGCTATACATGACAATACCCTCCCCTGTAAAGCTTCCATGTCCCTCATGGAAGTGGAAAAATCCGGGAACTGGGACATTCAAAATTCAGTATCAGTATCGTATCAGTATCACTGGAAAGAAAATGGGTCATATGAGAAATCCATTGGGAAACATTATTCAATGGAAGACAACCAACTTTATACTATGAAAGTACTAGTTAAAGATGAGGTTTTCCCATCTGATGCCTTTTTTTAAAATCTGTTGGTCTACATTCAAAGTAGCAACATCAAGAAAGCAACAACAACTTCAATATAATCTTGTACAAAACATAAGCGAAGAAATAATCTTGGCAAGGTGATCACTCCATGGAATGTTGAATTGAATACTCTTGTTTCATGGCTCTTTTTTAGTGCATCAACATTTGCCCAGCCAATTAACTATGCCAAAACAAACCAGCAACAAAGCTTTATTTCAAGAAAAACAAAATTATAAAGTCCCATATGATACCTTTCAACCAAGAAATTAGTGGTATTATATGTATGATCTGATGTATCTGCTCTTCTTGGAATCTTTTTTTGGACAATTAATTCACAAAATTAGCAAACCATCCTGAGCTTAAATCCTAGAACAAAAGCCAAATGCCACAAAACATTGTCTCAACTATTCCAAAGAACAAGACAAATAAATAAGATCATCACCCAACATTAAACACCGAAAAATGAATCATGCAGCTACCGGTTCAATTCTAGGAAGCAATATTTTAAAAGAATATTGAGGGGTTAAGACGAGCTTAATACAACATGTAGCAGCTTATTAAATTCCATGAGCTATCCAAAACCATCATCAAGCTAAACTTCCAGCAATTTGAATGTCTTATCAGCATTCAAACACAAATCACAACACCAATGAGCTCAATACTAAATTTAAAAGTCCCATAATTTAAAAGGTATTGGAAGAGATGGAAATAGTGGAGCCAGCAGAAACAGTCCCAGAATCAATGAAACTAATCATCAGCCTGAATCTGGAGAGGAGAATGGAGATGTTGCAGACACAGAGTTATGTCGAATAAAAGGAACACTATCCAATCGCTTTAAACTCTGCTGTTTTCTCCCTCGGCAACACTATCCAATCGCTTAAAGCAGCTGTAATCACGGCTTTCCGTGACCGTAAACCTCTCCTCTCCGCCGGAATCGGAATCCTCCTCGCCGGTGTAAAGCTGAATTGATCGTTTTTACGATTTAGATGAACATTTGAAGTAGTAGTAGTAAACAATGCAGAGGAGAGTGTAGCAGAGAACAATTGCAGAGAGACAAGAACATCAAATAAATCAGAGATGATACGTAGAAGAAGGAGGTGATTTTCGTTCTCTTTCCTCCAATTAATCAACGGAATCATGGTTTCCATTGCTTTTGCTGAAGATTGCGCTGAAAGGTTTTGACGGAAATACTCCAGATCTGATTCAAATAGGGGTATATTCGTCCGATGAAATTTATTTGTCCTTAAAAAATGCAACTAAAAAAAGTGGCTATAAATTAGCACTTAAATTAAGGGAAAAAAAAAATGGACTATAAACTAATTTTTCTCATGGCGGGTTTTAGGGTTTTCCGGCGGGGGGGGTTCATGGGGGTTTTAGGGGTTCATGGGGGTTCATGGCGGGTTTAGGGTGGTTTTTCCGGCGGGTTTTGGGGTTTTCCGGTGGGTTTTAGGGTTTTCCGGCGGGTTTTAGGGTTTTAGGGGTTCAGCGGGTTCATAGGGTTGAGTTTTCCGGCGGGGGTTGAGTTTTCCGGCGGGTTTTGGGTTTTCCGGCAGGTTTAGGGTTCAGGAGAAGGGCATAAATGGAAAAAAAAAAAACGAACCTATTTGGACAATTAAAATTGAGAGGAACATATTTAAAAATAAGAGGCCTTTGACAAGCCCTTTTAAATGAAGGCCCCTTAATTATATTCAAGTAATATTATTGTCATTTTAATGTTAAGTTAAACATTAACTACTTTTGTTTATATATGTGTTTTTGAAAACTGCGACAGTCAAATAGAAACGGATGGAGTATTTTTTTATTCTCGACACAGGATAATAATTTATGGTATAAATTGATATTTGCAACATATATAATGACACAATACATAAATGTACCGTTATACATCCTCTGGTTAATTTATTAACTAATAAGCTATAATTTTAAAAGAAGCAACGTCATTTCATGCTTGCTAATTTGCAATGAAGTAATGGTTTTACATTATCTCATTAAATTACTAAACAATAAATCATTGGTGCATCAAATAATATTTAATCGTAAAAAATTGTTTCAGACTTTCAGGTTCTTCCTCTAAAAAAAAATGTTTCAGGTTCAAGCATGACAAAGTACTTGTAATTGATATTTTTTTTATAACAAAGAATCTGTATAAAAAAAAATCAAAATCGTTCGTATATTTTTTTTGTTGTTGAGGAAAACATAACATCATATAATCAGCCAAAGCTGCTAAACATGTAGAGCGGATATCATTTGGGGGGTCTGATCCCCATGAAGTTACACTATGGCTAAGGAGACCGAGTCTAGAAAGCACATGCGTCGGGACATTTACCGAACGCCGAATAAAAATAGACTGCATAAAAGTAAATTGGGATGCCTCAGAGAGGCAATCCTGCCGTAGGCAACCAAGGGGAGAGAGGTCCTCCTCCACATGAAGCAACATCCGCACACACGTCCAATTGTCACTCTCCACAATCAAACGTGTCATACCTAAACGCTGGCCTTCCACAAGAGTACCCCGCAAGAATGGCACCCTGATGATTCCGAAAGATTATTCCTGCTCTCGATCTGGATGCCGTAGATGAGGCATCCACATTACACTTCACCACCTCTACGACCGGAGCCGCCCACCGAGATGCTAGTTGAGGGCCCGTATGAGATGGCTGAGCTAAACTCCAAGCTTCCCTATACTCTTGTGCCGCCCTGTGTGCGTGGACCAAATCCGTGAAACATATACTGCTTGACCATCGAACACGGCTCTGCAGCGGGCCTTCCATATGTGCCACATAACCCCAACAAACTCTGCCACCTTCTCTTGTATCAACCCATGCTTCAGCTGGGAGAAGAAGTCTTTAAATTCTGTAGCTATAACCGCCTGCACCAGCCTATCAAAAAGGGTCAACTCCCAAACTCAAGCAGCAAGGTGGCATTGAAAGAGAACATGCCACACTGACTCATCCATCCGACCGCAAACAAGGCACGTGTTTACTCTCAGATCTCTCCTTTCTAAATTCCGTGCAACGGGAAGACAAATCATGCAAACATTGCCATAGAAAATGTGCAACTTGTGGCTGAATGACAAGGCCCCAACACTGCCTTCACACACTATCCGAACCTACCGACGAAGATGCCCCTCCCCTCATAGATCGGCCCGTCCTGTAGAGACTGTCAAATGATACACTAACTCTGGGGCGGTTGCAGGAATTCTGAGACACGGGTCGGAGATCGAGAACGACACATCGTATTATAAGTATTAATTTTAAAAAACCAAGTAGGATTATGGGTCAAGAGTCAATTTTTAAAAAAATTAGCAGGTCAGTTAGTATTAATTAGCACGTTCTCTCACCGTCCCGTACTCTTCTAGCACGCGTCGCTCCTCATCATCGGGTGGGGTCCATTCAGGCAGATCGTGGCCGCGCTCGTCCTCTACGTTCATGTTGTGAAGAATTAGGCAAGTGAGCATCACTTTTCAAGTTCACTTGTCTTCGTTAGACGTGCTGGGTGTGCAAAATGTGACGATCGAATAGATTAACTATGATATTATTACTAGTGTCAAACAATATTTGAGAGTGATTTTTTTTTCTTTCCAAAACACGTTATCAAATAGTATTGATAATGTCACAACAAAATGACCACAACATTATACAACACACTTTGGAGTCGTTGATTATGATGTGAGACCTATTGAATCATACGTGTCCCAAAAATTTCAATGGTTTAAAAGTTTGTTGTCCATATTTTGTTCTGGCACCAGCATTTCTCGTTATCAAATACAGTATCAAACATTAATTAAAAATTAGATATTATTATTAAGAAAACATGATTACAACTTAAAACAAACAGTTAAATTTATATAGATAATGTAATTAGAACTTATATTATATATAACAATATTAATGATTTGAAAATTTATTAGTATTTTAAGCAATAGATGTATGAAAATTTATAACCACTACACCATCTAATCAATTACACACCATCTACTTTTTACCACCACTACACCATCTAATCAATTACACATCATCTATACAATTTTTCTACATTTTTCAACCAATACTTTTCATCAACATCACCTGACATGGTCTGTTCCACGGTACCAATTCACATGCACCATTACGGCTGCTCTAAGAAGTAGTTTGAAGTTTGAACCATCAACAGATGCTAAAAAGAAAACAAAACTGAAATAGTGAAATAGTTGGCATTAGGTTTTGACTTTAACTTTAGGGAGGTTAACAATGTGACTGATGCGGTTTTCTAAAAATGCCACAAGCTATTAATGTTTTTTTGTTGGTGAAACTGAAAATTGGGGTTGGGCCTGATCGCTTGCCTTGTTTTACTTGTTTTTGTTTGTTTTGCTTTGAGGAGTACAGTAATGTATTTTCTCAAATGTGCTACTCTGTCTCACATTTGCATTCTGTAACTTTTTTTTTGAAACAGCAATATATATAATATATATATATATATATATATATATATATATATATATATATATATATATATATATATATATATATATATATATATATATGTCTGTTAAAAATATAAAGTAGTCTTGCTTTGATTTTTCTCTTGATTCTTGTTAAAGTTTCTGTGGTATTACATTCATTGTTGCCATAGAATCATTGACACTAAGATTATAATATTATATACCGGTGGTAGGGGAAATGGTATGTGCACTACGCATATTCCACCACATGCTTTATATCCATAGATTAAAATGAAGGATCATGTATTCTCACGAGTCACAACACAATGAATGATGTTGATAGTGTTGTAAAGTAGGTTGTGTATAAAATATGTGTCGAATGTATCATCACTCGTATTGGTAGCTTAAAAGGTGGGGGGTTCTTTTTGTGCTATTGGTCTACTTTGTGGATGGAAAAGTGCTTCACTATTGCATGTCTAATCAACGTCACCTTCTTGGATCAAAGTCCAAGATGACTTCTTTTCTCTCTTTTCTATTTATTTACTCCCGTAGTTCCTATTTGACCGACGTAGTTTAGTTGCCGAAAATAAAAATTCATTTTTATCAATCGTTGTTATATTTTCAAAATACTATTTATTACATTTATATCTACACTTATTTAGTAATGAATGAGAGATTGAAAACAACATAGTATTAATTAATGGGGCATTCATTTAAGTGACCTCGCGGGAATGAAGTTTTGCTTAAATGACCTTTGACCAAAGGGGAAGGATAAATGATGGTGAAAATTCGAAAATACCCCTAAATTCAAACTCATTTCATTTCCCCCCTTCCAAATTCAGATTTAAACCACTCTTTCCTTCATATTTTTAAACAACCCATCTTCTTCCTCCACTCATTTTCTTCTCCACCATCTTCTTCTTCAACATATCTTCCGGCGGGTGGGGTTCATGGGGGTTTTAGGGTGGTTCATGGCGGGTTTTGGGGTGGTTCACGACGGGTTTTGGGGTGGTTCATGGCGGGTTTTAGGGTTTTCCGGCCGGTGGGGGTTCATGGGGGTTTTAGGGGTTCATGGCGGGTTTAGGGTGGTTTTTCCGGCGGGTTTTGGGGTTTTCCGGTGGGTTTTAGGGTTTTCCGGCGGGTTTTAGGGTTTTAGGGGTTCAGCGGGTTCATAGGGTTGAGTTATCCGGCGGGGGTTGAGTTATCCGGCGGGTTTTGGGTTTCCGGCAGGTTTAGGGTTCAGGAGAAGGGCATAAATGGAAAAAAAAATAATTGAACCT
Organism: Gentiana straminea; assembly: GCA_036785695.1. NCBI lineage: Eukaryota > Viridiplantae > Streptophyta > Magnoliopsida > Gentianales > Gentianaceae > Gentiana > Gentiana straminea. The sequence goes on along the minus strand of JAVUPR010000412.1, from coordinate 1,925,509 downwards.
ATTTGGACAATTAAAATTGAGAGGAATCTATTTAAAAATAAAAGGCTTTGACAAGCCCTTTTAAATGAAGGCCCCTTAATTATATGTTAATACTATGTTGTTTTCAATCTCTCATTCATTACTAAATAAGGGTAGATATAAATGTAATAAATAGCATTTTGAAAATGTAACAACGATTGATAAAAATGAATTTTTATTTTCGGCAACTAAACTACATCGGTCAAATAGGAACTACGGGAGTAAATAAATAGAAAAGAGAGAAGAGAAGAGAGAAAAGAAGTCATCTTGGACTTTGATCCAAGAAGCTGACGTTGATTAGACATGCAATAGTGAAGCACTTTTCCATCCACAAAGTAGACCAATAGCACAAAAAGAACCCCCCATCTTTTAAGCTACCAATACGAGTGATGATACATTCGGCACATATTTTATACACAACTTACTTTACAACACTATCAACATCATTCATTGTGTTGTGACTCGTGAGAATACATGATCCTTCATTTTAATCTATGGATATAAAGCATGTGGTGGAATATGCGTAGTGCACATACCATTTCCCCTACCACCGGTATATAATATTATAATCTTAGTGCCAATGATTCTATGGCAACAATGAATGTAATACCACAGAAACTTTAACAAGAATCAAGAGAAAAATCAAAGCAAGACTACTTTATATTTTTAACAGACATATATATATATTATATTTCAAAAAAAAAAATTGCAGAATGCAAATGTGAGACAGAGTAGCACATTTGAGAAAATACATTACTGTACTCCTCAAAGCAACAAAACAAAACAAACAAAAACAAGTAAAACAAGGCAAGCGATCAGGCCCAACCCCAATTTTCAGTTTCACCAACAAAAAATCATTAATAGCTAGTGGCATTTTTAGAAAACCGCATCAGTCACATTGTTAACCTCCCTAAAGTTAAAGTCAAAACCTAATGCCAACTATTTCACTATTTCAGTTTTGTTTTCTTTTTAGCAGTTGTTGATGGTTCAAACTTCAAACTACTTCTTACCGGACCAAATAATCTTGGGATAGATGATGATAGGGGAGCCAGCAGCTGTCACCCTTCACGTGCCTTTTTGATATGAGAGACTATCTCGTCCCCCCGGTGACTCCATAGTACATAGCAGCAGCAGTAGTAGCACCCACAAAGACCAGTGTGCCCCAAAATACAAAGGGGAGTACGGAAACAAGGTTTGAGGTGGTAGATGTAGATGGGACAGGAGGAGGGGGAGACACCATGTCTGAAGTTGAAGTACTTGGCATGTCTTCACGTGGTTTCTCCTAAAATTTATTTTCATGAAATCAATAAGCTTTTAACATAACTGGAAGCAATAAAAAGTTTAACAAAATTGGAAACAAAACGGTAAAAAATGAGACATTTTTTTAATACCAGCTCAGCGTCAGGAATATGTTTTAGTTCTTCATCATCATTGGCGGCTAGCTGTCTCGAACGACCTTTGGGGCAATTTATGGCGACTTCCATGCTGAAGTAACAGCCACACTGTAGATGACAGAAGCAACGTTTGTAAGGTTAAAAGACCTCTTCAACGTTCAGTTATGTTAACGAATTTCACAAACAACAAAGTTGCAACTTATACGTTATTGAGCGTTTGGGTGACAAGGGAACATACACTATGCTATTACAAACCTTACCAATCAACAGAATTGCACCTTTTTTTTTTTAATATGAATAAAACGAATTGGTGTTTGTTTTGTTAATTGGTTAATATCTAGGATTTCGCTTCTTTGACTAATTCTCTTCAAACAGATACCTAAAATATTGCCTAACAATCAAACACCTCTTCAGCATTCTGTTCTGTCAATAAATTTCACAAACAATGATTGAAAAAAAACAAATACCTGAGGGCAATGGAGGTTGAGGGGAAGTACAACGACAAATTTTATAATACAACCGTTGTAGCAAGGTTGTACTAAGTGGCATACATTACAACCATTCATTTCTAACCTCTCACACACGATAAAAGTGTATTATGTGAAATAGAATAAAAATGAGAGGCTATAATGTATGCCACTTGATACAACCTTCTTACAACCGTTGCACCATAAAGTCTCTGGAAGTACAACAGACACATCTTGATCTGATTGCTTAGTAGGAGTACCTTTGTGGACTTCTTCTTGATCTGAAAGTTCATAGTCGATCTTTCACATTCAATCCAAAAAGAAACAAAAGAAAAGCAACAACAAAACCCAAGCCAATTATTCAAATTCAATCCAGTAACCGTCAAATTCTATAAGAGTAACCGATTTACCTCGCATTTGTCCTATCGTCATCGGAAGCAGTCAAACTCTTTGCGATTGTGAAGAAATCCAAAATCGATGGAAATGGAGATTTGGTAACTAGGGTTTAGAGAAGAAATGGGGAAGGAGGGAAGCAGAGTTTCCTCTCTCTTTTCATTAAATCTCAAAAAGTTCTAAACATAAATAAATGGCTTATATACTACTACTATAAAAATAAAACCAAAAACAAATAAAAAACAAAAACGTAAAGAAATGCAACTCACCCAAATCTTACACTTACGTAGTTACGTTAGTTGTTTTTTTGTTTTTTTTTTTAAAATTCTTTTTTCCTAACGTGGGTACTATATTTTTTTTTTTTTTTTATTTTAGAATTTGTAATAGTGAATATTAGTTATAAGGTCATCGTTAGAGAATTAATGATCATTTAGGACACTTCGAAATCTTATTTAGTTATAAGGGCATTCTAATTTTAAGAATGAAACTTATTTAGTTATAAAGACATTCTAATTTCAGGTGGATAAAGAAGAAGAAGGAAGGAAGAAAAAAAAAAAAAAAAAAGGAAGCGCTCGATGGAGGAAAAAAAAATGCGCTGATGTTTGTTTGTTTGTTTTTTTTTTTTAAAAAAAAATTAAATTCACCATATTTCTAAAGGTTATATATTTTGATCTAAAACTCGGATCGTCAAAATTCTAAAGGATACGGTTTGATGTCTGATGCAGTGACATTGAGTCTGATGCAGGGACATTAATGACTTATGCAGTGACATTGATGTTTGATACAAGGACATTGATGACTTATGCAGTAACATTGATATTTGATGCAGGGACAATGATGTCCGATGCAGGGACATTGATGAATGATGCAGGGACATTAAGCTAAAAAAGGTCGTCAAATGATTCAATATCGTGTTAAAGAATTGAGAGATTCCACAATGAATCCAATTATCAGGAGGGCACAAACAACGTGTGGCCATTACAAGAAGTCATAGTAAAGAGTCTTTGTAGTTTCACCAAACTTGTACTTCTATCCATATTAAAAGCTCCACATTTGGAGAAATGCAAAACAAGAGCGAGAGTCGATCGATGTTAGGTTGTTAGGTTTTATGCAAGAACATTGACGACTTATGCGGTGACATTGATGTCCGATGCGGGGACATTGATGACTTATGCGGTGACATCGATGTCAAGAAAGCGACATTGATGACTATATTTACAATTAGATAACTGATGCAATGATATTGATGTCACAGCATATACAACTTGATACACACATTTGATAACTTTGTAAAGTAACTTTATTTCTTTGTTATCTTTAAATATTTGATTGATGTTTGTTTATTTGATTAGTGTTGGTTTTAATTTTCGATAACTTGGTAAAATAACTGTATTTCTTTTGTTTTTTTTTTTTGGTTTAAATGCATATTTTTACAACAAAAGGTATGCATAAATTGTTACAATAACATGTCACTGCATAAATCGTTACAATAACACGTCAGTGCATAATTCGATACAATAAGACATCACTGCATAGATCGCTACAATAAGAAGTCACTGCATAAATCGCTACAATGAGACGTCATTGCATAAATCGCTACAATGAGATGTCACTGATCAATGTTGTCAATGGATCGCGGCGGTCAATACATCATGGTAGTCAATGAATCGCGGCGGTCAATGCATCTGGGTGGTTAATGGATCCCGGTGGCCAATGCATCCGGGTAGGTGGTCAATGCATGACGATGATCAATACGTCACGTCGATTTTTATGAAAAAAAAATTGATTTTATGAAATTTATTCGGAAAAATATCAAATTTGATTTTAGAATAAATAAGACGAAAAATATGAATTTTAGTGAAAAAATTATGATGATCCGAGTTTTAGATCAAAATATATGACCTTTAGAAATATGGTGAATTAAAAATAAAAAATAAAAAACCCACCCACACGTTCAGTATGTTTTTTTTTTTAATTTTTTTTTTACTTTGAACGTTTTTTTTTCCTTCCTTTTTTTCCTTCTTCCTCTTTAACCACTTGAAATTAGAATGTCCTTATAACTAAATAAGTTTCTTTCTTAAAATTAGAATGTCCTTATAACTAAATAAGATTTCGGAGTGTCCTATTACCCCTAATAAGTTGAAAATCAGTATTTTTAAATAATTGGGCCATTGTAATATTTTCGACTTACTGGTTCAATCGATGGATTATTGGTTCAATTGATAGGTAAATATAATTAAAAATAATAATCTTATATTTAACACATAAATAATAATTAAAATATGACATTCGTAATCAATTTCAAGATATTCCAACATCCATATCATGGAAATTTCATAATAAAAGATTAATTTTGTTTAAAACTCTTCGATTTATTCTAAAAAAACACGGTTTGATAAATACCCACCCGGATCACGGTTTAACGGTTCAATCGGCAGGTTGATGGTTTGACTTGCGAGTTTTCTGGTCCTAAGCGGTTGGCTTCCTTAATCGGTCCAATGCATGAATCGGACCAGTTTCATGTATGTTCATCGGTTCGACCGCCGGTTTGGTCCGGTTTTGATTTTATGATATTATGTACTAGTGATAAAAGCATTATTTTGACCTTGACTCTTAATGGTTTCATGTTCATAAGGCATGTGACATGAGTAAGCTCTCGAAAAGATTATGAAGTGTATCGATAAAGACCCATGGGAGTGGATACAGAGAAATACTCTTAAGAGCCTATATCTCTTCAATCACTTACGTACTTCTCATAACCTCGCACAAGAGGAACCCTGTTCCAGGAAAACACTCTATGAACCTGAGAAATCAACGTTGAACTTCATTGTCATGTTTGGGTACATAAACCCCTATTGCAACAATGCGTTAGACCGACATTACCGGTCATCATGCTTTCACCTCCATCAAAGAGCCGGTATATGTAAACCTTAGACATGGCTTCTTTTTTTTTCGGCGGAGCCCGGGGTTACTCCGTAAATGTGTAGAGCCAAGCACACACACACACACACACACACACACACACACACACACACACACACACACACATATATATATATATATATATATATATATATATATATATATATATACACCACCATTATTCATAAACCATTAGAGACAGTTGATGTATCGTTAGTTCATGGTTTAAAAAGTATATGTCAGAGTGAATTCTTACAATGGTAGTTTAGTGCGGTTCACTAACGATATAGTCACAATTTATCTGTAATATTAATAAATAATGCTATATTGCTTGAGCCAAATTATGATGTAGATGAACAAAAGTTGTATAAGTAAGATTGTATTTGTAAATAATTAGTCCGTGGTAAATTGATTAGAATCATAAATGACTGACTTTGGGATCTTACTATCAATTTACCATTAGTGCCCCAGAACACTATCAATTTACCATTAGAGTGTGACCGTCTGATATGGCTGTCGGTATTTCATCTTAGTGGCTGGACTTATACGTGAAAGGGTTCATGTATGACTGGACCGATTCGATATGATGATCTTGTACTAAGTCCGCAACGAGAGATTCTAATTGAATCGTTAGATGACTATTTATGGGTTGAATCTTAATCTTGATGTGATTATAGACTTATGACTTGCCAGGGGTGACGTTTGATTTGGCGGTATGGTTGGCTAATTGATGCTTTCCCCAATCCCGACCATTTTAGCACCACTCAGGGATCGGTGGCCGACAATTTAAGTCACAAAGATAGAGTTCACTCCCTATTCTTAATAGTAAGTAGATATTCGATTCTCTCGTTAGTTAATTTTGACACCGATCGATTGCTCACCTCTGATGCAATCAAAGGAAATCGGCCAGTTGGGGTTAATGGTGTTTGATTATGATTACACAACACTTAACATCAAATTGATGTTTGTTTAAGTTTATTATGGTTTTTAATAACGATTATGAAGATCAATTTGACGTTTGAACAACAAATTGATGTTTATTTGAATTAAATCAAGTGCTTACTAATGGTTATAAGTTGATGAACGATAAATAATGTTCATTTGTGTTTATTATAACATTTTACGATAATTATAACTAAATGAATATCAATATAATATTTACTATAGTTAATCATGATGTTTGATGATGAATATAAGTAATTGTACATGATTTTGATATTCATTTAATTTTATTATAGTGTTTAATATTTGGTCATAAGTGATTGAATTTCAATTTGGTATATTTATGTGTATATATTGTTTACGAATGAATATAAATAATCTTACATCAAATTTGATGTGTACGATGCTTATTGAGTTAATTAAAATGTTAAACCATCAATATGATGTCTAATTAATTTCTTATATTGTTTTTTAGGATATGTTAGTGTTCGACGATGGTTAAAAATGATTGAATGTCTTTATTTGTATTGTGAAATATCGTTAAGGTTAAGAAATTTTTGTAATTAACAAGCCTTGTTATTTTTTTTTTAAAGGAAATCATACTTTATAAATACAAAATTTAGAATATATCACTGCAATAGGTTGTGTTCTATATATATTTAAAGTATATAATTTAAAAGCAAAACACATATAGCATAGTGGTAACTTTTATGGATTAAAGTGTTAGGCATTCACACCAGAAACCCTATTTTTTATCCCTAAGATAATACATGTTCTTATTTTACAACATCTCAATGCACAACACTCCACAACATCGTCCTTATCCCTATCTTTAACCATTAAAATAGAGATAATGCTTTAAAATAAGGATAGTCTTGGAGATACACCATTATTGAAAAATAGGGATAAAGATGAGGCTTCTGTGGATAGGATAGAACGAGCCGAACCCTACCGAACACGCGGGGTTTCGGCTCGGCTTGGTATGTTCGAACCTTAGGCTCGGCTCGGCTCGAAATGGCCGAGCCTTATATTTTCATTATTCGGCTCGGGTTCGGTCCGGTATTTGGGGAAAAAAGCTCGGCTCGGTTCGGCTCGAACATGTCGAACCGTTCGAACATGTTCGGCTAAAAAAAATCGAACATGTTCGGCTCGGTTTTAAAAAACATGTTCGGCTCGAACTGTATATGAATTTATGATATCCGAGCCGAACATGTTCGCGACCACCGAATATCTAATTTGTAAGGTTCGGCTCGAAGTTCGAACCCACGAAACGAGCCCGAATCGAGCTTTTTCGAGCCGAATACTCCGGATCGAATCGAATACTTAGGTTCATTTACAGCCCTAGCTGTGGAGGTATTTGAGGGAAAATTTCACTTATTATCTTTATTTTATGAATAGAGCACCGTACAGGGATTCTGCGACAAATGCCCTTAGAAGTCATAGGTTCAAAACCTTTTTGTAACATGTTTTTGCCTAAAAAAATTATAAGTGGAGAAAAAGAAACGTAAAAAAACATAATAAGTGGTGAAAGAAAAAACGGTTAAAAAAATAACCGGAGAACAAAAAACGTGGAACTAAGCGGAGGTAATGGTGATATTATTTGACGGAGGTAGAGGGGCCAAAAAACCGTCCAACCGTGAACCGGACCGGAACCGGACTGGCGGTTCGTCAAACCGGCGGTTCGGGAGACCGACGGTTCACCGGTTCATGGGCGGTTCGGGTATGTATGGAACTGGAACCGGACCGGCAGCCGGCGGTTCAACTGGCCCAGCCGGAACCGGAACCAAACCGGCTCCAACGGTCAGTAATGGCTTTTTTTTTTTTTTAAACTATAAAAAAAAAATTTCCATCCATTTCAAAAAATCCTATAAATATCCAATTTATTTTTCAAATTCTTTACACCTATACTCCTCTCAATTCTACACTTCTACTTCTCTAATATCAATTCTACATTCATTTGTTTGTAATCAAGTTTGCTTAGTTTTTAAAAATAACAATATTTACTTTACGATACCGATTTTTGAAGTTGTTCTGATTTAATCGTTACTTAAATACGGTTTTAGTTATAAGTAAATTTGGTTTGTATTTTATTCAACTTTTTTTTTCTAGTGTAAAAAAAATTCCATTTTATAATCAAATTTACTTTACTAAACCGATATTTGAAGTTGTTTCGATTTAATCGTTTACTTCAATTCTGTTTTAGTTATAAGTAGAATTAGTTAGTTTTTTTCAATTTTTTTTATAACCGTTAAATTTAATTTAGATTTTGTACAATGTCAAGAAGAGGTGAATTATCATAAGGCAATCGAAATGTTACTTTCCGTGATGACATGGTTGTGCCGGAATCGGGTGATGTTGGTGGCTATAGACCGGTGGTACAACAATTTACAAACCCTGTCACTAGTAGTCACATTTCAATTCCTCACTTCGAGACACCTTTAGGTTTCAATCCTGATAATTTTGATAGTCATTACGACGATATAATGTCTCAACCTGAAAATTTTAACATCAACCTTAACGAAACTGAAGATAATGAGCCCCGTAATGATGAAGCCGACGTCGATGATGATGTATTTCCGACTGCTTCCCGTCCTAGACAAGGACGTGGTAGGAGTCGTGTGACTATAAGAACAACGCGTCATGATAGTGCAGATCCTACTCCCGAGTCAGTCGATTTAGATGGTGATGAAAGTACCCCAGACGGAGCAAAAGAAAAAAGGTTAAAATCGAAAAATTTTACGGAATTTTCACAAAGGTTCCTCGGACTGATGAATTAGCATTAGATAACCCCGGAAAGTTTTTCGACGGGGTGTGCAATTTCCGTGGCACTAAATACAAATTTAAAGCGGGTGGTGGTTACGGATCGATGCGGAATCACATAATAAGCAAACACCCGGAAAAATTGGAAGGCAGCGCGTCTCAAACCCAGCTAAACATGTCGAGTTCCAGCGGAGGTAACACTAATCCACATTTTATTTACACTCGTGATAATTGTAGAGATCTAACCACGGATCATGTTGCGGGGATGAGTCTTCCTTTTAGCTTTCCCGAGAATCCTATTTTCGAAAGTTACGTACAAGGGGCTTTGCAACCGACATTTACTCGTATCCCTCGTGCAACGGTTACTAGGGATTTCAATTTTTTTTTATTAAATGACAAAATATTATAAAAGAAAGTTTGAAGACAAATAAATTTTGAGTATGTGTATGTGCCGATATTTGGAAGGATAGGAGAACCAACAATTATTATTTGGGCGTGTCGTGTCATTGGATTGACAACAATCGGATTGTCCAAAAAAGGTTATTTGCTTTTCGTTTATTTAACGAAACTCATAATGCTTCTAACATTGCATTTTTATTAGTTGATATTTTTATCGAATACGATTTAAAAAATAAAGTTTTTACCAATTGCGTTTGACAATGCTTCAAACAACACTGCTTTTATTCCCGAGTTATCCCAAAATTGTGAACCTCTTTGTAGCGGTCAATTTTTTCATGTTAGATGTTTATGCCATATTTTTAATTTATGTGTAAAAGATGGTCTAAAAGTTTTTGACTATAATGTTAAAGCGATAAAAAAATTCGATTGCAAATGTGTTAAGTAGAAATAGTCTTGTTAATAAGTGGTATAAATATGTTAAATAGAAAGGTCATCGCCCTGTCAAACTGCCGCAAGATGTACCGCATAGGTGGAACACCACTTATGATCTTTGGAAAAAAACAAACAAAATTAAACATACTTTTTGTCCTTTTTTAAATGAACACTATCCGAGCGAATATCGTTTGTTTCCCCATACTTGGACTGCATGCAAGACACTGATGGATGTTTTTGAAGTATTCAAAAAATTTATTGAATTATTTTCAAAATTTATCAACCCACAACACATTTAGTCTTGCCTGCTAGTGTAAAAATAACTGCCGAGTTTGAAACATTGGAACACGACCCTTCATTATTTCAATGTTTAGGGCCGATGAAGGAGAAATAGAATAAATATATGTTGCGTATTCCTGACACTTATCTCATTCTTCTGTTCTCGACCCTCGTTTAAGACTAGTAGGTGTATATACCATGTTAAGTGCTTACTATGATGCTTTGTCTGATGATCATAATGTGCCCCCGGTAGATTATACAGTTGAAGTAGATAGACTTGAAAATTTATTAAACACTTTGTATGTTGAATATGAGCGTATGTATGGAATTCGAAACGACGCGGTTCCCAATCCATCCTCAAGTGCTTATACTAACCCTGCAGGTGTCCTACGGGGAATTCAAAAAGTTCTGGAAAAAATGAATTCGAAACGTTATAAGGGAGCGACCGCGCCATCCGATCAACGTACAGAGATAACCAAATTTTTAAACACAACATTTGAAGTCTGTCAGACCGCTACCTATGATTTCGACTTTGACTTATTGAAGTTGTGGAAGAGACATGCTAAAGAATTTTTAGTGCTAGCAATGACGGCGGTCGAGTTTTTAAGTTGCCCTGTTTCGACCGTCGCTGTTAAACGAGCTTTCAGCATGGCAGAATATGTGCTTACTATAAAAGATGTTCGCTTCATCCCACCACTTTAGTGAAGCAAATGTGTTGTCAAGATTGAGTACGAGCCGAGCAAAGGGTGCAAGACATTAAGTCAGAAGATGAGTCACAGTTCGAAGTCGGTGACACTGAAACTTCTGGAGGAGCAAGCGCTCGAAATACCGACATCGATAATTTTGAAGATTAAAGGTACTTAATTTATATCTTCCTTATATATTTGTTACAATTTATAAAACAACTATAAAAGACTAAATTTTTTTATAAGAAACTATTAAAAATAATAATAAAAAAAACTCGATAAAAGACGATAAAAGACTACAAAAAAACCAAAAAAATACCTGATAGAAACTATAAAACCTATAAAAAAGACTATAAAAGACTACAAAAAAAAAACTATAAAAAACTATAGAAACCTATAAAAAAAAACCATAAAAACCATATACAAACCTAAAAAACTTAGAAACTATAAAATACTATGAACAAACTATTAAAATTAAAAAAAAACCTATACAAACCTTAGAAAACTATAAGAAACTATAAAATACTATAAAAACCTATGAAAAAAACTATAAAAGACTAAAAAAAAAATAAAACTACGTTCTTTTTGATTTTTTTATATGTGTCGTGCCTCCGACACGATTACATATAAAAGATACGTAGACAACCGAATTACCGGTACAAGCGTTGAAAAAGTAACATAATTTACATATAAAAAAAATAACACAATATATCTCACGTAATATTTAATAAAACAACATTTTTAATCAATTTATACTTAAAACCGACTAAAAAAATAAAAACCTATAAAAAAAATCTATGAAAACCTATAAAAAAAACTATAAAAGACGAAAAAACTATAAGAACTACGTTCGTTTTGATTTTTTTATATGTGTCGTGCATTCGACACGGTTAAATATAAAATATACGTAGGCAACCAAATTACCGGTACAAGCGTTGAAAAAATAACATAATTTACTTATAAGGAAAATAACACAATATATCTCACGTAATATTTAATAAAACAATATTTTTAATCAACTTATACTTAAAACCGACTAAAAAAAATATAAGAAACTATAAAATACTATAAAAAAAACTATAAAAGACTTAAAAAAACTATAAGAACTACGTTCGCTTTGATTTTTTTTATATGTGTCGTGTCTCCGACACGATTACATATAAAAGATACATAGACAACTGAATTACCGGTACATACGTTCAAAAAATAACATAATTTACATATTAGAAAAATAACACAATATCTTTCACGTAATATTTAATAAAATAAATTTTTAATCAACTTATACTTAAACCGACTAAAAATACTATAAGAAACTATAAAATACTATAAAAACCTATTAAAAAACTATAAAAAAAACCTATAAAAAACTATGAAAGACTAAAAAAACAACAAGAACTACATTCGTTTTGATTGTTTTATATGTGTAGTGCCTTCGACACGATTACATATAAAAGATACGTACATGGCCGGCCCTGACATATTTTGGGCTTAAGGCTAAGTCTCCCGAATCGGGCCTTTTAGTTGAAGTTGATTTTTTTTTTTTTTGAAAAACATATTTATCGTGTTTTTAACATCCGTAAATACGAAATTCAATTTATTGATAGTCTCAAAATATACCTACAAAGTAGTCTTTTGGGCCAAGTAATTTTTTTTACTGGGACCTTTTATTAGATATTTTTTTCATAAATATTTTTTATAATCTATTGCATACGAGTTGCCGAACGAAATAATGTTATCGTAACGAAACGGGGTTCGACCTGGATCGGAATCTACACGGATTTTTTTTTTTTTTTAGCGAAATATGTACCGTTGGGCCCTCCTGGCACCGTTGGGCTTAAGACGGCCGTCTCCTTGGCCTCACTGTAGGGCCAGCCTTGGATACGTAGGCAACCGAATTTCTGGTACAAGCGTTGAAAAAATAACATAATTTACATATAAAAAAAATACAATATTAATATTATATTTAAAACCGAATAAAAAACTATTTATAAAAAAATATATATTATACTCGCTTTGGTAATTGTAGTGAAAATAAGTAATTTGTTATTGTAGTGAAAATAATAAGTATTATATGAAAATGTAAAAAAAAAATTATTAATAATTTTTAAAATTTTGATCTGAACCGGAAGAAAACTCGTGTGAATCTTGAATCGTATGAACCGTTGAACCGTCGGTTTTAAATCGTTATCGTCGGTTCAAAAACCAACACGAACCGGAAAAAATAAAAACCGACGGTTCCGGTTCCGGTTCGGTTCGGTCTGATTTGAGCATTTGGCCACCTCTAGACAGAGGTTTTATTTGTCTTTAATTAATTTTTAGATTTTATAAAACTTCTTTTCTGTGAAAGCTTATTAGTTAACCAACCACCCAAAGCTCTATCAATCTAACGCCACAAGTTTCACCGCCGACGGAGACACAGGTCGGTGATGCGGCCACACCTGTAAAATACTCATCTTGTTTGTGTTGTCCCTATCCAAATCCACCACAGGATCTCTGTAATTTACAATAAAGTTGTCAGTTTTCTGTAATTTATAATAAAGTTTTCAATTTTTGGCTTTAAATTATCTTATTATGACATTGGTTATGTCACCTTAATGATGTGAGCCTTAATTTAATCTAAATGCCCGTAATTTAATCTAGTAATGAACACACAAGAACCCTAATGCCAAAAAGGAACGAGGGGATGGATTTTATGTATGCGGGCGAGTCCAAGATCGTATCTTGGATTGCCTACGTATCTCGTTAGGTTCCGCGGGAATCAAGCCTTACGTAGTTCTGGAATGGGGGTATTTATAATGACAATACTTGCCTAAACCCTAAGGTTAAGTCGGCTTGTGTTATTGTCATCTTTACCCTTAAATGGGCCTTGACCCTTGCCCAAGCTATCGCCGTGGGTGGGCACGGGCAACCGGCGCGGACTCGTCGTCCTCGGTGTCGATACCGCCGACCCGCGGTGATCGACCCTAGACTCATTGTCCTACACTGCTAGCTGGTGTGGACTCTATCCTTATGGACTTGTCATCTCACACGGCTCGATAGTCGATAGTCGTAACCTGGAGTCGATTAGATGGCCCTAGCCTCGATCCTGGGTCTCGACATAAGTATGTTGTAGCTTGTTCATAGGGTGATGACCAACCGATAGACGACACGTGGAGGGAGTGAAACCCTGTATCGTCAATCCCCAAAAGGAGAAGAAGGGAATAAAAAAGCTAGTTTGGAATAATGTGGATCAAAGCTGGAGCTTTGGGAGGTAACATGCTCTTGCTTTTGCTGCTATTTTATTTATATTTGCATCTATTCCATTGATTTAATTTGGTTTTCAGTGCACTAGTTGGGATTTGTTAATTTAGCTTTCTTTTTGGTTGAATTTTTATGTTATCCCTGCTGCTGTTGATATTTGATTCTTCAAACTAGATTGTTTTTACTGCATATGTCTATTAGTCTTTTTATCTGCTCTTTCTTTAATGGTAGTGTTTTTCCATGAGCATAAAGTTACTGTCTTGATGGTCTCGACTCTTCAAAGTACATGCTGAATACATCATGCTTTTTTTATTTGGTGTTCTCCATTTCTATGTTAAAAGAAGAAAAGGAAGCAAGTAATGCTTTCCATGAGTATAAAGTTGCTATCTTGGTGTCTCTTGGGCATAGTATAGTTTAGTTGTTAAAGAGCTTGGGTGTTGTAGTGAGTGTGGGAGTTTGCATCGTGTATGGAGCGACCCCTCTCAGCAGCAAAAATGTGAGATACTTCCCTCAATTTACATCCTCAACTGATCCTTGACAGGGTGGTGGGGGCACAGTTTGGATTGGGGTTCAATTTTTTCAAAGTTGCTATCTTGGTGTACGTCTGGACTCAATACATCTTTAGCAGCATGTTTGAATCGATCCTGTTTTTTCTATGTAAAAGAAGAAGTAGTGTTTTCAATGAGGATAAACGTGCTGCTATGCTGGTGTCTTAGATTCTTCAATTTTTTTTTTTACTAAATACATGTATTAGTTGCATGTTGGATTTGATCCTCAATAGACCCAAACAAAGTTTGATTGTCTATTGAATTATATTTATTTTGGTTCTAATACACAACAATGTCTAAATGAATGAGTTTCAGAACCAGGAACCAGATCTTCCAATTTGGCGTTATGGACCACGGTAGGGTTGGGAATCACAATAGGTCTATATTCTTCTTGTAAGTGGATCGAATACTTTAACAGAAAACTAGGTGTCTTGGCACGAGAAGAAAATGGCAATGGGATTGACCGATTACCAGATGATATTCTAGGTGATATTGTTTCACGGTTAAAAGCCATTGAAGCAGTTCGAACAAGCATTTTGTCCAAAAGGTGGAGGAAAATTTGGACCATGAAAGGTATTTTGATGTTCTCCTGCCATGCCACAATTGATGTGGGGTATCATTATGCTTATGGTGATAGGCAAAGATTTTTGAAAGCCGTCAATCAAAGCCTACATCTTTACACCGGTCGTAAGTTGAAAAGATTTTATGTGCACTGTTGCTTTTTGAATGTTCATACATGTCATCTTGTACGGTGGATGCAAACTCTTGCTAGGCTTGATGTTGAAGAGCTTTATCTCGGCCATTCTTGTTCGACATGCAATGGTGAGCCGCTTGATAAAGTGTTTATCTTCTCTTTTAAGCTTATCGATGGATTAAACAGGTTAAAGTATTTAGATTTAACTTCCTGCTATGTGGAAACCACTTTTGTCGGTCAATGTAACTCACTTGTGAGGTTGAATTTGCGGGGCATGCGATTGCTTAGTCACGAATTGTCTGACATTTTAATGTCCTGTCCTAACCTTACAAGACTATGTTTGGAACGTTGTGAATTGCCTCTGAATCTGAGAATCTCTGGGCCAAACCTCAAGTTGGAGACTTTCCGATTAGATGCTTGCTATCATGTGCAAAAACTTGAGATCTCAGATATCAATATCGTTAACATCCTGATTGATATTCATAGCGAAGTAGAAATTTTCTTGTCCTCCGTTCCAAAGCTCATACGTCTGCATCTTAGAACTCCTCGGATGCATTATAGTTTCAAGGATGCTACAAGGGATCTGCCTCTGTTAAAGTACTTGTTGATCCAAACAACATATCAGGTAATGGATGAGATTTTTTGAGTTATATATGTAACTGTTGTCTCTCTTTGTAATACCTCTATATTTGTATTTCCTACAATTTTACTGATACGTTTCTGCCCCCTGACCTCCACCCCCACCCCCACCCCTACCTACACAAAGATCCTGCGATTGCCCTCAAAATTTCAAGTGTTTGGCAATGTTAGGATATTATGTCTTCTTACAAAAGGTTGTCCTTACGGGGAAACTTGCGAGGAAGTGGATCTATGGAATTTCGCTCCAGTTTTGGTTGCGGCCCCGCTTTTGGAGTCATTTTATCTTACGGTAATCAATTGTAACCTTTAAGTTGCATTTTTGGCATTTCTACATACATAATGACTATTGTCTTTTAATTGTGGCCGTAGCATTTTCCTTATCTTTTAATTGTCCTCCAACATCCCACGTTCTATTCAAAACTAAGGTACCCTCTGGAATACTACCTTGATTCTTGAGGTAGTATATTTCAGATGACCTTTCTTGGGGCGCATGCATGTAATGGCTCACAACACTTACGGCAAATGATATAAATCAGTCAAGCTGTGTGTGTGTTTGACATATAGATTAACCCTTCTTGTTCACTTGTTTTCCACCTTCCACCATTCCCGGTTCTGTGATTAGGCATCAATTGCTACTACTTCAAAGGGTTTGCTGCCCATGAACCAAAACTCCTTTGGAATGGTCTAGTGTATGTTTATGTTGGAGATTAGCGCGTGCATGCTACTATACGTGGTTTAGTCTAGTTTATTACTTTTATGAAAATCTATACTTGACATCCTCCTTGCTATCAAAATCCTACAAGTATGTGTATTTATTCATGAATATGTTTCTTTATGTGCTAAAGACTGATGGATGCAAATTTTTTAATGGCAAAAATACAAACACACAGGTTGGAGGTCCCATTTGTAAAAGAATAAGACAGCCGACAGAGTGGCCTGTTTTGCAGCATAAACACCTTACACGTGTGGAGTTGTCCGGATTCTCCAATACGCTAAACGAGCTTGAATTTGCGAAATTCATAGCAAGAAATACTCAAGTGCTCCAAACCCTTCGACTCCGGTCATCTTTTAGAACGTTTGAAGGAGACTGTTTTTATTTTGAAGATGGAAAACATTTACAACAGATAGACACTGAAGAAGCGGTATGGGCATACCTAAAAGGGCATTTTCTTTCAAAGCATGCGATATTGGAGTTGTTGTAGTGGATTAATTAGGGATAATGATGCTTTTATTTCATGATTTTATCACCTTGGTCCCCCGATGTTTCGTTTTTGCATTTTTAACCCTTCTCTGTCTGTGATATAACCAGGTGCCTTGTTTGTGGTCGGATGGATGAGTCGGTGTGGCATGTTCTCTTTCAATGCGAGCTCGCTGTGAGTTTGGGAGTTGAGCTGCAGCATGGGTTGACAGCCTGGTGCGTGCGGGCGGTTATAACTACAGATTTTAGAGACTTCTACTCCCAGATGCAGCATGGGTTGACACAAGAGAAGGTTGCGGAGTTTGTTTGGGTCATGTGCCACATATGGAAGGCCCGGCGTACTCTTTTTATCTTGATCCGGATATCGAAGTGGTGCTACTGGAGATGCGTGCACTTTTGCTGGCTCTTGTGGAAGGCCACCGTTTAGGTATGGCACGTTTGATTGTGGAGAGCGACAATTTGACTTGTGTCCGGATGTTGCTTCATGTGGAGGATCAGAATGGTCCAGAATTGCCACAATCATGCTGCAAAGGTCCTCGTTTGCAGCATAGTATTTTTTTTCAATTCAGATTCAAGTTATTATTATACAATTATTAATTCGTTACTTTTTGTTTAAAAATATGTATGGTTTATTTTGAAGGTTCGTCGACTTCGTCTTGGGGAAGGAGATGCTTAAACAATGCATCGGTATTTTATGAAAATGAAGGTTGGTCGACCCAAAAACGTATTTTTTTGGGCTGACGCTGGAAGTAGGGCAACTTGCAAAGAGTTTGGCGATGTCATCACATTCGACACGACTTATCTGGTGAACAAGTATGATATGCCATATGCTCCGTTTGTGGGGGTAAATCACCATCGTAATTCAATTTTATTAGGATGCGGGCTCATTTCATATGAAGATACGAACACGTGGATCATGACGTGCTCACGTGCATGTTGGGTTCTGCTCCTAAAGCAATTATTACTGATCAATGCCATGGCTAAGAAGAATGCCATTGAAGATGTATTTCCGGGCATTCAACATCGGTGGTGCATATGGCATATTATGAAGAAAATTCCTGAAAAATTGGGTGGGTACAAAGAATATGAACACATGAACCGGCCGGCTGGTACATGCAAAAAGTTGTGTATGGTACATGACTAACATTAGAAGAAATTGAGGCTGGTTGGGAAACATTTATCAACAAGTATTGCCTTTTTAAAAGATGACATAAAATTTCTTGTCTCTTTGCTACAATTCCGTCTCTTGACAGACGGGTCATAACTAATCCGGATTTTATGAAAGGTTGTTGGCATTGTTGGCATTATCGGGTCACGATTTTTTTTTTTTTTATAAAAAAAAAAGGAGTTTGAATTATGGGTTCCTTTATTTACACCCCGGTAATTCTACTAATACACCCCATGTATTCTTAAAAAAAAAAAAAATTGATCCATCACACCTTTATTATGTTTCTCATTCAACATTCTACCTATACACCACATATTTAAAAATAAAATAAAAACACTTTTGTCAAGGAAATTTTACTACTGCCTAGTCTTCTTCCTCATCTCCTCCGCTTGAGCTCTATTCGCCGTGTAAAGCAACTCGTGAGCCGACGTCGCCGGAACCCTCCTCTTCCCTTGGACTCTGTTCACCGCCGTCTTCTCTGTTTTGCCTTCTCCGGCGATATTGATGCTGCAACAATCTTCTCTTTTGATGGGATTTTTGAAGCTAAAGGTTTCTCCATTTTGATTCATCTTTAACTGGTGAAAATGATAATGAACCCCAGAATTTGTTGCCGTTGTTTCTTCCTTCACTTTTACTCCGGTAAAGAAACTCTTTTAAGAATACCCATCTTTTTTAGCTTCTCCCAGCTGATGAAGATCTCGGCGGCGACGACTCTGATTCACACGGCGCCGGTGCCGGCGTTGAAATGAATCATTCATTTTCTTTACTACCCATCTTCTCTATCTTCTGCTCTGGCTATAAGTTTCGAATTCGTCTTGCCAATCGAATGGCATTGTCCTCAATGGCGACATAGATCTGGCTCTTCTTCTCAATTTATCTCTGTAGTTAGAAGCTCGAGGTGAGGAGGAGATATAATGAACATGACTTGCCGGCGCAATGTAGTAAAAGAAACTGATTGGGTTTGAGGGTGTGTATTGAATTGGGCTAGAAGGTGCACTGACATATGGGGTCGAGCAATTGTTGTCTGTGTCGAACTCGTCGGAATACATGTCGTGAAATGTGGTGGCGGCGGCGGAGGCGGTGGTGGTGGAGGAGTGTTTTGTTCTCTTTATTCTGAGAGGGCTTGCTGTTATTGTTCGTTGATGTAATTCAATTTTGGGATTGGAAATAGTATGAAATTGGTGTGTAAGTAAGTATGGTAAAATTGTATTTCCTTTTAATTATGTAGTGTAAATAAATAAATTAACATGTTCAAATTTAAGTGTGGTGTAAAAGTAGATTTGGATTATTAGGTGTGGTGTAGTGTGTATAGTGGTGTATGAGTAGATTATGTGGGGTGTAAATAATAAACCCCTTGAATTATAAGAGCATCGGGTGTTTGCGCCAATAGTATGCATGGTTGATCACACAAATGTTTTGATTGATCAATGCTAACTTTTTCCACAACCAGGGGCGGCTGTATGAATTTTAACATTGGGTCAGAAATTTATCAATTTTTTTTCCTATCACACAAATTTGAACATTTAATTTTATACATGTAATTATGGGACGATAGCTAAAAATAGGAGGTTAAGACATAAAAATAAAGGGGTCAATCACACATATATGTGTGTTTATAAAAAAAATTTCTACTAAAACTACATAATATTTTTATTTTTGAGGGTCGGCCGCACCCGCAACCCTTGAGGTAGAGCCGCCCATGTCCACAACATCCTACACAACACAATCAGCACCACTAATTTTGTTGGGCCCATTGCAATAGATAATTCAACACTCATAAAGCATACATCAAAAGTTTGTTAAATAGTTTAGTATTAACCTTTCGAATCATATTCAAAACATAAACTATTTAATGAACCTTCAAACAATGATAATGAATTAAGTCAATACTTAAATCTTACAATTTTAAAAACAACATTTCCAAAATTCGTTGCAGTCATTCACATCCAACACATCTAATGTTTGAATTAATTGTCATCGTATGACGGAACGACCCATTGGATATTGTCGTATCCAATATATGATTGATTAATTGAAACTCCTTAATCATATTCCGTTTTAATTAATAATTAAAGTCTTATAGCACACCATCAAATATGTAGTCTCCTTGTTTATAACTACTATAACGTAGTTGCTCGTGTCGTTGCTTGTTTTAAAATGATTAAAATTACTTAACCTTATTTGAGAACTTTTTTCAAAATGTAACAGTCATTGATTTGGTTTTAACTATGACATTGACTTGATCTCATACAATAGTGGGTACATACACAGGAACACAACAATAAACAATCAATAAAACCACCAAATTGCTAGTTGGCGTTCTCCCTACCCGATTATAATACCCGACGATTTGGTAGAGAAGTAGATAACGATAATTGTGGCAATAGGTATTCGTGGTTTAATTTTCATTGTGGTTTAATTTTCATTGGTTACACAGCATGCATAAGCCAAATGGATAATTGAGGGTAATATAGTCATGATGATAAATGTCATTTACCTTTTAGTGCACATATACCATTTCCCTAACAATAATGTCTGTTGTTCCCTTGAAGTTGAAGATATAAATTTCAAAGAAAGTGCACACATTCTTGACCCTAATCCTGTAAAAAAAAAAAGGGGGGGGAGGGGGGAGGGAGGGAGGGGAGGAGTAGGCCTCGTACCAGAAGGTCACTTCAGCATTGAATAAAATAAAAGGGGGCATTTTGCCCTCTTTTACAATAAGTTACAAATAAGTCGTTCAAATCGTTTTATCATCTATCAATAGGAGTGTTATCTATCGATAAAATATTCCGACCTGACACCAAATATGAGGATAGAAAAAGGATTTTGGTGAAATAGGAAACTTCTTTTGTTTCCAATTTTGTTAAAAGAATTTCATGAAAATTTTAGAAGAACATAGACATGCCAAGTACTTCAAACACCGCGACTCCTCTTGTCCCACCCACTACTTTAAGTAGGTCAGACATCGTGACTCCTGTTGTCCCATCTATTACCTCAGATCTGGTTTCTGCACTCCCATTTGTATTTTGGGGCACATTGGTTTTTTAGGTTCTAAGACTGCTACCGCAATGTACTATGGAATCACGAGGAGACGAGATAGTATCGCAAATTAAAAAGGCACGTGGAGCCACCTTTCACCTGACTTTTTAATCTGCGATACTATCTCGTCCTCTCGTGATTCCATAGTATATTGTCATAGCAGTCGTAGCACCTAAAAAAACTAATGTGCCCAAAATACAAATGAAAGTGCAGAAACCAGGTTTGAAGTAATAGATTGGATAGGAGGAGTCACGATGTCTAAAGATGTCTGAAGTACTTGGTGGGACGGAAAGGAAGAGTCACGATGTCTAAAGTACTTGGCATGTCTGTGTTCTCCTACAATTTTCATGAAATGTATAAGCTTTTAACAAAATTGGAAACAAAAAAAAGTTTAACAAAATTGGAAACAAAAAGTTTAAAAAATGAGACATTTTTTTTAATACAATCCCAGGGTCAGCAATATGTTTTAGTCCTTCACTATCATTGGCGGCTAGCTGTCTCGAACGACCTTTGCGGCAATTTACGGCGACTTCCGTGCTGAAGTAACAGCTACACTGTAGATGTCAGAAGGAACGTTTGTAAAGTTAAAGACCTCTTCAACGTTCTGTTCTGTTAACAAATTTCACAATCAACAAAGATGCAACTTATACCTTATTGAGTGTTTGGGTGACAAGGGAACATACACTATGCTATTATAAACCTTACCCATCAGCAGAATGGCACCTTTTCAAACAGACTCCTAAAATATAGCCTATCAATTATTTTAGGATGAATGGATGGTTTCTCACTTTTTGTTCAAACTCGAATAATAGAATCACTTGGAGAGGTAAGTACTTTTTCATTAAACATTGCATTTACTTGTAATAGAATTGAAAACAGGATGATAACTACTTTGTACCGTATAATGTTGTATTGCTAAATAAAAATCTGGACCTTATAACTTATATGGGCTTAAATTTATTGACTATACAATCAATAACATAATTAGAATAATATACCTTAGCTTTGGTGAGTCATATTAAGCACCACATAAAGTTTCCGACACCACATTTTACACATGGTGCCAATAGAACTCACATTATACTTTTATGTAACATATAGTCAACAAATATTGAAGTATTACACATATCATTTATACTTCTTCCATGTTTATATCCATTGACCAAGACGAAGAACCGAAATAACTACAC
The DNA here is from genome assembly GCA_036785695.1 of Gentiana straminea. NCBI lineage: Eukaryota > Viridiplantae > Streptophyta > Magnoliopsida > Gentianales > Gentianaceae > Gentiana > Gentiana straminea. The sequence goes on along the minus strand of JAVUPR010000412.1, from coordinate 1,903,098 downwards.
CATTAACATAGGTTTTAATGGTTGCGTTGTTTATCAAATGGGAATTGAAGCGGAAAGACAAGACATTGAAAGAGATTATACGGGTAATTAAGGGTCCGTTATGTTTGTAATTACTCGTATGGAAATCACAATACTGATAGCTAAGCATGTCGTCGAATAAATAAACCAACAAATAATTGATAGTCCATTAGTCCAATGTCCCCAAACTATGCTATTATAAACTATCACTTTCTCCCCTTATTTCTTGGACTCATTCTCTTCAAACAGACTCCTAAAATATACTCTAACAATCAAACACCTCTTCAACGTTCTGTTCTGTCAAAAATATGACTTGGTGTTTGTTTTGTTAATTGGATAATATCTAGGGTTTCACTTCCGGGACTCATTCTCTTCAAACAGACCCCTAAAATATAGCCTAACAATCAAACACCTCTTTAACATTCTGTTCTGTCAATAAATTTCACAAACAATGATTGAAAAAAAACAAAGTTGCAACTTATACCTTAGGGGATCAGGGGAAGTACAACAGACTCTGATAACATTCCGGCACCATTCTTAGTAAGAGTGTTCTTCTCTAGATCTGACAAGATTCCGGCACCATGCTTAGTAGGAGTACCTTTATGGAAAGAAGATTGTGGAGTACATTATCTTTCACATACATACAATCCAAAAAAAAAGAAAGAAAAGAAAAGCAACCCTAGTCGATCTTCTAAAAAGAAAAGCAGTAACCCTCAAATTCAATCCAAAAAAGAAAAGAAAAAAAAAGAGTAACCGATTTACCTGGATTTTCTCCTATCGCCATTGGAAGCAGTCGATGAAAATGGAGATTTGCTAACTAGGGTTTAAAGAAGAAACGGGGAAGGAGTGAGGCAGAGTTTACTCTCTCTTTTCTTTATTTCATTCATGAAATGTTCTAAACATGAATAAAGGGTTTATATACTTCCCATTACAAAGTCAGCAAACAGAACGGTGCGCACGAGGAGAGTGTCGAGTTTAAATTTCCCCCAAAATACATCTTCATCTTTGTGTGGAAAAGATTCAGCCAAGTAAGGTAATTCTTACCTGAAGACTCCAACATGGAGAGTAACTTATATGGCTTAATTTGGATCACACAATTTCATTCTGTAATTAAATCGTGTGATCCAGATTAAGACAAATGGGTTGCTCTCCATGTTAGGAGTCTACATGTTAGAACTTCCAAGCAAATATAATGGTCCAAACAAGTACAACAACTTGATACTTCATTTAATATTAAAATGATCATTCATGAACTTTGATAGATATGAACGGCCATGATATAGATCCAGAAATGAATGGCTAAGATCAAAGATGCTTTAAATTTTTGTCCAATTATATCTTGTGGAAGATAAAAAATAGGTACAAATGTATCTTAAATGATATAATAATAACGTAGATGTCCCATAGTTTTTTTTTTCTTTTTCGAAGAGAGATGTCTCATAGATGTGTCACGGTATAATATAAAATATTTTATGATGATCAAAACATTATAATGTAATGTAAAACAAATTAATATATTAAGAGGAAGAAAAACGCAAAAATTATGATGAACTTCGTTAATACGGGGAAAACTACATTAATGAGGGGAAAAACAACAAATAGTGACGAGAGTTCTTCAACATTGAAATTACAGCAGCATTTCGCATTAATTCTCTTACAATCTGATGAATTACTACTCCTATATCCTTGTACAGTATATATAGGAGTGCAATGAGCTACAATTCACACTTATAACCGCTAGTAACCACCCTAACAACCTACCAACTAACTACCAACGAACTTTTAAATAATGCGTTTGATAAAATGTCCACAAAAGCACTTGATCATCTTATGATTGTAGAAACTGTGTGTAAACTCCAATAGCCACGTCCCCAAATTAAGGTGGGGTGCAATGCCCACGCGACTGCTAGCGTTTTTCCGGATGGAAAGTGGAGGCCGGATCCAGAATGACCACAATCATGATACAAGCCCGGGGAAGTCTAGACATTTTAATTGCCACATGAGGGTTCTCGATAGAAGTACAAAACGGAGGCTTGAATTAAATGATGGAGCTGGCATCAAACAAAACAAGACAATTGACTCAATTCATCTTGAAGCTGGAGGGCTTGAAAACGTTGCACTTACTTAGAGGGATTGTCGTAATTATTTGGCAAAGGTACTCGTTTGCATCATAGTATTTTTTTCAATTCAGATTCAAGTTATTATCATACAATTATTAATTCGTTACACTTTTTGTTTAAAAATATGTATGGTTTATTTTGAAGGCTGATCGACTCAAAAATGTATTTTGGGCTGACGCTAGAAGTAGGGCAACATGCAAAGAGTTCGGCGATGTCGTCACATTCGACACGACTTATCTTGTGAACAAGTATGATATGCCATTTGCTCCGTTTGTAGGGGTAAATCACCCTGGTAATTCAATTTTATTGGGATGCAGGCTCATTTCACATGAAGATACGAAGTCCTTTTCATCATTCATAAAGCATGTAGTGGTATGTATACTGCACAAATGTGTAGTGCACATACCATTTTCCTAACAATAATGTCTCTTGTTCCCTTGAAGTTGAAGATATAAATTTCAAAGAAATTGCACCCATTCTTGACCCTAATCCTGTATAAAAAAATAAAAAAATACCAGAAGAAGGTTCACAAGCAATGCGGAAAAAGTTATTAAGGCCGCTAAAAGGAAGTACATTGCCAAGGGAAAAGCACAGTTTATGTTGATGTTAAAAAGACATCAAGTTTTCAAAAAAAAAAGAAGAAGACATCAAGTTATTGTGCTTTACTTCATTCTTACTAGTTGTTTTTTCTTCTTTTCCTTATTAGTGTTTTTTTTATTTGTTAGTTACTTTTTATTTTTTTTTAGTATAGTTGTCGTAGGTTATTAACTATTCCTATAAATCTTTATACTCAATGTTTTTTTTCTCACATTTCTTTCTACAATATTCTTCTCAAGTTCATTATTACATCATAAGAGCAGAGCATCTCCAATGTTCTTTTTTTACACTAAAACCGTGTAAAATTACACCATTATTCATCAAAAAGAATATTCCATATTAAAGCATCGAGTTCATTAAAAGTGGTTAATGGTGTCGGGTCGACCTAACACCAAATATGGGGACAGAAGAAAGGATTTTGATGAAATGGGAAACTTTTTTTGTTTCCAATTTTGTTAAAAGCTTATACATTTCATGAAAATTTTAGGACAACACAGGCATGCCAAGTACTTCAATCACCGTGACTCCTCCTGTCCCACCCAGTACTTCAAGTTGGTCAGACGTCGTGACTCCTGTTGTCCCATCTATTACCTCAAACCTGGTTTCTGCACTACCATTTGTATTTTGGGGCACATCGGTTTTTTAGGTGCTACGACTGCTACCGCAATGTACTATGGAGTCACGAGGAGACGAGATAGTATCGCAGATTAAAAAGGCACATGGAGCCACCCTTCACTTGCCTTTTTAAACTGCGATACTATCACGTTCTCGTGATTCCATAGTATATTGTCATAGCAGTCGTAGCACCTAAAAACCAATGTGCCCAAAATACAAATGGAAGTGCAGAAACCATGTTTGAAGTAATAGATTGGACAAGAGGGGTCAGGATGTCTGAAGATGTCTGAAGTACTAGGGCGGGATGGACAGGAAGAGTCACGATGTCTGAAGTACTTGGCATGTCCGTGTTCTCCTAAAATTTTCATGAAATGTATAAGCTTTTAGCAAAATTGGAAACAAAAAAAAAATTTAACAAAATTGGAAACAAAAATGAGACATTTTTTTAATACAATCTCAGGGTCAGCAATATGTTTTAGTCCTTCACCATCATTGGTGGCTAGCTGTCTCGAACGACCTTTGCGGCAATTTATGGCGACTTCCGTGCTGGAGTAACAGCTACACTGTAGATGACAGAAGGAACGTTTGTAAAGTTAAAGACCTCTTCAACGTTCTGTTTTGTTAACAAATTTCACAATCAACAAAGATGCAACTTATACCTTATAGAGTGTTTGGGTGACAAGGGAACATACACTATGCTATTATAAACCTTACCCATCAGCAGAATGACACCTTTTCAAACAGACTCCTAAAATATAGCTTATCAATTATTTTAGGATGAATGGATGGTTTCTCACTTTTTGTTCAAACTCGAATAATAGAATCACTTGGAGAGGTAAGTACTTTTTCATTAAACATTGCATTTACTTGTAATAGAATTGAAATCCGGATGATAACTACTTTGTACCGTATGATGTTGTATTGCTAAATAAAAATCTGGACCTTATAACTTATATGGGCTTAAATTTATTGACTAGCTTATACAATCAATCACATAATTAGAATAATATACCTTTGGTGAGTTAAGCACCACATAAATTTTCGACACCACATTTTACACATAAATTTTTACATGTAAATGTAGTGCCAATAGAACTCACATTATACTTTTATGTAACATATAGTCAACAAATATTGAAGTATTACACATATCATTTATACTTCTTCCAGGTTTATATCCATTGACCCAGACGAAGAACCGAAAGAACTACACCATTAACACAGGTTTTAATGGGGTTGCGTTGTTTATCAAACGTGAGAGATAATTGAAGCGGAAAGACAAGACATTGAAAGAGATTATATGGGTAATTAAGGGTCCGTTATGTTTGTAATTACTCGTATGGAAATCACAATACTGATAGCTAAGCATGTCGCCCAATAAATAAACCTACAAATAATTGATAATCCAATGTCCCCAAACTATGCTATTATAAACTATCACTTTCTCCCCCTTATTTCTTGGACTCATTCTCTTCAAACAGACTCCTAAAATATACTCTAACAATCAAACACCTCTTCGACGTTCTGTTCTATCAATAAATTTCACAAATAATGATTGAAAAAAACGAATTGGTGTTTGTTTTGTTAATTGGTTAATATCTAGGGGTTCACTTCCGATACTCATTCTCTTCAAACAGTCCCCTAAAGTATAGCCTAACAATCAAACACATCTTTAACATTCTGTTCTGTCAATAAATTTCACAAACAATGACTGAAAAAAACAAAGTTGCATCATTCTTAGTAGGTACCTTTGTGGACTTCTTGATCTGACAAGATTCCGGCACCATTTTTAGTAGGAGTACCTTTGTGGACTGCTTGATCTGACAAGATTCCGGCACCATGCGTAGGATAACCTTTATGGAAAGAAGATTGTGGAGTAAATTTCATAGTCGATCTTTCACATACATTCAATCCAAAAAGAAAGAAAAGAAAAGCAACCCTAGTCAATTTTCTAAAAAGAAAAGCAGTAACCCTCAATGTAACGCCCCGCTCCAAAATACTGAGCCCTTACTCGGAAGAGAAACGTTCGGCGCGTATAGCAATTAAATAAATCTATTATTATACGCCAGCCTTATGTTGTCGTATCAAAATCAAGCAAACAGAAGCTAAAAAGACTCGGGTAAAAACATAAATGCTACTATGAATAGAAATTAACCATACTAAAGATGGATAGTTAAATTACAACGACGAAAAACCCAAAGACTTATGCAATACGAGGTCTTAAAAGAACAAACTTAACTTTCAAAAGTCTAGAAGTAGAAGTACAACAAGTCTAAGAAAAAGAATACAACTAATCTAATACAACCTTTACAAGTAAATAAACTAAAAGCATCTTCAAGGCATCAACGTCATCGAAGACGTCATCTACTATTGGTCAACATGTTCGTCTTCTCACCCACAATGCATACAAAAGAAAATGCAAAGGAGGTAAGTACAAAGTACTTAGTAAATGTGAGAAGCTAATGAATAACTAAGTTTTACAACGAAAGGTTATTATTATGATTATTAGATTATCTTCATGAGACCGACTCAATCTAGGGTTCACTTTATGTCAATCAACATGTCGTGACTATATGTTTCTAGCTTAACTTATCTATGTTACATCCGCACTCAAGGGCACTACGCACATCCGGTTAGGGATATACCTTGCAACATATTGGTGGATCACACCAATAACCACGGGGGAAAGCCCGAGGGTGCACACGTTTCAGTGAAGTCCCTCCGTACTCAGGGTCTTGTAAACCTACGGAGTTATCCACCTTCAAGAAAGCACACACATCGCGATATTGTTTGGTGCCTATCCAAGAGTGACATGATGTTTAATCTTTTACTAGTCAAATATGTATTTTATAAATTGTTAACTAGCCACCTAAGTGTGTTCATCCCTCACATACACCACTCTCTTTCCTAGACCATTAGACATAGACAAAGCCTAGCAAATACACAGACATTGATGAATGCTAATTCATCAAAGCACAAGCCTATCATGCTCTTCCGATGGTCCCGAACTTCAATTCCCTTGAAGAGTACATTCGGTGCCATAACTAAATGTATCAGAAACTCAATCAAAGCTTGTTCATTTTCATTTAATGTTATTAGATCAAGAAATAACATTTAAAACTGGACTCGTAGCTTAAAACAACATTTTATTAAAACTGGGGGTCAATGCGTGCGCATTCCCTGACCAGAACACATGCTGGAAGTTATTGTCCAGCCAATGCGTACGCATTGCACGGGAACCACTCTCGAAACGAAATGAATGCGTGCGCATTCCGTTGAATGCGTGCGCATTGCACTGCTGTGAAAAAAGATTGAACATCCTGAATCACGAATGCATGCGCATTCAGCCTGCTGAGACTAAAACCACACAATCCTTTAACAGGAATGCATGCGCATTGCTATCCAATGCGTACGCATTCAATGCAGTTAAACCCTAAAACGTGATTTTATGCACTCAACAATTTCTAACCCAAACCAAACATGTTTACCATAAAAATGCTCAGAAAACAACAGTGAAACCTGTTTAAAACATGTCATAGATTAACTTAGACAACAACTACACAAAACACGATTTCTAACCACCAATCTATACCAAAACTCAACCTAAAGATGATAAAACTATAATTATTCATTAGGAAGAGCCTCTTACTTTATTTGCCAGCAAAATTAAAAGTAAAATGCCAAGAAACCGCAACAACTGTTGATCCTCAACCCCCAAAACCTTTTTGATCAACAAGAAACCCTAAAATCCCATTTCCTTGCAAAAACCCGAAATACAAAAGTGTGAGAAACAGTAGATTACCTAGATTACTTGTTGTCAAACTATTTTCAGAATAATCTACGCTCCAAGACGATCGTTTCGACTACTCATGGTTGCGAAACAGAGCTACGGATTGAGTGATATGAATTTTTGAAGAATCGAACTCGACGAATACAAAAAACTAGGGCTAAACTGAAAGCTTATGAAATTAAGAGATGTTGTTTTCCAAAGTTACGTCTCGTCGCAGTGATCACTTTTCTCTATTACGGCATCTTGAAACGATGAACGGATTCACCCTACGATTGGAGTTTACGTTCTCCCTTTTTTCCCTGCGTCAATCATCTCTGCGCTTTTCCTTTTTTTCCTTCAGAATTTGCGTGCAAACCAAATAAGGTAATTTTTTGAGATTATTTTTTTTATAGCCATTTAGTTAAATTCCTTAATTAAATAACTAATTTCTTTTAATTAAATATTTTTAATTACATAAATATGATAAATAATAATTAGGTCGTAGTGGGTATGCCCAATTACTATTTTACCTTTCTGAAAAGTCGGAATGTTACACTCAAATTCAATCCAAAAAAAAAAGAGAAAATAAGAGTAACCGATTTACCTCGCTTTTCTCCTATCGCCATTGGAAGCAGTCAAACTCTTTGCAATTGTGAAGAAATTCAAAATCGATGAAAATGGTGATTTGGTAACTAGGGTTTAAAGAAAAAACGAGGAAGGAGGGAGGCAGAGTTTACTCTCTCTCTTTTCTTTATTTCATTCATGAAATGTTCTAAACATGAATAAAGGGTTTATATACTTCCCATTACAAAGTCAGCAAAAATAATAATAAATAAATAAATAAATAATAATTGTCTTTTCTTTTTAAACCGATGTCTTTGTGTTTTTTATTTTACTAATAAATAATAAATTGGATGCAAAACAGTTACTTCCCCTTTCACCGAGAACGCCGAAAGTTCATTACTTAAATGCAAACCGAATTGGGATCGTCTATTGTGCTGCCTCTGCTCTGCATGCTGTAAACCAAAAAAGGCGTCGTTTGTATTTAAAACGATATTGTTTTGAGGTTTTTTTTTCTCTTTTCTTTTTCTTAAGCTCGGAATCAAAACGATGTAGCTTGTGCTCAAAACGACATCGTTTTAAATCACAACAGAGGAACCGGGTCCATAGCAACCAGTATAAATTGTTGCCAGGGCAATTTGAAAATATTGCTTCTATACTACCTATTTTACCCTTTATCATCAACATTACTACTTTCCCAATTTTTTTTTTTTTTAAAAAAAAAAAAAAAGTTTCATCTCTCTAGGTAATCATCCGACCCGATCTCTTTCTTCATCACCACAATACATTTTTGATGAGATCTGTGATTACCATGTACTGGGGAATGCCATTTTTGATGATGTAACAGATCTCATCAAAAAATACATTTTTGTGCCCTGGCCATACCGCTAGCCTTACTTAATTCTTCGTCGACGTCTCGTTCTTCAGTCCACACAATTGAAATGCAGAATCTTTCTAGCAAATCATTCTCGTTATCGGTTTTGATTCAAGCTTTCGACATGAATTCCCCCTAATTCTGTAGCTGTTCCTTCTTTCGCACATTCAATTAAAACAGGTAAAAGAATCTGAAATTTTTTTTTTAAATTTTTTTATTTTATTTTGTTTTTTAATTTCTTTCTGTGCTGAAATTTGTAATTTTTCATATAAGCATGCATTTGTTGACTTTTCCTTGCTACCATTCGGCCATGCCTGCTAATTGAGCTACAAAATTTGAGGGACTAATTGATATAAATTGCTCATTTCTGGAACGGTTTTTGCTTGAATTTTCGACCGCCTTGTGTATTTGATGGTTTTGAACTGCCCCTTTTCTCTATATCAATATTGGGCGCTTTTAGCAGCACCACAATGTAATTAGCTTGGCACTACACCCAACCAATTAATCCGCGGAAAGTCAATTCTAGAGCTTAGAATCGACTCAATTAATCAGCGGAAAGTCAATGCTAGAGCTGAGAATCGATCGTCACCCGGACAATAGCGGAAAGTTGATTCTTTGAATCGACTGTTGAAAAGTCGATTAGACTGTGGTGCTAAACCCGGTAGATTTAGTGTGGTGTCAATAAAGACTGAAGACACCTGTTAATATTCGTGTTGGAATATTCTGGTAGATACTGGAGGCTGTAAATAACCTGTGTGAAAATTATCCATTGAATGAATTTCTCGTGCGTTTTTTCCTCCGAGAACAGAGCTTGAGATTGTCTAACACTTTGTACTGAGTGTAAGCCAGATAAGAGGGCTAACCATTCTTAGGGAGTACTGAGTTTAAGCCAAGGGTAAAGAATGTACCCTTATTTATTCTCACAACACTTTAGTAACTCATAGCATTACCTTTTCCTGGATTCAGGATTATATGCATAATAAACGCGTCAGTTCATTTCAGCCAGCCCAATAGAGCCTACCTGAACCCTAAGCATTGCAATGTATTTTGCTTTCTATCCAATCCAATGAATTCATCATTCGTTGTTTTTTGTTACTGAAACGTCCGATGGAAGACTCAATAAGGGCTCATAGTGATGTATGACACTATGACTTCTCAAACCACTGGGTTGTGTCTTAGTTATGCCTGTTTGTACTTTGAGCCTTTGAGTTTGAGGTTGTATTGTTTCCCCCCGTTCTTGTCTATGACTGTTTCTGTAGTGTGTATTCTATTCATGTTTGATAAAGTAAATCGATTTGTTCGTCACATGAATGCTTCTTTTACTAGTTTCATGAATGGTTGTGTTTACCTTTTCTTTTTTTGAATAATATTGATAGCTATAGAAGAAATACTGCTTCTTTCTCAATTCTGGATTTTTTTTTCCACGTTCTTCTGTTATTTATTTAATTTCTGGGTAACTTTCGTCACTTTTCTTCAAACGATGTTGCTTTGCAGACTTGAATTTCAGTCACCATACAAGTTTTGAGCATCTATTAGGCCCCGTCGTGTTCGAACCAGATTAGAAAAAATTGCACATTCTGCGCTCCAACAAAAAATGTGCAGCTCCGTTTATCTTTCAACCAAATCATTTGTTTGTTCATCGAAATATCAATTTTCATCTTCTTTGTATTTTCCAGAAACACCATGTTTAATCTCGTTAAACGGTACGAGATGGACGGTTAAGTGTTGTCTGAACTCTCAGGAATTGGGCAGTAGTAGCAAAGACATTATCGAAAAAGAGAACAATGTCTTTGTAAGGACATATGCTAGAACACCTGTGGTGTTAAGCCATGGCAAAGGTTGTAAATTGTATGATGTTGAAGGGCATGAGTATTTGGATTTCAGTTCTGGTATTGCCGTTAATGCCCTTGGCCATGGCGATCCTGATTGGCTACAAGCAGTTATTGAGCAGGCTAACAAACTCACCCATGTTAGCAATGTCTATTACTCTGTTCCACAGGTTAGAAAGATTTTGTTTGCTCATATCTACTCCCTCCCCCCCCATCCAATCTTTTTCGCCCCATGTGGTTAGACATATGTTGAGAGGACTTCTCTGGCGCGAACTGTCGTAACTTTTGCCCCCGTGGTTTCATCGTTTTTTGCAACATGAACACTTTACGTGAAACCACAGGGGGCAAATGGTACAATATTTAACCATAAGTAAACGGAAAACACAGTCAACCATTTCTATGAAACATTAGGGGCCAAAAGGTATGATATTTTGTGCCAAAAAGGTTCTCCCAACATATGCCAAACCGTAAGTTAGTTCTTTTACTCAATACACACGGTTACCGGTCAAATGACACTATATATATGGACCTTTTATCCTTCCCCATATACTAACAACAAATCTGGGTTTTGTCACTCGTTATTGTAGAATCTACGAGTAAGATTGCTAATACAGAATGATTGCGGTAATTGAAAAAATTACTGAAATTTTCAAAAGATTGAATTGGTTGAACTAAAACCATGAATTTATGCAGGTAGAACTTGCAAAGCGCTTGGTTGATTCATCGTTTGCAGACCGTGTTTTTTTCACAAACTCCGGGACAGAAGCAAATGAAGCTGCTATCAAATTCTCTAGAAAGTGTCAGTTAACTTCAAATCCTAACAAAAAGGACTTCCTTGCTTTTACTAATTCCTTCCATGGAAGAACAATGGGGTCTCTAGCTTTAACAAGCAAAGAAAACTATCGATCCCCATTCGAGCCCGTGATGCCCGGAGTCACCTTTTCGGAGTACGGTGACATACAAGCTGCTAAAGATTTGATTTTTAGTAACAGGTTTGCAGCAGTGTTCGTCGAGCCTATCCAGGGCGAAGGAGGCATACATTGCGCGACGAATGAGTTTATGCAGTCATTACGCGAAGCCTGTGATCAAACCGGGACTCTTCTTGTGTTTGATGAGGTAAGAAATGTGCTAAAAACTTATCCCTTCAAGGTTTTTGATCATATATTTATGGCTTTATGTCTGATCCTTTTTAAATTGGACATCACTTACAATACAATGTTGATTAGTGATTTGAGCTCACCTAGGGCTGTAAGTGAACCGTGTTAGTCGTGGGCTACATTTAATCGATTCGTATAATTGTCTGACTTGATTCTGTTAGTTTTCAAGTTCGAGCTCGAGTTGAGCTACTCGACTTATTAATAATCAAGCCCATCTTGAGCTTCAGATGCTAGTAATCAAGTAGCTCATGATCTGATCCAGCTTCATTTGATAATTGTTTAATTGATTATATATACGAGATTCATTATTAAGTTATAATTTATATGGATCGAGTCGAGTTTGAGCTGGCCATATTTAATGAAATGAATTTTAAAAATACAATCGAGCACATGAGTCGAGTTGAGTTATTTGAGTCATAAATGAGTTGAGTTCAATCTTGCTATTTATTACTCGATTGAGTTCGAGCTTGAGCTTTTAATCAAGACGAGCTCAAGTCCTGGTGAGTGTCGACTCGATTCGGCTCGATTACACCCGTAGTTTCAGCTCTGGTGATGAGAATCGAACCTATGACCTCGATTACACTCTTCTTGTTCTCCAGGTACAATGCGGTTTAGGCCGAGCAGGTTATCTATGGGCACATGAAAGCTTCAACATTTATCCAGATATCATGACACTTGCTAAACCATTAGCAAACGGTTTACCAATCGGAGTAGTTCTTGTCACAGAAAGAGTAGCATCCACCATAGCTTTCGGTGATCACGGCAGCACATTCGCCGGTGGGCCCCTCGTCTGCGCAGCTGCCATCGCTGTTCTTGACAAAATCTCAAAAGCCGAATTCTTGGACAACGTGGCAGAAAAAGGCAGATACTTTAGAGAACTTTTGATCAAGAAACTAGGAAAGAATCCACATGTGAAAGAAGTAAGAGGGTTTGGGCTCATACTCGGCGTAGAGCTCGACGTACCGGCATCGCCGTTGGTCAAAGCTTGTTTGACTGCTGGTCTTCTTGTGTTGACTGCTGGAAAAGGTAATGTTGTTAGAATTGTTCCGCCATTGATTGTGTCAAAAGAAGAAATAAGTATTGCAGTTGATATATTGCATCAGTGTTTGCCAGTTCTTGATGAAGGTGGCAAAAAATAGGTGATTAAAAAGACACTTTTGTCTCTGTTGTTTTACAATTTTTACAGTTTTATCCCAAATGCTTCATCTTAACACTTTACCCCTCGACTATGCATCTCTTTCCATTTTCAGTCTAAAGTGTCACGTGTCCAAAATCCAGCACTGAAGTATGACATTTCCCACCACAAGTGGTAAAAATGGAGTGAAATAGTAAAACATTGCATAGACGAGGGGTAAAAATGTCAAGATAAAACATAAGGGATAGAAATGTAAAGATCATAAAACAGAAGGGGGTACCTAAAAAAAAACCAGAAGGGGAAAAACTGTTGTTATTTCTTAAAATAAGTTCTGTGTATCATGACAGGGATAAAGTCACCTTTTTACTAGACATAAATACTATTTATTAGTTATGATTATTGTTGGAATGTTATAAGTTTATTATGTTATATTATGTGTATTGGTGTGTCCCCTATATATGGGGAAATATTTGTGTGGAGAGGGATTTTGAGGTGAAGTGACGGGTGAAACGATCAGAACCACACAGTTTAAAGACAGAATGAAACTGTGTGGTGTGTGTGTCTCTACACGTGCCTCCACACCGTGTGGAGACACCACACAAGAACCACATAAAATTTTCGGTAGTGTATCCGTATGCAGATATGTGAAGTGAATGTATTGTATTTACAACGTAAAAATACATGTACCTTTGATTGTAATTTATGTATGTGCATATATATTACAAGGAGGTTTTTCTACAGAGAGTCGTTGTTTTAATGTGACATTACACTGAGATGTAATTGAATACAAGTTGAACTTCTCACATGTTGAATACAAACATTTGATCTCTGAAAAATTGAACTTCATGTATTATATTCGACTTTCTTGTAATTGAATCTCATTGTGGTGTCTTGAAAGTAGGATTTGTGTGGTGTCATTAAAGGCTTTATTTTCGATCAATAGCACCCCTGAGTGGGTGAACTGTGGGTCATCAGTCATCACACACAACATCTGTCGTGATACCACAAAGGTATGTGAGGTATGACTTTTTGAAAGATGAATATGGACATATTGTCTTCTAGAAAGTTGAATCTTTTGTATGAGTTTTGACTTTCCGGTGATTGAATCTCATTGTGGTGTATCGAAAGTAGGTTTTGTGTGATGTGATTAAAGACTCCATTTTCAATCAGTAGGATTTGTGATTTGTCTGATGTGATTAAAGGCTCCCTTTTTAATAAGTAGCACCCGTGAGTGGGTGAGTTGGGGTTCATCACACAACATTTGTCATGACACCACAAAGGGATGTGAGGTTCAAGTTCAACATTTCAAAAGTTGAATATGGAGATACCGACCACTAGAAAGTCGAATTTTTTGTATGAGGTTCGACTTTCCCGTGATTGAATCTCATTGTGGTGTCTCAGAAGTATGTTTAGTGTAATGTCATTAAAAACTCCCTTTTCGATCAGTAGCACCCGGGAGTGGTGAGTTAGGGCGCACCACACAACATCTACGTTGGCACCACATAGGGATGTGAGGCTTTACTTTTCAAAAGTTGAATATGAACATTCGACTTCTGAAAAGTCAAATCTCACTCATGTGGTTAGACTTTTTTGCGGTTGAACTTCAATGTATTACTTTGAAAATAGGTTTGATGTCGTGTCACTAATGACTCAATTTTCGATCAGTAGCACGCGAGAGAGGGTGGGCCCATATGTAGCCCGTACGTGTCTTGAAACTTAGTCGGAGTTTTTTCTTGATCAGTGACGAGAATTAACAGGGGAGGGTTTGAGGATGATGGGAACTGAGAAATGGCTTCAAGCACTAAAGAACTCGATTGATAATCCACGAATACGAGCATCGATTCGCTGTGTTGAAGTAGAAGAGAAAGGGTATGAGGATCAAGTTTATAGTTAATGCAATTGAGAATCGCATTACTCATTGAAACAGAGAATTGAAGCTCATACATTTCAGGGGTATTTGGGGAAACAACGGACACAACATCACCTTTCTTGATACCAAGTGATTCAATTGATGAATTCATTTTCAGACATCTATTGTATGTCTCTGACCATGTATATGTGGGGTAAGAGTTCAGTCATTAGTCATTATATGTGGGTTGAAAATAGGGGAAATGCACGTTGGGGGTGGGACCATGGTTAAGGCTGTAAATTTGACTGACCACAAAAATGTCGGGTCTCAACCCTAAAGAATGGGACTTTAAGGTCACACACGTGTTGTGGTATTTTTATTTTTTAGGTCCCGATTCTAAAACAATGGTGTTTTGTGTAGATTGTATATCACACACTAAACAAATATCTCAAATAACAGGCTCCACATGTTTGAAATCATTCAAAATTTGTGAGAAGACTTTGATGTAAATGAATAATTGAATTGCATGTTTGTGGTTGTAGGGATGGAAGGGTTCTTTATTAAATGGAAGGAAAGATGTGGATTTCAATTATATGTTTGGCATTCAATAAAATGAGATGAACGAGATATTACCTTAGATGATAGATGACACGATGAATGATATGATGTGTAATAGTGATGATATGTATGGTGTGGCAGATGGAGGGGTGGTAGAGTGGATGGTAATGACAGGTGGCGGTGGGACATGTGGCGATTGCATACGGTGGTAGGAGAGTGAGTGATGATGGTGAGCGGTGACGGCGCGCATGTGGTGGCATGGTGGGATGGATGGTAAGGGTTGGTTGTAGTCAGGGCCGTCCCTGAGTTTCTTAAGACCCTAAGCCAATTTATCAAGATGGGCCTTCTGAAAGAGAAAACAAATGATGTTAGTGGATATATTATACATATTTAGTATAATAGACTCGTTGAACCAAAAAAGAAATTTGTAGGCCCTAAATTTTATAATTTGTCGGAGGGCCCTAGGCCGTGGCCTATGCCCAGGAACGGGTCTGTCTGTAGTTTGGGGAAGTTTTTGTGTGGTATATCCACATGCACTGAATTGATAGGTAAACAAATCTGCATCACACGGTTTGAATTCAGTTTAAAATAAAAGGTCTACAGTTTGTCAAATGGGTGCACTCCGCATATGGCGGGTACACTCAATAACTTCCTGTAGTTGGGTGGGTGGAGGTGATAGGTGGTGATTATGGCTAGTAGTGATAGGGTATACGGTGGCAGAGTGTTGATGGTGAGTGATGGCGGTTATTTTTTTATTCATATGTTGTGTTTTAGCCTACTTTTTTTATGAATAAAAAGGGTCAATGTAACGACTCACCTCAAAAGTAAGTTGGTTCGCTGTGTGAGTCCAACTCGTGAATAACGAGACATGTCAGCCTTGCGTACCCATGCACAATACAGGAAGCATACGACAACGCATGATCCTACGGACAATGCATTCGAGGATGCAACCCTTAATAAAACATACATAAACCGAGAAAAATGTCAAAATTATATTCATATTTTATGTGATGAAGAATATTTTCCAATATGACATTTATTATCCGTTTTTATACTTTACGGATATTTATTATTATGTGAAAGATAACAAAGTAAGATTATATTAATGATATTCAAGGGTTCTTTTAGTCATTTTATTGATAAAGACTCTTATTAATTATTCGTCTTAATAAACGTGTTTTGGGCAACTTCATAACTCATTTAAGAACGCGGAGTTGTAGAAAGTACTATCAACCATCGTTGAACTTGGCCTCAGTCGCATACTCTTGATAATCGGAAAATGTCTTTTGCAAAGACGAAACAACGGGTGGCTAGTTAGGGTGGACATAAAACACCCGGTTTTTATTTTCACAACATCAAAAAAACCTGTATAACTTGGTCCAACACAATTGGTTGTCTTAATCTACTCCACTCAGCTATACAAATATAATCCATTAGACACCCAAACATCAATTCTCGGTTCCGCCAGACTTTTGCTCACTTTGAGAGTACTCTTCTGAAAGATGATATACATAAATGGATGACCACGACAACTCAACAAGAAAAACATGATTAAAAGCGAATTCAACGGGTACAAGGAAATACCGTCTTCGTTCACTTTTGATGAAGAAAATAATGATGTATATAGTATTAGGGCATTATTATTTATATCACACTCAATCTACTCGTGCATCATTCTACATATGTACCACAGTAGAACCGACTTTGTGAAAGTCGGTTCTAGAGCCTCCAACTTTCCAGTGCATTGGTGAAAGTCAATTCTTGTTTCTTCACCTACGGAAAGTTAATTCTAAGGCTTCAAAACTGACTTTTACAAAATTTGTTCAACTGTGGTACACAGATAGAACGGTACACGAGTAGACTATGTGCGGTACAAATAAAAGCCTCATAGTATTATATAAGAAAAAGCATAAATAAATGCATAACATGAGCCTAACATGGATAATTCTTCAAATCAACCATTTTGCACGTAGACATAGCAATATGAATGATTACGGGCCAAAAAGTTTGAATTTGAGTTGAAACTATGTAGTCCAGATCATCCACATGTGTTATTCCTCAAATGGACTCACCATAGAAGAACTTTTTTTTCTGCCTAACATGTTACATAAGTCATGACATGACATGGTGGGAAAATGACATAAGAATGACTAAACTTGAATTGACATGACATGACTCATGGCCATTGTTGGTTTAAGCGTATTGCATCTTCACATTTGTCTCGTGAAGGCGATGATCATGACTAAGTTAACCATACCTACTATTCCAAACCCGTAAACGAAGATTTTTCTGACCGACCCGACACCCATCTACGAACCTACAAACGAGAATCCTCGTCTAAGGTAATTATTTATTGATTTCTTACTTGACTTAATTAAATGTTATATATAGAGCACAACACCCTGTGATCATTTCTTAATCCAACATTAATCTTAATCTATTACAATTAATTAAATCATCTGCATGGCTAATGACAAAAAAAAAAAAAAAAAGCAATCTCCAACACTTTGCACATAAATTTCAAGAAAATTAACCATTCACCCAAAATTAAAAAAACCAAAGAAAAATAAACTGTAAGGAATTAATCAAGACTAAATAAACATTGGATTATAAACAATCAAAGCCAATAAGTACAAAATTGTCTACCATAATCTTCTCCATAAAACTTACCAATTTACACATCTTAAAGAAGCAAAAGATGAAGGCTCTTTTAATCCCTTACCCCCCTCTACCCCTCCCCCCCTCCTCCCCCCCTCTCCTCTACCCTCTTCTTCAATCTTGCCAACAAAGTAGCATGATAACACATCTTTTAATTATGTAAAGCCTTGCCCTTTGTTCTCTTAGGACTCCTCCAACTCTTTTAGTACTTGACATTCTTGATCTCTTTGAGGAGTTTGAGCAATTCATCTTCATTTTCTTCTTCTTTTTTGTTCAAGAAAAAAAGAAACCCAAAATTTATATTGTGATAGTATAGTTTTTGGTGAGAGAAATAAGAAGGTTTGAGATGTTTGATGAAGAAAACAAAATGAAATTAGGGTTCCTATTTATACTGGATTTTCAAGATTTGTGGATATGTAGCAATATTGCATGGGTCACTACTTGGGACAACATATAGAGTGTATGCAATGCCTTCTAACTCAACAGACAACACACTAAGGGGGGGTCCTATACCCACGTGGGCAATCCAACTCATGCTATACTTCTATAAAAGTAAGGGGTCCTATACCCACGTGGGAAATCCAACTCATTCAACATTCCTCAAATAAATATCGCAGGCTCACCTATCTTGTAAAAGAGCACGAATGTCGTAACGACGGTTTTATATTTGAATTGAGGTGTACGTAGAAGTTCGATCCTATGGTTTCTCTTAGCACAAAAGGTGTATAAACAACTCTTCTTACAAATTAGTCAGCTCACTCTTGTAAAAGACGCGAAACGACCGGATCCTACGTCCTCCACAAAAGGTGAAAACGGTAGTGAAAGCCCTTTAGGTTGTGGGCTCAATTTTTTTCTTCTTAAGTACTAAAAGAATTGGGGTATTGTAGTTGTCCTTGAGCTGGGATGTCGGAATCTGATCCTCTGGATTATCTCACTGAAAAAAACGTACATACGATCTCTTACAAATGAAACAACTGAAACAAACCTCTCGATTTACATTATCCACGTATTATACTCTAGGTGTGGGGCATTGAGGGCCTTTGGGAGGGAGAAATCAATTGAGGGGAATCACAGTGTAGAGGATTGTGATTGGTTGAGAATATTTGTCATGTTATTTTCATATATAGCATTATTGGTTGCATGTATGGATGTAATGTATTACAAACAAACATAAGGGGTCATCCAATACTAGCTGAGGTGGCACATTGTCATTGTTTATCAACAACCCTGCAATATGTTGAATTGTTGATGATAAGTCTTTATAAAAATATCTTCATTGCAAAGTGTTTTTCTTTAAACTTATTTTTTTTAGAGATAAAAATACTTTTTTTCTTTTAATTTTGCTTCATAATTTCTTGTATTTATATTATTAATAATGTTTCATCTTTTCATGTTTAACCCCTCATATGTTCATTTTATTTTATTTTTCATATATCCAACCCATTTTCATTACTTGTCAAATTTACATTGGTTGAAACTAGTCTTATCGTATTATCAATGCTAGTTGTTAGACACGTGACAATTTGGATTGAAACTTACAACACCGACCTTACGTAAGAAACCAAACGCCTACGTAAACGACCGCCTTACCAATACCAACTCTACACAAGAAACATAAACACCGACCAAAAAGCGCGTATACAAACACACACACATATATATATATATATATATATATATATATATATATATATATAGTACTTGCAGGAAGAATTAAATCAAAGAAATGTACAAAGGTCTCACGTGAACATTGATATTCTTTTGGATTTTATGACTTTCTTGAAGCAGGCTGTGTCTTTATATTATTAATAACTTTCTATATTAGAGTTGATACCATAGTACTATTCTTTAGTGGAATACTCTATAGTACTGCTTTTTATAGTGGAATAATACTATATATATATAGTACTTTATTATATTTTTTGTGTTTTTTTCCTTTTGGATGCTGAAGCCTCTACAGGAAAGAGGGGGGGGGGGGGGGGGGGGGGAGGGGAGGGGAACTCCAATTAAGTGATTAATTAGTTAATCTGAATTTAATTAGGACTATGATATAAAGAATTAATCACCTTCTTTCTTGACATTTGAGCAAGTGAACGATTAATTAGTCACCTTTTGGTAAAACTAAAAGTGGATCCACACGATTAACCTACCGAAAGTCAATTTTTAAAATAATAATAGTCATTAAATACACAAACTCTCTTCTTTTCATAATAATAACGAGTGGCTTATATAACAAAATGCATGGCACTCTCAAGAACATGCGTAGAGTAAAGATATGTTGATAACAAGATCGATAAATAAAAACACACACAATAAAAATGTGGATACGAAACAATCGTTGCACGAAAGTTGTACTACGTGACATACGCTACATCTTTCATTTCTAATTTCTTACACACAATAAAAATGTATTATGTAAAATAGAGTAAAAATGAAATGCTATAACGTAAGCCAATTGGTACAACATTTCTACAATCAGTGTATCATGAATCATGAAGGTTTTATTATAGTCAATAGTGTAAGATGTGTTGGGTTCATTTTTGGCATGTCTATTTTATCGTGGACACAACATTTTTCTTCCGGTGGGGAATGGGGTGAGGTTTGGGGTGTGTTGGCGGGGAGGAGAGGAGGGGGGGGGGGGGGGGGGGGGGAGAAAATCTCTTTAAAAACAAAGAGAGACAAACAGTGACATTATTTGATCATAGGAGGGGGGGGGGGGTTTGGTGTTGGGATGGGTGTGGAGGGGGGAGAGAACAATTATTTGCTTGTGGAGGTGTTTTTGGTACATAGGTAGCTAGAGAGAAAATATCGGAAAGTTTTTGTGTGGCGAGTGTTTTTAGAGTGAGTGATCGATGAGTTGATTAGAGATACACAGTTTACATGTTGGATATAAATTGTATGGTTTTAATCAACCAACCGGTCACTTCGGTACATGTAGATATACTAGGGAAGAACCTTCCGAAAATATCAATGTATATATATTTAGGTGACTTATATATAAAGGCAAATCAATAGTATAGTGATATTAGGTAAAGAAATCTACTTTATTTTTTTTTTGAAAAAAGAAATCTACTTTAGATATTGCTTTATGAATAATGCCAGAGTTGCTATTAAAACTCTATCTCATGTGATCTCTCTCCCTCCCAGAAACGAAAGATTTTATTAACGAAACCAGAATTACAACAAAAACTAGTCGAAGTTAGACTAAAACGCAGCATAATGCCGCACTATAACGCGGCCAAAAGACGCACTACAACACGGCCTTAAGCCGCACAACTAACTACAACAACACTACGAAGCTAAGTAATAGATTGACAGAGGGTGTTGAACTGAAAGAGAAAAAATTCTACAAAGAAAAAGGACGTCCAGACACATAGATCCTCTATAATCAATCTATTACCCGACACACAAAAAGCATAGAACTAAAGAAAAAACGAACTAGTACAACATACATATACTATAGACTCCGGCCAGCAAACAGTAAACTAGAGAAAGAACAATAGAGCAAGAAACTAGCCAAACGATCTACGACAGAGAGAAACTAGGCAAACGGAAAACATTGCCGGAAGCAACAGCCACTGACCACTACCACCATAAGAAACGAGGAGCCCGGAAGTGTGACATCCACCTTTCAAAGGAGAGTAGCACCGTAGCCGCTGCTGGATATACATGCACCCGAATCAGGATCCGAAACGCAGGCAAAACTGGATTTGGAAAAATTCCTGCTCTCGATAACCCGGGATCGAGGAGGTCCCGGTAAATCGAGGCAGTTTTCCCCCCCTTTTTCGGATCGTCAGATCTGATTTACAGTACCGATTGAGACGCTCGATCATGCACAGCGGAAGCTACGAATCGAAATTCGTATTACGATTTTACCATGATATAAAACACATAATTATTTAAAATAAACTATAAGAAGGTTGAAGATTTACCCAAAAGAAGAGAAGCCGTGATCTTTCAAATTGTATCTCCAAGCGACGACTAGTGGACGTCGATCCTCGTAGTAGAGCCTCCTCGAATATGCTCAAGATAAACTCAAGTTTTTCTTCTCCCGACGGCTAGGACAAGAAATTTATTTCTCTCTCCTTTCTTAGGTGTATGGTGCAATTGTGTGTGTATTGTGTTGGAAGAACTCTGTTTATATAGGAAAATAACAAGTCAAGAGAGAGTTATCCCTTTCACAAGACAATTATATTTTTCCCTAAGAAAAAGATATTTTCAATAGATAAGAGATAATCACCATTAATGAGATAATCATTAGAAAATCAATATCTTATTTTATCCATTAATTATTTAATAAATAATTAATTAATTACACATGTGCCATAATCTAGAAAAATTATTTATCCTAATTTCCTCACATGTGGCTCCATAGGAGAATATAAAATGTCTTTTCTATTTCACATATTATTTACCGAAAAACAATATTGTATATTAATTAAATAGACCAACTATCTAATTATTCTCGAGGTTCCACAAAACGAGAAAGAGCCAACCCGGGGACCATGGACCTATAACTAGTAGCTATAATAAATTGAATAAAATATTCATCGAACATAACATTTCTATTCAACTTATTAAATATAGATATAAATCCGAAACTAAACTCTATCGATTATAGATATAACTTATTCTCAGAAAGACTAGTCAATAAGTGTCCATTGATATAATCATTACATATAGACTAACCCTCCATAGACTATCCGTAATGAAGCGGGAATGTTTCTGTAAACCTTCTTCATTACATCTCATCCTTACTTACCATCGACCCACTAGTGCTCAATTAGTTCATAACCCATATCAAATCGGCCGATCGATCAGTTTATAGGATTGACAAATAAGGGGATTGTCTTTCTACTTCCCGCAGGAGGGAATGAATTCCATATCTGTGAGACACACACTCCTTACTCATTCCAGAATAGTGCCAACGTGAAAGTGATTCGGACTGCGCCTCTTAACAATCCTTAACGAACACATCAAACCCTATCTTGAAATAAGCAGGAGTCTGCAATCACTTCAGGATTAAGTTAATCCATGTATGATCATCTTGTGATTTAATAAGATTTCTCACTCACGGGTTAGATGAGAAATGCACATTAAATCGTCAAGTCCTATATGACTATATCATATATAAATGCCCCACTTAGATAACCAGTATCGACGGTCCGGATGAGACGGTCACACCATAAAGTGTTCTGGGCGCATTACTGGTGGTTTAATCAATTGACCCCATACTTTGATTAAGTTCACCACGGACTAACATTTCAAATGTATCACCATAAATAATCCTCATGTGTGATACACCCTAAGTTATATGGCTACATATGATACGACTTGGGGTTTTCAGTAGTGTATTACTCATAAGCACAGATCAAATAATAAGATGAAAATAATTCTGTCATTTATTAAATATAAAAACAATTACAAAAATTATCTTTCGGACACTACACCTAATAGCCGCCAACAAAGATCCCGAAGCCTTAGCGGGACTAAGTAGCCAACGCCGAACACCAACCGGAAGCGCCGCCCAATGCCGAAACCAAAAGGCTTCCCACCGCAACAACACCTCCGCTAGCACCTAGCTCCAAAAACACGATTGAACCGACTGCTCACGACTCAGGGACACCGGATCTACCATGATTGACCCCACGCCGGGGTAGATGAGCGGGCAAGGAACAGATCTGAGCCATAAATGCCAGTTCAAGCAAAAGACTGCCGGTCAACACCATCTTCCAGCAATCAACCTTCAATCAAACACCCACGGCTACAAGCAAGCCCAGAGGACTTGAGGAGAACAAGAGCAGAGTAAACCGAAGAAGATCGCCGGAGAGGACAACGGCAACCGGGAGACATAGAAAAAGGAAGAGAAGAATAAGAGAACAGGAAGAAAACAAAAGAAAATGGAAGAAAACGGACGAAAAAAGTGGTCGCCGGCAGCCTAGCGCCGTCGGCGCCGGAAATGGCAAGCTGATTAAGGTGCAAGCGGAAATGTCTGTACTATCATTATATGATCATACATTTTTTTAAGGAAAAATAAAAAATAAAAAGTAAAATTGAAAGAAGCACAACCATAAGCTGATGATGAGGGTAGACATGTTATAAACTTTTGAGGGTAACTTGATCATTATCCATAGTTTTACTGTGTTATAAATAGTAACGATACTGTCACAATTACTCAGACAAAACATGTCACATTATACACATTTCTATCCTTGATGATTATGACGAGTCTATATGATAATCATGATTCTTACATTTTAACTTATGATGTAAAAATGTGTTGTATAGGTGTGATTAGGACAATAGAATCATCATTACATTAAATTAACAAAGTATGTCTTTATCATTAAGCATATATTTTGAGAAACTTAAAAAAAAAAAAAAAGTCTCAAAAGTTCAAATTCGGTTAAATATGTATCATTTTCAAAACATTAGATTGATATGTATGTTTTCGTATCATTACATATGTCTTTCATATGAAAAAACATACGAAATCTATAGGGAGAAAGTGCAAATGATACAAAAAGGGTACAAAGTTGTATGAAATTATACAAAGAAATTGTACGCAAACGTACACCTACAATGTTTTACCACTCTATTTACACTTCATTACCCCACCCTACCCTTACGCCACAAACCTCAACCACCACACATCCATTCATACCATCTCATCATACGTACCTTACCCCCTAATCCGCTCGATCACTTCAACCATCCCATGCCTTACAAGCCTACGCTATCAATCTTACAATTACCCTCATCCTACCCTACCCTTACTAGGGTTGAGATAAAAACCAATTGATGCAAACTAAACCGTGCCAACCCTAGAAGTCCTAGTCAATTGAAAGCCGAAATTTTCTTCCCATATTTCACCAAACTAACTTGAAACAGATAAAATTTCCTTCTTTAATTAAACGTTTACGTCAATGATGAGGTATAAGAAGAACTCATTGCCAAAGGTCATTAAGTTTCACATTCATCTGATCATTACCATCTATATCCTGCAGTGGTCTACAAACATTGATATTCCAAATGAATCTTGTAACATCCATTTCAAGGCGTTCAATGATTAATCGAGAATTATGAGTCATACTTTAAGGAGTGAACTTGTCATTTGTCCGTGTTTTCGTTGAGAAGAAAAAACATAAGCAAGTGATATCAATGTCATTTGCTTCAACGACTAGACATATTTAGTTTGATGTCTGGTTATAGGAATATGGCATGATGTGTTTGAGTTTAAGCATATGGGTAGTGACGGTGTCTTGGGTTTTAATTTTTTAATTTTTTAATTTATTTTACTTTTTTACTTTAGAGTTGTGAATTTTGAAGAGAAGATATATGTCTTTAAACGACTAAAGTTGTCAATATAAACTATATAGAAACCAAAACCCAAATTAATACCATCTCAAAATACCACCCCAAATTAATACCATCTCAAAATACTACTACAAACCCCTCAAAATAATGATACTACTACTCTCCGAAAACGAAAGATTTTAACACGGACACACTTTGCCCCAAACAGGGCTCGAACCTTGTTCTCCATACCGGGTTATAGTCTAGATCACCACTAGACTGATGCATCTTATGCAATGATACTATTACTCTCGTAATGCTAAATACTACCTCCGTCCCAAAATGTAAGTCATTTTAGGTTTTTCATCACATATTAAGAAAAGTTAGTTAAATTTGTTATTTATCATTAATTTTGATTAAAAATACTAAAATGACCTTTTATTGGTATTAATGCAAAGTAGTAAAAAGTGGTTGAGTATATAATAAATGAAGGGTAGAAGAAGAAAGATGTAATAAATACTTTA
This sequence comes from Gentiana straminea, assembly GCA_036785695.1. Taxonomy (NCBI): domain Eukaryota; kingdom Viridiplantae; phylum Streptophyta; class Magnoliopsida; order Gentianales; family Gentianaceae; genus Gentiana; species Gentiana straminea. Next base: position 1,877,538 of record JAVUPR010000412.1, on the reverse strand, counting down.
TTGGTTTTGTAAATAGACTTACATTTTGGGACAAAACTAAAAAGCTAAAAGGACTTACATTTTGGGATGGAGGTAGTACTGTGGAAATACTATGGTTAATATTACATTATTATTATACTCATAACATGTTACATTATAACGTGTTACTTTGTATCATGAGACATATTAATTGCATTGAATAAACAATTAATATGTCCTAATAGTCATAAAGTAACTATCCTTTGTCCTATTATGTAATAGCATAGACATAGCCGACTCTAGCATTTATTGTAGCCGGCTCTAGTTACTTTTACTTTACTAGCTAGGATCCTCTCTTGTAAGGATCCTCTCTTGTACCTATTTATACTCATTCTTTCAACATGAATAAATAAGTTGGAGTTTACTCAAGTATTATTACTTTCTCAAACTCTCTTCATGGTATCGTAGACTTAAACTCCCGAAATCCGTCGCAAACTCTCGGCAACCCCGCTTTGAATCAAGAATGTCTTCACTATCCGAAGCTTCCTCACCTTCGATTGAGTCCCACCGCTCACGGACCGGGGTCACCGAATCTTCATCTTATACTAATCATAGACTTGATGGCAACAACTATTTGCTATGGTCAAGATCTATGAAAATGTACATCTCTGGACAAGGTAAGATGGGATACCTGTCCGGCTCTAAACCTGCCCCTGCTGAAGATGACCCAGGATTTGAATCATGGGATACTGCTAATAATCAAGTCATGACCATTCTCACAAGATCAATGACAAAAGAGATTAGTGAGAACTTTATGATGTATGATACTGCAAAGGAAATCTGGGATAATGCCGGGGATCTTTACTCCAAGAAAGACAATACATCGAAGTGTATGAACTTGAAGCTCGGATCCAAAACTGAGGCAAGGAGATATGTACGTAACTCAATACTTCAATCAACTGTCTAGGGCATGGCAACACCTAGATATGCTTTGAAACTCACCCCTGGAATGATGTCAAGGATGCGCCTTTATAAGGACATTATTGAGAAAAAGAGAGTATTCAAGTTTCTTACCGGACCGAATCCCGCCCTTGATGATGTTAGAGGAAGAATCCTTGCCACAAAACCTCTCCCCAATCTCAAATCCATGTTTGTCTTTGAAGTCAAACATGAGGAAAGCAGGAGGAAAGTGATGCCGCCGAACTCCCCTACCGACAACCCCGCCGAGAGTGCTACCTCGCCGACCATCGGGAAGCCTCGCCGAGGTTACCGAGACCGTCGGGAAGCCTACCGATAGAACCGGAAAGTTGTTCTCGTGAGCACCGCAAACGCACAAATCACACCAAGGACACTTGCTTTGGAAGCTACATGGCATGCCTAAATCTCTCAAACCTACCAGGGAAAGTCGGGCGGTGCATGTCCATGAAGAGGAGAATGACAACAAGTTGAATGCTCGCCTTGTCGCTTTCAAAGCTTTCCTCACTCAACAAAAAGAAGGTAGTACCTCTACCGACACGGCTACTCGGGCTAGTGCGGGTAAATTCTACTCTTCTATTAGTAATGAAACATGGATTGTTGATTCTGGGGCCTCCTCCCATATGACCGGTAATAAAAACCTCATAACTCACCTTATGCCATGTCAACAAATTCACAATGTTAAGATCTGCCGATGGATCCATTTCTCGTGCAAAAGGTTTTGGAAATGTTAAACTCACTAATAAGATATGTCTAAAGGATGTCCTATTTGTTCCAAAATTAGATCGCAATCTCATATCCGTCGGTAGACTTGCAAAAGATTTAAATTGACCGTTGTTTTTAATAAGAATCGGTGCACTTTCCAGACCCTTCTTCACAGAAGTGATTGGGAGGGCTAAACCCCGCTTAGGATTGTATGTGGTCGACCCCGCCGAAGACAAGACCGAAGACCGAATCGCCTCGGCCACTCGCACTCAAACCTTAGATAATATCATGTTATGGCATTATAGACTAGGACATCCAAGTTTTGGTTATTTGAAGTCCGTAATTCCCGAATTATTTAAAGGATGTAATGTCAATGATCTTCAATGTGATATTTGTCAATTTGCCAAACTTACCAAATCTGTGTATGCCAAACTACCTCATTTGCCTTCCACACCTTTCACTTTAATTCATAGTGATGTATGGGGACCTTCAAGGGTAAAAAGTATAACAGAAAAAGGTGGTTTGTCACTTTCATTGATGATCATACCAGGAACACATGGGTTTTTTTAATGAAGGATAAATCGAAGTTGGACCAAGTATTTCGTGAATTCTACAACATGATCTCTACTCAATTTGACACTAAGATCAAGATCTTAAAGACCGATAATGCTCTTGAATACTATGAGTCTAACCTCGCAATTTCTTGATGAATAAGGGGATTGTCCATATCGCCATTGTGTGGAAACACCTCAACAAAATGGGGTTGCCGAGAGAAAGAACAGCACCTACCGGAGATGGCTAGATCAATCATGTTCACTACCCATGTCCCAAAGTATATGTGGGGTGAAGCTATATTAACTCGCCACTTACTTAATCAACGACTTCCCAAAGAGTGTTAGGCTTCAAAACTCCTATCCAAACCCTCCCGACCACACACTCATGCCCTCATCTTATCTCCCAATTACCACCAAAAATCTTTGGTTGTACCGCATTTGTTTATATCCATGCCCAACACGAAGCAAACTTGATCCCAAAGCTCACAAGTGCATTTTCCTAGGATATGCAAAGGACAAGAAAGGTTACAAGTGTTACTCTCCTTCGAAAAGAGATTTTACAATTCTATGGATGTAAAATTCTTTGAAAGGACTCCTACTACAAGAAGTCCACCGAGGCAATCACCGATGGAAACCCGATTGAACTTGAACTAAATCCTTTCCCTCAAAGAAACTCTTGAACCTCGACCCCACCGACTCTCGCATCCTACCGATCCTCGCAACCTCCCCGAACCGAGTCTACCGACCCGCAGCCTCGCGAACCGTAGCCTACCGACACTCAAGAACCTACCGAGTCACAAGAGATCCGAACCTCGGCAGACCTGCCGACTCTCGGCGGCACCGCCGACGTTGATGACGTACCTATTGCTATCGTAAGGGAAAGAGATCTTGCACTACCGACCACTCTATTCATAATTATCTATCCTATGATCGCTTATCACCTGTTTTTGCCATGTTTACACAGACTTGGATTCTCACTCTATTCCTAAGAATATACAGAAGCTCTCCAACATGATAAGTGGAAGGCAATCAAAACCGAAATGATCGCTCTCCTTGACAACCATACTTGGGATCTCACCTCTCTCCCACATGGAAAGAAGACAATACCGCAAATGGTCGTTCACTATCAAGTACAATGCCGATGGTACTATTGACAAATACAAAGCCGACCGGTTGCAAGGGGATTCACTCAAACATATGGCCTTGACTACAAGGAAACCTTTGCACCCGTGGCAAAACTAAACACCGTCGTGGTACCGATCTCAATTGTCCGTCCAACTTGATCGGCCTCTACACCAATTGGATATCAAGAATGCTTTCCTAAATGGTGACCTTACCGAGGAAGTCTACATGAATGTGCCTCCCGGTTTTTCCAATACTCACACTCAAGGGAAAGTTTGCAAATTGAGGAAATCTCTATATGGCCTAAAGCAGCCCCCTGAGCCTGGTTTGGCAAACTCACTACCGTGGTTAAAGCCGCCGGATACCATCAATGCAACTCGTATCACACAATGTTTATCAAAACAACAAACCGAGAAAAGGTCCATTCTTATTGTCTACATGTGGATGATATCATCCTTACCGGTGATGACCCCGTCGAGATCCAACACTTGAAGACCCCGCCGGCAAAAGTATTTCAAGTTAAAGATTTGGGCTACCTAAAGTACTTTCTTGGTATGGAAATAGCTAGGAACAACCAGGGTATATCTCGTTTCACGAGGAAGTATGTGGCCGGACTCCGCCGGGGCGGAAACCGGCATGCCGGGATGCAAACCCGCCGTATCCCCGCAGACCCCGCAAATACCCCGTCGCATGGTGACATTGTCGTCGTAAAGGATCAATATCAAAGACTTGTAGGGAAACTCATTTATCCGTCCCATACAAGACCCGATATTGCATACGGCGTCGCTTGGTTAGCCGCTTCATGCATTGCCCTACCGAGCAACATTGGGATGCCGTGAACAGGATACCGAGGTACCCGAAGTCCACTCCCCGGCCAGGGCTTACATTTCACCAAGTCTCCCGATAGATCAATCAAGGTCTACACCGATGCCGATTGGGCCGGATGTCACATTGACAAGATCTACCACAGTGCTATTGCTCATATGTATGGGGAAACCTAGTTACTTGGAGGAGCAAGAAACAAATTTCCTCGTGTCAAGAAGCGAGGTCTTGTTCCGAACTCGTGGCACTTGTACTTGGCATTTGTGAAGCTCTGTGGCTAAAAAGGGTACTCACCGAACTTCAAAGAACCTCTTCAAAGAACCTATCACACTCGCCGTGACAATAATTCACCTTATGCATGGCAGAGGATCCACCATCATGATAAAACCAAACATGTGGACATTGACAGACACTTCCTAAAGGAGAAGATTGATGCCAAGATTATTCAACTCCAAGATGTTCCCTCGCGGATCGAATGCCGATATTCTCACCAAGGCCATACCACCACTTATGTTCAAAGATTGAGTAGCAAACTTGGTCGTATAAACATATACAACCCAAATGAGGGGGTGTGGAAATACTATGGTTAATATTACATTATTATTATACTCATAACATGTTACATTATAACGTGTTACTTTGTATCACGAGACATATTAATTGCATTGAATAAACAATTAATATGTCCTAATAGTCATAAAGTAACTATCCTTTGTCCTATTATGTAATAGCATGTATGACATAGCCGACTCTAGCATTTATTGTAGCCGGCTCTAGTTACTTTTACTTTACTAGCTAGGATCCTCTCTTGTAAGGATCCTCTCTTGTACCTATTTATACTCATTCTTTCAACATGAATAAATAAGTTGGAGTTTACTCAAGTATTATTACTTTCTCAAACTCTCTTCAAGTACTAACATAACGTAAGTCTAAAAATTCAAGTCACAAAATAAACACATTCTAACATACGTGATACGTCCAAAGCCGGAAATGTTGTTGCATGTTGGCCGGTGGTCGGCGTTGCAGCTAGAGGGTGGCCGGCGGCGATTTGCAGTAGGGCTAGGTGGGCTACGTGCGAAGGGCGCTGTGGGGGGGGGGGGGGGGGGGCGCGGACGTCCCTGGGCATAGGTCAACAAGTTGACGGCCTTGGGCCTACGTCAAATTATAAAATTTTGGGCCTACAAATTTATTTTGGTTCAACGAGTTTTTATACTAAAAATGTATTATATCCACTGATACCATTTGTTTTCTCGTTTCGAAAGAAGATTCATCATGATAAATTGGCTTAGGGCCTTAAAAACCACAGGGACGGCCCTGGGGGAGGAGGGGGGGGGGGGCGAAGCGCAACTTTTTTTTAGAAGCAAATTTAAATTTTTTTAGGGCTTTACATATAAAGTACCGCCTAGGCCGAGTTGCCCGCCTTGCACCCGACTTTCCCGTCTAGAGGCCGACTAGTCTCCGACTAGGGACCGCCTAGAGACCTGCCCGCCTAGACAGGTCCGACTAGTGTGAACTCGGGTCGGTTGATGGCGACCAACACCTAGTCGGCCGAGTCTTAGAGCGACCCCAATGATAACCCCCAAATTACACCCTCCAAATACATCGTTTTTCGTTTCATTTACATTTTTTCAACACCCAAAAAATAATTCACTCCAATAAACAACCTCTATACACCCCTTAAAAACAACTTTTCTCTTTCCAATCAATTGACGAAAAAGAAAATATACCCCACTTGCAATATATTTCCCTTTTTTTAATAATCTTTTCCCCTTTTTCTGCAAAAGCTTCCTTTAGGCTTCACTTGATAACTCGAGGGAGGGGTAGAGGGATTTTCATTTTCGGGGGTGAATCAAGGTCCTATTGTGGTTTAAAGGCACCCTAAATACATTTTGGAGGCTGAATCAAGGTCCCATTGTGGATGCCCTTAGAACACTGTATCTCATACTATCCATTTTTGTCGCAATTCAAATGCATCAATGTGATACGGCGATACCTCACATTACAATCTTTTCACTTCATTCATTACATTCTATGACGTTGCTTTTCATCCAAGAGTGGTCATTAATTATTGACTTGTTACACAAGTGAATTATGAAAACTACACAGGCCCAAGGCCCAAGAATGTCCATGGGCCTGACACTTACTTGGCCCTTTCATTTGAAACAACTATGACTTCATTTCAATTTATTTTATTTTATTGTTAATCTTTGCACCTGTCCCTTTTGCTTGAGGATCTTAAAATCTTACTTAGATTTGGTTATATCCAAACTATACTCCTTTTGTTTCGAAATAACTGAGGCAGTTGTTAAAATTTTTTTTTTCAAAATAACTGAACCAGTTACATTTCCAATGCAACATTTATTGTGTATTTCTTACATCTATCCTTATTTATTAAAGAGTGAGAAAATAAATATAACATTGTAGACTAAGGGTATTTTAGCCATTTTGACATTCAAATTAAAGAATTAACTCGCATATTTAATATGCGTGTTTTTGGCAACTGTATCGGTTATTTCGAAACGGAGTTTATTAATCATTTCATTAATCCAATTTTTATCAAACATGTCCTTGAAATTATGGTTACGTTTAATTTTTCTTGATAAAACATAATCTTAATATTTCACATTTGTGTCACAACGATGAACTCCACAAATATAGTCATCATGTAAGAACTTCCTATATTTATCCCTACTTTAAAGATATAGGATTTTGTATGGATTCTGATGCGAATGCTTAAACCGATTTTATTTTTATAGACTTCAACATCATTTTACTCTGTCTTACATGATCTCTATTCATAGTGAAAAACATCAGAATATATATAACATATAATTTGAATAAAAACTATATATAAAGAAATTCAGAATATGAACGAAAACGTAAAGACTGTGAACTGATGTTTTCGCATCATGCAGATGTATCACTCAAATTATTTTTCCAAATTGCAACCGACATGTCTCATCAAACAAAGGTAATTTCCCCTAATTCTCTCACGTGTAATTAAGTTAAATGGGATTCAGGAAACATAATTAAAATCATGATGTGATATACAATTATTAGTTAAATATAAAGAAGAAAACAAATGAATGCCTAACGGTTTTGATGTACGCAAAGTCACGGACTCACGGGAAACAATTGGGACCATACTAAAGACAACGACTGAATAAGTTTTAAAAATATGTTGGGCCCTCGTTACATCTCTATCGTCCGTCGTTTCTACAATGACTTTCACCAGGTCGATTCTACTGTAATTTAATCACTGTCCTTATCTATCGGTGCACCACACACTTTCACAAAAACCGACCATGTGAAAGCCTATAGTCAATAATTGAGACTTCCAGCAAAGTCGATTCAGGATTGACATTAGGAAGGTCGATAGATTTTCACAAGGTCGATTCTAGTGTGATACACATGTATATAGTGTAGTACACCGCTAATGTCACACTGATGCAAATAAAGGTCCCCATTACCTATATTATGAAAATCCACATAGGCTAGTGATACATATCTATAAATAAAAAATAATAAAACTTTCTTATTATATTGATTGTAATTTTTTCAATAACAATGACGTTGATATAGACATGCATGCAGGATTTACGGGTTAGTTTTAAACCCACAATAAATATGGAGTTTATGGCAACCGGGATTACTTGCGGCAATCATGCAATGAAATACATGCAATCTTGGTGTAGTTTCGTAATTTATAATTTCTTTCACATAGTATATATTTGAAAGAATAAAATATTTATGACTTTATAAATCATATATGCAAAAATTATACCTTAAAGTTCTGATTTGATTTGATCAACATCCGCAAAAGGTACTCAATTTGATAAAAAAATGTTTCTCAAAAATAAAAAAGTGATGAAAAATTAGTGTATTGTTTTGTCTCATTACTAAGATACCTAGCCATGATGTGAAAAGGCAAAGGATTTTGTACTTCCCACTGTCTTTTAGCAATCATTCATCATTTACAATTAAATTTTTTTTTTGGAGAAATATTTATAAATATTCTTAAATCATTTATTAATTAAAAATGGTGTGGGAAAATCAAACAAGAGAATGTATAAGAGCATTTGTAACCCGGCACCATTACCCCAAAATAGGGAAATGGGGTTGCTCCAACCAGGGGTATTTTTCCCCCATTGCACCATCGCACCATCTTTTTTTTTTCTTGAAAAAAATGGTGTCGGGTAACCCGACACCAAAACCCACTTTCCCTTTTTTTTTTTTTTTTTTTTTTGGTTTTATTTAATTTAGAAGGAGAGATATGTGTATATAATATTTATTGTGTATCATTAATTTGATTAAATTACATTACTTACTTGATATTTTATTATAATTAGTTAATTCGATTTTTTTATTATTTAAGTTGTTTTAATATTAATAAAATATTAATAAAAATACAAATCATACATTTATTTGACATTAGGAATACAAGCACACCGAATTACATAACGACAAAAAAAAGTACTGAATTAAATAAATATATTACGAACCTAATATAATATTCATACATCATACATTAATTTTTAAATGTGTATTTTGTTATTTGATGAAAGAAATATATATTTTTTTATTTTTTAAAAAGAGATTATTATGGAATATTCTTGGAATATTCTTTTTGGTGTAAGATTTGGTGTAGAATGGTTGGAAAAGAATGGTGTAATTTTACACCATTTTGGTGTAATGGTGCGAAAAAATGGAGGAATGGTTGGAGATGCTCTAATAGCCAACTAGTTTGATGAAGTCTATTTTATTGTGGACCCTACAAAATAAAAGGGATGAGTGAGTTAATTTAAATAAAGTGTTGTAGTGGCTCAAATAGAAAAAACAACGAAAAAATGGCGTAAAAAAAAGAAAAAATATAAAAAGATCAAAAACTGAATGCGGTTGAATAATTTGCAAATCTGTAAAAATAAAATTTAAAGGATAAAACAATTTTAACCAATTAAATATTTTTGTTTTTTCTTCAAAAAAAAATATCTTTGTTTAAATTTATTTGATAGGAGTCTAGATTGACATATATATATATATAGATCCATCTGGAGTCAAAATTTTTAAAATCTATTTTGAAGCTATTATTACACACGAAAAATATTGGCAACATCCAAATACATTGACTGAGTGTTAAATGACTTCCATTTTAAAGAATGTAAATAGAATTTTTTTTTGAGAATTTTAGAATATAGATAATTTTTTTTTCCGGATACGAAAGGTTTAACACACACGATTTATACCTTAGCGGGGCTAAACCCAAATCGTCATACCAGGGTATAACCTAGCTAATCAGTAGACAGATATACTGAATACTGAATACAGAACGTATCATTTTTTTAACCACGAGATATATGTCACCAAATGACATATTTCCTCATCTCACATTAATATCATTCATAACAAAAGTGACCAATAGAACTATATTGTTTATACCAAACACGTACTGATTATTTATGAATCATCAGGTATGAGTTAGAAAACACTACATGGAGCTTTTCAACAATACCTATATAACTTCTAAGTTTCACAAACATATGTGTGTTCTCAACAATCCAAACACTACATACATGGTATGACGTTTTACCCAATCTTCATTGCTAGACCAAGTCTTCAATTTTATACTCTTTCTTATCTCCTTATTAAAGTTAATTTGATTGTCGAAGAAGTTATTAAAACATGTTAAAAATGCTACCCAAACAGGTTTATTCGATCGTTATTATTTTCAACATGCTACCAAACAATTGCAAATCATGCAAGAGCATCTCATCCTAAGACAAGATTACAAAATTGTAAATAAAAATTCAACATGTCTAGAATAATTAAATGTAAACTTGCTAATAAAAAAACAAACTTTTCATCAAAGACATTAGTATATCGATTAATTAATATCTCTTTTAATACATATATATATATATATATATATATATATATATATATATATATTTTTTTTTTTGACTTTCTCTTTTGCTAAAAACGAAAGAAATTTTTATCCCCGGATAATCGAACCATAAATTTGAATAGATTCGGTATTTGTGATAAATAAAATTTATCATCTAATTAAAAATAATGTTTTTTTTTCCGTAACTTTCAAAGTCCTACTTATTAGAATTTATTCTATGACAATACCATTGCGTTTTTTATTTTTATAATTATAAACTTACCTCCCCGTGCATGATTACGCGGATATTTAAATTAGAATATATATTTCTTTGCTAGAAACGAAAGAAGGGAAATCGAGCCAACCATCTAACTCAAAGAACTGTAACTTTAGGGTATGAGTTTTTTAATAATTTTTTTATAATTCTAAGCATTACTAATAATAGCACTATTAATTAGTTATTGACTTTTTGTAATTATATCAGTATCAAATATTGACTATTTAGTCAGAAAAAGCAATTTTATTACATCAAAAAGTCTTTCTGCTTCCGCCATTACTGCCTAAACCAGCTCCTCAGTATCTTTCATTAAAGAAAAAAGCAATAAAGAGCTCAAACCACTCATCCATTGCTCGAATTTTCAACTCCCAAATCACTAATTCACAGGAAAAAATCAACCCCATTTCCTCAAAAAAAGAAAAATCTCAGTTTTTTTCCTTCTTTTACAGATGTGCAAGAAAGCAAAGATTTTTAGCTGAAAACAATGCACCCTTTTCTTTTCTTCTTCTTAATCTTCTTCTTTTTGCCCACTCTTTGCTTATCTCTCTCTTATGGTAAGTTAATTTGTGTAGAAATTGTTTATGAAAAGTGTAAAGTTAGCATTTTTTGTATTTTTGGATGAGTTAAAGTTAGCATTTTTGCAGGATTTTCAATGCATATCGATTGTGGTGGAATGACAAATTCAACTGATGTTTTCAACACAACTTGGGTTTCCGACCGGTTTTACACCGGTGGCGCCGCCGCCGTAGTGTCGGAGCCTCTGTTGTTTACTCACCAACAAGAGAAGACTTTACGGTACTTCCCTATTTCAGCTGGAAAGAAGAATTGCTACAGTATCCCAAATATCCGACCCGGAAAGTATTTGATTCGGACTTTTACTGTTTATGATAACTTTGATGGCAAATCCCATCAACCTTCTTTTGATGTTTCTGTTGAAGGGACTTTAGTTTTCTCTTGGAGGAATCCATGGTCTGAAGATATTGCAAGATCCGGAGCTTATTCTGATCTTTTTGCTTCGATTTCGGATTCTGATGCTGATATATGTTTTTACAGTATTGCTACTGATTCCCCTGTTATTGCTTCTTTAGAATTAACCGAAATCGACCCCAATGCTTATAGTTTAGACTCTGTGAAACTATTGAATTCATCGATTCTTGTGAATTATGGTAGAATCTCATCCGGGTCGGGACAATGGGGACCTGGGTTTTCGAACGATACGGATAGATTCGGTCGGTCTTGGCAATCTGATGCTGGTTTTTTTTCATCAAGTAGTAGTGGCAACAACATTAAAGCGATTTCCGCTATAAAGGATGTGAAAAACGTCGATCAAGAACCAAACTTTTTCCCTCAGAAACTGTATCAAACAGCTACTACATTGGTAGGGTCTAACGGGATTTTGGAATACGAGTTAGCAGTCGATGCAAAGTTGGATTATCTTCTGGTTTTTCATTTTGCGGAGATAGATGTTAGTGTGTATAAAGCCGGGCAGAGAGTGTTTGATGTGTTTGTTAACGAGGTTAATGTGAGTAGGGTTGATATATTCGATAAAGTTGGCGGTTTTGCGGCGTATGATTGGAGTTACGTTGTGAAGAATTTGAGTAATACATTGTTGGTTGTGAAGCTAGTACCGGTTATTGGCTCGCCTGCGATTTGTGGGCTTGAGAATTACGCTATTGTCCCTGCTGATCTCAAGACTCTTCCTGATCAGGGTATGTGTCCTAAAGCGTAATTTCACCTCAGTATTATAGTTTCCAAGTATCTCTATTTATAACTAAAGTAGGGATGTTTATATAGGTATGCTGTCTTTACGGACACCACACCAAATCTACCGTTTTTGGCATCACCCAAATTTACGGTTTTTATTTGAGATTAATAATCCAGTTGTCTAAGCATTTATGATATAGGTTGCCTTCTGAATATGTGTAGTATTGTCTTTTTAGTGTTATTTCATGTTGGTTTATCAATGATTAAGCTTATATCTTGCCCTACAGATTTTCTCTTTTGTTCTGGGGTGCCTTTAGTTGCTTCACAATGTTTTTAGGGTGGCACTAGAATCGACTGTGATATAGCCGATTGTACCGTGATGCCAAAAACGCTAGTTTTCGTGTGGTGCCATTAAAAACAACCTTTGTTTTTGGTCCTTATTGTTTCATTATGTACATTTTGGTTCTTGTACTTTTAATAATTATATGCATATCCCATGTGTACTTGTACCCTATTTAAAAATCCTGCACCCGCATATTCTGTATCCGTGTATTCATACCCACGTATCCGTACTCGTGCAGCGTCATCATCATCTAGCTATTTATTCACTTTGCTTAGTCATTATTATTAATTTTTGGTTGCAGTAAATGCCATGAAAGCGTTGAAAGAATCGCTTCGAGTGCCGGATAGGATGGGTTGGAATGGTGACCCATGTGCCCCTACTACATGGGATGCATGGGAAGGTGTTACATGTCATCAAACAAAGAATGTTTCTGGCCTTGTTATTTCTCAATTGTAAGTTCTTCTTTCTCTTTTGTTAATGCATATGAATGAATCTCTTGTTGCATTGTGTTGAAGTCAATCGTGTTTAACATGTAAATCTGTATTGCATGGATACTTCTGCGTGGTAGCATGTCTGTATCCGACACAGATACACATTCGATACTTAGGATACAAACTTGAGGATGAATTTGTAATTTTTACAAGTTAGATACAGGATTCGGATATGCATATCCGTAAATAATGAATGGAAAACTCTCCAAAATGATGATGAAAAACTACCAATATTTATTATTTGGTCCTTAGGGTTATATTATGTATAGTGTAGTCTTACATTTTTAATATTCACGCATATGCCCTCCATACCGTGTATATATCTTTTAAGAAAATTTTGCACCCGTGTATCCCTTATCCACGTATCCGTACCCGTGCAACCTGTATGTAAATCACGTACCTCCCTAAGGACTCTAACTACTTACGCTTTTAGGAAAGATGATAATTCAACATGGTAACAGAGCAGAAGGTCCCGAGTTCAAAACCTATCTGTCAATATTGTCTAATTCCCATTTATATTGTTCGAGTGTTGGGACGTTTTGTTGGCCTTGTAGTTCAGTTCCCTTTTATGTTCCATATTTGAATATCTATTTCAGCAGAAATTATTAGCATAATAGGATTATACTTTCCATTTAAAGATTGTTCGTTATCTCTTTTGAGACTTACTTATTGTTTTTTTGTTTTATAGAGATCTTGGAAGCCAAGGATTGAAGGGATATATCAGTGACCAGATTTCATTTTTATCAAACTTAGTCTTCTTGTAAGTATCAATTACAACTTGGTTCGGTTAATCATTCGAGTAGCTCGACTCGAGCTCGAACTCGAAAAAAACCGGATCGAGTATGAGTAGCTCATGAGTAGCCCGGTTCACTTACAGCCCTAAGCCATTCATTACTATATATGAGAAAACAGCTACAAGCCAATTGTGAAATTTACTTGATCTCTCTTGTCAAGTAAAGGTATTCAATTCGATTCGGTTTTATCAAGTTCAAGCTCGAGTCGAGCAACTTGAATAATGAATCGACCATATTATGCATTTCTTTGTCTATTGGTTTCGTGTTTTTCGTCTCATGCTTGCTGAAAGTAAATGGCTTTAACTTTGCAGGAACTTGAGTTCTAATTCTTTGGGAGGTACTCTACCATCAGGCTTGGGACAAAATTCTCTTGTGAAACTGTAAGTTCTAAATTTCATGCTTCTATCCAAGCCGCTCATGAGCCAGATCGACACTCGGCTTGTGAAATGCTAGCTCATATATTATTTGACCAAAATCGAGCCGAACTTGAGCAATTCATCAAGGACAACAAAGCCAAATTCAAGAACTTTGTATCTTGACTCAAAATGCTCACTACCTTTACCGAGCATTATTAAATTATATTAAATATATAAATTCTTTTTGTATTGTTATACTGTATTGAAAATATATATATTCTTTTGTATTTTTTTACAAGCCGAACTTGCACGTTAATGCTTAATAATTATTTTTTCTTCAAGTTGGTCGATATTTCGTCGAGGATAATCGAGCCGAACATGAAATGATATGTTTTATTTGAATTTCTAACAATAGATATGTTTAATTAATTGTGGTACAGGGATCTATCATATAATAAGTTGGTTGGACCTATACCAGACAGTCTAACTTCTTCCAAATTGCAGCTTGTGTAAGTTTTGTCTTTCTTTTCTTGCTTACAAACTGCGGAATCTTGAAAAATTCCAGTTATATACCACATAAAATGGAGGTTCTTACCCATTTATGCTCGTTGTGGGACTTGAACAAAAGACGTTTTTGGTCCCGAGGCTTAACACAACCGTTTGTACAAGCCTCAATGGACCTGTCAATGCAACATTTGCAATAAGAAGTTTACGTTTATATCTTGTTTTCTGACATAATTCATTGTTTTCACAGGATTTTGAATGACAACCATCTGGAAGGGCGAGTACCGGAGGAACTTTACTCTATTGGAGTCCATGGCGGAGCTATTGAGTATGTCTCCATTAAAATTATCTTAAGGTGTTAAGGTTTTTTTGTCTGAAGTTTATATATATGATGCTTGCACAGGCAGGGTATTAATGCACACATTGTAAATACTCATATAGTCCCTCCACTAAAACATCAAGTTAATTGAACCATTACTTTGTAACGCCACGCCCTGAAAACCCGAGCCTTTTTCTGGTATGGATGTTTATTTGGAATTGGGGTGTAAACAATCCGAATCGAATCAAACATTTACTTGTCAACTCGAGCAACCCTTAAAATAGCTTGAGATCGGCTCGGTTAAGTTTTAATCATGCTCGATCAGCTTAAAAAAAAAATGTTGAGGCATTTGAGCTTTGAAGTGATCGAGTTCGGCTCGTTAACCTTGACAGATTGCTTCCTCTTTGTGATTGAAGTTGGGATTAATTGAGTAATCCATGATGTTTTTGCTACTTAATTTTTTTAATTTTATTCTTATAATAACATATTTTGTATCTCTATTTTTTCTTATATAAATCTTTATGGTTTATTTGACAGTTTATCTGGAAACAAAGGATTATGTGGAGTACCACCATTACCAGATTGTCCATTATTTTGGGGAAAAAATGGATTATCTACTGGTGGCAAAATTGCAATTGGTTTATCAATTCTATTTTTATTAATTGTGTTGGTGGTGATAGTGTTTATATGCATCAAGAGGAGACAAAATGACTATGATTTTGCATTGCCTCATGAAATGATGGGTAGGTTATACTTTTAACACTTTTTCATTATGAATTATTAGATTTTTTGTTTGCATTATTAGTCGCCATGCCGAAAAACCGACTTTCAAAAAAAGTCTACTATGCACCCTATCCCTCAACCCTTCACCCCCACCTTGCTCCACCATACTATATGCCCCACCCCACCTTACATTACCCTAAACCCCCACCCTTTGCTACCCTGAACCCTTACTAGACTATGCACATCCACCCGCCACCCTACCCCTACCCCTACCCCTACCCCCCCCCTCACCTCACCCTCACTACCCTCACTTACTTTACACTACAATCCCCCCTGCCCCTCAATCGTATCCCACCCTCACCTCTGTACACTACCCTGTCTTACCCCGTCTTTACTCCACTTTAACTCAACCAACCCTACCACCTAACACCTACCTCTTTCGTCACCTCAATCCTACCCCTTATGTCACCCCACCACCAACCAATCATTATGGAATCGGGTTTGCTTCTTCTTTCACATTTCAAACGCAGTAATGACCTGTCTTCATTCAATTCAATTCCATTCTATTCCGTCCATACAAATATACCATTACTTCTTCTTTGGCATACTAATGGGCTTTTCAACACTTCTGTATATATTCATGTTTTCTACTAATTTTGTTTTTGTTTGGTTGGATTTTTTTGGGAATGTCAGCATTGGCTGCAAAGAGAAATAGGTACCACAGACAGAAGTCATTGATGGATCTTGAAATGGAAAGCCAACATGCCAAAGGATATATTCCCACTTACAATTCAAATTGATGTGTTTTCTAGAAGAAAGAGAGGTACATAAATTTTCAACATATTTCAAAGCTATATATGGAGAAGAGGATGGATTTATACAAAGCTGGGGGACCTTGGATGTATTATTCTAAAGAAAAAGAATAATGCACATAATTCGATATCTTGAAAGAGGATAAAAACACTTTTAATCCCTTTTGTTTCACGGGTTTCCTGCATTTCTACCCTCTGTGTTTCATCTTGACATTTTTGTCTTTTCAATTCATTTTGCCACGTGTCAAGTTTGTTATTGGCTGCACATTCAATGCTAAATTTTTGACACGTGGCACACCTCGGACTAAAAATGCATGTGAAAGAAAATTGCATAGATGAAGGGTACGTAAAAGTGTTAAGATGAAACATTGGGGATAGAAGTGTTAAAAAAAAAAGTTGAAATAGAAAGGATAGAAAAATATCTATATATCTTTAAAAAGGATAGGGACTTGTTTTGGCATTGTCTAAACAATTTGCACCTAAATGGGCTCCTTGAAAAGCAAATTTTCTTCTTCTTCTTCTAGAATTAATGTATCTATGAGTTCGATTCATTGTCAAGCATAGGTTAAAATAATTTAGGTAACAAAAAAATGTTAAAGAAATGCCTTTTGTTGTAATATATAACAAATTTTTTTTTGGCATTTGGTGAGTTGTTGTGACATGACATTGTGATGTGATTTTTGTATGATGAATTTACAATAATGTATTATGACCATTTAGAACCAAAACTCGTGTTTATTCCAATAATCGAATGTTCGTGAACAAAAACTCGTGTTTATTCGTATATGAAACTCTTGTTCTACAATCCAAGTTGAGCTAGGTTCATAAATTTACACAAATGGGCTAACGATTATGAACAATAATGAGCTGACACGAAGTTTTCTTACAAACACGACTCTGTTTGTTTGACAGCTCAGTAGCGCTACTAATTGGTTTTTTTTCTTTTCATTCTATCCGAGACCAACTGACCCAACTAATCCGGAGTTCGGTCGGTAGTGTAGTGCATCTGATCAGAAATTCAACTCTTACTCAGGGATAAGTCGTGTCCTAAAACTCTTTCAAGATAACGTCTCAGAAAAGAATCGAACCGGTGACCTTCCTAAGCAATCTCAATTTACTTACCATTTGAGTCAAGTTATTTGGTCACTAATTGGCTTTTAAGCTTGACAACAAGTTGAGTGGGGGTTTAATTCTTGCATGCATTTTGTCGTTTACTCTTTATACAGATGTCTCTATTCATTCTATTCATACCTCTCTTAATAAGACTTCAAAATTCTTGTGTTGTTTGGTCCATGACAACTCATCAACAAAAGCTCATAGTTATTAGAGGAAAAAATTGGACCACTAGCAACTTGTATAATAGCCATCAGTTTTGAATAAAAATCCACATAAGCAAAAACTTGTGTGAATGGAACCTTAATATGCAAAATCTTTTTGGTGTATGATTATAGGTTAAAACTTACAACTTGTGACAAAAGTTTTGGTGTATGATTATAGGTTAAAACTTACAAGTTGTGACAAAAGTTTTATTATGAAAATATAAGATAAGATTAAGAGACAAGAAGTGTAAATGACCAATCGTTTACTAATGAAGGGTAGTGATATTGATACAAAACTTATATCACAACGAACGAAATGTTACAATATGGTTTTACATTATTGATTATGGTGCGTCTTATATCAATCAATGATAAGCGTTTAGAAAATGTTATTTTCCTTGTTCTAAGGGGAGCAGTCAAAGCTACACACTTGTTTGGCGGTTTGTGCAAATCGAGATCGGCTTGCATGTCTATGGGGATTTTATCAGTAATTTCCCTTTGTATGTTTAGACCCGTTCCTGTGTTAAGACCTTCCGGATTAGAGATTGAGATTTCCGGCGATGGCTTTGGGTTTACAGTTGCCGGATTTGCAAAGATCTTCTTTGCTCCTCCTAATTTTTTGGCCAGCATATTGAGGCTTGAAGGTGATATTTGGCGGTTTGTGGTGGCGGACGGGGATCTGGGCGGTTGTTGTATTTCTGTGTCAGTGGTGTTTATTTATTTATATATTGTTTGTTTTATGTGTGATTTTTCCGGATTGTTATTTAGGATTTTAGTTTTGTCTAAGTCTGTTTATGCTATGGAAATGACTATTGTATTATGTTACCAAATCAAGTCTTCTCTAATGAGGCAGATTTTGGTTGAGATGGGTTATCCCTAGTGGCGGATCCAGAAATGTTTATTAGGGGGGGTCCGTAAATTTTTTTCCTAAGTAAAACAATTTTTTTACGGGGTCCAAAATATTTTTTTATAGTTAAAATGTAGATTTTTTATTTTTTTAACGGGGTCCGTGGACCCCATTATGTTACACATGCCTCTGCCTCTGGTTATCCCCATCTCTTTTGTCATTTCTTTCGTTGCTCGTGGTGGCGGTTTCCGACTTTAGGCCGATGTTGATCTGGAATTTGTCCGGCTATTTTCCGGCATTAGTCCGGTGTAATTTGTTTTGTTTGTTGTTCTTAATGAAATCCTTTCGTTTCCAAAAAAAAAAAAAAAAAAAACAAACACACACACACACCATACCATAGCTACCGTCCGGGTACCACAATGATATTCGATTTCTGATTTCTCGAAAAAATCTAAGGTCTCAGTATGGGGTAATTCTTCTATGAAGAGGATATTTGAGAAGTAAGTGACGTGGATGATTCTGGACCACACAGTTTCATCCCAAATTCAAACTGTGTGATCCAGAATCATCTACGTGTATCCACGGTGTAAATGGAGTGACTAGGTAAGACTAACCCCTCAGTATGATGTTTCGGTAAATTCGATGTGTCGGCTTTAACAGTTTCATGTTCTAAAACACTCTATAACAAGATGTTTTATGCATCATATTATTTTTTTAATGTAAAAAAACTCATATCTAAATTGTGATTGACTTATCATCTACTTGTCTCCGGCAATACTATCCAACAATTGAACTCGTGTAATCCTCAACACATTACGTGGCATTAAACACACTGCAAGAAACGATATGAAAGTCATGTTCAATGTAATACGACTTTATATATATATATATATATATATATATATATATATATATATATATATATATATATATATATATATATATATATATATATATATATCCAAACAAGAGAAAGCAGATGGTATTGAACCCCAGGATGGTAATGTGTTTGTCATTGCTTGTTCTTGAAGAGTGACAGTTGATATTATAAAATTATTATATCATTATCCTAAATATATAGTTCTTAGACTTTTGTTTAATTTTTTTCAATATCAAAACGCGTGCATGATATGTTAGTCAATGTGTTAAATTTTACACTACGTACGTATTATGTTCAAGACATTTGGAATTGAAGACTAAAAATTAAAGTACAATAAAGGACATATATGTAGTAGAAACTTTGTTTTGTGATAAATAAATAAATACCCTCATTATCCTTTAATTAAAACATTACGAAATGATGTATGAAATACTAGAATTCAATGAATCTACAATTTAGAATTGGCTTTAAGGGTTATGTTATGTTATCTTTCATAATTATAATCTTCTTTGTAACTTGTTAAAGTGTATAATTTAATTATATATTAATTATTTATCTTTTTATCAGATTGATGATTTGAAAATATGGTAATTCAACATGATAACAGAGCTTATATATGAACTCCCGTTTCTTCTCTTCGTTCTTCGTTCTCTACTATACCCTAACAAACCATCTTATGGCCGACTCGAACTTCTCTCGAACTCCACCCCCCCCCCCCCCTCTCATCGCACAACCACTATCGTGATCGTCTTCTCCTCCACGTTCGGTATATATATATATATATATATATACAGGGGCGGACGTTGGATTCCGGACGACAGGGGGGCGAAAATTCTAAAGATTTTTTGTAGTCAAAAAGTATATAATAGTGTTTTTTTTTTCTCCCCTACGATTCGAATAAAAACTACTATACATCGCAAAAAAAACACGACTATACATGTATAAAAACTATTACATATCGCATGATACGAACACATTAACCATTCTACTCTATCAATAAAGATTTAAAACACTACAAATAATTAATGTTCTTAAAGGAAACCAATGCTCCAAAACCGGTTAATATTTTATTTAAATGTATCACTTTGATAATAACTATGTATTTTTATTTACATGATAAAAGTGTTATATCAAATTATCGGTTTAATATAGATGATAAATACGAATATAAATTTTATGGGGGGCGAAAAAGATACATAACATATATATAATAGTTTATTTTCCGGATCCGAAGGGGGCGAGTGCCCCCCCTATGTTTGGGGTGGATCCGCCCCTATATATATATATATATATATGTATATACACACATAAGTGGAATGACGATGCCAAATTATGACACCCAACTAATCCTGAAACCCTGTATCGTCATGGTGCAAGATTTTTTGACCATTTGCGTGCTACTTTGCGGACTTGTGTCAAATAAAACCTTGGGCCTTATCAAGTTCTTTGCAATTTGGCTTGTGGAATGCATTTGTGAGAATTACATCTGGGGTAATTTGGATCAATAGAAACAAAGTTATCTTCAATTCCTCGGTCGTTGAACCGGAGATGATTTTTAGAGAAGTGCAAATTATGTCTTTTTCGTGGCTTTCGCATACCATTTGCTTGAAGAAGATATCTTGGAAATGTTGAAAAGCAAATCCGTTGAATGTTTGGTTTCTTCTGTTCTTTTTTGTAAACCTCTTTGAAATTTCCAACTTCTAGTTAGGTTTGTCTTTTATATATAAATATATTATTGGCTGTTAAAAAAAAATAAAAAAAATTATATATATATATATATATATATATATAATTTGAGTAAGAAGCAATTATGGTGCAACTTTGATGCATGTCCCTTTTCCCGTGAACTTGATAAAAATCAACGTCAAACTCAAAGATAGAACAAGAATATTAGACTTAGTCATTTGGCCATATCTTCATTTGATAAGATACCACAATTTCATCATTGAATAAGACACCAACCTTTCCAAATGCATGCTTTCACTTAATTTAAAAAACCAATTTCTTACTATTTATTATTATTCTTTAATAAAACTAAATATATTTTAAACATATTTAGGTTATTTATGGTTAATATTAAGCATTAATTAAGTGAAACTTGAGGTCGACATGATTCAAATTATTACTGTTTTAAAACTTTAGGGTTTATACTACTTGTTTAGTGACGTGTAATAAAATTTTCCATGAAATTAATTTTATAATTAATTAATATTAGAGGGAATTTATTTCTCCAATGTGATGATTGTACAAAGCCAAGTGGTGAAAGTGAATACAATAATCCAAATAATAGCCTGTCTTTCCTAGGACCCCAATTTTGTTTGAGTGGTCGCTACAAGCGCGTCAAGATGTGTCATAGTTGTGCGCGGTGATCTTCACTGTTGATTGATTTGTGCGAGATCTAGATGATCATCTAGATCTCGCATGCATCAACGGTGAAGATCACCGTCACAAGACACCGTCGCAAGACACACGTGACGCGCGGATGTGGCGATGGCATTGCTGATTTTGTTTTTCCAATTTTGGCCCCCCCCACCCCTCCGGTTAGTATGGATATATAGTGTAGATATTTATAGGGAGGTTAAATAAAATACATTTTGGTAGTAAATTGTGTTCTAAAATAAAAATATTGAGACTGTAATTTTTCGCAATCCTCTCTGAAATAAATAATTCTTTTTATGAATTCTAAATGTGAAGTAAGTCTCCGTATCTTATTGGTAAAACTTAATGTTTAAAATTCAACTTTGAGCTAGTCGAAATCAATACGTTTTTTATCATATAAGATTTTCCCTCTTCCTATCTTTTTAACGATATGGATTTGACTAAGGGCCTTCGGCCTAGCCACACAGAACCTCGACCTCCTAAATGCCTGGAGAGACGGTCCTAGCGCAAATGCCTAAACAAAAAGATTTAAAAAGAACGTTTTATTTGTATTTACAATTAGAAGCCAAAATTACGGTCCAAGAAGGGATGAAAGTACTTCAATACTTACTATCTACTAACCTAAGACATTCCTTAACAAATACATTCATGAAACAGAGTTCAAGAATCTTCAACAAGGTCTCCCAAGTACAAAAGATCTTAATCATCTACGATCAGTTTATGAAACATCGTCAGATAATCGCCCTCAAATAGTACTCCAAAATATCTAAGGCTTCGCCAACCTCAACTTCCATCCCTTAAGAATGATCGACCTTCCAAATTTACTCTATTTTCCTAAAACCATCGAATCACACATCAATTAGTGAGTATCCTATAATCAATGAGTGTTGTGTTACATATATATATATATATATATATATATATATATATATATATACACACACGCATTTAAAGCTTTCAGGTTCAACTAGTTGACATTTTTGTTGCATCCATCAACAGAAACCAAGTTGCTGCAGATATTGTTGAAATTTACAAACCCAATTAATTGGCAAATACTATTTATTGAAAAACGCGTTGTTATAACATATAAGTCGTCGGTAGCAGTATTAATATTGTCTTAATACAATAAAAATAAAAATAAAAATAATATTTCATTTTCTTGACTTGGTTGACCTCGTGCCATGCTATATGTTTATAAGTCTTCTCCTTATAATTCATCAAGAATAAGAATATTTTTGTTGCAATTATTGCTTTTATTGTTTGGTTTTTCAGGTGTTTTTCATCACTATTTATTTTTGGTTTTTCCCTATTAAAAAAAAAAAAAAAAAGGGTATTTGCACCACACCGACTAGAATCATCCTTATGAATATCGGTTATGGAGTTAAAAACCAACTGCCCGTAGATTTGATTCTGAATCGACATTGAAAAAATCGATTTTTGACTCCAGAACCGACTTTTATCAGGTTGATTATGTGAAAACGATATGATGCACCGGCCGGTAGAACGGGTGGGTGCAAATAATGTCTCCCATAAAAATGCTTACATAAAATGACATGTTATAAATATTGTATATATGTATGCAACAACAGAGTCGGAAATTTGGATTACTAGAGTATAAACGGTTATACCCTAACCGGAAATGCCCCCACTCTTCCTGTCCCACGGAATGAGTGGAGAGGTAAATTAGGTAACCTAGTGGATCCGTTTACATGGGTTGCTATTTTAGTCATGAACATGAGGTCACATTCCGTTATAGCGAACAGATTGCTTGGTTTCCTCGATCTGCTGGAATCGAACATCCGACCTCATTCCCCCGACATAGCATGCTTTTTACACAAATCCCATGGATTACTAGAGTATAGATATATGGTTGGGTGGTCTAAAATAATATCACAACATGTATTGAACAGAATTATAGACGTTTTCTGATAAAACATGGTATTGATAAACATAAATGACTAAACAACTTAAAAGCAAGCAACTGAAAAGCTATATATACATTTTTATAACTTTTAAATGTATATCTGAATTGAGTTATCTCAGAACACACAAAACGATATGCATTTCAAATAATTATATGCACCTTTCTTAATTAATTAATCTAAATCACCAAATTAGTTAATATTAATAATAATCATCAACCATTGCTAGGAAGAAGGACCTTTAAATTTAATTTTTTTTTTTTTGGTTGCGTAAGCACTAAGAAATTGCTTAGATGATTCTATCACATGTATACCCGTGATTGTGGGTATTTTGTGCACAATTTGTATATCTTTTTTTATTTAATTATTTATTATTATTATTATTTATTATTCCCTTATGGGCAACTGTTCACATTGCAAGTTGATACGAAGCAACAGTCAAAGATTAGCAGTATCTATTTGTTTATTTTGTTAACCTTTTGTTGTTTTGGATCTTTATTTTTCTGCTTTATCCATGCACTCTCAAGCGATCTAATATTCATTAAATTTTCACCAATGGTCGATTACAAATTATATCATTTTGATAAATAAATTCTCAAATTTCACTAGGGTCACATACCCTTTCAATAACACATGTGGATCTTCCTGGACCTTGTATGCTTGTATGTATATATATGTGTATATACACGTATGTATTCAGGGGCGGATGTACCTTGGTTATAGGGGGGCAATCGCCTCCTCGGATCCGGAAAAAGCACTATTATGTATGTTGTGTATTTTTTTTGCCCCCCTTAAAAATTTACACTCGCCCATAGTATCGCCCCCTCTCACCCGGGATCCTGCGTCCGCCACTGTATGTATTGTAGGTGATACGATTCACATTAATGAAAACTTTTCCGTGCACGATCAAGAAGTATCTTATCTACTCAAGAGCATCTTCAATGATAAATTTCTTAAAAGGTTTATCATCAAGTCATATAATTAGTTTATACATACCGATGCTACTATATATGGTTCTTTCAGCTGCTTGCTGAGACCCTGGTTTTAATAAGAATTTTCATTTTTATGTTCAAAAAATAAATATATAATTAGTTTATAAATCTTTTATCAACAATTCTTTTCTTTACCTTGTATAAACCTTTTGGAAAGTTATATAGAATATACCGTTACTACACAAAAACTTTTTTTAAATATCAACAAGACATCGTCCCAATGGTTATCATTGTGTATAACCTGACAATAGACCAGGCTTTGAACCCCACTCGAGGCAAATTAAGGGTGCGTGCGTTACCTTTCGTTATTGAAAAAGCTTAATTTCTTTAATAAAATAAATAAATCCACATAAGCCTTCTTGAACCAGGTTGTTATTTCAAACCTATTGATTCCCCTCTCTCCTAATCATCATTTGCTCTAATCAATGGATATAAATCATTTATAAAGGTTTTGAAGCTTTTCCCAGATGAAAAACGAAAACTAAACAGGAACGAACTGAAAAATGTAGAGTTTATTAACTTGTTTTTTCAGATGCTAAATATTGTTTACAAAGCTGATATTTAAAGGCAAAGCTTTACACTAGTTGTATTTTTGAAATAAAGATAAATGCTTTTGAAATAAAGGATAAATACACAGTTATTTTATCACTTATTTATTTTGAATGACTGAATTATCTATCTGTTTAACTTTGATAATGCACCGGATAAACACCCTTGTTGACCACCACTTTGACTGAAAAACAGATAACCCTAAATCAAAACTTGCCACCACTCCTTATCACTCCAAACACCTTATTTCTCCAGCACATCCTTAATTGTCGGAATCTGAGTTGTTGTTGTCGGAATTTGCAGCCACAGTTACTTCTTTAATTTCTTCTTTAGCTGTAGTCTCAATACCCCCTTCAAACTTGGCTGGGGAAGGAGGCCAAGTTTGGGCGAGCAGAAGGAGAGTGTAGCTTTGGTCACCGGTTTGGTGAAAATATCGGCAATCTGAGCAGCTGTGGGGATGTGCTTGGTGGCAAGCTGACCTCGGGCCACCTGTTCATGGACAAAATGGTAGTCAAGTTCGATGTGCTTGCTCCGGGCATGGAAGACGGGATTGACAGACAGATAGAGCGCACTGAGGTTGTCACAATAGATAATCGGTGGATTCCGGAGAGGAAGACGGAGTTCGTTCAAAATGAAGGTGAGCCATGTCAATTCAGCAGCAGTATGGGCCATGGATCGGTATTCGGCCTCGGTACTTGAACGGGACACAGTGTGCTGTTTCTTTGCACACCAAGAGACTAGATTTGAGCCCAGGAAGGTGCAATAGCCGGTGGTGGATCGACGAGTGAAGGGGCATCCGGCCCAATCAGCATCCGAATAGGCAGACAACTGCAGAGAGGATTTGGATGTGAGGGAGACACCTTGATTAATGGTGCCCTTGACGAAACGCAGTATGCGACGAACCCAGGTGAGATGATGAACATCAGGGTTTTGCATAAATTGAGCAGCAAAATTCACACTGTAGGCAAGATCTGGGCGAGTGAGAGTGAGGTATTGAAGGGCGCCCACCAAACTTCGATATAACTTAGGATCTTCAAGTGGAACTGGTGTCTGTGGGTGTTTCATTTTTGAATCCAGTGGTGTGGAGATAGGTTTGCAATCCAGCATCTGAGCACGCTCCAGAATTGTGTGGGCATAATGGGACTGAGATAGATGGAGACCAGCTTTGGTTTGTTGTACCTGTACTCCAAGGAAGTGGTGAACATGGCCTAAGTCTTTCATAGCAAACTCCTTGCTCAAGAGTGAAACAAAGGATTCCACAAGGTCAGTAGTTGAACCTGTTAAGAGCATATCATCTACATAGAGCAGTAAAACTAGGATTTGACCATTAGTATGACAGATAAATAAGGAAGGGTCAGATAAACTACATTGGAACCCATAGTATAGAAGAAAAGTGCTAAACATGTCAAACCAGGCCCTTGGGGCCTGTTTGAGCCCATATAGGGCCCTGTGTAGTTTGCATACATGTGTAGGGTACTTAGGGTCGAACATGCCTGGGGGTTGATCCATATAGATATCTTCTGTTATGAAGCCATGTAAAAAGGCATTTTTTACATCTAATTGTTTGATAGGCCAATTGAAATGTAGAGCTACATATAGGAGGAGTCTAATGGTCCCTGGCTTGATGACTGGGGAAAAAGTTTCAAGGTAGTCTATTCCATCTATTTGATGATAACCCTTAGCCACAAGTCTGGCCTTAAGTCTGTCTAGGCTTCCATCTGCTTTAAGTTTGGTTTTAAACACCCATTTTGACCCAATCACATGCATTTGGGGAGTTCTAGGTACCAGGGTCCAAGTTTTATTGGTAGTTAGGGCATCCAACTCTTCTAGCATGGCTCCTTTCCACCCACTGTGTTTTAGAGCAGTCTTTACAGTGGCAGGTTCTAAAGGGATGTGGTTATAGGATACTTGTAAGGCATACTTGGGATTGGGCTTGAAAATCCCAAGTTGTGCTCTAGTAACTATAGTGTGTGGATGTGGATCTGGAGGAGTAGTTGGGGAGGCAGAGCCTTGTGGCTCTGAATGAGACATGACTGGGGATCCAGGAGGTGTTAGATATCCTGGATCAGGGAGAGGTGTGAATGGTGTTTCTGGTGTGGTGGTAGTTATTATGTTGTCCTGAGGTGCACTGGATGCTGTGTGATCTGGTGAGTGTGAGGATGATTGGGGTTGTGGTGTGTTTGGTGGTGTTGATGGTGTAGGGTCTTGTGAAGCAGATTCTAGAGATATGCTTGGTGGTGTTGGTGCAGGTTCCTGTGGAGTGGATTCTGGAGGTGTAATTTCTGGTGCAGGGTTTGCTGTGGCATCTGTGGTATGTGTGTGAGGATGTGTGGAGTCCAGACTTGGGGGATGATTGGTGTGTAGACTAGGTATATTGTTGCTTGGGGTAGTGTTGACTTGGTCATGTATAAAGGGTAGCCAAGACTCAAAAACATCCAGTATATATGAGTGTTTGATAGGTGAGTCTTTGAGATGTTCCTTGTAAGGCATGAGGGTCTCATTGAAGACTACATGCCTGGAGATGATAGTTTTCCTGGTTTGGGGGTGATAACACTTGTAACCTTTATGTTGGTTACTGTAGCCTATAAAGACACATGGTAGGGTCTTAGGGTCAAATTTGTTGTGTTTGGAATCCCAGGTATAAGGATAGCATCTGGAGCCAAACACCCTTAGGGATGTGTAGTCTGGCTGTGTCTTGTGCAAAGTGTGGTAAGGAGTGTCAAGGTGTAAAGTAGAGGTTGGGAGTCTATTCATTATATAGACTGCTGTAGCAAAGGCCCCGGCCACATGTAAAGGGGGGTCCTGCTATGGAAAAGCATTGTTAACCCAAGCTCCCTGATGGTTCTGTGTCTCCTCTCTACTGCCCCTGTTTGCTCAGGTGTGTGAGGGCATGAGATGTAGTGTAGCATTCCTTTACTAAGGAAGTGTTCTCTTAAGGGAGTGTTAACAAATTCTCCACCCCCATCAGAGTGAAATATCTTTATCTGTTTGTTAAACTGACACTGAACATACTTTTCAAAGGCCACATAAGTGCTAAAGAAATCAGATTTGTGTTTCAGTGGGACTAGCCATGTGTATTTAGAAAAATCATCAACAAAGCATGCATAGTAATAAAATTTTCCCAAAGAAGCAACTCAAGGGCAGCCCATAAATCACAGTGTACTAGATCAAAGATGTCTTTACTTTTGTGTTCAGAATCATAAAAAGGAAGTTTATGTAATTTTCCTAGTTGACAACTTTCACAGACATGGTCTGTGTTTATTTTTCATAAAACCTGTATTAGGCCTTTATTCTTTAATCTTTGAACTGCTGAAATCTGTGAATGTCCTAGTCTTTGGTGCCAGGTCTCCACTGTTCCAGCTTTGCATCGGTTTGAGTAGAGAGCTGTTGGTGCACTTGACCAGGTATACAAGTCACCGGTCCTTTTCCCTGTCATCAGACTGATTCCTGTTTCCTTTTCCTTCACATTGAAACCACTGTTAGTGAATTCACAACTCACAGGGTGTTGATCTGTGAGTTGACCTACTGACAGTAGGTTTCTTTTCAAATCTGGTACTAATAAAACATCATTGAGTGAAACTGTTTTGTTGGATTTTTGGAGGCTCACCTTCCCTATTCCATGTATAGGAAGGTGTGTCCCATCTCCAATGATTACAGATTCAGCTCCTGTATAAGGTTTAACATTAGATAAGATACCTGAATTGTGTGCCATGTGGTTTGAGGCCCCTGTATCCATTGTCCACTCAGTGTCTGCCACAGAGTTGTCCAGTGTGAGGGTTGACAAGGCCTGAGGGAGAGAGTTCACTCCTTGATCTGTCTTTTTAGGCACCCACCAACAGATCTTGGCAATGTGCCCTGGAACACCACAGTATTGACAAGTTTCATTTTTGTACTGTTCTCTTTCTGCATTTGTCATTTTCCTTTGACCTTCAGGTGGTGGTCTCCTGTTTTGGTTTCTAGAATCAGATTTGTTTTTCTGGGCCTGAAATCCCCTGCCATAAGAGTCAAATTTGGAGTTGTGGTCATTGTTGTTTCTTCTGCTTGCTTGATTTTGTTGAGTTTGTCCATAGAAAGCCATTTGTGGCATATGTGCCTGACCGTCTGTGTCATTGTTTGTGTTGAACCAGGTCCTTCTTTGATCAAAATTCTGGATTTGGGACACAAGTTCTTGATATGTGGGCCTTGGAGGCTTCAACATGGTTGTTGTGAAGGTCTCATAATTAGGACCCAGGCTGGTGAGAAGGTAATATACTTTGTCTGTGTCTACAACTGGTTTTCCTATAGCTGCCAGGTTGTCACACAAACCTTTAAAGATTCTGATGTGTTCACTGATGGATACATTGTCTTGTTTCCTTAGGTAGGTAACCTGTTGCTTTAGGGTGAATTCCCTTTCTTGGGAATCCTGTGCATATTCTGACTTTAAGGCATCCCAGACTGCCTTTGCTGTGTCCAATCCAATCACCAAACTGAGGGATTCCTCAGATAGTGAGCCAATAATCCATCCACGTAGCAGTCTATCTGCTTTCCTCCATTTGGTATTCTGGTGAGAGTGTTTGGGTTCCTGTTGTTGTTGTGGCTTCATTTGTGCTGCCAGTTGTGGTACTTTGTGTGTCAGCAGGGTTGTAATTTGTTGGTGCTGGTGTTTCTCCAGTGAGGTGATCCACCAGATCTTGACTTTCAGCCAAGGCAATAGCTTGCTCACGCCATAAAGGGTAATTTTGTGAAGTAAGCTTCAGGGAGATGAAGCTTCCAACATTTAACGAGAGGGTTGTCATGGCGTTGCAGCGTCTTCTCTGATACCAAGATGAAAAACGAAAACTAAACAGGAACGAACTGAAAAAGGTAGAGTTTATTAACTTGTTTTTTCAGATGCTAAACATTGTTTACAAAGCTGATATTTAAAGGCAAAGCTTTACACTAGTTGTATTTTTGAAATAAAGATAAATGCTTTTGAAATAAACGATAAATACACAGTTATTTTATCACTTATTTATTTTGAATGACTGAATTATCTATCTGTTTAACTTTGATAATGCACCGGATAAACACCCTTGTTGACCACCACTTTGACTAAAAAACAGATAACCCTAAATCAAAACTTGCCACCACTCCTTATCACTCCAAACACCTTATTTCTCCAGCACATCCTTAATTGTCGGAATCTGAGTTGTTGTTGTCGGAATTTACAGCCACAGTTACTTCTTTAATTTCTTCTTTAGCTGTAGTCTCAATATTCCCCACCCAAAGTGGATTCTTAAGGATGAATTATTAAACAAATGGATAAATGGCTGCTGGAAATTAGATTTAAAAAAAAGTTTAAATAAAACCTCTTCCACTGCAATTGTTTCTTGTGCATGAATTTGTGCAAATATTTCTTCTGATCCCTTCAAATCCAATCAACACAGATTACTTTCAAAACCTTCAACATATAAGTTACTTTTCCTAAGATTGAGATATTATCTCTATATAATTTTTTATTTTGATGATTATCTGTATATAGTTTTATATAATGAATTAAGAAAATAGCTGCAAATGGAAATGCATGCTTTTTTATCTGCTTATCAGACATGTGCTCGAATCAAAACAAATGTATTTTTGTGTAGATCATGGATTCTTTGTCATTTTAAACCCCACTTTCTGTTTTTGATAAATAACACAAAAGTAAAGTTTATAGTCGTGCTTAAATTCCTAAGATTCCAAATTTTGAGTCAGCATGACGTACGGTAATAAAATAATGAAAAAAAATGATAAGTTTACGTAATTTGGTTTGTAAAAGTATACATAATTGATGATTAACCGATAAGGTATTTATGATTTGTTGGGTTTTTAGTTTTTTTATTAAAAATTTGCGGTTCATAAATCTTTTTTTGTAAACAAAAATGTGTTGTTCATATCATTTTACTTATTTTTTTATATAACCAAAATGAAGTAAACCTTTGATTTATCTTGTAAAGGAAATGATAGGTCTATTTTTAAATAAATTCTAAGGCCTACATATATAATCTGATAGTTATGATTGTTTGTATATATATTTTTAAATGTATATTCAATACGACTTTTGACGGTAAATCTATATTTTTAATCATCAAACCTACCAGTCTTTCAATTTCAGAACATTGTTCTCATCATCCTTTACATTTTAGATCATTAAAAATAAAAATATTTTTAATGAGGAAGAGCGTGTGAAAATCAAATTAAAAATATTACTAATATCTCTTCCCTTTTACAAAGATTGCCCACAGATATATAATCTCCCAAAGCAATATTTTTTTTGATTGTTTTTTGTTTAGTTTTCTTTTGATTTTGTTAATTATGATTGTAACAATTAATGCACCTTAAGGCATATATTAGATGCATGAATGATCAATGGAATTATTCAAAATAAAATAGCACCCCAAAGGATTATTACTTAGTACTTAAAACGTGATGAACTCTTTTTACTAGCATATATAAGATGTTGATGCTTCATATTAAAAAAAAGGAATTTTATATATAAATATATATATATATATATATATATATATATATATATATATATATATATATATATATATATATATATATAAAGTAACACTAAATATCCACTAGGAGTGTATAATGATTCCAAAACGCAGTTGCCGACATTAAAGTAAGTTATCTTATGAGTCATTTAATATTAGGATTAGCACATAATCTCATGGTAGCTAGAGAAATTAAAAGTACATGTCATGACTTTTTATCTTAAACCAACTAACACTTACTCATTTGAAGATCAAGATAACATAGAATATTTGGTTAGATTACTATTCAAGAATATAATAATGATTGAAAATGAGTTAATGTTATTGTTACAACTACTCTAACACAGATAAAGTCACAATCTGATATGTAGGTGAGACCGGCCACTCATAATGTGGTAGTGGAAGAGTAATGCTAGTGACACAACCACTCAGTTACAACAAATGAAACAAACTTATTTTACAATATTGATATTATGAGGATGATATCAATGGTATAAAATCAAGGTTTGTCATTCATTGTACCTGAATGATTATGTCGGTAACATTTCGTGCGGTGAAACCCTCTTTAAATTATTGTTATATCATTAAAAGTTTCACTGTCACAACCACCTTAACACAAGTCAAAATCTGACGTGTCAAGGATGTCAGTCATAATGTGGCAGAACTCTTCTTTAAATAGATGTCGTATTATCATATGTTTCACTGCTACATCATGCTGTGACATTTGTCGTGTGAACATTAATGGTTGTAGAGGTAACATTACTCAAAAATGTATGAATAATGTTATTATCACAACCACATTAACATAATCAATGTCATAGCCTGACGTGAGAGTGAAACATCCGATGATGCGTGTGGCCTCTATAGAAAGAGCGGTTCCACTGTCACGTCATGATGAATAGCCCCACTGCCAATCAAATTGTGATATTTATTGTGTCATTGTGGTTGTGACGGTACAATGTGTATATATACACACTCATACGACACGCCCAATATGTACTATTCCAAGTTAATTGTGACGTGTATTAGATCACCAAAGATGGTCCTACATATAAATTATTTGAAGCCAGATGATTTCATTTGTGGAAAGGCTATCTCTCATCGATCTAAAAAAATGCAACCAATTTGGGTAGGTCATGTTTGAGATTCTTTAAAATCTTAAATAAATATATAAAAATTGGGAAAACCATATTCACATGGTCAATTACATTATCTATTAATTCTCTAAGTCTAAGTGCTTGGTGAATCAAGTAAAGAGAAGCATGCAAACAAAAAGTGATTGCTTTGATAAGGTTAAATGAATCATCTCATGTCCCTTTTATTTTTTAGATAAAAGATAAAAAATATTTGGGGGAGATATTTTTAAGTCACTAAAACTATGTGCTAAAAAAATGTAGATGCTTTCTTGTGCTAGGAACAAGGAACCTTGTCATATTTTAAATATTCCTTATTTAAATTAGAGTACACTTGTAGACTGACATAAGTTTAAAGTTTACACATTAATATAGGCGTTTTTTTCAAATCACAATCCAAAGTGTAAGTATGTGTTACATTGACGGGGGGAGGGGGGGGGGGAAGCACCATGTAACGCCTCTAGACCTATATCTGACAGCGTTAATTGAGTTATAAAGGATTCGGTTAACTTCTTAGACCGTCGTTCTCGTTTGGCCTGCAATGACTGAACTAGTTGACAAGAGCTCTATGTCTCACGTTTGGCCTGAAAGGCGCTCTACCGTTCAAATATTTGGATTATGGGTGGGTCAAAATATGAAGAGGTTAGAACCATGGGAAGAGATTATTCAGAAGTGCAAGGCAA
Source organism: Gentiana straminea (assembly GCA_036785695.1). Taxonomy (NCBI): domain Eukaryota; kingdom Viridiplantae; phylum Streptophyta; class Magnoliopsida; order Gentianales; family Gentianaceae; genus Gentiana; species Gentiana straminea. The sequence goes on along the minus strand of JAVUPR010000412.1, from coordinate 1,843,994 downwards.
AACTATGTGCATGAAAATGGTCATCTCTGTCTGAGGGTGGTAGATTGGTTCTAAAAAAGGCCGTTCTAATTGCTCTTCCGTTTTTCTTTTTTTCCGTCTACAAGTCTCCTGAATGTGTGCTAAAATTATTGAAAAGTGTGAGATCTTATTTTTTTTGGGGAAGGGGTGGGTCACTAAATAAAATATCTTGGGTTGATTGGAAAAAGTTACAAGCTCCAAAGTCTTTGGGGGGGGGGGGGGGTACTGGGGTGGGTAGTCTCAGGTTACAAAAATTACTAGGTAAATGGTGGTGGAGGTTTCATGCAGAATCTAATGCGTTATGGAGAAAAGTGATAATGTCGATCTATGGTGTGGAGGGTGCATGGGATGTTGATAGTATTCGGTTTGGGGGAGGGGGAATTGGAAAAGGTATTGTGAATGCAGCTTTCAATACTAAGAGGGTTGTTATGAATTTGTTAGGTTCGGAATGCTGGGTGGTGAGGGATGGGAATAGGGTAAAATTTTGGGAGGATAAATGGGCAGGAGATGTTCAGTTGAAACTTTCTTTCCCTAGGTTTTTTAGGCTTTCCCTATACAAGGGTGAGGTTGTTGCTAGGGTGATGGCTTGAGTGGAAAATAGGCGTTCTTTTTGTGGGACATGGAGAAGGAGGTTGAGGGGTTTTGATGAGGAGGAGGTAGGTGGGTTGGAGAATTTAATTAACACTGTTGATGGATATGCAGGTGTAAATGATAAATTAAGATGGAGCCTATGTTCAAATGACATCTTCTCTGTGGCCATTTTGAGGAAAAAGCTGGAGTTCGAATTTTTTAAGTATACTTTCTCAGATAGGGAGCAGGTTGCAGTGGAACAAACAACTATCTTCGAAAGTGAATCTGTTCATATGGAAGGCAAGTCTCAAAAGAATACCAACAAAGCCGAATCTCATCTACCGTGGTATTGTTATTCATGATTCACTTTGCCCACTCTGTTACAAGTTTGAAGAAACAGTTAATCATCTTTTATTTGCCTGCAATGTATCTTTCATGATTTGGACGCATGTTTCAAGTTGGTGTAAGATCGTTGGGCTAAATGCATATTCCTTCAGTGATTTATGCCTTCTAAATGCTGGTTCGTTGTCATCGTCTCTGTTTTCCCGTTTATGGTAGCGTTAGTTGGAATCACTGCCTGGGTCATTTGGAATCAGAAAAACAAAGTCATCTTTAATTCTATTGTCATTAATCCGGAAATAATTTTCAGAGAGATTCAAAGTTTATCATTCTCTTGGCTTTCAAATGCTAATTGTCTCAAAAAGTTAGTTTGGGAAGATTGGACGTTAAATCCGATGAATGCGGCTAAGAGAGTTTGAGAAAGTAATAATACTTGAGTAAACTCCAACTTATTTATTCATGTTGAAAGAATGAGTATAAATAGGTACAAGAGAGGATCCTTACAAGAGAGGATCCTAGCTAGTAAAGTAAAAGTAACTGTAGCCGGCTACAATAAATGCTGTAGTCGGCTATGTCTATGCTATTACATAATAGGACAAAGGATAGTTACTTTATGACTATTAGACATATTAATTGTTTATTCAATGCAATTAATATGTCTCATGATACAAAGTAACACGTTATAATGTAACATGTTACGAGTATAATAATAATGTAATATTAACCATAGTATTTCCACACCCCCTCAAACCGGGTTGTATATGTTTATACAAACCCAAGTTTGCTACTCACCGCCGAACATAAGTGGTGGTATGGCCTTGGTGAGAATATCGCATTCGATCCGCCGAGGGAACATACCGGAGTTGAATAATCTTGGCATCAATCTTCTCCTTTAGGAAGTGTCCGTCAATGTCCACATGTTTGGTTTTATCATGATGGATCGGATCCTCTCGCCATGCATAAGGCCGAATTATTGTCACAAAGAGAGTGTGATAGGTTGTCAAGAGGTTGCCGAAGTTCGCTGAGTACCCTTTTTAGCCACAGAGCTTCACAAATGCCAAGTACAAGTGCCCCGAGTTCAAATTTCAAGATCGCTTCTTGACACAAGAGGGTCGTTTCTTGCTCCTCCAAGTAACTAGGTTTCCCCATACATACGAGCAATAGCCTCGTGGTAGATCTTCTCGTCAATGTGACATCCACCCCAATCAAGATCGTTGACCTTGATTGATCTATCGTGAGACTTGGTGAAATGTAAGCCCCGGCCAGAGTGGACTTCGTGTACCTCGCATCCCGTTCACGCATCCCAATGTTGCTCGCAGGGCAATGCATGAACCGGCTAACCAACCGACGCCATATGCACATCGTGTCTTGTATGGGACAGATAAATGAGTTTCCCTACAAGTCTTTGATATTGATCCTTTCGACAAAGAATGTCACCATGCAAAGAGGTATTACTCGGGGTCTACCTGGGATACAAAGCAGGTTTGCATCCCAAAGATGCCGCTTCTTCAAAGAGTCCAAGACATACTTCCTCTCGTGAAACGTATATACCCCGGTTGTTCCTAGCTATTTCCATACCAAGAAAGTACTTTAGGTAGCCCAAATCTTTAACTTGAAATACTTTTGCCAAAGCCAGGTCTTCAAGTGTTGGATCTCAAAGCAGGTCATCACCAAGAAGGATGATATCATCCACATAGACAATAAGAATGGACCTTTTCTCGGTTTGTTGTTTTGATAAACATTGTGTGATCCGAGTTGCATTGATGGTATCCAAGCAGCCTTAACCACAAGAGTGAGTTTGCCAAACCAGGCTCTAGGGGACCGCTTTAGGCCATATAGAGATTTCCTCAATTTGCAAACTTTCCCTTGAGTGTGAGTATTGGAAAACCAGAGGCACATTCATGTAGACTTCCTCGCAAGGTCACCATTTAGGAAAGCATTCTTGATATCCAATTGGTGTAGAGGCCACCAAGTTGGACAAAGAATTGAGATCGCACTCGACAAGTTGTTTAGTTTTGCCACAGTGCAAAGGTTTCCTTGTAGTCAAGGCCATATGTTTGAGTGAATCCCCTTGCAACCCGCCTAGCTTTGTATTTGTCAATAGTACCATCGCATTGTACTTGATAGTGAATGTACCATTTGCACCGATCGTCTTCTTTCCATGTGGGAGAGAGGTGAGATCCCAAGTATGGTTGTCGGCGAGAGCAAATATTTCGCTTTGATACCGCCTTCCACTTATCATGTTGGAGAGCTTCCCGTATATTCTTAGAATAGAGTGAGAATCCAAGTCCCGTGTAAACATGGCAAAAACAGTGATAACCGATCATAGGATAGATAATTATGAATAGAGTGGTCGCAGAGCAAAGATCTCTTTCCCTTCCCGATAGCAATAGGTCCGTCATCAACGCGCCAGGCCGCCGAGAGTCGCAGGGGTGCCGAGGTTCGCCCGCCGTGACTCGCAGGTTGCCGAGTGTCGCAGGCTCGGTTCGGCCAGGCTCGGGGTCGCAGACTCGGTTCGAGGTTGCCGAGGATCGCAGGATGCCGAGAGTCGCGGGGGTGCCGAGGTTCAAGAGTTTGCCGAGGGAAAGGATTTAGTTCAAGTTCAATCGTTTTCCATCGTTGATCGCCTCGGGACTTGTCGTAGTAAGGAGTCCTTTCAAAGAATTTTACATCCATAGAATTGTAAAATCTCTTTTCGTAAGGAGAGTAACACTTGTAACCTTTCTTGTCCTTTGCATATCCTAGGAAAATGCACTTGTGAGCTTTGGGATCAAGTTTGCTTCGTGTTGGGCATGGATATAAACAAATGCAAGACAACCAAAGATTTTTGGTGGTAATTGGGAGATAAGACGAGGGCACGAGTGTGTGGTCGTGAGGGTTTGGATAGGAGTTTTGAAGCCTAACACTCGCCGGGAAGTCCGTTGATTAAGTAAGTGGCGCTTAATATAGCTTCACCCCACATATACTTTGGGACACGGGTAGTGAACATGATTGATCTAGCCATCTCCAAGTAGGTGCCTCGTTCTTTCTCTCAAAGAACCCCATTTTGTCGAGGTGTTTCCACACAACCGCCGATATGGACAATCCCCTTATTCATCAAGAAATTACCGAGGTTAGACTCATAGTATTCAAGAGCATTATCGCCTTTAAGATCTTGATCTTAGTGTCAAATTGAGTAGAGATCATGTTGTAGAATTCCCCGAAATACCGGTCCAACTTCGCATTTATCCTTCATTAAAAACAAATGTACCATGTGTTCCCGGTATGATCATCAATGAAAGTGACAAACCACCTTTTTCCCGTTATACTTTTTACCCTCAAGGTCCCCATACATCACTATGAATTAAAGTGAAAGGTGTGGAAGGCAAATGAGGTAGTTTGGCATACACAGATTTGGTAAGTTTGGCAAATTGACAAATATCACATTGAAGATCATTGACATTACATCCTTTAAATAATTCAGGAATTACAGACTTCAAATAACCAAAACTTGGATGTCCTAGTCTATAATGCCATAACATGATATTATCTAAGGTTTGAGTGCAGCCGCCGAGGCAGATTCGCCTTCGCCTTTCGTCTTCAAAGGGTCGACCACATACAATCCTAAGCAGGGTTTAGCCCTCCCAATCACTTCCTGTGAAGAAGGGTCCTGGAAAGTGCACTGATTCTTATTAAAAACAACAAATTCAATTTAAATCTTTTGCAAGTCTACCGACGTATACGAGATTGCGCCTAATTTTGGAACAAATAGACATCCTTTAGACATATCTTATTAAGTGAGTTTAACATTTCCAAAACCTTTTGCACGAGAAATGGATCCATCAAATAGCCTTAACATTGTGAATTTGTTGACATGGCATAAGGTGAGTTATGAGGTTTTTATTACCAAATATATGGGAGAGGCCCCGTAATCAACAATCCATGTTTCATTACTAATAGAAGAGTAGAATTTACCCGCACTAGCCCGAGTAGCCGTGTCGCAGAGGTACTACCTTCTTTTTGTTGAGTGAGGAAAGCTTTGAAAGCAAAGAACCGAGCATTCAACTTGTTGTCATTCTCCTCTTCATGGACATGCCCGCCCCGACTTTCCCCGGTAGGTTTGAGAGATTTAGGCATGCCATGTAGCTTCCAAAGAAGTGTCCTTGGTGTGATTTGTGCGTTTGCGTGCTCACGAACAACTTTCCGCTCTATCGCAGGCTTCCCGACGCCCCGCAACCTCAAAGCAGCTTCCCGATGGTCGCAGGTAGCACTCTCGCAGGTTGTCGCAGGGAGTTCAAAGAAAGATCACTTTCCTCCTCGTTTTCCTCATGTTTGACTTCAAAGAAACATGGATTTGAGATCGGGGAGAGGTTTTGTGGCAAGGATTCTTCCTCTAACATCATCAAGTAAGGATTCACCCGAAGAAAACTTGAATACTCTCTTTTTCTCAATAATGTCCTTATAAAGGGCGCATCCTTGACATCATTCCAGGGGTGAGTTTCCAAGATATCTAGTGTTGCCATGCCCTAGACAAGCTGATTGAAGTATTGAGTTACGTACATATCTCCTTGCCTCAGCTTTGGATCCGAGCTTCAAGTTCATACACTTCGATGTATTGTCTTTCTTGGAGTAAAGATCCCCGGCATTATCCCGCATTTCCTTTGCGTATCATACATCATAAAGTTCTCACTAATCTCTTTTGTCATTGATCTTGTGAGAATGGTCATGACTTGATTATTAGCGTATCCCATGATTCAAATCCTCGGGTCATCTTCAAAGCAGGGCAAGCTTTTAGAGTCGGACAGTGTATCCCATCTTACCTTGTCCAGAGATGTACATTTTCATAGATCTTGACCATAGCAAATAGTTGTTGCCATCAAGTCTATGATTAGTATAAGATGAAGATTCAAGGACCCCGGCCCGCCGAGGCACTGGGACTCAACCGAAGGTGAGGAAGCTTCGTATAGTGAAGACATTCTTGATTCAAACAGGTTGCCGAGAGTTTGCAATGGATTTCGTGAGTTTAAGGCTCGATACCATGAAGAGAGTTTGAGAAAGTAATAATACTTGAGTAAACTCCAACTTATTTATTCATGTTGAAAGAATGAGTATAAATAGGTACAAGAGAGGATCCTTACAAGAGAGGATCCTAGCTAGTAAAGTAAAAGTAACTAGAGCCGGCTACAATAAATGCTGTAGTCGGCTATGTCTATGCTATTACATAATAGGACAAAGGATAGTTACTTTATGACTATTAGACATATTAATTGTTTATTCAATGCAATTAATATGTCTCATGATACAAAGTAACACGTTATAATGTAACATGTTATGAGTATAATAATAATGTAATATTAACCATAGTATTTCCACACAAAAGAGAATAAGGGACAAAACCCAAGCTGCACTTCTAGTTCAACACACTTCCAATTCAACAATGATCCATTTGACCGACTTCATGACCAAAATCAATCTCCCAAAGCTTAAGATGTTGCAGCCATTGGATTAGCCTTCCATTCCTCCCAATCTAACTTCTTGAGGCAATTGGTATTAGAGAGCCAAGAAAAGGACAACCGCTGAATCTCTCTGAATAGAAACTCCGGGTCTAACACGATAGAATTAAAGATGACTTTATTTCTTTGATTCTAAATTACCCATGCCGTGACCCCCACAAGAGCTGACCAAAGTCGTGAGGTCAAACTCGAGGGAGCAGTCCCAACATTCATAAAGCACATATCACGAAAAGAAAAAGCATTTAGCCCAACAATCTTGCACCACCTTAGAATATGAGACCAAATCAAAAAGGTCACATCGCATGCGAACAAAAGATGATTGACTGATTCTTCAAATTTGTAACATAGCGGACAAAAAGAATCCTGTATAAGGACACCACGACGAAGAAGATTCAACTTTGTAGGAATTCTATTGAGACTTGCCTTCCACATGAAAATGTTCACTTTCGAAGGAAGCCATTTATTCCACCTCGCAACCTGCTCATGATCCAAAAAAACATTTTAAAAAAATTCCAACTCTAATTTTTTTCGCAAATAAGCCACCGAGAAAACACCATTCGAGCAAAGACTCCACATCAATTTATCCCTTAATGCTACATTTCCACAAAACGAATTAATTAGTTCCTCCAACCTTCCTATCTCCTCTTCCTCAAAACCTCTCAGCCTCCTCCTCCAAGACCATTTAAAAAAACGCATATCTTCTATCCAATTTATCACACTAGCAACCACATCACCTTTGGCTAAAGAGATCCTAAAAAGCCTAGGAAAATCAATTTTCAAAGAAACATCTCCCATCCAAACATCCTCCCAGAACCTTACCCTATTACCATCCCCCACTACCCATCAATCCGACCCCACCAAATCCACACCAAACTTCTTAGAATTTTTAACAGCAGTAACAATACCCTTCCAAACTGCCCCACCCCCCAACCGAATACCGTCTAAATCCCAAGCACCCTCAACACCGTAAATAGACACAATTACTTTTCTCCATAACATTTTTGGTTCTGAAAGAAACCTCCACCACCATTTACCTAGCAAAGCCAAATTTTGAACCTTAAGACTACACACCCCTATGCCACCCAATGATTTAGGAGTTTGCAACATCCAACTGAGACGAGTTTGTCTTTTTAGATGATAGTGAAAAAGTATGCATATAAGTCACCGTTATTGTCACTCTATGCAACCATACAAGAGATGTTTGTGAACCCGTTTCTAGTTCTTTACTATACATATACAATGTTATTTCAGGTGTCTTCTGCGGCTATAGTTTTGGTTGAGTATCTTTGTCAATCTCATTTCCAAATCATTGTTCCTTCAAATACTAAGTACACACGAAAAATCTGAAATAGTATATATAAGCAAACACAAAATATGGATCCTTACAATAACGATCGTGATGATCTGAATGAGAAATAATATCATTGATGGATAAATCAACCAGATATGATACATTATTGATCCTTTGATACATTATATAAATATGTACGATCAACCGTGATGATTTTTTTCCGAATGAATGAAAATCTCAACGAGTAAAATCATCATTATTCGATTGATTTAAGTAGATTATTAATTCAATATTAATAAATCAATATCATTGGAATAATACACAAGCAATCTTTATATAAGCAAACACAAAATATGGATCCTTACAATAACGATCGTGATGATCTGAATGAGAAAATCTCAACGAGTAATCATCATTGTGGCTTAACCAATATTAATTCAAGATGATCTTTTTAACCACAAGCAGTCACTTGACCTCGAATACCAGTAGCATAATCACATAAGATCGGCACAAGACAATCAAAAGCAACAAAAAAAAGTAAGTAAATATATACTTATTAGGATCAAGCGCTTACCGTTGTACTAAAACCAATTGGTGTTAGTAAATGTGCTACTATATTTCTTTATATCACGCCCCTGCCCTTCAAGTGTGGGCCTATAAGAAGGGAGAAAGACCCAACACTTGACTTGTTTTTTTTGTTTGTTTGGGAAGTGTGGGCTATAAGAAGAGAGTGGGACCCAACACTTGTTTTTTTTGTTTTTAATTATGCTGAAAGCGGGGCTTGAACTCGGAATCTCCTACTCCGATACCATATTAGGATTAAACGCTTACCGTTGTACTAAACCAATTGGTGTTAGTAAATGTGCTACTATATTTCTTTATATCACGCTCCCTCAAGTGTGGACCTATAAGAAGGGAGAGAGGCCCAACACAGGATTAAGCGTTTACCGTTGTACTAAAACCAGTATTAAAACCAATTGGTGTTAGTAAATGTGCTACTATATTTCCTTATATTACGTCGGGTCCATAAGAAGGGAGAGACCTAACACTTCACTTGTTTATTTGTTTGGGATGTGTGGGCCTATAAAAAGAATTGAAAGTGGGGCCCAACACTTGATTTTTTCTTTATTGTGCTGGAAGCGGGGCTTGAATTCGGGATCTCCTGCTCCAATACCATATTAGGATCAAACGTTTATAGTTATATTAAAAGCAATTGGTGTTAGTAAAGATACTAATATATTTCCTTATATCATAACCAAAACAATGTCATTTTATGTATGTTTTGGCTACCAGTTTGGGTTCGAGTAAGGTTAGGGTAGAATAAATATAATCATAATACTATGTATAAGGCTTGGGATTTAACATTGAATGGTTCATTTTCTGGTATCAACTATACTTCGAATCTCATCCTCATCTCCATTCTCCTAAAAAAAAATGCAAGTAAAAGACCTAATTCCTTCGGAAAAAATGCAAGTAAAAGACCTAATGAGTATGTGTTATTATACAACCGTGATCTATGAATCATGCCAAGTAAAATGGAGATATATTTCAAGTTCATCCACTTGATATAATTAACCACAAAATCGCAACTTCAAAATAGCTTTTCTCAGACCTAATATTTATGATATCAATATTTTAATATTTTTTATTTTTCCAAATGCAAGTGAGACCGTTTTAATTAGCACGTGTTTAAGGGTTAGAGTGTAAATTTTCAGTGTTCAACTCTATGCACTATGCTTAAAGAAAATGATGGATGACGAGGTGTTATTAATTTATTTATTATTATTTTAGTTAAATAATTAAAAGATAACACTTTGGAAATTGACATCATTCCAATCTATCAGCCTTGTTGTTTTTCTATATTTGGTGTCGGCAGTTGCTTCTTTTTATCAATTTTTTTGACTATTCATTCAAAAGAAGCAACATATATATTTATATTATATGTATATTCAATGGGACCCAACCATATTCTGCATGAATTCAAACTTATTATCTTGTTTTTATTTTTATCATTAACATAGATATTGCACACACCAAAATTTTAATGATACAATTGTTGTAAAAATATATAAATCAGTTACTATTTTTTTGTACAATTTATGTCGTATGAAGGAGTACAAATGTGTGATCTTGAAACATATACTCCATCCGTCCTATTTTGTTTGGGACTTTTGGGAACTCATAAAAAATAAGGAGACATCATTTAATGTCTTGTCTACTCATTAAAAACATAGCTCAATTACAATTACATCCTTTTGGGTTCTTCTACATTTTTCAATAAATTGTTATATGAGGTCATTTTAGACATTTAAGAGACAAATTTAATTCTAAATCTTAAAAGTGGGACTAATTTTGGGACATCCCAAAAAGGAATAAGTCCCAAACAAAGTGGGATGGAGGGAGTATAATATTTATTGTACACACATAGGGACAATCAAATTTTTCCCGTCCGATTTTCTAATGTACAATCTATTTTCCGTCGGTGGATTGTCATAATAAATCACGTAAAAATCAATTTTAGAGCCGACAATTGAATTATTTTTTTGTGTTAGAGCACTTGCAGTAGATACCCTATCTTTTTAGGGTAAAATATAGATTCTATAGTTTCTTTTTATATAGCGTCTTTATTCAGATTTTATAAATTTTCCTTTATATCTACCGTATTATATATAACAGAGAATCTGATGTATTTAATCTTGAATGAAAAATCAGTGAACTAGCTAGCAAAATGTGTGTTTTTACGGATATGAAAGAAACACACGCACAGACTAATTTTTATCGCTATTAAGACTCGAACCCGAAACCTCCGGATTAATCACCGCAACACTTACCGCTGGACGGATGTCATATTGACACTATCAAAATGTGTGTTTAAATAGTAAAATAGAAAATTTGTTCAGAGGACCTCATGCCCGGAAATGACAAAATATTTTTGATAATTAATTAGTATATATAACATACCAATTAGATAAATGAAAGGATATGGATTTTTTAAATTTGGACCACAATTCATGGAGGACTGACCGGTTATTCATTGTATATGTTCAATGACATTGCCAAATATATAATAATTGAAGAGAGGTTATATTCTTATGTCATTAGCAGGGTCGTAAGTGGGACGAGTGCTCTGGAAGAAGTATTTTCGTAATAGCTCGTTCTTGGCGGCCACCCGCACGTCGAGACCCTCGTTCCTGTGGCGGAGTTTGCTTGAGGGGCGGGATTTACTGATGAGTGGCCTTCGCTGGCAGGTTGAGGATGGCTCATCTGTTTTTGAGTTTCATGATGCTGGGGTGGACCTTCCTACTTCGTTCCAAGTGTCGCATGTAGGGCACGACCTCCCGACAAATTGTAAAGTGGCGGATTAGTTCATTCCTGGTACGCGACGATGGAATGCTCCACTAGCGCGTGCGCAATTCCGAGGTTGGGAGAGTGATGCAATTCTCCGTACCCCGATCACACAGGGCAATCATTTGGATAACATATCTGGAATTATGAGAGCCGAGGAATTTATACAGTTAAATCTAGCTATCGCCTGGCATTATCTTTTTACAGGCTAGGGTTGATGGGGGGAGCAGGTTCCGGATCAGAAGGTCAAGACAGAGTGTGGAAGCAATGTTGGAGGGTTGTAGTCCAGCCACATATCCACCATTTCTTGTGGCGATGCTTACATGATTGCTTGCATGTAGCGGGTAATTTGGCCAAACGCAACGTGGGAGATGGTAGGTGTCTTGCTTGTGGGGCCGCAAACGAGACCATGTCGCATGTACTTTTTGAGTGTAAAATGACGATTAGGGTATGTGAGCGGACATCTTTCGGGGCTCTGGTGCGACCGGGGAGATTTTCGGACTTTAAGGGCTTTTTTGCGATGCTTCATGGTAGGCTGTCGTGGGAGGAGATGGCAGAGTTTGGATGGGTGATGTGGCATATTTGGAAGACGCGGTGTAATGCAGTTTACGACGGGTAGCCGTTGTATATTTATCGTGTGTGCTCTTCGGCCCTCAGTGCAACGAGAGAGTTCATTCAGACCGCTCAGATACCTAATATGGGGCAAGAATAACAGTTGAGGGATCGTTGGGAGCGGCCACCTGCGCCGCATGCTGGGACGATAAAATGCAATGTTTGATGCCTCAGCCACTCCGAATGCTTCAGGGATAGGGTTCATCTTTCGCGACCACCAGGGATCCATTCTGGCAGCTTACTCATTCCACCATCCAGGCATAGCGGTGGCGATGTTGGAGTTGAGGCCGATCCTCATGGCATTGATGGAGAGGCGGCTCTTGGACCTTTCGCAGTTGTTGGTGGAGAGCGATTGCCTTGTCTGTGTTCAGCGGATGCAGCATCGTGAGAACGACTTCTCTTCCTTTGGTAGTTTAATACAAGATTGCATTGCGGAGACGACCCACTTTTCGACGGTTGGTTTTACATTTTTCGGCGTACTGGCAACGAACCAGCACATATTCTTGCGCGACTAGGCGCTGATTCTTTAGGTATAATTGTTTGGGGAGCATATGCTCCAAACTCTGTTACTACCGCTGCTTTGGCGGATTCAGTTGATTAATAAAAGTGTTTGATTTCTCGGGAAAGGAAAAAAGAAATTTTTATTGTTGTAATAATATCTTCATTATTTGAAATTTCCAAACCTGCAATAAATTGTTTGGTGCAATTTTACTTGAGGATAAGGTTGACCATTTGTTATTAAAAAGAAAAATAAAATAAATAGAAAGAGGATAAGCTCTCCATGCATGGGGTTTTGGTAGTTGGTACCCACACTGAGTGATAATATTCTTCATACCTAAATTTAGATTCTAATAGTGTACTCATAATTAGTATAAATTGTTGTTATTTTATTTTCATTGTAATTAAAGGACTTGAAATAAATATATAATTCAACATTTAACTAATGGTATATAACCAAGGTAAATGTAGGGCTTAACTAAAACATTTAATGATCGACATTTAATCTCTAATAAGAAACTTAGGGAGGTCATCGATATGATGAACTTAGCACTTGAAATAGACATTTATAAATACTTGTAAATCTGTATGTTAGATATTTAAATTCTTCAGATATATGGGAAAAAAACACAAGTTCATATTCTATCTTTATCTGTGAAATACAGATTCTACACCAATTTCTATGGTATTAAATGCATGCTCTCAATTTTCTATAATGTGGAGATTGTAATTGAGATTTTGATGTATTTCACATTTAAATTCCGTAAAACATGCTAAGTGTGTTTACATCAATTAAAAAAAATTAATTGTATCTGATGTAAGTGTTCTATAATGATTAGAATTTTATTCTTAATCAAGCTTAGGGCTAATATGATTAATGATCAAGATCCTAATTTATTTATTTTTAGAGAAAAAAGAGAGGTGTATTTGGGAGAAAAAGACAGAATAGAGATACATATAACGAATGAGAGGAAGACAGCTAAGAATATGGGAGTTAGTTGTTGGATGAGAATTGTCTTCAAGTCCATCCATGCCTAATGAAATTTATTAGGCCATGCCCCCCATCCTAGAGGAACATAAAAGAAAATATGCTATTTTGTGTTTTTTTTTCTTTCAAACATATAGAATACATAATCATTGTAAGGGAATCAAACACTACATTAATATATTATTTTTTTTGAGATGATATCATCTATCCAGTTTATTAGTTCGAGTTGTCTGTACATATTGAGACTACGTCGTTTTTACTACAAGTGCGACGTATGTGATTTCTCCTATGTGATGCTTTGTTATGCGGTGCAATATTGCTTCTGAGCAATGCTTCCACGACTATGAAGATATGAAAGTTTATTTTCATTATCTCCGAAAATGAAGGGAATCATGTGAGATATTGAAATTGATGAAGCAAGTCGGATTTACCACCCTAACTATTAGCCCCCACATCACCCTACTCCCACATCTACCCTCACCCCTCCCTCAATGTATTATGCACATCCACCCAATCTCACCCTCAAGTCATCTTATATACCTTACCCCACCTTACCCAGCGTCATCCATCTCACCCTACGCAACTACCTCACCCACATCTCATAATCACTCCACTCATACACTAACCTACCACAACTTATTCCTTCCTACCTACCCCACCCTATCGTAAGCCCTCATCCTACCCAAACTTAACATTGTACTACCTTTACCTTTCTTTGCCCTATATATCCCACCCACCTTTCCACCTCACTCCTACACCGTCTTACCCACACGGCCACACTACCTCCTTAATCTTACCCTATCCCTACCTCTCCCCTACCACTTATGCCACATCACACATCCCACATTGCACCGCCAACATACATTCAATGTAATTTAGTCATCGCCAATTATTTAAAAGACCGTAAATCTTATTTAGTTATATAGGACATTCTAATTTCAAGCGTACATCATCATAATCACCGAATCAATTTCATAAAATCAATTTTTTTTCTTCATCGACGTGACGTATTGATCACTAACCTACCCGCAACTTCCATTCCACCCCGACCCACCCCGCGATTCCCGCCGCGATCCATTGGCAACCTTGATCGCGACGTCTCAAGTAGCGATTTATGCCGTCATCCTTTACCCAAACTTAACCTTGATACTACCTTTACCTTTCTTTTATTGCCCTATATATCAAAAAAAAAACAAAAGAAATACATTTTACAAAGTTATCCCACACTAATCAAATAAACCAACATCAATCAAATATTTAAAGATAACAAAGAAATAAAGTTACTTTACAAAGTTATCAAATGTGTGTATCTATGCAAAGGACACCGTCTTACCCACACGGCCACACTACCTCCTTAATCTTACCCTATCCCTACCTCTCCCCTATCACATTGCCCCCACCGCCAACATCCCACATTGTCTCATTTATAATGTAATTTAGTCAATTTATTCTTTCACGTGAATCCCTCAATTCTTTAACACGATTTTGAATGTTTAGCTTAATGTCCATGCATCATTCATCAATGTCACTACATCGGACATCAATGTCACCGCATCGGACATCAATGCCATCGCATGTCAAGTCATCAAACCGAAACAAAAATTTGCAATTCTTTCACGTGACAAACCGAAACAAAACAAATGAATAGTTAATTCACCTAAAATATTGTTTGGATGAGTAAAAGGGAAATCAATATCACATTATCACGTGACTTCCAATCTATGTTAAAAATTCATCTTATGATACGATATTAACTTATTTTTTACCAAATGACGTGGCATAACTAAAGAATGCGAACAAAACTATATGATAAACAAATATTTATACAAATTTAGAAATTTGAATGTTTATATAAATCCCAGTGGCTGGGTACAAAGTTTATACCAGTCAATGACTAATTTTTGAATATCAAATAGTACATTATAAAAATAGTGAAAAATGTCGGCATAACCGTCACTATAATCCACAAACACGTTAATACTTTATACTTTTCTTGTCACATTTTCTTATTTTTGTTGAATAATTTGACCATAATTATAAATTTGTCTGGTCATTGTTCAACAATATAGCGGTGGCAATGATGTATTATTAATACGACTTTTAATTTATTCTTAAAATGGATTTTGGATGAGGTATTTACGATTACGAGAAATAATTATAAGGTGTATCGGCACATAAAAATCTTAGAGTTTTTACGTATAAAATCAATTTTACACCTTAAAACTTATAAGTGTATCGGTGCAATGCGATACAATATAGAAACTTTTTCCTAAAACGGGTGGTGGGCCTAAAGGACAATATAAGATGGTAAATAATGAAAAAGGACGAAAAAAAAAGACAGTGGTTGAGAAGGACAAAAAAAAGAGATGTACAAAAATACCATTAATGATAATAATTTTTTTTTCTTTTTCACATTAAAGTCGGGTAAGGATTTGCAGGGTGTTGGTGTTACTACGTGTTGGTGTTACTACGAGTTACTACATCATGTGTTACTATGTTTGAGGGTGTTTGCATAGTGGTGTTACTACGTCGGATAGTGTTCACAGAACCAACGTGAAATACGTGTTATTTCATATGTGGACTTTCACTGTGATACTATATTATGCGTAACTACATTCTTTGTATAGAGTGTGCATAGTGGTGTTACTACATGATGAAAAGGGCATGTGTTGCAACAAGTGTTACTACAGAGAAAGTTCATGTTACTACATGACTATTATTATGTGTCAATAATATTGATCGGTTTTTGAATGATGGTGTTACTACATATACATCAAATGAAGATGGAAGAAAAAATAAGGTTGCTTGCCAAAAATTATGGTGTTACTACATATACATCAAATGGTCTTCATTTTGTCAAAAATAGCATGATATATACAAGTGCCTTTGCCTTATTTTGATAGTAGGCGCTTGCCTTCGCTTCTAATTTGAGTATCACAACATCTTTAAAATGCTCGTTTGTGCTATCCTGTAGCAAAATCTAGTCGGTGATTTAAACTAAATAGTAGAACCAATTCTTATTTTTTTCCTCTCTTTTATTTTTGCAACTAATCTTGCCTCTAAACTCTGGAAGTAGGCATCTTTAGGAATTAAATTGTCACCGGAGAATCAGGGAGATCAAATCCCCGGTTCTTCTTGCCTTTCTCAGCTCATAGCCTTGACTCACTACAATCAAAACAACGGTTATACAAAAATACGATTCAGAAAAGAAATTGAAAAGTAAATCAAGATGAATGGAAAGAGTTAACCAAATCGGAGCATTGAATCTGTAAAAACGTAGACACAGTAGCACATTCAGGCAGATTTTCATTCACAAAACGTAGACACAGTAGCACAAATGGCTCGTATCATTCACCAAATCGGATGAAAGGTCAAACCTTTCATATTCAACCTTCAAATAGACACAATAGCACAAAATCAGGCAGATTACCGTTCTAAAATCAGAATAAAAGATACGATATTAACATTAAATCGAAAAGGATACGACATGATTAAATGCAGTTGATTTAAACTTCGATTTGCTCGTAATTATCACATGTGGAATGCACTTGGTGTATCAACAAAAACCAATTCGGATGGAGCAATTCCGAGTTCCGAATTCGACGAAGACGATTACGGTTATGGTTGTTTATTGCTCTCTTGCTTCGTGTAGATTAAATCAATCATTAGAGGAAGTGATTATTCCACTTTCTGCACCAATATTGATGATCAAAGGAAACATATGCAGTTATGATTACCTGGACTTGCTACGCTTGCTTCTATTGAATCCTTGGCCATACCTCTTGTGCAAGAAGTAGTGATATTAGCATATTTCAGATGCAAACGAGAATTCATTGCAAATCATCACCAAATCGAGAATTCATTGCTCGATATCAAACGGAATAGGCAAGTAGATGGAGCATCACCTCTCACGATTTGCAGATGGAGCATCGCCTCATGGGATTTGCAGTAAATACAAAAGGGGAAAGAGGGAATTTGCAGAGAAGATGATGGAGGCTAGGGTTTCTGGATTTTGGGATAATGGAGGAATGAGGGTAGTTATAATTATAAAGGGTGTTTTTGGATATACATTGTTTTTTGTCCTTTACAACCATTGCATTATTTTCTTGTCCTTTTTACACAAATAAGATGTAAACTCGTCATCTACGAACTTTTCCTATTCCTAAAAAACCCTAAGACTTTTGAGTATATTTGTACCGTGCGGGATTACCGAAAAAATTCCCCTCTATTATATCAATCCTCTATACAAAAATTTAAGAAGTAGAGGGTCATACAATATTATGCAAAATAAAACAATTTAAGAAAGATAGAATAGCTACTCAAAAAAAAAAAAGATAGAATAGTCGTGACAATATAATGTATAGAGTCTGGTTAGGCCCTAGTGGTTTGCGTGAAGCGTACGTACCTTACTGAGTACTAATACAAAATTACTTAAAATTTTCTTTATTAATTAACAAATTATACCACCTGGAAGTAACAAACTAATAAAATTACTAATAAAATAAAAATAAAGGCTTGAGAAAAATATGTCGTAAATTTTAATAAATGCTATATATTGTATTATTTGTGCCCTACCGTGTTGGCTAGATTTGACTTATATTTTATTAGAAGCATGTACGGAGACCAATTTATATGCATGAATGTATCCAAGGTCCCCATTCCAATATTTATTTGTTTATTAAATAGGGAGAAAGGGCTACAAGAACCAAAAAAAAAAATTCTAAAATAGGTCCAGAAGGACGTTATTACATGTTACGTGATTAGAAAGGATAAATTCATAATAAATGGATAAAAATACTTTTTTTCACATTAAACACGCAGTAACACTGATAAAATATAGTAACAGTCCATAAAATGTCATAACTTCCAATGGAAAAGTAGTAACAACCAACAAACAAGTAGTAACAGCCTAAAAACAGGTAGTAACAGCCTAAAAACAAGTAATAACAGCCCGTAAAATGTCGTAACGGCCAAAAAACAAGTAGTACCAACCCATAAACAGGTCGAAACAGTTAATAAACAAGGTAAAATAGATAAAATTATATCAAAAATTGTAGTAACTTCTGAAAATTAATAGTAACAACCCTATACTCTAAAGTTTCTCAACAAAAAAAAAAAAAAAAAAAGCCTAAAGAAACAATACAGCCATCACGTCCGGCCACCATCACGTCCGATCACCACCAAAAAAATAATCGTCCGGCCATTAGCAATAATCGTCCCCTCTTTTTTTTTTTTTTCCGTTCTCAAATCTACGTCGAGAAAAAAAAAAAAAAAAAAAAAAAAAAGAAGAAGAAGAAGAGCAATAGCTTTTCCGTCATCGGATGCCATGTTTTCCGGCGTTAAACCTAATTCTCATTACATCCCTCACAGTTGATGCCGCCTCCTTATTCACTCTAGAAGCAAAACGTCTTCAATCCGGCTTGAATACGTCTTCAACCCTAGAAGCAAACGTCTTCAATCCGGCTTGGATGTTTTCTCGGATCAATCACAGAAAATCCGGTCATCTCTCAACGCCTCCCTCTCAGCCGGCCATCAATTAGGTTTCTGAACGTTGATGCCTTTTTTTTTATAGAGGGGTGGATGCGGCTAGGGTTTTGTCTGCAACTTCCGACGGCCATGAATTTTCCGGCGATGCCATGAATTTTCTGAACGCTGATGTTTGCCAATTATTGTTGCAGGTTGTTTTGTTTTTTTTAGAAGGAAGGTTTTTTATTTTATAGATATATAGGAAAATTGTGTTTTTGGAAAGTCACATAGTTTTTGTCATAGTATTCTTGTCTTTTTCTAATTCGAAGAATTATCAAAAAATCGGGATAAAAGCATCGGGACAAAAGTACAATTATGAAGAACAAATATGAAGTAACAAATTTCTTTATTATTTTAACACGTCCTAACAATTGTGATTTTTGTCTTTTAACAAAATATTACGTTTGTCCTTCTGGCACCTATTTATTAATATTTAAATATTTAATTATTTTATGTTTCCTCAGATTACTTCAAAGTTTATATAATGATGATATTTGTAGGAAAAATCTTCTCTATTATTTACAGGAAAATATTTTCACACTTAACGAACTATTTTGACCGAATACGAGTCATGAAAATATTTATATTGATCAAATATGAGTTTGAAAGTTCTTTTTACTCGAGAGTGAATGTCTGGTCGAGAGCTTGTAGTTTGAAAATTTTATAAACACAACAATATATAATCTGGAATACAAATGTTACATTCCCTTTGTAAATCAAATCATTAAAACTATAGAATTTCTGCCTAAATTGAATCAAATTCATTGAACAAAATAATTAAAGAACAAAATCAAAAATAAAAATATGATATGTTAATAGTTTTATAGAGGTCAAAATACTTTATAGTATTTTGAGCTTTTGTTTTTAGCTGATAAGGACTTTATTTTTAATATACCAATACCATTGTAATTTTTATAGCGAAAATTCAATTTCGACAGGTGAATTAAAAATAATTTCGAGGAATTTTGAAAATTTGAATTTCGACAAATGAATTTCGTCGGTTGAATTTAAACGAATTGAATTTCGAACACAAGTGAATTTCGACAGTGAATAAATAGTTTTGTCCTTTATGCAAAAGTTTCAAAAAACTGTCCTTCTACTCAATTGATGAAATATTTCTGTCCTTCTCCCTCATTCCCCCTTGTTTTTATTCATTTATCAAATATTGGGAAAGATATATGAAAGAGAAAGAGAGTGGACTAAGACTATACCATCCATCCACATGAAAACATAATTAATCAATTACGTACTTTAATCATCATTAATTAATTATAACGAGACTTAGATTAACCATTTAGGCACTTTAATAAAAAAAATGTTTATTAAAAGCTATATTGATTCAATGTGTCACGAATATTTTCAATACGCGGATTCTAAAACTTTACATCTTATTGATTTATACTGAAACTATATATTCATAACTATAAGATTAAAATGGTGCATTTTTAGGGTTCTTCCGCGTTATCATAGAAGGAGTCTCTCTCACTATACACCAACGCCTTATAAACCAGACCGAAGACATGTCGTCAAGTATTATTAAAGATTGTCGAAAGCTTGTGGTGCATTTATTTCTTTATCTTTTTCTTTTGTCAAAAGACAATGTAACATACCAGCTCACATTCTAGCTAGAGAATGCCTAAATCTTGTTGAATTTAAAGATTGGAGCTCTTCTCAACCATCTCATGTAATTTGTGCTTGGTCCGCCGATTGTGATTAATAAAATTCTAGCATCTTTACCTTTGAAAAAAAATGATGCATTTGATTGAGATTGTAGCTTGAAGCTTTAAACGCATAATAGTGTTATCTAGTAAAATCATAATTGATTCAGTAATTACTTAAACACGTCATTTTCAATTACTTAAAATAGTTAATTCAAATTATCAAATCCATTATATCTTGACTTTAGCATTTCTAATATATATGATATTATATTGTGTTTTTTTAAATAGTATTGTTTCTTCTGAATTGAACATGCAGCAGGGAATGGCTTCAGGGGGGATGAACATACTAAAGAATGGTCCACAATCATGTGAACACCATCATCAACTACACATATTTATTTTTAAAAACACAATTTGGAACATAAAGGGGATTTTTATTCAATGATTTTCACTTGATTCAATGATACAGATGCTCTCCTACTTATACATTCGAAATGCAACTGAATATTTGGTAACCCTAATTGATCGATCGATAGACTTTTGTTTAAAAATTTTAAAAGAAACAACCATAACAAACTATCCTACTATTACATAAGAGATTAAGTAGCCATAGAACTTTAAAAGAAACAACCGAACCACCGAAGGACTCATGATTTAAACTCAAGGACTCATGATTATCATGATTTAAACTCTTCCTTATCTCTCCAAAAACAACCTTATCTCTCCTAAATATGATTTGAAAGTTTGTTGCCGTATTATTCGAACACATGCCGAGTTGTTGCCGTTGTTGTGCATGAACTTGCATGGATGCATTAATACTCCCCCTCAAACGAGGCTAGGACTTGGGAGTAGGCTGAGTTTGTCTCTAAGTGTTTGAAAGACATATTTGGAAAGAGGTTTGGTGAATATGTCTGCAAGCTGATTTTGTGAAGAGACATGTTTGGTGATTAAGAGTTTTCTGGCTACTTGCTCTCTTACATAATGGTAGTCAAGCTCAATATGTTTGCTTCTGGCATGAAAAACAGGATTAACGGTCATGTAGAGGGAGCTGAGGTTGTCACATAGAAGTGTAGGAGTGGTGGGCAATGAAACATGGAGTTCTTGTAGAGATGAGCGAGCCAAGTAACTTCGCCGTCGTGTGTGCCATGGCTCTATATTCAGCTTCGTACTTGATCCGAGACAAATTGGTTGTTTTTTTGCACACCAGGAGATGATATTAGGGCCTAGAAAGGTACAATACCCTGTAATGGAGCGTCTGGTATCAGGGCAGGCAGCCCAATCTGCATCTGAGAAGGCATATAAGTTGAGTTTGGATGAATGTTTGAGAGATATGCCAAGAGTGAGAGTGCCTTTAACATATTTGAGGAGTCTGTGGACTTGTTGCATGTGAAACTGAGTAGGGGCTTGCATGTATTGTGATAAGCAGTTGACAACAAAACTGATGTCTGGCCTGGTAAAAGTGAGATATTGCAGGCCACCTATAAGACTTCTGTAATAAGTAGGATCTGCCGGAGGAGATTGAAGAGGAATAAGAGGTTTTGTGGCCATCGGGTGTTGGCCGGTTTGCGCCTTGTAATGCAAATTTCCGTGAATCGTGTGGTGGCATAACGAGACCGATGGAGCAAAGATGCCTCGAGGAGTATGTTGTATTTGAACACCAAGAAAATGATGGATTGTGCCTAGGTCTTTCATGGCAAATTCGAGCGGAGCTCATGAATGAAAGATTGTAGCAGCTCCGCAGAACCTGTGACAAGCATATCATCGACATAGAGAAGAAGAACTAGGATTTTCTGGTTAGTGTGATATATAAACAAAGAGGGGGTCGATAAGCCGCAATGGAATCCATAAGTAAGTAAAAAGGCACTAAATCGTCAAACCAAGCCCTCGGGGCTTGCTTCAAGCCATATAGGGCCTTTTTTTAACTTACAAACATGAGTGGGAGAGCGAGGATCACACATACCCTGGGGCTGCTCCACGAAGATAGTTTCGTGATATGACCATGCAAGAAAGCATTCTTGACATCTAATTGTCTAACGTACCAATTATAGGATGAGCCAAGGATAAAATAACCCCGATAGTACTTGGTTTAATAACAAAGAGTAGGTCTCAACATAATCTACTCCATGTATTTGAGCAAAGCCTTTGGCCACTAATCTTGCCTTTAATCTGTCTAGTGAGCCATCAGCTTTTAGTTTAGCCTTAAACACCCACTTAGAGCCTATAACATGCATAGCTGGTGTTCTAGGTACCAACTGCCATGTTTGATTTTCAATAAGGGCTTGCATTTCTTCTTTCATAGCTAGGTGCCATCCTTCATGTTTGAGGGCACTTTTGACAGACTTTGGTTCTGTGGGAATGCTGTTGTAAGTACTGGTGAGGGCATATTTGGGGTTAGGTTTGAAGATGCCATGGTGGGCTCTAGTGGCCCTGGGAGAGGGAGGTGGAGATGGAGAGGAGGAATCAAGCTGGAGAAGAAGTGGATGAGAGAACAGGAGTAGGAGAAAAGTTTGTTGCTGTATGTGGAGGATATTCAGGAGGAGTTTGAGTATGAGTCGGGGTAGTTTGGGAATCCCGTGTGGAGGTATCATCAAGATAGTCGTAGGATTTGATATGGAGATGCCAGGATCGTGTTGATGGTATGTTGGAGTAGTCGAATGATATCGTGGGAAAGGGCAGAGAAGATGCTTGAGGATGGATGAGGATGTGTCCGTATCATGTTTGTGGTCATTAGGGGACAGCCAGGGGTCAAAAAGACTAAGAACATAAGGTCTGTTTATAGTGGTCATGGTTTTATAAGGTAGAATGGTTTCATCAAAGACAACATGTCTTGACATGTAAAACTTTCTTGAAGGAGGGTGAAAACACTTATACCCCTTATGTTTGTTGTTGTAACCTACAAAGACACAAGGTAGAGTCTTGGGATCAAACTTATTTTTCTTAAGATCCCAAGTGTAAGGATAACACTTAGATCCAAATATCCTTAGACTGTGATAATCAGGGTGAGTGTTGTGAAGCAAAAAATAAGGGGAATCACCTTATTGGTAAGAGAGGGAATTCTATTTAAGATATAAACAAATGTACAGTAGCAAAGGCCTCAACCCATAAAAACAAGTGGTGTCCTACTATGGAATAACATGGTCACCCAAGTTCTCTAATGGTCCTGTCTACGTTCAACAATGCCATTTTGTTGAGGTGTATGAGGACAAGTGATGAGATGAGTGATGCCTTTATCTAACATATATTGTGTGAGGGGTTTATTGTCAAATTCTCCCCCTCCATCTGTATGCAGTTGTTTTACATCCCTGTTGAACTGTGTTTTAACATATTGAACAAAATAAACAAACACATTGAAGAAATCTGATTTATGTTTAATTGGAATGAACCACACATATTTAGAGAAATCATCTACTAAGCTCACATAATAAACAAATTTACTAATAAGCAACATGGGGCAGCCCCCAAAGATCACAATGGATTAAATCAAAAGCACTTGAAGAAACATGTTCGTAATGTTCAAAAGGAAGCCTTGAAAGTTTGCCTAATTGCGCCTTTCACACAAATGTTCAAGTTTATTGGAACCTATCCTATCAATGAAACCTTTATTACTTAAAGCATTAACAAGTAGCAATTTGGACACGGCCTAATCTCTCGGTGCCAAACTTCAAGAGTGGAGGATTTATTGGTGTGAACTCGCCGAGCACGGTGTCCACTTGGAAATAGCATAGAGACCTCTTCTACATTCTCCCATCGTGAGGACTTTGTTGTCCGTTGTTTTCCTTGAGAACAAAGCCAAGCATTAGTAAAATGACAGTAAGCATTGTATTGTTTAGTCAATTGCTTGATAGAAATTAAATTTTTGGCCATTTCTGGAACAAGCAAAACATTCTGAATTGTCAAAGTTTCATTGTTATAAGTCAAATGAATATTACCTGTGCCTGTGATAGGGAGTGCTTTGCCATTGCCTACTATAACATGATCATGAGGAGGGAATGTGTGAAGATTATGCAGTAAATTGGGGTTACCTGTTATGTGGTTGCTTGCACCTGTGTCCATAAGCCATTCGTTGTCCGCAATGGTGTTGTCTAGCTGTGAGTGCAGAGAGTGCTTGAGGGAGAATTTCCTCCTTTGCTTTGTTACTCCACCAGCAAATTTTGGAGATATGGCCCTGCACTCCACAGAAGTCACATGTCTCATTCTTGTACTGATCTCTTTCTGCCCTAGACATTCTTCTAAAGACCTTTTTGGACTGGTCTGTTGCTGCTCCTGCACCTCTGTATTGTTGTGTCTGATTTCCTCTGGTTTGTTGTGCCTGGAAGCCTCTGCCCTGTGAGTTGAAGTTGGTCTGTGCATTGCTTCTTTCCTGTGGTCTATGACCATAGAAAGCTATGTGAGATGTGTCTGCATCTTTAGCAGCAAACCAGGATCTTCTTTGATCCAGATTCTGCAAATGGCCTACCAATTCTTCATAGGAAGGCTTGTGCATGAGCATTGTTGTTGTAAACATCTCATATTGGGGTCCAAGGCTTGTTAGGAGAAAATAGACCTTCTCAGGATCAGGAATTGGCTTTCCTATGGCAGCCAAACTGTCACATAACCCTTTAAAGTACTGCACATGTTCATTGATTGTTTTTGTGTCATCCTTCCTCATGTAAGTAATCTGCTGTTTGAGATTGAACTCCCTTTCCTGGGATTCTTGTGCATATGCACGTTTAAGTGCATCCCAGACTGCTTTTGATGAGTCCAAACCAATCACTAGACTTAATGATTCCTCGCCAATGAGCCAATTAACCAAGCCCTTAACAATCGATCCGCCTTTTTCCATCCGGTATAATCCGTGCTTGTTGTTGAAGCATTGGTGGTTGCCGTGGTGTTTTGTGGTTGTTCGGGAGCAGAGTATCACCAGTGAGATGTCCTAAGACATCCTGACTATCAGCAAATGCTAAGGCTTGTTCCCTCCACAAGGGATAGTTTTTGGAAGTGAGTTTTAATGAGATTATGCTGCTGACATTAATTGATGTGGTATTAGTCGGATTTGCAGCCATAATTAGGGATATATGTGGTGATTAGACACCAATAATCTCTGATACCATGAAGAAAAACACAATTTGGAACATAAAGGGGATTTTTATTCAATGATTTTCACTTGATTCAATGATACAGGATGCTCTCCTACTTATACATTCGAAATGCAACAGAATTGATCAGATCAGATAGACTTTTGTTTAAAAATTTAAAAGAAACAACCATAACAAACTATCCTACTATTACATAAGAGATTAAGTAGCCATAGAACTCTTTAACCACCGAAGGACTCATGATTTAAACTCAGCATTATCATGATTTAAACTCTTCCTTATCTCTCCAAAAACAACCTTATCTCTCCTAAATCATGATTTGAAAGTTTGTTGCTGTATTATTCGAACACATGCTGAGTTGTTGCTGTTGTTGTGCATGAACTTGCATGGATGCATTAATACATCATTATTGATTCTGAATATATGAGCTTGGGCCTAGATTTTCTGTATGGTATCAGAGCCGCAATCATCTGTTGTTGATTCACAAGTTTTATTACTTGTCTCTTGATTAAATTGCACGTGGAACTGGAATCTCTGCAATCTTTCTTTTCTGGTTTTTCTTGGATTTGTAGAAGCATTCCTAATCATGGCAGAATTAGTTGGAGATGTTGTTGTCAATCCCTATCATATTCATCATCGGGAGAATCCTTCTGCGGTGATTGCACAGCCAGTTCTTAAAGGAGTTGAGAATTATCATTGTTGGAAGAGAGCTATTTCAATGGTCTTATCAATGAAAGGCAATTTGAAATTTGTGTGCAGAAACTGATAGGCATTTTGAAGTATGGTGCCACTGCAACGATATGGTGTCAACTTGGCTTGTTAATTCTTTAGATCCTTCCATTTCCTAAAGCGTATTTTGGCTAACCACAGCTAGGGAGATTTGGTTGGATCTTGATCATAAGTTTGGCACAGGCAGTGCAGCGTATTTTGGCTAACCATAGCTAGGGAGATTTGGTTGGATCTTGATCATAGGTTTGGCACAAGCAATGCTTACAGGTTGTCATGTAGAAAATCTAGGCTCAAACACATATAAGAGGAGAGAACTCATCTCCAAAACCTAGGTTGTGAGGTGAGGGAAGGGTGATACAATAACAAGTGCTCAATGCGGGACAACATTAACAGCCAGTGACATTATTAATATATAAATAGCTATATTTTTTGGGAAGATAAGTAGCTATTTATATTGGATCACTTATTATTACCATTTTATCATGGTAGTAGTATTTTTCACAAATAATGATACTGACACAATCAATCAATCATATCGAAAGATACAATCAATATTGATTATCATATGATTCGTGGTGTTTGAATGATTCTCCCAGTAAAATTATTGCCGATAAGTAATTTCCTATCCAAGTGGGAGAGTGGAAACTATGGGTACTTTTAATTAATCAAAAGGCACCATACAATCAAATATATATTCATTACTTTTCCCACATAAAAAATCTCAAGCTTAACCACTCCTATATATATCTCCCTCATTCCCTATTTCTTCACCAAAACATTTTTCAACTTATTTCTCTTTCATAATATTCTCTCTCCAAAAATCATCAGTTTTTTGTACAACAATTTCTTCAACAACAACAAAAATGTGCGGAAGTTGCATTGACGAAAGTACAACAACAGACAATTCCATGTCCACTGCACTCACATCGGCTTTAAAAACTCCGGCAACCTTAACAAAGTCGCCGGAAAGCCGAGGAGGGTGCATTGGAAGTGGAACCAGTATAATACTGGATTCAGAAATCGGGGTTGAAGCCGAATCTCGAAAGCTTCCATCTTCAAGATTCAAAGGTGTTGTTCCACAGCCAAATGGAAGATGGGGTGCTCAAATCTATGAAAAACACCAAAGGGTATGGTTAGGAACATTCAATCAAGAAGAAGAAGCTGCAAGATCTTATGATATTGCAGCTTCCAGATTCCGGGGCCGCGACGCGGTCACGAATCTGAGGAAAGACGAAGAAGAAGATGAACTCGAATCGGCTTTCTTGAACTCACATTCGAAAGCTGAAATAGTGGATATGTTACGAAAGCATACGTATAACGACGAATTGGAACAGAGCAAGAAAAGATTCAACCTTAATGGTTGTTGTCCTAACAAGAAATCACTGCTTTCAAGTATGATTTTCTGTTCTTCAGACAAAAAAGTCCTCCCCACTCCCGCTCGGGAACAGCTTTTCGAGAAAGCTGTTACACCGAGCGACGTGGGGAAGCTGAACAGGTTGGTTATACCAAAACAACATGCTGAAAAACACTTCCCTTTAGGAAACAACAGTGCTACAAATAAAGGGTTGTTGCTAAACTTTGAAGATGTGAATGGAAAAGTATGGCGTTTTCGGTATTCGTATTGGAGTAGCAGCCAAAGCTATGTATTAACAAAAGGTTGGAGCAGATTTGTTAAAGAGAAGAACTTGAAGGCTGCTGATATTGTGAGTTTTCATAAGTCAACTGCAGGGATTGATAAGCAATTTTACATTGACTTGAAACCAAGAAATGTTGAAATTGAACCAGTTCAAATTGAACCAGTTAAGATGTTTAGATTATTTGGAGTAAACATAGTTAATGTACCAAATGGGAAAAGAGGTAGGGATATGGAGATGTTGGAATCAGAATGTAGTAAGAAACCAAAGGGTATTAATGTATTGTAATAATATCTCTGTTTCCTTTTTGTTGTTGTAGTAATTTGGTTTTAAGAATGTTAGAGAAAAAAGGGCAGGTGTTTTTGTTGCTTCTTCTTTTTGTTTTTTTGTTTTTTTTTCCTTTCTTTTGAGATATTTTAGTGGTGTATCTCTACAAATTGTACATTACTTTCAGACTGAGATGGAAGTTTAATTAATTAATGAAAACGGAAATGAAAAAGTGTTTTATTCTGTTTCAAGCTCTTTAAAACTTCTTTATATTCCTTTTTTTTTTTTTTCAAGTTTATCATTTTGTTGGACTTTTGTAGCATCTATGCATATCAAAAGAATAATGAACTTGTAATTCATTTCTTGAATGGTAGTGGGATTTTTTTGACATTTGATTGTTTAATTTTTTATGTTGATATTCAAGAATTATTCAATAGTTAGGAGATTAATCAATTCAAAATGATAAATGTATAATTTTTTAACTCAACTTTTATATAATCATCACTTGCAGTCATTGATCAGTAGAACCACTAGCTGATCAAAGGGTTGTAGAAAAAAGTTACATAAAAAAGTCTTTAAAGTTATGTGTATATTATTTTGGTTAATCGATCAATATCTTGTTGTCATTGATCTTTGTTGAAATCAAAGATTCTCTGACAACGAATGTTATAACATGATGTGACAATATGTTTTCTCTTAATATGATATCGTTTAAAAGAAGTTACAGTCATATCATGTAATTTCACAGATACATCAGATTATAGTATTTATTGTGTCATAAGATAATGTAGCACTGAGATCTCTGATAATGTGATGTCTTTTTGAAATAAGGATTTCACTATCATATTACGTGTGATCTCTCTAACGAATCGGTCTGTAGTATTTGTTGTGTCATAATAGTTATATAACTTATAAGAGTAACATTATTCTTGCTTTCTTTTTCCTCGTGTGTGGTTAGTAGGTGTGGGTGGGAGTGGGTGGGGGGGGGGGGGTGTTTTCGGGGTGGGTTTTTGTACTGCAGAAGAAACAGTAATAGATGGATGGAGATTATTGGGCAAAAACTATTTCCACATATAAGACACAAAAAAGTAAAGAATCTCAGAGATAACATCATGCAATTTAAGGCATATTAGGTGAAGTTTCAGTGAAAAAAAAAAAAAAAAATAGGGGGGGTGGGGTGGGGATGGCGGGTAGGGGGCATATATTATATATGTGACAGGTGGTGGTCCATTTACATAAGAATAGATAGATGCTAGTCTAAGGTGCAATGTTTGAGTGAGTAAGAGCTTACCTTACTATTATTGTCAATGGTTCCGTGCAACATTTGTTTACGACTCGAATATTATAATAAGAAATAAAGAATCTTTGTATCTATTGCCTCCCAAAAAAAAAAAAAAAAAAATTTCTATCATGCATCCTTTTCAAAGCATCAAGAAATATGTAATAGTCTTATTATCACCTTGTTTGGGAAACCCCTCCTGATCGAGGGTCGGATCAAAGTTAACACCGATGCCAGAGCTGCATTGATTTTGATGAGGATGATAAAGACGGGGAAGCCATCGTTGATGACATTGTTGCAATGAGAATGGTCGTGGTATGGACGTCAAAGTTTGTTCCAAGCCAAAAGAAATAATAGAGGTCCTGATCATATGGCTAGAAATAGCCAACAAGGCAAATTTGGGATGGAGAGAGTTCATGATCCTTCTGATAACATACTAAGCATCTTGGTTGGTGATATGCCGAGTCTTCACCTCCCAAGATACTAGTTTTCTTTTTTGCTTTCCTTAGGTCTTTGACCTCGTCTTGTATAAAAAAATAGGTTTTATTAGCACCCCGTTTTGGAAGTCCAGCCCTAAACTGAAAACGATTGTCCAACGTGTGATCTATAAGTCGTTACTCATTAACAACGTCAGTTGACATACCGACAAATACATAGTTTACTTGCAACAAAGGCGAAGCAAAAAAAAAAAAAATAACAGAAAGCTCAGAACAAGTCTTCTGACTTCTATAAAGGATGATTAATAATGTAAAAGAATGTTGTGTAGCCTCATTTTATTTGAATGATTGTAATAGTAGTAGTACCCATCGGAATTCGAAAAACACTGATAAAAGATGAACTTTGATGACAAGTCAATTATTATTTAATCTTATATCATGAAAATATTTTTCCATTTTTCCATGTGAAATGTTATATTCTTTCATTATAAATAACATACGTTGTGACATGCATTTACCATAACTCACGGCGTGCAACTTAGTTTTGTCTAGAAGTCTGTCTTGATAACACTTGTAAAGCCGTAAAAAAAAAGTTTTAGCCGTGTTACTTGAGTTATAACGTATACAATAACAAAATAGTCATGATTTCAATTCACACGTGTCTTTTCTTTAATGAAGCTTTTCCTTTTTGTGTAGACAAAATAGAAAAGTAAAGTAAAAAGTAAAAATAGTTATCTTTACTTTTCATATGAAACAAAAACCATTTCATTCGATTTTGGAACAAAGTATTTTATTCTATAGAATCTTCCTCTTTTCACCTTTCTTGTCTTCTTAGTTTTACCCCTTTTTTTCCAATTACATTGTTTCTTTTTTTCTTTTTTGGGTTTTTTCTTAACATATATAACCATTATTAACAATAATAATTTTAACCTTTCAAAAAAAAAAAAAAATAATAATTTAAACCCTACAAATACTTGTCCGTCAAGCATCATTACTGGAACTCTATCCTGACATCATAATATGGTGTGGGATTTTATTTTCCATAAGTCAAATATGTATGTTTGATCTTTGGAAAATCCGATATCACATATAACGTTCGACTTTACAGCACTTAAATCTCATTATGGTGCCTCACATGTAGGTTTGATGTGGTTCTATTAATGACTTTCCTGTTCATATATATAATGACATATACAATACGAGTATGAAGAAAAGTGGAAGCAGATCCACTTTTCAATGAATAGAATTAGGATTCTATCGTAAAACAGAGAAAAACGAGAGAGAACAAATTGGGAAAATTTTGTGTCTGAATTATGACTTAGTCAACCAAGTTACAATGTATGTACCTAGCTACATGGGTCTGAACTATCATTAGCCCAATTACACAAGAGAGGGCCCAAAGGTAAAGCAGTGAAACTAACTATAGACATATTACTATAGACATATTATGTAATACCCCCCCTCAAGATGGGCTTGGGGAACTATAGATATCTCTAAGATTGAGGCAAGCTAGTAAAGAATGAAACAGCGGACCATCCAACGGCTTCGTGAATATGTCGGCCAATTGATGAAGTGAAGGGACCGGAACAAGTTTCACAAGGCCATCTTGAACACGTTCCCGTATGACATGACAATTGATTTCTATGTGTTTTGTGCGTTCGTGGAAAACCGGGTTCTTGGCAAGGTTGATAGCACTAATATTGTCACAATGTAAAGGTATGGGAGGAGCAAACGGAAATCCAAAATCAGTAGCAAGATAATATAACCATTGGATTTCACAAGAGGCCAGCGCTAAGGACCTGTACTCCGCTTCTGTGGAACTCCGTGACACGGTAGTCTGTTTTTTTGTTTTCCACGAAACTAACGCGTTCCCAGCAAACATACAGTATCCTGTGATGCTTCGTCGAGTATCTTTACAAGTCCCCCAGTCCGAATCCGCATATGCAATCAAGTCATGTGAGTTATCAGCAGGGTAGAAGAGACCCTTACCAGGGGCTGACTTGATATATCGAAGGACGTGCTGTGCGGCATGAAAATGATGGACAGTCGGGTTAGCCAAAAATTGGCTGAGCTGCTGTGTGGCAAAACTGATCTCTGGACGTGTAATTGTCAGATAAAGTAACTTCCCCACTAAGTTGCGATAGACAGTATTATCTGACAATAAATCCGAGTCTCCGGCAAACAACATTTCTTTGGACTTCATGGGGGTTTTGGCAGCTTTACAATCTAGCATACCAAATTCTTCAAGGAGAGTAAGAGCATACTTACGCTGTGAGATGATAAGACGATTCTTAGATCTGGAGATTTCGAGACCGAGGAAGAATTTGAGATTACCAAGGTCTTTGATCTTGAAAAGTTCATGAAGATGTGCCTTGAGTTCCTTGATCAAAGTCATACTGTTGCCGGCTAAAACAATATCATCTACATAGGCCAAGGCTATCAAGAACTCGGACCCATCTGTTTTGCAAAACATGCTGTGATCGTGCTTGGATTGTTTGTAGCCAAGGTCTTGTAAAACAGTAGTAAGTTTGTGATTCCATTGACGGCTCTCAAATTGTACAGCCATAGCAAATGCCTCTGTGATGTTAGGCAACGGTTTTTGCAGAAAAACTTGTAACCTAACTGGTGCAAAGCTCTCATTCAACCCTTTCATGAAACGAATAACATATTCCGATTCAATATAGCTACGGAATCACCTTACATGTGCATTTTACAGCACATTCACATGACGGAATTGGCCTCAGAACCATGATTTCATCCCATACTGTCTTCAATGTTGCGAAATACTCAGTAACTGACATACCTCCTTGAGTAATCTTATTGATTTCTTCCAACAAGTTTGAAAGTCGAAAACAATTCATCTTTGAATATCTGTTCTGAAGATCTACCCAGATTTCTCGAGTGGAATTCATCCACATCAATGCCTTCGCAATCGATGGATGCACTGACCTCATTATCCACGACATAACCGTCATGTCACATTGCTCCCATCGTGTTATCAACCTCTGATCACCTGTAGGTTTCGGAATTGAACCATCCACAAACCCTAGCTTGTTCTTCATAATAAGCCCCATCTTCATAGATCTACTCCAGGAATGGTAATTCTTTTCAGTAAGCGGCGGATCTGCGAGAATCAAGGCCGGACTCTCATTCGGATGAAGGTAATAAGGACTCGAAGCTTCTATTTCTCCGATTCCTCTCAATTGTCAGCAAACGAAGAGAAGAAAAGTAGGAAAAAAGAAAAGAAAAAAAACACTACACAAATAAGATCGTTGTTTCAACTGATCTCTGATACCATGAAGAAAAGTGGAAGCAGATCCACTTTTCTATAATAGAATTAGGGTTCTACCGTAAAACAGAGAAAAACGAGAGAGAACAATTTGGGAAAAAATTTGTGTCTAAATTATGACTTAGTCAACCAAGTTACAATGTATATACCTAGCTACATGGGCATGAACTATCATTAGCCCAATTACACAAGAGAGGGCCCAAAGGTAAAGCAGTGAAACTAACTATAGACATATTATATAATATGTCTATAGTAATATGTCTATAGTTAGTTTCACTGCTTTACCTTTGGGCCCTCTCTTGTGTAATTGGGCTAATGATAGTTCAGGCTCATGTAGCTAGGTATATACATTATAATGATAGGTTTAGACCTGGTCGTAAAGTTTATCGTACTTACCGGTGAGAACCAAAATTCAATTCTCATCCATTTCCCTATATACCGAAAGATTCCCTTCCCATTTCTCTAAATTATTAAATATAACTATATATAACTATATATATATATATATATGTCAATGTGTATGGAGGTCAACTAAGACTATCAACACGGTTTAGTTTTGGTTGAAAATATTTGGTTTTTGAATAAGAAGTGCTGGTCGCATACAAGTAGGTAGAAATTAATTTAGTTTTTTTTTTTTTTAGAGAGAAATTTAGTATTTTCTTTAAAATTGATTATAAATTGCAAATTGACATATGAAATATCTAATTTATTATACTGTAGAAATGAAGGCTGAAACATAAAGGTTGTAGAGTGCACGTGACTAGAGCTTATTCTTGTACATATGTCATGTAATATTAACAAACAAACAAAAAAAGCTTTACACTTTTTATTAATACGATTTATTAATACCATATTAAACACATTCAAGTTTCGGTATATATACGTATTATAAGATATGATTATTACATAATACATTACTCATAATTGTCTAATACTAATTAATAACATTTCACATATGAAAACACACCGTCTTTTAAGAAAGAAAACGCATATTCAAGAGTTTATAGGTTTAAATCTCGTTATATACTAAGATTATATGTGTGTATATATATCCTTGTTAAATTTCAATATCTTATTAGCTGTAAATCCAAATGGTTGTGTTATTTTTTTGGTGTCACATGGATAGATATTCAGTACATAATTTTATAAGCTGGATGGATATTGACTTTTTGATAAAATTTAGTATTATATAATGAAAGAAATGCCTTATTTTCAAACTATATATAATAATGGACATTGTTTTAGTAATTGGTAAGTAACTAATTAGTCAAAGGGTTCTGTACCTTAACATGAATTATTACTGTAATTTAATCCAAATATAGATCTGTTTTTATGAAGGAAAAACAGCCAACATTACTTGGTACTTGCGTTGAAAAATCATGTCTAGACTTTTTTGACCAATGCAGATATATAAGAGATATTATTCTAAAAACCTTACTATACTTTGTATGTATATATGTAATACAGATTCTCTATTTTTTAAATGTTTCTCTGTATATAGATTGTCAGAACCACCTTCTCTATTTTTTTTTTTTAAATGTTTATTAGTAGGTTATGTGTCTTTTTTCGATGTTATATAGACACTTCACCCCGAAATTTCTATATACCAAGAAAATTTTTTCCGTTCCGCCAATTGTAATGAAAATTGTAATGCATATCATCTTCAATAGAGATTCTCTGTAATAAAAATATATGATCTTCGAATCAGTAAATCAAAAAATCCCTTAAGAAAATCTTATGTAATTGTTCAAATGCACTTGTGTTTTTTTAATTTTAGAGATATGAAGGGTTTGAATCTCTATGATACATGTTTATATATGCACTTACAATATTTATTACGAGTACTTTTAGTGAGGAAACATTATAATTACAAAAGATCGACTTTATGTACACTAAAGTGCTAAATGTATGACATGTATAATAGAAGATTATACAAATGTAAAGCATCTAACGGTTCAATACTAATACTACAGGTCTTTTAGTGAAGGAACATTCTTAATTGGAAAGTTTTTATGTGTGTTGAATCGTTAGATGTATGACACGTGTATATATAAGAAGACAAAACAATATTTGCCTTCTTATATGCTTGTAATGCATTGAACGGTGTTGCAGTTCAGTGCACATGCGAATGGTACGGGGAAGAATTTCTCCTTGCCGAGTCAATAACTTAATTTGGCTTCCTAATTATATTGCTTATACTAAGTGCATTAATTACAGTTAAGAACATAGCTGTTATGTCAGTATATGTTGTTAAAGACTTTGATGAGTTTCTAGGAAAGTTCCAAAAGAGAATCATCAGAAAATCAGCCACACACCCCCCCCCCCCCCCCATGTTCTTTCTGTACATATTGATACGTTATTTCTTGGTTATATAGAACTGCATAATAAGAGTATAATCTTGCCCTTTTCTTTTCTATACTGACTTTCATGCATGTATGTTTGTAGGCTGAATAATATATATATATATATATGTGGGAATGAGGGAGAAGGAAAAAAATATTTCATCAATTAAGTAGAAGGACGCATCGTAAAACTTTTTTATCTAAAAAATGGTCACTATCGAAATTCACTTGTGTTCGAAATTACATTTTTTATTAATAAATTCATTTTCGAAATTCACTTTTTCAAAATTCATTGTCGGGATTCATCGATTTTCGGGATTCACTTTGTCAAAATTCACTATCGAAATTCACCGATTTCGGGATTCACTAGGGAGATTCACCGATTTTCGGGATTCACTTTTGTCCTTCTCGCTATAAAAATTATGCACTTGTCCTTCTCCCTATAAAAAATATGTAGTTGTCCTGCTTAATAATATTTGAGATTGTGTCCTTATCCCTAATTTTCCATATATATATATATATATATATATATATATATATATATATATATATATATATAGATATTCATCAGTTTTGACATGGAATGGAATTGCAACTGTATCACAGGAATAATCTTTCAAGTTTCAACATTATCTTTCAATGGTTAATTTATTGTTAGCATGGAGCCTGGATCCCATGCAATGAGCAATTGAGCACCCTTCAACGATTTTTACGGTGTAATAAAAAATCGATGATTCTGCAATATATATTCCACATTAAAAAAAATACGAGAAAGATTATCAATACATAAAATTGAGATATAATGAACTTCGTAATTTGGATTAACCGTTCGAGGTCAAACGAAGACACTGAATCTAAGTGGTTATTGAGTAAATTATGGCTTAAGTAGTGTGTTGCTATGCCTAAGTCCTGAGGCGTGACAGTTGTATCAGAGCAGACAACTAGATAGAAACTAAATGACACACCTTGAGAGGCCCTGAATCGTGGGGCGTACATGAGGCGTATTGTATCAGAGCAAACAATCAGATAGAAACTAGTACACCTTGAGAGGTCCTGAATCATGGGGCGTACATGAGGCGCGACATATGTATCAGTGTGAGGCGTGACAGTTGTATCAGAGCAAACAATCAGACAGAAACTAAATGACACACCTTGAGAAGCCTTGAATCTTGGGGCTTACATATTCCGTCACCTTGAGAGGCCCCGGGTCCTAGGGCATACAGATTCCGTCAATTTTTCAATGATAGAAAATCATGGGGCGTACATACTCCGTCACCTAGAGAGGCCTAGAGTCATGGGGCGTACAAATTCCGTCAATTTTTCAATGATAAACCATCGGTAATTAATAGTGGATCAAGAAAATAACACTACTAGGAGCACGACTTAGATACTGGACATACCTAACAAAAAAATGAATTTCTTTATGCTTATACACATAGGGTGTAAAGAAAATCTCCAAAGAGGCCGACCCGCATCTTGTCCGGGTAGTGTGGACCGGACCACCCGCAGCTCTGACGTTCGAACACATCATATGGGCTCAAGGCCCATGTTTCGTACAGCATCCACAATGGCCCATCATCATAATTGGATATCAAAGAAAATGTCCCAAAGACATGCATGCTGATATGCTCTGTACCCACGTCCCCAAATGCTTGAAAAGGCCTCCCACAGTATTGAGGTTCAATAGTAATACTAAAAGATTATAAATTAAAAAAATTAAAATAGAACCACATATTTTTATTAAAAAAACTAAACTTTTGATTACAATTTTTCGTCTAATTTTTATGTACAAATTATGTCAAAAAACTTATAGGTATTATTGTGTCATATTGTGAGCTTTATTCTCCTACATGTATATGGGTATTTGTTTAGATTTATGTATATTTCATAAGTAGGTTAGATGGGATGATGTTGATAATTCTTGTTTTTTATATTTAACTTTGTTGCGGTGTCTCGAAAGTGAACGAAATTTTAAAACCTTAATATGAATGCCAGTTATAGTTTTTCCTATATCTCAAGCCACATATTTTAATTTTCTCAACCCCCACATATTTTAATTTTCCCCCCCCCCCCCCCCCCCCCCCCCAAAAAAAAAAAAAAAAAAAAAAAAAAAACTCGCACATTTTAAGCTTTCATTTCATTATTTATGCCATTAGTTAGTACTTCAACACTTAGCCACACATTTTAAGCTTTCATTTCATTATTTATGCCATTAGTTAGTACTTCAACACTTATTACAACTCACATAGATGCATGAAGCACCACACCAACCCCATACACAAAAAAAAAAAAAAAAAAAAAAAAAAAACATAAAAAGGAAAGAATTTTCTTTCTTTAAACAATAAAATTGCCATAATGAATGAAATAACATTTTTTTACAACATTGATTATTATGGTGTCTAGATGAATCAATTTTTCTACACTATAATCAACGAGATAATAATGTATTATATCATTCGTTGTATCGTAATTGTTGTGTCAATATTCAGTAACACTATATTAATTAAAGAAAATGAAAAAACATGTGTCATGATGTAATGATGTTGCTACCTAGATTGATGTCAATGGAATGAAACGTGAAAAAAGCAAACACCTTTAATAAAAAAAAAATCGAGTGGATGAAAGCAAGATTTAAAATCATGCAATGTGTGAGGTTGTCTTTATAAAAGAGCATATATTTAGTGCTTAACTTGTGATCTTAAATATTGTACATTAAAAAAATTAACCTATATTAGTTTTAATACAAGTGTTTTCCAACTTTAATATTCGTATGATTGTGCATTATATAATATTTACTTTGTAGTACACAATAGGATAACATAAGTTAAGTGTGTTTTATACTATTACTATCGGTGTTATGCCTATACATTTAAGAATTATAAGGTCTGACATTTCATACACTTATTATAATGTATGATGATATAAAAAGACACGGTAGAGATAATAATAAATTTTAGAGGAGAATGGCGCGAGAGGAAGGGCGGTGTTGATAACCCTAGTAATATCATGTGGCTTCGGAGAATAAGACGTTTTTTTTTCTTTCCGAAGCGACTCGAATCATGTACGTGGTGACTTCTATGGTGTTTCGCCATGTACGAAGTCACAAGTTTCTATCCTTTTTGTTCAAAGCAACAAGCTTAGTCTAGATAAAAAGTAGAAGAAGATAGATTTTCAAGTTACTGAATATTCATTTCTTGTCATTTCAGCTAATACACCATTACATTATATAAGACCATTTCTTAACAAACATAACAAACTAATATTCTA
This sequence comes from Gentiana straminea, assembly GCA_036785695.1. NCBI lineage: Eukaryota > Viridiplantae > Streptophyta > Magnoliopsida > Gentianales > Gentianaceae > Gentiana > Gentiana straminea. The sequence continues at coordinate 1,805,335 of JAVUPR010000412.1, read as the reverse complement.
TCTAATCCATTAACACACATGTTCCAATCAAATACTGACACTTGGCACCACACAAGTGTCCTAGTCACCATTTCTCTTAACATCCCCCTCAAACTGGATGGTGGGGTTACAACATTCAGTTTGGTCTTGAATGACTGAAACTGAGATGATGGTAGGGCCTTTGTAAGACAATCTGCTACTTGATCTGCTGAGGGAATGTGCTGAACTGAGAGTAGCTTTTTCTGGACAAGATCTCTAACATAATGGACATCAACTTTTATATGTTTAGTTCTTGCATGAAAAACTAGATTGTATGCCAGAAAAGTGGCACTGATGTTGTCACGCCAGGCCACTGGTGTATCAAGAATCTTTAGATGCAATTCCTTCATAAGGTGTTGCAGCCACTGAATTTCAGAAGCCAATTTTGCCAGTGATCTGTATTCTGATTCAGCACTTGACCTGGAGACTACATTCTGCTTCTTGGAACTCCAGGAAATCAGTGAATCACCCATATAAACACAATAGCCTCCAGTGGACTTCTAGTCTGATTCATCACACGCCCAATCTGCATCTGAGTAGCTGTTGACATGTAGGGTAAGCCTAGGTTTAAAGTGCAACCCCTGATCAATAGTTCCTTTTACAAATCTCAGAATTCTTTTGAGAGCATTCCAGTGTATATATGTGGGGCACTGCATGAACTGGCTCAGAGTGTTCACTGCATATATGATGTCTGGTCTTGTGAGAGTTAGGTACTGTAATCCTCCTATAGCACTTCTGTACAGACTGGGATTAAACATGGGGGTGCCTTGATATGGTTCAAAATGTCTACCTGCAACCATAGGTGTGGGGCAAGGTTTGACATGTTCCATGTCAAGTCTCTTAAGAAGCTGTGTGGCATAGTGCTTTTGTGTGAGATAAAGACCAGTGTTGTCTCTGTGTGCTTCCATTCCCAAAAAAATGGGATAACTCTCCAAGATCCTTCAGGGCAAATGTTGAGTGTAGTGTTTGAATAAATCTTTGAATCAGTGAGCTGCAATTTCCAGTAACCAGTATGTCATCAACATAAACTAAGACATACAGCAGTGTCTTGTCCTTTCTGAATATGAACAAGGAGTTGTCTGCTCTGGATGAGCAAAACCCCAGTGAGCCATCTGATTTCTAAGGGCATCAAACCATGCCCTAGGGGCTTGTTTCAAGCCATAAAGAGCTTTCTTGAGCCTGCACACATAGTTTGGTTTAGTTACATCCACAAAACCTTCAGGTTGGGGCATGTACACAGTTTCATTGAGTGGCCCATTCAGAAATGCATTATTAATATCCACCTGCCTGATGCTCCAGTTTAATGTGACTGCTATACCTATAATAACTCTGATGGTTGAGGACTTTGCCACTGGACTGAAGGTTTCAGTGAAGTTGACCCCATAAGCCTGTAGGAATCTTTGGCAACAACCTTGCCTTGTATTTTAGGACAAAACCATCAGGGTTCAGTTTCAGTTTGAATATCCATTTGTTGTCCACTAGTTGCTGTTTTGTACTAGGTGGAACCAGCTCCCATGTTCCATTTCTCAACAAGGCTTCATATTTCTCCTCCATAGCAAGTTTCCACTGAGGTATAGCTAAGGCATTCTGTGAGTGGCTTAACAGAGGCAATGTAGGTTTTGGGTTTAAAGATCCCACTCTTGGATCTTGTTTGCATCTGATGAGTGGTTGTGGTCTTTGTTATTGGTGGATTTGTTTCAGTGTTTGTGGCAGTGGAAGTAGTAACATGCTCTTCTTCTTCATGTGTGTCATCACCACCAGGTGGGAGTGAATGAGTATTCAGTGTTGAGTTTATGGAGGAAATAGTTTGAGGTGATGATGATGTGGAACTCTGTGGTGAGTTCTGTCCTGTATGTGGTGATGATGACAGTGAGTGTTGTATTCCCCCTGAAGAAGGAGAGGATGTGTTAGGAGGTGTACCTGATGATGGTGAGCTGGCACTCCTGTTGATGTTGCTGTTGTGGGTAGGGAGAATGGAGGGGAGAGGGAGGACATGGAAGAAGTTTTCTGTGGTAGGATCAGACTGAACAGACCTATGAGGACCCTGAGAGAAACCATCATGGAAAGGGAAGGAGACTTCATTGAAGGTCACATTTCTGGTGATGTAAATTCTACCAGATTCAGATAGACATAAGTGGCCTTTATGATCAGAAGAAGTGCCTAGGTACACACATTTGGAGGAGTGAAAGTTGAACTTATGATTGTGGTATGGTCTAAGGTGGGGGTAGCAAGCACAGCCAAAAACCCTGTGCATGGAATAATCAGATTTAGTGTGATAGAGGACTTCAAATGGTGATTTGAAATGAAGGACAGAAGAGGGAAGTATGTTAATAAGAGTGACAGAGTGCTTGAAAGCATCCCACCAGAATCTTAAGGGCATGCGAGGCCTGAGCTAGAAGGGTGAGGCCAAGTTCAACAATGTGCCTGTGTTTTCTTTCACTCCTACCATTTTGCTCATGAAGGAGGAGGACAGGGGTGCCTAAAAATGATTCCAGAGTCTTTCAGTATAGGGACAAGGATTCTATATTCACCTCCCCAGTCTGTTTGCAAGCATTTGATTTTAGTGTTAAATTGGTTTTCAACCATTAGTTTGAATTTTGTAAAGGCAGATAAAGCATCTGATTTTTGTTTAAGAGGATAGAGCCATGTAAACCTAGAATGGTCATCAATAAAATGAATGTAGTATGAGTATCCATTTGTGGATTTTAATGGAGCAGGGCCCCATATATCAGAGTGTATTAGCTCAAGAACAAAATCAACATGGGAAACAGAAACAGTATAAGGTAAAGCATGGCTTTTGCCAAATTGGCAGGCTTCACAGAATTTCAATTCATTAAAAACAGAAACATTACAACTAGATAGGACATGGTCTAAGACCTTCTTGGATGGATGGCCTAACCTATTGTGCCACACATTGGCATCAACTCTAACATTACTGGTACTGACTAAAGAAGACATGGTACTGGATGCAGAAGATGGTGAGGATTTGGAGTGAATGGAGCTCATTACAACAGCAGCAGGCAGCTTATACAGCCCCATCATCAAGTGACCCTACTAGAAGAATCTTCCATGTAGTCAGATCCTTCACAAAACAGTGAGATGAGTCAAATTCAATGCATACAGGATTATCATTAGCCAATTGGGAAATGCTAAGCAAGTTTTTGGTGATGTGAGGTACATGTAAAACAGTGTTTAATGTGAGGCTATTATGTGATGTGTGTAAAATGCTACTGCCAATGTGAGCTATTCTCAGTTTCTCACCACTACCAACAGTTAGAGTGTCATTACCAGCATAACTTGAACCGAGATGCAGATTGTTCAGGTCATTTGTAACATGGTTAGAAGCACCACTATCCATGTACCAGGACTGATCTCCCACTGATTGTGGTGTAGCAAGATAGGCTGAGACTTGTCTGGGAGTTTGATGTTGATTCTGATTTCCCTGTGTATTTGCTGCAGTAGGATTGATATCCTCTTCATACCTATGCCAACAAATGTTGGCTGTGTGTCCAACCTTGCCACAGACTTGACAAGTAACACCTTTACCAGTCCCATTTCCATTTCCTGTTGGTGTTGCACTTGATCCTCTACCACCTGCACCTCTACCTCTTGACCTACCTCCTCTGGACTGTCCTCTACCCCTGGAGGACTGATGCTGACTGGAGAATTTGTTGTCAGACCTGGGAGTGCCTCTTGCAGCTAGGTGAGCAGCTGGGTGATGAGTATCCAAGGTTTGAGTAGGATTGAACCGAGCAATCAACCTTTCATGAGTGATGAGTTGGGATTGGACTTCCTGCCATGTAAGAGAACCAACCATGGCTGTGATGTTGACAATGACAAGCTTCATACTCTTTGTCCAGGCCTCCCAAGGTTGCTAAAATAAGTTCAGATTTGGACACCGGATACCCAGCAGCAGCAAGACTGTCAGCATAGGATTTCATGAGGGCCAAATAGTCGGCCATACTCTTTGTTCCTTTAGTAGTTTTGGTTAAGGCATCCTTGAATTCAAGCATGCGAGCTTCAGATCGGCTATTAAAGAGATCTTCAAGAGTTTTCCATACCTGGGCAGGGGTGTCACAGCCCAGAACCTCAAGAAGAGCTTGTTCGGTCATGGATCCCAGTAGCCATCCCATGAGAAGCTGGTCGATCTGATTCCATTCTGCAAAAGCCGGATTCGGAATGTTACTGGTAAGAATTGCGCCACCGGGCCCATGATAAGTGAGAAATTCCGGTGCTTTAGGCAGATAATCAAACAGGTGATTCTCCAACTTATGACCACGAATAACTGGAAGTATGGTGTAACGCCATAAGAGATAGTTGTTGCGGTCCAATTTGACAGTCGTTGGTTGATTTAAGTGACCGGAAAAGGGGTCTGAGAATTAAGACCAGAGAGTTTCGGTGGAGATGGCGGCGGCGTGCTGGTGGAGCCAATAGAGAAGGACGGTAGGTATGGGAGGGTGGTCGGCCGGAAACTGGAAGTAAAAGGATCAGTTCGTGGTGGTAAGGTAAAGGAGATTGGGTCAGCTCGTGTTGTGGTTGTTACAAGAGTGTTGGCTGGTGTATTAGCTTGAGTAATAGCGGTGGAGTAGTGACCGGTGGAGGATCCGTCACCGGTGGAGCAACGGTCTGCTCCATGCCTACTCTCTGATACCAAGATAAAAAGTAGAAGAAGATAGATTTTCAAGTTACTGAATATTCATTTCTTGTCATTTCAGCTAATACACCATTACATTATATAAGACCCTTTCTTAACAAACATAACAAACTAATATTCTATCTAATCCATTAACACACATGTTCCAATCAAATACTGACACTTGGCACCACACAAGTGTCCTAGTCACCATTTTCTCTTAACAAGTCTCTATTCCACCATCTCTTTTTAAACGGGAATAAAGAGTTTAAACTCGGTTTGACCTTCCCTATGTCATTAAAGAAAGGGATAGGATAAATACAAAATCTTTAGGTCAAAAGGCCATCCATATTCCTCCAACTTGCCAAAGTGAAATTATAAAAATAGAAAAGATTGAGCCAATCAGAAAGTTTTCGGAGAAAACCTCTGTGGAAAACTCACATGGCAATCATTCTTTGTATGAACAGATAACTACTAGATCGATTCTAGTTGGATCCACTCCTACAATGAACCCATCTAAATCCATAAGTAATGATACATATGATGAGAAGATAATTCGATTTCCAACACAATCGTTGTTAACAAAATTGTCTAATGAGCAAACTGAGAAAGATAATACCAAATCAATAGTTCCAAAACAAGACGCTAATAAAACCCAAGAGTCTAGTAAGGGTCAATTGATTCCTATCAGCCAACAAGTTCCTCCTCAAAATCTCATCAGTACAACATCCATGTCTCAAAACGTGTATAACAATAGTCTAGGGTTTAATATGAACAAAGGTTTCAATATTAACCAAATACATATTAGGTCCACAAATCTAGACATGGTTATTGGAAATAAATTGGATCGTTTACAACAGAGCCATCATGACAAGGAAACCTTGAAAGGATCTTTAAACATAATAAATGATTCATCCACATCATTGTTAAATCCTTATGTTTTCCAAACCACTTTACATTTGGAAACATCATCCAATATTAGACCATTTTGTAGAAAAAGATTTCTGAAAAGATTATTATTTCTTTTAAAAAGAGATTTTGAAAGGCACAAGGTTTTAAAAGACTACTTCTTTAAAACCCAAATATATTATACTATCAGAAAAAGAGATGATCACAGTAATACTTATTTTTATTTAATCACTTTTTTTTCACATAGGCAATATATTAGAATATGTCTTAATAAGATAGATAAAATCTCTATTTGTACTAATCTAAGAAATATTCGTCCATCCAACATAAAGGACGTTAAACCAAGATTAGTCGGTCTACCCATAGGCACTAGTTATGATCTTTTTGAATATTGTTTAACAATCTATTTTGTTAACAAGTATATTTTCAAAGGATTTGACTTATATCAAAGTCATACTAGATCAATCAAGGCTCTTTACAAGGTGCGTCATAAATGGCTTGAAAACGCTAATATAAATCTGCTAAATAGGTTCTGCGGTCATGATAAATCCAAAACCTTCATAAATTACTTGTCTTTGGATACAATGAGAGATGAAGAAAGGATTGTTCAAGATACAAAACCGCGTAACAGATGCAGAACAAAAATTCATCGTTCATACCATTTTTGGAATCCCAAAAAAAGATTAAATGCTTTTCCTATATCAAACAATCCAACAGGGTGTTTAGGAAAATGGGGTAAAAATACAAAAATATATTTCCTTAAAAGATGTTCAAAGATAATAAACACCTTGTTACTCATTATCAATTCCATACAAGTTAATATCTGTTCCAAAAAATGTCATTTTAAGACCATTAATAACCTTTACACCAACATTATAAATATCTATACAAAATTCTATGTCAATACTTTCATAGAAACTTATGAAACTTTTTCTTTGAAAAAACTTGGATTAAATAAATATAAGATTCAAGTCTCAGAGTTAAACCAAAATGTTTCTTTAAAAAATACTTTTGACATTAACTCAAAGGTTCTGTTGGGGGTAGCCATTAAACAGCAGGCTAAGATTCCAAAGAACCATTTTATTGGGGAAAATGAAGAAGTGAATCAAGCCCTAAGATCCACCAAAATTCTTCAACTAAAATTACACTTCAATATTCATATAAAATTAAAGAAAGCCCAACTGATACTATTATTGGGTTGGTTAAAAACCTATGTTTCAAAGTTTAATCCTATCTTTGCATGTCTTAAATACAATAGACAACCACGATGCAGACTAAAACGTATGATTGATAAGAAGAAGCATACTCATCTTAAACCATATATATGGGGGATCCACTTTGATCCTAAAAACACCCTCTCTCAATATCACATACTTGCTGATAATGATTCTGGAAATTCTTCCTCTTCAAAACTCATAAAAAAGATTTTGGAAAATTCGCAGCATATAAGACATGATAAAACCACCCATTATATTTTCCGAAAACATTACGCAACCCAGAAAACAAAAATGTTTCAAAAGATCCCTATCATTATGCAATGATAAAAAATCATGGGAATGCCTGGCTACTAGTAGAATCTCAGATTTTATTCAGAAGTAATCATTCTTCAAATAAAAGGTTAGACATGATGGGAGGTTTCTTGCCACTATTTAGATTTAATCCAAAAATCTATATGAAAGTAGAATTGGGAATAAACATCGTCAAAAAGGATGACACATCTTATAAAATATATAAATGGAGGATGTGCTCTAAGCCAAGGTACCGTTTTCCCCAATAAGGGAAATACGGCTAACCAAGCAAGAAAAAACTGGAAACCATCCAAGGATTGGTTACAAAACTTCTCAAAAGCACTAAGGCTTGTTGACTACTACTATAAAAAATCCCACAAAATTTCCATCAATAAGCATGATGAAATATTTGGGAAAAAAAATAAATTATGTGACAAGTCACTCTAACTGGTTCACAAGAGTTCAAAACCAAAAGAACAACCAGATAACGATGGACTATGTAATTCTATACGAAATACATATGAAATCCTAGCACTATATATTAACGGAGTCCGAGCTCCTATGTCTAAGACCTATGACCTCTTGGTACTCGATATTCATTAAATTTCTATGTAAAAAACATATGAAATTTGGATACTGGATACAGATAAAATACAAGATGCTATGCACAATTTATATACAGTCCTGGTATTGGATACTAATACACATAGCGGCTAAAAGATTACAACGCAGCGTATACAAGAACAATTACTTATATCCATATGGTCATATGGTACAGATGAAATATGAGAAGGTGCTGTTAGAAGATACAACATCTAGAATGGGGAAAGAAAAGCTTTATCAACAAAAGGAGCGACCCAAAGAATCGAGTATTATGTGGTGGTAAGAGGTCTAAAGCCAGGGATATACAAAACCATGTCTCTTGTGGAAGAATCTCTGTCTGTCCCGGATCCCTTTTATAATCCTTTTTCATCCTTAGATGAAGCCACCAAATACATATGCACCCTCTCACCGGCTGACTATTTCTTGGAAGAAATTTATCAAAGCAGAGCTAACAGAAACACAAAGGATTCGCTTGCTAACTATTGAAAGAGATCTTTTCCAAAACAGAAATAGAGAACTCAGTGAAAGAATAACTAACTTCAAAAGCCTTCTATATCAAAGAATAAGAAGAAGACAAGAAACTATACCATTTCACCCAGTAAAAACCTTCTTCTTTCCCCAACAACAACTGACAACTTTACCAACCGAAATAAAAGATCTTATATTCAGAAAGGCAAAGGAAAAGTTTGAAAAGAAAGAAGAAGAGATACACAACTTCCTCGAATCCATAGCAAAAAGAAGGATATATCTTCCTAGGATTGAAATACATCAAGAATACTATCATAACAAACAAGAACTATGCCGGGTAGCACGAAAAAATCAACCTTGCAAATGCACTCTAGATTACAAAATCAGCAAGTGCGCTGTAGATTTTGATGTATTCCACGCATATCATCCAGATGGGTTCTCATTCAACGGAAGGATAATCACTATCCAGACTCCACTAGATCTAGGATTAGTAGACTGGATTCTTTTCAAGAGTAATGGACTCCTCCTCAACCGAAGTTCATTAGGAGAAAAATTCATCACTATTGTCAGAGAATTTCATGCTCGATATACTCATCAAGTCACTAAGACATGGACCATTGCAATTATTGAATCAAAATGTCCAGAATGGATTGGGGCACAACTTGAGCCAGCAAAACATGTTATATTTCTCTACAGCTTAGCAGTAAGTCCTACATTCCATGGGAAAATTGGAGAACGTTTTTATCTCTTGGATAGCCGCAAGTCGAGAAGAGAGCAGATAAATAATTGGAGGTCTAGGACCTTATCTTTTGACCTATGGGAAGGACAGCAACTACAGAACTCTCAGTTCAGCAATAAGCTAGTCTACCAGAGCAAGATTTACAAATTTTATATGTGATGATGTATAAATCGTCACAGGTGTCCTTGCGGTGTATAGACGGTGGATATCTGGCTGTATTAAGGTGGTGTGATACTCCGGCGGGTGGCGGTATGGAGGAATAAAAATGGACAGAGCTTTGGCTTGCAAGTGTAGTGTATATTATCTCCTCCTCTAGTTTACAATGACCACACCTTTTATAGAGGTGGGTAACTTAGGGAATAAGTAATCTATTAGACGTTTTACTAACAGCTAGGTTTAACTTAGATATTAAGTAAGACGAAATATCTAAGATACAAGTGGGGAAAAGATCCGGATCAACCGGCGGCCATCTCTCCGAGGTCGCAAGGAGCAAGCCTTTTCTGCCTCGTCCCCTTGGCGCCCCTTCTTGACTTGCACGGATGAGACCCACGGGATCCGTTGCACTTGCCCAGGGGCCGCAAGTGTTTTGGTCGCGGCGAGGTGAGACACGGTGGCCGCCCTCTTTGCGATCTATTCTGTCATGCTGGAGGATGGCCGCGGTGGGTCGTCTCCCACTGTTGAGGTGGTGGAATTATTTATACCCATCAATATGGAAGACCCAAGAAGCCCAATCAGGAATATCTTCTATTTACCCGAAAAAGCTAACACCAAGTTCGGAGAATTAGTGCTATGGTACAAATTTGAAGGACAAGGACCAGCAACGGTAAGGACTGCGAAGGAACGTCTACGATTTGAACTATGAAGGATATCTATGTTCTGAATAGTGAAGTCATAAAAATATTGACTTTTACTGTTCAAACAGCAAAAAGCAAGATTTGTTTACTATTCATATATTTGGACCAATCTGGCACCCAACCGCCTATATAAGCACAGCTTGGGAGCTCATTCGAAGGAGAGGCAAAAAAAGGAGGAGGCAAAAAAAGAGAGAGAACACAAATAGAGAGAGAAAGCTAGAGAAAGAAAGAAGTTTTCTCTGAAGAAAACCTCCAAATCTTTTCTAGTTTCCAACTTCTAAATTTCTTCTTTCAATTCCATAAATCTTTGTAATGTTCTTGATTGATCTTTCTTTTATACTATAAAGAAGATAGATTCAACTTGAACTTTGATCTTTAAGTTGAAGTTAAGTCCAACTTGGACTTGTTTTTGAAGTTTGGTTCCACCTGGAACTTATATACCAACTCCGGTGAGCGGTGGTTTCCGGCAACCGGTAGTCAAAGTTTCAGATCTACTGTTCTTCTGTAAAGATCTACTATTCTACTATAAAGGTAGCTTATTTACCTAAATACTATCATCTTTACTTATGTGGTTGCGATCATAAGCACCACCGTTTTCTTTTCTTTTTCTGATTGCCGGCATCTGTCAAAGTCATACATGTCTATCGCTACGCGGACTACCGCGTGAGATAAACGTGGCTTAGACGAACGAACGCATTGTTTCCGTCAACAGACTACTTTCTGTTCCGCGAGATCTGTGGTGACTCTTTCAAATAAGATTGAGGGTTCTCACGATCGTTTAATACTGTTCCGTCCAACTGGTCCTTAATCCAGTTGTTACTTTTTGTTATTTTAATTTCTGTCATTTTATTTTTGTTATTTTATTTCTGTTATTTTATTTTATGTTTATACAACTAATCCACTGAGTTATCTTCTCGGTCGTGATTATAGTATTATTATTATTATTATATTATATATATATATATACTACTTATAATATAAAAAATATAAAATAAAAAATATAAAAAAGAAGTTCGGTAATTACCGACATATTTACTATTCATATTTTTATTTATTTTTCCACCTGCTTATTTATCTTCGGTTAGGTCATAACCCTTAGTCATCTTCCAGGTTTTTCTTTTATGTTCTTACTTTCTTTTTAATTTTTGTATTTATTAATTGTATCTTTATATATCGTTCTATATCCGTGTCCTTCCCCGTCCCGTTGTCCCCCTCGTGGCTCTGATACCACATTGATTGGTATATAAAAACGTTTTATGTTACTTATTTGACAATATTATTTAAATGGGACACTTTTTCACTAGGAAAAGGAGACAAAGTTGGCGGAAAATTAGATAAATCATAATAATGCCACGTCACCCATCGCTTGATTTTCCCCCAAAATTTGTGAAAAGTCATATTTCAATGGAACCGTTGAGTTTCAGTTTCTTTCTTTTTTTTTTTTTTTTTTTTTTTTTTTGCAAAATTTTTGACTGAAAGCGGGCAACTTTTTTTTTAGTAAAACAACTTCTTTAATCATTTCTTTTGTTTCTGTTTAAATCGACGCGAATGTTTGTTCGGAATCCCCAACTGTTTGGTTTCCGGCCGACGATCATCAGTCTTGGTTTCTTCTTCTTCTCCTCCTCCTGCTGCCGGCGGTCCATCTCTTAATTATTATCACCTTTAGCTATGACGGATTCTCAAACCGACACTTGCTCTTCTGATTTCTCCGCTACTCATGCTCTTCCTTCACCGGTAATTACTCTGTTCTGATTTTTTTTTTTTATTATTAGCATTTGATTTCTGTTTGTTCAATTTTGATCTCACTTGTCAAACTTTAAGTTAAATTTGCTGCTTCATTTGCATGCTGTTAAGTAAAAAGTTCGATTCTTTGCTTCATCTGCATGCTTTGAAGCTCGATTTGCTGCTTCATCTGCATGATTGACGGTTACATTTGTGGTAAATGTTATCAATTTTAGTATGCAAGTGTGAAATTGGTTATTGGGTGAGTATAGCAGGGGAGAAATCAAGCTTTTGTGGGAATGAAATAAGAATATACCCAGCGGTGGTCCGGTTCTGGTGGTCCGGTTTTAAGGATGTCGTTTTCATGCTTTAGGATAGCGAGGAACATAGGTGAATTTTTGTTGTTTGTTCAACAGTTTGAAGTGGTCCGGTTCCGGTGGTCCAGTACGAACGATGTCATTTTTCATGCTTACGAAAGTGAGAAACATAGAGTTCTTTTATAATTGGCAATGGGAGGTTCCTGGTTTTGATCTTTGTCTTCTGTTTAGCATTGGTTGATAAGAGTTTAAGATAACTGAATTTTTCTTCTTACGTTATTGATTTGCATCAAGGAGCTCCCTTTTCATTGATTTGTGTTTTATTGCAGAATGGTGTGCATAATCGAGCAAATCAGGATGGAAGTCATTCATCATATTATGCGGTTTCACGACAGTGGAGGGACGTGTTTTGGTTAGTGGTGTTTGTATTGCATTTGATTTTGGTTGGTTTTGTTCTTGGAGTGTTAGGTTTCAATCGGTTTAAGAAGAAGGATAGACTCAACATCGATCAATACACGATGGGATTTCTTGAGAATCAGCCAGGTTTAACAGAGGATTTCTGGCCATTATATGCTCTGGCTGCCGGAATCGGGACAATCATCGGATGGAGTTGGTTGTTGTTACTTGGTTCATGTGCAAATGGATTGATAAAGGTATCCGTGCACGTTTTGACCACTTATCTTGCCGTTATGAGTGTATTATGTTTCTGGAGCAAGCAGTTTTTCTGGGGAGTGGCCTTTGCCACTGGAGCAGCTTTGCAATTCTTATATGTTGTTTCCGTCATAGACAGGTAAGACTTCCGGTTATCATTATTGAAAGGATTCTTGATTTAGGAATCCATTTTTACCGTAATTTTCTGGATTGTTTATTCTTTTGTAGACTTCCATTTACCATGATTGTCTTAAAAGGAGCGATCAAAATGGTCCGCAACCTTCCTGAGGTCATGGGTGTTTCATACGTGTTTATGATGGTTTTGCTTCTGTGGTTAGCACTTTGGTCATATGGAGTTGCAGGCATTGTAGCTTTAAGCTTGGGGGATACTAGTGGCCAATGGTGGCTTCTTCTGGTATAATACGCAACTCATAAACGTGTAGCTATTTTGTTCATGTAGCATGAAAATTTGAACGGTCTTTCAATTCGTATATACAGATTTTCTCTGTGAGTTTGTTCTGGACGGGAGCTGTTATTTGCAACATTGTTCATGTGATTGTTTCGGGAATGGTGTTTCTCGTTCTCATCCATGGTGGTCGTGATGCAGAATCTATGCCTTCAAAGCCGATGTTGAATTCAGTTAGAAATGCTGTTACGAAATCTTTTGGCAGCATATGTTATGGATCTCTATTTACAGCTGCTATCAGGACATTGCGTTGGGAGGTATGTTGATTATCATTAAATAACGATACTGCCACAGACACTTTCACACAATGAATGTTACAACATGATGGGCAGTGGGAGTCCCGTCCCTGGGCATAGGCCAACAAGACCACGGCTTAGGGCCCTCGGAAAATGATCAAAATTTAGGGGCCGGTTTTTCTTTTGAACCTATAAGTTTATTAGACTAAACTTGTGACATATCTTTTAAAAACCGTTAGTTTCTTTTGAAGGGCCCCGTTTTGATTATTTAGCCTAGGGCCTATAAAAACACTAGGACGGCCTGTGGACCCTGGCAGTTGGACCCTTTTCTCAAATAAAAGCCACACACATCATGTTCTGACGTTTGTTGTATTAGAGGGGTCGTGGCAGTAACATTACTCGTTGAATGATGTGTTTATGTGAAATTATTATGAAAGTTTAGACTATGTGTATATGCTCCTTTCAAGTGTTCATCCTCTTGCAGTATTAAGTTTAACTGTTTAACAGGTTAGGGGATTCAGGTCAAAGATTGGCAAGAATGAATGTCTACTGTGCTTTGCAGATTGTATTTTCCAGTTGGTGGAGATTTTAGTTCGATTCTTCAACAAATACGCGTATGTCCAGGTATTTCTTTCTGCATAATTATAATCTGCTTGTAACGCACAAAATGCGGATTCTCTATTCAAATTATGCATTTTGAGATTCTGATGCATTTTTACCCTGAATAAAAAATTCCGTTAGATTGCAGTATCTGGTAAGAACTTTAATTATTCAGCTAGAGATGCATGGGAGTTGTTCCAATCGACCGGTGTAGAAGCCCTCATCGCGTACGATTGCTCGGGGGCTGTTCTGCTTATGGGTACTATCCTAGGTGGGCTGGTGGTCGGAACCTGTGCGGGTGTATGGGCAAAGATCAAGTTTCCAAACAGAATGATAATGGTTGGATCTACATCTATGTTAATGGGCATGATCTTGGTAAGTTTACTATGTTAAAACACTCGTGTCTTCACGTTGTAAACGAGTCACCACCGAAGAACGAAAGCATTCGCAGCAAATGTATACACACGGTGTAAAACGCGGTTTGTATCTAATAATTTTAATGCAGGTTGGATTAGCAATGGTGGTAGTGGAAAGTGCAGTGACATCAATATACATATGTTATGCAGAAGACCCTTTGTTAATACATAGATGGGATCCTGATTTCTTCAACAATATGTCTGAAACTTTGCATCATAGACTTCAACATAGAAGTTCAAGAGCAACTGAAGTTTTTAATAGATTTGATAATGAAATACAACAACAACAACAACAACAACAGCAAACGGTTTCTGTTTGATTGTCTTTTTTTTTGGGTGGATATGTAATTGAAATGTAAACAACTTCTTATGATCAATGACATAGTCTTCATTTCTTTGCTTGTTACGGCTTTAGCCAGTTTTTGCTGCATATCATTTGTGTTGGGGCGTCTTTAGTGTCACCACAAGGACTCTACCGATTCACCACACTACAATCGACCCCCGTGAAAGTTGATTCTAGAGCCAAGAATCGAATTTCACGTGGTTGATTCTATGAAAATTGTGTGGTGCATTAGTAGAACGATTATGATGCAAATAATAACATCCTTTGTGTTTGGGCGTCTTTAGTGGCACCTACCTTTGGGGTAGGACTGTACATGAACCGGGCTCTTCATGAGCTACTCGTACTCAACCCGTAAGAGAGTTTGACTCGATTCGGTTTTTTTGAATTCGAGCTGGAATTGAACTACTCGAATAGTTAATTGAATCAAAATTGAGTTTCAATATTTAGTAATCGAGTAGCTTGCGTGTTAATCGAGCTCTATCATATAATTATTTGGTTAAACTATATTTTTAGTCGAGCAGGGTGTTAAACGAGTTGAGCTCGATCTCACCATGTTTTATTAAAGATAAATGTATTGTAAAATTATAACCGAGCCAAGTTGAGTTATGTCTAGTTGTTGATGAGTCAAGTTCAATCATGTTTTTTTATGACTTTGTCAAGCTCAAGCCCCGTAGAGTGTCTCTGCTCGACTCGATTACACTCATACTTCGGGGAATCAAAGTGAGGTTTGATCTCTTGAAAGTTGAAATCTCACGTATGAGGTTTGACTTTTCATATATCGAATGTCCACATTCGACTTCTAAAACTCAAACTTTACAGTCGCGATATATGTTTTTTTTAAGGAAATTAAAGAAAAGTAATGTGTATACCATTGACATGAATGATTTGAGTAAAAACAATGTTGAATAATGCTTTGTCAAACATATGCAAGTTAAAATCATGAGCATCTCAAACATGCATCTCACAACTTCAATCAAATAAAAAATTACAAAAATTCTCTTCTTAAAGTGAAATGGAAAAAATACACTCCAAAAGGAATTGAACTAAATTATATATCCAAATGATTATTTATATACATTTTCATCCAAAAACACAACCAAAAAAAATACAGAAACAAACACACGACCTACGGTGACACCATATTATATGTTACAAAAGCAAAGTGTTAAATTAAAGATAGAAAGCAAGAAGCACTACATGCACGACACGACCTACCGGGGCACAACATTTTCAACCCCTTGAAAATTCGATTATACGATATATAATCGACTTTTAAAACGTCGAATATATGTATTGTTGTAATAGTATGGTGTCGCGATAAGTTTTTCATAGCCAAGGACAGAGCCACCTTCGGGGCTTAGGGTGGCTAAGCCCACCCGGTTGTTATTTTTGGTATACCAATAATCCTATAGAATTCAGTTCAACACAATCAGTTATCTTAATACAACTCACCCAAGACCATACATAGATATTTCACTAGCCCACTCTAGAATAAATTTCTGGCTCCGTCATTGTTCATGACCCCTTTAAAAGGTGACATGATTCTATGACTTAGGATATGGTATCTGCAAAATCATATGGGATGCCATTAAGCTTATAGCAATACTTCAAAACCAATTTTTCCAATTTAGGGAAATGGTCTTTTGAAGCATTAAGTTGAACCAAATTCTCATTTTGAATGATCAAAACCTCGAGCCCATCAAATCCCCAATCTTTTGTAGTCCAAATATCGCCCAAAACGCGTCGTTTTTCAACTTGAGCACCTCAAGATTCTTTAGTTTTCCAATTTCAGACATGTATTTCCAATCAAAACAAGTATCAGACAATGTCAAAGTTTTCAAATTGCAAGGAAATTTCACCGGATAACGAAAAGAAGACGGTAACAATCCCACGTCGCCGTTTCCATCAACAACATTCAATAGCTTCAAATCTTCAAGAAACTCAAGTGTTGAAAGATGTTGGAAGAACTTAAACCCGTTTCTTGACATCAAGAACGACGCTAACTTACCTCGTATCCGTAGTTTCCGGAGATTCCTATACGTCTGAAAGAACCCTTTAGTACAGCTCTCAGGAGCAATAGTGGATAACGTCCGAACATTCGATCCATACGAGCTTCTAGAACCCCCCCTTAGGAAACAAAGAACTCGGACAAGTCTTTACAAGACGCGCTGAAGAATTCGTGTGAAAATGCCTTAACCGTTTCATCTTCCAAATCTTCGCCCTAACCTCCAAACTAGGCGACCGCGTTTCAATGACGAGAGTCTCCAAGTTCCATAATTGAGACAATCTCTCACCTATAACATCCACATTACCCGATATCGCGATATACCTCAACAAAATCATGTAATAAAACTCCATAGGCAAACCCTCAAGATTCATTGACCTAATATCCGAAACCCTAAGCCATTTAAAGATCTTCGGTATAGCCGAGATATGATCAACCGCCAACTTGTCCCCTTCATCTTTAGGAAAACTCAAGAACGAACGAACACTTTCACGTGATGGCACTGACGTGACATACGTCTGTATCTCAGAATGCAGAGCAATCCCATCAGAATCCTGTCATGTGTTTACAGGGGACATACCTTTCAACTCATGAAAAACGTTTTGTCGCATAGCTTCTTCTTTACAAAACCTCCTCACCAAATCATGAACACCACATTGCATGATCTTCCCATTCCATCCGTTTTTAACGGATTTCACTAAGTTTCTTTCTACCAATTCGATCAAATATCGTTCTGCTATATCCTCCGGGTTTTCTTTTCCGAGTATATAACCTTCTATGATCCATAATCGGAGTAATTTAAAAGGCGGTATGATGTCTTGTGGGATGACACCAAGGTAAATAAAACATTGCTTTAAAGAATCTGATAATAAATCAAAGCATTTCCTTATAATCCTTATGTTTTTGGACTCATAGTTTTCATCTCCATGTTGATATGCTTCTACCCATGCTTTGTATTTCTGAATTCAAGAAAGAAAATATATCATAAATAACATAAAATAGCGAGGATCTAAACGAGCCGAGCCGAGCCGAGCCGAGCCGAGCCGAGCCGAGCCGAGCTGCTTATGAGTACCTTAACGCATAACGAATTTACCGTGGCACCATAATTCAGGCTAGGTTTCGACTTTACAGAAGTCGAAAAATTGACGTTCGACCTCTGTAGGATCAATAAGGTGCCTTGAAATTAGATTCGATGTGATGCCATAACAGCTCCCGTCAAGTTTTTATTGGTTAGAGCATATCATACATTCATTGCTCGTTGTTTGAAACGTGACAAGATTAGTGGCTAAAGGGTTCAATCAAACCCCTGGAGTGGACTATTCTGAGCCTTTAGTCCTGTGGCAAGAGCCTCTACCATCAGGATTATCCTTGCTCTAGCAGTTGCTATGGATTGGCCTATTAGACAAGTGGATATAAACAATGCTTTCCTAAATGGAACATTGTAAGAATCAGTTTTCATGAAGCAACCTGAAGGTTTTGAAGATATTCAGAGGCCTGGACATGTTTGTCATCTTAAAAAGGTAATTTATGGTTTGAAACAGGCACTTAGGGCATGGTTTGATGAATTGAAAAATCAACTGTTGTTGTGGAATTTTGTTCAGTCCAGGGCTGATCCCTCCTTGTTTATCCTACACTATGATAATATCTTTTTGTATGTATTAATTTATGTGGATGATATCTTGATCACTGGTAACAATTCTAACACAATTCAGCAGTTTATTACGTGTCTTCACTCCAGGTTTGCTCTTAAAGATTTGGGCAGTCTTCATCATTTTCTGGGAGTTCAAGCCTTTAGGAATCAGACAGGTCTCTATCTGTCTCAAGATGTTTATGCTCAGCATCTTTTGACCAAGTTGGGGATGGAAAATGTGAAACCATATCCTACACCCATGGTTGTGTCCTCTAAGGTACCACCCTCTACAGAACTCATGAAGAATCCTACATTATATAGGAGCACTGTAGGAGCTCTCCAGTATCTTACTTTTACAAGGCCAGACTTGGCCTTTGCTGTTAATTCACTTAGTCAGCATATGCAAGCACCTACTATTACTCATTGGCAGCAGGTTAAACATCTACTAAGATATGTTAGAAATTGCACCTTGTACCATGGCCTACTGTTCAAAGCTTCTCAGCAACTGCATATTCATGGTTTTAGTGATGCTGATTGGGGGTGTGATAGAAATGATGGGAGGTCTATAGCAGCTTACTGCATTTACCTAGCAGGTTCTCTGGTGTCCTGGTCCTCTAAAAAGCAACAGGTGGTTTCTAGATCAAGTACAGAATCCGAATATAGGGCACTTGCTAATGCTGCCTCAGAAACCCAGTGGTTACTCAATGTACTGACAGAATTGAAGGTGAAACCTACAGCTAAACCTCTTCTGTGGTGTGACAACTTGGGTGCAGGATCTGTAGCTCATAATCATGTTATGCAATCACGAGTGAAGCACCTGGAGCTTGATGCACATTTTGTTTGAGAAAAAGTTATGCGAGGAACCATGGATGTTCGCTATATCCCTTCTTGTGATCAAGTTGCAGATCCACTCACCAAACCTCTAAGCTCTACAATGTTCAACTACTGTAGAAACAAATTCAATGTTCTTCACACTCCCTTTATTTAGAGGGATGCTGTCAAAGTATAAGGACCTATATGTAGTTTACATAAACTTGGAGAGCCTAAGTACTAATATAGTGGACACTTGTCCACCTTATCCAATAATTCTGTTAGATATGCTTATGTATAAAGCAGTTGCGTATTTGCCGAACTTATCATTATCAATGAAAATTTCTGTTAACTATTCTTTGTCTAACTCGAGCTTCAATATTTAGTAATCGAGTAGCTCGCGAGTTAATCGAGCTCTATTATATAAGTATTTGGTTAATTATATTTTTAAGTCGAGCCGAGTATTAAACGAGTTGAGCTTGATCTTACCATATAAAAGTTAAATGTATTGTAAAAATATAACTGAGCAGAGTCGAGTTATGTCTAGTTGTTGACGAGTCAAGTTCAATCATTCTTTTTTATGACTTGATCAAGCTCGAGCCCTATAGAGTGTCGATCTGGCTCGGCTCGGCTCGACTCGATTACACCTCTGGGGAATCAAAATGAGGTTTGATCTCTGGTAAGTTGAAATCTCATGTATTAGGTTTGACTTTTCATAGGTGGAATATCCATATTCGACCTCTAAAATGTCACTATTTACATCCGATGCATTGTCACAGCATATTTGTTTTATAGAAAATTTAAGAAAAGCAATGTGTATGCCATTGACATAAATGATTAGAGTAAAAACAATGTTAAATAATGTATTTTCACTAAACATATGCAAGTGAAATCATGAACATCTCAAACATGCATCTCACAACTTCAATCAAATAAAAACTTTACAAAAACTCTCTTCTTAAATTGAAAGGGAAAAAAAATTACGCTCAAAAGGAACTGAACTAAATTATATAACCAAATGATTATTATTTATATACATTTCCATCAAAAAAAAAATACAGAAACAAACAGACGACCTACTGTGACACCATATTATATGTTACAAAAGCAAAGTGTTAAATTAAAGATAGAAAGCAAGAAGAAACTACATGCACGACACAACCTACCGGGGCACCACACTTTCAACCTCTTGAAAATTCGATTATACGATATATAATCGACTTTTAAAACATCGAATTTACGTGTTGTTGTAATCGTATGATGTCGTGATAAGTTTTTCATGGCCCCTTTAAACGGTGACATGATTCTATGACTTAGGATATGGTAGTAACTATATCTGCAAAATCATATGGGATGCCATTAAGCTTATAGCAATACTTCAAAACCAATTTTTCCAATTTAGGGAAATGGTCTTTTGAAGCATTAAATTGAACCAAATTCTCATTTTGAATGATCAAAACCTTGAGCCCATCAAATCCCCAATCTTTTGTAGTCCAAATATCGCCCAAAAACGCGTCGTTTTTCAACTTGAGCACCTCAAGATTCTTTAGTTTTCCGATTTCAGATATGTATTTCCAATCAAAACAAGTATCAGACAATGTCAAAGTTCTCAAATTGCTAGGAAATTTCACCGGATAACGAAAAGAGGACGGTAACAATCCCACGTCGCCGTTTCCATCAATAACATTCAATAGCTTCAAATCTTCAAGAAACTCGAGTGCTGAAAGATGTTGGAAGAACTTAAACCCGTTTCTTGACATCAAGAACGACGCTAACTTACCTCGTATCCCTAGTTTCCGGAGATTCCTATACGTCTGAAAGAACCCTTTAGTACAACTCTCAGGAGCGATAGTGGATAACGTCTGAACATTCGATCCATACGAGCTTTTAGAACCACCCTTTGGTAACAAAGAACTCGAAAAAGTCTTTACAAGACGCGCTGAAGAATTCGTGTGAAAATGCCTTAACCGTTTCATCTTCCAAATCTTCGCCCTAACCTCCAAACTAGGCGACCGCGTTTCAATGATGAGAGTCTCCAAGTTCCATAATTGAGACAATCTCTCACCTATAACATCCACATTACCAGATATCGCGATATACCTCAACAAAATCATGTAATAAAACTCCATAGGCAAACCCTCAAGATTCATTGACCTAATATCCAAAACCCTAAGCCATTTAAAGATCTTCGGTATAGCCGAGATATGATCAACCGCCAGCTCATCCCCTTCACCTTTCGGAAAACTCAAGAACGAACGAACACTTTCACGTGATGGCACTGACGTGACATATGTCTGTATCTCAGAATGCAGAGCAATCCCATCAGAATCTTGTCCTGTGTTTACAGGGGACATACCTTTCAACTCACGAAAAACGTTTTGTCGCATAGCTTCTTCTTTACAAAACCTCCTCACCAAATCATGAACACCACATTGCATGATCTTCCCATTCCATCCGTTTTTAACAGATTTCACTAAGTTTCTTTCTACCAATTCGATCAAATATCGTTCTGCTATATCCTCCGGGTTTTCTTTTCCGAGTATATAACCTTCTGCGATCCATAATCGGAGTAATTTAAAAGCCGGTATGGTGTCTTGTGGGATGACACCAAGGTAAAGAAAACATTGCTTTAAAGAATCTGATAATAAATCAAAGCATTTCCTTATAATCCTTATGTTTTTGGACTCATAGTTTTCATCTCCATGTTGATATGCTTCTACCCATGCTTTGTATTTCTGAATTCAAGAAAGAAAATATATCATAAATAACATAAAATAGCAAGGATCTAAACGAGCCGAGCCGAGCTGCTTATGAGTACCTTAACGCTCGGCTCATGAAATGCTCACTTAAGTAGGATTTAACCAACTCGAGCCAAACTCTCAAGAACTTCATCTAGATTAAAGAACCAAACTCAAAAAAATTGAAAATTGACTCAAACTTGCTCATGAAATTTATCGAGTATTATTTTAGTTTATTATTAAAATATATATACTTCCGTATTGTTAGCGAGATGAACTCGAGAAACATTATTTTTGAGCTTGAAAGTACTAAAAAAAGCTCGAGCCAAACTCGAGTGTAATTAAAATTCGAGTTGATTTTGAGCAATTTTTTCTCCGAGCTCAAGCAAAATTCAAATATAACTGTTTTGAGTGATTTCAATTCGACTCGAATCGGTAATGTTTCAAATATCGAAATGAACTTACAGTTTTCTTCATAGATGTGATCACAGTCAATCTCCGATCAGATTTCAAATCGGAAAATCTCTGTTTCAAAACCTCAATCTGTTTACTCAACGTCCGGCATTCCTTTTCCACAAACTGAATCGTCTCCGACGAGAAAACGGCGTCAAGAAATTTCTTAACCAGCGGCCTCTGTTTTAGCCGGAACAGAAACACAATATATTTATCAGCCAAATTCTCCGTCTGGAAAACCATAATCCGAGCAGAATTCGCCAATTCCTCTTCATTCTCGCCGGCAGAACACACCTCCGTCAGGAATTTCAGACCGCCGAAATCGTGAACCAGCTGCCGGACGTTGATGTCGGATACGCAGAGCAAATCGAGATTGTGCTGAATGTAATCGATTGTGTGTGATAGTAAGAAGAAGGAGTGATTTAAATCTGGATTTTCGTCATATTTTTTTTTTCTTTCTCTTTTCTTAATTATTGGAAGTTTCACCACAGCTTTGCAGTTTTTACATTACTATGTGGAGAAAGAAGATGAAAGTGAAAAACAATGTTTCATGTTGGGCCTTTATATATCACTTTGAGAGTGTCAAATTACTTGTCCAACAAGAAAATAAATTGCAGTTCAAGGGCCCACAGTAGGGCTATGTAAGAATCAAATTGCCGGAGGTATGTTTTGAGTTTTGTTTCTCAATAATTATCGTAAATATCGCTATAAGCATTCGATGTCAACATCGTAAATATACGTACGTACGTGAATATATATAGTAGTATTAATTCATTCAATCTAGTTTTTAACGACGTATACATTAATAAAGAAAGAAGTATGAATCAAATTGCCGGAGTAATATTTGTGCCTTTGCGATAAACGCAATTGACGATACCGAATATCGCACATCCACGTGGCGTCACGAGATAGTCCTCATGAAATAAGAATAAGTGATAACCCAAGGGTCGAATTACGATTTGAGACATCGGCGACCAACGTGATCAGAGAACCGAGACGATAGGGCCCATCTCGATACCGGAAGTCGGAAAGTTCGGGGTGCGGACAAAGTCCACTCTAGACACGCGTACCCATTATCCATGTGTAGTTACTTGCGTAAGTGGGTAAAGCCCCCATATAAGTTTCGCCCAAAGGGCTAATATCGTATTTTACCCAAACCGACATGGTTTAGGGTTAGGGTAGTGAACTCCCTATAAATATACACTTCTAAACTACGTGTGCGACTCGATTCCCGAACACAACATGATACGTAGGCAACCTGAAAGAGACTCTCAGGATCAGTCTAAAATCACCTCCAAAATCATCCTTGATTCGATCATCCCTAGATTAAATTGATCCGAAATTATACATGACAAAATTCAGCATCGTCATTGGCGCTAGAAGGAGGGTCTTCTATCGGTGATGGATCAAGGAGTGGTGGTTTGTGATCAATTTAATGCCAAAAACGCAGTCTGATCGGTGGTTGATTTCCGGAAATTGAACCGTTGAAACACGATTTCCACCGTTCAGATCCAAGGATAAGGAGGGACGAACAAGCCCTCCAAATTTCGTGATGATCGGAGCCCGTTTAGATGCCCGATCGAAGCCAGAAAGTATCTGATGTATCACCAAAACGCAGCAGCCACCAAAAACGCAGTCAGATCGACGGATTATTGCTGGAGTTTCAACCGGTGGAGCAAGATTTCCACCGTTCAGATCCAAAGACTAGGAGGGACGAACAAGCCCTCCAAATTTCATGCCGATCGGAGTTATTTTGTGTGCCCGATCGTCGCAAAGAAGTTGCTGTTGTATTATAGAAACGCAGCAGAACCCTAATCTGCAGGTTCCAAGTCGGCTGAATATTCCCGACAATTGAACCGTTGGAACAAGATTTCCACCGGTCAGATTCAAGAATTATGAGGACCGAACAAGCCTCATAATTTTAGACCAATCGGAGTTCGTTTGATTTCCCGATCGTGACAAGGAAGTTGCTGCAGGCGCAAAAAGCACAGGATTCCGGACATGCCGGCGGCTGCCAGATCGACGGCTTATTCCCGGAGATTGAACCGTCGAAAAAACAATTCCACCGGTCATATCGAAAAAAAGTGAGGGAAGAACGATCCCTCCAAATTTCGTGCCGATCGGAGTCCGTTTCGAGGTCTGATTGCCACCGGAAAGACACTGCTGTGGTGCCCAAGAAAGCTGCGAATTATCTACCGTATCTAGCTATCCACGAAGCGAGTTCTCAAGCTCCAAGGATCGAGCCGAGCTCGTTAGCTCTCCAGGTTCTTAAAATCGTTATTTGAAATTCTTATACACTTTGTAAGCCTTTATTATATATGCAATGTTTTTTTATCACAATCACATTGCACCACAAAGACTTGAGATATCGAGCACCGGCATTCGAGCTCTCTACGGACTCGTCCTGCCCTAAGACCGAGCTCGGCTCGGCATCATATTCTATAAGACCGAGCTCGGCTCGGTGTCATATTCTATAAGACCGAGGTTGGCTCGGCATCATATTTGGAGCTCACCGATGGACAAATCTTTAATAAGTCCGAGCTCGACTCGGCATCATATTTGGAGCTCTCTCGAGCAAATCTTTAATAAGACCGAGCTTGGCTCGGCATTATATTCTATAAGACCGAGCTCGGTTCGGCGTCATATTCTATAAGACCGAGCTCGGCTCGGCATCATATTCTATAAGACCGAGCTCAGCTCGGCGTCATGTCCTATAAGACCGAGGTCGACTCGGCATCATATTTGGAGCTCACTGATGGGCAAATCTTTAATAAGTCCGAGCTCGACTCGGCATCATATTTGGAGCTCACCGATGGGCAAATCTTTAATAAGTCCGGGTTCGACTCGGCATCTTATCTTCGAGCTATACTATTTTGGAACTCACCCTACCGAACTGGCGGGTCGAGCTATCTTATTTTGGAATTCACCCTACCGAACTGGCGGGTCGAGCTATCTTATTTTGGAACTCTCCTAGCCGAGCTTGGCGAAACGAGCCTTTTTATTTCGGGAACTCACCCCACGCCGGGATCGACCTATCTTATTTGCAGTTTTTACGTTCATAGTTATTTGTAATAAGTCGACACGACAATTGGTTTTGATGTATTTTATTTGAGTGGTTTTCTTTTCAGATTATGCCTTGCTTACAAGTCCATGTGATTAAAAGATAAAAGAGGCAAAAGTCAACCACAACAACTAATCCTCGACATGATGGAGTTAGAATAAAATAGTGAATAAAGCCAAGTCAATGACAGTGCTTATATCACTCCCAACCAGCCAATAAGCCATGATGCGAGGCAGTTGGAAGATCCCACGATGGATACCTTATTCGACCAGTTCATAAGCACCACGAAGTGCGACGGTCGAATAAGGAGTTATTTAATTCGACCGGTTCATAAGCCCGACGAGGCACGACGGTCGAATCGAGCTCCGACCAAATAGCCAAGTCAAGCCCACGAGGCGATGACAACGCCAGTCGACTCATATTCAAGTGTACCATGAGTCATGCACTCATACTACACTTCGAGGGCTTAAGGAAATTAAGTCCAAAGGACTACACCCTATATAACAACGTCGCAAGGGATTTAAGTCCAAAGGACTACACCGTAGGCAAATATTCAACAACACAAACAACATTCAAAGGAAGGGTCAGAATTCAAAATTCAAAAGTCCGCAAGTAGGATCCCTCAGTACAACCAAAAACAAAATAAGCCTAGTGGGTGAAAAATGCAAAGGCAAAAAGACGGTTCGCAGAGTCGGGCCAAATGTCCCAGCTAAGAGCCAAACGAGCCCAAGAGGCGAACAAGGCCAAAGCAAAGGACGGTCCGCATAGTCGGGCCAAATGTCCCAGTCGAAAGCCGAACGAGCCTAAGAGGCGAAAAAGGCCGAGACAAGGGACAGTTCGCATATTCAGACTAAAACGCTCAGCCAAAGGCCAAACGAGCTCATGAGGCAAAAAAGGCCAAAGCAAAGGCACGGTTCGCAAAGTCGGGCCAAAACATCCTGCGCGTCAACCCGCCCATAGCAAAAATAGTCCAAAGGACAAAAAATGACAAGGCAAACGGGTCGATCTCAGCTAAAACACACAAGTGCAATAAGAACCAAAGGTTCATAATACACTGGGGGGAAACATAGACATCGACACGCGAAAAATAAAGCAATAGCAAAACAGAGCCAAGGCTCGAAAGCTGAAACGTATCGATACGGAAAAGAGCATAAAAGAGAAAAGAAAACAAAATACTGCAAAAACTGAAGCAAAATAAAGCTAGGCATCGAGTTCGGAGCATGTCCAAATCTCTCGGTAGTCATGTGTCATGAGTCATGAACGACAAAGAAACAACATGACACCGAGATCCGGAGCGACAGTTACGTATTACCAGTCTTTTTAGACGGTAATTACTAGGACATCGTAGCCGGAAATGTATATCGACGACCGAAAGGGCATCGATTTCGACAAACGAAATGAGGCGAAAAGGGGCATCTCTTCTACTACGCAACAACAAAGAAAAGTCCAAAAAATGCTAAGGCATGGAAGACAAGTTACATATGATCGACAAACGGAACTACTGAAAGTATAACGAAGATGATGAATCTGTATTATACTTCGGGGGCTTATAACAACGAGTCGACATTGAATACTCATGAAAAAGCGAGCAAAGAAATGGGAATCGACATGCGACAAATGGCAAAAACCTAGTCACGAAGACCACCCATAACAAGGCAAAGTTCGAAGGTCGAATATAAATTCAAAAGAACAACGGCTAGGAAGTAGCATCGGGAGTCGGCGCGGTGATGACGGGGCGGTGCGGTATCGGCGGCTTGCGCAGAAGTCGAGGAACCATATTTCAGAGCCAGAGATTCCCCTCGGTTGAACTCCTCGTTATATTGGTCGTATAGCTTCTCCGCCTCGGGCTCATAGAATGGTGGCGCAGCAAGTTTACTCACATCAAACCCTAGATAGACATTCAAAGAGTGATTCACCGCCAGAATGTAACCACCCATCATCGCCATACGCATCATCACAGTCAGATCATCATCGAGCTCAGTCGACTTGCAGAACCCGATGACCGCATCTTGTCTGGCCGCCTCGACCTGTGAGGGAACTCAATCAAGCTCGACCTGCAGCATATCCCTCTCCTTCCGAGTCTGCTTAACTTCAGCCAAAGAGGAATTGAGCTCCATCTGCATCCTTTCGAAATCCACCGACAGGTCTGCACTGCAGACAGCGAGAGTCCGCAGGTCGGACAATGTGCCCAATAAAATACAAATATGATCCAAACCTAAGGTTCTCATGATACTTGGGGAGCAGAAATCGACATATGTACATCGACATGGGAGAAGCCGATGTGCGAATAAGGCCAAATGCCGCAATAAAGAAAGATAGTATATATCAAAGACAAAAGAAAGAAGGATTAAATCAGATTCTTCAGAGAATGCAACTTCAACCGAGACAGTCCCAAGTTGGACATCTCATCATTCCTTCGACAGCTATGGCATCAAAGTCGATGTCAACTTAGCCACACATTATAAGTCCAAGGGACAGAAATGCTAAGGCAAAAAAGTCCGCAAAGCAGACATGGAAAATCCGTATGTCGGACTCCACGGGAAGTAAGTCCGCGGGGCAGGTTTAAATTCCGATCATTGGACGACAGTGGCCGGAATACACCTTTGACAGATCAGACCTGACCTCAAGAGCTCAGATAGATCTGGGGGGCTTATGACGATACCGAATATCGCACCTCCACGTGGTGTCACGAGATAGCCCTCCCGAAACAAGAATAAGTGATAGCCCAAGTGGTCGAATTACGATTTGAGGCATCGGCGACCGACGTGATCGAGAAACCGAGACGATAGGCCCATCTCGATACCGGAAGTCGGAAAGTTTGGGGTGCGGACAAAGTCCACTCTAGACACGCGGACCCATTATCCATGTGGTTACTTGCATAAGTGGGTAAAGCACATATAAGTTCGGTAAAAGCCCAAAGCGCTAATATCGTATTTTACCCAAACCGACATGGTTTAGGGTTGGGTAGTGAACTCCCTATAAATATACACTTCCAGGAACTACGTGTGACTTGATTCCTGGAACACAACAAGATACGTAGGCAACCTGAGAGAGACTCTCGTGCTCGCCGCAATCAATATGATGATTACCACCTCCGTTCCAAAATGTAAATCCTTTTAGGTTATTTCACACAGATTAAAAAAGTTGGTTAAATTGATTATGTGTCATTAATTTTGATGGAAAAGTCTAAAATAACCTTTGATTATTATTAATGTAGAGTAGTAAAAAGTGAGTGAATAGATAATAAATGAGGGGTAAAAATAAAAAAATGTAATAAATGCTTCCTATTTAAATGGACTTATATTATGGGACAAAACAAAAAAACTAAAATGACTTATATTTTGAGACGGAAATAGTATATAGTATCGTTGTTGTTGTTGTTTTTTTTTTTTTTTTTTTTAAGACCTTAGACCTATTTTTCTTTGTCTTTGTTTTTTTTTTTTTTTTTTTTTTTTCAGATGGAAGGAGGGAAAACTCCAAATTTTATCCCAAAGTAAATATAAAAGACACTACTTTTTTTAGTTGAAAAGGACAAAAATAAATAAATAAATAAATATTTGAGACGTATAAAAATACCCATACAAGTCACGCGTTCTTTCATTAGTTTCGTTACTTCCGTTCCTTTTTCTCATTTTTCTTTAACAGCATCCTGCTTCATTTATTTTTTTTTATTTTATTTTAAACAATCGTAATTTTTTATTTAGAACTTCGATCATCAAAATCTTTTCATCAAAATTCATTTTTTTTCCTCTTAATTTTGAGATCTCATACGATACCCTTCCGATGTAAATTTTGAAAGATGAAATAATATTTACATTAATCGGAGCGTTTTTCTTATAAACGACCCTAACTTTTAATTTATAACACCGATCATCAAAATTCTTTCACCAAAGTTCATAATTATTTTTTCCTCTTCATTTTGAGATCTCATATTATACCCTTTCGACGTAGTTTTTGAAAGCTGAATTTAATCACAGCTTTTACAGTATCACGGTATCACGTATCACGTTTTATTAACAAACACAATGGCACCATTATCATTATCATTACCATTAATAGTATACGATTAGACAAAAATCATGGACTCGGCAAGCTTTACAACAACACCGAAAACCTATATTCTTTTATGGATTAAAACGGAAACAAACCGTAAACTAAAAATCATTTGGACAATAATGTAATCACATTAACACCCAAAAAAACTTGTGTATTTTGAAATAACACATTCAATCACAATGAACACATTCAATCACAATGGAAAAAATTTACAACATATATGATTAGTAACTTTAACATCAACATATATGATAATTAAGTGACATCAAGGAAATGATTATCTAAGCACCTAAAAATCTCGGCAATGTCGATTGCTACCATTATCTTCTTCTCCAACTCTACACCAAATTGTTTGACATTTTCTCAATAAAGTCAATCTCTACACCAAATGGTTTAACATTTGTACCATGTCTCAATTCACACATCATCACCAAGGAGCATTAGTCTCTTCTTGCAACATTAGCTCGGAGATCTCCACCTTCGGTTTCAATGCATCGACCTCAGCACCATAACACAATAACAAGATCGATCACAAGAATAAAGATTACGCATCGCATCACAACAAGAATCGATATCACAACAAGAATAAAGATCACAAGATCAATATCACATTCAAACACAAGAACACACTAACACTATCACAGTACGTAAGCTTGCTAATGTTTGGTCCTTATGACATAAACAACTTTTATAGCAAAGTGGATATATAATCATGTCATGTGCCAAGAATACAAAAAAAAAACAAGTAATTAAGACTGTAATTAATTAGCAAACATTAATAGTATACAAACCGTAAACTAAAAATCATTTGGACAATAATGTAATCACATTAACACCCAAAAAAACTTGTGTATTTTAAAATAACACATTCAATCACAATGGAAAAAATTTACAATATGATTAGCAACTTTAACATCAACATATATGATAATTAAGTGACATCAAGGAAAGGATTATCTAAGCACCTAAAAATCTCGGCAATGTCGATTGCTACCATTATCTTCTTCTCCAACTCTATACCAAATTGTTTGACAATTTCTCAATAAAGTCAACCTCTACACCAAATGGTTTAACATTTGTACCATGTCTCAATTCACACATCATCACCAAGGAGCATTAGTCTCTTCTTGCAACATTAGCTCGGAGATCTCCACCTTCGGTTTCAATGCATCGACCTCAGCACCATAACACAATAACGATGATCGCATCACAAGAATAAAGATATAAAGATATCATCACAACATGATATCGGTATCACGATCACGTATCACATTCAAACACAAGAACGCACTAACACTATCACAGTACGTAAGCTTGCTAATATTTGGTCCTTATGACATAAACAACTTTTATAGCAAAGTGGATATATAATCATGCATGTGCCAAGAATACAAAAAAACAAGTAATTAAGACTGTAATTAATTAGCAAATGGAAGTAGCACAGAACATATGACCAAATCCCATGTAGTAATATCCATGGTTTGCATTCAACCCATCAAGCTCTGCTGATGCATTTTTCATGGACAATGGAACCTCGTTTATATTTCCGCTTATAACACCAGAATAGGGTACATCATCCGAAGGCCGACTCAAGAATGGAAACATGAAATTATGATTGAACTTACTTTGATCTTGGCATCTTTACTCCAATTAGCAAGAATTCGCCAATTGGGTTAATGAAAAACAAAATGTTCTCACAGCACCAACTGATTCAATCTGCAAGAAATAGAGGGAAAAAAATCTTAATCTTGCATCTTAAAGCTACTTAAACATCACAACCTTCCATAAAAACAAATTCCCAAGAATTCCCTCTTTATTTCACTTAGACCTAACAATCATCAAAAAGTTCTGCTTGGATTTGTCCATTTCAAAGTTAAAGGTGCATGAATTTGTAACAATACATCATTCAAACAAAATAAATATGTAAAGACATCCATATCGTTCCAATCAACAATTCACCAGATCATTAAAGTAAAGACATGGGTTTATGATCCATACAAGTTCCAATTGCAACAGACTAGTTGAAAAACAATACAGAGTCATACCAGGATGAAGCCCAAACTTAACGGATGATGAAGTAAAGCTAATTAGCATATAATTTCAGACTAAAACTACACGTGCCTTCTTGTCAAGTATAAAAAAGGCGGAGTATAAGCGATACCCGATTAAGATTCATTCATTTGCACACAGGTTTTAAGAAAATCACTTGGGCCCTCTATGAATTAAGAACAATGCAGCTTAGATCAGGAAACACATAAAGCATTAATGAAAACACAAAAATGTTAGGAGATGGAGAAGACGTCATTGCACAATGTTAGGAGATCAAGGTGAAGAAGCCATTACAAATTTCATTGCAGATCTTCTTACCGCACTTTTCTGTTCGCGAAGAAGCAGGGAAGGAGTTGCCAAATTCAAGTAATGGATAACACGGTCATCCAATTAAACGTAGAAAAACAATATAAGGGTATTTTAGTCCGATCGAAATTATTTTGTCCTTTATTGCAACTAAAAAAAAAAAAAGTTGTGGATCAAAGCTTAATTAAGGGGGTAAAGGTGGATTTATCCATAATTTTTCCTTTGTTTTATTGTTACATGACGTAGAGTTGTTAAGCGAACAAAGTCGTCTGTGAATAAACTTATGTTCGGTTTGTCACTGATAGTAATCTTTTTTTGAAGAAGTTACTGATAGTAATCATTCGTGTGTTTAGCTTAACGATCGAATTAAGTTTGAACAAGATTATAAACGCGCTTCTCAAACGGGTCTTGAACGTTTGATTATGTTGCTTTTTGATCGATAAAATAATGTACGATCTAACCCCAAGCAAGAAGGTGAAAATACGTTAAACAAACCAAACTCAAACTCGAGCTCGAACGATTTGTCTTTTAAACGAGCCGATCTTAAACATAATTATTTGAAAGAAAAATAATAATATACACACAAAATAAACGGGTTGAGATCGCGTTCCGTCTATTTTTTTCTTTAATTTCGATGCAAAGCTAATCTCGGTCGATCAAAGTTCCAAGTAAAACATCAACGTAGTTTCTATTACAATCCCAAATAAAAAGATGTGTTTTATTTTTAATAGAAAATTTAAGGAAAGCAAAAAAAAAAACAAAACCAAAAATATAACAACACATATTGATCTAAAATCTACGTAGCTTTTATCTATGTTACATTATAATTCAAGGACACAATGCCCGAATGATGGGTATGCACCAGGACATATTCAGACATCGAAATTTTCACGTTGCGAATCATAAATGTGCCTCATAGAATTACAACGATCTCAACCCTAAATAAAGCTACTATTTGGCTTGACATTCAAGCCGTATTAACACTAGTATATGGGGGAAAAAAAGTTACATCGTAAAATACGACGTTATAATTTGTCCGGTCTAAAAACTGTACAAGAATTACAGCCAGAAAGACAATTAACATCACATTTTTATTTCAATTTAGTTTTGTCTTTGTGTGAATATATATATATATATTATATATATATATATATATATATTATTATTACTTTTATTAAACTTTTAAAGTGATGGATTTGTTTGTTTATATGTGGTTATTTGCTTGGATAAGGGATGGATACAAGTATATAATAACCTACTACTAATTAAAAGCATTGTACCAAGTGGCAAAGCCTTAGTCAATGATAACAACTTTAAATTGATGTTATAGTTTAGGATGTTTACAGTTTGAGAATCTGAATGTGAACAATGAAATATATGGAAATCGCGGTGTGATAAACCTCCCCAAATAAAAAAATCTAGAGAAGAAGAAGATCATCAATTGTAACGCCTTCAAACCAGCGTTAATTTAGTCATAAAAAATCCGGTTAACTGTTTAGGCCGTCGTCCTCGTTTGGCTTTAAAGGAGTAACCCGCGTTGACAAGATCTTTATGCTCACACTTACAAGGAGAGGTAATGCGTTTCATCCTACTTCCATTGTGGGATATCACACTCCCCTTTATAAGCAATCGGCGTCCTCAACAGGATTTGCCCCTGACTCGTCCCTACTAAGGTTGTAAATGAACATAAGTATTCGATTCGATTCGGAGTATTTTGCCATTTCGAGCCGAGTCTAAGTTTCGAACACACCGAGCCGAGCTCGAACCCTGCGAGGGTTCGGTAGGGTTCGGCTCGTTTACGGCCTAGTCCCTATCAAAGGAATCCAGAAGTGGCCTACACCACTTGATCTCACAGCGGGGCGCTTAGTCCCGTCTGATAGTCGACTATGATACCAATTGTAACGCCCCTAAAACTATGTTTGAAAACGCTAATTAAGTCATAAAAGATTCAATTAACTGCTTAGACCCTCGTCTTCGAGTTTGTAGACCATTTATTATTGTGAAAACTGATCGAATGATACGAGTCTTGCATATATATAATCACTAGTCTACAAATATGTAGTGACAGCAATATTTTGACACAATGTAATATCCCTGTTATCCTTTATTCTCAAAAAAGGGAAGAAAAAAAATGTAGAGATAAACCAGATATCAATTAAAACCACTGCTTTTACAAGAAAATCACTACCAATTAATTCAAAAAGAAAGGTAAGAATTGAAATATATTACATCAATTAGCATAGAAAACAACAAATTAATCACTCATAACCCCTTTGATTGACACCAAAGGTGAATACAATAATAAAACACTAATAATAATGCATTTAATTCCAGAAAAAATTATTAGCTGTTGTTATTTGAATTACACAAATAAGAAGAAATTTAAGCAATAATTCTAGAAAAAAAAAATGTATGTTATTAGCTTGACATCATGACATTATCCACTGATTGAAGGGCTTGATTTGCGAAATAACGAACATCGACGTCTGGATCTTCAGCTAGCTCTACCAAACACGGACGGATCGTTTTCTCCACCGCCTTTTACACCAAATGGGAAAACGTTATGTAAATGCATGCACAATCAACTTTTTGAAAGTCGGCTTTTTAAAATGAGATACCGAAAGAAACGAGAAAACGTACCGACTGATCAACAATAGGAATGAGGGATTGCAACACTTTTGCCACATTGAATTTAATGTTGGGAACTCTGTAAAATCGCGGTTATTCCGAATAACCCAGCATTGTTAGGAAGAAGAAGTTAAAAGAATGGGGATAGACATTTTCGGTCCTTTTTTTAAAATAATATTTGCGTTTTATTATCCGTAATAATGTTTCATCTCGTCACTTTTACCTCTCATCTATGCAATTTTTTACTCTTTTAATCCATACTTGCCACGTGTCAAATTTGGGCGTTAATGGCACCATAATGAATTTTCCGTGGCACCATAATTCAGGCTAGGTTTCGACTTTACAAAAGTCGAAAAATGGACGTTCGACCTCTATAGGATCAATACGGTGCCTTGAAAGTAGATTCGATGTGATGCCATAACAGCTCCCGTCAAGTTTTTATTGGTTAGAGCATATCATACATTCATTGCTCGTTGTTTGAAACGTGACACTTTAGACTGAAAATGTAAAATAAAAAAATTACATAAACAAGGGGGTAAAAGTACCGGGATGAAACATTGGGGGCTAGAAGTGCAAAAACCATGAAACAACAAGGACTGAAAATGTCTTTTATCCCAACATTAAGAAAGAGAGAGAAAGAAAAGAAAGGGAAGCAAAATTACTAACCTGTCCTTAGAAGCAGTAATGACAACAGGCAAAAGTTTAGAGCAGGTAATCTCAGAGCCCATAACAGGAGCAAGCAGTGAAACGGCTCGAAGAACCGTCATTCTGTATAAATAGTGTGTGTTGTTTACCATCTCCAGAACCTGGCAAATTCAAATCATTCAGATATCCAAAAAAAAAAAACTACATCGGAATTTCAATTTAGGTCTGTGAAATATCATATCTCTGTGTTATGCACTACTATCTGTAGCAGAATAAAATACAGAATCTCGATATAATTTCAATCCAATTCATTTCACGATGAAAGTTGATGATTCTCGGCTATAGAATCTAGAACCGTCTATTCATTGGGAGCTCGTTTTTTATACTTCTCATCGTTCTTTTCAGCACTCTCCCAATACATATATTTCATTTTAACGGAGTTCGATTTTTTATGCAGATAATGTTGCACGTTCGGTTCATAAAACACACACCTGAGGGAGGATATGTTGCATAGTCCACTCAGGGCCAAATTCTTCGGCTAAACGTTTCAAGTTATTTGCTGCTGCATCTCTAATTGAATAAACCTGCAATATAAGAACCATAAGATAAAGAATATATCTAAATTTCTATACTAACTATAGAATATAAAAATTACTCAAATTTTACAAAGTAATTGGCAACAAAAGTTTAGGTTGCAAAGGTACGGATACGTGGATGCAAGATCGGATATGAGTATGGGAAGGGATGTGCACATATATGAAAAGAATAGGGACCAAACTATACATAATAAAACTATAAGAACCAAACAATAAATATTAAAAATCATAAAATATAACAATGTTAGTTGTTTTTTTTTCCCCTACCATTTCGTAGATTTTCAGTAATTTTCTATCGTTTTTTCATCAACTCATAACATGGTTCCTCAGTTTACACATCGCGTCATGTATATACATATCCGGATAACCTGTATCCGACTTTTGAAAAATAGCAACAAAAAAAAATATCCGGTGTGTATCCATTTAGAATACATATAAGATATGGGACACACTATAAAAATTCAGAAAAAAAGCATAAAGATTCAGCTAAACTAACCTTGTCCTGTAACCACTGCATGCAGAGACCACCGAGCTTTTCATCGAAGAAACCGACACCCAACTGACTAGCCAATAAAGGTATGTACTCGATAATTGCAAGCCGGACTCTCCAGTGCCGATCTTCTGCAAGCTCAACGATTGCAGGTAAAAGTGATTGCGATAGTAAATCGATTCCAATCACCTGTTTTAACAATCAGTAAAGATTCAAGGTTAAACCAGTTTTGCATCAAAAGATTGGGGGGAAAAAAACCCAGAAATCAATATCACAAACCTGATTGACTTGATCAAGCTTGCTAATGATATTGAGGCGTACATCAGGAAATTCATCCTTTAGAAGAGAGAGAAATATCGGAAGAAGTTGCTCGATTGTTGCATCCTGTGGTAAAAAGACAAAAAGAAAATGAACACCAAACAATCACAGACGATATTATTTGTAAAAAAAGAATTGAAATATTAATTATACCTTCCCCAATACAGGAGCCATTCCCATAATGACAGAAGCCAAAGCAGACCTAACATGCTGGGAGGAATCTGAAGATAGTTCCTGAAATTAAAAAATTACAGTTAAAACACCGGAAAATAGCGCTTCGTAACAACATCGACCATATTCTAATCATACACAGCAGGAAATAAGTATCCCATGTTCTTTGCAAAATAGAAAAATTCAACTGAAACTTTTGATTCGGTGAGTGAAAAGCTAAATTTCTCTATATTTCATTGATGGTGTACACAGGGGCGGCTCCAGGAATTGTGTGACACGGGTCAGGGATCAAGAACGACACACTATATTACAAGTTTCTAATGCATTATATAAAAAATATATGAATATTTATGGGTCAAGGGTAATTATTTGAACTTTTTAGCTGGTCGATAAGTAGATATTAGTACATAAAAATTTTAAGTAGTGTAAAAAATACCTATAAATTTTTATTTTTATTTTTTTTGTTAGAGGGTCAATTGACCCAAAAGTTTGAAGGTGGCGCCGCCCCTGGGTGTACATAAATTTCATCACTTAAACAGAAAAAAGATAAGCAAAAGGGTACCTTCACGCAAGGAAGAATATGCTGAATAGCATGTTCTGGAGTAAGAATTCTGCAAAATTTGGTGACTTTACCCGCTGCTGCGATGCGTACTTCAGCTTCATTGTCACGCAGTAGTCTCACGTAAGCAGGAACTAAATCCGTCCTTAAATAACAGCAGAAATATCCACAATCCGGGAAAAAAGTTTACTACTTTGATCCCATATACAAGTAAAAACATGCAACAAACAAGAAAGCAAAGGTCAAAACACACCTTGTAGGTTCATGTCCAACAGCTTCACAAAGATCGTACAGCTGGTTTGCCACCATGTAACGAACACGCCAAGACTTGTCCTAATAATGAAGCAGCAAAAAATATATAACAAACAACGACACGAAACTCATGCTTTTGAAAGTCGAAAACTCCCCTAAACGATAAGCAGTTTAAGTGCAAAGAAGAGAAAACTGGAGGTGAAAATGGAGAGTCGGTATAACAAATAGTCAAATAGATTATTCCAATGCCAAAAACTTCATAAGGGGACCTTAAACAGCAGTTTCGTTAATAAAACTGGAGATCACGGAAAAAAGAAAGATGCAACAGGCTTTAGAATACCTGGGAGAAATTGACAATCACAGGGAGGATATGTGCAACACAATCTTGGGGCTCGAGCAACTTTCCTAGAGCAGCACAACCTTCTACGGCCAGCAAACGAACAGAATCTTGATCTGTAAATTATAACATAAGCAGAATCATCAAATTCATCTTATTGAAAAGCTTTTAAAAAGCTATCTAATGATGGACGATCCTGAGACTACATAAGGTTATTACTCACCATCTTGAGTAAGATCCTCAAACATGGACATAATGTCGGTCTTGAGATGAGCAGGTTCAACTGTAGTAGCAAACTTCCCCAAGTTTGTGGCAGCAGCTCGTCTCACCATTGGCATGTCGTCTTGGCACAGTTGACTGTATGTCAAACGAAGTTCATTTTTCAACGACTCTGATGCACTCGGATACGCAACGTGAAACAATCCACATGCAGAAACACGAGCAGTAAACCATTCACCAGCAGCAAGTCTCTAAATAGCATTATGTGACCAGCAATGTCCAAGCATTCAGACAAGAAAAAAAGATTAGGAAAGTGTATACATAACACGGCCAAAACAAAAGCTGAACTCTTGAAAACCCAATCATTTACCTAAATAACAGTGAAAATGCGAAATGGGCAACCGAAAAAACAGAACATGAAAAGCTTGGCATTTAAAAATTGGGATAAAGACCCTTATCGTCCTTTTATTTCCCGGTTTTTACATTTCTATCTCCAATGTTTCATCTTGACACTTTTACCCCTTATCTATGAATTTTTGTACATTTTCAATCCATTTTTTCAGCGTGTCAAGTTTGTATCGGTCGGATTTTACTGGGCATTCACTGCTAGATGTTAGGACAAGTGACACTTGTGTTACAAAAACAAATTAATGCATAGATGAGTAGTAAAAGTGCCAAGATGAAATAATGGGGATTAAGTGGAAAAATCATGAAGCAAAAGCACCAAAAATGTCTATCTTTATCCCTTCAAAGTTTCAAAAACAGCATCCCTAGAACAATAACAAGCATGGCAAATGAAGATACGGTGTCTAATCTAACCTTGACAAGGGGAATAAACCATTCAACCAAATCACTTTCCTTCATTTGTGCTCCAATTCTACACAAAGATTCCACGGCTTTGTCCCTCACACAAGTTTCCTCCACAGTGCATAGAGTCTCTAAAGGTGGAAGCAAAACATGAGCATGTTCCACGCCTCCCACATACGGAATAAAGACACCCAACTCTTCAGCCATAGCCAGCAGAACTTCATCATCATCGTCATTGTTTTCGCTTAGGAACGGGATTAATTCTTTCCTAGTCCTCTCTTCCCCAAGGGCACGTGCAATGGTTGACAGCCTACGGATTGAATTCAACCTCAACTGAATATCGTCGTTTTTCAGCTCATCAATCAACACAGCTATGGGGTACAATGGTTCTTCCACTGCTGCCATTTTTCCCTGAAAATGAAACCATAAAAATCATTACACATTTCAATACCGTCAGATGACCAAGAGAAGCATAAAAATGACGTCTTTCCAAAATCACCCGAATTAAACAACAAAAAAAACAAAAAGAAACAATTAAGTTACAGATCAGTACACCTTATTTAAGAATTTATCCAAAATATAAGCTCAAAAAAAAGGAAGAAAGCAAATCAAGCAAAAATGTAATTGAAATCACGACCATATCTAGTCTAAAAAACATGAATTATGCACAATATGACGTACGTGAGCTTACAAAACAAACATAAAAGGATGAAATGGATTCTATTTCTGTACAGAATTTACAAAAACATTAACAACACAAAATTGGTCGTGAAAAAGGAGATCCGGGGAGAACTAGGAGCTGGAGTTCATACAAAGCCCACAGAAAAATTGATATACATACAAAATATTGACGGAGAATGAAAGATTCAGGTAGCTGAGAGCTCCCGCCGGCTGCCGCAGATTCAAAGACTCTAATCACTGAGAAATGAAAAAAGATCAAATGTTTTTATTCGAAGTTTTTCTTTTTTAGAATTTGTGTTGGAATTTCCGTAAGAAATTAAATATTAAACTTGGAGAAGGCTTTAAGGCCTAAGCATTTACATGGAATGGGCTTTAAAGTTATTATCAAAGCC
This sequence comes from Gentiana straminea, assembly GCA_036785695.1. Taxonomy (NCBI): domain Eukaryota; kingdom Viridiplantae; phylum Streptophyta; class Magnoliopsida; order Gentianales; family Gentianaceae; genus Gentiana; species Gentiana straminea. Next base: position 1,765,649 of record JAVUPR010000412.1, on the reverse strand, counting down.
CACAGAAAAAATTTCGATACGCAGAAATGTCGTTATCATTGATATTTTACCAGTGTCAATGATATTGACGCTCGTTATTCACAAGAAATGTCATCACTTCAATGACGTTGCGTCATCATCTCTTGTAGGCGACGTTTTTGTAAAGGTAGAGACATCAGTTTCGATGAAGTTCCCAAGGGTAAGGATGTCGATAGCAATGACGTCATTTCCGTTTCTAGTGTTGAATCAATCACGGTGCTCGAAGCAGGATAGAGGTGCCAATAGAAGCCATCTCCCGACTATAAGAATGAGCCATGTGTATCTTGTATTGTTGAGATAAGAAGATTGTGAGTGGTTCGAGTTCAATACGACATTTTGCTTGAAAGATAGGGTTTGAAGCGTTTTAAGTTTAAATAGGTTTAACTCGAACAATACTCGAGTACTAAATGAGTCATCACAAGTATCTCATGATCAACTTGTTACTTCGTGAACATATCCGAGTTAAAAATACTTATGAAAAAATATGTATAAACTGGATCAATATATATGAGTAAATTTTATAGGTTCAACGCGAATAATAGTATAACGTCACACCGAAAATAATCAACAAATAAAAAAGCGATTTTTAGATAAAGAACGGATTAGGGAGCTATTATTTGTATCACACACGTTCTATTTGTGCACCACTCTACGTTTGCACCATAGTAATACCGATCTTGTGAAACTCGGTTCTGAAATCAAAATCGACTTCCATAGTTGCATTATACGAACCGACAATGAGAAAATCGTTTCTTGCACGAGATGTTACGAGAAGTAGATTATTTACTCTAAAACCGACTTTTACAAGATCGTTTTACTGTTGTACACAAATAAAATAATGCATGTGTAGAATATGTGTGATGCAAATAAAGTCCGCCGAGGTTTAATGTTGTGCATGACATTGGGTCCATGAAATTTTACTAATTTGATTTCACCACATACAACCTCGTCCATACATCATCCAACAACCTTATCTATTACATCACAAAACTTTGAAGCTCAAAAGATCAAAATCCATGGCTTCCTTGTAAAACAAATCCAAAATTCTCCATTAACTAACTTCAAATCCCCAACAACATAACACTTGCACTTGTTCAAAAAAGAAAATGTCAATTTTATCCGGTACTTTTATCAACAACACATTGTCACTAAAATGTTCATCTTTTTCTTCTTCTTCTTCTTCTTCTTCTTCCCGAAAGCCATTCTGCAAAACTTCACGAATTTCTGTGAATTCTCAGCATCCACCACCACCGGCGGCGGCCATTTTCAAGCTTAAAAAGAAGCCCAGTTGCTGCCGGATTCGTATGCCGCCGCCGCCGTCTGCTGCCGCAGAAGCTGTCACTATTGGTACACAAACTGAAGAATCTGATTCTGTTTCTTCAAAACCACCTGATCTTCCTCAAGAAGCTATAAAGGTACTACGTTTTCATCCACCATTTTTCAGCATGTTTTTATCTCTCCTTTTTAGCACTTTATTATGTCTTTCTAATATTATCACCTCTCAATCTACAAACAAAACAATAGAGACGAGTCGAGCCGTGCAATGCTCTAAACGAGTTGAGTTCAAGAAGTATTTCGAACTACTGTTCGAGCTAAAACTCAATATTTTTAATGTAAAATATTTGATAAACAACAAGATACAATATTACATATAAATATGTAATCAAGGTTGCTCGCGAGTATTCGAGTCGATTATTGTATTGTTAGCGTATCGTTCGTTTAGTCTTTGAGTTCAAGCTCATTTAAGACGACATTATGCTTCAAGTCGAGTCAAAACCTGAACACGAGTTCGAATAACTGTCTTTTAAACAAACCGAGCTTGAACACTCTTTTTTATTCGTTTATTAAACGAACGATCGCGAATAAACAAACACGACCGTATCGAACAAAGCATATGCTTCAAGTCGAGTCAAAACCCGGTTCGAATAACCTCGTTCGAACCGAGCTTGAACTATTTTCGAACGGGATACTAATTATATTTTTTTTTTTTTTTTTTTTTTTCTTTTCAGGAAGTTAAAGAAGTGGGGAAACCAATAGGAAAGCAAATAATGAAGCCAAGGCTAGTCCTAAAGTTCATATGGATGGAGAAAAACATAGGGTTAGGGCTAGACCAATTGATACCAGGACATGGGACAGTGCCCTTAAGTCCCTATTTCTTTTGGCCAAGAAAAGATGCTTGGGAAGAACTTAAAGCTGTGTTAGAAAGCAAGCCTTCTATTTCTCAAAAGAAGATGATTATTCTTCTTAATCAAGCTACTGATATTATCAACTTATGGCAACAAAGTGGTGGCAACCTTTCTTAGAAATTCCGAAGAAAAAAAAACGCTACTGTCACAACGAAATGTCATAACAGGGCGTAACAAAGTATTACTATAGGGACGTAACAAGGGTCGTTGCTATGTTTTGCTATGATTTGGGACACTCGTTATGCTTTGTTAGGGCACTCGTTATGACATTCTGCTGTAAACATCGTTGTTGTTGTTATTGTAGATGTTGATTACGAAAAGCTTTGAAACAATGTATTTTGGTGCGAAACTAGTTTGATTTGAAGCTTGATATGAGCAACTAATCATTGGTTTTTTTTTTTTTTTTTTTTTTTGTGTGTATTAAACAAACGATCGTAATAAGCTCATGACCTAAATGAATCAAGTTTGAACAACAGATACTCGGCCTGTTAGCAGCTTTACTATGAGGTATAACTAACTACTTATGGTGCATAGAAATAGATACTCGGCTCGATAATAGCTTTACTATGAGGTATGGCTAACTACTTATGGTGCAAAGAAACCTAAATGAATCAAGTTTGAATAACTGATACTCGGCTCATTAACAGCTTTACTATGAGGTATAAGTAAAACTAACTACTTATAATGCAAATCTCTACTATTCTAAAAGTGTGAGTGTGTTTTCCCAAAAAGTGTTTCTCCCTATTTTAAATTAATTAATTTTTAATTATGAAATTAAACCATAAAACCTAAAAAATAATAAATTAAAATTCAAAAAACGAAATAATATTTTTAATAAGTCAATCAAGATCCTTGATTACCTATGAATACAAAGACGAAATAAAATTTTAAAAAAAAAATCAATCAACATCCTTAAACAAATTATTAAAATAAAACCATAAGACCGAAAAACAATAAATTAAAAATAAAATAACGAAATAAAATTTTAAAAAAACAACCGAAAAATAATACCGGAAAATAATAAATTAAAATTTAAAAAACGACATAAATTTTTTTTAATAAATCAATCAAGATCCTTGAGAATCTACGAATGCAAAAACGAAATAATATTTTTAAAAAAATCAATCAAGATCTTTAAACAAATTATTAAAATAAAAGCATAAAACCGAAACAGAATAAATTAAAAATTAAAAAACGAAATAAAATGTTTAAAAAATAAATCAGGGATAAAATTTAAAAAAAATCAATCAAGATCTATAAACAAAAAAAATCAATCAAATTAAATAATCATAATTAAAATGAAAACCAAAGAACCGAAAAACAATCAATTAAAGATAAAAATGAAATAAATAATAAAAAAATCAATCAAAATCCTTGATTAATATGCAATTACAAAAACGAAATAAATATTAAAAAAAAATCAATCAAGATCCTTGATTGAAAATCAAATACAACCACCAAAGTAAAATTCAAAAGAAAAAATCAATCAAGATCCTTGATTCAAAATCAATTAAAAACACATCTCTACTATTCTAAATAAGCTAATTCTTCATGGTAGTAGTTAATCTATATAAAGTGCCTACTATTCTAAAAGTATCTAAAAACCCAAAAAATAATCAATTGTTTTTTTTTTTTTTTTTGTTGCTAATAACCGGCCGGCAAAGGATTTCCATTAATAACTGACCGTTTTGATTCTTTGGAACAACTTACTGAATTTAGTAGATCTTTTTAGGAGACCCAAATGACTATAGATCGAATTATCCAATTTTTACGGTACGGTGGTTGGCGGTTCACGGTCTAGCCGTACCTACCGTCTTTTTTTGGGATCAATATCAGCAATGCAGTTCATCCAACGATAAACTTATATACGAATTATAGAGCTATGACACAATTAAACCCAAACGAACAAAATGTTGCATTGAATCGGACCAGTATCTACTGGGGTTTATTACTCATTTTTGTACTTGTTGTTTTATTTTCCAATTATTTCTTCAATTAATAAAATTAAAAAGAATACATAAGAATTCGAGGCATTCTTTAAGCGCATTTGGAAGGATCTCATCTCATAATTATCGATGACTGTTTATGTCTCTAACACGAACACTTGATGAAATATGGAGGGATGTGGGATAACTGGCTGATACTACTGGAAGTATTCCTCTTTGGATAATAAGTACTGTAACTGGTATTCTTGTGATCGGTTTAATATGTGTTTTCTTTTATGGTTCATATTCCCTAAAATCGTGGAAAATAGATTGACAGTTACAATAAATGATAAAAATTAATTAAAATAAAACCATAATCATTATCATGATTATGGTATGTTCAATTATCTTATGTTATTATAGCATATAGTTATACTTATATATTATATTACATTATTATCATAACTATAATATAAGAGTCCGTCTCTTTCACTCTCTAAATGTTTTTCTTAAATAGTGTTTCTCTTTGATTAATTTATTTTATCAAAGATAATAATCATTGCTAGACATTTATCTTCAATGTGTTCATTAAATACAATATAACTCTTTTATTATAGTAATGATAGATAAAAAGTTGTTGATATAGATGAAAAATATGTCAATGATTGATCATTATCAAACTTAATGTACTGGTACACTATCCAACTTATAGGAATAGTAAGATACTAAAAATGCCTACGTGTTTTGCTTAAGTGTTTCCCTTAAAAAGTATTTTTCTTCAATAAATTTGTTTTTATTAAATATAATGAATATTTTTAGTTATTAAATAACATAAATAAAAATGATGTTTGTATAGATGGGAAATGTGGTGATCATTATCGGCTGAATGCATTAGTTCTTCAAAAAAAAAAAAAAAAAAAAAACTTAATGTATTAGTCATTATCCTAATTATTATTAATGAATACTTATATGTTTACACCCAAAGATCTACATAATGTCTAGACCCAACATATGTTATGGTTGGGAGTGATTGTTTTTTTTCTTTCTAAATTTATTTCACAAATTAAAAACGTGGGGTGAGACGATGTTGAGTGTGTAAATCATATAGAGCTTTAGTGTAAACCTATGCGAGTGTGTTTCCCCTAAAAAGTTTTTCTTCAATTAATTTGTTTCATTTAATTTAATAATCATTGATAGGTATTCAATAACATAGATAATTAGTGTGTTGATCTAGGTAGATAATGTATTAGTCATTATCAACTTATAGAAATAGAAAAATATTACAAGTGCGATTGTGTTTCTTCTCTATATATTTTTCTTTAAAAATGTTTATCCCTTATAAAATTTCTCATTAAATATAACACACGGTCAAATATTAGTAAATGACATTAATTAAAGGTGTGGGAATGAAGATAAGATGAAGATGCGTCTCTTAGAAATAAAAAGAAAAAAATAATTGTGCTCATGAGTGTGGTTTGATGAGTTATACTCTCTTGTGCTAGATAACTTTTTAAGGCTATGTATTCGCCTCCAAAATCGGTATAATATTAATAGTAGTATCAAAAATTTTGAACAAGAGCCTTAAAACGCATAAAAACACCAACCACGCCATATTTACGAATAAGTAAATAGAACCATGTATCTCTCATAAAATTATCAACAAAATTATGCAATACTTCAAACCATCACACGATACATTTGGGGATGTCCAAATGTCAGTGAAAATAATCTCTGGGGATTGGAAAAACATAAAATAGAAGCAGCAAAAGAAAGTTTGTGACATTTATTCTCTGAACAAGAAAAACAATAGGAGAAGCAATTGTGGTGGCAACTTCTAGATCATTTTGGCAAAGAATAGCTTGAAGAATGGGAGTAGCTGGGTGACAAAGACGATCATGCCAAGCACTTTTTGATGTTTTATTCATCGCGAAAAGCTAAAATAAAGGGGGGGGAGTTTGTTCATTCATACAATCCATTTTTAACTGGTCATGGCATCATAAGAGTACTGTTCTGAAAATCCTTTAAATAAATTTAGAGAGTAAGAATTCAAAAGAAACATTATGGACTTGACAAAGCTAAGAAATAGATAATAAATTACGAGACATGATGGGAACAAAACAAATATTGACATGGGTGAGATCAGTCACCATACACGTGACAATTATGAGGCCTCACATAGAGTGATAAAGGCCATACCAGCATCTAGAACGACATGGGCACAGCTTGATATTAGGCCTCAACTAGCAACATCTATCTTTAGTACAACGTAGGCCACCCTTATATCATCAACCGACATGATGCATTCCATCCTCCGTCTGACATGACGCATGTCCCCTATAACCGGCAAGACGCAAGACGTCCACGGTTTTTTTATTACCGACGTCGTACAGGTCACCTCGGTCATTTATGCTCAATACAACACAATTCATCCTCGACCTCATGCAACAGTTATATTCTCTTCAATGAGCGTTCCAGACTTCACGCAAACATTACTCCACAATAGTAACTGCCATAATGATGGCTTTGAAACTTACGTTCTGTTATAGCCTGAGCCATAACTGCTCCATAACATGCTTCATTACATCAATACATGATAAACTCCATTGACCTCGACTTCAATGCATCATAATTCACACCCTGTGATGAAAAGTCACATAAAAGATCATCATCCTCAATTACAAGGTATTCACATTATACGCTTGCCATACATCCCCGCGTTCTATCTCAATAGAAATTATTCCATTCAAATATTGACTTCAGCATCGGAATGTCCCCCCAGAGGCAAGTCTCAGGACCCCTCACGCTTTTGTGTATTTTGTAGGCCACTCTCAAATCCACTTGAAAAGTTATTTGGATCATCACTCAGAGGTTCATTTACACGAAGATCAACTCAATTGTAACCCAGACGACTTCAGATATTGTCAAACAACAGACCTTAGTCTGGATGCATATGGAAGTCAAAAATTTCGCCATAATATAATGTTAATATAGTTGCTGCCCCTCTCACGAGCAACTTCAATGTAAATAAGTTGAAGGCATAGAGAGAAAATAGAACCTATGTGTGTGATGAAAATATTATTTCCATCACCAACCATTATGTCTTCAGAGCCAGAATAAGGCTTGTGTAATGCCAAATCACTGAGATGAGTGGTAACATGATCCGTTGCACCACTATCAAGAAGTCACGGAGAAGATGACGGAGCATCCAAATATGTGAAAAGGACGCAATGTTGGAGGGCTGGACATAATGAGACTTTTTTAAGAGGTTGAATTGGTAAAAACTACACCATTCCTCTGAATGTCCTTTGCACTTTGGACACTTTAAATACCCAAGTAAGGTTTTTAGGGAGAAACTCAAGCAAACTGCCTCAGAGAAAGTATTTTGTGCATGTTCTTAAGAATTAAGAATATTAAGACATGGAAATGAACCAGCGCTGGGAGAGGGATGTCATACAGCCGAATGAGTGGTAGCAAGGCCAGAAAAGGAGACCGGTTGCATCTTAGACGGAAGAGTCTAATAATTAATTAGCTTTTCATGGAGCTCTTCAAAATCAATAAGGGTGTCACGTGATTGAATATCCCTAGCCAACTTTTATAATCATCTCCCAAATAGTTCGAAATAAGATTCACAAGATCACCCGGATCTGTCGACTAATTCACCAGCTTTAGTTTTCACAACATTAAGATAATTAGAAACTGTTTGAGAACTTTTTTGCATAGATTAGATGTACTGTTTAATTTATTTTATTCTGTCATGGGAGGGTTTCGCATATGTATCATATTAAGTAGTCCATGCCTCACGAGAAGTCTTTGCTTTAGTGATAAACATAATAATATTTTGAGAAAGAGAAGAAATAAGGGCATTTAAGATGAGTTGATCATGTCTAATCCAAAGATTTTATGACAGATAAATTTGAGGACGAACAGTAGTTCCAGGCTGCATAATCCATCCGTTCAAAAGGAATGCATTTATTATGCGGGGAGATATGTTGGATTGGTATGCATGGTTTCGGCAAGTTCCCCAGTTAAATAAGAACAATGAAAGTATATATTAGAAAATAATTGAATGACATGGTTTCGGCAAGTTCCCCAGTTAAATAAGAACAATGAAAGTATATATTAGAAAATAATTGAATGATATGGTTATAATGACTAAAATATATCTCTAACCATTTATAACATACTATAAAATTATATATATGGTGTCATCATTCTTCCTATCATACTAATTAAATTGAATCTTAGATACACAATCAAATATTTAAAATATACTGATCATTATCTAAAATATTACTTTGTTAAACAACTGTTACTTTACAATTACTAAAGTTCATTGCTAAGATATAATAAACATATAAAATTATATGTACATGAAACCCACATGCTATATTTATTGCATTCATTTATCAAAATGAGTTGTTTAGAGTAAGAACTTGAAAAAGTTGATGTATTTTTTTTTATAAATATCTACAGGTTTACTAGATAATTGTGAAAAACATATTCTCAATGTTTATTAAATACACATATTCGTAAATTCAGAATCTATCTATATATATGTTTTAGAAGGTGTATAAAATCAATTACCCGACGACCCGCACCAAACCCGCTAATTACCCGACCCAACCCCATACCATGTATTAATTAATGCATGGATTTTTTCCTTAAATATTAATGCACCTTCACCTTTAAAAAAAAAATAATGCACAGTATTTAATGCGTGATTCAGATAAATCATTTCTCTAAAATGTAAAATATGGACTTCCAAAAAATTACCACTCACATTTACTCCTATTTATTCTTTTCCAAAAGAAAATAAACAAGAGTAATGATACGAGGACAACGGCGATCTGCCCGTTGATTATGTTAGATTCACATTTGATCAATTTAAACACATTATTATCAATGGTACAGATCACCGTTGTGGCATGCCCGTTGTGCATGTATCATTATTCAATAAACAAATCAACAAAAATATTAAAATAAATGCATCCATGAGGTTTTTTTTAATGAGTTATTCTTAGACTAATCTATCTATCTATTATAGAATTCGAAATATTTTTAAGTAACTTTTTTTTAAAAAATATATAAGAAAAAATCGGTGAATCTGCTCTATTTTTTTTCGATTTTATTTTTTTTTGAAAAGAGATTTCCGGTCGGTTGAAAAACACACTTAAAGCGCAAAAGTTTCAAAAAGCAACGTTCCTAAATTTACGTCATTCGGTATTATTACGGGCTCGTCATAAATTTATGTCATTCAAATTTTCATTACACAAAACGCATGCAATCACAATATATCCCTCAAAATTTAAAACCCCTCAAAGTTGTGCATCTTTAAACCTAAAAATAGCCATGTTCATTTGCCAATAAAAAAAAAACAAAAAAAACTGAAAACATTTATCATAATTTTGTACGTGAATCAAGGCACCGCTCGAAACCCAAAAGAAAGCACAATATAAATCAATTCCGATCACTTTTTGTTCTTTGTATTCTTAGATTGAATAAGTACGATCGATCCCTAGATTTGCAGGGAGATGTTTTGAGTTTATTATGGTGTGTTTGGTCAACAAGATTATGGAGTTGTATCTTCGGACAAATCGAACAATTCACTATATGTTTTTTGTGGCGCTTTTTAATTGTGATTCTTGCGTAAGTAGCGACCAATAATACTAGCCAAATGTTAATGTCCCCGATATTTTTGTTGGTTGTATGGTTCTAATTGAATTGCTTCAACGCTTCTTGATGAGTTATTATGAAATTACAGGTGCATAGAGCTTCTATGATGATTAGATAAAACGATCGAGAATGCAGGCAGCTTGATTTGAAGTATTTTTATTATGAAAGTAATGATGGGGCTTCAACAACGGTGGGTTCATAGACGTCCGGTACCTTTTTTAGATAATATTTCTCGATTCCTTTTCTAAATTGGTTTTACCTCTCTTGATCCCGGCTTATAGAATGCTATTTGACGATAAAAGAAGATCATGTATCGTATGCGTAAGACTTATCGGGAGAACGTATGTAAAATCGTTTTTTTTTTCCTTTTCTTCTCATATGTATATGATTTTTCAATTACATGCATGATCTTTTTTATGGTGCAGGGAGTTTGTGGCACATGAGGGTTGATAATGGGGGCAAAACGGGTTCGTACCTCTCAATTTTTCTTAGAATTTATCTTTCATTTTGTTATGTTTTTCCCAAATGTCCCTAATTTTAGCCATGTTTTTGGTTAATCAATATTGCATGATGTGTTTTCATTTTTATGCTTATTTTTTTTGCAGCTGCATTGGATTCGAATGTTGCTGATTGGAAATCTTTTTATACATTGGGATTAATTAGGGGTAAAAGGAATGTAAAGTAGGTGGATGTATAATAAATTTGGGTTAAAAGGAAGAAAAATGTAATGGACTTATATTATGGGACAAATTAAAAAAAAAAACTTAACGGACTTACATTTTAAGACATAGTTAGTATTATACTAACTTGAACCGTCCCGTGCATGATGCACGGGTTTTTAGGCTAGTGCTATTATATTTAAAAGGTTGATAAATGTAATGAGCACATTCATTTATAAATTCAAAATACTAAGAAAAAATACATAAGATCGTTTTGTATAATTACTGATACTAGAATATTTATATTTTATGTTAAATAATTACTTAATAAATTATGTATTGATTATTATTGTTATTTATAAAAATTTAGATGTTTCAATTGACTAAAACACGTGCATTCGCACGTGTATTTTACTAGTAAACCTAAACGAATCAAGTTTGAGTAATAGATACTCGGCTCGTTAACAGTTCTACTATGAGGTATAACCAACTACTTATGGTGCAAAGAGAAGAAGACAACCCCTCCAAAACACACAACTTTTATCGCTTTCTATCGTATAAAGATCTTACCTTTTGTACACGCAGATTTGTAGGACAGTCCCTTGCACGAAAACAGCCGAAGGGTCGTGTTATACAGACCTACTGTACGTAGTCTTACCTTAAAAAAAACCGGAAAACAAAAACATTTTAATATAATATCTTCAAGTTACACTCAAAAGAATAATGTAACAATAGTTTGATATACATTCAGTTATCAAGTGTGTCCTGATTTAGTGAAAGACAGTAAGCTACTAAACCAACAACAGGGACAAATCTAAGGTAATTAACAACATTAACCTTACTTTTTTCTATGTTTTTAAGGTTGTCTCCTATTAACCATGGCTGAAACATCGTATACAAGATGATATCCCAAATGAAGGCATATGCGAGACGTTCAGAACCTAGATAATTTGTCAGAAAATCAATTCGTTCTGATATGTTACCGAAATTTGCGTCTGGTCTCCCGAAGAGGGCCCACAAGATCGAGAAAACACAAACCACACCTCCAGTTAGTCCGACAATAGAAGAACCATTGATCATGATGGAACCAAGTTTAGAGGTGTTTCTAGTTCGTGGCACGTCTGTGTCTGAGTTGTTCAAACGGATGGCCATGTATGGAATCAAGAATGCTGCAACAAAGACGATAAATTGATTAAAGATGCTAAATCAAAAGGGGAAATCTAGGTTGCATGGGTATGGATACGTGGGTAGAGGATAGGCGGATCCGCGCATCGTAGGGGGAAATTAAAAGAGATAAACTGTGCATTAATGTCTAAGGAGAAAAACATACTGTTTGTGAGGAACATTTGCAGGCTCCAAAGAATGTCTAATGAACCCTTGAATCGGTTTCTCTTACGATCAGTATACAGCAACGGAGCAAACATTAATGTCCAACCAATTACAAAGTTGAATAGTCCTTCTGACATCTGAGGAAAGAGGATCATTCGTAATCAACACGCCGAAAATCAGCTACGAACTGAAAGTAGTACATTTTTAACAGCATAACTTACCGGATGAAGCACTGGGGCCTCCAGCCAATGAACACCAACTACTCTGCCAAAAAATCCATTCGAAAAAATAATCAAGATTTTCACAATCAGATCTCACAAAAGCAAGAAGATAGAAATGAATAATGTCCCTATAATACATGCAATGTTGTGGATCAATACTAAGTAAATGAATATCATCACTTCACTACATGAAATGTAGTGCATCTATAGTGATAGGATAAGATAGCAGCATCTCAAAAGGCAAAGGGTTCTCATTAATGCCTTAACTCTTTAATTTTGCCTAAAGTCCTCATTGTTTAGGACCAACTAGCCCGATCTATTCGGGTTTCGGTTCGATTGGTGCCCGTAGAGTCAAACTTTTAGTTGAGGTAAAGATCAGGCCTAGAACTCTTTAACATCACATCCTAGAGGAGAAACTCGTTAACATCACATCCAAGAAGAGAAACTCGTTAACGATATATATCACATATAATGGACATTTTAACCGCATATAATAGACTCCTCACACGTAACGGGGTTCAAACCGAGAAACTTAAAGATGGGCCAGTAAGACTTGGATGAACAGGCACACTTATAAATCAAATTTGGTAGAATTATAAAAGAATCTAATGACCATATGGTCAAACCAATACAGACAGAGGAGACAAACATTCAGCTATTAGCCAATAGTCTAATCAAATTTTATATACATTAAGCATAACAACAATAAAATAAAATACAAAATCAACCTACCAGAGTTTGACAGGGGCAAAATGAAGAAAAAGTTGAGAGAAAGTCCCACAAGTTCTTTGATTGTGTCTGAACTAATAGCCCACACAGGATCACCCTGAAAATTTCAACCAAACAATTCCATTATTCAACAAAACTAAAAGTCTGTTCCAGGTTAACTGGTTATGCTACATTTCAGATGAAATACAAGGCTGCAATACAAAGCTGCAGCTTCCAAGTTCAAGATTGAAGCTTATGGTTATCATTCAGCTTGACACACATCAAACACCTTGGAGGAGCTGAACTTCTTGTTGTCTGTTTTGAGTTGTAGTCATTTTTTCACAAAGTCTTAAATCAACAACAAGCTGAAGCATTCTTCAAATTGACAACTTTTTATACACATTCAGCAATCCACAAAATTTGCTTGAAGCAAGAAGGAACCAAAAGCATAATAATAAACAAATAAGTAGTCCAAATTCATTGTTAGCCGTGAATGTGATTACCGGAGCATAAGGAAGCAAGAAGAGCCAAATGATGTATACACATTCAGCAATCCACAAAATTGCTTGAAGAAACTTCCGCAAATCTTCATCCAACTCAGTAGCTGAGCTCCCGTCGCGATCGGTGGCGGCAATTCCGGTGGTGGAAGGAGAATTTAAAGGAACTCTATGGACGATTTTCAACGTATAGCTACCGAATTCTTTGCTCTTCTTCTCCTTGAAAATCAATCTGGAAACTTGAGTCCTTTTAACATGCGATTCACTGGAACAAACAAATGCCGAGTAGCTACTTGTGCCGCCGAGGAATCGAAGTGGTGGCTTTCTACAGAATGTATGGCACAGAACAGTTCCTGTCATCGCCATAAGTAATTACGTACCTGTTTCTTCGACGCCGGTGAATTTCCCGGCGGGTAAGTTGGCGCCTTAACTGATAACGGTTGCCCTGGTGTCTAACCACTATCCATTAGCTTTGACTTTTGAGTCTACAATTGGTATACATAAAACGAGCCGAGCCGAGCCGAGACGAGCCGCTATGTAATCTTTTTGTTTGTATAATACATGAACCAACTCGTATTTCATTAGTACATATAAATGAACCACGTTTTCTTGTTTGAGTTATATTCGTTAATATATTACTCGAGGTTCATATGAGCTCAAACGAGCCCATCTCTTTCTTTGCAACTTTCTCTTTCAAAATGTCACATAACATATGATTTGAATGTCTTATTTATTAGTAATGCCTTGTTAGTGTTTGAATTTGCTTTGTTAAAAACGAGTATATACGAGCTTTATTCGAATTTATTCACAAACGGACTATGTTTTTTATTTTGCCTTTAATGGGGGTTCGAACGCTGGTATTCGTGCCCAGATTATAATCTAGTATGCCAGATTAACACAAAAAAAACACACATTCTCTCTCATTTTTCAATTTACAAATGGCTTATTTCAGCCAAAATCTAATTTGCAGAGTACAACATATCAAAAAATTACAGCAGATGAATAGAAAAGAAAGTAATTCCCCCATGAATTTCTCAATGGACACTATGAAAGAAATAATCAATGCCCGGTGTCTAAGACCAAGTAGTCCGACTAATCTAAAGTTCGACCACCCGATTGTTATACGTAAGCTTGGATTCATGCATCAAAAACAGCATTATCAACAATGCTTGGAATCTCTAGAGTTTGCACATACACTCAGGAACAGGATACTTGGTAACATCTCTTCCAAATTTCGCAGTTCTAAATACCGGTTTCCCCATAGAATCACGGTGCAAGTCCAGAATAATCCTATTAAACTCTGTTTCGGATAGGGAAGTGTTGATAAAATGCAGGATCATCCTCCTTTTGTTCGGCGTAATCGACTTTCTATGCCCAGCATACGCTCTATGCCCCTGAATCGCACGCCCCATATTTCCACCGTGAGACGGCATAAAGACATCACTGTTCTCAGATACTACAAAATCAATGGCAGCCAAAACAGATGCCGTTTTAGCGAATTCCTCGAGTTCACCAGTCAATGCAATATCTTGTTTGTTGTAGAAATACGGAAATTCTCGAGCCAGTTGTATCAGTGCTTCGTTTCCACCTAACGGATTCCCTCCTGCCCAATAGATGTTGGCAGTTTTCGGAGCACCTAAAGCTTTAAGCAATCTCGACACCTCCAATGCATTTAAAGGGCAGAGCCCACGAAGCTTTCTTTCGTTGTATGTCATGTTCTTCATCCTTGAAGTTAACAGATCTGGATTCTGTTTCCGTTCATTGTTAATCATCTCGTCATACTTACGACCTAAACCAGGAAGACATCCGGTTCTCACCCATACATCCATCTCCAACCTTAAATGGAGAGCAAGATATGGTCCTTTGCTTCTCAGTCTCGTGGTTAACTTGTTACCGATATCTAAGATGTTTGGGACGAATCTCAGTGCATGAAACGCCACCTTGCATCGTAGCTTTTGAAGATCAGAAGGGAGATCCTTAGAAAGAACAGAATCAAGACCTCGTAAAAGCAAAACCCTGTCTCTTGTAAGCCGGCTTTCGTATCTTGAACGTATCTCCCAAGGAGTCAAGTAAAGCGGTTTCCCTCTCACGAGTACAGGACTTGTCATCAAATATGTAGACGGGAGAGATGAGACAATCCGTAAATCATCAGCCAAAACTTTCTTGAAATGATCCAAATCGAATATATCAGAAAATTCACTTTCGTCGCCCCAAATGGGATTGACTTGAAAGACAGGAACAACAAGGGCAGCTTCAAGAATTCTTGCAATCACAACAGCATCAACAATCTCGTTCCTTTGCTGATTCAAACCTCCAGACACTACAACCATCAAATACTTGGTCCTGTCTTTTATAATCTCACTGCTCGTCTTTCTATACTCCCTGCTGAATTGCAAACAAGGCCTATATCCTAAACCATCAGGTTGCTTCCAAAACTCATTCGAAGAATCAATCATTTTCACCTCACCATGACTATCTGGTCTCATAACTCTATCAAATCTCTCTTCATTAACCATAAGACTAAACCCAGAACTGGCTAACCCTTTAACTGCACACGTTTTTTCTTGCGAAACACCAGACAGGGTAGGGATAAAAGGTACCAAGAAATCAAAATTGCTCCAAAACTTCAACATTCCAAGAAAACCGTAAAGGAAAATCAAGAAAAACCAGAACCTTGGTTTCTTCATTAAAGAAAATGGGTAATGTTGGGTGGAGGAAGAAGCAAAGATTTCAATGAAGTTGCGGAAAGTAGTCCAAATTAATTGTTAGTAGTAGTGATTACCGGAGCATAAGGAAGCAAGAAGAGCCAAATGATATATACACATTCAGAAATCCACAAAATAGCCTGAAGAATCTCCCGCAAATCTTCATCCAACTCCAGTAGCTGCGCTAGTACAAGTAGAAGGAGAATTCAGTTGAAATTATTGAGGATTTTCAACGTATAGCTACCAAATTCACTGCGATTCTTCTTCACCTTGAAGATCAATCTTCGGGAAACGTCATAACTTCGAACTGGCGATTTACTAGAGCAAACAAATGCCGAGTGGCTACTTGTACCAAGAAATCGGAATGGAAGAGGAATTCTATTGAATGGTTGACAGAAAACAGTTGCAGTCATCGCCATTTATAATTACGTACCGCCACCGGTTTTTTTCGTCGCCGGTGAATTTGGCGCCTTAACTGATAACGGCTTGGCCCGGTGTCAGTCTAACTACATCCATAAGCTTTTGGTCTACAAAATTGTCAATTGGTATACATAAAACGAGACGAGACGAACCGAACCGAATCAAGTATCGAAATTTTTAAGTCTTTGTTTGTATAATACATGAGCCGAGTCAAGCCGAACCGAATATCAAATACTTAAGACTTTTGTTTGTATAGTGCATAAACGAACTCGTATTACTTTAGTACAAATAAATGAACCACATTTTTTGTTCAAGTTATATTCGTTAATATATTACTCGAGGTTCAGACGAGCTCAAACGAGCCCATCTCTTTCTTTACGACTTCCGCATTCAAATGTCCGCTCATATGATTTGAATGTCTTAGTGTTTTCAATTAGATGATTGATCTAGAGAATGCCTTGTTAGTGTTTTGAGTTTGATTTGTTTAGCTTAACAAACAAACGAGTATATACGAGCTTTTGTTCACAAAACGAGCTATATTTTTGTTAACGCTACACAATTCTCTCTCTTTCTCAATTTACAAATGGCTTCTTTCAGCCAAAATCTAATTTGCAGAGTACAACATATCATACAAAAGAAAATATTTCCCCCATGAAATTCTCAATGGTCACTATGAAGAAATCAATGCCATGTGTCCAAGACCAAGTAGTCTGACTAATCTGATGTTCGACTCGAATGGTATATGTAAATTTTGACACACACTCAAAGGTAAGAGCCGTGCCCAGAACACTTCAATGCACAAATATCAAGCCTAATGTCAATTTCCCAAACCATTTTGAATCGAACTCTAGAATATATGAACCAACTGGCATGACCAATCTAGATTTCGACTCAGAGTGGTGTCTGCCCAGTGCCCAGTCAGACTGTGACCGTTACTCATAGGTAAACGCCGAGCCTAGAACTCTTTTGTGCACAGTTATCAAGCCCACGAATATCAGCAGCATCGGTATTCACTTGCTCGTGATGAATGGATGGCTCAAGGCTTGTGATACGGAGATCCGTTTTTCTGGATCCAACATGAACATTTTCTCAAGAAGATCTTTGAAATTCGACAACATCTTTGGATCTTCACCAGAACTCGAAATCAGAGTTCCAATGTCTTTCGGTTTCACATTAAGCATAAGCCTCTTTATAGCCTGCCACATAACACAACAAACTCATTAAACATTACAAGATCCATCATTCATCACTTAATCCTACACAAAAGTGTTTTTACACGAAAAGTCAATTCTCAACTATAGAAGGTGTGGATTCTCATACACAAAAGTTTCCCCTATTACCTTTTTGGTGACGGGATCCTCTTCGGTTGCAAGAAAGTTCAAATCTTGGTCAAAATGATGCATAGTGAAAGATCCCTACACAACAAAACCAAAGGTCTAATGAGATAATATTAGCATGTACATACATACTGACAATGATCTCCCATTTACAATCAAAGATAAAGGGATAAAAGACATTTCGATCCCTTTTGTTGCACTATTTTTACGTTTCTGTCCCAATATTTCATCTTGGCACTTTTACCCCTCCTCATTACCTTTCCACCCCATTTTTTATAACACGTGTCAAGTTCTTATTGGTTAAAGCATTTTGTATCTTCAATATTTAATGTTTGTCGTGTGGCATTTTAGACTGAAAATGCCTATAGATGAGAGGTAAAGTGCCAAGATGAACCACTAGAGAGAGAGGCAGCAAAAGTCGTGAAACAAAAGGGACCAAAAGAATCGTTCTGCTATTCACCTTACGGAGCATTTTCTTCGGAAACGGGCCCTTTAATTCCATATGAAGGCGGAGCATGTCATTATTTGAAGCACCAGGAAATAGAACTTTGCCTGTAAAGAGTTCAAATAAACAGCAACCAACCGACCACATATCCACCGGATGATCATATGTCAAACCTAGTACTGCAAAATTAGAGAACAATTCAAAAAAATAGTAAAAAGAGAGATCATATAGTGCATGGAAAATACAGAAAATAGTAAAAATAATCTTCCAAGAAAGGTATTTTTGAAATCCATCTTACTTATCTCTGGGGCACGATAAAACCGGCTCACAAGATAGGGCGTAACTTCGTTTTTCCCAGCAAACATGGCGCTACCGAAATCGCAGAGCTTCAAGATATTTTTCGCTTCGTTTACCTTTAAAGAATAAGCATGGGTAAGTAATCAAAAGGGACAAAGATACTTTTCCTTCCTTTTGTTTCACGATTTTTTGCAATACTATCCTAAATGTTTCATTGTCGCATTCTTGCCCCACTTTTATGCATTTTTTTACCTTCTCAATCCAAAATACCACGTGTCAAACAAAGGCACCAAATGCTTTAAACAATAAAAAAACTTGACACGTGGCGAAAACGGACAGAAAATGTAAGAAAAGATTGCATATATGAGGGGTAAAAGTGTCGAGATGAAACATTGAGGACAGAAAAGGGACCCAAAGTGTGTTTATCCCGTAATCAAAGAGATGTGGAAAGGGATTAAAGACAAATAAATTGAAAAGAGAGGAGCTTACCAGCATGTTATCTGGTTTGATATCACAGTGTAGAACACCACAATTTTTCAGATGCTTCAGAGCGATAAAAAGCTGCTTTGCGTATGCTCTAACCGCGGTTAATTTAAGCCCTATATTCCGACCAAACTTCTTCAATATCTCACGAAGATTCATATGAAGAGATTCAAAAACTAAACACAGGTGATTCCGATACTTAAAGTTTGAAAGGAAACGAACACAATGGCGTCGGTTTTCAGGGTCTGCACCCACCAACTTCTTCAATATCACCATCTCGTCCATACCAGCCTTGTACCTAACAACAAAAAGCAGAGAATACAGTGAGTGAGTCGGGCTACTTGTGCTCTACTCATAAAAGTATCTGAGTTGATTTGGTTTTAGTCAAGTTCGAGCTGGAGTCAGCTACTCGAATGATTAAATAAGCCGATCTCGAGCTTTAGAATCTGATAATCAAGGATAATGATGACCCTTTTGGTCCCATTTGTTTTACAAAATTTTGGCTTCTCTCCCAAATGTTCCGTTTTTGCACTTTAAACCCTCATCTATGTTGTCGATTTGTTTACATTTTCAGACAGAATTGTCATGTGTCACACAACCAACATAGAAGGTGCGATAGGCTACAACCAATAGAAACTTAACATGTGTCATTTTGGACTAAAAATGTACAAATAAAAAATCATAAATGGGGGGTTAAGTGCAAAAATGAAACATCGGGGATCGAAGTGAGAATTTCGTGAAACAGAAGGAACCAAAAGCGTTATTATCCCTAAAGATTAATTGAATTCAAAAAAATAATCGAGCTAAAGAGTCGAATTATTTCGAGTAGTAAACAGGTCATGTTCGATTTGGTCGTTCGTAACTCAATAGAGTTCAAGCCTGAGTTTTTTAGACAAGTCTAGCTCGAGCCCTGATGAGTAACG
This sequence comes from Gentiana straminea, assembly GCA_036785695.1. Taxonomy (NCBI): domain Eukaryota; kingdom Viridiplantae; phylum Streptophyta; class Magnoliopsida; order Gentianales; family Gentianaceae; genus Gentiana; species Gentiana straminea. The sequence continues at coordinate 1,745,823 of JAVUPR010000412.1, read as the reverse complement.
ACTCAACTTGACTCAGCTCGATTACATCCCTAGCCTGAATAGATAACTACTTATGTGATCATTCAAAAAGACAGAATAAAAAGGGGTGTAAAGACGTACATCGTGTCATTACTACGTATCATCTTAATCGCTACCTCTTCTGGATCACCGGGTTTGGCTCTCAGATCCTTTGCCCTAATGACGGTTGAAAAGACGCCTTTACCATGGGCAGAAATTATCTCATACCTGCTATCCAGAATTTCCCCAAAACGATAGCCTGCAAAATCCAATATATAGCAGTCAAAATTTGAACAGACTGAGCATCTAAGTTGCATGGGTACGGATTTAGGATACACGGGTGTGGGATTTTCGATTTTTTTTATACGGGTTACGAGGAGCATACGTGTAAAATACAGTAAGGAAAAAAAATAAAATGAAATTTCACTGTGACAAGATACACTTACTATAGTATCCTTCAGCATCATCCCAATTGTCATGCAAGCTAGTCTTCTCGATAGTGACACCATCCGCTTTACCCTAAACAAAAGTTTTCACATTGAAACAAACAACGAACATGCATCGTAAATATAAGTTTTATAGGTTTAAATAGATTAGAACAGAAAAAGAGAATGACAAAGACCAGAATACAGAACCACAATAACTAATAGTAGTATGACTTGAATAACAGAATCATATGATACTGCATGGAACTGGCTAAGCCAAAGCCGAACGAACAAAAACTTAAGAAGCAAATCAAGCACATAATGGAAGAAGCTTGGCAAAGGTTGGAAAGTAGAGGGTGAAAACTTACGATCTTATGACCTCCAGCCGGAGATTCTCCAAATATATCATCACAGAACATATCATTTGACCTCTCACTCTGCAAGTTTAAGGTTTAAGGTTTCAGTTATCAGGAAATAGAACTGCATAGATATATTTTTAGAGTAAAAGACGAACCTTGGGAGTACCAGCCCCGAGACCAACAGTATCAGAAGCCTCTTGAACAGCAGGACCACTTGGTTGAGGAGATTTACCAACAGAAAATAGCAAGTCAGCATCATAGTCGTCTGAACCCTCAACTTGAGCATCAGCATCTTCAGGTACACCATTAACAGCTGGTCCAATCACAGATGGTTGTTCTAAAATCAGTTTAAATACGACTAAGAAGTTGGTGGAAAAAAAAAACACCATCATAAATGTAAATGCAAAGTGAAGGAAATAAACAGATTTAAAAGAAGGCCTAGCATTCAAAAGACAGAAAAACATTACCAAGGAATCACCACCAAGTCATCAATCAACAACCAAACCAAAAAAAACTCCAGTGGAGATCCCAGGCTAACGTAAGCAAAATCATAACACCCAAATATCCATACAAGTAAAGCTGAATATTTAAAATTTTGCCACAATACACTGATATATATTATACTTACAAGGCCATAGTTGCCTTAGATTTAATCTCATTCTTCTACATGTGTCCATAGCCTTTTTATTATCATGAAAGCATGCACAAGGAGTTCTAATAAGAAAACAAACCTGAAGAATCTTTAGCACTATATTCTACTTTGTTTTCAGATTCCTGCTGCAACTTTTTGCCACTATATTTCACAAGTATGGCTTCTCTTCGCCTCCTACTCTCCTCTTTAATTTTTTCAAGATCGTCTTCTTCCTGATTTGCTAGTTGAAGTGCAATTCTATCCTCGTAATCTTCTTGCTCGTCTTCATCGCTGCAATCCGTTGCAAAAATCATCAAATAACACGATTAAAAAATCAAGGGATGACTATTTTATTAAGATTTACAATTACCTTTTAGATTTTTCAGCCTTTTCAAATGGCATTTCCATAGAACTGTTGGCTTTTTCCGGATCATTTTGTCTCCTTCTTTCCCTGTCATGAGGTTCTCCATGTCTTCTATTAAGGGGATCATCATATCTATCTTTATCACCATAGCCAACAACAGGAACATCATACTTATGATGTCTGCGTTCCCTATCATCTTGTGTATCCCTATTCCTATCTCTGTCTCCATATCTGCTACTTTCCTTCTCCCGTTCCCTTCTCACTCTATCCTCTCTTTCACGGTCTCTACGCCTCTCACTTTCTTGGTCCCTGCCTCTGTCTCCATCCCGTTTTCGATCTCTATCTTGACCTTTATATCTATCCCGATCCCTATCCCTTTCCCTTTCACGGCCCTTTTCCCTCTCCCTTTCTCTCTCTGGTGATCTATCCCTATGTGTACCTATGCTTCCCTCCCTGTAATTCATATCCAGTCGACTCATACGCCTAACGTAACTAGGACTCCGATCCCCGCGGTCTCTGCTCCTATGTCGGGAATCCCTTTGATGGTCAGTGACTCGCTCATCATCTGAATCACTTTCATACTTTTTCTTTGAATGGGAGACATAATCTAGTTCCTTTGATGTGTCAGACTGCGAAACATCCTGGTAAACACTACGGGAACGAGACCTTCCCCTTGAATGCTGAGGTGACTTCTCAACGTTCCTCCTGCTAAGATGCTCGATACGGTTGTTTCCTTTTCTTTCAAAACCTTTACTATCTTCCCTATCATCCATGTCTACAACCAATGGTCCGGACTTTCTATGCTCTTGATTCAAATTGTCTTCCAAAGGCAAATCAAAGTTATTATTTGCACCTTTGTGAGACACATCACCACCCTGCTAATCAAAAATCACAAACAATCAAATATCAGAAATGAAAAATGCATTTAAAAGAAAATAACAGACTAATGAAACAAATTAAATCCCTGAACTATACAGTTTTTCAAAAGAAGAAACAAAATTAACTAGTTCTTACAAATTCACTGTCAGCCATCAGCCTTCAGGAATTGCTTACAGTATCTTTTGCCTGGGAATAAAATGTGAGACAATGGAGCACAAAACCACTCAATTCACATCTCTTGTCTGTGCAATTAGAACACATTGTAAAATACTATAATCAAATATCGAAACCTGTAATACTAGTACCAAAAGCTGGTAGTTTCAGAACATACAGTACATTTGGTCAATAAAATACAAAAAGAAGTTAAAGAACCGGAAAATCAGGTCCTAGTGACTACGTGATCAGACGTAAAAGATGATTTAACTTCAAAGAACTGAATAGTTCCTAAGAAGTACAATCAACATTCTTTCTCTGATTAAAAAAACATCAAGAAAGACACCAAATTCTTCTAATGGTCAGCAAGAACTCCCTAAAATAGCAAAAGACTATTGCAACTATTAGTTTGGTAACTTATTTTAACTGAAAGAGTTTCAAGATACAAATTCTTTTACTTTGTCATGCTTATTCTCAATCTCCAGTAACAAAAAGTAGCAAATTTTAATTTCTACATAAAACTTCTGAAATATAAAAAGCACTAAAAACAGTAAAAATAAGGGGAATCGAAACACACCATGGAAGAATTATCGAAACACACCCCGCCATTTCCAACTACACCACCTTCATCCTCCTCAATAATCTCTCCTTCCTCCATATCATAATCAATTCCCAGACTTTTACCATTAAAAGCTGCTGCTGTACTCATTTCATCACCATCCACAGCCGCATCAATCCTACTACAATCATCTTCATTACGCTCCTCTTGCTGCGTCGCATCCTCAATTGCATCATGTTTCTTGCTTCGATGGTGGTGATGATGATGACGGTGCTTCCTATGGTGGTGGTGCTTGCGGCGTTTGGGTGTTTCTTGGGAGTCGTTGACATCAGTAGCTGAAGAACTACGCTTTCTCCTCTTAGTTGAATCGCTGGAATCGCTAGTCATAGTGAAGAATTGAACTGAAAAGAATCAAATCCAATCGAATTCAATGGAAAAAAAATCTTTCGAAAATAGGATTAGGGTTTGAGATTGCAAAAAGTTTCGATTTTGGGGGAGAAACTGAACTAAATTAACTGTAATGGTCGTTAAGAATTCGCGAAGTTCTTTATACGGCGGGAAATTCTATTGGTAAATAAAAGGTTTTTTTTTACGGCAAAGATGTAAATAAAATGTTAAATTTATACCGATACTATCAAAATAGAATTTATTTTTTTTGGGAAAAACAAAATAGAAATATTAAATAATTAAAATTGTATACATATCCATAATAAAGTCTTATAAAGCTTAATAGAAACAATAACATAAACATGTTACCATTTATTTGTTTAAGTTTTATCAATTAAAACTTGCTGACGACGTTTGGAAATCGTTGGAATGTAAGAACACTCATATCAGATACTCTTAACGAATACTCTATTATACAGTTTTAAAAACACGTTTTTCTAGTTTACAGAATTTTTATTTAAGATGAAATGCATCAGACTCTTTATTTTACACAATGCGGAAGATATAAAAGAAAATTTACAGAATATGGATGAATGCGGTAGATGTAAAGGAAATTTTACAGAATCCGTAGTTTACAGTAAAAAATAGAGTATCTGTTGCGGTGTTATTTTTCCCGTTGAAATCTCTACAATAGAGTTTTTAAATGATTTACAGTATCTGTTGCAAGTGCTCTCGGGTGATTGAATAATTTTGGAAGAATTCCAAGTAGTAAACTGTAGATTTTGTTGATGATTTATGACTATATCGTTGAGACTGTCTACGTATCTAGTATGTATGGATCAAGTCAATAACATAGTTTTGAAGAATATCATCTAGTAAGTTATTTACAGTTTATTAGGTTTAACTTTGATGAATTTGCCCCCAAATTTTCATGAACTACAACTTTTTATTTGAAATTGTAATATAGTAATGTTATTGATATTGTGATATAATAATGTTATTGAAATTTTGTATTGAAATTGTGATATAGTATGTTTATTTCTGACCCAAAAAAATCGAAATTGTGAGTTAATTTTACAAATTTTGTAGTAATGATATTGTAATTTTTTTGATATTGTAGAATTTTTGATATTGCAGAAATTATTATTATAAGATATTGGAAATTGTTGTAATGATATTGTAGAATTTTTGATATTGTAGAAATTATGATTATAAGATATTGGACATTTCGATTTATATATATTGGGAAATTTGTATTGGAAAATTTGTAGAAATCTTGATGTTGTAGAAATCTTGGCGTTGTAGAAATTTTGATATTGTAATTATTTTGATTAGTTGATTGGAAAATTTGTAGAAATCTTGATGTTGTAGAAATCTTGACGTTGTAGAAATTTTGATATTATAATTATTTTGATTATTTGATAGTTTAGAAATTTTTTAGAATGAAATGCATTAATGTAATTATAGTGGCAATGTTATTATTAGAAATGATAATGTAGAAGTTTTGATATTGTAAATATTTCGATTATATGATATTTGTTGGTCCCTTGGAAAGGCTAACACAAGTTTATAGGGGGGGTGAATAAACTTGTCACCAAAAACTAATCCTAAAGTGGAAAAGTCCCAGGAACTGAGTTTCTGTGAAACTTAAATTGATCATCAGTTCAGTTCTGTTCCTGTCCTTTAACTTATGCGGAGTTCAGTTAGCTCAACTGAATATAAGCTAATACTTATATTTAGTCTTGTTAACTGGCAGCGGATAAAATATTAGCCTTTAACAACTAGTAACTATAGTTTCGATATGAAAACCACTATAATGAAATAAATGAATGAATAAAGTAAATAGACAAGAATTATAGAGGTTCCAGGTGGTGTAATCTTGTACGTCCTCTCTTCCCCTGTGATGCGAAGGAAAATTCCACTAGAACTTCTTTGAGATGGCCCAAGCTTACAAAAAGTCCTAAACCGATAGTCCTTGGCTAATCCCTAGCTTCACTATCTAAACACTTGTAGAACAGTAGGATTGTTGCTCTTCAATTGTTTGAACCACCGGTCCTTGGAGGGTAGAATTGCCTCTTCACCACCATCACAAACACAAGCTTCCCGATCGCACTCAACTGTCCTTCACACCTTCTTGATGTTTCACAGTCTAAACCTTTGATAAAATCAAAGTTGAGACTTTGAATCAATGACTATGATTCAACTGTGATTTGAGCTTTTCTTCTGGATGATTAATTTAAGCACGGCTCTGTATTTCTTCAAATACTGGATCTTGAATCTGTTTGAATATGCTTGAACAATTTGAAGAAATTTCTTGATCTAGCAATTAAATACTTAGCAGGTATTCTTTTGAATTTGGCTTTCCCCCTTAATTTGATCTTCCTTGACTAGATAGATTCCTTTTAATTTTCTTGCTTTAATATCATATACCTGCTATCTCTGATGTTGTAGAGATAATCTATTTATAGGGGTTCATTCAACATTCATCCTGCTTGTAACGGCTATATTTTCTGACTGTTCTGCTGTGTCAGTAACTCATCCAATGAAATTGTTTTCTTTACAACGTTCGACCGTACTTTCTTTAGCTTTGTTGGATGGCCGACTTATAAAACTCGATTTTCCTTGTCGCTTTATACTGAGTTTTTCATTTGTCAGTTTCCTAACTGACTTGGAGCATTAACTGAGATTTTATTCTTCTTAAAAAATCAGTACTCCAGTTTTCATCTGATTATAATTGACTTAATCATAGTACACCATGATACATTTATCATCTAAGAATTCATTGTCCTTGTGATTCTTAGGTCTTCATACAGGATCCATAAAGTCAGTTCAGGTCACCACAATCTTGCCTGAAGTCTAACTTTACAGTCTCGACTTGGTCTTCATAACTGAGTTTGAGCCCTCGGTTCTTCATTCTTCAATAACTGAGTCTGTGTCCCTCGTTTCTTCGTCTTCTAGATAAGCCAACCGAGTCTCGTTCCCTCGCCGAACTTATCTTCTTCAATCTTCTCGTTGGTGTGCTCTATTGTCGCTTTCTTGTAGAATCTCACCGGATTAAATGTCGCTTCTTCATTTCTCGCTTCCGGCCAAGAACTATTACGTTGCTTGTCCGATTTAACTTATACAAATATCGACTTTAATAAATCCTATACATTGGTATCTAGACTTCTTTTTGCTTTGCACTATAACAGCTAGTTATGACACTTCATCAATGGGGTTAAGAACAACTAACAAATAAGTGATGAATCATCATCAAAACATAAATTTTATTTCCAACAGTTTCCCCCTTTTTGATGATGTCAATACCCTCCTTAAAAGCAATGCAAAAAGATAAAAGATAAAATATAATAAGCAACACCATGAACTGAGAAACTGAAACTTTATTTGATAGCTGAGTTACAAGGTTTGAATACAACATAAGTAAAACAACTTTATTCAATGTCATGGTTGATTATCATAGTTCTCTGTAACAATTCTCATTTCCTCATTCGTGGCTGAATGTTCAATTCCATGAATGCTTGCCCAAATGTTCCATGACTGAGATAAATTGTTTTTCTTGAAAAATTTACTTTTGAATAGAGCTGTGAATGTAAAGACTGATGTCCTGAGTCTTTCATTGGTGGTTGTTCTCAGTAGAGTTTGAATAAATTCATGTTCAGCCTTTTCAACTTTCTCTGAAGCTTTATCTAAGGTACCATATGCTTCCCATTTCTTCAGTTTTTTCCAATAGTACACAAGTATCTTCTGCATGTGTAGAAATGTTTCAAGAGATTCTTTTTTGATACTCCTTCTTTCTCTGGTAAATCCTTGAATAAATTGTAGAGACGAGAATCCAAACCAACTCTTTTGTCGCTTGGTTCGAGTATTTAACAATCGCTTTCATCTCATCATCGCAAAAATCTCCTCTTGCTTTTTTCAGCTCACTCAACTTATCATCAACATTTGTGAGAGCTTGTGGCATTTCAAATTGCATGGACTTTTAAGATGTCCAAACTTTCCCCTTATTGACATCATCTTTATTAATCGTGCTTTTGATGTAAGCATTCAATGTTTGTTGAGTTGATGCCAATATGGTTTGAGCCACAACTGAGTCCTTTAAGCCCTGTTCCATTAAAAACATTCTGGTCCACTAGATTACGGAGAATGCCTTCCCATCTGTCTTGAGTTTCATTTTTCTTTGTGACATGTTCGGTGATTGTTTTCCGAATCTCAAGCAGAGTGGTTTGACAATTGTCATTCACAGTATCCATCTTCTTTTCAAGTTTGGATCGTTCATCTTGACTGGCTTCTAAGGATTTTAAAACTTTTCCGAATAAGCTCATTCATCCTTTTGAATTCTGAGTATCTCATTGTGATAATATTTAATGAGATCAACTTGAGTAGGAACATCTTGTGAACTTCTTTCTTGTTGTTCCTTTGACTTGCTTGTCTCAGCCTCTTTTAAATTAGCTTGCTTTAGAGGTGAGAGAACGATTTCCTTCAATTTCTCCCTACATTCAGCTGATTGTCTTTTCTCTTCCGACTGTTTCTCAGTTTCCTCCAATCTTGATGAACCAATAACTTTTGCAAGTGACAAATGTACTTCCAGTTCATCATCTGATTCTTCTTCAGGTATGTCTGCCAATGTTCTTGCTATTTCAAGTGTGGATTTATCAGTGGGAGATTGGTAACCTCCTTCTGCTCCTTTGTCCGACTGAGTTTCAGATAAGTTGTCAGAACTTGAGCTTCCACTGCCTCCATCAGAACTACTAGAGTCTTCATCAGTATTTCGTTCTGTCGCAGTTTCCTTTTCTTGTATAGAGGCAAGAATCCCCTTTTGTAGGTCAGGATCTTCCTCAAAATCATCATCAACATTCTTCTTAGAGTTTCCACTGGCTAAGGCTTCCTTCCAATAGCTGTTTCTGATCAACGCATACCCTTGATTTAGGAATTCTTCTGTATTGATTATCTCCATTAAACTTGTAATGTTGTATAGATCGAATACCCATTTCTCAATAATCTCCATTTCTGCACGCTGACTTCTTTGATCATTTATAGAACTAAACTTCCAAGTTCTGTATCTTTGCAATCGCTCATAATCACCTTTCAATAGTTCTGTATGAGCAGATGGAGATTTGAATGGCGTGAGGGTGTCTTCGGAATCCCTTGTGATCTCATGATCTTCTCCTTGAGTAGGAACTTCAATTTGCATGGGATCATCAGTTTGCACAAGATTTGTTCTGCTGGTTTCTCCCTCAACAGTAATTGGGACAACTGAAGTTCCTTTTTCAATATCAGAAGCTGAGATTATTGGCTCAGTTTGCAAAACTTTTTCACTTGCAACTTCTTCAGCGGCTTGTTTTTCACTTTGCTCAGGTTCCAATTCAATAATTGGAACTTCTTCCATTGTGTGTCCAGTGGGTTCAGTTTCATGAACTTGTTCATTCAATTGAATAAACTTAGTTGATTCTCGTTGTTGCTTCAAATTCCTCCTTTTCTTCGCTTGAGGAGCCGGAAATTCTTTGCGCTTCCTCTTGTTCCAAGTCGGGTAGGCAGCATTCTTGAGGAGTAGACCTAGACTTTGAAAGCAACATAAGCATGTTCAATGTTGTTTCATCAATCGCCTCTTTCATCACTATCCGATTCTTCATTATCGGGATCGCTTCTCGTGTCCGTTCCCCCGAGTTACGCCTTCTTTTCGCAAGTTGGTTTCAACAAATACCGTTCTCTCGTTGATAACTTCGCTTTCTTCCATTATTTTCATTCCTTGTGAATGCATAGCTTCTTCTTGAGTTGGTAAAACCTCGCTTACCGAAATTGGAATGGATTCGGTGAGATTAATTTCGCTTGCACTTCCGTGCCGACCGTCGCAACTTCGCTTCTAGTTTCTTGAGTTGATGACATATCTATCGATTTTTCGCTTACGCCTCTTCCTGTTTCTTCCAACTCGCTTTCTTCTTTTCTTCAAGTCTTCAATTTGTGCTAACACTTCATCTCCAGCTTGCAGGTGTTCTTTTGATTTCCTCGCTTTTCTTCTTCTTGAGTTCGGCCTCGCTTTTCTCACTTTCCTTTTCCTTGTCTTTCCTTCCTTAATATCAATCTTTCCATCAAAAATGTGTTTTTTCCTCTTAGCAACTCCAAAGTGATCGAGTATCTTTTGGACTACTAATGCTAGAGTTTTCTTGTGATAAAATCTTCCTTTCTTCACGTCGGTCTTCTTTTTTGGGTATATCAATTGATTGTGCTATCAATTGATCAAATAGATACCTTGCCCAATTGAAATCTTTTTCAAACCAGATTATATAAAGCGAATCTAGTTTTGCTCCGTATAAATTGTTTGAAGTTTCCGATTCCCAATTATGCAATTTGCCAGCAATTTTGAAAGAAAATTAAATTCTGGCTTGAGCAGGCTTGTGCTCCCTATCTGTAAGACAACATATTCACCATTAATTGCTATATCTTTCCATAATTTCTCTTTCTGTTCCTTGGTCAACTTAATGGCTGCTGCTCCTCCAGATTTGTCAAACCCAAAGATTTCTGCAATTAAATCTTCAGTGACTTTAATTTCCTTATTACTTACAGTGGTGATATAGGTTTGTGTGACTTCCTTCTACAAGCTTGTTCTACCAAATTGATAGAAGTCTCCGATGCTTTCTAAACAAACACTTTTTAGATCGATGTTGAAAGCAGCTTCCAATCCTTTAATTTTTCGAATTTTTGTCGCAATAGAATTGACTAGAGTTTGATCAACATACTTTGTAATATATTGATCAAGAGAAACGATCATTCCGGGTTCAACATGAGTGAAAGTCATTTTTCTGGATTTGATTGAAGATTTGAAAATTTGAAATTCAGAGAGTAGATTCAGAGTTCAAGCGTAAAGAATTTAAATAAAAGAAAATTCTGGATATTTATAATTTGGAGTGGGGTAGTTAAGAATTGAGTGGGACTTAAAACGTCTTGTCGTAAATGTGTTGAGATTGCGAAAATGTGGATGTGTGGAAATTATGAACGGTTTAGATTGAGAAGGACCACGTCTTTTCTTGATAACCGTAGCTAGATAAAAGTGAGTAAAGAGGGTACGGTGTATTAACAGCTGTATATTCTCAGTTTTGTCCTCATGCTGAATTCAAAAACTCAGTTGTGAATACAACTCAATTTTGCGAATTGCATTTTTCAGTTCTCAGCTGGTTGTGTTTCTCCTGCAAAACGAAGTGAGAAATTTTTGGTACCCATATCTTTTTGGGTCCTAACTGATTAGTTCGTGATGAAACAACTTTGTACCTCTCTTGATATTTTGACTGTGTGAAGTCAGTTTTCACAAACTTTTCCTGTTTTGTCATAACAGTTTTAAATTTGTTTTGCTTGTGAAACTGATGTGATGGTCTATTCCAATCTTCATATGTGGGAAATAATCTTCCTTTCCCTCTGATTCTATTAATCCTTGAATGATCTTTATTCTTAGATGGATATGACTTGAAGATTTTTCTTACTGACATTGGATCAGTTTTACTGTTTTCAGCCTTCTAAGTTTTTCTGTAAAATCTGTTGGCTTGGTGAATTTTACCAACTGATTTTTCAGTTTTATCAGTTTGTGCATTTGGCTGTGCTTTGAGTATCTATCAGTTCTAATAACTTTATCAGTTTTCTGAGTTTTTGACTGTTGAGTAGTCACGAATTTTATTGCAACTGTTCTTGGTCTTAACTTACAATTATACTATTATCAAACCCTAAACCAGATCTATCTCCGAATGGTTTTCCTGGTTTGAATTGAACTTTGGAGATTGGATCAACTGATGATTCACTGATGTTTATAACGTTTGTTGGTTTATCAGTTGGTCGAATCACCTTGGTTCCATTATTAGTCTTGATTAGGTTGATTTCAGCGTTCAATCTTGAAATTTCAGTTTTCAATAACTTTTTCTCCTTTTTGACATTCTCATAATTCTTTTGAATTATTTCTATTTGTTTTATGAGTATGTCCAAGGTTTCATTGAAATCTTCATTTCTTTGATTGTTCAGGATAGTGTGAGATTTGGATGTAGATGCACTTACCTCCTGATGGTTGATAGATAAACCTACTGTTGAGGAATCATCACTGATTAGAACTTGTTTTCCTTTATCAATAGCATTCGCCTGTGTAGCTCCTAGCAATATGATTTCTTCATCACCTTCTCCTCCATGGCTTGTAGATAGAGTCTCATCAATATCTATGGCTTTCACACTGGATGGATCTATGGTTAGCCTTTCTTCTATAGAGTCAGCTACTCGTAGTAATTCTCTTTCTGCTTCTTATGAAATATCACTTAAGGATGGAAATCCTCTGGATTTATCATCAATATTCGCATTAAACTCAATGTCTTCATCATAACTGAAATGAGGTTCCGGATTTGTGTGAGAGCTTGTAGTACTGAATCTTTCAAATACTTGATCTTGAAAATCATAGACAACATTCTGCAAGTAGTCAATCAGGGGGTTATTTAGCCAATTTCTAATTCTAGATGTATCCATTGTATTGAAGTACGGTAAGGGTTTTCAACAACTGGTTGTTCGGAAATAACTGATGCACAGTTATCCCTTTGAGCAGTAACAATTCGGATCTCATCCAAAAGGAAGAACTTGCTCCGATACCAATTGTTGGTCCCTTGGAAAGGCTAACACAAGTTTAGAGGGGGGGTGAATAAACTTGTCACCAAAAACTAATCCTAAAGTGGAAAAGTCCCAGGAACTGAGTTTCTGTGAAACTTAAACTGATCTTCGCCCGCCTTCGGTTTCCCGTCCCTTTAACTTGTGCGGAGTTCAGTTAGCTCAACTGAATATAAGCTAATACTTATATTTAGTCTTGTTAACTGGCAGCGGATAAAATATTAGCCTTTAACAACTAGTAACTATAGTTTCGATATGAAAACCACTATAATGAAATAAATGAATGAATAAAGTAAATAGACAAGAATTATAGAGGTTCCGGTGGTGTAATCCCGTACGTCCTCTCTTCCCCGTGATGCGGAGGAAAATTCCACTAGAACTTTTTGAGATGGCCCAGCTTACAAAAGTCCTAAACTCGATAGTCCTTGGCTAATCCCTAGCTTCACTATCTAAACACTTGTAGAACGGGTAGGATTGCTCGCTCTTCAATTGTTTGAACCACCGGTCCTTGGAGGGTAGAATTGCCTCTTCACCACCATCATCACAAACACAGTCTTCCTGACTGCACTCAACTGTCCTTCACACATTCTTGGTGTTTCACAGTCTAAACCTTTGATAAAATCAAAGTTGAGACTTTGAATCAATGACTATGATTCAACTGTGATTTGAGCTTTTCTTCTGGATGATTAATTTAAGCACGGCTCTGTATTTCTTCAAATACTGGATCTTGAATCTGTTTGAATATGCTTGAACACTTTGAAGAAATTTCTTGATCTAGCAATTAAATACTTAGCAGGTATTCTTTTGAATTTGGCTTTCCCCCTTAATTTGATCTTCCTTGACTAGATAGATTCCTTTTAATTTTCTTGCTTTAATATCATATACCTGCTATCTCTGATGTTGTAGAGATAATCTATTTATAGGGGTTCATTCAACATTCATCCTGCTTGTAACGGCTATATTTTCTGACTGTTCTGCTGTGTCAGTAACTCATCCAATGAAATTGTTTTCTTTACAACGTTCGACTGTACTTTCAGTTTGTTGGATGGCTGACTTATAAAACTGATTTTCCTTGTCAGTTTTATACTGAGTTTTTCATTTGTCAGTTTCCTAATTGACTTGGAGCATTAACTGAGATTTTATTCTTCTTCAAAAATCAATACTCCAGTTTTCATCTGATTATAATTGACTTAATCAGAGTACACCATGATACATTTATCATCTAAGAATTCATTGTCCTTGTGATTCTTAGGTCTTCATACAGGATCCATAAAGTCAGTTCAGGTCACCACAATCTTGCCTGAAGTCTAACTTTACGGTCTCGACTTGGTCTTCATAACTGAGTTTGAGCCCTCAGTTCTTCATTCTTCAATAACCGAGTCCGTGTCCCTCGCTCTTCGCCTCTTAGATAAGCCAACCGAGTCTCGTTCCCTCGCCGAACTTATCTTCTTCAATCTTCTCGTTGGTGTGCTCTATTGTCGCTTTCTTGTAGAATCTCGAATGGATTAAATGTCGGTTTCTTCATTTCTCGCTTCCGGCCAAGAACTATTACGGTGCTTGTCTGATTTAACTTATACAAATATCGACTTTAATAAATCCTATACATTGGTATCTAGACTTCTTTTTGCTTTGCACTATAACAGCTAGTTATGACACTTCATCAATGGGGTTAAGAACAACTAACAAATAAGTGATGAATCATCATCAAAACATAAATTTTATTTCCAACAATATTGTATGTATGTTTAGTTATAAGTTGTTTCGAAATTTAGTAGTATAAATTCCTTTCATGTTTCATGCCTTAGTTCATTTTGAATGTACAACTTTAGTTTTTAAATAACACTCGAATAATTTAATTGTTACGGGCAATCACAATGAAAATGCCCTAATTTTAATAAAAAATTGAATTTAAAAACAAGAAACAAACGACAAATAAATGTTGTTTGAAAAATTTCCAAAACAACAAAATGTTGACCTATTCTATGGTACGCCTCGACCTGATGAGGTTCTTAGAAATGCATGCATCCCTAGAGTGTTTTCGAATCCTTCTGATCCGATGTGTCATGCCTAATCTTCAGGCTTTGTATTGGGGCTCCTGGTAGGTAGCTTGTAGAATATTTCATTAGGTCTGCTCAATAGTGCATCTTTTCCGTTCTCAGCAGCTTGGTAAAGCCTCCGCCGGAAGTGAGGCATCCGTTAGATCCAAAGTATAAGATCTGTTTTGTTGGCTCTGTCCAGCATCTGATCTCCCTCGTCATCATCAAATATTCTATGACGCTGGTGAAAACAATCTTCTTTTCTATTACCCCCGTCTACTGTTACAACACAACACAACACAACACAACACAATGAAACTTGAAAATTTTCTCTTCTAGTGTGTATATTGGTTTTTCATTTATATACACATATATTTACTTGTATATCACTGAATATTGCCAAACATCAAAAAACACAACAATATTCCTAAAAATCAAACCATATATATATATATATATATATATATATATATATATATATATATATATATATATATATATATATATATATATATATATATATATATATATATATATAATATAGAGAGAGACAAATGGTTAGTAGTTTTGTCGAATATTGATTTTTTGCGTTGTGGTGCCTAAAATAAACACACCGAAAAAAATAATTGTTTAACTGATAACAACACGGGTGCCCGTTAAAAAAAATAATATATATATATATATTGTGGAAATATTACATTACTTGTAACACGTTAATATTACATTACTTGTAACACGTTACTTATTTGTAACATGACATATTAATTGTAGTGTATAAACAATTAATATGTCATAAAGTAACTCTATTTTGTCTTATTATGCTCTAGCCGACTCTAGCACTTAATACTAGCCGACTCTAGCATTTAATAGCATTCATTACTCTACTCATGTTTGTATCTATTTATACTCATACTTTTATCATGAATAAAATAAGTTGAGTTTACTCAAGTATTATTGCTTTCTCAAACTCTCTTCATGGTATCAAAGCCATAATCTTTCTAATCCGCTGCAAAATATCCCTGTTTCTTCAAAAATGTCTTCATTATCCGACGTCTCTTCATCCTCAGTTGAGTCCCAGCAGCCTCAGCAGGCTGGGGTGACTGAAAACTATGCTTTTACAAATCACAGACTTGATGGCAACAACTACCTGCTATGGTCAAGATCTATGAAAATGTATATCTCAGGCCAGAGCAAGATGGGATACTTGTCTGGCTCCAAACTTGCCCCTGCTGAAACTGACCCCAAGTTTGAAGCATGGGATACAGAAAATAACCAAGTCATGACCATCCTCACGAGGTCAACACTACAAGAAAACTACCGTTTAATGAGGAGAATTTAATGAGGAGTTGAATTTTCGTCATTAAATAATACTTTTAATGAGGAGACCTAAATTGTTTTATTGAATGATGACCAAATCAAAATTCTCCTCATTAATGGTCCTATTTCTCCCATTAATGGTCAAAAAAATTCAAGTTTCGTTGTGTTGTGTTGTAACTATAGACGGGGGTAATAAAAGAGAAGATTGTTTTCACCAGCGTCATAGAATATTTGATGATGACGAGGGAGATCAGATGCCGGACAGAGCCAACATAACAGATCTTATACTTTCGATCTAACGGATGCCTCACTTCCGGCGGAGGCTTTACCAAGCTGCTGAGAACGGAAAAGATGCTCTATTGAGCAGACCTAATGAAATATTCTACAAGCTACCTACCAGGAGCCCAATACAAAGCCTGGAGATTAGGTATGACACAGCGGATCAGAAGGATTCGAAAACACCCTAGGGATGCATGTATTTCTAAGAACCTCATCAGGTCGAGGCGTACCATAGAATATGTCAAAAGTTTGTTGTTTTGGAAATATCAAACAACATTTATTTGTCGTTTGTTTCTCGTTTATAAATTCAATTTCTTTTATTAAATTAGGGCATTTTCATTGTGATTGCCCGTAACAATTAAATTATTCGAGTGTTATTTGAAAACTTAAGTTGTATCAAACTACACATTTCAAAATTAACTAATGCATGGAACATGAAAGGAATTTATACTACTCAATTTCGAAACAACTTATAACATACATACAATATCATATAATCGAAATATGTACAATATCAAAACTTCTACATTATCATTTCTACATTATCATTTCTAATATTAACATTGCCACTATAATATCATTAATGCAGTTCATTCTAAAAAATTTCTAAACTATCAAATAATCAAAATAATTACAATATCAAAATTTCTACAACGTCAAGATTTCTACAAATATATGGACTACATTTTCCTCCAACGAATGACAATTTTATTATCGAACGATCTCATTATAATTAATCATTTCAATAGCTTAATAATCAAAATTTTATCCTTTCACTACCCTAAAACTATAAGCTTTTACCTTTTCACCATACGAAAAATCGAAAATTTATATCTTTATAAGGTTAATTACCTCAAACATATCATCAAATTAAAACAAATACGATATTTAAAATAATTCAAACAAAAGTGCTATACGAAATGCTTACCCATTTGTTTAAAGGCGAAAGACCGGTGTAGATTGATATCCCGTAGATTGATAATTTTTGTCTGAAAGTTTTGTGAAGAAAAATTCGACTGAAAAAGATTGATGATTTTGGGTGAAGAAGATGATGGTATTGACTAAAATGTAGGAAAAAACGACAGTTGGAGCATTTATTCATTCAATTTCCTTATTACAGGGGCCCGTGTCATTATTCCACGACAGTTGGAGCGTAGGTTGCTTTTCCCCCAGGTCGCGTGGAATTGAAACTTTTGCCATCAGTTGTTCTTCCACGTGGCCTTTATACAATTCCACGGGATCTGGTGGAATTTTACACGGCACCGTGGAAACAGGCACGGGCTACTTAAAAAAAATATGTCAGGTCTGAACAAACCTGACTTGAAATATGGGCGTCTACAGTTACCTGAATGTATATTTTCTCTCTAATTTTGGGGCATGTGACTAAGAACCATTATGATGCTATCGTGGCAGTCATGACTCATTTAGGCTGATTTCGTGGGATGTAGATCATGAGATTATACCAGTTAATGAAGAATCAATCATGAGGTTATGACAGTTACTCAAGAATCAATCGCGAGTTTTTGCCCATTAATGAGTTGTAGCCACCATCGCCATTCAAGAATGTTTTATTCTGATTTATGAGCGACCAAGATGAATAGATCATCAGGTCGGCGTTGTGGGACCGTGGACATCATATGTCATGTTGGCTATCAAGAGTTGTGAGTAGTTTATACCGAGTCTGAACTAAGATAAACTAGCGATCTGTGTTCTGAGAGCGACTGAAAAGAGGTCGGTAAAATCATGACTAAGGCCTTTTGAATGAGAGGCCCAACAGTGGACTATGTTTGGGTTGGTCCACTTTTCATTACGACCCGATTGAGGCATAAGAAGTATCACATGTATGACTCATAGTCATACCATTCTCACTTGTCAAGAAAACTCGTATGTCCTTGATAAATTAAATGATAGTGAAAAATAATTATCAAAAAGATTTGAACACAACTATAGCTTAATTTATTCATATTAAGTAATAATTATGTTAACGGACATGACTATGATTACTTTATTTGTAACAATCTAGTTTATTTAAGTATGCTCCTAATTGGCTTTATTCCATTTGAGTTTATTTGGTATGAATAAAAAACGACAGATTTATATCAAATATCTATATAAAGCATAATCTTATGGTAGTAAGTCTTTATTATTTAAGTTATATATATTTCACATATGGAGAATGTAAACATTATATAGAAATTTACCGTGATATTGGGTTATATATACATGTTAGAAAATGGATAAACTCGGATTAGTCTTCTTCTTCTTCTTTTTTTTATTTTAGGAAACAAACGGTTTTATTAATTAACGTCCGCATAACACACGGCTAGAACGTCATCAGAAAGTTACATCTATTAGAGACAAAGAATGACGTGCAAGAAGATGTGCGGGTACATTGCAAGTACGGCGAACAAAAGAGAAAGAAATTGAATCAAAACTAGGGAGCAATGCTAAGCAATCTTGTAGAAGACAACCTTGAGCAGTGATGTCCTCCACATGTTGGCGTAGCGGCTGCACACAAGCTAAACAATCGCTTTCCAGCGGTAAATGCAATCGCCGCGCCTCCTCCGTCGCCAGATAAATACCTCGCAATTCCATATACTCCGGCCGACCCCCTCCATCAAAAGGATAGCCCACAGAGTGCAAAACGATCCCAGTAGAATCCCGGAAGATCAACCCAACACCTGCACGATCATCACGTACCACAGCATCAACATTACATTTTACTACCCCATGTGGCGGGCGAACCCAATAAGCCGCTAGATGCTGGGGCGCCCCCTCTATTCGATAGGCGACCAGATACTCAGCAGTTACTGCCAAAGAGCGAGCACACACCGCCGATACATAAACTGTTTGTCCATCAAACACTGCCGAACAATGAGCTTTCCATATCCCCCACATCAAACCAACCACTTGCACTGTGTCCGGTACCCCCCCGCTCAGCTAAGAGGCGCAAGAAAAATTCTGCAAAGGAAGACGTTCGGAGATACCCCAAAACATCATAATAGGGAGAACGGTTCCGGGCCGCTTCCGGGTCTCTGGTACGACCCTCCGGTTCCGGGTCCAAAATGGAACTGGAACTGCCGGTTCCAATTTATAGCCGGTTCCGCCGGGTCTCGGGAACCGGCGGGTTTGGCGGTTCTCCGGGCCGGTTCCGGGTCTCGGCAGTTCCCGGGTCCAGACAGTTCAGATCACGGTTCCGATCACGGTTTTGATCACGGTTCCAAAAAAATCAATATTTTTTTTTACAAAATTTGTATAACTTACGTTAAAATTAATAATAAATTCTATTTGGTTATTAAATTATACATAATATTTAATTTCATAACTATATTAAAAAAAAAAACACACGGCTTGTATGATATTTAATTTCATATCTATATATAATATTTAATTTCATAACTTATATTCTAGATGTAAGTAAATTAAAGAATAATGCGTAGTTTTCTAATTGTTTATTTTTTATGATTGATTTGTAAGTAAATTAAACTTATATTTCATTTAGTGATTACGATGGATTAACTTTTAACATTCATTACAACGCCAATTTTCGATTATATTAATTTATTACAATACAATAAATGTTGGATAAATGATGGATACCGATTATTCTACGTAACAGTTACATTGATAAAACTAAATTAATACAACAAAACACTACAACAAACAACATTCAACATTGATATTACATCGATTTTTCATAATGTGCATGTAGATGTTGTTACATGTCAAATCCTACCTGGCTACCCATCTCGACGTCTCCACGCATCATGCATATAATTTTTATATTCCTCGGAATGCCTTGTTCGTAAGTGTCGTTTATAAACACAATGACCGCTTCCACGCTGATAATGATACACTTTTTCGCAAACGTTACAAACAACCTTAAATTTTGAAGGATTCACTTCCCCGGTAGTTGCATCAGTAACATTTTCTACATGAAAAAAAATCGAAAAGCTGACGCTTCGATAGAGTAAAATAATATATTTCGAATGTGATAAAGTAAACGAATTTATTCAGAACAACTTCAAATCACTATCCGAAATATATTATAATGATAGATAATATTATTATATGAGAGTTAGAAAATGAGAGTTAGAATAGAATTGTGGGTAAAAAGTGATGAAATGAATATGTATTTATAATGTGATGAGTGTGTGATATCTATATATATAAAGAAGAGCACATTTAACCCAATTAACCGAAAATTACACCCAAGATCTGATTCTGACCCGGTTTAAACCCGTACACAAATAGGCAAAAATTGAATAAATAATAAATGAATCTTGTTGAAATCTCGGCTGAGAGGATCCACTCCCATTTTCTCTATCCTGCCTGATTCACAGTTACACATTATCTGATTTTTCAAAACACAAAAAAAAAATATAAAAAAAAGAGTGGAGGAAAAACCACCGATTAAGCTATTCTAATTTTTGGATGCAAATAAGCTTACAATCATATCAATTCATACTCACTGAATCAATTCCAACAATCTCGCAGAATCCGTTTCACTATCCCTCAAACATCAAATTTCAACCCCTTATCTTTAGGATGAGGGATTATATACGGAATAATAAACGCTATAGCTTTGGATCCCGTGTGTCAATTGCCACCGAGCAGATTTTCAGATGTGATTCCAGCTTTATTTCTTATCGGCAAATCGACGAATCTATCATTCTTTTAATCACAACAAAAAATATGCCGACTTTGGAGACTGGCATGTAAAGCAAATATGGTTTCGATTTCTAAATGAAAAATCTGTCATTATTTACCGTAAGTAATTTTACTGGAGCTCAATTCTCAAACTTTAAGGCGATTATTTGGCTTAGGCACTTTATTCATTCCTTTCTTTCGTTCCTCACTCCTTTTTTTCATTCGATTCACAGGTCGGTTTCGGGATTCACAACTGTTATTTTCTTTGATATTTTTGGAAGTGGATATTGATTTTCACATCCTCTATATTTTGATATCCATTTGTTAGAGTTTGATTGCATTAGTGACTCATTTTTAGGAAAATTCATCAATAGATTTGTTGCCAGATTTCTTGATTTCATTACTGAAAATTCATTACTAATTTATTGACAATTTTCCTGATTGCATTAGTGCTCATTTTTAGGGGAATTCCTTAATATATTTATCAAGGAATTTCTTGATTGCTCTAATTGGACAATGATTATTTCGTGCTTTTACTGTTTTCGTTTTCGTTTAAGTTCTTTTGAGAACAGACTAAAGATTATTGGATAATATTTTTGCGCCTCGAGTTCCGAAAGCAACATAAGCTTTGGTGAGCAATCAAAACTATCACAAGCTTAAAGCGCGCACCTGGTCCAACTCCGCTACATCTGCGGTGAGGCTTTAATATTCTAATTTATCCATATGTGAGTTGATTATCTTTTTAAAGCTTTTGTATTCATTTTTTTAGAAGGTATTCATTTGTTTTGATAATAAGTAGCTTGGTTTTTATGTTTTGAAAAAGGTGCAATTTTTAAAAAAGGCTGAATTCATGATTGTTCGAATTGATAGCCTGCGCAATTTAACGACCGGTAGCGCCCTTTACTTTTGCTTGCTTCTAAACTAAATTGAAGGTTTGTAATATCAGTTGGCAGATTTCATAGATTGGTCCATGAAATTTGTTATGATGTTTACATCACGCATTGCCCTTTTTTGATTATGTTCCATATATTCTTGAAATTAATCCTCTTTTCTCTCTTTGTGAAGGTATTATTTCTCAATATGACGCAGAAAACTGATAATACATTTGAACACAGTAACTCAATTGTTGCTATCTTGGTGCTAAATTTTATCTGTTCATCTTTTTCATAAGCAAATAATGAGTTATGACATATGCACTTATATTTTCATTCATCATGTGTACATTTTTCTCTCTATTTTGTGTATTCTACTATATATCTTACAGGGATGGAAAGGGATGTATTCAAAGTAGCACACCGAGATGGCGAAACTGATCTCTTTAGTAAAAAGGATGTATTAAACCAAGGTACAATTTTTTTAATTAGACTCATTTGTGTTTTTTTGGATTGATTAGGCATTGGCATGTTATTACGGGATAAATTTGATATCGTTGCCATGCATATTTGGAATATATTGGGTTTATCTTTTCAATGATTGGGTTTTTGTCTTCCTTGCTTTGTAATTTTGTCAAAATTTGGTGCTTATAACATTTTAGTTGTTTAGTAGATTTGTGGTTGATGATTAAGGCTTTATTTTTATTTATACTTATTCTTATAACAAGTTAGTGTGTGTGGACTGTGGCAACAAAGAACTTCCATATGTCGGCTATCGACGATGGCACAATGTGCTCCCGGGCTACTATAGCTCTCCCTTCCAGCTGCGTTTCAAATATGGTTTTGATGAGTTTATTTCTCCATTATTAAAACAAGAACCTGCAATGTGTAAATTATGCTCTTTATTGTTGACATGTTAAATTGCAGAATGGATTCTAGAAACTGGAAGAAAAAACAAAGTATTCGAATAGCATAGACAGTTGGACATGGACAAGACGTGAGTGCGCAAAAGATGTGCATCTAAAGAAATCTGATTTTCTTTTTCTTTCAATTTTGATGAATTTTGCTAATGTTAAATATAATCAGCATTCACTTTTTTCTGTCTTTCTTTTCAAGTGCTTTAGGTAATCTAAGATGTAGTTGCTATAATATGTCACATGATGATTTTTTTGGAAGTAAGTCAACTTCAAAAAAAATATGATATGAATTAGTTTTGACATATTCTCTGAATAAATATTTAGTAATATATTATTTATCATTTTCTTAACTAATGCTATCATTTTGCAAAGTTCAATTTGTTAATTTGGTTTAACTTAAAAAAAGGCTTTATTGGACTTGCTGAACACAAAAAGTGTTAACTTCTTATTTAAGCTATTTGGAATCGTGAATTAGATTATTGTCTATAGAGATTAGAAAGTATGCCGTCACATGTTGTACTTAATTAAGATAATGAAGAAACCTCATAAATAATAAGCATGGTTGTTACCTTTGTTTCAATATTTCATTTTTATAGGTATTTGTGGTGTTTTTGCATTTTCCGAACATGTTTGAAGAATTGTTGATGATATGACAAGTGACAATGATGATTTATTGTTATTTTCCGGCATTGTGGTTGAGGTTGTGGAGTAGAGAATGTACGATATTAAGATCATTTGGGTGGAGTGCTTTGTAAATTAGAATAGAGGCAATGAAAACTCCACGTTTTGTTAATTTGTGAAGAGACAGTGATGTGGTTATTTTGTTTATGTTTTTAAATTACATTGGATGAGATTTTTTGTCATGTTGTATTGAAGCTATTCTTATAATGAATTAATGCTTGGTTTTGATTAAAGTGCATATTTCCTATTTGACGTCTTTTAATTGTATTTATGTATACATGACATATTTTTCTCTTTATCACCCGTGCATTATGCGCGGGTTCGTGGCTAGTTTTAAAATAAAAAACAAATTATTCAAAAATTTAAAAAAATATACGTTGGACTGTTGGGACAAATTATTCAAGTTGGTCCACTTGGAGGGGAAAAAATTTATTTAAAAAAAACGCCGGTTCGGTGCCTCCGGTCCGGTTCCGGCAGGTTTTTCGTTCGGTTCCTTGAACCGCCGGTTCCGGGTTCGGTGGAACCTAGAACCGGGTTGGACCCGTGGAACCGCCAGTTTGGACCCGTGGACCCGTGTAATTAACCGCCGGTTCGGAATCGGGAACCGCCGGGTCCGACCCGGAAATGGACCCGGAACCGGCCAACTCTAATGGAAAGACCCTCCAAATCCGATCCGTCATCTCACACTCAAACAAAACATGCCTTAGGGTCTTCAAAGTTTCTACACACACCAAGCAAGTCTGATTAGTCTTTGTTGGTTCAAATTTGGAAGATTTAACAACCAAATATAGAAATAGACATAGGTCCCTTTAATATGACTTTTTTTTCTTCTATTTATTATATATATATCACTTTATACACGTGATATATGTATAAAAGCAAACAATAAATTGTTAAAATGTGATATGACTTAATTGATTACCAAGTGGATGAAATGGTAATGATAAGGAAGTTGAGAAAGATATTATACATAATTGGATCAAACGTTTGTATCAAGGTTGTCACACGTTGAACGTGTTATTTTGTTTTTGAATGGTCGCGGTGATCAGGGTCGTAGAAGTCATGTCCGTGTGCATGGTGGACCATGGAGCACCTCTGAGGTCTATTGGGTGCATGCATTGGGAGAGGTTATGAAAAGTATTTTCGAAGACCAAGGTTAAGTGGTTGTGTATGGTCGTGGACCTCGTGGTGCTCTAGTCGCAGAAGCCATGTCTTGTGCATGGTGGGTCCAAGGAGCAAGGTTTGTTGGCTGCATTAGTAGGGGGTAGGGTGTGGGCGTGTAGGGAGTCAAGGCTAGTGTTTTCGAGGGCCAATTAAGCTCGATTATCGTGGCTTTGTGGTTATACTGATCAGGTCGAAGAAGTCAAGTGTATGTGCATGGTGGATCTGGTTTGAGAGCAAAGAGAAAAGCCAAAGGGTGCTGTTGTGCGGAGGTCAAGGCTAGTGTTTCAAGGACTGAGGTCGATAATCGTAACAGGTACTGCTGCTGCCGCCACCACCATTAGTACCGCTATATGCCAACCTTGTAATTCTACATAGGAAACAATGGTATCTTAAGAATGCCATGCTACACTTAGTTTACATTTTCAATTGTTCAATTCATGTATCCTTTTTGTTGATGTAATTCGTAGTCACGCGTTTCTGAAATATTACACATACAGTGTCTGTAGATATAACATGGGTGAATGAATTTTGAGTAATGAAAAAGCAATAAATGAATATTGATAAAAATTTGTAGCTATATCAAAATATACATATGATATTGAAAACTAAAAGGGCTGTGATAAATTCATGATCTATATATATAAGTATCATTGTGATGAACTACAAGAGAAGGTAAAGAAACGTCTAAAGGGGGTAACTTTGTGAAGTGAAATCCACGAAGGGTTTTTTACTGACAAGGGTAATAATCTACAAGTCAAAGTTACCCTTTTGTTAAACACATCTACCACCATTGAATCTGTTTCACCTGTCCATAAAAAAAAACAATTTTCAATTACCACGCCATTAAAGAAGAGCAACATAAATAAATAAATGTTGTCATCTTTTGAGTAGTGATATATTCACCAAAACATCCTACACAACACAATCAAAACCATTCATTTCGAAGAGACCCATCACTACATAAATTTAACATCCTTTTAATCCATGGCACTACAACATATATTGGAAAGTGCACTACACATTTATGTAATGCACGTACCATTTCCTGTCATCTTTTACATAAAAGCAAAAAGTTCATATCATAGCCATGGTGAAGTAAAAGGTTTATTCCCACTTACTTTCATTATTTCACTAACATAAAGGCTAATAAAGCCGAGTCCAAATCTTGATTTTTTTTTAATTTTCTTTTTATATATAAAATGAAGAAGCAATTGCTTTACGGAATCGAACCTCAGGCTTCGGAGTCAATTTAACTATTGAGCTATGCCCTTGTGTGTAAGGACAAGACGTGTCAAAATAGCACCCTATATTTAGCTACTGAGCTATGTCCTTTGGGCAACGTTGGTAGTCCATTCGGTTTTTATTTTTAAACACACTAAAAAACATATATAATTCAATACAGTCAATCGTTTTAATTCAACTTATCAAACCATACAAATACATGCACAACACAATCCACCAGACAACCCAAACGTAAATTTATGGCTTCTTCACTGTCCCTGGTAATATTTTGTTGGATAATTAAGTATACAAAAAAACAAAAAAAAACAAAAAAAACAAAAAAACAAAGAGCATTGCTGGAGCTAAAGGTAGGTGGTCCTGCCTGGCACAATGACACCACCATCATCTCCACGGTGGTCCCAAGGGAGGGGTGGCCGTAATTATAATATAATACTACCTCCGTCTCATATTATAAGTCATCATACATTTATGCACACAGATTAAGAAATTCAATAAATGATCTAACTTTGATACTTTTGGACTAAAATGTCTTTAGGCTGATTAGAATAAAGTAAAGCTTTGGAATAAGAAATAAGGGTAAAACAAGAAAAGAAACATTAATTATTGCATTGAAATTTGAGAATGTTTTATATTATGAGACAGACGAAAAATGCAAAGACGACTTATAACATGGGACTACCATAAAATAAAAAAATAAAAATGCATATGAGTGTTGGAGGAAACAAGCAAAGTGAATCCAAGAAAAAAGGCAATGAGAAAAAAAAAAAAGGAGTACATGAAATAATTGCAAATGGAATCCAATGGGAAATGTCACCTCTATGGATATTTGAAGAACTCATTTCTCATTTTGTACTAATTCATTATGAGAGAGCACCAAATGTAATCATTACATTCTCGAAACTAGGTTCCAAAGGTTTTGTTTTGTGTGAGAAGAACTATGAAAATGTCTCTCTTTGATTCGGAATAAAATTCTGATGTAGACACTTCTCATTAGAACAGACTGTCGATGATTTTCGTTTATAAAAATACGTGATAGTAATTTGACTGTTCGTTTTAATAAGGTGTTTTTACAGCAAAATTACCCAAGAATAGAAATCTTCATTTATAAAAAAGAGAACTTGTCCCCAAACTATGAAGTGAAGATTGATGTTGTTGCATATAGGGACTACTACGATAAAGTAACCTTATAATACAATCGGTATAACTTTTTTTTTTTTGAGGAAACAATCGGTATAACTATGTTGTCTAAATTGATTTGCTTCAACTTCTCATAATCTTATTAAGGGTGATTCTTCTACCACCATAACATTTATAGCACAACGAGTGATACGATATATTTTTACATCATTGATTGAATATAGTCTATGAAAAAAGATAATGAGTGGGTCATGTACAAGGATGGAGCCAAAATCTAAAGTTGGGGTTGTCTAGTAATCTATGTTTAAATAATCAAGTGAGTTTGATTAAAACTATTTAATAGACTAGATTGGATTACATAACATTTTTTGATGAAAAAGAAAAATGAAAAATTAAAGGTGGGTTTAGGGAACTCTCGGCAGAAGTCATATATGGTGTCTTATCCTTAAATGAAGATAAAAAATAGAATTTGCTTCAAATAGCTTCCACAGCAGAGTCTTTATCCCTATTTATTTTTAGGGATATGAACAGTGCATCCCTACCTGTGGGGATGCACTATTCACGCCCTAAACATATTTAATTATTAGAAATTATAGGGATATGGATGCTGCTGGAGTGAAATAATAAATATTTAATGTATATAAAATATAAATAGGGTTGTGATGTAGAATATGTATTATTTAATATTATTTGAAATGTTATAGAGATAAGGAAATGGATGCTGTTGTGGAGGTTTTTGAATTGAGATATTATAAAATATGGATATATATTATTTTATATTATTTTAAGGATAAAATTTAGAGATTCTGCTGGGAGTGTCCTTAGCCCTTTAAACTACATACTCACCTCTCTTATTGGTTATACACAGTGATAATTGATTTAAAAATGTGTTGCGCTATATACTACTACGTAAAAGAGACGGGCTAGTTTCGGATAACGAAATTGTCACAACAAATTATAACACAAACATACCGTGCTCAATTTAGGTATCCAAGTAAAACATAAGTTTTTTTTTTGTTTTTTAAAAAAGAAAAAGAAAACAAGAATACAATTCCAACAAATAAAACACACTTAAAACGCGACGCGATGTAGTTTTATTTTAGACATCGAAAAAAAAAAAAAAAAAAAAAAATTATGCTTGTAGTTTAAAAACATATAATTTTGCACAGGTAGACGATAAAACATACAGTTCATTTTGGACATAATTGCTTCCACTCGTTGCTGGCAACTTTTGCATCTGAAATCTGCTAATATCACTACTTCTTGCACCTGTTCATTAAAATTCATAACATATTTGCACATGCAATACAATGAAAGAAAATCAAAATAATGACTTCTCACGTTCCGTTTCCGGACATCGAATTATTTTTTATCCAGAAAACTCGTATTTATACAATTATACTAAATTATTATCGTTTCCGGATAAGGAAAAACTCGATTGAACCGAAACGGGGTATAATTTTGACTGTAAATCCAATCGATTCATACTCCTTCCACTTTGAATTAGTTAAATGTTCAATGAAAAAACACACAACTCACAAGAGGTATGGCCAAGGATTCAATAGAAGCAAGCGTAGCAGGTCCAGGTAATAATAACTGCATCTGTTTCGTCTTCTTACTCCGATGAATCATCGCCATTCCCCTTTTTCCGGCCGCCGGAATTTCAGATTATTAACCCGGTTGAAACCTAGCTCATCAATCAAAATGGAAGCTAGAGGAGAATTATAGAGATAAGAAAATCAAAATTGAGAAAACGATTATCTAACAGATGATAATTACAACGCCGAAAGAGCAATTACATCTCTTGTTTGGTGATTGAATTGAAATGCTGTTGCGGATAATTGAAGTTTTGAAGAAGACGAAGAAGAAACAGAGGGGTTTTAATAATAAGTGTGTGATTGTCAAAGGCGGCTTTTACATTCATCCATTTTGTGTGACTTTTCTGTACAGAAGAAACTTATCTTAATGTATAACTTTTTGTTATTATTACTCCCTCCGTCCCAATTTGTTTCGTGTTTATTTATTTTTTGGCTGTCCCAAAATAAGTCTTATAACTTTAAATAGAATTAAAGTTTTTGTTTTAATTGCTAAATTGCTCCAACTCATTAATTGATGTCTCTTAAATATTGTGAAAATAATGCTACATATACAAAGGACAAAAATGTAAATTGATCAAGTTTTAAATGGCTAGACAACTCATTAATTGATGTCTCCTTAAATATTATAAGTTCCAAAATGTCCCAAACAAATTGGACGGAGGGAGTATATAATAAGGGCATCATTATTTACTTGGTACATCGGCCTAGCGGTTAGCTAGGCTATACCCTGACAAAGACGATATGGGTTTGAGCCCCGTACGGTACTTATTTTAGTGTGTGTTTAAACCTTTCGTATATGGGGAAAAAATCATCATTTGGGTCAAAACTCAAAAGACTTGCCTTTTTGAGATATTTTATACTCTCGAGCCTTAGAACGGGGAGGTGAATGTATGAGAAATAATTGCACCACCTAAGTGATTGCCTATATACATGCACGTTTGAATAAAGTTGTTATAGTTCCTAGGTTAGGTGAGTGCACCATGTCATTTTGTGAAGTGAATGTTATTATAATAGAAGAGATCGTGATTCTGACATAGAAATAATAAAATTATTCTCGGGTCAGAAATGTTGTGTTATTGATTTATTGTGAGTGTGACGGCATATAATGTATTGTTGATACTTATATCAAGTTGAAGAGATGTTGGACCAAGTAGTATGTTGTATGCATGCATGCTCCGTGTGTGATCATATGTCTCGGCTCGTTAGTCTTGAATAATAATGTCAATAAGAGCTCTACCAAGTACTTGAAAGGTTGAGGTGTGCAATCTTAATGTTGATTTTGTCTATCGCCACCTTGAATTATGAGCACGCCTCGAGCCCTGAGGCCTCTAATAGCTAGTTCTGTTTTGATGTGTACATGCACAACCGAAGTGAACTCTTGCAACTCTTTCCTTGAGGCCTTGAGATACGCAACATTTGACCTCTGATTGCAAAGAAAGAGCGCACGTGTGTTCTTTTGAATTTATAAAAAAAATTGGGTCAGATATCTACGTGTCAGAGTGATAAATACATGCTCATATTATTTGACTATAACAACGTTCTTAACTATGGTTTCACATGAAGACACAACGATGGATGTTCATCCGATTATAAATGATACATAACAATTATAGAGCTTGTATCGGCCTTAGGGGAATAATTTATAGAGTTTGAGTGTTGTAATGACAGTCTAGCATTGAATAGGAATGTAGAGGTTATACTCTAGTTTGGAGCGATTCCTTCTAGCAATAAAAAATTGCACTGCCAACTTACATACACTGAACTAATGACCCATAATATCGATAATCATCTTTTACACAGTTCTAGAGGAATAACACTAAGGTCATCGGGGTTGATCCATACCTTTATAATGTTAGTATTATATATCTCTCGTAGCGGTCATCAATACGAGTCTAATATAATCCTTGATTTAAAAAATTGCTATATAGGAGTCATTTCAATTCTTTTTTTAGGTCTCATGATGGTCAATAATCACCAAACTCAATGAACACGTTGTTGGAAGTAGCGTCCGAAAGACAATTTATTTAATTGTTTTTAGAATTAATAAATGACATATTTATTCTCATCTTATTACTTGTTTCGTGCTTGTAAGTAATACATTATTGAAAACCCTAAGTCGTATCATATGTAGCCATATAACTTAGTGTGTGTTATACATGAAAATTAAGTTTATGGTGATACACTTGAAATGCTAGTCCGTGGTGAAGTTAATCAAAGTATGGGGTCTATTGATTAAACCACCATTAATGCGCCCAGAACACTTTATGGTGTGACCGTCTTATCCGGACCGTCGACATTGGTTGTCTAAGTGGAGCATTTATATATGATAAGAGTCATATAGGACTGGACCGATTTAATCTGAGTTTCTTATATAATTCCATGATTGAAAAATCTTATTAAATCACAAGATGGTCATTTATGGATTAACCTTAATCCTGAAGTGATTACAGACTCCTACTTGTTTCAGGATAGGGTTTGATGTGTTCGTTAAGGGTCGCTAAGAGACGCAGACTGAATCACTTTCACGTTGGCACTATTCTGGAATGAGTGAGAAGTCTGTGTCTCACAGATATGTAATACATTCCTTCCTGCGGGAAGTTGAAAGACAATCCATTTATTTGTTGATCCTAGAAACTGATCGATCCGCGGAGTTCGTATTGGTTATGAACTAATTGATCACTAGTGGGTTAATGGTAAATAAGGATAAGATGTATTGAAGAAGGTTTACGAAAATAATCCCGTTTCATTACGGATAGTCTATGGAGGTTAGTTTATATGAAATGATTATATCAATGGACACTTATCGACTCGACTCGACGTTTTGAGAATAAGTTATATCTATAATCGATAGAGTTCAGTTTCGGATTTATGGTGGCGTAATTCCGGAATTAATAAGTTAAGTAGAGATATTCTGTTCGATGGATATTTTATTTAATTTATTGTAGCTACTCGTTATAGGTCCATGGTCCCCGGGTTGGCTCCTAACACGCGAGTGTTTTCTCGTTTTATGGAACCTCGAGAATAAATTAATTAAATAGTTGGTCTATTTAATGAATATGCAATATTATTTATTTGGTAAATAATATGTAAAATATAAAAGACATTTTCTATTAAAAATGATTAAAGGTTTGTTAACGGTGATTTTTACGATATATATGATATTATTTCGTAGCGATTTCCTTCGTGTTTTATTACTTTTTATAGAAAAGTAAGTGTTTAAATGAAATATTGAAAGAATGGGTGTGGAAATCATTAAAATGCAAAATCGAGCTATTTACGTGATTTTATTAGTGATTTTTCATCAATATATATGGTTCTACATTTTGCACGTTTCTATTACCTTGTAGGTACATTTGCATGGCAAGGAATGAGCTGAAAAGATGTTTGATTGAAGATTAAATGGAAGGAAGGAGATGCAAGTCGAAGGTAGAATGAAGCTTTACAAGTTTGGACGCACGTTTGAGGTCCCGTCCAGTGGGCTGGCGTCCAGAAAGAGTGGACTGGCGTCCAAGAGGAGCTTTTGATTCAGGATGTTCAGATTTTCAGTGGACGAGCGTCCAAAATTACATAGGACGGGCGTCTGATCCAGCTCGGCCCGACTCGAAGATTTTATGAAGGCTGGACTAGCGTCCAGCCTCCGCCATTGCCAAGACCGACTTCGAAATCTATATATAGACGCGTTTTCCAACCCTAAAGACACACAATTCAATCCCTGGCCGCCCAGGCCCCTTGGGGGCGCCCTAGCTGCGTTTTCCCACCATCATAAACATCTTTTTATCTTCCTTTTTATTTATATGATTTGTATTCCAACGATGGATAGAGGCTAAGCGTTTTGAACAAGCTTGTGAAGCCGATCGAGCATCAACTTGATTTCTTCTTTGGATTTGTTTTGTGAGTTTTATTAAAGCTTGTATCTTTATTATGCTTTTATATTGTTATGCAATTATATCGATGGATTGTTGCTCTGTGATGTTTAACGTTTGATGAAAATCGTTGTTAGACCTAGATCACCGTAGTAAAGATTGGACTTTTAACCTAAAAATAACGAGAGTTGATTAGGTTGAATTTCTAGGTTGCTAGATTGAGAAATCTTACACCTTGTTATGGAAGCGTTAATCTTTAAGATCGAAAGATAGAAGATTAATAGGCGAATTATCTACGAGAGTAGAAATTCATACCTTTGATAGGTGAACCACATCTTTATTAAATCTTCACTAAACGATCTAGGGTAGAAATTGAGAGTTGCGAGATAGGTGGATCATTGCTTGTTCCTCGTTAAAATTAATTGAAATTATCTTTGTGCCTTGTTCTTCGTTGTTTTCTTAGAAGTTTGCTTTCTTTTTAGTTAATAGAATTAGTTATTTTAGATTTAAGTTCGCAATTATCGTTTCCTGGCTTTGGACCGACAATCCTCTCGTCCAGGTTTATCTTTTCGTTCTATTATATTAGGTTTAATAATAATAGTAACAATCTTAGGAAAATTAATGAACTAGATACCCCGATTCCCCGTGATCGACTCCGGTATTAATCGCTACTACGATCCCTACACTTGGGGAATACCGGATTTATAAATTTATTACTTGTTGTTTTCATTAGATAAAATCCGTGACAATATTGGCGCGAATCGTGGTAAAATCGCATGCGAATTTATTCGTAGCTTCCGTTGTGCTAGATCGAGTGTCTCGATCGGTGCTGTGAATCAAATCTGACGATCCAATTATGGATCGGATTCGGATTCAGGTTTCTGTATAAATCCTATGGGGTTTAGGTTATGTAGTGTCTACATAAATTTTGAATTTTGATAATCAAAATTGGAAAATCCGGAAAAATTGGACACCAACTGAGCAAAAGTTTCAAAAATTGGTTCGGGCGGTCAACAGGGCTTCGGCTCGACTCGACTTGTCCGTCCAAGTGCGATGTTAGCGTCGGGGGTCCGGCAAGGTCAAGCTATCCGGCGAGCTGAGACTCAATGGGGCAACCTTAGCTCGATTCATCCAACAGTCGTACAATGAGCCAATGAAGAGGACGGGTCGGCCTAGCCAATCCCGACACCATTCGGTGAACTCGGTTAAAGCTCAGACAGGGTTTAAAACCGATAAGTTGGTGGTTGCTTTTCTTAATTTATTGTTTTTCGATTTATACGAAAAAATCAACAATCCCAGAACTTTTATCGTGAAATATTAGGACTATAAAATTCATTGGTGAATTTTTTTTGTGTAGTGTCTACACAAGAGATTTTCTAAATATTCGAAAAATTGAAAAATCATAAATAAGGTGTCGCTAGTTAGACGGTATTTGGAACCGATAAACTAGTAGGAGTTTTTAATTTTGTGATTTATTGTTTTTGAATTATTAGAAAAATTCATAAAGTCCTAATGTATTAGGGTTTTAAAATTCTTAGGTGAATTTTAATTGTGTAGTGACTACACAAAGAATTTAAAAATCCGAGATATTGGAAATTCGTGAATAAGTGACACTAGTTAGACGGTATTTGGAACCGATGAACCAGTGGGATGACTAATTTAAATATTCATGATTTATTGTTTTTCGGATTGTAAATAAATTCTGAAAATTCTAAAATACTACATAATTTTTAAAATAACGAGTGGGAGCGCGGAAAGTGACAACCGACCCCTCGGCCTCTACTGTTAACACAAGCACCGTGAGAGAATGGTGACGCCTTGTGCCGCTTTGATTTCGGCCCCCTTCTGATGGCCTTCACCGCTATCAAAATTCAAGGCTTGGTTTCCGAAAGGATAGGATTTTGAGTACTCGTCGGGTCACTGACCTACCCTTCGGCGGCATACTCAGGGTCTACTTAAAAATCTGAAACATTAGGTCACACTCTAAAGGGTATTTTTCGGAAATATCTTGGCTGAAAAAGGAAGGTAATTAACAATTAAAACGGGATGTCTGATTCACAGTTAATTGTTGAGAGAGATTGTCTCAATTTAATCGTCACCCTTTGACCTACCCGTCGGCGGCACTGAGGTGTGAGATTAAATCCTTGGAATGGTAGGATAAACTGCATGCATGACATCACGTTTATAATTCCTAAAATTTATTATTTGTTGTGATGTATGATTTGATTTATAATTCTGTCATTATTTATTTTCGCAACTACATATCATCTCTTTAGTCATCTAGACTGCTTAAATGATTAAAATTGACTGATGATGACTTCGTAAAGTGGAAAAGTAACAAGAACGTTAAACTCAATAATTGAGAATGCAAATTAATTTTTTGGAAGAGGAAGTTCCTCTTGAGCCTACAAACTTAAGTGACATTGATGTGATTGCTGTCACTCGTGCTGAGCGAGAGACAAAACAAAATTAGTTGAAAGATGACGAGAATGATTTGGTATCAATCTCACCAGACATCTCACAGTTTACGAGTAGTGTCTACTCTTATAAACTGCTAGTTCAAGGTCATTTCCTTTAAAGAAAGCCAAGAATGGGAAGGTAAATGTCTACGAATATAAGTCATCTAAACTAAATAAGTTAAAGCTAAACCGAAATGTTAATAAAAGAAAGTAAGGGATAAGGAAAGTGAGTTCGGATCACTAACCTATGAATTCTTAGAGACTTTCTTAACCGGAATTATGACCCGGAAGCTAAGTTCTTTTGTAAGAACAAGGTAGCTATGCATTAATGATTAAAAGAGAAAACAACGGGCAGTTATTTCAGCTAAGATAGTGGGAGTGATATAAGGAAATAAATTTCGGATTTTAATCCTTGAATATCGAAGAAATATAATTTATGTTTTCAGAGTCGTTGGAACAAATGGATTCACTTTCATATCGATAATATAGTTGCCTCAAAGAAAGTGAATATGACATTTGTATACGATTCTGAGACTCGGATTTTTGTCTGATAAAGTCAAAACCACTAAGTAATGCTGAAAAGGTATAAGTAACACATCATAAACTATTAAGGCAAATGGTTTCCGTATTTAGATAAACGATTCTTCAACATCTATTAATTGGTGCATATATCCTAACGATAAGATCTTAAGACAGGCTAAGGGTGATTCCTATCTCCCAGTCTAAGAACACTATCTCAAAGGAAAAATGACTAAGTTACCTTTCAATTAGGAAAAGGTTAATAGAGCTAAAGAAGTATCATATATAGCTTGTTCATATTGACCTTCGGGGTCTTATGAATGATACAAGCTAGTGGGAGCTTTTGAGGAATAGATTTTTTTGTCTAAATGACTACTCGAAACGCCAATTAGTTTGTTTAAATATTTGGAGGAATCTCTGATATTACCAGAGAAAAGAGTATTCCATGCTTAGATATAGGCTATATCATAGTTTTGGCACTGATTCTTGGCCTACCTCCGGGTGAAACAACTTCACTGAAAGGAAAAACCATGTATTGTCTTATATAGTTATTGATATGATACACTACACTGCTTAACTCAATTAAGATATTAGTTACAAAATAACGGTATACATTATTATGTAATACCGAGAAGTCTACCTAGAAGATGCTTATGAATTTATGGATAAGGAGTGAACTACGTTTACTCCACTTCCGTAAATAGAGGCATTTAGCACTTGGTACTTGAAGATAGGAATGGAGATTTTGCATACACGTTCAGATGGTGACTGATCGTGAAATATCTTAATACAATGAGTGAAGGTTGGAAAGTGACGGTTGTACTGTCACAGCCTTTCTAAAAGAATGCTTAAATAACAACCTTAGATCTTGAAGTACAGTTACTCAAGGAGTTACTATCTGATTTAATCAGACCACATCCAACATTGGTTGTTGGGGATTACGCTGATAAATACTACTGAACCACATCAACATGTCAATCCACCCAAATGCAGTGAGAGTATGGTTTATTCATTAACTCGCTGTGATAATGCAGACTTCAAAGTCTGCTGAGGGTAATTGATAACCTATGGTCTTTTGAAAAGACTGTATAGGATTCTGACAATAGGAGGTTGGTTTTAAAGCCATAAACCTGTATATGGAGTTTTGGTGCTCCAGTTCTGTTCATACTCTTGTAGAACCACCTGAGTGTCTCAGGCCCAGTGGGAGTAATTGGATCTACATGGAAAGAGTTGAATGAATGAGAAATTTTATCTTTCTAAGCAAAGCCAAGTGGTTTTGGGGGTAACTCACTGAGAAGTAGATAGTTAAACAGTGGTGATGCCCTGAAACTTTCTCACCACTCAGCCTTGCTTGACTCTATGGAAAGCAGAAAGATTAACATGGGTGATGCCCTGAAACTTTCTTGCTGTTCAATGGAGCTTAGATTCATTCGGAACGGAAGGGTTTTAGCTTAAAGCCAATGGCAGATTGACTGCCTATGCTTAAATCCACTGGTGGATTAAAGTAAACCTTCAGGTCATTGAAATTCACATGTTTTGAAATGTGTGGGCTTGACTAGAATATTGATGAGTTTTTTGTAGACTGAAGAATCAATATTGGCAAAGTAGTAGACATTAGTGTTTATAAAGGATAACACTGCAACAGTTGAGGACAACATGAGTGTGTTATCTGAAGCCAAGAACTAACGAGCCAAGCTTCTCTAAATTAGAGATGTGGACTGTATTCTTAGAAATCGATTCGGTCGAATTCATGAGAAAAGGTTGTGGCAACATCCCATGCATCTTATAGGTTAAGATGATAATGCATTTTTGTATGCAAAATTCAACGAGAGGTTTCCTACCCAACCCCTCACGGAATAATTCTCTCAATCTTCGGATTTAGAGAAAATGGGATAAATTCTCTTTTGGATAGAGAAAGTAAGGTTATTAAAAGTCGATTAAAGTCGAGTCTTGGATTCGATCATTGAAAGCAGTTTAGTGCATCCTCAAGTATCTTTAGAGAACGAGGAATCATATGCTTGTGCATTCGGGGTGTGAACCTGAGTGTCGTTGACTACACTGATTCTGATTTTTGTTGGATTAAGGATGATCGTGAATCGATCTCAGACTCAGTGTTTACTCATTGTGATGGAGCTATAGTCTAGTGCAATCCAGCACTGCCAATTTGACTCTGTTAGTCGATTACATAGCAGCTTTCGGAGCAGCTAAAGAGACAGTATAGCTTGAAAAGTTCCTTGCTGATCTGGAAATAATTCCAGGTCTCGATAAGCCGATACCCTTTTACTGTTAAAACATTTTAGAGGTAGCTTGTGCAAAGGATCTTTGCAATCACAAGAGGTCAAAAACATATTGAGAGAGAGTACCACATGGTCAGACAAATCGTGCAAACAGGTGACGTATCGGTCCTAAAAGATCGCCTCGAGCCGACAACCTTGCTGATCAGTTTACCAAGTCGCGTGGCATCTAATGTCACTGATAAGCGCTTGGTATTAAATTGGGAGATGTGTCTCATCTGCTTTAGAGCAAGTGGGAGAATGTTGTGGATAGAAAGAATAACGGTGTGGTGCTCTAAAAACAATCATTGCTTGTCTTTACGGGCAAGTGGGAGATTGTTAAATATAGTGTGCCCGAATGACAATTGTTGCTTGTTATTACGGGCAAGTGGGAGATTGTTGGAAGTAGCACCCGAAAGACAATTTATGTAATTGTTTTTAGAATTAATAAATGACAAATTTATTCTCATCTTATTACTTGCTTCGTGTTTGTAAGTAATACACTACTGAAAACCCTAAGTCGTATCATATGTAGCGATACAACTTAGTGTGTGTCACATATGAGGATTAAGTTTATGGTGATACACTTGAAATTCTAGTCCGTGGTGAAGTTAATCAAAGTATGGGGTCTATTGATTAAACCACCATTAATGCGTCCAGAACACTTTATGGTGTAACCGTCTTATCCGGACCGTCGACATTGGTTGTCTAAGTGGGGCATTTATATATAATAAGAGTCATATAGGACTAGACCTATTTAATCTGAGTTTCTCATATAATTCTGTGATTGAGAAATCTTATTAAATCACAAGATGATTATATATGGATTAACCTTAATCCTGAAGTGATTATAGACTCCTACTTGTTTCAGGATAGGGTTTGATGTGTTCGTTAAGGTTCGCTAACAGGCGCGGTCCGAATCACTTTCACGTTGGCACTATTCTGGAATGAGTAAGAAGTGTGTGTCTCACAGATATGGAATCCATTCCTTCGTACGGGAAGTAGAAAGACAATCCCCTTATTTGTTGATCCTAGAAACTGATCGATCCGCGGAGTTCGTATTGGTTATGAATTAATTGATCACTAGTGGGTTAATGGTAAATAAGGATAAGATGTATTGAAGAAGGTTTACGGAAATAATCCCGCTTCATTATGGGTAGTCTATGGAGGGTTAGTTTATATGAAATGATTATATCAATGGACACTTACCGGCTCGACTCGACGTTTTGAGAATAAGTTATATCTATAATCGACAGAGTTCAGTTTCGGATTTATGGTGGCGTAATTCCGGAATTAATAAGTTAAGTAGAGATATTCTGTTCGATGAATATTTTATTTAATTTATTGTAGCTACGGTTATAGGTTCGCTCATTGGGGTTGGCTCCTAACACACGAGTGTTTTCTCGTTTTATGGAACCTCGAGAATAAATTAAATAGTTGGTCTATTTAATGAATATGCAATATTATTTATTTGGTAAATAATATGTAATGATTAAAGGTGGCGCCACATTTGGGATAAATTGGGAGAAGAAATTTTCTTAGATTATCTCATTTGTGTAATTAATTAATTATCTATTTGTTGGATAATTAATGAAAAATTGATAGATTGAATTTTTGGGAAT
Organism: Gentiana straminea; assembly: GCA_036785695.1. NCBI lineage: Eukaryota > Viridiplantae > Streptophyta > Magnoliopsida > Gentianales > Gentianaceae > Gentiana > Gentiana straminea. The sequence continues at coordinate 1,706,815 of JAVUPR010000412.1, read as the reverse complement.
TATCTCTTATTTTGTGGGAAAAATATTTTTTTCTTATGTGAATAGGTTTTTGTGGTGTGAAAATGATAACTCTCTTGACTAGTTATTTTCCTATATAAAGAGAGTTCCTCCTAACACAACACACACATCAATATTGGTGCCTCATTCACCAAAATAGAAGAGAAAAATTAGTTTCTTATTCTAGTCATTAAGAGGAGAAAAACTAGGGTTTTTCTTATGCATATTCGAGGAGGTTCAACGGCGAGGATCGACGTCCACCAGTCGTCGTTTGGAGATACAATCCGGAAGATCACGGCTTCTCCCTCTCTGTCGATTTATCGTCTCTCTCCGGTTTGGGTAAATCTACTAACCTTCTTGTAGTTATTAATTATTTATGCGAATCGAATCGTGGTAAAATCGCACGCGAATTTATTCGTAGCCTCGTCGTGCTAGATCGAGTGTCTCGATCGGTGCTGTGAATCAGATCTAACGATCCAATTGTGGATCAGATTCGGATTCGGGTTTCTGTATATCTAGCACACGTGTCACAATTTGTATGCATATGCGTCAATTTTTCATCGGTGAAAATTGAGTTAGATGGTGACCACCATAGAATTTACCTATATATAAATTCATTTTTGTTTCCCTAAAAAAATTCATTTTTGTTGTACGTTTTTTAAAAAAAAATTTATTCGAGTTGACGAACATTATTTATGAATATCATCCCACTCGTATGACGTGAATTAGAGATGAAGTGCTTCCATAGGTAATGACATAGTCACAATATAATATTAAAGATAAAAACTTCAGTCTCAAACAAACTTAAGATTGTTGGTTCTTGTTTCTTTTTTTGATAGAAATTATCACACTTTCCTTGTCAATCTTAATAGGGATTTAAACGTGACAAACATGACACAAAAGAATTAAAAATGAGCAAAGTGATTTGTCTAAATGAACTATTCACCAAGTACAAGTGAATACATGTATGGAAGAACGAAGTCATGATTTTACTCTCAGATAAGCCAGTGAACTTAGTTTGTTAAGATAAGAGTGGACTAGATAAAAACAAGATAACGAGTTTGTAACGTCCCTAAATGAGTCATAAATGATCCGGTCAATTGCTTAGACCGCCGTCCTCGCTTGGTCTAAAAGGATTAACCCCGAGTTGACAAAACATTTTTATGTCTCACACTTATATGGGGTGAGCAGGACTTTACTTTACCAATGTGGGATTTTACATTCTCCCCCCTTATAAGGGAACTGACGTGCTCGCTAGGACGGCCAATATTTGTCCCAGTGGACTTGTCCCAGTTCGTCCTTACCATAGGATTCTAGAGGTGGCCCACACCGCCTCTTACGGTGTGGCACTCGGCTCTGAATATCATTCTGTAACGCCCCCAGACCCCGGGCCTGGTAGCGCTAAATATCATTCTTTGGCAGTCGGCTCTGAATATCATTATAAACGCCCGGACGCACCCCGGCCCCGTAGCGCTAAATGAGTTATAAATGGTCCGGTCAACTTCTTAAACCGTCGTCCCCGCTTGGTCTAAAAGGGCTAACCCGAGTTGACAAGACATTTTTATGTCTCACACTTATATGGGGATGAGAAAGACTTTACTTTACCAATGCGAGATTTTACAGAGTTAGACCGGAATATATACAATTGCTTTGTTTTGTTTTTTTAACCCTTTATCTTGCTTTAGCCCTGACATCCTTGCAAGTATATGGGCATAATTGTGACATCCCATGTAGGAAAAGTGATAAAATTGTTATAATTTAAAGTTGAGACAAAATATATTTGGTAACTTTGGTTAATCATTATAGGTCAAGTGCAAACGATAAACCAATCTAGTTACTAGATTCATGATGCTTCAAATAGCGTTGCTAGTCCTAAGTCTGTTGATACATAATAACATACTCTCTTTGTCCCTAAATATAAGTCGTTTTGAGCGTTTTCACATATATTAATAAAGTGGTTGTATGTCGTATATTTTAAGGTGAAATGCCTAAATTATCTTTTGACTATCATTAATGCAATGATTATAAAGTTTTAGAAAGTAGTTGGATTGATAATGAATTAGGTGTAACATGGAAAAAAGATTAATAAATATCTTATGGGTAACGTAAAATTACTTATATTATGCGACAAACAAATAGACACATAATGAATGATATCCTGGGACAGAGGGAGTAATGAACTAATTTGCTTCAACTAAGGCAACGGAGGACAATGAGGTTAAGTTGTTACTATATATTGAATTTATTATATCCCTTTATAACGTTGTTAGGCAACGGAGCAAATTTGATATATATTGAATTCATTATATCGCAGATAACGTTGTCAGGCCTGAGCAAATTGATACATAATGGATTTACAGGTGGTAGGTTGATACATGATAAACATGGAAACTTGTGTCAACCATTTTAAACAAGCGAGGATGATGAACCTACGTAATTATTGGATTAGTTATGCCCCAAATAATGCTGCTAAGCCCACTAGGTTGATATATAATGGAGTTACATATGGTAAGTTGATGAATTTGATAACTTATGTTAACTATTTTAAGCAAGTGAGGACAATGAACATAAGTAGTTTTTGGATCAATCATACCCTATATAGCACCGCATGCCCAAATTCTGAGATGTTTATAATTTAATAGAAACAATGTTAACTAATGATTGAAATCTTCCAACAAATGTACATACAACCTCTTCCAAATTGGACTATTGAAGAATAACCTCGATTTTACATCATTTACAAAACTTTAAGAACGGGAAATTGAAGCCATTTGGACAGGGTTCAACATATTTTTTAGGGGTTCTTATTGACACCCCATTTTTACTACTGGCACCCTATTATTTCCGCCACCACAAAAAATTACTTCGGCACCACGATTATTTTTAATGAACATAACGTCAATGCCGCACTGACGTTCCTATTAAAAACGAAAGTCAGTGATACCGACGTTTCTACTCAAAACCAAAATCAGTGGCACCGACGTATACGTTATAAAAGTGTCGCTACTTAGTAACGTCGGTCCACTGATGTTAATATTCAAAGGAACATCAATGACACTGACGTTTTTAGTGTGATGCCGGAAGTAAAAACAAGAATATATGTGTGGTGTTGAAAGTGGAAAAAAATAAAAAAAAAAAAAGATGTCGATAGTAAAGCTGAGGCTGCCGATAGAAACGTCTTTTTTTTTTTATGGCAAGGATGAATGATTAATAAGTGGGCTCAAAAAAGCATTACATATGTTCATATGCAAGTTTTTGCCATTATCTACCAAATGAATGGCCCATTTTTTTTGTTGCGTCTGCTCTGCCCTTCTGTTTGGATTGGCCCATTATTACAAAATGAGCATTTAAGAACACTACATCGAATTTATTTTGGGTACAACAACAAAATTTAAAAATATGCATGAATTGAGGTGCCCATAGGGGTAATAGCAAATTTAATGCGGTGCCTTAAATACTCTTTTATAAAAACAACATAATTCAAAGGACACCCCACACGACACCAGCGTACCTCACATTTTCGTCTCACCCAACCTTACTTGTCCATGCTCTTAATCACCTTACTTCTCATTGCCACCGACACCCGGACTACACCACCCTGCTCATTCTTACCCTCTCATCACCTTACTTTTACCCTTTCATTTCCGTCTTTCATCTTATAGCATCTACAATAGCATAATATTTGCCACCGTAATATGCATTTTTTCACAAAAGACAATGTGATAACTTTTTGTTTTGCACAATAGCTCATTTTTACCCAATTGAAATGTTTGGAGCTGTGAACATGATTGGGGTTCTGTCCACTACCCACTTCACATTCATCTAATAAAATAATCAAAAGAATATCAACTTTTATCTCGTATTTGCTGCCCAAATTTTTTCACAATTTCAGTAAAAGAAACCGATATTATAATATAGTCTAAATGGTTGAGTGCTTGTTATTATTGTAGATGACAATGAGAGAAAGTGAGACACAATATAGTCACCTAGATATATTTCGAGTATTTTGAGACAAATAAACATTGTAAAAGAGCTTATTATTGTACATGCTCTTATCTATACCTTCACCACCCTACCGTCTATATTTTCTACCTTGTATTCCTTATAAACAGACATTGTGAAAAAATGTAAGTCCATTTACAAAACTTAAATCATTATTACATATTTCTTCTTATCTATTTATTATATCTTTCAACAACTTTTTACTACTTTACTTAATATCCATTTTAGTTTTTTTAATCAAAATTAATGACAAATAACAAATTTAACCAACTATCTTAATATGTGTGAAAAGACCTAAAAATACTTACATTTTGGGACCGAGATAATACCTTACTGTCAACCTACGCACAAACTTTAAATCACAATTAAAACATAATCAAACCAATCTATATCCATTTTATTAACTTTACAAATGAACTGAATTTGAGTATGAAAATCATTAATCGTAATGACCGCTCGATTTAATAACTTTACGTATAATTCGACTAGAATCGTTACACCCCTACCCAATACTATGACATTTTTTTCCCATGCCTTTCTTGTGTTCCCCTCCCCTCAAAGATAGTCCATATTTCTTGTTTGTATATGGTCATGCCCAATATAAATTGTGGGCCCATCTTTTAACTGTATTTTTCAAAGCTAATCAACTAACTTTTCCTAGATTTCTCCGTCGCTGTTTCTCAATTCCCCTATATTACACCACTCTCCGATCTCCGGTCTCCGATCACCTACGCATTCTGCAATTCACCGCCGATATAACATAATCTCCGGCGAAATTCTTTTCTCCAGAAATGGCATCACTTTCATTCTCTTCATCACTCTCCACCACTTCCCCAATACAACGTCTTCCTACTCTCAACCCGACCCGGAAGCTCCATAGCCGATCGAATCTCGTCGTTCAATCCAAGATCCGAGAGATTTTCATGCCTGCTCTTAGTTCGACAATGACTGAGGGAAAATTGTTTCTTGGATTAAATCAGAAGGGGATGTTTTATCTAAAGGCGAGTCTGTCGTCGTTGTTGAATCCGATAAAGCTGATATGGATGTTGAGACGTTTTACGATGGAATTTTAGCTGCCATTGTTGTTAATGAAGGTGAAACCGCTCCTGTAGGTGCGTCAATTGGTTTATTAGCTGAAACAGAGGATGAAATTGCTGAAGCTAAAGCTAAAGTTCAGTCTTTATCTCACGGTTCTCCGGCTGCGGCAGCTTCGGCATCTCCGCCTTCTCCTAAAGCTGAAATTCCTTCACCACCGCCAACGGTTTCTACTCCTCCACCGTCGTCAGGACCGAGGAAGATAGTTGCGACGCCGTTTGCTAAGAAGCTTGCGAAGCAGCATAAGGTAGACATTGATAAGGTCATTGGAACTGGTCCATTTGGAAGGATTACGCCTGAGGATGTAGAGAAAGCTGCTGGGATTGCCCCATCAAAGAGTGCACCACCACCGTCAGCTGTAGCTCCGGCGGCTGTATCAGCTGCTGCAGCTCCAGTGAAAGCTTCTGCTCCGGCAAGCTTGCCAGAGATTCCTGGTGCCACAGTCGTGCCATTTACGACAATGCAGTCTGCAGTGGCGAAGAATATGGCGGAGAGCCTCACTGTGCCTACATTTAGAGTCGGTTATCCAATAGCTACTGATGCCCTTGATGCCCTGTATGAAAAGGTAAAGTTTTTTGAAATTCTAACGATTTCTATAGAAAATGATATGATATACAGATATAGAGTATGAATATGAGAATAAACTCGAAAACACGTGTAAAGCACTGTCTTTTAGAAATGTCCAAACAATCGAAAAGTTGTCTTAGGATACAATGGACGTTGTTTGATCCAAAAGGTGATTTGTTTGATCAGACTTAGGATACAATGTTGGTGGTTTGATCCCAACGGTGATTTGTTTGATCAAACCAGAGACACTCGGGATTTGACTGATGATGCTTAACGAAATGAATTTCTCTGTTTGACCATGTGATGCTTTATAGAGACGATACATGCCTGATTGTCCGGTCCGAAATGATGCAAGTCTTTGCCAAAACATCTCACTTCGGCCTAGGAGTTGTATCCCTTCTTCGTAGGGGCTATGTCTGTTCGTATGAAGCTGTTTAGCTTTCGGGTACATTCCCACTGAGCCCTCCACGATTGGGCACTGCCCTCTCGACCCACCACGACCTAACCAGGCAGGTCGATCCCTTTTTGTTGCGGTAACATTTATCTGAGCGACAACTCAATTGCAAACGATCACTGAAACTGTATGCAAATTATGAAAATATCCTTAATCACTTATAAAGTTTTTATTTTTGGCCAAGTGAGTGTTCTCAAACTTGTTAGGATTGAAAAAAATGGTCAGCTAGAATGTAGATTGTAGATATAGAAGTCGTTTAAGTGAGGCATTTTATCAAACAGGTTAAGCCCAAGGGAGTTACTATGACTGCATTGTTAGCTAAAGCTGCAGCAATGGCATTGGTTCAGCACCCAGTTGTAAACTCTACTTGTAAAGATGGGAAGAGTTTTACATACAATGGTAACATCAACATTGCAGTTGCTGTGGCGATCAATGGCGGTTTGATCACACCTGTACTTCAAGATGCCGATAAGGTACTTGAAGAAAGGAATGTTATATATAATCCCAATGCATATTCATACTTTTTGTTCTCTTTGTAGTTTGTGATGTAATATGATGTTGTGTGTGTGTGTTGTAGCTGGATCTTTATTTGCTTTCACAAAAATGGAAAGAATTGGTGGAAAAGGCTAGATCAAAGCAGCTCCAGCCCCATGAGTATAATTCAGGTACTTCATTCTTGTGTCCTTTTCAACTATGATGCATGGATACTTCTGTCTAGTAGTGTGTCCCGTATTTGACACAAATACGCGTGGAATACTTAGGATACACACCTGGGAGCGAATTTATATATGTTTTGAAAGTTTGATATGGGATTCAGATATGCATATCCGTAGGACCGTAGCTCAGAGTGTGAAGTGAAGAATCCTGTTGAAAATTTAGTAAAAGCCGCTGGATAGTAAACAAAAAAGTGTCTAAAATGATGAAAAACACAAGAAAAATGAAGAGAACCCCTAAATGTTGTTTCATTTTGTGTTTTGTTATTTACTATATGGTCGTTATAGTTTTGTTATGTGCAATTTAGTCCTAATACTTTTTATATTTACGCATATGCTCTTTGTTAGAAGTAATATTAGGATTAATACGGTTCTTGTCCGGACTCAAGCCTGAGCTTGAGCCTGTTTATGCTCAAATACTCGGGGTTAAACACGACTCCTTACACGAAAAGTCAATTTCCCACACGATTAATCCTAATATTTTACTTCTAACACCCACTATACCCGTATCTGTATCTTGTATGTGCGTATCTGTACATGTGCAACCTAGTTTATTCTACAGGGCTAGTGAGAATCAGTACAAATTCATGTTCTTTTTTTGTGTGTGTGCAGGGACATTCACTCTGTCAAACTTGGGTATGTTTGGGGTGGACAGATTCGACGCTATTCTTCCTCCAGGCCAGGTCAGCTAATACAGTTTTTTTTTTCTTTCAATTAAGTCTAAATAAACGTTTCGATAACTGTTGTTCGAGAGGCGTTAACTCAATGATGATGTCTTGAATTTGTGGTTTAGGGTGCTATTATGGCTGTTGGAGCATCAAAACCTGCTGTTGTAGCTGACAAAGATGGTTTCTTCAGTGTGAAAAGCAAAATGCAGGTGAGTTTTACTTGGTCTCTCTAAATGCCATTCAATTTCTTTTCTTTTTAAGGTTCTTTAAGCACTGTTTTTTTGTTGTTTTAGAAATGGGCACAAAGTTGATTCTGAGCTTTAGAATCAACTTTTCACCTGGTCTATCGTAGGGCTGTAATCAAGCCGAGTTGATTTGATATTGTCTTGGGCTTGAGCTCGACTCGACTAAGAAAACTATGGCTTGAAACTCGGCTCGAGCTTGATCGAGCCATATAAATGTCAGATTGAACTTGACTTGTTAAGTATTTGATACAACTCGACTCGGCTCGTAGCTTGATTAATTCGCGAGCTACTTGATTACTATATGCTGAAGCTCGAGATCGACTTGGTCAACTATTTGAGTAGCTCGACTCGAGCTCGAACTCGAACTCAAACTCGTAAAATACCGAATCGAGTCAAACTTATTTACGAGTTGAGTACAAGTAGCCGATTTACTTACAGCCCTAGTCTATCGTGACAATCGACTGGCAGAAAGTTGATTGTCAGCTCTAGAAATCACCGTAGATGATTATCGGGAAACAAAAATTTATAACCTTGACTCAACCCGACCTGTGTTTGATTTTCTTGCAGGTTAACGTGACAGCGGATCATCGAATCATATACGGTGCTGACTTGGCAGCATTCTTACAAACATTTGCAAAGATCATTGAGAACCCAGAAAGCTTAACAATGTAGTAGATTTGATTCTTCATGTTTTAGTTTCTTTATTAAAAGATATATCTTTGACTATATTGGATACTAGCTTTCTATATAGCCTTTTATGGTTTTTGTTGTACTTTTTTCCTGGGCCTAAAGAGACCTTTGGGTGATTCCTATGGGAGATTTTTTTGAAATCATCTAATGAGAAAATTTCTATTCGGAGACTTAACGAACTGAGCTGAGTTGAACTGAGTATCAGTTGTTTAAACTCGAGCTTGAATGGTATGAGGACATGTATGTTTGTCGATTGTTCGTGTATTAAACAAACATAAAGTATTTTGCTGGCGTATGGCTCGTATAAAAAATAAACAATTCAGGCTTGATCGAGTTTGAACTTATGGGAAATGATCCACTTGAATAACCGATTAGAATCCTCTCAAGCACTTAAGCGAAATGATCTAACCGTAGATTTTTTTCCTCCATTAAAACCAAATCGTTTTGTTGATAATTAATAAAATCCAATTGTAACCCAATATCATACTCGGAATAATCTCCAACCTTTGCGTAACGTCAAGGGTTAGTACTACTTTAACAATGACATATCCATTGACCCGGCATTTAATACAACTGTTTTCCCTTTTTCAATCCGCACCGACCCGGCATCAATAATGTGACAGTGTGATACAAATTACAAGAATAAGAGCGACCCCAGTAGATGGTCTCAATTACTCCATTCAAACACATCGTTTTCCATTTTAGTTATATTTTTTCAACATCAAACTCCAACAAACATCCTCTATACAACCTCCAATAAATAAATTTTTTTTGTTATTATTATTATTATTATATGCAACTTGCAAAGAAATTTGTAAAGTAAAAATGGGCCCGCATGACAACTTGCAGCTTTACATACCCTCACTTGCCACCTGATATTTCAAGGGAGGGGATAGAGGATTTTCAATTTTGAGTGTATGTCAAGGCACCATTGTGACAAAAAAACACCCGAAATTAACGCCCCGTTCCCGACACCGAGTCCTTATCCGGAAATCGAAACGTTCGGCGCATAATATTAAATAAATAATATTACACGTAAGCCTCTACTACGTCGTATCAAATTAAAAAACGGAAGCTAAAAAAGACTCGGGTAATTTTTTTTTCAAGTAACCAAGAATAGAAATAAAGAACTAAAGAGGAAATGTAATATCATTACATCCGAAACGAAACCAACGAATCCAAAGTGTACGAATTCCAAAGTACTAAAAGTAAACTACTAGTTCCAATAACCCAAATCTATGAAATAAACGTAAATAAACAAATAATAAACAAGTCTTCAACTCCGGCGTCCTCAAACGTCGTCATCAAAGTCCTCCTCGAACTCCTCATTTACCTGTTCGTCTTCTCTCCCCCAAACACATAAATAAACATGCATTTGAGGTAAGTACATTTGTACAAAGTAAGAAGTAGAAGCTACAATATAATTAAGGTTTATTATTAAAAGATTTGCCTTACTGAGACCGACTCGATCTAGGGTTCACTACATGCCCATCGACACGTCGTGACTATACGTTTCTAACTTAGCTTATCTTTGTTACATCATTACTCAAGGACACAATGCATGGTGAAAATTCCACCACGAGATATACTTGCCAACTACGGTGATTAGCACCGGTAGTCCCGGATCTCCCCGGTATGCATATACGTTCGATGGATTTCCTCCACTACCCTTCGACCTTTTGAGCCGTAGCGTTGTCCACCTTTTATGAACGTATCACATCGCCGATTTGAATCGGTGCCTAACCAAGAATAGATGACGTTTTAGCTTTTACTACACTTATGTAATTATTAATGTGAATTAACTAGTCACCTAAGTGTTTTCGAATAATACTCACCTTATCGCTCTACTCCCTCACTTAGACAACTAGACATCACATCCTATCAATTACACAGACAATGATGAACCCTAGTTCATCAAAGCACAAGCCCTTTCATGCCCTTCCGACGGATCCGAACTTCAACTCCCTTTAAGAGTACATTCGGTGTTTTAACTGAACGAATCAGAAACTCAATCGGGGCTTGTTCATATTTAATTAGTGTTATTTAATCATGAATTAAGGTTTAAAATTCAAAACATAGCTTAAAACAACATTATATAGAAAACTGGGGCAATGCGTGCGCATTACTCTAGAATGCGTATGCATTGAACCTGCTGCACTTATTCTAAGCAATCCTGTATCAGGAATGCGGGCGCATTGCTAGCCAATGCATACGCATCCTACGCAGAAAAAACCCTAAAACCTGTTTTTCATCCCTTAACGGTCTCTACTCGAATCTAAACATCTTGCACATGAATTATAGAAGAAAAACAGTAGAAAAACATGTCTTTTAAGATCCAAAACAAAACTTAATCATTAAACATCATCTAAGCTTAAAACTTGATACAATATGCATCCAAAACATGATCTATTCTACTCTAAACCACAATTAGATTGTAGGAAGAGCTTCTTACCTTTAGCAAGCTTATTCCAACAAAGAAAACTCGAAAAAACAAGACACTAAAACCGATCTTTCTCTTATCAAAGCTTCAACTTTCGCAATCAAAACGTTGCCTTCTTCACAACGATTCCGGCGCTCTACTCGATCCGAAAACCGTCAAGAATTGCTTTAACGACCGATTGAAAAACTCTCACCCTAATTTTTGCTCACACACGCAGAGAGATATTTTGGAGGTGGAGAAAATCTCGATTTCTATTAGGTTATAAGAATTGTGGGGATTTATTTTCCTTAAATAACAAATCCAAAAAAAAAAGATAAAGATCTCATTATCTTCTTTTATCATCAGATAAATCCCAAAAAAAGATAAAGATCTTATTATCTTCTTTTATCATAAGATAAATCCCAAAAAAAAGATAAAGATCTTATTATCTTCCTTTATCATAAAAAAAAATCAGATTTTCCTCCTTAAATATATACATATATATCTCAAATATATATATATATATATTATATATATATATATATATATATATATATATATATATATATATATATATATATATAATTTAACAAATACTTAAACTCCGAATAAAAGGAACCGAACCCAATATTTCGTTTTCGCAAAATGACACGTCCGCCCTTTCCCGAAAATCGGAATATTACATTCTTCCCCCTTAAAGGAGTTTCGTCCTCGAAACTTAGAACATACCCGGTAAGTCCATAAAATCTGGGAACTCGCTGATCATATCGTCCTCAGCTTCCCAAGTAGCTTCATCCAGTGAATGATTGCTCCATTGCACCAGAACTAAAGGAATCAACCGTCTCTTAATCATCTTTTCCTTCCGATCCAAAATTCTTGTCGGTGTTCATCGTACGAAAGATTATCCTTGAGAACCTCCGGATCAACAGTAGTCTCAATATCCGTCTTGGTCAAACACTTCTTTAACATTGAGACATGAAACACGTTGTGGACTCTCGACATCGATTCTGGTAACTTGAGTTTGTAAGCCAAAGGTCCAATTCTTTCTAGAATCTCAAAAGGTCCAACATACCTCGGGCTTAGCTTTCCCTTATGTCCAAAACGTTTCACTCCCTTCATTGGTGAAGCTCGTAGATACACTCTTTCACCAACTTCAAACTCAAGAGGTCTCCTTCTAACATCTTCCCAACTCTTCTGTCTATCTTGAGCCGCCTTCAGATTCTTCTTGACCAGCTGAACCCTTTCTTTAGCTTGCTCAACCAATTCCGGCCCGATGATTTGTCTTTCCCCGACTTCGTCCCAAAACAGCGGTGTTCTACATCTTCTTCCATACAATGCTTCAAACGGTGGCATGCCAATACTTGCATGATAACTGTTGTTGTAAGCAAACTCCGCTACCGGTAGGTAATCATCCCATGATCCACCTACTTCCAACACACAAGCTCTCAACATATCTTCAAGTGTTTGGATGGTTCTCTCAGATTGTCCATCTGTCTGAGGATGAAAGGCCGTACTCAAATCCAACTTGGTTCCAAAAGTCGCTTGTAAACTTTTCCAAAACCGACTAACGAACCTCGAATCACGATCCGAAACTATCGAGATAGGTACTCCGTGTAACTTCACTATATTATCCAAGTATAGTGTCGTCATTTTCTTCAAGGGCATATCGACCTTATATGGTAAGAAATGAGCGGATTTGGTCAATCTATCCACAATCACCCAAATCGCATCATTACCGCCTCTCGTCTTAGGTAAACCGGTGATAAAGTCCATAGTGATCTTATCCCATTTCCATTCCGGGATATCCAATGGCTTAAGCATTCCTCCCGGTCTTCTATGTTCTGCTTTAACCTTCTGGCAAGTATCACACTCTGCAACGAACTTGGCTATCTCCAGTTTCATCGAGGGCCACCAAAACCTTTCCTTCAAGTCTCTGTACATTTTAGTAGCTCCCGGATGAACCGCAAAAGCAATCCTATGTGCCTCTTCCATGACTCTCTGTCTTAAATCACCCACATTAGGCACACACAAACGATCCTGATACCAAAGGTTCCCATTCTTGTCTAACACGTAACCCACTGTGGGCTTTTCTCTTGCAACTCGCTTCAAGTCAACCAAAATTGGGTCTTCATCTTGCTTCTTGCTAACAATGGTGCCATAAACTGTCGGTCTTCAATCTGATCAAAGCTTCGGATTCTCAACCCATCTAACCTTTCTGCAACGTCTTAAACACTCGATACTGCAAACACTGGTTTTCTGCTCAAAGCATCGGCCACTACATTCGCTTTACCCGGATGGTACTGAATCTCCAAGTCATAATCCTTAACAAACTCCAACCATCTCATTTGTCTCATATTCAGATTTTCCTGGGTAAAGAAATACTTCAAACTCTTGTGATCGGTGAAGATCCTGGCCTTAACTCCAAACAAGTAGTGCCTCCAAGTCTTTAGGGCAAACACTACTGCTGCCAACTCTAAGTCATGTGTTGGGTAATTCTTCTCATGCACCTTTAACTTTCTGGATGCATAAGCAATTACCTTCCCTCCCTGCATCAACACACAACCTAAACCTTGTCCCGAAGCATCCGTGTAGACATCATAATTATCAAAGATCTCCGGAACTGCCAAAACTGGGGATGTAGTCAACTTCTTCTTTAGCGTTTGAAAAGCATCTTCACACTCACTGGTCCACTCAAACTTCATGTCCTTCTGAGTGAGCCGGGTAAGTGGTGTAGCTATCTTTGAGAAGTCTTGTACAAACTTCCTATAATAGCCAGCCAAACCGAGAAAACTTCTAACCTCTGAAACGGTAGTCGGTCTGGACCACTTCTCAACTGCTTCAATCTTCACGGGATCAACCTTAATGCCATCTCTAGAAATGACATGACCCAATAAACTCACTTGATCTAACCAAAAGTCACACTTTGAGAACTTAGCATACAACTGATTCCTCTTCAAGGTATCCAACACTATCCTTAAGTGTTCTTCATGTTCTTTCTCATCCTTAGAGTACACCAGAATATCGTCTAGTATGGCATGAAAACACGCTGCATTAAATCCATAAATGCAGATGGAGCATTAGTGAGTCCAAAAGGCATGACTAAGAACTCATAGTGTCCATACCTCGTACTAAAAGCCGTCTTCGGTATATCAGCCACCTTGATCTTCAACTGGTGGTATCCCGACCTAAGATCAATCTTAGAAAACACTCTCTTGCCTTGCAAATGGTTAAACAAATCATCAATCCTTGGCAAGGGGTACTTATTCTTGATGGTCAGATTGTTCAGCGCTCTGTAGTCTATGCACATCCTCATGCTACCATCTTTCTTCTTAACAAACAGCACTGGGGCTCCCCAAGGTGAAGTACTAGGCTGAATTATATTCCTCTCAAGCATATCCTTGGGCTGTGCCTTCAACTCTTTCAATTCAGCCGGTGCCATCCTATAGGGTGCCTTAGCAACTGGCGCCGCTCCGGGTATCAACTTAATCTCAAATTCAATCTCTCTATCCGGCATGTTTCCCGGTAACTCTTCTGGAAATACCTCTGGGTATTCCCTGACTACAGGGGTTTCCTCTAACTTAGGCTTCACTTGTTCCACATCCACTGCGTACAACAAGTAGCCTTCACAACCCTTCCGACAAGCTCTTATAGCCTTAACTGCTGAAATTATAGGATGTCGCTTCTTACTAGGCTTGTAGACATTACCTTGATATGTCTTATCTGATTTCCCGGGTATTTTAAAGGTCACTCTCTTTTCTCTACAATCCAGGTGGACAAAATTCTCGGATAGCCAATCTATCCCAAGAATCACATCAAAATCTGAAAAGTTCAAAACCGTAAAGTCACTCTTGCAACAATACTTTCCAACTCGAACCTCTACCTGAGGTATCAACTTGGTTACCTTAGTCACTTTTCCTAAAGGTGTTGTTATCTCCAAAGTGTTTCTTAAAGGTTCCATTGGTAAGTTAAGCTTCTTAGCTACCTTAGTTGACACAAAGGTGTTAGACGCTCCCGTATCAAACAATGCCGTAACTGCTAAGTTTTCTAGAATTATTGTACCTAGGATGTGAATTAATTTATTTAAATACAATACAACATGATTTAAATCGTGCTATAAAGTACTCTAATAAATCACAATAAACCAAAGGTACCTGAAATAACATTGTCATCTGGTTCAGCCATCTCGGCATCCACTGCAAACACTCGAACTGGGCGACTTGGGCCGCCTTTCCCATTTCCTTGTCTCGGAATATTCGAGCTCCCTTTGGTTGGACACATCTTGGAAAAGTGCCCTAAATCTCCGCAGTAGTAGCAGCCGCCTGAACTAGCCTTACATTCACCTGAGTGGTTCATGTTGCACTTAGAGCATAAAGGTGCTCCGGTTAGAGGTTTACTCGCTGCAGGGGCTGTTGTCTTCTTTAAATTTTGTTGCGGTGATCCCCGGCTATTACCTTGACTCGTGCCAAAATTCCTCTTATTCCCAATAACAACTGTGGCCTTCTTCCTGAAGGTCTCAACTTCCAAGGCCTTATTCAACAATTCACTCATATTCTTGGCTGTGAAACCCAACATACCCGATCGTATCGATAGGCTAAGCCTTCCTTGTAAAGGGCCATCTTTCTTTCTTCAACCTTCATCAACTCGGGGTAGAATCTCCCCAACTCGTTAAACTTGTTGGTGTACTTGCGATACTTGTCATGTATGTAATTACCCCGCTTAAGCTTTATAAACTGACTTGCCATGTCCGTCTGCACTGTTTCTGGAAAATACTCATTATAAAACATGGCCTTAAAGCTTTCCCAGTCTGTCACTTTCCCATTGCTACTCTGTATATCGTCAATCCAAGCTTCAGCTGCACCCAAAAGGAAACTAACAGCTAACTGTGCCATCTCAGGTTCAGGAACATGTATATTCTTGCAAGCCTTCTCGAAGCCTCTTAACCATTCCTCAGCCTTTGAATGCTCGACATTCCCAAAGAAGTCTTGAACTCTGTTTCTTCTCAACCTCGTATACCAGTCAATTGGTGGTGCTAGCTCGAAAACCGGCCTAACTGGTGGGGCTGGCGGATAAACTGGAGGGTATCCATAAGGTATCTCTTGCTGCTGGTACTGGTGTTGGTGGAAACCGTAGGGTGGGTAACCAAAGCCTTGTTGATGGTCAAAACGGGGTGAGAGTGGTACAGTAGGTCGAGGAGTGTGGCCCACAGGAGGAGGGTAAAAGGTCTGATGTTGCTGATGATGGAAAACTGGTGGCGAGGGGTGGCTCACCGGTGGAGGGTAAACACTCACCGGAGGTGGGTAAATACTAGTTGCTTGGGGGTACGTGGACTGGTGGAATGTCTCCCACTACAGTGACTCGTATAGGTGCTTCTCCTGGTTCTCCATAGATGTAGTTGTACCTTGGTGGAGGGTAACTTACTGGTGGCGGTACTAAACCCGCTGGAACGTCACTTACCAAGGAAAACTGAACCGAACTTCCCACATGCCATTGTGGGTGTTGCTCCTGATGGGGTCGCGGTGACAAACTCCGCTGAGATCGTGGTGTAGGGGTTGCAGTATGAGGGGGTGGAGTGGGGCTCGGATGAGGTGAAGAATTCTGCATCACGAAACCGCCTCTAACAACTGGTGTAGGACTCTCTCGACGTACTCCTGAAGCTTCTGCACCCGCTCCGGTTCTCGTGAACACCATCCTGATGATCAACGGAAACCAAAACGTTACTAAGAGGTCTAAAGAGAACTTATCTTAATAGAAAGAAAACCTAAAAGACGCTTCTCTCTGATACCAACTGTAACGCCCCGTTCCCGGACACCGAGTCCTTATCCGGAAATCGAAACGTTCGGCACGCATAATATTAAATAAATAATATTACACGTAAGCCTCTACTACGTCGTATCAAATAAAAGCAAACGGAAGCTAAAAAGACTCGGGTAATTTTTTTTTCAAGTAACCAAGAATAGAAATAAAGAACTAAAGAGGAAATGTAATATCATTACATCCGAAACGAAACCAACGAATCCAAAGTGTACGAATTCCAAAGTACTAAAAGTAAACTACTAGTTCCAATAACCCAAATCTATGAAATAAACGTAAATAAACAAATAATAAACAAGGTCTTCAACTCCGGCGTCCTCAAACGTCGTCATCAAAGTCCTCCTCGAACTCCTCATTTACCTGTTCGTTCTCTCCCCCAAACACATAAATAAACATGCATTTGAGGTAAGTACATTTGTACAAAGTAAGAAGTAGAAGCTACAATATAATTAAGGTTTATTATTAAAAGATTTGCCTTACTGAGACCGACTCGATCTAGGGTTCACTACATGCCCATCGACACGTCGTGACTATACGTTTCTAACTTAGCTTATCTTTGTTACATCATTACTCAAGGACACAATGCATGGTGAAAATTCCACCACGAGATATACTTGCCAACTACGGTGATTAGCACCGGTAGTCCCGGGATCTCCCCGGTATGCATATACGTTCGATGGATTTCCTCCACTACCCTTCACCTTTTGAGCCGTAGCGTTGTCCACCTTTTATGAACGTATCACATCGCCGATTTGAATCGGTGCCTAACCAAGAATAGATGACGTTTTAGCTTTTACTACACTTATGTAATTATTAATGTGAATTAACTAGTCACCTAAGTGTTTTCGAATAATACTCACCTTATCGCTCTACTCCCTCACTTAGACAACTAGACATCACATCCTCCTATCAATTACACGTACAATGATGAACCCTAGTTCATCAAAGCACAAGCCCTTTCATGCCCTTCCGACGGATCCGAACTTCAACTCCCTTTAAGAGTACATTCGGTGTTTTAACTGAACGAATCAGAAACTCAATCGGGGCTTGTTCATATTTAATTAGTGCTATTTTATCATGAATTAAGGTTTAAAATTCAAAACATAGCTTAAAACAACATTATATAGAAAACTGGGGCAATGCGTGCGCATTACTCTGGAATGCGTATGCATTGAACCTGCTGCACTTATTCTAAGCAGTCATGTATCATGAATGCGTGCGCATTGCTAGCCAATGTGTACGCATCCTACGCAGAAAAAGCCCTAAAATCTTTTTTCAACCCTTAACGATCTCTACTCGAATCTAAACATCTTGCACATGAATTATAGCGAAAAAAACAAGTAGAAAAACATGTCTTTTAAGATCCGAAACAAAACTTAATCCTTAAACATCATCTAAGCTTAAAACTTGATACAATATGCATCCAAAACATGATCTATTCTACTCTAAACCACAATTAGATTGTAGGAAGAGCTTATTACCTTTAGCAAGCTTATTCCAACAGCAAAAGTCAGAAAAAACAGCAGCTAAAACCGATCTTTCTCTTATCAAAGCTTCAACTTTCTGCAATCAAAACGTTGCCTTCTTCACAACGATTCCGGCGCTCTACTCTGATCTGAAAACCGTCAAGAATTGCTTTAACAGCCGATTGAAAAACTCTCAGCCCTAATTTTTGCTCACACACGCAGAGAGATATTTTGGAGGTGGAGAAAATCTGATTTCTATTAGGTTATAAGAATTGTGGGGATTTATTTTCCTTAAATAACAAATCCCAAAAAAAAAGATAAAGATCTTATTATCTTCTTTTATCATAAGATAAATCCCAAAAAAAGATAAAGATCTTATTATCTTCTTTTATCATAAGATAAATCCCAAAAAAAGATAAAGATCTTATTATCTTCCTTTATCATAAAAAAAATCAGATTCCTCTTTAAATATATACATATATATCTCGATATATATATATATATATATATATATATATATATATATATATATATATATATATATATATATATACTTAAACTCCGAATAAAAGGAACCGAACCCAATATTTCGTTTTCGCAAAATGACACGTCCGTCTTTTCCCGAAAATCGGAATATTACATTTTATGTAAAATTATCGGATTATTATAGATGAAAGGTGCGAATATAACTTTTATGGGGGCGAAAAAATAACATAACATATATATAATATTGTATTTTCCGGATCCCAATGGTTGTGTCAACAACTATCATAATATATTTCGTATTTCTGATTACTAGTCGGATTTCCTTTTTGGCCTACAAGTTCTCTAGGTGTGGTGAATCTATTTCTGGGCATGGCTTTAACGACTTTAATTAGCAGTATAAGAAAACGGGTTTACAGCCAGTAAGACGAAGAGATGTTGCTATAAATCAAGAAATAGCCCGAGTAAGAAGCATACTACATTTGTGCCTTAACCATAAGCTTTTAACATAGTCTGCCCGATCGATACGACCTTGACCAATATTACCCATATGGTACTGAAACTAGATTCTAGGGAGAAGAAATGAAAGTAGATGTATGAGACTGCAAGAGAACCCTATCGGCAGGATTAGACCTAGATGCCCTTAGAACAGCACACTTGGCTAGCCGGGGGTAGTCGATCTAAATCACGATTAATGAGTCTTACATCATAATTAATAAAATCAAAATATTTATGTCACTTATTATAATACAATCGTTATGACAATAGCATTTTCACGTGGTTAAAGATATAAACACCTATGGGATAAATAGTATTGAGCCTTTTATTTCCGCCACCAAGACTTTAACCATATATTATAATACTTGTGCAACATGTACATCAATGGATCTTTGAAAATTGATCCTAAAGATTAACCATTGGAAAATTTTATTTTGAAATCAATAATCGATTTTTAAAATATCGATTTAGTGTGACGCATGCAAGTATATAATGATGCTATATAAAATTGGTATAAGACTTTTGTCTGCGTTTTATCTCAACTAAATAATAGCTTAGTTGTTGTTCTTATTATTATTATTATTATTATTATTATTATTATTATTATTATTATTATTATTATTTAATAATAATAGCTTAGTTGTAATCGTTATCATTGTATGATTTTTTAATACAAGTTTTTTTTTTGAGAAACTTTTTTAATACAAGTTACAAAGTTGAATTCAGCTGTGGATGTACATTTTATATATTATTTATTTTGATTAAATTGACATCTTCTTTATATCTCGGTTGTCGGGTTATTTCCAATTTTGTCCTCTTTCTTATTGGGAATGTTTGACAGATTTATTTATAAAAATGTTGCCCAAGTATTTCAAACTGTTATTTATTATTTTTTTATTCATAGAATTTCCCATGAGTTCTAAATTCAAAGTGATTTTAAAATAATAATAATAATAATAATTTAAAGTGATTTTTCTTCCGCCACGTGTGGGAAAAACCATTATCAATGCACAACTATATGTCCCTAAAAAAAATGCACAACTATATCATTAACAAAAGAGTAATGTTTTCGCTAAAAATACTCTGATACAAAGAACGTCATAATCTGATGTGACATTGGGTTATCTAATGATATTTAAATTCGGGTCTCATTTCCACACAACAATGATCTCAATGATATATTTTTTTTTCGGTACAGATCTCAATGATATATTATATTTGTGACCATTTTTTTTTTAATCTAAATGATTATGACAGTAATGTGAATTTATTTAATTTTTTTTGGAAAGTTTCACATCGAATATATTAAATTAAAAAGACCAAAAGATCACCATATGGTTATAAGAAACAACACTAGATTTCTCTTGAATGAATTTTTGTCATTCTAAAATTATTAGTGTTTTTCTCTTTAAAAAATTCGAAATTATTAGTGTTTTTTGTTCCTTGCTTTGTCCTACTGTTTTGTATGTTTGGATTTTGATTTTAATGTGTAAATAAAAGGATCCTTTTCAACCATAAAAAACAAACAAAAAAAAAATCCTTTTCAAAGTTAGATTTAGTCTAGGGTTTAGATATAAAAAACATTTCTCTGTTCCTAATACAAAGTACATCTCTTTTGATTTAGTCTACGCTTTAGGTATGAAAAATATTGTTCTATTTATATAAGGGAGATTGAGAAAAAGGACAGAAAAGATTACAAAATTAATAAATATGATACATTTTTTTTAGTTGCAAAAAAGATAAAAAATTTCAGACGGACAAGAATACCCTTTTAAAAGGAACGTGCGCATGTCTTCAGTTTATTCCGCTTCCTTCAGGTTTGGTGTTGTTTGTTTGTTTGTTTTTTTTTTCAAACATCCGTAACTTTTGATTTATAACTTCGATCATCGAAATTTTTTTACCAAAATTCATTTTTTTTTTGGCTCTTTAATTTGAGCCCAAATACGATACCCTTCCGACGTAATTTTGAAAGCCGAAAAAATATTTGCATTAACCGGAGCGTTTTTCTTATAAACGACCGTACTTTGATTTAGAACACCGATCATCAAAATTGTTTCACCAAAGTTCATATTTTTTTATCTTCATTTTGAGACCTCATTTGATACCTTTTCGACGTAGTATTTGAAAGCCGAATTTCATCGCAGCATTTACACTAACACAAGATCGCATCGCAAACAATGATCGTGCACTTAATTCAAGTGACTACTTCAAGGCACATATATCTGGCTCATATAAGGCTCATTTAAGGCTTAATTCAAGGGACACAATATCATATCTGGCTCATATAAGGCATACAATATCACTAACGGTATCAGTAAACAATATCAATATCATTATCAGTAAACAGTATCAGTATCAGTATCAATAAACAGTATAAGGCTCATTTAAGGCTTAATTCAAGTGACTAATTCAAGGCACACATATCTGGCTCGTATAAGGCTTAATTCAAGGGACACAATATCATATGCAACGAAGAGAAGAAGATGAGAATGCTCATTTTGTAAATGACTTTGTTAACAAACAACACAGTACTAATTCAAGTCTCTTATTGACTAAGGCAAAACCAAACAACAGAGATGTGCATATACAATCGAATGTCAATTTCCAAATTTTATGTCGGTCCTCATATATAAATGGATCTGATTTGTAAACTCGTTTTGGACCTTTTTGCTCGATTTCTTACTTTTTTTCTGCTTCTGTTTCATTTGAGCAAGGCCAGCAGCAATGACCTTGACGTTACCAATAATAGCAAGAATAAGCTCTAGGTTTGTACATGCCTTCATCAGTTCCTTCTCTCTGCTTGTTGCATCTGACATGTGCCCAAACAAGTTCATCGCTGTCTTTGCGGCTGCACAAAAATTGATTAGTATCATTGCATCAAATTGATCAGTATCATTGAACTAAATATTTTTCTTTCCGGCATTTCATCGAGCAGCTGGCCGTCACCACACCAAGCAAATAAATTATGTGCAATTAGTGGCGACAGAAGCTTTTAAACAGAAACGGAGACAGCACAACAAAATTACGGTTGCTATTGTTCAATTATATATTCAAATTCAAGAAAAAGAAAATTAAAGGACGGTGAAAGTGTTCAAACCGGTGGAGCCACGGTGGTAAAGGCCAGGACGGTGAAAGTGTTCTTCATTCTGGGTAGCTTTAAGAAGAACAATTCAACAAGACACTCAAAGCTTTTAGTCCTTGTTCTCTCAAGTCCTTCAATTCCCTCAACAACGACTCTGGAATCACTTCTTCATCATCAATTGCCTTCTTTATTTCTTAAGGATCTTATGAAAACGACATTCCTCGACCCTTCAAAAAATGACGATCCTTTGAAAAAAATATGGCGTTGAAAGGAAATCATGGCGGATGTTGTTGTAGATGAAAGATTATCGAGCATTCGATACGCAATCGAGGGGGTGGGTTAGTGGGGAAGAAAGGACGGGGATGATGTTGCATCGCCGATGAAGCATAGCAGCATGTCAGAAAATGATTAACTGAAAATAGTGTTGAAAGAATAAGGGTATAAGTCCGGTGGAATTTATTTGTCCTTAATGTAACTAAAAAATTGATGCTGGATTAGCACTTAATTTAGGGGAAAAAAGTGGACTATAAAACTAATTTTTCCTTTATATAATACAAGTATTTGTTTGATTTTATCTCTAAGTCATTATATTTATTTGCCTTCTAGTCTATTTGAATAACCTAAAATGTCACATTCAAAGAATGAAGATAGTGACACAATCACCGAGATCCAGACTTCTAATTTATTAAGGGAAACTTGAAGAAATATGTTTGAAAAGTAAATGTTTGGAAAAAAATATCGCTCGACTACGCGCGCGTACGCGTTCATGCGCGCGCGATCTTCGTGCGGCACTCATGCGGTGGAAGCGAGATATTTTTCAAATGTTTACTTTTCAGACATATTTTTCCAAACTTTAACTTTTCGGACATATTTCTTCAAGTTTTCCTTTATTAAAACGATATATTTTTTGTTGTTAATTTAAAAATAAAAACACCATTAATTTCATCATTATATCTTCGAAGTTTCTCTGGTGCATCTGCTGATAATTTTTTATGGATCCGTCACTGTTTTGTAATGTATCTATCAAAACCATCAATTACCAAATATGTAAGAATCATTTTTTTTAATCTTAAGAATAAAGGAAATAAAAAAAAAAAAAAAGTATGATAAAGATGTCAATGGTAGTATTTCAAAACAAGTTATTTGGAGAAGAAAAAGGGGGAAATAAATTCCAAAATGGCAGCCCCAAGTCAAATAAAGTGAATATTCTTATGAAACGGGAGAACGAAAGGAACAAGAATTTTTAGATTTTCAATATCTAGAAGCCAATTTTATCTTTGAACACGTCTGTCACGTCCTCCTCTTTCTTTTTTAATAATGTTCTTGTCACTTGCATACATATATATATATATACTAGTGGCTGCAACGTGCTTTGCACGTTTTGGCCCTCGGTTTTTTCCGATGATACGTGTAGTACGGTAGAAACGCAAAGCGTCGTTTAATAGTGTAATACATGCATTGGACATGCAATGGAACAAAGAATAGTCTATGCTACCTGCCTATTCTTCACATCCATCTTCTTCCCGCGAAGTGCGACATGGATATTTTCACATACCCGGAAACTGGTCCGAAGAAAAATCACTATCAATTCCAAGAAATACATTCCTACTTGTGTTTGATAGCTACAAACAATTAATGGATAAATCACAAACCGGCAAAGATCACGATGCCATGTGGGCACGTTCTCGTATGTCAGCCAAGCTGTGACGTCAAACATGATGATGGCACATTGTCTGTGGATGTTGCAGCAAAGACGAGACACATCACATACTTTCTAAACATCAGACAAACTCAAGCTATATGTAATAGCGTAGACAGGCAAGCATAAGCTAATATAAAAAAAAAGTTAAATGAAAAGGGTATTTCTAAGTTAAATTCTTATTCCCCTGGACAAGCAATTCCAATTCAAGGCATGACACAACACACACATGACTAAACATAAACCTCTCAACTTCTATCCACCCATCTGACATATATAAGGAGCAAGCAATTTAACAAGTGAACATGTGTGTGTTTTGCAATCTAGAGATGGTTATCAGCACATTGAAAGTCTTGTCACATGATTTATTTCATACCTTAACAGATACAGATGGCGAGGGATCATCTGCACCTAGCCACCATCTTCTTGAGATTATGACATTCATCTACTTTCTTAATATGACTGAAAACCTCAGAAGCAACATTTACGTAGAGACAAAAGTTGTAGGAAAACAGAGCACATATATTAAAACTCATTTTAAGAAGAAAAATTTATACTTCAAAGTGTGGGAGGATGTAGAGGATGGTGCGAATCATGTAAAATAAAAATAAAAAAGAATTAGCATCAGTTTCTAGGATCTTATATCATAATGTTTCCACACAATACAACAATGTTAAGCTTCATGCATACCTTAGTTGTTTCTTCACAAAACTTAATGACAGTTCAGAGACTCTAGTAGTAGCCATGAAGAACCGTGTAGGCCCACAAATGAAGCTTCCTCGATGTATTCATATGAAGAATGTAGACTTCATCTATACCAGGTTGAATATGCGTTTCTGAAGCTAACTGTGACGGAACAATATAAAGATTTATATCAGCTAATGTTACAAGCCAATCAAGAGGATTTTCAAAGAAAATGATGTAAAGTACAAATAAGCTTGCGTACATGACATTGTACTTGGTAAAATGCAAATGAAGCAGTCAGTCGTCATGACAATCAACACGCAAAAAGCTATAAACACACCCACGGGTGCAAGACAAGATAGCATCCAAGAAGAAGAAAAAGGACCTCAACATCATTCACTCCAAATGACATCAAGCCTTGCCAAGCTGAGGTACAAGTCTCATAGCCTTCTGAGCCAGATATCCTTGCTTTAGTTCCTATTAATAACAAGAAAATAAGTTCATTGCTCTACGATTTACCCTAGTGTTGGAGGTAAGAGTTATTTAGGGGGTGTGCAGGTGCATTGCAACACATATAGTGCCATGTTTTGAGAATGAGAACACTGGAGAGAGTTGATCCATTCAAACAACCGAACACAAGAAGAATGTTGTTTAGCAAGGTAGCACAACTAATCTCTTTAAACACACAAAAGCATGGAAAATGCTGCTTAATATCTGTTATACATATATAACCTCTTTCACCCTTTATGTATGTGTAAAAGCATGTCTGTTTCTTTTAAAATAAGCAGAGGTTAAATACAATTGTGTTTAGGTAAAGTTCATCCATTGAAAGAGGATATGTATGATCACAAGAGGTAGTACAATCATAGTTATACCCTAAGCATAGACCATGATTGCCATGGGATAATACAATGTAGCTAATACAATACATCTCCAAGTCACTTTCATCGACTCTTTGTTAATCTTTTTATCATTTATTCTCACTATTTATTTTGGATTCATCAAAAAGGCCGACTTTGTCCTTTTCCCTCCTAAAAATATACGTTGGTCTCGCCTACTTACAAGTTACAAAACAGCAGAGCGTATATCACCTCCACCCCATACAATCTCTCCACGACTAAGAAAAGTTCAAAGATGATCATGAGAAAGAAAACTCGGATCAACCGTAAAATCGATCCGACCGTGCGGAAAATCTTATAGGATTTTACTACGTTTGATCTCAATGATCAAGAACTTCTTTCCCTTTTTTCAATAACATGTTACATTTCATTTGATTTCTTGATTAGTCCCTTTTTAACAATATGTGAATTTTCGTGGCACCCCGTAAGAGGATTTGAGAAAAGTGGTTATGAACTTTGGCAATAGATCATCTGTTGGGGATAGCAACCCAAGCAAGATGGTTATCAAGGCAAGATTATTGCTTCTTTAAATAGAATCACTTACAAATGAATTCGAGTTCTTCTCGGTCGAATATCCAAAATGTCGGCATCCTTCACCTTTTTTGCTAAATTTAAAATCAAGTAACAAATTTATTCGAATCCACCAAAGATCGTTGCATGTTACAAATTCTAGTTAATAGAGAATTCCAAAATTTAGAATCTAAAACTTACTTTAATTAGCAAATCACACCGCTGAGTGGACTACCATGACATCCGCAACACAACCCTCCTTCGACTGTTTCAATGTGTCTTCTTTTACGCCAGAGAATTAGAAAACTAATCAACAGAGACGTTTATTCTCATTCTCACAAGAAGGGAAAAAAAAACTGGGGAAAAAATCAGGGAAAAACAATCCTTTAAACTTATGGATAAGTGAGGTGCAGCCATAGGAGTTCTGTAAAAAAAAATCAAGATATCGTGATTTTATCAAGTGAAGCACATGATTATTAGTCTAGTACAGGAACCAGAACAGATAATTTGTAAAGTGTGCACCTTGAACTCACATAATTCAAATAGACCATTAAAGTTGCATCATAAAAAATCACTGAGAAATTGACAGAAAACGTTAACTGCCCCACAACAACGGATGGAAGATCACACTAAGGGATGAGAGAGCTTTACCGGTAACACCGTAGTGGAAGGGTAGTACAAAATCTTTGAATACATTAATCCAATCAAAATCTCCATTACCACCACCTTGATTCAACAAACAAACGGGAAAGTCAATCCAGTTCATCAACCAAGCAACATTCAGACGGAAAAGAGAGGGGAATAAGCAAAGAAATTAGTTGCATACCATCTCTGATTAGCTTTTGTAAATCGGTTGTCATGACATATTAACATCGCTTCTCGAAATCAAAGAAACATAAAACCCATCAACTTTGTGAAATCGTTGTATTGTGTATGGTGTGTAACGTAGGTCAGCTTGCCCAAAGTTTAATGGAAAACCCCCAAATTCTCGTAAATGCTTTTGTCTTACCCACAAACCGATTTACTTTTCTCTCGTATTTCATTAATTTCTATACAATGTTGCAATGCAAGGAACCCCAAAAACAAAGTAGCGAGAACCGTAGAGGAAGAGAAGAGAGTAGAAGAAGCCAATTAAGAAACAAAATTGAAAGAACCACACCTATTACCAGGCGAACAACACCAGAGAAGCATTTTGGTCAAATTTTAAATAGGCGAAAAACTAACCCGGAACCTAGCTTTGTTATTAGTAGGATTCGAATGTGTAGTTCCCAAATCCACCGTTCGTGAAGTATATATCCATCGAAGCGTACGAAGCGTCGATCCGGCAACCTCATCGCAATCGACGTTCTTTTGTCGTTTCTCTTCCTCTTATACATTCTCGCAAAGACATTAGAAGAAAATGAATATTTTACGCCGGTGGTTCTCAAGGCTAGAAGAAAATGGATATTTTGAGCCTTTGATGGGTATGAAAGGCGAGGCGGTGGTGGGAGGGTGAGCAAAACACACACCTGGCTACCATTTAGGAAGCGGTGATGACACGTAGGGAGAAGAGGTGGAGTATACGTATAAAAATAAAAATAAAAATAAAAATAAAAATAAATAAAAACACAAAAGGACAAAAGAAATGGTCGTCAAGGATGCAGATTTAATATGCATACTACTATATATGATATATATATCAATGAGGGTCGAAGTGATCTCGCCACGTGTCATCTCTTAATTGATCAAATATTAAATGAAGACATAAAAACTATAACATTAAAGGCCATTAGCCCCACTTCGCGCCTAAGGGCAGATCCGAACCCCAGGTGGGAGATCGGGCCCACTCCCCCGACCACCGCAGGTCCGCTAGGTCACAACGGATATGAGCCAGTGCAGTTCGGGCCGAAACGGTCTGGGAGGCTCGACGCAGGTTGGCCAGAGCCTCCTTTATATGATAATTAGCCTACGCTTATTAGATAATTATGGAAAGATCCTAAAGATCCTTTACCCATTAAGACTCTGATTTTGATATTTAATATATCCATAATTATCCCTAAATTATAGGGATTTACTCGTGATTATCTTTAGGGAATAAGAATACAAATCATTGTACAACAAGGAAAGGGGTGAGACGCCCCTTATAAACAACCCCTAAGGAGCTACGGAGACTTGATTCCTGAACAATGA
This sequence comes from Gentiana straminea, assembly GCA_036785695.1. NCBI lineage: Eukaryota > Viridiplantae > Streptophyta > Magnoliopsida > Gentianales > Gentianaceae > Gentiana > Gentiana straminea. The sequence continues at coordinate 1,678,664 of JAVUPR010000412.1, read as the reverse complement.
CAGGATACGTAGGCAACTTGAGAAAATAACCCAGGCTGAGTCTAAAAATCCCCCCAAAACCATCCCGTTTTACATATTGTTCTAGGGCTTATTCTTGAGTTAATTGTCACTAGGAGAAATATGGCCCGGATTTATTCATAGACGAAATTCAACATCGTCAATTGGCGCTGGAAGGAGGCCCTCCTACTAACAGTTATTCAAGATCAAGATCATCTAGCCACCAAAAAAGAATAACAAGAAAACACCATGGGGGAAACCGCCAACGATAGTGGTAAAAACGCTGGAGAAGGGGTGGCAGCAGATCCCACCACCGCTAACCAGCCTCAGCAAGGAGGAAAAATCGCTTTGAATCCGGCACAACAAGCGCTGGTGGAACAACCAGCTGTTGTTGATGGATCGGCCCTATAGGCCTTTATTCGGGTAGCAGTCCTAGGGAAGGATCTAGGAGATCCTCAGAGGCTAATTCTAATGGCAGGACCATTCCACGGAGTCAGCATGCCAGGAATCTCCGCAAGATATACGTCTAGGACAGGTTCCAGACTTTTATATATTATTTTCTTTTAGCTATAAATTTTTGTTTTTTCCGTTATGTATGATGATTTTATAAAAGTTTGCAAATGACAAACTCCCTAAGTCTGTAGGACAGACGATCAGAACTGAGCTGCAGGTCGGACTCAGAAATTTTGCAAATGACAAAATCCTAAGTCTGCAGGACAGACAATCATAACTGAGCTGCATGTCGCACTCAGAAAGTTTGCAAATGACAAACTCCTTATGTCTCAACCGAGATGTCGCACTCGACGATCGATCGAACCGAGCCGTTGTGTCGGACTCAGAAAGTTTGCAAATGACAAACTCCTTAAGTCTACATGACAGACGATCAGAACCAAGCTGTAGGCCGGACAACCCGAGGTCCACACGACACCTCTATAAAGCGGTAAAATTGCAAAGCAAGGATGCATATCAACTAGCAAATTCAAATGGCAGGAACATTCCACAAAGCTGGCATGCAAACAATCCCTGCAAGCTTTACATCTGGGACATGTTCCAAATTCAATAAATTATTTTAATTTACCAGTATTATTTCAATAATATATTTCTCTTTTTTTGTCTATAATACGTAACGGCTTAAGATAAAAGCTTTAAGTCTGCAAGACAAACAACTGAGCTCCGCAGGTCGGACTCAGTCTATTCATTAAGTCTGCAAGACAGTCAACTGAGTTGCGCAGGACGGACTTAACAAAATTCAAAAATTTGCAGGTCAGACTCACTATCCGACCTTTGCAGGCTGGACTCAAATAAAAAATCATACAAAAAGCTAAGTATGCCATCCAAATTCTGTTAGTTAAATGCGTAGCATACTGAGGGGCAAGATACCCCACCAAGAACCCAAAAAATTAAGTCTGCTGGCCAGACTCAAAAAATAAAGTATGCCTCCAGACTCAAAAATTAAGTCTGCTGGCCAGACTCAAAAAATAAAGTCTGCCCTCAGTCTCAAAAAAAAATTAAGTCTGCTGGCCAGACTCAAAAAATAAATTCTGCCCTCAGACTCAAAAAATAATATTTGCATGACAGACTCAAAAATAAATTCTGTCTGGTAGAGTCAAAAAATAAAGTCTGCAGGTCAGACTCAAAAAAAAAAAAAAAAAAAAGATATGACAGACTCAAAAAATTAAGTCTGTCTGAGCATACCCCAAATAATCAAGTATGCAGGTCATGCTCCAAAAAATTGAGTCTGCCTGAGCAGACCCCAAAAAATTAAGTCTGTCTGAGCAGACCCAAAAAATTAAGTCTGCAGGACAAACTCCAAAATTGAGTCTGCTTGAGCAGACCCCAAGAAATTAAGTCTGCCTGAGCAAACTCCAAAAAATATAAGTCAGCAGGGCTGACAAATTGAGCTCCGCAGGTCGGACTCAACAAAAAATATAAGTCAGCAGGGCTGACAAACTGAGCTCCGCAGGTCGGACTCAGCAAAAAAAAATATAGAATGTATATTAATAAAATATATAAGTCAGCAGGACTGAAAACTGAGCTCCGCAGGTCGGACTCAGCAAAAAATATAAATGAGCAGAGCTGACAAACTGAGCTCCGAAGGTCAGACTCAGCAAAAAAATATAGAATGTATATTAATAAAATATATAAGTGAGCATGGCTGACAAACCGAGTTCCGCAGGTCGGACTCAACAAAGAATATAAGTCAGCAGGGCTGAAAAACTGAGCTCCGCATGTCGGAATCAGTAAAAAAAATAGAATGTATATTAAAAAAATATATAAGTCAACAGGACTGACAAACTGAGCTCCGCAGCCAGCAAAAAATATAAGTCAGCATGGCTGACAAATTGAGCTCCGCAAGTCGGACAACAAAAAATATAAGTCAGCAAGACTAACAAACTGAGCTCCACAGGTTGGAATCAACAAAAAATATACAATGTACATTAGTAAAATATATTGGTTAGTAGGGCTGACAAAATGAGCTCCGCAGGTCGGACTCAGAAAAAAATATAAGTCATCAGGGCTGAAAAAGTGAGCTCCGCAGATCGGACTCATCAAAAAAGAAAATATATAAAATATATATAATAAAATATATAAGTCAGCATGACTGACATACTGAGCTCCGCAGGTCGGACTCAACAAAAAAAATATAGAATATATATTAATAAAATATATAAGTCAGCAGGACTGCCGAACAGAGCTCCGCAGGTCGGACTCAGTAAAAAATATAAGTCAGCAGGGTTGACAAAGTGAGCTCCGCAGGTGAGACTCGGTAAGTTTGCAAAGGACAAACCCATTAAGTCCGCAGGTCGGGCTCCACAATGTTTGCTGGTCAGACTCATCGAACCGAGTTCCGCAGGTCGGACTCAAAAGTTGGTAAGGACCAACTCATTAAGTTCGCAGGACGGACAGAAACTTGAGATCTGCAGGTCTGACTCAGTCAAAATTATTAGGTCTATAGGACATACCAACTGAGCTCCACAGATCGGACTCGGTCAAATTTATTAAGTCTGCAAATCAAACTCAGAAAATTAAGTCTACCTGAGACTAAAAAAAACTACGTCGGTAGGCCAGACTCAAAAAAAATCTGCCAGAGCCGACTTCCAAAAATTACGTCTGCCTAAGCAGAATCAAGAAAATTAAGTCTGTCTGAGCTGACTCCAAAAAATTTAGTCTGTAGGTCAGACCCAATTAATTAAGTCTGTGATGATACGGAACCTGACACGGTCCCATTATCCCCGGTCAACTCGTCGGAAGACATAAGTCAAACTCTTTCCCTGTACATGACCGCGCTACGTCGCCAACTACTTGGCCATCCCGCCAGCATCTTCAGCATAAGGGGACCGCCCCGCAGCACGGCGGGCCCATTTATATGAGAAACTCCGCCGCTTAATGGAAAGTTCATAAGCTTAGATAGAATGCGGGGTCAATCGCCATCCGTCGGGCATCGACACCGCTAGCACGAGTAGTCTTTTACGCCTTTATCCTTTCCCTATAAATACCCCCACTATGACATTAATGAAGATATAGAACAACTTTTGCGCATTTATTTCCATGAGCACTGTTGCATCTCTCTTTCTCTCGTTTATTGCTTTCATATCACTACCGTGAGTCCGCCACCAACCTCGATAAACTCCACCGTCCGACGGCGATAACCTCATTGATCGGAACACCACGAAGAGGCCGGATATCCCACATCCAGGCCTACCTGACGGGAACGGACCCGTCAATTGGCTCCGTTGCCGGGACCGATTTCTTCAAAGGATTCAACACCTTCGTGCCCCCCATAGTTTCTTAGCTCGTTCCGATCTCCGTCACCCTTGTATAACAGGTTTTTTATTCCAGTTTATCATCATCAAATCGGTTACCTTTGTCTTCACAGTCCGTGGAAAAATAGCTCATGTGTTTGTGTAGACTATCCCAATCTTGCGTTTGAAGATTCACCACTATTGGGATAATCTTATATGAACCGCTAAGAAACGGCTGTGGTTAGCGTTTTTCTGATTTGAATGCGATCGGGACGGTGTGAACCCCATAAAATTCAGCTTGTAGCATATCGGTATCGGGATCGACGATTGCTTGTGGGAGGATAAAAGGTTCATCGGATGTTGCGTACATAAAATCGACGACGATCACGTCCGGCCACGTCACCTTAACTACTCTTTGAAAAGGATATCGAGTTGGCTTGTGTCGAGGCAATAATCCCACTTCCTACCTTGGAAAGCTTGTTGTCGACTTGTAGCGACCTCCCATCATGACTAATCCTTCGCCTAACCCCGTCACACCCAACCCGGCGAGAAAAAGCAGGTCGCCCCGCCGAGGTCGCATGAGAGCGACCCCGCCCGTGGAGCCGTCGATTTCGCGAGTTCTTAGAATTAAGAAAGAAAAACGCTCAATTAGAGGGCGAGCTCGCCCGAAGACAGTTAACACGAGGGGCCCGGACAAAGAGGCTCCCCCCCCGCTAGTTCCTAGCGAGGCCGATCCGGCAAAGATAAAGAGTTATGGTGAGTACGCGGCGAAAATGAAGGCGACCAACGAGATTTTAATCTCCGTCGGTCGCCCGCACTAGCAATTAATCCTCCCCCAACCATAGAGGGCATGAACGCCGGGCGTAACGTCATCGCCCCTCCGTGGAAAGGGCCAAACATGGGGGAAACAACGCGAGCTCAGCGTCACGAGCATCGAGGGGAAAGTGTGTCCTCCTCTCGGCATGGTGAAGACAGCCAAACTAGAGTATCGGCGCATGACCGCCTGGGAAAGCGTAGAGCTTTACCATCACCACCGAGAGATGAAGATAAAGGAACGCGAGGCAACGTCAGACGAAGACTGGGCCCCATCAATGAAAACCCCCGGGATATTATCCTAAGAAGAAGAGCACGGGCCGAAACAGAAAGGCTCGATAGTGACGAGGACGACGCCCACTCTCAGGGCGCACCTCGGACCCAGACCAACCAACGATTCGAAGACCTGAGGATGATGGTTCTGGAGATGAAAAAGAGTAAACGAGAAGAGGATAAGGAACCTAGCGCCGCTATGGATGCGCTTTCGGACTCGCTCATAGCAAGCCTACCGCGACGCCGAATATCTAACGTCAACATAACAGATTATCGTGGTAAGTCGGACCCGTACGAGTGGATAGCTTCGTTCGAGAGTAAAATGATGCTCGCTACTCGCCATAGCGCGGCTTGGTGCGTGGCTATGGTGGGTTGCATGAAAGATAGAGCCTCTACATGGCTTCGCAAACTGCCAGCCAGATCAGTGGCTGGGAGGACATGCGGACAAAGTTCCTGGCTGAATTCAAGACAGCGCATAGGCCTCGCAAAACCACAACTGATTTGTTTTTGATAAAACAGGACACTTGGGAATCCGCCCGGTCGTATTACGAGAAATTCGTCCAAGTTTACGATCAAACACGGGACGAGCCCGAACCCACGGTCATGATGGCATTTTTAACTGGACTTGTGGGCGGCGAGCTCAAGACACATTTGACGATGCATCCGCCGACCAACTTGAGGGATATGTTGGAGCAGCCCGGAAGTTTACTACCGTTGAGGTCGTCCCCACCGAAACCGGGGCCTTCAATCCGATCCCACGGCCCCGTCCAACGATACTCGAGGTCGATCCCCAAAGAAAGGGGGAGGTCATCAATCCGACAAGAGAACGGACGACCGTGATTTCAAGAGGCCACAAAAGTTCGACGCAAAAGATTACATTCCGCTGAATGCGCGACCGTCGGCAATCCTGAACGAAATCTCAGAACACATCCGGAAGCCCCGCGACAATCGTAGCGAAGACAGGGTTCGTAAAGCGGACAGGAGCAAATTCTGTGAGTTTCATAATTATCACGGCCATAACACAGATGATTGTTTTTCCCTGATAAGGATCATAGACAACATGGCCCGGGAGGAAAAACTAGATCGGTTCAAATTGGCGGCGGTGCCAACCGAGAGGCTCGTCGCGGCCCGGTATGAGCGCGAGCTTAATGTCATCCACGAAAGCCCGCCTAGCAACAACGGATAAAAGAACGGATCAACTCGATCAATGAATTTGGGCGTGAGCGGCCTAGAACCCCGCGACCGGATGAAGAGGCCCCGACTTTTACAAAAAGCGAGCTTAGCTTTGTTACGGGAGCAATGGAGATGCCCCTCATAATCAAAATTGGGATCGGCAAGTGCGGAGTTAACGAGTCCCGGTGGACACAGTGCCGCCGGAGACATTATCTATCTTGACCGCCTCAAGGGTTTGAACTTCACCGAGGCCAATCGAAACCATACCCGGGCTCGCTTGAGGGTTTTACCAACCATGAGGTAAAGGTTAAAGGAATGATCGACTCCGGAGGTCCGCATCGGAGACTTCGAGCCCTTCCGAACGTAAAAAATAGAATTCCCGGTGGTCGATCCGCGCCTCGCTACCACATGATCCTCGGGCATACCGCGATGCGCAAGTTTCAAATGGTGTCTTCCATTCCGCATCGAGAGGTCAAATTTTATACGTAAAATGGCGAGGATAGGGCGGGCGATTAGTCGACCACGGACTTATCTTGACCACTTGGCGAAATCAAAGGCGGGATTGAAAAGGGCACGAGAGCCCGAACTCCGAGGTGTGTCTTTGGGACGAGCTCATGTTACACCTCCCATCACACCAGGGACTAATCCCATCACGAATTCAATAGATCCGTTGGAAGAAGCTCTAGTGACGGTCGGTACGGCCGAGATCCCAAACACGGCCGAGCAAGTCAACCCTCGATAAAGCGAGTCCGTGGCCGAGTTAGAGGCGAGCGTTAATAAAAGAGCACCGGAAGCCCATCTCGAGCGGGGACAAGGCACGAACGCCCTCCGCCGCCTAAGAAACAGCAAAAGAAAATTGTATGCGACACACTGCAGATACGAGATGACCCGAGCATCGAAGCGGAAGGGGATCTCGTCAAGGTAATCATCAATGAGAGATACCCCGACCAAAAAATCAAAGTCGGGCGCACCTCGCCGATGCCGAAATGTCCGCGCCGATCAACGTGCCGAAAGAGAACCTGGAGGCCTTTGCTTGGGAGGTCACTGACATGCGAGGCGTCGACCCCGAGGTCGCACTCCACCGTCTTAACGTGAATCCCCACTTCAAGCCAATTCGGCGGCGGGCTCGCCAATTTTCAACCGCAAAGGAAGAGGTCATGAAAATTGAGATCGCAAAGCTACTTGCGGCGGATATCATTGAAGAAATACAATATCCCACTTGGTCGGCCAACGTTGTTATGGTTCGAAGCACAACGGCAAGTGGCGAATGTGCGTAGACTTCACCGACTTGAACAAAGCCTCGCCCCAAGGATCCCTATGAGCTACCCCGCATGTAGACGAATGGTAGATCGGATAGCGGGTTTTGAAATCCTCGCTTTCGTCGACGCCTACTCTGGATACCATCGTCCGTATGGCCGGGGACGAAAGACAACTTATCGCTTTCGAGCCGCGGGCGGCATGTATTACTACAAAATGATGCCCTTCGGCTCGAAGAATGCGGGTTCAACATTTCGAGAGGATGATCAACGGGGTTTTCCACACTCAAATCGGCCGCAATATGGAAGCTTACATAGATGACATGGTTATCAAATCCAAAGAAACGCGACCTCATAGCGGATTTGAGAGAAACTTTCGCGAACGTGCGAGCAAACAATATGAAGTTAAATCCAAGTCAAATGCACGTTTGGGGTCAAAGCCGGAAAATTCTTAGGCTTCATGGTCACACAAAGGGGTATCGAAGCAAATCCCGAGAAGATCGAGCCATTCTCGGACATGGCACCTCCAACGACGGTGAAGGAGGTTCGAGGTTGAATGGAAGGATAACCGCTCCGGGCGATTCATCTCGAAATCGCGGACAAGTGTCTCCCTTTTTATAAAATCTTGAAAGGCGGCAAGGGGTTTGAATGGACCGAAGAATGCACCGAAGCCTTCGAAGAGCTCAAGCGATACCTCGGTCGCCCCGCCTCTTTTAACAAGTCCTATTATAGGCGATCGGCTTTATTTATATTTGGCGGCCTCGTATAGGTCAATCGCCATTGCGCAGTTCTTATAAAAGAAGAGGGGACTCCCGAGAAGCCCGTTCAAAAGCCCATTTACTATGTCTCGAAGGCTCTCGATCCCGTAGAAGGTCGATATTTTAATGCGTAAAAAATTGGCTTACTCTCTTGTTATAGCGGCTAGAAAGCTCCGTGCATATTTTTCATCACACACAATCGTTGTACTATCGGATAGTCCGCTGCGTCAGGTTTTACATAAGCCAGACCTCGCCGGTCGTCTCCCGAAATGGGCAATTGAGCTCACGGAATTCGACATCAAGTATGAGCCTCGAAGGGCAATCAAGGCGCGTGCCCCGGCCGAGTTCATTCTTGAAGCAAGCTTTCGAGAGTCCTCGGCAACACAACCCGCTTCCCCTTCGACCGCTCGCCCGACAAACCGGCTCCTAGCGGCCCCACGAGGCCCGGCCCACCGTTGGCGCTTGTTCGTTGACGGCGCAAGCGGAATTGGAGCTTGCGGAGCCGGAGTCGTCTTGCTCGAGCCCGGAACGTCCGAAGAAATTGAGAAAGCGCTTCGCTTCGATTTCACGGCATCAAACAACCAAGCCGAGTATGAGGCGCTCATCGCAGCCTTGAACTCGCCCTTGCAATGAGAGTTGAAAACATACACGTCTTTTGCGACTCACACTGGGTTGTCAATCAAGTGAATGGAGGTTATAAGATTTATTGCTCAAAACTACAAGCGACATCGACCTGGTCCAAAAGTTACGTCGTCGCCCGGATATTGCGAGCTCTCTTATATACCACGTACTCGAATTTGAGGGCGTACTATTTATCCAGGTTATCCGACGCCGACGCGGCGCTCGCTCCCGACATCCCTCCGGAATACCTCGAGGAACCATCTATCAACGATGTGAGATCATGGATATTCAACACTCCTCGCGCGGCCGGATCGATGAGGTCAAGGATTATATCGAGCATGGGGTTTCGCCTTCGGACAAAATAGAGGCGAGAACCTTGGCTCGACGAGCGCGAGATATGTCGTTCAAAATGGGATACTTTACATGCGCTCTTTCTCCAAACCTCTACTCCGCTGTGTCCGGCCGGAGCAAGTAGAGGGTATCCTCCGTGAGCTTCATCAAGGAGTATGCGGCGGGCATCCACCCGTCGAACCCTCGCACAAAGTGGCGATCACCGCAGATACTACCGGCCTACCTTGTTGAGGGATGCGGATATATTTGTTAGGGAATGCGACCCTTGCCAAAGGTACGCGGATATACCCAGTGTTACCCTCCGTAGAGCGAGCATCGTCACCGCCTCATGGCCCTTCGAGATGTGGGGCATCGACCTCGTCGGTCCAATGCCTAAAGGGCGTGGCGGATGCGAGTACATAGTAGTAGCGGCGGATTATTACACGAAATGGACAGAGGCCAAGCCCTCAAAGAGATCACCACAACTCGGTTATCTATTTTCTTATGGATCAAGTATGGACTCGTTTCGGGATACCTCGCATCATCATATCCGACCATGGATCGCAGCTTCGTAACGGAATTCGACGAGTTTTGTAAAGAGCATGGCGTCATTCATGCGACGTCTTCGGTCGCCTACCCTCAAAGTAATGGTCGCAGAAACGCAAACAAACAACTTCTCAGAGGTCTGAAACGCACTTTATGCGGGAAAAAAGGCAGATGGGTAGATGAGCTGCCCGCGATCTTATGGTCGCTCCGGACCGCCAAAAAGTCTACCACAGGAGAAACCCCATTCTCCCTGACTTATGGTTCGGAGGCGATGACACCAAAGTGGAAATGACTCTACCTAGCATCAGAGTATCGCATTTCAGCGAGGACACCAACGCTCGATCACGCGAATTTGAGCTCGACATGCTCGAAGAAAAGAGATTGCAAGCTGCAACTCGATTGGCTAACTTCAAGATGGCCGCCAAGCGACATCACGATAAGAAGGTACGCCATCATTTTTTCAAGCCAGGAGATTTCGTATTAATTAAATGTGAAGCCGCCGGCCACAAACCCAGAAAGTTAGACAAAGAATCGGGAAGGACCCCTTCGTGTCTCTCGCGAGCTAAAGAAGGGGACATATTATCTCAAAGACAGAATGGCCGTGAATATGAGAATACTTGGCACGCCGACAACCTCAAGAGATATTACATGTAGTCCTCTCGTTTTTTGGAAGTTAAAAAAAAAAAAAAAAAAAAAAAGGGAGTAGGGGGACTGTGCCCAGCGCCGCCCCGACCCCGCGTACAGGCTTGCGTATTTTTGGGTTCAGAGTAGGGGGACTGTGCCCAGCGCCGCCCCGACCCCGCGTACAGGCTTGCGTATTTTTTGGTTAGCAAAAACAAAAACAACTCAAAATACTAAAGCAGAGAACAAAGGCATAAAAGAAATGGCCATACAAGCGGCCCCAGTATGTACAGAAGGAAAAGGATCAAAGTTAACAGGGTGGCGAGCCCCACATCAGCCGGAAACAAAAGTTAATATTACAAACCAACAACAAAGTTTGTCAATAACAAAAGGAGAGTCAAACGCTTCCGAAATCAAGGCCAGCTTGCGAATCTCCTGGCTGCGCCCCCTCCTCACCACCTGGAACGGCCTGATCCCCCTCTGTATTGGCCCCATCCAAGATCGCCTGCACAAGTGACCGCATGTTCTCTTCTCGCCGCCACCGGAAATACCGCCGCCCGTAAACCATCAACCCTACATTGCTCACGGTACTCGCGATCTCCTCCTCGGAGTAGGGAACCACGGGATGATATTGAATGAGCTCGGCGCCGGCGAAGGAATTCTCCTGGGTCCACGCCGCCATATCTTGTAAACTGGGGACCTTCTGCTGATGCATCTGTTAGGAAAATATCATCGCAACGGAAGCGATTTATGGATCTAGATCTATATAATACACGTAATAAAACATTAAATCTACATCTACAAGTAAGTTGTAGAACATACCTCTTGGATCTCAAAATCCAAGTTGGAGAACCGCTATTAGGATGATCGAACAATGATGTGAAGAACACCACGATCTTCCGCACGTGTGATCCAAGCAATTCCCGGTGGAAGGAATTCTCGACTCGAACCCCTCCGATATGCTACCCGGAAAAATCTCCAAGATTTTCCCCTTTTAAACCCCTTGGCCGAAATTATCACTTCTTCTCTCTAAGAGGAGAAGTCGAAATTTATTGTGTGTTTTAGACTTGGGAGAACTCTCTTTATATAGGAGAGTAATCCTTGTCCTCCAAGGATTTTATAATTAATACAAAATCAATTATAATAATCCTATTAAATAAAAAGATAATCTCAAAATATTCTAGAACAAATCAAGAATATTTTTATCTTTATTATTTACCATAAATATTTATCCAATAAATATTTTATGCACACGTTTTTTAACACACAAGAAAACTAATTCCTTGTCAAAATAAAGACACATGTGGCGCCACAAACATATATTGACCTAGTCAATATTAATTTTGCCATTACACAATAATTGGGCCAAGATTATGGAAAATGTCTTTTCCACATATTTAATTATTTAGCCCAACTAATTTAATAGTCCACCAAACAATTAATTCACATATCGTTTTAATAAAGTCCAACATGAACTAAATTAATATTATTAGGATTCGACGTCCGAGAATATACATGCTATATTAGGAGGCACGTCGGGGACCATGGACTAATAATCGCCGGCTCCGATAAATCAAATAAATAATTATCTTATGAACGTTAATAATTATATTCGATAAATCAATCACAGAATATGCCACCATAATCCCGTGATCGCACTCCTCCGATTATAAGATTATATTTATCTCCTCACGAGAAAGTAATAAGCGTCCACCGATATAATCATTTCATATGGATTAATCCTCCATGATCGTTCATTCTAAATCGGGAAGTTACCGTTAACCCTTTTCGTAACATCTTGTCCTTACTTACCATTAACCCCCTAGTGATCAATAATTCAAATAACTCACCGGTAGCTAATCGTGTAATATGAATCCCATGGATCGATCAATGTCTAGGATTAACTCATAAGGAACTGTCTATCTACTTCCATAAATGGAAGGAATGGATTCCGTATCCGTGATAACACGTACTACTCACTCAATCCAAGACAATGCCAAGATGGGGTAATTCGGATCACGTACTCGGTGTAATCCTTAACCGTCAAGTCAAACCTCATACCGATTCAAGCGCCGATCGTGATCACCTCGGATTAAGATATATCCATAATATGATCATCTAATGATTCGATAAGACTTCTCAATTACGGAATTATATTGAGAACTCGGATCAAATCGGTCCACCCCCTATATGATATATCTATCATATACAAATGCCCCATTAGGTTCCCTTAACCGAAAGTCCGGATAAGACGATCACACCTATCGTGTTATGGGCGCATTAATAGTACGTTAAAGGGGAGACCCGATACTCTCGATTAACTTTACTACGGACTAATTGTATTTTAAGTACATCTTCACTAACTCAATCCTCCCGTGTATATCTCATACACCGAGTTAAGTGATTACATAAGCGATATACTCGTGGTTTTCTCTCAGTAGTGTAAATACTATTGTCACATCGGTGATTATGAGAATAATAAATATGAATAATAACATCATTTCATTTATTAAATAAAACAATTACAAAAATTGTCTTTCGGGCATCACACCTAACAGCATCGACCTACAGACACACCGCGCCATATGATAGCAAACCTTGGTCATAATTGTCACCCGATCTTTCCAATATTCGGCGCCGTCTTTATACTCGCCGACGGCGGCCTCAATTTTTGCCTCGGATATCCGAGGCAAGGTCCTCGGCCTTCTTGATAGCCTCCTCGACCTTCGTGCCGGCGTCCTCGCCTTCCGAAGGGCATCCTCGCTTTTCTTAGCGATCGCGGCGGCGCATCCTCGCCGGTTTTCAACTTTCGCTCACGTGCACCCAAGGCGGCTTCGACCTTCTTGCGATGATTCTTCTCACGAGTAACTTGGCGCTCCAACTCGCCCATCCCGTCCGCCCGTGTCTGCTCTTTAGCCGGTATATAGGGCCTTGGCATCGCCAACCGTGGCCTCCGCATCCTTCATTGTCCGCGCCAACTCCCGGTTCTCCCCGCGCCTTCTTCACCACCTCATCGCTCGTCCGTTGTTCGCTCTCCACCAACTTCTCGACAAGTATCCAAAGCGGCGAGCATGCAACGCGAGACCTAAGAAAGACACAAGTAAGCACTTGGAAGATAAAAGGAAATTCGTGCGAGAGAAACATATTTACCTTATGCGCCGACATCCCGTATTCCGCGACGGCGCCCCTCATAGCCTCGCGGGGATCAATAGTAGCCGTCGCCGATGTTGGCGGGAGCAATCCTTTTATCGTCCGGTCCCCACGTATAGGCGAGCCTCGCCGCTCCATTTTCCGGTAAGTAAAGGAAGAGGAGGAACCGCCGACGTAGCCGACTCCATCATCACACCCCGGGCCGGGGCGACGATTGATCGGCGCAAAAGCCTCGTCAAAGTATGAGGAATGTCGCCGCTCGCCGAAGCTTCTTGCCGTGCACGATCCCGCGGCACGAAACCATAGGCGGGGGTAAGGTTGAGAGGGGAGAATCGAACCCTCTGGTCGACGACCTCGTACGGCGCATCCACTCTTGGTCTTTTCCGGGAAAGGGGGACGTCTCCAAGAACATCTTCGTACTCTACCGGCGCTACCAAGGCGGTGGTCGAGCCTTCACCGGCGGGGGGCGAACTTCTTCGAAATCGCTCCGGCGGTCGCAACACCGCAGAGGTCCCCGCCTCGTATGTCGTACCCGCCGCGAACGGTCACTACCCGGTTGATCCCCACATGAACAAGCGGTATGATCACGGGATCTGCCCTCGCTAGCTCTTCCTCCCGCGTCTTCCTCGCGGCATTAGCAGCGGCAACATTGGCACTCCTGCGAAGACCGGATGCCGGCATCACTGAAAAAAAAAAAAAGAGAGGAAGCAATCAGAAATTTAAAAAAAAAAAAAAAAAAAAAAAAAGGGGAGTAGGGGGACTGTGCCCAGCGCCGCCCCGACCCCGCGTACAGGCTTGCGTATTTTTGGGTTAGCAAAAACAAAAATAGAGAAGAAATGGTTTTACCCTGGCGGCTCGACCAATCACCGCCACACTCTTCGCACTGCGTCGGAAAGGTCCTACACAAGTGGCATTCGCCGACCCAGTCAAGATCACTAAGCTCCACACATGGCGGGGGAATGTTCACGACAGTGCGAATCCCCGGCACCAAACAGCCCGGGATCCCCGCCATCCTCGTGCTACCCAAATGCCTTTACGTTCGTCAACATCCGGACACCGATCACGCGGACTCGTGCAGACCGTCCGCGAGCTAATCAAGGCCACAATCGCCTCTACTTCTTTAGGGCTTGTGAAAGGAACCACTCGTCTTTAAGCCACTTGGAGTCTAGTCCGCGTGCGGCCCGGCTCCCAAAATGCGGGAATGGCCATCCGACCCCGGATTGCACCCGCGTACTCTTTGACTCCGCTATAGATTTTGTTGTCGCCGGGGTAAAAAGAGCGAGGCCTCCCCTCACGCGCCCTCACGCTCACCTCGCCCCGGAGTTTGGGTGCCGACGAAATCATGGAACTCCCTAAACGTACCCAAGGAGGGCTCAATTCCATTAAGGCGGCACGTCGCAATAAACGCCGCCAGGGTCCTAACAAAGACATTAGGGTGAAAGTCCGCCGGCAAGGCTTCCGCAAATACATCACCTCCACCAAAAAAGGATCGAAAGGGGGCCCGAACCCCGCCAGAAATTGTCAAAAGGAACGTACAACCGGTCCCCGGTGAGTGCCCGCAAGTATACTCATACCGTCGACCGTCCATGCACGGGCAAAAATGATAGTCATCGGAGAGCCGGTATCGGGCGCGGATAGCGGTGTTAAAATCGGCGCCGCGGCCAACAAAGATCTCCATTCTCGCATCGACGCGCGCGATGCATGGCCTTCGCCTTGCCACCCTCTTCCAAAGACTCCGCAGCCTTCAAGCCGATCCGGATTTTCCCCTCTCGCGGGGCGGAGCTAGCAGTGTCGGGTGCCCCTACGGCCGTCCCCCTTCGTTTTTGCGGCCTCGGGACTGACGCCGCCTGAATCCTTTCACCGGCAGTCTTAGAAATTCGCTCCCTGGGAGCTAAGTGCTTCAAGGATTCAGAAAGCAGCTGAGTGCCCCTCGTTATAAGGAGCCTTTAGGCCTCGCCAGTCTCGAGGCGTGAGTCCTCTTTGTCAGAACGGGAAGGAGAAGCCTCGCCGCCGGCCCTTTCCTCGGCCCCGCCATCACCATAATCAAATTCTTCTTGATCGCTGTCGTCCCCGCTGTGCGACATGCCGCAAAATGAAGAGAGGTGGATCAACGCTTCGTTCGGTCGACACCGCCCCCCCCCCCATTTCCGCGCACGCCAACAAAGACAGGGGGCAACGGGTCATAAAGAAATACTACACGGAAAAATTGAAAATTGCTCCCTAATCCCTGAAGGCTTCAAATTCACAAAAGAAGGGTTTAGGCATACAGATTCTGTCACCGGTTAAAAAACCTCAAAAATCCGAATATCTACGGGACAAAAAGCGTACTTAGGGTCTATACAGGCCAGGAATCAACCACAAAATGACGATCAACAAAGAAAAACCCAGTGTTAGATCGGATAAAGATGGTACCTTTATGATCTGGATGGCAGAAAATTGGGAGGACAAAGATGATCACTCCGATCGCTGTAAAGGGCTCACTCCGATGAAGTTGGGCTCACTCCGATGAAGTTCAAACACAGCCTCAGCCTCAGAATTCTGGAAACTTGGTTCCAAATCACCACAAGATGCTCTTGATTTTTGGCTTGGTAGAAAGGATTTCGATCAGCCTGAAAATTTTGGAAAAGGGTTTCGTAAAGGTGGAAAAAGGAGGGGCAACGCCCCCTTAAATAGACAAGCACTCAACCAACCAACGGCCGTGATTGTCTTCATCCGACGGTTCGGGTTTGCGCGGGAAACCAAAAAGTTTCGGAATTGGACACGACGCTTTGAAATTTGAAGTTTGTGTAAAAAACGAAACGCCATCATCACCAGCCGTCACGACCTACGGCGAAACGTCACCTTATCAGAACTGAAAGGACGCCACATTTAATGATACGCAGCGTTCTGCAGCCCGTTTGTATTGCTCCACGTTGCACGCCACCAGTAATAGCTCGCATGTACAGTGCGCTTTCGCCAACACAAATGACTTCGCCATCTCGCCCGGGATCGCGTAAAATGATTAAATCCCGTAAACTCAACATGTCGACCTCGGTCGACCAACGAGCACGGACGATTTACATCGCAAGCTCTCAAGCCGCGCCGCGCCGACCGGAAATGCGCCTACTCGCGGCATATCCGGATCGCTCTATGCGCTCGTGCACCTCAACATGTCGACCTCGGTCGACCAACGAGCACGGACGATTTACATCGCAAGCTCTCAAGCCGCGCGCGGCGCCGACTGCACGCTCCTCGCGGCATATCCGGATCGCTCTAGCGCCGTGCACCTCAACATGTCGACCTCGGTCGACCAACGAGCACGGACGATTTACATCGCAAGCTCTCGGCCGCGCATCGCGGCCGACCGAACGCTCCTCGCGGCATATCCGGATCGCTCTATGCGCTCGTGCACCTCAACATGTCGACCTCGGTCGACCAACGAGCACGGACGATTTACATCACAAGCTCTCAAGCCGCAGTCGCAGCGACCAGAACAGCTCCTCGCGGCATATCTGGATCGCTCTATGCTGTGCACCTCAAATCGCCGTCCGTAGGTGTCATCACATCTCCCCGCTGCGTCCATAAACTGTCAGGTATCCCAAACGGATGGAACGGTTCAAAAGCCATCATTGGTGGTCTTCCCGAGTTTTAGCCGCGTTTGATAGGGCTACTTTGACTAGGGACTATTCCGGATGAAAAATAGCCCATGATTACCCACCATAAATAACCGTCCCTTCGAATGCTCATAATGACGGTAAACCTCTCAGATAACCATCATTACGCCGGTCATTATGACTGTCTCTTCGATAGCCGTCGCTCCGTCCGCCTACCATTACGGTAATCCATGCCAAACACGCCACCTCCCTCTATAAAAGCCACCCATGTTACTACCTTCTCCACAAATGCTTACTCTCCCATTTGAGTCACTCGTTTCTTCCTTACAAAATCCCGTAAAAACAAGAATGTCTCACCGTATAATGATGAATACGAGTTTATGGAGGAGTACAAAGGCAACGAGCACCTGGAATCCGGCTTGCATTTTCTCCACAACCCATCGTCGGTGGGAGAACAACCCCCAATCTCAATACCACGGGTAGAAACGGAACAGAATCTCGATACCGCCGCCGCCTTCCCCGCCGCCCGAGATTGCGGAGTTAGAGCGTGAAGAGGAAGCCGAGATAAGTGAATCCGTAATCTTGCGAGCTCATAGGAGGATCGAGGTATTCATCGGCGATCGGATCCGCGTACCGCCCGCAGCGTACTATTTAAAAAATTCGTGCGTCTAATTCGGAGTGGAAACCGCCGGGGGCCATGGTCGACGCTATCCGGGAAGAATGGCAAAGCGTCTTTCACCCGAATTGGGCCCCTTACAATCACCGAGTCCGCAAGCCGAGATCCAAGACGAGAGAAGATCGCTTCCTATACGAGGGAGGACAACCCGGTAGCCGCCGGACGAGAGAAGATCGCTTCCTATATCCGATAAAGGGGCGGCCGGGTAGGTCGCTTCCCTTGTCGCTTGCGACCGACCGAACTATCAAGCGCGATGTCGACTCCGCATCACCACTAACGTGTACTAGAGGAGGAAACCCGCCGGTAGTGATTGGCGGTGCCTTTCGTATAGCGTCAATTTCACGATGCGCTCGCGGGTAATGTTGCGTCAACTTCATGTCGCAACCCCGCCTCGCCTAAAGCGAGCGGTCTTGAGATTTCGATACAAACAGAGAGTACTCTTTTCCCTTGCTTAAGATTTTTTCCCACTGGGTTTTTCTTAAGAGAGGTTTTGATGAGGCTCTACTAGTTTGTGTCCCTAATCATGAGTCCGCCCAACTTTTGTCTTCCAAGAGTGTTCGTCAACGAAGACTCCTCGACCAGAATACTACTCCACGCCGCAACGATTTTCCGCCGCGAGTAGGGGGCCATTGATGATACGGAACCCGACACGGTCCCATTATCCCCGGTCAACTCGTCGGAAGACATAAGTCAAACTCTTTCCCCGTACATGACCGCGCTACGTCGCCAACTACTTGGCCATCCCGCCGCATCTTCGCATAAAGCGGGCCGCCCCGCAGCACGGCGGGCCCATTTATATGAGAAACTCCGCCAGTTAATGGAAAGTTCATAAGCTTAGATAGAATGTGGGGTCAACTGCCATCTGTCGGGCATCGACACCGCTAGCACGAGTAGTCTTTTACAGCTTTATCCTTTCCCTATAAATACCCCCACTATGACATTAATGAAGATATAGAACAACTTTTGCACATTTATTTCCATGAGCACTGTTGCATCTCTCTTTCTCTCGTTTATTGCTTTCATATCACTACCGTGAGTCCGCCACCAACCTCGATAAACTCCACCGTCCGACGGCGATAACCTCATTGATCGGAACACCACGAAGAGGCCGGATAACCCACATCCAGGCCTACCTGACGGGAACGGACCCGTCGGTCCGGAGACGTACACCGAATTGAGCCCTGTAAGTCAGGCTCAGCAAATTTGCAACAACCAAGAGAACTTAATAAGATATTGCAAAAACATTGTACATGTTACAATTCCTGAAACTGTTCTCCAAAGTCTGCAGGAAAGACTAAAAATAAAAATAAAAATTAATTAAGTCTGCAGGACAGACAAACTGAGTTTCGCAAAATGAACTCAGAAAAAACTCGCTAAGTCAGCAGGACTGACAACTGAGTCTGTAGGTCGGACCTAGCTGCATTTGTTAAGTCTGTAAGACAGACCCGAACTGATCTCCACATGAAAAAATTGGAGGCTTTTCTCCAAAGTCTACAGGACTGACTTCAAAGTTTGAGCTCCGCAGATCGGACTCGAAAGCTTCAGCTCCGCAGGGCGGACCCGAAAAGTTTGCTTATGTCTGCAGGATGGACATCAACTTTCAGAACTCCGCAGATCGAACTCAACAAAGTTTGCAGGTCAAACTCATCGAATTGAACTCCGCAGATCAGACTCACCAAGTTTGCAAGACAAACTCACCCAGTCAGCAGGACGGACAAAAGTATGAGCTCTCTAGCTCAGCCTCCGTAAAGTTTGTAGACCAAACTTCCTTAGTTCGTAGACAAACTCAAACCGAGCTCCGCAAGTCGGACTCGTAAGAAAACCAGTCCGCAGGACGGACTCGAGCAATAATCCGCAGGACGGATCCAAATTTCAGAGCTTTGCAGGCCAGGCTCATTAAGTTTGCGGGACAAAGTTAGTTCGCAGTTGAAGTCAAACCAAGCTCCGCAGGTCGGACTCTTCAAAAAGAAAGTCCGTAGGACGGATTTAAATTCAGAGCACTGGATGTCAGGCTCAATGCGTTTGCAAAGTTGAGCTCCGCAGGTCGAACTAACTCTAAACAGCCAGTCTACAGGTCAGACTCACACAAGTCCGCATGTCGGATAAGTTTTTCAGGCTCCATTTGTCAGGCTTGCTAACTTTGCGAAGTAAATTTCCTGTCCCCAAAGGGAACCGAGCTGAGCACCGTAGGTCGGGCTCGTAAAAAAGACAACGAAGCAGAAACAAAATGCAAGTTCAAAGACCTAAGAAGCATTAAGGGCTATGTTCTGCCCAGACTCTGTAGCAGGAGTGAGATTCTCCACAGAAGCATTGACCTGGAGCAGCTCGGCAGGAGCCATCGAAGCAGAAGCAGCAGCCACAGAAGGCACTAAATAAGGAGTTGCAACAACGTTCTCAAAAACCGTTCCACTTTAGAAGACGTGGGCACGAATGGCAGCGTCATAACAGTAACTATGCCACCTGGCAGAGAAGACCGTTGTAAAATTCTACAAGTTTAGATGACAGTGGCCGAACAAAACCACTAACAGATCCGACCTCACAACGAGTAGTTCATCCAGATCTGGGGGCTTATGATGAGGGTCGAAGTGAGTCTCGCCACGTGTCATCTCTTAATTGATCAAACATTAAATGAAGACATAAAAACTACAAAATTAAGGGCCAGGAGCCTTACTTCGCGCCTAAGGGCAGATCCGAACCCCAGGTGGGAGATCGGTCCCACTCCCCCGACCACCGCAGGTCGGCTAGGTCACAACGAGAGATGGGCCAGTGCAGTTCGGGCCGAGACGGTCTGAGAGGCTCGACGCAGGTCGGCCAGAGCCTCCTTTATATGATAATTAGCCCACGTGCTTATGAGATAATTATGGGAAGATCCTAATTAAGGATCCTTTACCCATTAAGACTGATTTTGATATTTAATATATCCATAATTATCCCTAAATTATAGGGATTTACTCGTGATTATCTTTAGGGAATAAGAATACAAATCCTTGTAGAACAAGTAAAGGGGTGAGACGCCCCTATATAAACAACCCCTAAAGAACTACGGAGACATGATTCCTAAACAATGACAGGATACGTAGGCAACTTGGGAAAATAACCCAGGCTCAGTCTAAAAATCCCCAAAAACCATCCCGTTTTACATCTTGTTCTAGGGTTTATTCTTGAGTTAATTGTCACTAGGAGAAATATGGCCCGGATTTATTCATAGACGAAATCCAAGATCGACATATATATATATATATATATATATATATATATATATATATATATATATATATATATATATATATATATATATATATATCACAACTCTTCTATCAGTAACGGGTGACTAAATATATATTTCAGTTTTCATCATAATCAAATATGTAAAGTATATCAATCGTTATGGCACAAAACGATTGTAATCGTAACATAACATAATATCTTAATCATCCTAACAAAACAAATGTTATGATCTAATAAAATATTATTGGGATCACTAATGGTGGTAGTGTGGCCCCTGCTTGAAATATATCTTTAATGTAATTGCACCAAACTTATTATATAAAGTTGATTCTAAGGTGTGAATTTGAAATTTTTAGATATCGAATATCCACATTCAAACACTTTTTTTGAAGCATTGTTGAAATTTCTTATCGTAATGTCAAGTTAGATATTATGTAATGTCATTAATGACGTATCTTGTTTAAGAGATGAAATGTTATCTCGTTATTTGTTATAGCATTTGTTGTGGGAGGTTTATCTTTTTATCTTTGGAAATTGTTATTAATACAATGATTGTTTTCAACAAGTGACAAGTCATACTTTTAAATCGTTTATAATAATGTATGTTCACCATAATCATGAATATAGAAGTGGCCGGTGTCGGTACAACCATTAGGGGTTTATTATTCGCATCAAAACTAATCTACTCGTTGTTCCCCATTCACCCGTGCACCACACCAATCGACCATGTGAAAGTCAAATACATAGCCGACATCCGACTTCCTGCACTGTCGAATAAGGATAGACACTGAAAAGGTCGAATGTTGGCTATACATTCAACTTTTACAGAGTTGATACTACTGTGGTGCACATATATTGAGGTATAACAGTAGAGCCATGGTAGTCCAAATAAAGACCCCTACGATTCGTTTTTTGCTTTTTCGTTGATTACTACCACAACGAATGACAAAATATATACTTAAATTTGTATCAAGTATTATGATGAATTCATATCAAAATCAATTAATCATCCATCATTATCAAATAGGTGAATATATATTATATAACTCGATGCGTCAAAACCGCTAATTTAAATCACTTTTGCCCTAAAAAAACACTTTTGTTTTCTTTTTCTTTTTATAGTTGAAGACAAAGTAAACAACGCGTCATACCATTTTATTTTCTTTTTTTTTGAAGAAAACACGTCATACCTTAAACCGATAAACAACGACGAACCGGCCTGCAGATATGGGCCCACATGCATGCAGTCATCTGTATCCATGCCACCACGTCACCGTCATTATTTATTTTTTATTTTATTTATATTTTATAATTTCTGTGTCATTATTTATATTATTCCTTCTATAAAAACCTCTCTAAACAATCTTTTCTCTAAAGTAAAAAACAATTTACTATCACCTGTAAAAGCAATCTTTTTTCATTTGTTGTTCTGGGCTTTAGCGTTTTTGTGAAAATCTTTACTATAATGGAGGAAACGGGGAGCAGAAAAAGAAGCCGGGTTGTTGACCCGACTGACATATGTTTTAGCTCACCGG
This sequence comes from Gentiana straminea, assembly GCA_036785695.1. Lineage (NCBI taxonomy): Eukaryota > Viridiplantae > Streptophyta > Magnoliopsida > Gentianales > Gentianaceae > Gentiana > Gentiana straminea. The sequence goes on along the minus strand of JAVUPR010000412.1, from coordinate 1,656,351 downwards.
AGGTGAAACGGATTAAAGAGGATCTACTAGAAAACTTCGATGAAGATGAGTTTGTTTTAGCGAGTGACGAGTTGGAATCGTTTATGAAAAGCTTTCAAGAAGAGATTTTGACGTCGACGGCGCCGGTGGTGGACTTAACGTCGGAATCCGGTGGTGATCAGTCACAGCCGGAGTTGGGTTTTCTTCGAGAAGCTTCTGATAACGAGCTGGGCCTTCCACCGTTCACCGGTGTTGAGGAGAATATTGGTAATAAGCTGGTCCGAGTTGAGTCAGCAGCTGACTGGGCTGGACTGAATGATAGCGAGTTATGGCGGTTTGACTCAGAAATACCGAGTTTTGATCATTTGGAATTTGAAGAAATTGAGAATAAAGATTACTATAAAGATGAATACGTGGTATTAGATGGATTATTTGATTATTCGGATATGGGTTTCGGATTTTCTGATTTGTCTTGGAGACCCGAAATTTTACCTGCTAAATAAATTGGTAAAATTTTATTTACTTTTTTCTTACAAATTTTTTTTTTTGGGGGGAGTTTATTCATGGGTTGATCCATGTAATATGACTGTAGGGAACTTATGTTTTGTAAATTGGTTTTATAATTTTATTGATGAAAGAGCTTATATACTTTGATGATATCAAAATAAATGTTGTAAACATAATATAGTTTCTTATGAGGATTGTTGTATCCAAATTTATGATAGATTTTCTTTTCATTTTGCTATACTCCTATTACGTTCCGATGCATAATTGATCAGGAAAAAGAAAAGTTACTTTCAGTATGAGAGCACTCGAATCAAATATTCTTAACGAATTCTCTATTTTACAGTTTTAAAAACACATTTTTTTAGTTTACAGAATCTACATTCAAGATTAAATGCATCAGATACTCTATTTTACAGAATGGATTTGACATAAAGTAAAAGTTACAGAATCTGTAAGAATACGGTAGATGTAATTTTTTTTTTTACGAATCTGTAGTTCATAGGAAAAAATAGAGTATCTATTGCAATGCTATTTTTCCTGTTGAAATTTCTAAAATACAGTTTTTAAAGGATTTACAGTATCTACTGCAAATGCCCTAACACGTGTTGCATATGTATGATCTTCATAAATCCGGTTCCAATGTTGCCTTTCTGATTAGGTAGAAAATCCACCGTCGATAGCACCATCAGATTCTAGACAACGGTCTAGTACCGTTAATAAAAAGACGATTATAGCTCTATTGAGAAGAAGGTCAAATTCATACATGTTCGTTCTATTATCAACTTACATTAGATCTTCACATGCACATCCAACTTATCGTGTGATAATGTAAACGTGATCAATGTACTTATCTTTTGATTCAATTCTACATGTCCATCAAACACATTGAATTTAATTATAATTTTGTTCGTGAACAAACGCCTTCAAAGTAGGTAAATATTCATTTCCTCACTACAATAGACTTGGTTGTGGATATTTTTACGGATGCCAGATTTGATCGAATATTTACCCTTCATGACATATCATGAGATTAAAAAAAATCCCCTCATTCTTGTAGCGTAACCTTGTCGTTGAGCAAAGCGTGGAGATTTGATTCCGTAAATGGACCGACTTGTTTTAGAAATAAGAGATGTAAATGTAGGATATGCAAATTAAGGTACTAAAGCATAGTCATCGATTTACATGATTTACAAATCCTTATGGACGGGACCATGAGATTTAACGATCGATGTTTAAAATCGTCACCAAGGAAATCGGGTCAAGGACCGGGTAATTGGATTTCGCGAGGATAATCCGACATAGCTGGGCCAACGCGGAATTCGCTGCCTACATACATTTGTATTGTAAGGGAAAAAAGCCATTGTAACGTAGTTTTGAAGATGGAGGATGATTATCTTTTTATTGGCTCCCTCATGAGGGAGTTAATTGTGCGTCATTGAAGACATGGTCATTGAAAAGAGACAGTTATGGGGCGGTCACTGTGTAATCATGATTTTGTATGCATAGATCATGGAACCATTGTAGGATCATGACTTTATGTCCAGTTGACTATATGACCATCGTATAAGCTCGCAAAGACTTATATTGAGCTAGGAGTACTTACACCAAAGTGAGCATGCATCATGTTGGTGGTACGAGCTTATATGTATCTTGTACCGAGCTGACTTTGGTATCTAGAGAACGACATGTGCCGTGTCGATGACATGTGTGTGGAAAGTGGATTTGGATCCACTGCGATCGAATGAGCAAAAACAAGGGGTTTTCAGCAAAAACGGGGAGCAAATAAAAAGGGCAAAGTTTTCTTGATATTTTTCATTTTCTTGTCTTTACATTTTCTGACCCAACTGCCTTTTATACTAATCCCACAAAGGAATAAATACATAAAAAAAACTATTTTGATTATAATATGAATAATATTCTAATACCCCTTTCAAGATGGGCTTGGGAGATGAGGAACGGTTTCCATGTTGAAGCGGCCCACCAGAGACTGAAAAAGCGCCTATCTAAAGGTCTAGTAAAAATGTCGGCCAATTGATTGATGGAAGACACAAGGACGAGTTTCACAAGACCATCTTGAACCTTTTCCCGGATGAGATGGCAATCGATTTCAATGTTCTTCGTTCTCTCGTCGAATACATGATTATGCGCTAGATGGATAGCACTCAAGTTGTCACAATGTATATGAACTGGGTGAGGAAATGGCCATTTGAAATCAGCAGCTAGATAACAAAGCCATTGAATCTCACAAATGGCTAAGGCTAATGCCGTGTACTCGCGTAGAGCTACGAGATACGGTAGTTTGCTTTTTTGATTTCCATGAAACTAAAGCATTTCCTATAAACATGAAGTAGCCAGTGATACTAAGCCTAGTGTCTTTATAGGTTGCCCAATCAGAGTTAGCAAAAGCAAATAGGACTATAGGGTTATCAACTGCATAGAAAAGACCTTTGTCAGAAGCATTCTTAATATATCGAAGAACCTGTTTGTCAGTGTTGAAATGATGAATTGTAGGATAGTCCAAGAACTGGTTGAGCTGTGGAACAGCATAACATATATCTGCGCGTGTGATGGTGATGTATAAGATTTTCCTACAAGACTCCGATATAAGGTGTTATCAGGAAGCAAATCCGAATCCCCATGAAACAAAGCAGTTTGGACTTCATGGGAATGCAGTCAGGCTTACAATCCAGCATATTGAAGTCCTCCAAGATAGTAAGAGCATACTTACGTTGGGATATTAGCAAGCCAAAAGGAGACCTGGAGATTTCGAGGCCAAGGAAAAACTTCAACTCACCCAAATATTTAATTTAGAACAAGCTGTGGAGATAAGCTTTCAACTCAGTGATCAGGTCCATATCATTGCCAGCTAATACTATATCGTCTACATAAACTAATGCAATCACAAAACATTGTTCTTGAATTTTGATGAAAAGACTATGATTATGAGAGGATTGGGCATACCCCAGATCATGAAGTGCAGTGGTGAGTTTATGGTTCCACTGATAACTTGCTTTTTTCAAGCCGTATAGAGATTTCTTGAGTTTGCATACCTGTCTAGGATTTGAAGTCTTGAATCCTGAGGGAGGTCTCATGTACACTTCTTCATAGAGGTCCCCATGAAGGAATGTGTTATTGACATCCAGTTGGTGCAAAAAACAACCTTTGGCAGCTGAAAGGGCTAACAGGCTGTAGATTTTGTGGTAACTTTTGCAACCGGTGAGAATGTTTTTTCATAATCAATTCCCTGAGTCTGTGTGTACCCTTTTGCCACTAAACAAGCCTTAAACCTTTCTATTGTGCCATCTGAGTTATACTTAACCCTATAAACCCACTTACACCCTATGGGTTTCTTACCTTGAGTTGGATCAACCAAGTCCGATGTCTGATTGAGTTCCAAAGCTTCTATCACTTTAGCTATTGCTTCTTGCCATTCGGGGTGAACTACAGCCTGGTTGTAAGTCCATGGTTCGGATATATTATCAACAGCTGCTATGAATGCTGATTGAGATGCACAATACTGATTTTGGTTTAAGACCATGTCAAGAGTGTATGGCGATGATTTTTTTTCTGTACTTGGGCACATACAAAGTCATGTAAGTAGGCAGGTGTCTTTCTATTTCTAGTGGGTCTATATATGGGACTAATGGGAGGTGGATCTAGGTTAGGAGGAGAAGATTCTGTAGATTGAATATCTTGAGAAGGTGCAGTATTTTATGGAGTATGTGGAGGTATATAATCAGGACTGAGGTCAGTGTCTAAATGATCATAAGCCACATGTAAGGAAATAGATGAGTCTGGCAAGATGTTTGAATAAACTTCATGAAACGGGAAGTGGAGCTCATGAAACAAAACATCTCTGGATATGAAAATGGCTCTTGTTTCTAGGTCAAGTAGGATGTACCCTTTGGTGGTGTCTGACAATCCAAGATTGACACAAGTGTGTGCCCTAGAATGAAACTTGCTATGATCCCTACTTAGTGTGGAGGCAAACACTAAGCAACCAAAAACTCTCAAGTGCTGCAGATCTGGAGGCTTCTTATACAAGTACTCATAAGGTGTTGAATTGCTTAACAGTGGTGTGGGAGTTAAGCTCATGAGTCTAACTGTGTGTAGAATACAGTACCCCAATATATAACAGGTAAATTAGCTTGCAACTTCAAACCCCTAGCTATGTTCAAAATATGCTGGTGCTTCCTCTCCACCACACCATTTTGTTATGGTGTGGAGACACAACTTTCTTGGTGCACAATGCCTCTGTCCCTATAAAACTATGGCCATCTGATCTCTTCACCACTATCTGTCCTAATAATTTTCACAGTACTCTAAATTGTGTAGACACAAAAACACAGAAACTTTTTATTGTGTCGGTATGGACCCCAAATGTCCATGTGGATCAAATCAAAACAGCCCTGCACTGAACTACTACTCAAGGGAAAAGGCAAACGTTTCATCTTAGCATGGGGACAAATGAAACAAATACTATCTGGTAGGATTGTGTCTTCATGAGTCTTTTTTGTTATGGTCATCCTCTGATGTGACATGTGACTGAGCCTCAAGTGCCAGAGATGGTCTTATTTGGAGCTACATACATAGTATTACTGGAGCTGCTACAGAAAGTCTTGGCACATTGCTTGTCAGGACCACAGCTTTTATTGATCACACTCTTCTTCTCAGCTTGCTGAACATACAGTGCACCATTCTTTTCAACTATACCAATCATCCGCCCATGTGTCTTGTCCTGTATACAACATGCTCCATTCAAGAAAACAACACATAAGGAATTGCCACTGGTCAGTTTTCCCAATGATATTAGGTTGCAATGAAAGCATGCACATATAATACTCCATGTATAATTAATCTCTCATTAACTCTAATTGTCCCAATAGCTGAGACTTCAAATACTGTACCATTAGGCAGGTAAACACTCACACCATGACTCTATTGACCTTCTCAGAAATAGATAATGTGCAAGCAACGTGATCAGTAGCTCCAGAATCAAGAATCCAAGGATTACCTTGCGATTCCTGATCATATTGCTTGAAATTTGCTGTCATGACACTTGCTTGGTTCACTGTATGCACCACTCTATCATTCAGATTCATTTTGTCCAACAATTTGGTTAACTTTTCTAGCTGCTGACTTGTCAGACCAAGTGCATTTCCCTGGCTCATGTTGCCCTATTGAACAGATGGTCCTGTTGATGCATCTTCTGTTTCAACTGTTGGATGTAATATCGCCGGATGGATCTAGATCCGCCCGATTACGCAGCGGAATAACAAGGATCACGATCAATATAACATTAAAGCACATAATTTAAGATCTACCTACAAGAAGGTTAGATATACTTACCAATCAAAAGATAGATCCAAAAGATTGATGAAGTCGAGATCCAATTTGAGATGCCACGATCTTCCGATGTGTATCTCCAAGCAACAACCGGTGGATGTTGATCCTTGATGCTTGACTTCCTTGATATGCTACCCGGAAAATCCCGAAGATTTCCCCAACTCGTAAAACCCTAAGCTTGGCCGAAAATCCTTAGCTTATTTTGTGTGTATGTATGCGTGTATTATGTGTGTCCAAAGGCTTAGGAGAACTCTCTTTATATAGGAGAGAAATCCTTGTCCTCCAAGGATTTAATAATTAATTATATAATCAATCATAATAATCCTTTATTAAATATAAGATAAATCTAATATATTCTAAAGCTAATTTAGATATATAATTGATAATATCTAATATCTCCCGATTAATTATTTAAAAAATAAACAATTAATCACATGACATGTAATTATCCAAGAAAACTAATTTCTCTCTAATTACAACATGTACAAAACACTCCTATCATCCCTAAAATTAGGGTTTCACACGCCACACTCAATTATGGGCCGAGTCCGCGAAAAATGTCTCTTCCATGTATTTAATTATTTAGTCCAATAAATAATAAATCGCACATCAATTAAATAGTCCAACTACTTAATTATTATTGAGGCCTAACGTCAAAAAACATATGCATGTTAGGAGCCACATCGGGGACCATAGACCTATAACCAGTAGCTACAATAAATTAAATAAAATTATTCATCGAACATAACAATTCTTATTCAATCTATTAATTCCGGGATTACGCCACCATAAACCCGAAACTGAACTCTATCGATTATAGATATATACTTACAATCTAATCATTGAGTAAAAGCGTCCATTGATATAATCATTACATACGGATAAATCCTCCATAGACTGTTCGTTTTGATTCGGGATATTTCCGTAAACCTTCTCAAAACATCTTATCCTTATTTACCATTAACCCCTAGTGATCAATTAGTTCATAACTAATATAATATGAACTGGGCCCATCGATCAGTTTCTAGGATTAACAAATAAGGGAATTATCTGTCTACTTCCCGCAGGAAGGAATGCATTCCATATCCGTGAAGTCACATACTACTCACTCATTCCGAATAGAGCCAACGAGAAGTGTTCATATCACATGTATCCAAGTGATCCTTAACTAACACATCAAACCCTACTTTGAACCAAGCGATGAGATCGTGATCACATCGTGATTGAGATTAATCCATATATGATCAACTTGTGATTCGATAAGATTTCTCGATCACGGAATTATATCGAGAATTCAAATCAAATCGGTCCAGTCCTATATGATAGACATCATATATAAATGCCCCACTAGGTACCCTATACCGACGATCCGGATAAGACGGTCACACCGTTAAGTGTTCTGGGCGCATTATTAGTATATTAATCATGAGACCCATACTCTGATTAAATTCACCACGGACTCACTAGTTTTAAGCATATCATCACTAACTCAATCCTCGTGTGTATGCCATACACTGAGTTATGTGATTACATACCGATATACTTAGGGTTTTCAGCAGTGTATAATATAAGCATAAATGCAAATATTAAGATGAATTATAAATCCTGTCAAAAACAATTACAAAAACTGTTTTTCGGGCACTACACCTAACATTAACAAGGTTGACTCTTTTCTTAGACTTCCAGCCGGGGGAAAACCATTCTTTTTGTTACAGTCATCTATGGTATGCCCATTGAAGCCACAAAATGAGCACCGCACCTTCTTTCCAGCTCCATTTCTCTGATTCCCTTCCCATTTTCCTTGTGATCTAACATTCTCTATTCCAGAATAGTTTCTGACCCCACTAGGCTCAATGTTTGATTTTCCAGCAAACACCATAGACTGCATATTCTGAGGATGACTAGCACTATATTCCAATTGACTCTCAAATTGCACACTCATGGCAAAAGCTTCAGTGATACTAGGCAAGGGTTTTAACAGATACACTTGTGACCTCACAGGAGCAAAGCTCTCATTTAATCCTTTCATGAAACGTATAACATTCTCAGATTCTATGTATCCAATAAAGGTAGGAATTACCTTGCAGGTGCATTTAACAGCACATTCACATGATGGAATTGGACGTAGCACCATAATTTCGTCCCACACTGTCTTCAATTTAGCAAAATACTCGGTGACCGACATGTTTCCTTGAGTAATCTGATTGATTTCCTCCAATAGATCTAACAGACGGAAACAATTCATCTTTGAATACCTATTTTGCAAATCCTGCCAAATCACTTGAGTTGAATTCATCCACTGCACAGTCTTCGCGATGAAAGCAGTCACGGACTTCATAATCTATGCCATGACGGTCATATCACATTGCTCCCATCTCGCTATCAATCTCTGATCATTTGTAGGTTTGGGGATGGAAAACCCTAGCTTATTCTTCATAATAAGTCCCATCTTCATCGCTCTGCTCCATGAGTGATAGTTCTTACCATCTAGTGGTGGATCTGCTAGAATCAACGCCGGACTCTAGCTAGGGTGAAGATAATATAGAGTTGAAGCCTCTATATCTCTAGCAGCTCTCAATTGCATATCTTCCGCCATTTTCGATCTCTATCGAAGACGTGATTTCTCAGCAACAATCGTATAAAGTGATTAGTGAAAGTAAAATACATATCGGATTCTCAATACCTCTCTGATACTGTGTGAAAGTGGATTTGGATCCACTCCGATCGAATGAGCAAAAACTAGGATTCTTCAGCAAAAACGGGAAGTAAATAAAAGGGGCAAAGTTTTATTGATATTTTTCATTTTCTTGTGTTCACATTTTCTGACCCAACTGTCTTTTATACTAATCCCCAAAAAGAAATAAATATAATAAAAAAAAAACTATTTTGATTATAATATGAATCATACTCTAATAATATGAGCATTTTCCACACGAGGACAACTGTCGTCTTTTGAGGTTGAACCGTGTCTAAGGTCTGATACAACATTGAGCTTATTAGACCCATTTTGCTTAAAAGAACCAAATTGTATAATTAGAGGTCATATTTATGAGTCGCGTCATACCTAAGAGTTGAAATAGAGTAAAGCTAAAGAAGGATAAGGTGGGCTTGGAAATAATTTTTGGGCCATATCCCATATCGTATTCTTGTGTCATGGGCATATAAATGCACGTGAGTGGTTTGCACACACAACAAAATGGGTGGTGTGTCACTTTATGATCCACATATGTATTGTAATCCGTGATCTCCAATATCTTGGTGAACCCCCAAACCCAAAATAGTATTACCTCCGTTTCATAAAAAATGTATATTTTCTAAAAATAAATATCATATAAAAAGTGTCTAATTAAAAAATCAATACATCATTTAATGCATTATTTTCTAAACATATCCTTATCATAATATTTAATGTTTATATATTCATTTCAAATTCCAAAAGAGCATTTATTATTTGATAGATGTATATATGTCCATCTCTATTCAAAATACAACACATTAATTATTTTTTTAATCTGTTTGTATCATAAAAAATAGACATTTTTTATCGAACGGAGAGAGTAAATTAGAGGCATAAACATGTAAGTAAAAAATGTTCAAAAAAATTCCGTTTATATATTAAGCGAGTTCTCGTTTATTTGTTTGATAAACCAATATTGAAACTATATTTGCAATATATTACTCAAAGTCGACCAGGGTTAAACGAGTTTACCTCCTTCTGTACAACTTTTTGTTCGCGCCCGTTTCTAACCTGACACATGACATTAAGAACATTAGAAATAAAATCATAATCAAACTAGGGCATAACAAATCAACGCAATAAAACTGTTGGGGGCATGAAATCAACTATATATATATATATATATATATCAAGACGCATGCAAAGTTCAAGTCCCCACTCTATAATTTTGTCTAGCTACAATATATACAAGTTGATTGTTCACACTTTTGCACTACACAATTTTGTCACATGTTTGCAACTTCTGAAATTAATAGTGTAATACTTCAAAGCTATAAAAGATACCCGACGATGCTTGGAATCATTTGAATATAATTCAGTTTGATAATCGGATAATTTAGACTTTAAATGATGATTCAAGAAGTTTTCAAGCGAGCTGCAAAACAAACAAGACGTGAAATGTCCTAGAGCTTGGCTTTGGGATGACCATCCAACGCTTAAGTCAGTTCGGTAATAGAAATTTTCTATTAACCGTACGTGATGTTGATATGTAAATTTAGACGTATCTCAATGATGAGGTGGATGATCCCGTTATAAAGTGTCCCATTATGGAATGATGGGTTATTGCGCATTGAAATAGCGATCATAGAGGTTAGTACCGTACATTAAAGTAGTTGAGTGTATGTCACGTACGTAGGAGTTACTAGAACATTTACAGTCGTAGTGTAATGTCTGAAATACTTAATCTAAAAAGGTTTAACTCTCGTTTGAGACTCTTTAGAAGTTTTATGCCAATAAATATTCCATGCACAAGAAAGAGGTGAACCAAATGCGTTCGAATTGTAAACCAAATCCAGGAGGCAAAAACATGTACGTAGTCTTCGCATCGCATAAACGTGCGTCCATGCTCCGTCCGTACACCCCGGACGGGCGTCCATATGGGTAAACGAGCGTCCGGCCACGGCACCGTAGCCACCGACTTAAACTCTTGATGCACCCGACTTACTCCTCTTATAAATACAAGATGCATACAAACCCTAATTACACAATTTTACACAAACCGCAACTTCTGGGCAGTTTCAAGGCGGATTACCCGAGCCTTGTGCTCGGGTGATCCGGGTTAGATTAGGTCTTTTATTTTGTTTGTTTTTTTTTCTTCTTTCTTGTCGCATGAAGATGGGTTAAAGCTGTCAAACCATGAACAGCCATGTGAATCTTTTTCCAGCAGCTTCTTGATTTCTTCCATGGATGATTTTGTGAGTTATTTTATTTAAAGTTGTTTCTTTTCCTATGTTTATTTGTTTATGCATATAAATCGGAAGATGATTGCATGATTTGATGCTACCGTATGACGGAAGTCGGTGTAGTTTAGATCGCCATAGGAAAGATTAGATCTTTAATCTATACATAACGGAAGTTCGTAGGTTAAATATCTAGGTTTACGAGAGGATCACAATTTGATTAATTCATTGCAAGATTATCTTAGATTGGAATTGAGGGATATCACCGTTACCGGAAAGATAGGATTTTTCATGTGTTTAATTCATTATGTTGTTCTTGTTCTCTTTCATGTTTTTATGCCGCATGTTAATCGAATTTAGATAACGGAAGTTAATAGATTCATTAGATTATCGTGAGGGAGATTGACAATAATTATTCCAACAAACGGAAGTTGAGGGATAATGTTGTTAGATTAGGATTTAATCCATATCTTTGATTTGTATCGATATTAGTCTAGACCGGAAGGTAAACTAATTAATGGCGTGATAAATCGGAAACTAGTGAATGAATGCGTGTTAATCTTATTTCCGGTTGTTGGAAATTGGTTGATCATCACGTCAATTGTAAATGATTGTGTCCGCGACTGCGCCAATCCTCCGTCCAGCTATTTTTCCGTTCTAGTTTAGGTTTAGGTTTAGTTAATAAAGAGGAATTAATGATGTTAGAGGATGACATGCTATCAACTACTCGAAGTTTGGTCGAGTTAGTTTGCATGTAAATGATTGATGACGACCGAGGACGCGACCACGTCAATTGTAAATGATTGTGTGCGACTAAATGCTACAAAATGATCGATGACGACCGCACCATGTTGAAAATACATTATGCTGAAGCCCAAACTTGTTTTTTGATGGTGGGCTATAAATAGAACTGAAGTCAGATCGACCCATTTGTTTATGTGGCCTTATGAGCCTCGATAAATGTCACGTGTAAGGTGACTCATCTCACCCATGTCTGTTACCTCAACCCAAAAGGACCCATTGACCTATCCTTAAGAGCTTAATGGATGATGTATATCGAGGGTTATGCATCAGTCGTCCAGTTTATAAAGGTTGTACGTACACATGTTTTTCGCTAAGAGAAGTCGATATATGTTATTTAACTGCCACACACCAGCTCAAAGGCAAAATTGTCACTTCAACACCCTTGTTTTCTCACCACGGAACTATGTCCCTGATAGTAATATGTAGTGTATTATTTTCGTTTGAAGAAAGATAACCATTTCCGCTAATTAATAGGCAAAGTCGTTCGTGCATAAATTCGTATAAGGTGATGTTCACAACATATAGGTTTTAAGGAAGCCTGAGTATGCTCCATCTAAATAATTTGGTATAAAAGGATTTAAAAATAAAAATAAAAACCATTTCAAACTTTATTTAAGTTTTTTTTTTTGAACTTCTTTAAAGAAAAGAGTTAAAAAAAACTAAATCGCACCTCAACACAATCACAATTATTATAAACAAGAGATGCGTTAAAACAAATTGATCTTTTTAAAACTTTTTGCCAAACTTATTCATCAAATTAATTAACATGTTTTCCATGTTAATACAAGCATGATAGCTGTTAGCTGAGTATAACTAATCATGTGGTTCTTTATACATTTAAATCAATAATCTCCAAATGTCTTGCTTAAGACAAACTTTAGCATAAAACCCTATATATGTGCTAACTCTTAAATTCTGATGGTGCAATTATTTATTTAGGTATATATTATATAAATGTTATAGTATGCCATCAAATAGCTAGTGATTCACAACATATATGTCCAAGGACAGAGGTACTAACATGGCTGGCTAGGAGTTTAAAACAATCACCCGATACATATTATGTTTGCATAAAAAGAAAATCTAGTTTAATCTATTAGACATGTTAAGTTTTGTGACTTGATCTCTAAAACGGGTGGAACTAATCTGAAAGCTGAAACTGAGTTTTGTGAAACCTGAGTTTTGTGGAAACTGAGTTTTGTTGAGTTCTACATCTGAGTTTGTTGATTACAAGTGAGTTTCAAGAAAAGTGAGTTTTTTGGGAAAGTCAGTTTGGAGCTGAGTTTCGTCTGGTGGATAACAGTTGGAGCTGGGTCCACATCTGGGGTATTTATGTCAATTCCGACAAAGATCTTTGGCGGTTAGGGTTTGTGATTTGTGTCTATAAATACCAAAGTTGTAATCAATGCAAAATGTGTCTTTTAAAGTGTTATTCACACACTTGTGAAAACCTTGTAATTCTGTGCATAATAAAATATCTCATTTTCTGTCCGTGGAGTAGTCGGCACAACGCCGGAAACCACGTTAAATCACCGTGTTCTATTTGTTTTTTTTTATCAATTTCCGCCATTTTTACTGTTAGATTGCATCTGTTTTATCTTTCTTCAAGTGCAAATTTCTCATCTGTGTTTCAACAAACTGGTTTCGGAGCTACAGGTTCAGGATTCAGAGAGATTTGCAGGCTGAACGAGTTGATCTTCACCAAGACCGGTGCTAGGATTTTGTGATCAAAGGTATGTTCTTTAGCAAGAAAGATGTCAGCAGTTAACGTAAAGATTGATAAATTTACAGGGAGAAACAGTTTCAGTCTGTGGCAAATCAAGATGTGGGCCTTTTTAAAAAAACATGGATTGTGGACTCCTTTATCCGGTAAAGGAGATGCCAGTGCAGCAGATTACGCCAGTCTGGAGGAGAAAGCACATTCCACCATCATGTTGTGCTTATCTAATGATGTTATCACAGAAGTTGCTGAGGAAGACACCGTTGCTAAGTTATGGTCAAATCTTGAAGCACTGTATATGACTAAGTCATTGACCAACAAGTTGCTGCTAAAGCAGAGGCTGTTTAGCCTAAGGATGCATGAGGGGGCTCACCGAGAGATCATCTTGATTCGTTGAACACAATATTACTTGATCTCGGGAATATTGATGTGAAGATTGAGGATGAAGATGCGGCTACGATTTTGTTGGTATCTCTACCAAACTTTCTTATGAGAACTTTGTGCAATCCTTCATAGTTGGGAAGGATACAGTTGCATTGGAAGATGTAAGGTCAGCTTTACATGCCAGGGAGCTGAGACATAAGGCAGCTGGGGCAGACAGTCAGGCTGTTGGACTAATAGTCAGCAGTAGTGGTGGAAAAGGGCATGGGCAACAGTTTGGGAAGAAGAAAAATCCAAAAAGACAGGGTCCAAAGGTCCTAAATCCACAGATGTTTGCAATTATTGTAAGGAGCAGGGACATTGGAAATCCAACTGTCTAAAGAAAAAGAAGTAGCAGAAGAACAGTTGTGGAACCGCTGCTGTAGCAGCTGAGTTTGATTCAGAGGAGGACATGGTTCTAGTAGCTGAAGAATCGGCACATCATGCTGATGTGTGGATTCTGGACTCTGGAGCATCTTATCATATTTGTCCACACAGAGAGTGGTTCTCAAGTTATCAACAGATAGATGGTGGTCATATAGCTATGGCAAACAGCAAGGTCTGCAAGATAGTTGGGATTGGCTTAGTTCAGTTAAGGACAGAGGATGGTAAATTCTGTATGCTGAGTGAAGTTAGACATGTTCCACAGATGACCAAGAACTTGGTATCTCTCAGTCTTTTAGACAGCAAGGGATTTAGTTTTAAGGGCGAAGGTGGAAAACTGAGTGTCTACAAAAATTCAGTTTCAGTTTTCAGGGGAATCAAAAGAGGAACCTTGTATATTTTGCAAGGATCAGTTGTGTCTGGGTCTCCGCGCGTAGCATCCGCCGAAGTTCATCGCCCGCGCTTGACAAAACCGTGGCACATGAGACCGGTCACATGGGTGAAAGGGGGATGCGATTCTTTCTCGTAAAGATCTTCTTGGGGATGTAAGGTCGAAATGGACTTTTGTGAACATTGTGTGTTTCTTCATAGGGGCAAGTTCTCAAAAGGGATACACAGCACAAAGTCATCACTTGATTACATTCATTCTGATTGTTGGGGACCATCAAAGGTGGAGTCATTGGGTGGTCACAGATATTTTGTGTCATTCCTAGATGACTATTCATGAAAGACTTGGGTGGTGATGATGAAACACAAAAGTGAGGCATTCAAGAGCTTCATTCAATGGAAGGCTCTAGTTGAAAATCAGTTGGGGAAGAAGATCAAGAGGCTTCATACAGATAATGGTCTGGAATTCTGCTGGAATGAGTTTGATGAGTTGTGCAAAAATGAGGGTATTGCCAGACATCATACAGTCAGGAATACTCCTCAGAAAAATGGTGTAGCTGAAAGAATGAATTAAACTCTTCTAGAGAGAGCAAGATGGATGCTCTCTCATGCTGGTTTGTCAAGAAGATTTTGGGCAGAAGCTGTAAGCACAGCTTGTTACTTAATCAACGAAGTCCTCACACGGGGATCGGTTTCAAGACACCGGTTGAAATGTGGTCGGAAAGCTCGCGATTACTCGGTTAAGGGTATTTGGAAGCACAGTTTACTATCATGTCAGTGAAGGAAAACTGGAACCAAGATCCAAGAAAGGAGTGTTTGTGGGGTATGGTGATGGAGTTAAGGGTTATAGAATTTGGTCATCAGCAGAAAACAGAGTTATTCTCAGCAGAGATACAATTTTTGATGAATATTCTATGCTCAGTTCATCAGTGGGGAGGATAACTAAAATTGAAAACCAAGGTCTTGAAACCGAGAAAACGACGAAGAGTGGAGTTTCAGGTGGAGTCAGCTGAGATGCAACACTCAGATGAACAAAGTCAGTTTTCATCTGATCTGGTTACTGAACCAGAACTGAATCCAAGCCAGTCAGCTGAACATGGGTCAGCTGAGCGTCAAACTGATATTGGTCAGCAAAGTATAGCTGTCAGTAGAGCTAGAAGATCCAATGTTGGGATACCTCCCGAAGGTATGGGTTTGAAGATTTAGCTAGATATGCACTTCAAGTTGCAGAAGAGGTGGATGGTTATGAACCTTCTACTTACAAGGAAGCAATGACATGTTCTGAGTCATCTCAATGGCTTGCTGCCATGGGAGATGAAATTGAGTCATTACTGAAGAATCAGACTTGGATCTTGTTAAACATCCAGCTGATAGGAGAGTTGTTACATGCAAAAGGATATTCAAGAAAAAGGAAGGAATGACCGAGGCGAAAGGAGTCAAGTATAAGGCACGTTTGGTTGCTAGAGGGTTCGGTCAAAAAAATAAGGGGTGGACTTTGATGAGATATTCTCACCGGTAGTCGACATACTTCAATCGAGTGTTACTAGCAATGGTGGCACAACAAGATTTCTTGAACTTGAGCGATTTAAGGATCTAGATGTGAAGACATACCTTTTCTCTAAATCCAAGTTGGAACCGCAAGAGAAAGATTTCAAGAGATGTAGACAAAGAGATATACATGACTCGAACCCTTCCGATATGCTAGGAAAAATCTCCAAGATTTCAAGTTCCTTTGGCGGTAAAGAAGGAAAATGTCTTTTCCACATATTTAATTATTTAGCCCAACTAATTTAATAGTCCACTAAACAATTAATTCACATATCATTTTAATAAAGTCCAACAAGAACTAAATTAATATTATTAGGATTCGACGTCCGAGAATAGCTATGCTATATAGGAGGCACGTCGGGGACCATGGACTAATAATCGTTCCGATAAATCAAATAAATAATTATCTTACGAACGTAATAATTATATTTGATAAATCAATCACAGGAATATGCCACCATAATCCCGTGATCGCACTCCTCCGATTATGAGATTATATTTATCTCTTCATGAGAATGATAATAAGCGTCCATTGATATAATCATTACATATGGATTAATCCTCCATAGATCGTTCATTCTAAATCGGGAAGTTACCGTTAACCCTTTTTAGAACCTCTTATCCTTATTTACCATTAACCCCCTACCGATCAATTAATTCATACAACTCACCGGTGATCAATCGGTGTGATAAATATGCATTTGTTTGTAAGCCGAAAATGTTGGAATATATCTATCATATATAAATGCCCCACCAGGTCCTAAACCCAATCGGGTTGGACCGGATCCGACCGGGTCGGATCATTTCTACTATTTCTTTATGTTTATACATATATTAAATGGCTTTTCACATCGTTGTCATATATATATGTTCTTTTAAAGAACCAATTATGAATTGTTATATGATCACGTCCTTAGTATTAAAAATGGCTTTTCTCCGTGATAGAGAAACTATGATAGGCGATTATGGTTGATGAGATCTCTAATCACTTTAATAAGTTTGATACTTAAATGTCTCTAGGCTGATGTACTATTAAACAGGACATTGATAGTACAAACAGACTAGCACGTATTAGATGTCTTCTGTCTTTAAGGGCAGGGATAGATCTCGTCTATCGAAGTGTAGTGACATTTGGACTGTACGTGGACGTGTATTAGAGAATGCGTACGTTAGACCGACCCACTTACACGGTTAAGTGTCACACTAAGTGGCGGTTGTGTAATTATCCTTTGGACCGGAGTCTTCATGGCATCACGGTGTGATTGTCATGCTTTGACACTATTGAGGTTTCCCCTAGCCACGGGGCGATCATGCAGTAGTGATTGGGTATGATATTGAAGCATGCAGAGTATACATGATTGGTCGTCTGGGAATCGCGTATCCTATGATTGGGATCGAATATCCGAAATGGATTTCTTATAAGGAATGTTTAGCTCTCGTGAATCTTTGCAAAGTGGGAGTAAATGTGTTACTTCGAGAGAGCCTGATATCCAGATTATAAGATACGGTCGTTGATGTTTTGACACTCGACTAACGACCGTATGGATATTATTACATCGATAGGATTGTAAGTTACACGGTAACTGTTTCACATGAAAGGTAGTAGTCATTGCATTTGACTCTTCCGATGATTGGGGGTCACGGTGTGTTGCTGGGACGCTATCCCGTGATCGTTAGGCATGAAGGGCAATTTCTTAATTTGCACTTTGTGTCTACGGCCAACATATTCGGAAGCCTATCGGGTCACACACATATGAACATCTAGCCGGATTAAAATGTGGTTATAGATGATAACCAAATAAGGAAAATTTATCTCGAGACTATAAAGGTTATAGTGGTAAATTAATATGGTGGTATTTAAATACAAGATATTAATTATGGTGATTAATTAAATATATGTATTTAGATACATATGTTGAAAATATATATGTATATTGATACACTTGTATTTTGCAAATTAATTAATCATAGTATTATATTATTAATTAAAGAATATTCCGGAAGCCAATTTGTTGGTCAAAGGGGCGCCACTTTCAATGTGTATAAAATACACTTGGATTGTGCAATTTAATTAATAAGATTACCATATATTAATATTGGATATTAATGACTATAGATTTGCACACATGTGTAAATTGATTTATGGTAAATATAATCAATATAAGATATTTGCAATATTTAAATTTTTATTTAATATGAGATATTGTAATAAATGAGATAAATCAATCTAGGAGATATTCCTTATTTTTTTGGGAAAAGATTTTCTTCTCCTCTACTCTACTAGGGGGCGCCCCAACCACTATAAATAGGAGGTGGGTGTCAAGCTCTTTTATACAACACAATTTCAAGAACTAATTGTTCTTGTATAAAATAGAGAGCATCCTATAGAGAGTTGGAGAGAGGGGAAAAGGGCCGGTCTAGCAACCGGAGTTTTCCAATAGCAATCCATGATGGGATTCCGGCGGGCTGTTCATGTGGACTAACGGTAGAGGCCGAACACTTGGACGGCTCTATGCAGAACTACTCTCCCTAGACGGTCAAAGCGTCGATCTTTTAGATCAACCAAGGTAACCACCGTCTTTAGCTTATTTGTTTATTGCTTAAACGAAGTCGATCCTGGTTAAAAGGAAATAAAATTTTAAATTCCCCTGCGTTCCCGCGTAGATTTCCTAACAGAAAAAGTCCTTATACGGATTGAAGCAGGCTCCTAGACAGTGGTATAAAAGGTTTGACAGTTACATGATCCAATTGGGTTATAGCAGAAGTCCTTATGATTGTTGCGTCTACAATAGTCAACTGGAAGATGGATCATACATCTACCTTGTTTTGTATATGGATGATATGCTGATAGCTGCAAGAGAGAAGTCTGATATTCAGAATCTGAAAGACCTTCTTAGTGCGGAATTTGATATGAAAGATTTGGGTGCAGCCAAGAAAATCTTGGGGATGGAGATCAAGAGAGATAGAAGTCAAAAAAAAACTATTTTTATCTCAACAGGGCTATATACAGAAGATTTTGGCCAAATATGGTATGTCTGCTGTAAAGCCAATAGATACTCCTATGGCGTCAAATGTTCATTTGTCAGTTTATGCTTCACAGATAGCTGAGGAGAAGGAATATATGTCAAAAGTTCCCTATGCTAGTGCGGTTGGCGGTCTGATGTATGCCATGGTGTGCACAAGGCCTGATCTGGCTCAGGTAGTCAGTGTTATCAGCAGGTTTATGGCTCAACCTGGAAAGGAACACTGGAAAGCTGTGAAAAGAATGTTCAGGTACCTTAGGGGTACAGCTGATGTTGGTCTCATTTATGGAGTTGATATTCAGAGTTTGGTCACAGGATACTGTGATGCTGATTATGCAGGTGATGTGGACATTAGAAAATCAATGACTGGTTATGTTTTCACATTGGGGAATTCAGTTGTCAGCTGGAAAGCAACTTTGCAAGCCACAATAGCTTTATCAACAACTGAGGCTGAGTATATGGCTCTTACTAAAGCAGCCAAGGAAGCAATCTGGTTGAAGGGTCTAGTCAGTGATTTGGGGCTGCATCAAGATCATGCCGAGATTTATTGTGACAGTTTGAGTGCAATTTGTCTAGCTAAGGATCAGGTTCATCATGAGAGAACCAAGCATATTGACGTGAGATATCATTTTCTGAGAAATGAGAAGAGGGTTGTAGTGAAGAAGATCAGCACCAAGGAAAATCTTGCTGATATGTTTACTAAACCAGTTCAACAAAGCAAGTTTCAGTTGTGTCTGGACTTGCTTAACATTCAAAGCTTATAATCCATTTTCTGGAAACTCAGTTGAGGGCAGGTCAGCTGAGTGGATTCTGTGGAGAAGTTTGGTACAAGTACATCCGGCATTGACGAATGCATCTGGTACAAGTCAATCGAATTATGCAATCTGGTGACGTTGAATGAGAGTTCAAGTCAAGGTGGAGATTTGTTAAGTTTTGTGACTTGATCTCTAAAACGGGTGGAACTAATCTGAAAGCTGAAACTGAGTTTTATGAAACCTGAGTTTTGTGGAAACTGAGTTTTATGGAAACTGAGTTTTGCTGAGTTCTACATCTGAGTTTGTTGATTACAAGTGAGTTTCAAGAAAAGTGAGTTTTCTGGGAAAGTCAGTTGGAGCCGAGTTTCGTCTTGGTGGATAACAGCTGGAGCTAGGGTCCACATCTGGGGTATTTATGTCAATTCCGACAAAGATCTTTGGCGGTTAGGGTTTGGGATTTGTGTCTATAAATACCAAAGTTGTAATCAATGCAAAATGTGTCTTTTAAAGTGTTATTCACACACTTGTGAAAACCTTGTAATTCTGTGCATAATAAAATATCTCCTTTTCTGTCCGTGGAGTAGTCAGCACAACGCCGGAAACCACGTTAAATCACCGTGTTCTATTTGTTTATGTGTTTTATCAATTTCCGCAATTTTTACAGTTAGATAGCATCTGTTTTATCTTTCTTCAAGTGCAAATTTCCCATCTGTGTTTGAACAAGACCGTCCTGATTCACGTCCATCCGAATATTCGAATACAATCCATTATATTACTCGAAATGGTGCTATTATTAATGCAAGTATTATTTTGGATCTCAACTATCTAGAAATCACGGTGTTAGCACTTAGCGTATAGCTAGATTGGTAACCCGGGTTAGTTTGGGGTCTTCTTGGTCTTAGCGTATATGTCGTTTTTATCTATTCAGCGGGGTTCGCCAACGCAGTTAAGGAACATACTTGTACTAATATACACTACCTACACACAAGCATGAAACGTGTGATCTTGGTCACACAACAAACATGCATGATGCTTACGTACTTAACATACAAATTTGTGCTACAATTCCCAAGCGCCAACTAATACTTTATGTATATGAAAGACAAATGTCACAACAAAATTTTATAATGATCGTAACAAATTATCTCTCAAAGAATTGAAGGGCGTAGCATAGTCCAATGTGATTAGGGGTGTAACGATCCGATCCGAATCAAGGACTGGCTTATCGAGTCGAGCAACCCCTTAAAACAGTGTTGCTTAAACCCAGGAGCTCAAAAAAATATTGACCACTAGGCCATTGCATCAATGGCACAAGAATATCGAGTTCGGTCATATCATATATGAACGAGTATTTCACGAGCCGAACGGCGAGCTGCTCGTGAGCGGCTTAGATCGTTGAGACCCCTGGTTACAATGGCTTTCGACGCTCGTGTTGTTTGCTATGTTATGTTATGTTGTGTTATCGTTTGTAATGAAATTTCATGTTTGTGTGTTTCTCTACGTAAAATTTCATTGTGACAGTAACATGATGAAATGTAGAAACAAACAACTAACTTGAGTGGTATGGGTAAGCATTAAATACACTTGACATAAAAATAGAATAAGTACTACTATGATGCTACCGATGGCAACTAAAAATGCCTTTCAAATTAGCAACATAATAAATATAATCTGTTTGGCATTCAATACTTCAAATCTGCAACCTTACACCATTTAGTACCTCTTACAACCATTAATTGATTATGAAACCACATAGTCAACATTTATTGTGAAAATGCCAAACTCCAAAGATATGTATAACTGTATAAGTGAGACAATAACTCTATGCTAGACATGTAAACCTTCACACAAATACTTTAGATTACAAAAGAGTTTGAACCCAAATTGAAAGGCTCTCGGTGCTCTCTTCCTAGAGTTTCGTGGATGATGTAAATCAATGGTTATGCACAAGTGTTTTCAATGCGTAACTGTCTATACATGACTGTTATTACAACACTCTCGCATTTTTACCAGTATGTCAGCTTGGTTACGCATCAAGGGTTACACACAAGTGTTTAACTAACGCAATATCGACTTAAAGACTCGCATGGTATTAAACTTCTGAATAAAAATGTGGGCCTATGTTATGATATTGGGTGTGGTACTGTGTTTTTCGTTTTAATTATAACATGTCCTAATTGCAGTTGGTGTAGTTTCACTATACGTCAAAAATCATTGTAATATATTTGTAATACTACTAATTATGAAATTATAATCTTTATATAATAAAGGCAGACGGCGCCAATTAGCCACCCTAACATGTTCATTTATTTTACTTGTAAGAAAACCACTGGCCTAAAAATAATAGAAAATGTGCGAATTTTCTGCTATTTTTGTTGTTGTCGATTAGCAACATTTAATTATTTACAATTAAGGATAATGTGGATTGGTTGAGATCGTTAAGTTTAAGCATAATCATAATTGAAATGGGGACAAAGTGTACATTAATATATTGAGATAATGACACAATAGTCATTCTATAGATTATGAAACACTTAATCAATAAAAATATAAATGTATAATAATCAATGTGGTATTTTTTTTTTCTCTCTGATATAAACATGTTACAACCGTTTTAAGATAAAATTTCTCAATTTATTATTCATTATTGACTTAATTAAAAGTTATAACTAATTAATATTTTGTACCTTATGAAAAATCAAAAGCAATTTATAACATTTTAAGCACCCGTGACCAATTAAATCAATTGATAAGAATCCCATGAAGTGAACGTGACGGTGGAATTTATGTGGAAATAATTGTTGCCTTAATTTATAAAACTTTGACCGGCCTTTATATAGAATATCAACTATTACTTGCCTTTATTATACGTCGACATCATGTGACATAGTAGGAAAATATGTAGTATATGAGTACTAATATTATTGTTGAAGATTAAACGAGAAAAGAGTTACGACGGGGGAGTGATTTAGAGGTATACCAAGTGGAGGTGTTGTGCTCTTAGCCATTTTTGATTGCAATACATATGCTTATTAGGGGTAATTAAATGATTAGTTTAACATTGTAGTTTATGATTACTATTATCAATGGTTCAAAGTACCACTATAGGTATGACTAAGAAGGTGTACATCCACTGTTTCACTTTAAATAATGTAGCTGTCACAATTATTCTAACACAACAAATGTTATTATTAGATGTGTCGCTGAGATCATTAATGATGTGAAAATGTTAGAGTGTTTGAAATGCTAATTATCTACCTCCTAATTTGTTTAAATTAGGGGGAGTGGTTTAAAAGGACAGAAAAGAGAGGAAAAATAAGAATCAGGACAATGGAAATATAAATTGGGTGATAAGGACAAAGATACTGTTTATAACCCCAAATCAACTATTTGTTGCAGTGAAACTGACCTCAAATCCATTTGCTACAGTGGATATGTCCTTTTTAGCCAGAAAAATATTCCACAGTCCTCTTCACGTATTTCTATGTTCTTTTTGACAATAAACCATTTAAATTATGGGGTGATAGACAATGACGGATCCACGTGCCCCAACTCAATTTTATAATAACTCGACCCGGAAATTTTGACATAATTACCCGCTCAACCCGAAATTTTTTTAGGGGTGACCCCACTGAATTTTTTCCTGGATTCGCCACTGGTGATAGAGTTACTCCCTTAAATCTACATTATTTTTACACCATCATCAGCTTGATCACCACATGTTTTTCACTTGTAAAAAAGATTAAAAGAACTTGAAAAAATCACAACCACAAAATTATGTTGGTGTAAAATGGTGTAGATTTGAAGGAGTAACTCTATCATTACCCTTAAATTATTGGGAGATAGTAATTCAATATGGTATCAGAAAGTGATTTCATGAGATCAAACCCCCTCTGTCAACATTGTCATCTCGTTTATACTGTAAATATTGAGTCTCTTTGTTGGCCGTATAGTGCTCTTTATATGTTTTTGTGTGACATTTTTGCTTAGGCTTGTTATAGAACTGTACAAGTGTTTAGTTTCTTTGTTGCCCTTATAGTGTCATTTATGTCTTTGTGTGTCATGTTTTCATAGGCTTATTATATGACCATACTTGAGGGCGTGTTAGGGTGGTTAAATTGTTAATTATCAACCTCTCAATCAACTTAAATTTTGTGAAATATGCTAAGAAATGGGAATCGAACATGCAATGAGACCATTTGTTACAAAGATGCCACAATCAAATGTCTTATTAGCACTCATGTTGTGTTTTTTATTCTGATTGAGTGCTTGTAGTTGTATCATTGCTTTTTCACTTTCTCACATTGATGATTCTACTACCACAATGTCACAATTAATGAAGCAACATAATTTTACATTATTGATATATTTAGTCTACATCATTATTAATGAATCATACATCTTGATCAATTGTTTAAAAATGGTGTTGTCTCATTCGTAATGACACAAACATTGTGGTTGTTGAAGTGTTTAATATATTAATTATCTACATCTTATCAACTTAAGTTTAAATATGCTAATTCAATATTGTTAGAGTATAAGGGTAATTGAGTCCTTAAATAATGTAATAGGTGGCACTAGTGATGATGTGGCATAACTACCACTAGTACAAAATCTATTGTAGATTGTGTAGTGTGTGGTGTATAAGATGTGTAATTCTTGGTACAATTAATGATAAGAAATCTTTATCCAAAACTTAACTTGGTTTCGGAACTCTTCTAGCCGTTAATGGCTGAACCACCAAATACCAGAGCTTCAGCTCCACCGGTGTCAACCGGAACACCTTCACCTCCAACCATATCCACCCCTTCACATCCTAATGTTGTTTTCGGGTCTCACAATGCCACCACCGGAGCTCAAACTCAACCATAGTATTCCATAGCCACCACCGGAGCTCAAATTCCATCTTTGTCTTCTTTTCTGATTTCTCAAATAGGAGTTTCATCTGTCTCGGCGTTCATACCACAGCATTTTTCTTCCACCTCTTTTCTCCGATCATCCTTACCAGAGCCACCACCATTCATGCAGTCTAATCTTGCTCCTCAAACTTCATCTGTGTTAACTCCACCAGCTCTTAATCCTTTGACACCTTTTAGCACCAATCTCAACTAGATCTGTACCATCAAACTAGACATATCCAATTATTTGCTATGGAAATCTACAATCTTACCGATCATTCGTGGCCATAAATTAGATGGTCATCTGTTTGGAACCAAACCTCAGCCACCTGAAGTCATTGCTGCGTTTAATTCTACCACTGGCATACCTTGCACAGTACCGAACCCAGCATTTAAAGACTGAAACACTAAGGATCAACTTCTTGTTGGATGGCTCATGAGCTCGATGAAAGAAGAAACTCATATTGAAGTCATTGGATGCAACACTGCCAATGAAATTTGGTCTTGCCTGGAGATCCTGTACAACAACATATCAGAGGCTCATATGTTGGAGTATAAAACTGCCCTTACCAAGACTGAAAAAGGTTATAAGTCAATGATGGATTATCTTGCCCTGATGAAATCCTACTCATATGGTTTAACAGATGCAGGGTATCCAATTACAAAAGGTGAACTCATTTTGGCTTCTCTTGGAGGTCTCAGTAAGGAGTATGAATCTGTAATAGTAAATATGACTTCCAGAATTGGATCCTTGTCATGGCAAGAAGTTCAGTCACAGTTGGTGACTCATGAGAGGTTACTTGCTAGGTTCAATCCTACAACTGCTCTGGACCTAGGCCAAGCATCTGCAAATATAGCTGCAATGTTAGGAAATTCAAGGTCTTATTCTCGGCCTGGTAATCAAAATGGGAATCAAGATTCCAATACTGGTAGAGGAAGAGGCCAAAGGGGTGGTAGGAGCTACAGAGGAAGAGGGGGCAGAGGCTCTAACAACAACACAAACACATGGACTGCTCCTAGACCTGTTTGTCAAGTCTGTGGCAAAACTGGACACATAGCTGTGGATTGTTGGCACAGGTTTGACTCTAATGTAGGGATTCCTAGCAATGGTGGAAACTCAGGTCAGAACAGAAACAACAGTGCCTATATTGCCTCCTCAGACACAGTTAATGATGCAAGTTGGTACATGGATAGTGGAGCAACAAGTCATGTGACTTCAGACCTGAACAACCTGCACATCAACTCTGGATATGAAGGATCAAACACTTTAACAGTAGGAAATGGTGAGCATCTATCCGTAATTCATATTGGTCAATCAACAATTTGGGGTTCACACACTGCACTAACACTTAAAAACATTCTCCATGTTCCTGAAATCACAAAGAATTTGCTTAGTGTCTCCAAACTAACCAATGATAATCCTGTGTTAGTTGAATTTTATTCTTTTGGTTGTTTTGTGAAAGACAAAACCACAGGGATGGTCCTGCTGGAAGGGGAACTTAACGATGGCCTGTATCAGTTAAAGTGTCCTAAAGATAACCTGAGCTCTCTTCAATCCAAGAATAAGTCTCTGCTTGTTGTTCAAAATTAGTCTAAGTCTAAGATGAATGTGTCTGTAGTCTAGTCTGGACCCTAGAGTCTTTTGTTTGTTCTGTGAATTCTCAGGAAAAGGCCATATTATGGCATAGGAGGATAGGTCATACTTCTAGCAAGGTCATTGACCAAGTTTTTAAGCAATGTAATCTTCCTATCAATAAAATGCCTACTTTTTGTGAAGCTTGCCAGTATGGGAAACATCATAATTTACCTTATAACTCATCTGACACTAAAACCACACACCCTCTGAATTCGATACACTCTGACCTTTGGGGGCCTTCTCAAGTCAGATCCACCAATGGCTACACCTATTTATCCACTGAAACTGAAATCTGATGCTTTACAGGCCTTTCTTGACTTTAAATCTTTTGTTGCAAATCAGTTTGGCACCACTATTAAGACATTTCAATCTGACTGGGAGGGGGGAATACAGAACATTTGAACTAATTCTAAAACAACAAGGCATTATCTTCAGATCCCCATGTCCCTATGCTCATGCCCAAAATGGCAAGACAGAACGCAAACATAGACATATTGTTGAACTTGGTCTTGCCCTTCTTGCCCAAGCATCCATGACCCTCATGTTCTGGTGGGAGAGTTTTAGACAAGCTGTGGCCATAATCAATGTTTTACCAACACCGGTGTTATCTCAGATTTGTCCTACTGAAGTTCTCTTAGGGAAATCTCCAAAATATGATCTTTTTAGATTGTTTTGATGTGCTTGCTATCCCTACTTGAGGCCATACCAAAACCACAAGTTCCAGTTTCATACTAAGCAATGTGTGTTTCTAGGAATCAACCCTGATCATAAAGAGTATGTGTGTCTAGAACCATTGTCACGGATTTTATCAATGGAAAAACAACAAGTAATAAAATTTATAAATCCGGTATTCCCCAAGTGTAGGGATCGTAGTATAGCGATTAATACCGGAGTCGATCACAGGGAATCGAGGTATCTAGTTCATATTAATTCTTCTAACTCTAAACAAAAACAAAAACAGAAAGATAAACTGGACAGAGGATTGTCAGTCCAAAGCTAGGAAAACATCGTTGCGAACAAAAGTAAATAAAACTATAACTAGGAAAACAATAAAACTAACGAACATGATAATGACTGAAGCAAATCAACATAGAACAAACCATGATCCACCATCCCGCAACCCTTAATTTCCTGCCTAGATTATCTTATGAAGATTTAATCAAAGATGTGATTCACCTCTCAAAAGTACGAATTCCTACTCTCGTAGATAATTCGCCTATCAATCTTTTATCTCTCGATCTTAAAGATTAACGTTTTCAAACCAAGGTGTAAGATTTATTAGATCTAACAATCTAGATATTCTAACCTATCAACTCTCGTATTTTTAGGTTAAAAAGATCTATTCTTTCCTATGGTGATCTAAGGTTTACACCGACTCTCGTCATACGGTAAACATCAATAACAACAATCTCTCGATATACGTTGCATAAACATATAATCATGGAAAAGAAACAAGCTTTAAATTGAAATCATTCATAAAATTATTCAAAGGGAAGAAATAAAAGAAAGCTGAAATAAACGATCTCACAGGCTGTTCATGTTGCAGAGCTTCAGCATCAGCATGGCAGCAACCAGGAAATAGAAAAAACGAATATAAAAACAGGAAAAATCGCAACCCCAGCCTCCCCTAAGGGGGCTGGGGCCGCCTAGGGTTTTCTCCTAATGATTGTGTATCATAGGTCTCAATAATGTATGTTTAGGGTTGGAATACGCGCTGATATTTATAGAAAACTGAGGCGGCTGTGCTGATGTCGGCTTAAGGACGCCCGTCCGTCTTGTTGGACGCCCGTTCACTATTCTAGACGCCAGTTCAATTCAGCGTCCAAACTCTCTGAATCAACTTCCTCCCTTGGACGCCCGTTTACTTTGATAGACGCCCGTCCAACCTGGACGGGGCTTGAACGAACGTTCAGCTTGCTCAAAAATCGATCTTCTCATCTTTATCTTCAATCGATTTCATCTTTATCTCTTCTCCTCTTCATTAATCCGATTGTTAACCTCTTTTAATCATCTTTTTGGTCGAAATTGTGTATCTACAATACATCAAACACATTGCAAAATGTAGTATCTTCCAAATCAATATAAAACCATCAACTTTACACATAAATCATACAATTTCGCAACTAACCCATTAAAAACATCACTTGCTCAATACTTCAATATAAAGCTCGATTTCTATGAAAAACATCCAGATATGGGGGAAATTGACATAAAATATATCCTTATAAAACGTATAAAATCACCCTTAACAACCATCTGGTAGAATTTACATCTCAAGAGATGTGGTGTTTAATGAAAATAATTTTCCTTATAGAACAAGGTTTCCTAGTAAGGTGTCCACCCTTGTTTGTTACCATTGACACCCACTTCTTAGGTCCTACAGTGTTTGTTCCCAGTGATCCAAGTCCTTCCCCCTCAACTACTGATACTGATACTGATCATCCAGCAGCAACATCTCCTGATGCCATACCTACTCTCACCAGTCCAGGGAGTCCAACACAGTCACTGCATTCAACTACATCTTCCAACACCACACAGAGGAACACCTCCTCAATTACCTATTTCACCACCTTCACTTTTACCAACACCATCACCTTCACCATCCCCTTCTCCTTCACCACCTTTACCTACCAACACCATCTCTCTTTCTCCCTCACCATCACCTGTTCAACAACATCATATGCAAACAAGGTCAAAAGGTGGCATATTTAAGCCCAAAACCTTCTCCTTCCTAGCCACACATGATGCTCATCCCTATCCCGCTGAACCTACCAAAGTGTCTGATGCTTTAGAACATGTTGAGTGGAGGAATGCAATGCAAGAAGAGTACATACCTCTAATGCAGAATCAAACTTGGGAACTTGTTCCTCCAAACTCAAACCAGAAACTGGGAGGGAACAAGTGGATATTTAAACTCAAGCTAAATGTTAATGGTACAGTGCAGAAACACAAGTCAAGACTTGTGGCCAAAGGGTTTCTTCAAACCCCAGGATTGGACTATACAGAGACATTCAGTCCTGTAGCTAAAGCAATTTCAATTAGAGTCATACTTGCCCTTGTTGTGGCATGCCAGTGGGACATCAATCAGGTAGATATTAACAATGCTTTTCTTAATGGTACCTTAAAGGAAGCTGTTTACATGCCCTAACCTGAGGGATTCGTCAATCCAAGTAAACCACATCATGTATGTTGTTTAAAAAAGGCATTGTATGGCCTTAAACAGGCTCCAAGAGCCTGGTTTGAAGAACTAAAGCAACTACTTCTCAAATGGGGTTTTTATCAGTCCAAATCTGACGTGTCTCTGTTTATATTCAAAAGAGGGAACACTGTCCTATATGTTCTCATTTATGTGGATAACATCCTAGTCACAGGAAATAGCTCAGCTCTTATTCACAAGTTCATACAACTGTTGCACAATAGATTTGCTCTTAAAGACCTTGGCCCTGTGAGTCACTTTCTAGGGATGCAAGTTCAAACGGATACTACTGGACTTTACCTCAGTCAACAAATGTATGCTTCCCAACTCCTACACAAACTTGGGATGCATAACTTAAAACCATGTCCTACACCAATTGTTGTTGGTACTGATCTGACCAGAACAGACAATCCTTTCATGGACAATCCCACTATTTATAGAAGTGTTCTTAGAGCCTTTCAGTACATGACATTTACAAGACCTGACCTAGCCTTTGTTGTTAACACTCTAAGTCAATATGTGCAACAACCTAGGATCATTCACTAGAAGGCAGTTAAAAGATTGTTGAGATATGTGCAAGGAACATTAGATTATGCTATACATTTTGTTCCAGATCAGGGCATTCATCTTACTGGTTATTCTTATGCTGATTGGGCATATGATAAAGTGGACAGAAGATCTATTGCTGGGTATTGTGTGTATTTGTGTGGTTCCCTTGTGTCCTGGAGCTCAAAGAAGCAATGAGTGGTCTCCAGATCAAGCACTGAATCTGAGTACAGATCCTTAGCCAACACTGCAGCTGAAATACAATGTCTGACCTTCTTGCTGTTTGAATTGGCCACTCCTCTTCCTAAAACAGCAACTATCTGGTGTGATAATTTAAGTGCACAAGCACTGGCCCACAATCCTATGTTCCATAGTCGAACTAAACATGTGGAGATTGATCTACATTTCATACGAGACAAGATTTTGGAAGGCAAACTTGCTGTCAAACACATTCCCTCAGCTGATCAAGTGGCATACTGCCTCACTAAGCCTCTGTCTATTACCAAGTTCAATCAATTTCGAGACAAACTTCAAGTGATCAAGACACCCTTTCGTTTGAGGAGGGATGTTAGAGTATAAGGGTAATTGAGTCCTTAAATAATGTAATAGGTGGCACTATTGATGATGTGGCATAACTACCACTAGTACATACTCTATTGTATATTGTGTAGTGTGTGGTGTATAATATGTGTAATTCTTGGTACAATTAATGATAAGAAATCTTTATCCAAAACTTAACTACTATTGTATTCAAGAATGAGGTACTTAATTCAAACATGTCTGTCATTATTGTCTTCCCACTTATATTGTTAAGTGTTGGATCTTTTTATTAGCATTGTCCTTCGACTTCTATTGTTCAGATGTTGAATCTTTTTGTTGGTGTTTGTGTGGCATATTGAATTAGGCTTGTTATAACGGATAGGCCAACAACTGACGGACGTGTTGAAGTGTTTAATGTATTAATTATCCACATAATCGATCATCTACAATAGTTTTTGTCAGTAAAGTGACTTAAACTCTACATCTGGTGGAACCAATCTGAAGACTCAGCTGAGTGATGGTCAGCTGAGAAGTGTATTCAATTCTGTGCATCAGTAGGGTGGAGTCTACGAGGCTTCGGCGGGGTAACTATCGGCGGGGTGATAGTCGCGCTTAGTCCCGGAATACGCGGGGTCCCACATCTGTTAATTCTGTTATGTGACAGCTATACAGTGTCATTAAAAGGAGGACACGTGTAGGGGTATTTATGGTGCATCAGACAAAGATTCCTGGCGGCTAGGGTTTAGGGATTTGTGCCTATAAATACAGTTGTTGCCTCATTATCCGGGTGTGTTGAAATCTGTAAAATTCAGTGCATAATAAAATATCTCTTTTACGCCGTGGTTTTTTACCTCTCCCACCGAGAGGTTTTCCACGTTAAATCTCGTGTTCTTCTTGTTTCGTTATCTCCTTTGATTGTTTATGTTTGATTGCTTCGTTTTCGTTCTTGCATCCGAAGTTATCTCCATCCGTTTTATAACAAGTGGTATCGGAGACGGGTTACGGAGAAAACGATGCATACGATCAACTTCGTCTTCACCAAGGCCTTCGACAAGGTGCTAGGATCTCGTGATAAAGTTGTGATCTTTAGCAAGAAAAGATGTCGGCGGTAAACGTAAAAATCGATAAATTTACGGGAAGGAACGGTTTTGGTCCGTGGCAAATCAAGATGCGTGCCTTGTTGAAACGAACGGGGTTTGTGGAATCCTTTATCGACAAACCAAATACAAGTGCGAGCGATTATGCCGGTCTGGAAGAGAAAGCACATTCAACCATCATGTTGTGCTTATCGACGATGTTATCACCGAGGTTGCTTTGAGGAAGACACCGCGACCAAGTTGTGGAAGAAGCTTGAAAGCTTGTATATGACCAAGTCACCGACCAACAAGTTGTTGTTGAAACGAGAGGTTGTTCGGTTTGAAGATGCATGAAGGGAGTCCACCGAGGGAACATCGGACCCGATTTGAACACAATATTACTTGATTTAAGGAATATTGATGTTAAAATTGAAGATGAAGATGCGGCCCTAATCTGTTGGTGTCATTACCGGCATCATATGAAAACTTTGTGCGATCTTTCATAGTTGGAAAGGATACGGTAGCTTTGGAGGATGTGAGGTACGCCTTACATGCCGGGGAGCTTAGACACAAGGCCGCTTTGGAACGAGACGGTCGGTCAGCTTGGGCTAGTAGCTAGCGACAATAGTGGAAAAGGATATGGACGAAGAAGAAAAAGAAGTCGGGTCCAAAGGTCCTAAGTCTACCGATGTCGTAATTACGTAAGGAGCGGGGACATTGGAAGTCCAATTGTCCAAGGAAGAAGAAACGACGGGGAAGGCAATTCGGCACGGCGGCTTTGGCTGCCGAGCAATCGATGAGGATCTGGTTCTAGTTGCAGGGGATTCTACACACCATAATGATGTGTGGATACTTGATTCTGGAGCATCCTACCATATTTGTCCAAACGGGGAGTGGTTTTCTACTTATGAGCGGATAGATGGTGGTCAAATCTATATGGCCAACAAAGGTTTGCAAAGTTGTGGGAATTGGCTCGGTAAAGTTAAGGACGAGAGGATGGTAAATTTTGTACACCGAAAGATGTAAGACATGTTCCACGAGATGACCAAGAATTTGGTATCTCTTAGTCTACTTGGACGGCAAGGGTTCAATTTCAAGGGTGAAGGTGGACAAACGGTGAATGTCTTCAAAGATTCGGTTGTGGTCCTCAAAGGCATCAAGAGGGGAACCTTGTATATATTACAAGGATCTACGTATACGGCACCGCTCGCCGTTGCATCCTCGGCGGTTCACCGATCTCGAGCGGACTCGGTGTGGCACATGAGACTTGGTCACACGGGTGAAAGGGGTATGCGGTGTTCTTTCTTCACGAGGTTTTCTTGGGGGATATAAGGTCAAGAATCTGGACTTTTGTGAACATTGTGTGTTTGGGAAGTTGCATAGAAGTAAATTCTCGGCGGGGTTGCACAATACAAAGGCATCACTTGATTATATCCATTCGGATTTGCTCAGGGTCCATCAAGAGTTGAGTCATTGGGTGGTCACGGATATTTTGTGTCATTCATAGATGACTATTCAAGGATGACTTGGGTGGTGATGATGAAGAACAAAAGTGATGCATTCAATAACTTCAAGCGATGGAAGGCCACTAGTGGAAAATCAGTTAGGCAAGAAAATCAAGAAGCTTCGTACGGATAATGGTCCGGAATTCTGCTTTGGACGGATTTTGATTCATTTTGTGCGGTGAGGGTATTGCCGGACATCATACTTGTAAGGAATACACCTCGACGAATGGTGTAGGCGAAAGGATGAATCAAACTCTACCTTGGAGAGGGCAAGATGTATGCTTTCTCAAGCTGGTTTATTAAGGAGATTTTGGGTAGAGGCTGTAAAAACAGCTTGCTACTTAATCAACATGAGTCCTCACACAGGGATCAATCTCAAGACACCATTTGAGATGTGGTCAGGCAAGCCTGCTGACTACTCAGTTCTAAGGGTTTTTGGGAGTACAGCTTACTATCATGTTAGTGAAGGGAAGTTAGAACCAAGAGCCAAGAAGGGAGTGTTTGTGGGGTATGGTGATGGAGTGAAAGGATATAGAATTTGGTCATCGGCGAGTCCCGAGTAATCCTCGGCGGGGACGTTGTGTTTGATGAAAATTCTATGTTAAACTCATCGGTGGGGAGGTCTACGAGTCGAAACCGATCTTGAATCGATAGTGTTGAGAAACGGGTGGAGCTTCGGGTGGAGTCTACGATATGCAACAATCGGTGGATCCAAATCAACACTATACGATCGGATAATGAACCGAATCGATCCAAGCCGGCTGCGCCGAGACCTCGGCGGGCGTCATACAAACATTGATCGGCGAGTCTAGGCGCCGGCGGGCTAGAAGATCTAATGTTGGGATACCTCCAAGGAGATATGGATATGATGATTTGGCTGGATATGCACTCCAAGTTGCGAAGAAGTAGAGGTTGCTTTGAACCAACTACTTACGGGGAAGCGATGACATGTACGAAGCATCCCAGTGGCATGCTGCCATGGGAGATGAAATGGAGTCATTATTGAAGAATCAGACTTGGGAATTGGTCAAACAACCTACTGACAAGGGAGTTGTGACTTGTAAATGGATTTTCAAGAAAAAGGAAGGAATAACTAAGGCAGAAGGGGTCAAGTATAAGGCACGTTTGGTTGCAAGAGGATTCAGTCAAAAGGAAGGGGTTGACTTTGATGAAATATTTTCACCAGTGGTCAGACACACTTCAATCAGGGTGTTACTAGCAATGGTGGCACAACAGGATCTGGAACTTGAGCAACTAGATGTGAAAACTCGCTTTTCTACATGGTGAGGTGGATAAGGAGATATACATGACACGGCTTCGAGGGTTTTCAAGTTCCCGGAAAAGAAAACTATGTTTGCAAGTTGAAGAAATCATTGTATGGTTTGAAGCAAGCTCCAAGGCGGTGGTATAAAAGGTTTGACAATTCATGCTTCGACGGGGTTACAACGAAGTCCATATGACCGTTGTGTTTACTTCGATCTATTTGAAAGATGGATCATATATCTATCTTGTCCGTATGTGGATGACATGCGATAGGCGTACACGCAAAGAAGGAAGTCGATGTTCAAAATCGAAGAACCTTCTCGGTCTTGAATTTGAAATGAAGGATTTGGGTGCGGCCAAGAAAATCTTGGGGATGGAGATCGGAGAGATAGGAGTCGAGAAGAAGTTGTTCTTGTCTCGGCGGGGTTATGTGCGAAGATATTGGCCAAGTTTGGGATGTCTGTTTGCAAAACCAATAGATACTCCTATGGCATCAAATGTTCATTTGTCTGTTTATGCTTCACGGTCGGTGTTCGTTAAAAACGTGTTTTAAATTTATATTGTCGGAACACCCCAAGTATAAGGTACGTAGTATAAGGTGTTGCCGAGTCGTCCTAAGGGAATCGTACAGTTGTCAGATTAAGATATAACTCCTAAGTCGGTTATGTCACGAATCTAAGAACTAAAACGAGAAAACGAGAAATAAAAACAAGCGAGAAAATCGAGAAAACGACAAGATGGACGAGCGTACGCGCTATTGCGGACGAGCGTCTGACTATGAACAGGAACAGAAAAGTGCAGAAAACTAGGGTTTGTAAAACTAGAACTTAAAACTAACGTTGAAGCAAACGATTTTTGTATCAAATTATAAAGGGGAGACAGTAGAACACCTAGAATCTATCACTCAACAATCAAACAACCAGTTTATGATTCGAATACAGTTTTATTGGTATGATCAATCACGAAACCGACTAAATTCCTTTAGATCAATTTCTAGGGTTTGTTTACTTTTCCAAGAAAAAACAAATAACATTCATCACAAGATCAACAATTTGTTCCCAAATTGTAATACCCAACTAACGATATATGATTCCTCAAAACATCATCAATTGTATCGATTGAATTAAAAACTATTGTTGAATTATATTTCCATAAAAATTCAAACAACATAGAGGTTCATTGACATTCCTATCTAATGAAACTCTTAACCAATAAATCGGGATTCAAACGATAAATAAAACAAAGTATTCAAAATCATAACTAAAGATAAACTAACGAATCATGGTTGTGATGACGTTGATGTGATATCCTCCGGTTGTTCCACTTGCTATGCGTTTAGCCAACAATCATGTTGTTAGACATAATCATTGGAATGGAGAGATACATCTTTGACTCTCCTCCTTGAATAATGCGGTTTGCTAGGGTTTATTATGAGTGAATGATGCGTATGGGATGTCCCCAGGGTTTAATACACACTGCTATTTATAGGATTTTAGGTCGGCTAGGGTTAAGTCGGCCTTGGGACGCCCGTCCAAATGGGTGGCCGCTCGTTCAACTTTTTTGGACGGAGATTCAGACGCTCGTTCAGCTTCCGTCTGGAGACTCTGTATGTAAAATATGACTCTGGACGCTTCATGGACGCCAGTTCACTCCTGGACGCTCGTCTGGATCAGTGGACGCCCGTCCAATATGCTGAGGATCGGATTTCTTCATAGTTATCCATTCTTCTTCAAGCCAATTCCATATTTATCTCTTATAATTCGAATTGAGCCTCATTTATCCTCTTTATGCACTCGAAATTAAGCATCTACATAATAGATAAAACATGGAAAACATGTAGTCATCCCCAAATAATAATAATTCAATAAATTTAACACATAAAAGCGCCCAAATTACACTTTTGACACTTCTAAACCCATTATTCAAATTCACGCCTTAAACATATAATTTCCTCTAAAAATTACTAAAATACGAAAGATATTGTTCTCTAATAATGCGATAAAAACCATAAATTTCACCGAGAACAACTCCCCCACACTTGAACTTTTGTTCGTCCCGGACAAAACAATCAAAACTATAGCTCAACTTTCATGCATCCCACATAGATCTCTAACTCACGTAACAAAAGATACAACAATTATAGCCTACAATACCATCACGAGAGATAGATTCGGTGTATGTGTGACAAGCCCTTCTCAAATTTAACAAGCCTTTCAAAAGAATATCCTCTCAAAAACTTCAATGACTATCCTAGGTATAGGCAGTAATAGCTCCACTCAAAGCCTTCCCACGCACTCAGTAGGATAATCCCTACAACATATCATGCGGTTCTACTGGGTATAAGATCCATGATAACAAAGACTTCACTTTATTTTTACTCATCATTTTTCAAAATTTTCAAATTTGACGCATATCAGAATAAGCTCTTACCCATCATAGTAGAGTAGGACATTTCGCGATAATCCCCTACCTACTCAAATCATAAGGTAGCTATAAACCGACGTCGTGAGCTTCGGTCATCATAGTGGTATAGGACATACGTGGTATACCCTACCTCACTCAAATCATTAACCAGCTTTCGACAAACGTATTTATCAATAATTGCTTACTCACTTTATTTGTTCACTTTTCAAAGTCATAAGTTACATCTCACTTATCACATTCAAACTTTATGATATTCACAGCACGCGGTCTAACTAAGGTGTCACTATACTTGGCCTTCCTAAGATAAATCATCAAAATAATGAAAGGATATAGTTCAAAAATCTTGTTTCAAAATCAATGGCTCTCGTGAACGTGAAAAACGAATACTATCTCCATAAAAGTAAAGACACGCTATAATTATCTCACTAAGTCACATACTATCATCGTTAGAAAACTACAACTAGCAAGCATTTAGTTTTAATCACATGCTCGAGATTCACAAAAATTTAAATTATTTAAATTTGCTCGAAATTAACTCATATTACCGGATATAGCATGAAAACATACCCATGTTACCCCCGCACACTTAAATCACATTATGTCCTCGGAATGTGCAAATAAAAATAATAAAAAAAAACTTAGTCTTGGTTTCAACGGTGGTTGTCGGATGAAAGTTGGCGGAGGTCGAAATTTGGAGCATGAATGGACCGCTACAACTTGAATGGACAACACTTGGACATAAAAGCTTGCGAACCACGCTCAAAAATATCGCAACACTCGACATACCATATAATCTCGGGGTACAAGGGGTATATGAATAAACATAAACGAAACATTCAACAACTCGTAGGAACACAACATCTCATTCAAACAACCAAGGTACTACGCCTACAACTAAAACATAAATAGCTTACTTAAAGAGAAAAGAAACAAAGCTAGGTTGCCTCACAGAAGCGCTCTTTTTTATGTCATTAGCTTGACATACTCTTCAAAGTCAACCCGGGTCGGGCCACTTTGGCTTAAATGCGACCACCTCATCATCAGAATCAGAGTGAAGGACCGAGGTTTTACCACAACCTCCACAAGTGAAATGCCCTACCAAGTTTTTTAACTTGGCTCTCCCGAAAAGACACGACTTTCGTCTTTGTCTCAACTTTTCCTACATGTGGCACCGGCGGAATGATAGGTTCGGGAATCGTGATAGAAGCTTCTTTAAGGGTAAGAATGTCATCATTCGAAGCAAAGAATTCGGATGGAATCTCGTCACAATTCAGCACATCAGGCACGTCAACCAACTTTTGAAAGTATATGACCTCAGGTACTTCATAAGGTTGGCCAAAATACTTTTTCAATCTGTGACCGTTCACTTTAAAAGGTTGACCGCTGTACCCTTTCAAGGAAATCGCTCCTCCCGGATGAACTTCGACAATTTCAAAGGGTCCGGACCATCGGACTTAAGCTTGCCGGCAAACGGATGTAATGCGGTGTTGTAAAGTAAAGCCATCTCTCCTACCTTGAAATCTCTGTCCTTTATTTTAGCATCATGGAGCGTTTTCGTTCTTTCCTTGCTCGGTTGGCATTCTCGTAGGCCACGAGTCGAATTCATCGAGCTCATGCGATTGCGGTAATCTTTTCTCGCCACGGGCGGCTATCGAAGTTCAAGTATTTAATAGCCCGGTAAGCTTTGTGCTCCGGCTCGGCCGGTAGGTGGCATGCCTTGCCGTAAACCATTTGAAAGGGCGACGTACCCATAGGGGTCTTGAACGCGGTACGATAAGCCCGAGTGCGTCGTCCAACTTCGGACTCCGGTTGGATCTATTCGAATTCACCGTTTTCTCCAAAATCCGCTTTAGACTTCGTTGC
Organism: Gentiana straminea; assembly: GCA_036785695.1. NCBI lineage: Eukaryota > Viridiplantae > Streptophyta > Magnoliopsida > Gentianales > Gentianaceae > Gentiana > Gentiana straminea. The sequence goes on along the minus strand of JAVUPR010000412.1, from coordinate 1,617,614 downwards.
TTACTTCGACTTGGCCACTTTGGTTTGGGGGTGGTATGGTGTACCAATTCTATGCTTGACACCATATCTCTCAAGAATTTTATCCGGCGGTGCATTACGAAGTGCGAACCTTCATCACCGATAAGGGCTCAGGACGACCAAATCTAGTAAAGATATGCTTTTGCAAGAATTTCTTTACAACTTTATGATCATTGGTTTGGGTGGCTATAGCCTCTACCCATTTGGAAACATAGTCAACGCGAGACTAGGATATATTTATTGCCGCACGATGATGGGAAGGGTCCCATGAAATCGATGCCCCACACGTCGAAGACTTCACATTCCAAGATAGGCCTCGGAGGCATCTCCATCCTATTGCGAGCCTCCTACTCTTTGACATCTATCACGGCCTTTGCAAAAGGTTTCGGCGTCTTTGAACGAGTGGGCCGGTAAAATCCGGCTTGAAGGATTTTCGCAACGATCTTTGGTGCTCCGTAGTGTCCACCGGCGGGACCACTATGACATTGCTCTAAGATATCCGGTTGTTCATGCTCCGGAACACACCTTCTAAGCAACCCGTCTTTGCGGACTTTAAACAAATGTGGATCCTCCCATACGAGATACTTCAAGTCACCGAAAAACTTCTTCTTTTCCCGATACGTCATCTCTTCTAAATGCCCGGTCGCTAAGTAATTGACGTAATCGATACCACGGCCTCACATTCTCTAGTCTCATTAACTCGCTTGCTCGGAAAGTCAATGCCTATTTCCTTAGGATTTTCGTCACCCTCGTTCACTAAGCGAGATAAGTGATCGGCTACAACATTTTCGCTACCTTTCTTATCCTTAATTTCAAGGTCAAATTCTGGAGAATCGGGATCCATCTCGGTAACCTTGGTTTAGCATCTGTTTTTTCCATGAGGTAGCGTAATGCTTTGCATGATCTGTCCAAACCACGACTCGAGACCCAAGAAGGTAACTTCGAAACTTATCCATAGCGAAAACGGCTTGCTAGGAATTCTTTCTCTGTAGTAGTGTAGTTACAACGAGCCGGGTTCAAAGTTCGGCTCGCATAGTAGATTGGTCGAACTTCTTATCAATCCTCTCGCCACTAGAAGCTGCCTATAGCGTAGTTAGAGGCATCGCACATGAGTTCGAAAGGTTTAGTCCGGTCGGGCGCGATCAAAATGGGGGCCTTTGGTTAACTTATCCTTTAAGAATTTGAAAGCTTCCTTACACGCATCATCAAACACGAACTCTACTTCCTCTTTAAGCGGGTTGGATAGCGGCTTTGCTATTGTCGAAAAATCTTTAATAAATCGCCGATAAAAGCCTACATGTCCCGGGAATCCTCGTACCTCCTTAATCTTGTCTTTGGATATGACATTTTCTCAATGGCCTCTACTTTAGCCCTATCCACTGAATACCTTCACCGGACAACTTGTGTCCCAAAACAATCCCTTCGTCAACTAGAAAATGGCATTTCTCCCGGTTAAGCACCGATTTTTCTCAACACATCGTTTGAGTACCATATCTAGATTCTTTAAGATCTCATCAAAGCGTCGCCATAGGCGAGAAGTCATCCATGAAGACCTCCATGCATTGTTCCACTAGTCCATCAAAAATGGCTAACATGCACCGTTGAAAAGTCGCGGGTGCATTGCATAGGCCGAATGGCATTCTGCGGAAGGCAAAAGTGCCAGATGGACATGTAAACGTGGTCTTTTCCTGGTCATTAGGATCGATGGCTATCTGGAAGTACCCAGAATATCCATCGAGAAAACAATAATATTTGTGACCACTCAGTCTTTCAATTAGTTGGTCAATGAAGGGTAAGGGGAAATGATCTTTTGCAGTGACTTCGTTCAATCTGCGATAATCAATGCAGACCCTATAACCGATCACGAGGCGTAAAGCAATTTCCTCCCCTTTTTCATTTTTTTCTACGGTAATACCTCCCTTCTTTGGCACAACTTGAGTAGGGCTAACCCACTCACCTTGTCGGCGATGGCATAAATAATCCCCATATCAAGCCATTTGATGATCTCCTTTTTGACAACCTCCTGCGTATGCGGATTCGGCCTTCTTTGCGGTTGTCGACCTTTTCGCTCCTTCCTCCGTTCGGATCTTATGCATGCATACATCGGGCTTATTCCTCTCGATATCGCCCACCGCCATCCGAACGCGAGGATATGTTTCTCCGACACTTTGATCAATTCGCCTCTTGCTTAGGTTCGAGTTTAGACGAGATGATTAGGGGCAACTTATCGCCGTCTTTAAGAAAGATGTATTTTAGATCTTGTGGAAGCGGTTTCAACTCTAAGTCTACGGTGGTTGCTCGATGCTAGATTTTAACGGACCACCTTTTTCCATTTGAGTTTGGACCGGTTGGTAGAAAAACACCTCATCTTCCTGGGGTGGTATCCCGAAAGGTATTGAATAACGTCATCAAAAGGGATCTCCTGTCGGCTTCCATTTTTTCTTTGCGATGTGCAATCATCTTCTTAAGCTCTTCTTCTTCAAGTTCATCGGCAAGTCGCTCCCAATCATCCAACTCCCAATGGGTAGCTTCTTTCCGAATTCGATTTCATCCCGACTTCCCATTAAAATTTCCTCTTCTTCAAGGTTAAAGTACGCCGATTGAGCTCCTTCGGATCACCACTTTGCTCATCCCTGGAATGTCCCAAATTTTGTTCACTTATAGGCTCGGTATGCGCAAGTTGTTGAGACAATTTGTACGATGTGACTATGGCTCTTGAACGGTTGTTTTCTTCTTCTTCGTGATTTATGACATCCGGGGCTTCGTCTCTGCGAGCTCTTCATCGGGGTCGATTCATCCCCATAAATTGCTTCAATGAATGAAATTCCCCGAATTGGGGATTCTTCAGAACTTTTACCTTGCTCGATGGAAATGGAAGTGTCTCCTATTCTCAAGGTAATTTGGCCCGTGTGGAAGTCAATGGTGGCAGCAGCGGTGTCCAAGAAAGGCCGGCCTAGGATCAGGGGCATTTCCTTGTCAGATTGGTAGTCCAATATAACCCAGTCGGTTGGAAACACCAATTGTTTAACATGGGTAAGGACATTGTTAACGCAACCGGCTGCTAAACGGCTAGATTTGTCCACCAACTAAAGAGAGACGGGGCGCTCCCTTAGCCTTTTGTCCAACCCGAGACTTTTGCAGATGTTCAAAGGCATCACATTAACAGAGGCACCAGAGTCGCATAAGACATTGTGGAACGTGCGGCCTTCGATCATGCAAGAGATTGAAGGTCGTCCGGGGTCACCACGTTTTATTGCAATGCTGCGAGAAATTGCCGAGCATTCTTCGTTTAGCACTTCATCTGCCATTCCTTTCGGCTTCTTCTTACTTCCACGGGCGTCCTTAAGAAACTTGGAGCATTTAGGCATCTCGGTTAACACTTCGGCGAGAGCATAGTCACCATGGTTTCTCTAAGCGGCTTCCTCACTCCATCGTAAGTTTTATCGAGTTCAAAGTATTCTCATTTTTCTTTCTTTGGATAAGGAAGGGTTTTCGGATGATTGATTGGAATTTGATTTTTAATGGCTTCATCCTCCTTATCCTTCCATCGACAAACTTTTCGGCTTTCTTTTTAGTCGGGGGTTCGGCCATCGACTATTCTTTTCAACATCCTCATCACTTCCTCCCGTAGAATCGTTATCATTCGGCTCTCGCTCACTTGTCGCTTTCTTCGGTATTTGTCTCTTCTTATCCCCTCCCGAACTCGTGGCGTCGGGAGGGGCTACTCGTTTCCCGACGGCTTCTCGGGTCCAACTTTCTTTCCGCTTCTAAGTGTAACGCATTCAACTCCTCCTCTTGTCCATAATTCCACTTTGCGGTGTGATGGCATTACGAGCACTTACTTCGCCTTAGGATTTTTATTTGTGTAACTCGGCAGTCTTCCTTGGGGCCTGCTTGCTTGTTGATCAGCCATCTGGCCAATCTGTCTCTCTATCGCCTTTTGACCGGTGGCTAGTGCTTGCACCATATCTACTAGCTCGTCGAATTTCTTTTGAGAGATAGAGGTGGGCTGTGGATTTTGCGTTTGAGCCCAATTGCCTTGGGGCTTTTGATTGTTGGAATTGGATGCGCCAGGTGGCGTATAATAACTGTTTCGCGGATTTCCAGAAAAGTTACGGTTTGGATTATAGCTTGATTGACCAGAATTTTGATTGAAATTACGAAAAGTTTGATTCTGGTTGCCTATCGCATTTACTTCATCTCCGTTCTCATTGCTCGCCTGCGTTCCCAGAAGACTCATATCCGCTGATCCCTTCATTGCTTTGCATTTGTAAATTAGCCATCTGTTGGTTTATCATTTCCACTTGAGCAACCAACTTCTGTGTCACAGGATCGCTTGCAACAGATTTCCTCTTATCTTCCTCAACATGAGTCTTCCTAGAGGTTGACCACATGTTGTTCTTGGCAATTGTTTCAGCTACCCTATAGGCAGCATCATCTCCTCCGCCCAGAAAAGATCCATGAGCTGTGGAATCTAGATAATCTCTATTGGGTTGAGTAACACCCTGATAGAATAATTCTAGGAGCTCATGTCGAGTGTATCCATGGTTAGGGCATTTCCTCGTTAACAAATTCAACCTTTCCCGGGCCTTTCCTACGCTTTCTCCTTCTAATTGCTCAAAATTAGCTATATCACGTTTAAGGGCCATTATCGTTCCGGGTGAAACGAATTTCGGAGCGAAGGCTCTTTTAACATCGGCCCGGGTATGGAGAGAGTGATGGGGTAAGGATTTGAACCATCTGTTTGCTTCACCTTTTAAAGCAAACGGGAAAAGTTTCGACTTAACAATCTCGGAATCAACACCCGGATAGTGGCACAGCTTCGCAAATTTGAACAAAAGTGGACAAGAAGTCATGAGGATCTTCTTGAGCGGTGCCATAAAAAGAGCTATTTTGGACCGGTCCAACCACTCCATTTTTCGGATCGAAATGCACTTGGCCCATATACGGAGGTCGAATAGGTCTATGCCCTCCCGGGAAGTCTTGGTTAAGATAAGGGGCATAGGGGTCTTGATTTAGGCGGGGCTTCTTTGGGCTTGATGGAGTTGTTGCAATTGGTTTTGTAGCCCGGCTTGCGATTCTCGTTGTTGTTGTAATAAGCGTATTTGTTGAAGGAGGCGATTCAATTTGAGCTTGAGGGTACGGATTTTGATTTGGGAGGGCTGGATTAGGAGGAACTAGATTCGGATTTTGAACTGGGTCGACCATGATGTCTAGATCGGGAAAAAGCCTTCTTCTTAGGATGGACCGTTCCGGTTACGGATCAAAAAGGAGAGGTCCCTTCTTGCTTCGGTTTGCATAAACCGGGAGGACAACCGAGAGAGGTCAACAACGACTAAAAGTCGGGTTGACGAAAGAGTTAACCTTGGAATTCAAGCTAAGAGAAGAAAGGAGAAGAACAAGAAAGATAGACGGACGGGCGTTCGGAATCGTGAACGAGCGTCCGTAGGGGAAGTTCACGGACGGGCGTACGGTACAATAGACGCTCGTCGGTGTACTAAAAGCGATTCGAGGCGTTTTTACTAAACAAACGGGCGTTTGGATGACCGGACGCTCGTTTGACCGATAAGCGGAGATAAAAGGAAATTTTTCGGAATGGACGAGCGTACGTATAATTGGACGTTCGTTCAAAAGTCGACAAACGAGGATCGGGGCGAAAAAAACAACGGGGAAACGAGAAGATAAACAAAGCCGAGACTAAGGAAAACAAAACTAATCTAAAACCTAAGAAAGTTACTAACTAGAGAAACTATACCTACGAAAAATTTAAAAACAAGAAAAACACTAAGACGGTAAAAAAAACGTGTTGAAATCTTCTAGGGCCAAAAAGGAGGGGAAAACAGTGGATTTTGACCTCGAAAACGCACTGAACGGCCTACCATATTTGTCCAAACAGGGAGTGGTTTTCTACTTATGAGCAGATAGATGGTGGTCAAATCTATATGGCCAACAGCAAGGTTTGCAAAGTTGTGGGAATTGGCTCAGTAAAGTTAAGGACAGAGGATGGTAAATTTTGTACACCGAAAGATGTAAGACATGTTCCACGAGATGACCAAGAATTTGGTATCTCTTAGTCTACTTTGGACGACAAGGGTTCAATTTCAAGGGTGAAGGTGGACGGTGAATGTCTTCAAAGATTCGGTTGTGGTCCTCAAAGGCATCAAGAGGGGAACCTTGTATATATTACAAGGATCTACGTATCCGGCACTCGCTTCTTGTTGCATCCTCGCCAGCGGTTCACCGATCTCGACGGACTCACCGTGGCACGCATGAGACTTGGTCACACGGGTGAAAGGGGTATGCGGGTTCTTTCTTCGAACGGTTTTCTTGGGGGATATAAGGTCAAGAATCTGGACTTTTGTGAACATTGTGTGTTTGGGAAGTTGCATAGAAGTAAATTCTCGGCGGGGTTGCACAATACAAAGGCATCACTTGATTATATCCATTCGACTGGCTGGGGTCCATCAAGAGTTGAGTCATTGGGTGGTCACGGATATTTTGTGTCATTCATAGATGACTATTCAAGGATGACTTGGGTGGTGATGATGAAGAACAAAAGTGATGCATTCAATAACTTCAAGCGATGGAAGGCCCTAGTGGAAAATCGCTTAGGCAAGAAAATCAAGAAGCTTCGTACGGATAATGGTCCGGAATTCTCGCTGGACGGATTTTGATTCATTTTGTGCGGTGAGGGTATTGCCGGACATCATACTTGTAAGGAATACACCTCGAAATGAATGGTGTAGGCGAAAGGATGAATCAAACTCTACTTGGAGAGGGCAAGATGTATGCTTTCTCAAGGCGGTTTATTAAGGAGATTTTGGGTAGAGGCCGTAAAAACGACTTGCTACTTAATCAACGGGAGTCCTCACACGGGGATCAATCTCGAGACACCATTTGAGATGTGGTCGGGCAAGCCAGCGACTACTCGGTTCTAAGGGTTTTTGGGAGTACGGCTTACTATCATGTTAGTGAAGGGAAGTTAGAACCAAGAGCCAAGAAGGGAGTGTTTGTGGGGTATGGTGATGGAGTGAAAGGATATAGAATTTGGTCATCGGCGAGAGTCCCGAGTAATCCTCGAGCGGGGACGTTGTGTTTGATGAAAATTCTATGTTAAACTCATCGGTGGGGAGGTCTACGAGTACGAAACCGATCTTGAATCGATAGTGTTGAGAAACGGGTGGAGCTTCGGGTGGAGTCTACGATATGCAACAATCGGTGGATCCAAATCAACACTATACTTGATCCGGATAATGAACCGGAATCGATCCAAGCCGGCTGCGAGACCTCGGCGGGCGTCATACAAACATTGATCGGCGAGTCTAGGCGCCGGCGAACCCAGAAGATCTAATGTTGGGATACCTCCAAGGAGATATGGATATGATGATTTGGTGGATATGCACTCCAAGTTGCGAGAAGAAGTAGAGGTTCTTTGAACCAACTACTTACGGGGAAGCGATGACATGTACGAAGCATCCCGGTGGCATGCTTTGCCATGGGAGATGAAATGGAGTCATTATTGAAGAATCAGACTTGGGAATTGGTCAAACAACCTACTGACAAGGGAGTTGTGACTTGTAAATGGATTTTCAAGAAAAAGGAAGGAATAACTAAGGCAGAAGGGGTCAAGTATAAGGCACGTTTGGTTGCAAGAGGATTCAGTCAAAAGGAAGGGGTTGACTTTGATGAAATATTTTCACCAGTGGTCAGACATACTTCAATCAGGGTGTTACTAGCAATGGTGGCACAACAGGATCTGGAACTTGAGCAACTAGATGTGAAAACTGCTTTTCTACATGGTGAGGTGGATAAGGAGATATACATGACACGGCCTGAGGGTTTTCAAGTTCCTGGAAAAGAAAACTATGTTTGCAAGTTGAAGAAATCATTGTATGGTTTGAAGCAAGCTCCAAGGCAGTGGTATAAAAGGTTTGACAATTTCATGCTTCAGCAGGGTTACAACAGAAGTCCATATGACTGTTGTGTTTACTTCAGTCTGCTGAAAGATGGATCATATATCTATCTTGTCCCGTATGTGGATGACATGCGATAGCCGACAAAGGGAAGTCGATGTTCAAAATCTGAAGAACCTTCTCAGTGCTGAATTTGAAATGAAGGATTTGGGTGCAGCCAAGAAAATCTTGGGGATGGAGATCTGGAGAGATAGGAGTCAGAAGAAGTTGTTCTTGTCTCAGCAGGGTTATGTGCAGAAGATATTGGCCAAGTTTGGGATGTCTGCTGCAAAACCAATAGATACTCCTATGGCATCAAATGTTCATTTGTCTGTTTATGCTTCACAGTCAGTGTTCGTTAAAAACGTGTTTTAAATTTATATTGTCGGAACACCCCAAGTATAAGGTACGTAGTATAAGGTGTTGCCGAGTCGTCCTAAGGGAATCGTACAGTTGTCAGATTAAGATATAACTCCTAAGTCGGTTATGTCACGAATCTAAGAACTAAAACGAGAAAACGAAATAAAAACAAGCGAGAAAATCGAAAAAAACGACAAGATGGACGAGCGTACGCTATTGCGGACGAGCGTCGACTATGAACAGCAACAAAAAAGTGCAGAAAACTAGGGTTTGTAAAACTAGAACTTAAAACTAACGTTGAAGCAAACGATTTTTGTATCAAATTATAAAGGGGAGACGAGTAGAACACCTAGAATCTATCACTCAACAATCAAACAACCGAGTTTATGATTCGAATACGCTTTTATTGGTATGATCAATCACGAAACCGACTAAATTCCTTTAGATCAATTTCTAGGGTTTGTTTACTTTTCCAAGAAAAAACAAATAACATTCATCACAAGATCAACAATTTGTTCCCAAATTGTAATACCCAACTAACGATATATGATTCCTCAAAACATCATCAATTGTATCGATTGAATTAAAAACTATTGTTGAATTATATTTCCATAAAAATTCAAACAACATAGAGGTTCATTGACATTCCTATCTAATGAAACTCTTAACCAATAAATCGGGATTCAAACGATAAATAAAACAAAGTATTCAAAATCATAACTAAAGATAAACTAACGAATCATGGTTGTGATGACGTTGATGTGATATCCTCCGGTTGTTCCACTGCTATGCGTTTAGCCAACAATCATGTTGTTAGACATAATCATTGGAATGGAGAGATACATCTTTGACTCTCCTCCTTGAATAATGCGGCTGCTAGGGTTTATTATGAGTGAATGATGCGTATGGGATGTCCCCAGGGTTTAATACACACTGCTATTTATAGGATTTTAGGTCGGCTAGGGTTAAGTCGGCACTGGACGCCCGTCCAAATGGGTGGACGCTCGTTCAACTTTTTTGGACGGAGATTCAGACGCTCGTTCAGCTTCCGTCTGGAGACTCTGTATGTAAAATATGACTCGGACGCTTCATGGACGCCGCTTCACTCTGGACGCTCGTCCGGATCAGTGGACGCCCGTCCAATATGCTGAGGATCGGATTTCTTCATAGTTATCCATTCTTCTTCAAGCCAATTCCATATTTATCTCTTATAATTCGAATTGAGCCTCATTTATCCTCTTTATGCACTCGAAATTAAGCATCTACATAATAGATAAAACATGGAAAACATGTAGTCATCCCCAAATAATAATAATTCAATAAATTTAACACATAAAAGCGCCCAAATTACACTTTTGACACTTCTAAACCCATTATTCAAATTCACGCCTTAAACATATAATTTCCTCTAAAAATTACTAAAATACGAAAGATATTGTTCTCTAATAATGCGATAAAAACCATAAATTTCACCGAGAACAGTCAGCTGAAGAGAAGGAGTATATGTCAAAAGTTCCCTATGCTAGTGCAGTTGGCGATCGATGTATGCAATGGTGTGCACTAGGCACGATCGGCTCGGGCGGTCGGTGTTGTCGACGGGTTTATGGCTCAACCTGGAAAAGAACAACGGAAAGGCGTTAAAAGGATATTCGGTACACGAGAGGTACGGTGATGTTGGTCTCATTTATGGAGGTGATATCGAAATGTCGGTCACGGGTTCGTGATGCGATTATGCGGTGATGTTGACGGTAGAAAATCAATGACCGGGTATGTGTTTACATTGGGAAATGCGGTAGTCGGTGGAAAGCTACTCTTCGAGCTACGGTAGCCTTATCAACTACGAAGCGAGAATATATGGCTCTTACGAAGCGGTAAGGAGGGTATCGGTTGAAGGGGCTAGTCGGTGATTTGGGGTTGCATCGGGATCGGTGATATATATTGTGACGATCTTAGTGCAATATGTTTAGCCAAGGATCGGGTTCATCATGAGAGAACCAAGCATATTGATGTCAGGTATCATTTCTTGAGGAATGAGAAGAGGGTTGCTGTGAAGAAGATTGGCACAAAGGAGAATCCTGTTTGATATGTTCACTAAACCGGTTCGACGAGTAAGTTCCGGCTTTGCCTGGACTTGCGAATATTCAAAGCTTATAATCGTTTCGGAAACTTTGCGAGGCGGATCGGTGGAGTGGATGCTTTGTGGAGATAGTACGGTACAAGTACATCGGCATTGACGAATGCATACGGTACAAGTACATCCGGTTATGCAATCTGTTTGACTCTACGTGAGAGTTGAAGTCAAGGTGGAGATTTGTCGGTAAAGTGACTTAAACTCTACATCGGTGGAACCAATCGAAGACTCGGTGAGTGATGGTCGGTGAGAAGTGTATTCAATTACGTGCATCGGTAGGGTGGAGTCTGCGAGGCTTCGACGGGGTAACTATCGGCGGGGTGATAGTCGCGAGTCTGGAATACGACGGGGTCCCACATCTTAATTACGTTATGTGACGATACGGTGTCATTAAAAGGAGGACACGTGTAGGGGTATTTATGGTGCATCGGACAAAGATTCTGGCGGCTAGGGTTTAGGGATTTGTGCTATAAATACGATTGTTGCCTCGTTATTCGGGTGTGTTGAAATCGTAAAATTCGGTGCATAATAAAATATCTCTTTTACGCCGTGGTTTTTTACCTCTCCCAGAGGTTTTTCCACGTTAAATCTGTGTTCTTCTTGTTTACGTTATCTCCTTTGATTGTTTATGTTTGATTGCTTCATTTACGTTTCTTGCATCTGAAGTTATCTCCATCCGTTTTATAACAGTTTTATATATCAAAATAAAAGAAACGGCAAGAAAATTTCATGATTTAGCCCTGAAATTATGGTGGAAATAGATACAAAAGCCAAAACAACTTCTTCTATTCATCCAAATCTCGTGCAAAAAAAAAAAAAAAAAAAAAAAAAACTTGTCTTTATATATATTACCGAAAAATCACCATCACCTTCTTCTTCTTCTGTATCAACTCATCACACCACTCTCTGTCATTTTTCTCTTCTTTCTATCTTATCAAAAACATCATGTCACCATTCAATAATTATTCTTCTTCTTCTTCTAAATCATCTTCATCATCATTGTTTTTTACTTTTCTACCCTTTATATTCCTATATTTTCTCTGTATTTCTCAGGGGATTTTAGCATCAAAAACTCCGACCAAAATTGGGAAAGGGTACAAGTTAGTTTCATTTGAAGAGTCGCCGGACGGTGGGTTTTTGGGACTTCTTCAGGTGAAGAAGAAAAATAAGGTTTATGGCCCTGATATCCATCTTTTGCAGCTATATGTCAAGTAAGTTTTATTTATTTATTTATTTATATATTTGCATTAATTTGGAACAATAAAATTAACAAATACTCTTATTTTTATATATATAGAGAGAGACTTTTAGTAGAATCGGAAAAAGGAAAAATGAAATGTTGTGCATGTTATTTTATTGTAATATAAAGTTTCTCTAAATTTATGATACTTGTGAACATATTCATACACTCTGTTACAGGGGATTTTTTTAAATGCGTCACAATAAACCTATCATTTGTGCATCATAACGAGAATAGACTTTATCGTGGTCGAATAGGTTTTATTACGGTCGAATGTTATATTCAACTAGTGGTAAAGTCCGTTTTCGAGATGGGAATCGACTTTACATAAAATTAATTATATTTGTGTAGTGTCATATATAGATTCACTATGGTGTTTTAAAGCATCTCTATCATGGCCGAATATACGTTAATACGGTCGTTTGTTACACTCAATCAATGGAAATCGATTATCAAGTTGAGAATCGAAATTTATACAAAGTGGATTATGTTTGTGCAGTGTCATATGTATATTCTTTGTGATACCAAGAATTGAGGCTAAAAATCCTCAGTTTAACAAAGGATTCTTTAATAGGTTCTGAAGCAAGAACTAACTATCACATCTATTCTACTCGTGCAACACTCTACCTGTGAACCGCAGTAGAACCGACTTTAATAGGTTTTGAAGCAAGAACTAACTTTCACAAGATCGGTTCTATTATGTATAATGAAGCACGAGTAGGATAAGTATGGTGCAAATAATAACCCTTTTAAATGCAAGATGATCAAGCGATCCCGATGCTTCCTTGATCATTAGTGTCAAACTCATAATATAGGTTTACTTTGTAATTTACAAATGTATCAAGAAAAAACGTACGTTTATTTTGGAGAACAGTTAGTGACACCACGCAGTATCTATTGTCACATTACACTAGATTGTAAGGTTAGACTTTTAAGATGACGAAATGTACTTTCGATTTTTATAAGGTCAAACCTATGTATGAAGTATCGACTTTCCTGTAGAACCTCAACATGTTACCCTAAAATAAGTTTGACGTGATGTCATTAAAAAAAAAAAAAAAAAAACCTCCCTTACTTTATATGTATAATAAAGTTGCTTTATGACTTATATTTCACCAGAAAAATATATTACAAATTTGATGATTTTATTGTGTTATTTTTTGGTATTTTTACAGGCATGAAACAGAGAATCGTTTGAGAATTTACATGACAGATGCAAAGACACAAAGATGGGAGGTACCCTATGACTTATTACCAAGAGATAAACCACCTATTTTACAACAAACAAATAATTTATTATCAAGAAAATCCCAAAACAATAATGTCCTAAAATCCTCAGAATATGTTGGAAATGAGCTGATTTTTACCTTTACAACAGACCCTTTTAATTTCATAATCAAAAGAAAATCAAATAACCAAACCCTCTTCAATACAACCCCAGATAAATCAGACCCTTTTAGTAATTTAGTATTTAAAGATCAATACCTTGAAATATCAACAAAGCTCCCTAAAGATGCATCTTTATATGGTTTAGGTGAAAACACACAGCCCCATGGGATTAAATTATACCCAAATGACCCTTATACTTTGTACACAGAAGATGTATCAGCTATTTATTTGAATAGTGATTTGTATGGGTCCCACCCTATGTATATGGACTTGAGGAATGTGAATGGACAATCAAGGACACATGCAGTGTTGTTGATGAATAGTAATGGGATGGATGTATTCTATAGAGGGGATTCTTTGACCTACAAGGTCATTGGCGGTGTTTTGGACTTTTACTTCTTTGCGGGTCCCACACCTCTGGATGTTGTTGATCAATATACTCAACTTGTTGGGAGGCCTGCACCAATGCCCTATTGGTCTTTTGGTAAGTTTTTCAACTTTCATTATTGAAAATGGGAAGTTCCCTATTGGTCTATTTTTAATTTTCGTTCACATTTATTTATTTCGTTTTTAAACTTTCATCCCATGATTTTCCCATTGAAAATGATATTACATTGAACAACTGGTGCTTTCTTTTGTATTTTTACTCTTTTCTTGTTGCAATAGATTTAATTTCATTTGGGAACTCTATTGCGTGGTGAGAGAATTTGAAGTGAAATGACGAATAAAACGACTAGAACCATATAGTTTAAATACAGAATAAAACTGTATGGTGTGTATTTAACCACACGATGTCTCCACACCGTATGAAGACACCACATAAGAATTACCCATTCATTTGGTTTTGGCACTTGGTTTAAGGGAAATGATTGGACAACACATAAGAAATGTATCCACTTGTTACACTTGTTTGTTTGTATGGATATAGTGGATATGAATTGGGATTGTATGCTCTAAGTCCGCCCATGTTGTGTTGTGCTGTGATCAAAACGGTATCGTTTTGCTGTGTGTTTTTATTTTATTTTTTTAACTCTGAACCAAAACGACGCCGTTTAGACTCAAAACGACGCCGTTTTGGCGTCACAGCACCGTCTGCTGTGAATCCACCACAACAGAGGATCCGACCTCTAGTGGATATAGTGATAATAGTCTTGCTTTGAGTTGGAGTATATGAGTTCGACTCTTATTGAGGCGATCTGTTGTAACGATATTAACAAGTTAAATATATTGAACAATTGATGCATATAATTCGATTTACATCATTTACACGGTTTTAAGGGAAAAAGATCCCTAACGGTGCATGTTGCACCTTCCCTCCCACAAGTCGGTGTCGTTTTGATTCAAAACGACACCGTCTCGATGTTTAAAAAAAAAAAACGCAAACGGTAAAACGGACGAAACAACACCGTTTCGTAGCAGCTCGACCTGGAGGTCCCGGTTTTAAGGACGAGGTAGCAGAGGTCGTTTTGTGTAGGGGCCAACATTAAGTAACAAACTTAAATAAAACAAGAGAAATGGACCAGTGAACCACTTACCAATGTTCGGATTTTTTTTTTTTCTAGTATCTTTGTTGGCCTCTCCATCCCCACTGACATTTTGGGAGTAGACAAACTGCTATGGAGGGTGATGGGTTATTTTTGTCATTTTCTTTTTTCAAACATTAGTCTTATTTATAAAATTTTCATTCATATCTTGCTACCATATGTAATAAATTATTTCCACTCTAGGTTAGAATCGACATTCTCAAATTCGATTCATATGGAGAAACGACTGAATCGACTTTTCCAGAGTCGATTCACACTATGGAGAATCGATTTTTGACAAGTCTATCCTAATCTCGACCAATCCAAAAGCCATTTATCGTATGAAGAAACGACCGGTAGAAGGAAAAACAATATGTATTTGGTCAAATATAATCTTCCAGGCCTGCATGTTCTGCAGGTTAACTATCGTTAATAAAAAAAAAACCGATTGTAACCAACTTCGCTTGGTCCAATTACAGCACTTGCCTTTAAGGACCGTTGAAACCGGTTCATGACCCCGAACCGTTGGTTCGACTCAATGTTAACCTACATGTATGATTGTTTACTTATATAAAAAAAATTATTAAAAATGTTGTCACTTGTCACCTATATACTAGAAGTTGTACAAGGTTGCTTTATAGAAAGATAATAATATCTACTCAATGAAAGTGAAATAAGCATGCTTAGGCCTATATGCATGGTCCATCAAATAATGCAATAGTTTGGACCAATTAAGATTACCTTTTTATTTTTGTCCCCATTCCAAAATATTTGCATGTGACTTTGTTTGTTCTCAATCTTGACACGCAAGGTTGTTTTTGTAAAAATGGGGAAATGTATGATTGATTTTTAAGCAATCTAGTGAAAGATGTTGCCTCGATTTTAGGACAAATAAATAATTATTGAATTGAATTATGTGATTGTGGAGGATTATTAGAGGTGTTTTTGTTTGTTTCTCTGTCATTAGAATAAACATGGCATTTTGTTTGAGATAATGAGATGTTTTGATACCGAAGACTATTGTTATTGTCACGACAAAATGATTATATTAAGGAATTTAATATATTTTTAGGTTGTTTTGATATTATGCAGAAATACCACCTAAAAAACACCCCCCCCCCCCCCCCAAAAAAAAAAAAAAAAAAAGTTAAAACTTGTATCAAATTGTTTATTGTAATATATCTAAAGATTAATTAACATTTTTTGGTGCAGGATTTCATCAATGTAGATGGGGTTACCATAATTTATCAGTAGTTGAAGATGTGGTTAAAAACTACAAGAAAGCAAAAATCCCACTTGATGTTATATGGAATGATGATGATCATATGGATAAACATAAAGACTTCACCCTCAATCCAATTGCCTATCCTCAACCAAAACTTAAGGAATTTATAAACAAAATCCATGATCAAGGCATGCATTACATTGTCCTAATCGACCCCGGGATCGGCGTGAACAAATCATACGGCGTCTACGAACGAGGGCTCGCGAACGACGTGTTCATCAAGTATGAAGGGAAGCCGTATCTTGCTCAGGTATGCAGTAGCGGATCTTGAAAAAAAAATTTGTTTAAATTTTGTTTAGCTGTGTACACCTGCTGGGAAAAAGGGAAAATTAAGAAGATTTGGATCCAACAGTAAGATGTAATTGAACCGAGTCGAGCTTTTACTTTTTAGGGATCGAGCTCGATTTGACATAAAAAACTCGGGTTTGAGCTCGATCGGGTCATAAAAAGGAAAGAACGAACTCGACTCGGCTTGTAAGCCCACAAATTTATAAACATGACAAGATCGAGATCGACTCGTCGAATACCTGACTCAACCAATGTTTAATGATATATATAAAATATTATTTAATAATAAATTTTATACATATAATTAATTCAATAATTATCTAATAAAGCTTGATTAACTCGTGAGCTATTCGATTACTGTATTTCGGAGCACAAGACCGGCTCGGTTAATAATTCGAGTAGCTCGAACTCAAAAAAACCAAATCGGGTCAAACTCCTTTTCGTTTCGAGTACGAATAGCTCACGAGTTATCCGGCTCAATTACAACCCTATCCACCACTTACAGATGCACATTACATAAACGGGGTCCACGGACTGCGATAAAATAACAAACAATTTGTGTAAATATATTAATTTTTTTTTTTTTTCGAATCCGTCACTGCAGGTATGGCCAGGAGCCGTCAACTTCCCTGATTACCTGAACCCGAAAACCGTCGAATGGTGGGGCGACGAGATCCGTCGATTCCATGATCTTGTGCCAGTGGATGGCCTATGGATTGACATGAATGAAGCTTCAAATTTTTGCACTGGTTTATGTACAATCCCACAAAACACAATATGCCCTAATGGGACAGGCCCTGGTTGGGTATGTTGCTTGGACTGCAAGAATATAACAAACACAAAATGGGATGATCCACCTTATAAAATAAATGCAACTGGCACACAAGCACCATTAGGTTACAAAACTATAGCTACAAGTGCATATCATTATAATGGTATCAAAGAATATGATGCACATAGTTTGTATGGTTTTTCTGAGACCATTGCTACACATAAAGCCCTTCAAAATCTTCAGGGTAAACGCCCGTTTATCTTATCGAGATCCACGTTTGTCGGGTCGGGTCGGTATACGGCGCATTGGACGGGTGACAATAAAGGGACATGGGATGATTTGAAGTATTCAATATCAACTATGTTGAACTTTGGTTTGTTTGGTGTCCCAATGGTTGGATCTGATATATGTGGTTTTTATCCTGCACCTACTGAAGAGCTTTGTAACCGTTGGATTGAGGTTGGTGCATTCTATCCATTTTCTAGGGACCATGCTAACTTTTACTCCCCAAGACAAGAGCTTTATCAATGGGAAAGTGTTGCTGAGTCAGCAAGAAATGCTTTAGGGATGAGATATAAGTTGTTGCCTTATCTTTATACATTGAGCTACGAGGCGCATACGTGTGGGGCCCCGATAGCTCGACCGTTGTTCTTCAGTTTTCCAGATCTGGTCGAGTCGTACGGGTTGAGTACTCAATGGTTATTAGGGAGTAGTGTGATGGTTTCACCGGTGCTCAAGGCTAACGTGACAAAGATCGAAGCTTTCTTCCCGCCCGGATCTTGGTACAACTTGTTTGACATGACACAAGTGATTGTGTCTAAAGAATCACATTATGTCACACTTGATGCACCATTACATGTAGTGAATGTGCATTTATATCAAAATGCTATATTACCTATGCAACAAGGGGGTACATTGTCAAAAGAAGCTAGGGCTACACCTTTTACACTTGTTGTAGCTTTTCCTTTGGATGGTCTTGAAGGCGAAGCAAAAGGCGGAATCTTTCTCGACGAAGACGAGCTACCGGAGATGAAGCTCGGGAACGGATTTTCTACATATATCGAGTTGTATGCTACAAAGAGTAATGGGGCTGTGAAGATTTGGTCAGATGTACAAGAAGGGAAATTTGCAGTGGATAAAGGCTTGATCATTGAGAAAGTGATTGTGTTAGGTTCAAGTGGAGTTGGGGGTAATTTTGGTATTGAAGTAGATGGGAATGCAATTGCTTGTGATTTTTCTAAGGTGGGGTTTAAGGAAAAAGAGATGAACTATGTTATTAGCTTAGAAAATGAAGGGGTATTGAAGACAAATATGTTGGTTGAAGTCAATGGGTTGGATTTGCTTGTTGGCAAGAAGTTTAGTATGTCTTGGAACATTGGAGTCCAAGGCTGAGTGTGAAATTACTAAATAATCCTTGGTTTATTGGGTTTTGAATGCTTTCTTTTTTGGATGTTGTTGTTGTTGTTCTTATGGTGGCTTATAGTCTCATCATTTTATGGTGTCATTGTATTATTGCAATGGGCGATGCTATTATCATAAAACAGTTAAGACAAAATAAGTGAAACAATCGATTTTACACCTATGATTATGATAAACTAACATCATGATTATTGATCCAAAAATATGTTATGTCATTCATTTACATAAATTGAATTTGAGTAAGATTAGAAAGCCCAAAACAAATAATCAAATGCCCAATTGAACTTGTTCAGAAAAGGCCAGTCTTGCTCTATCACTGAATTCGGGCTTTAGTAAAGCCCATTAAAGACAAAATCAACAAATCAATTCGGTTCAGTAATCTTAAATAACTTTATTTATTTGATTAAAATAATAGCGATTTTATTTGCACCACACTCGACCTGATCGTGCACACAACTTCACATATGCATCTGAGTATAACCGACTTTGTGAAAGTTGGTTTTGGAGTCTAAAACTGACTTTTTGTAGGATAAGGAATGAAAACCGACTTTATCAAAGTCGGTTCTCTCAATTCACACTACGAAAACTCAACTCTAAGCTAAGCAAAGTCACTTCTTTTATGATATACATATACACTGGTGCACGAATAGATTGAATGTGATGTAAAATAATAAATAATATATATTTTCTATACTCACGATACATCACATCCAATGCGGAAAACGATATAATCTAGTAAGGTTTTCATTCAAAAATAAATAAAGCTAATAAGAGGAAGTGACCATGCAAAAATTTGTAGTTTGGCATTGTGATGAAGATAGATAGTATTAAAATTTATGATATATAAATACTCCAAAACAAAATAATTATTGTCCAAGTTGTTCTACAACATACTCAAGTGCCTTGTGGCATCTTTTTTTGTTGCAATAAAAAACGGGAAATGGTATGTGCACTACACAAATATATAGCGTACAAACCACTACATGCTTTATCCCTATAAATTATAGTAGTAAATTATTTATTGTGATATATCCCAATAAAATGGATGGTGGTTATTGTGTTATGTAGGATGTTGTGGTAAGATGGATAGTGGATGTATCACTACTCATTAAAAAAAACCATCAAATTGCATAGATATTTGTATTTTTTTACAATTTGTTTTTGAGATTTTTAATTTTATTTTATAACTATACAAACAAAAGTGATAGTATATGTACGTGCATGTATCTTTAGATACACTCACAGTTGACCTGCTTCACGACAATTATACAATATTCTATTATTTTATTTATTTATTTTTGCATTGACTCGATAATTTCTTTATGCACACGAAAGTATATACTAAACAAATAATAATTAATATACATGATTGAGTTTATAAAAAAGAAATTATGTACAAGATCAAGATTAGACGCAAAGCAAATTAAAGGCCTTGTACCCCAAGATTTATCCTTGACATGCAAGCATATAATTGTATTAATTGTATTAATTTAAATATAAGTAAGAATAATCTTAACACGTGATAATTTTAAAGCTAATCATGAAAATGTTACTTTTGTCCTTCCGTACCTTTTTTTTTTTTTTGTCGCTTGGCCCTTCCCCCTTTTAAAGAATAATGGAAAAATGGCATTTTATTAAATCAAACCGGCTAAATGCACATCAATTACTGATACCCGAGGACAGGGCCGACCTTTACATTTTTTTAGCCTAAGGCCGATCCGGATCCGGCTTTCTTGTATGTCTATTTTTTTTTTTTTTGACCAAGTAAAATTTTTTTTGAGCCTTTACCCATTCAAATAAAATAAAAATTCAACACATATATTAGGTCGGATCGGAATAAATTTACATTAATTTTTTTTCTTTTAGCGAAACATATAATGTTGGGCTTCCCGATACGTTGGGCCTAAGACCGTCGCCTCCTTCACCTCGCTATAGAGCCGGCCCTGCCCGAGGGGCCGTGGTTTACCGATTAAGAGGGCCTCACGGGTCTGTTTGGGTAAGACTATGAGTTTAACACTATAAACAACTACATAGACACTCCAACGCAAAGACAATAATTCTATTTGAGTTTAAAAGACCGATTTAGTAAATTGAAAGACGATTGAATTATGGTTTGACAGTTATTTTTAGAGGTTTATAAAATTGATGGTTTTTTAGTTATATTTTGTCGAGGATAATATAGTTTGAATATTATTATTTAATTTAAATATTATTATTGACGTATTTATCTTGTAGTGACTTAATGACTAAATCACCGAACTCTGTATATTTGTACTATCTCTATTCGATTGAATCAATGAAATACAATATACTTTGAATTATATTATGGTAGCAAAGTATCTCGATTTTCTCTCTCATTATGTAAATTCTCCCATAAACCCTAACATATTTCCTTTCAAAAAAAAATCCGGCCGCATCTTGTTCTTCTCCGGCAACTCTATTCGAATCTCTCATCTTCTCCGTGCTAGATATACAGAAACCGAATCCGGATCCGATCCATAATTGGATCGTCAGATCTGATTCACAACACCGATCGAGACGCTCGATCAAGCACAGCGGAAGCTACGAATTAGATTCGTTTACGATTTTACCACGACATGATTCGCATGCGATTTTACTACGATTCGATTCGCATAAACAATTAATCTAACTATGAGAAGATTGAAATTTACCTTATTAACGAGGAATAGTAAATCGACAGACGGAGAAGCCGCAGTCTTCCGGATTGTATTTCCTAGCGACGACTGGTGAACATCGATCCTCGCCGTAGAACCTCCTCGAATATGCCCAAAAAATACCTTAGGTTTTTTTTTCTTTTAATGACTAAGGCAAGAAACTAATTTTTCTTCCTTTATTTTTTATGTGGCGCAAATTGTGATTGTTATTGTGCTAGAAGGAACTCTCTTTATATAGAAAAATAACTAGCCAAAAGAGTTATCATTATTACCTATTCCCACAAGGAAAATATATTTTCCAAAAGATAAGAGATAATTCTCAAAAAATCAATCTCTTATTTTTCCATTAATTATCCAACAAATACATAATTAATTAATTACACATGTGACATAATCTAGGAAAATTTCTTTTCCAAACTTATCCACAATGTGGCGCCATTTTCATCATTAAAATTAATAGAAAATGTATTTTCTAATTTACATATTATTTACCAAATAAATAATTTTGCATATTCATTAAATAGACCAACTATTTGATTTATTCTCGAGGTTCCAAAAAACGAGAAAACACTCGCGTGTTAGGAGCCAACCCGGGGACCATGGACCTATAACCAGTAGCTACAATAAATTAAATAAAATATTCATCAAACAAAATATTTCTACTCAACTTATTAATTCCGGAATTACGCCACCATAAATCCGAAACTGAACTCTATCGATTATAGATATAACTTATTCTCAAAACGTCGAGTCGATAAGTGTCCATTAATATAATCATTACATACAGACTAACCCTCCATAGACTATCCGTAATGAAGTGGGATTATTTCCGTAAACCTTCTTCAATACAACTTATCATTATTTACCATTAACCCACTAGTAATCAATTAGTTCATAACCAATACGAACTCCGCGGATCGATCAGTTTCTAGGATTAACAAATAAGGGGGTTGTCTTTCTACTTACCGCAGGAAGGAATGAATTCCATATCTGTGAGACGCACACTTCTCACTCATCCCAGAATAGTGCCAACGTGAAAGTGATTCGGACCGCGCCTCTTAGCGATCATTAACGAACACATCAAACCCTATCCTGAAATAAGTAGGAGTCTGTAATCACTTCAGGATTAAGGTTAATCCATCTATAATCATCTTGTGATTTAATAAGATTTCTCAATCACGGAATTATATGAGAAACTCAGATTAAATTGGTCCAGTCCTATATGACTCTCATCATATATAAATGCCCCACTTAGACAACCAATATCGACGGTCCGGATAAGACGGTCACACCATAAAGTGTTCTGTGCGCATTAATGGTGGTTTAATCAATAGACCCCATACTTTGATTAAGTTCACCACGGACTAATAGTTCAAGTGTATCACCATAAACTTAATCCTCGTGTGTGTCACACACTAAGTTATATGGCTACATATGATACGACTTGGGATTTTCAGCAGCGTATTAAATATAAGCACAAAGCAAAAAATAAGATGAAATAAAATTTGTCATTTATTAAATAAAAACAATTACATAAATTGTCTTTCGGGCATTACACCTAACAATCTCCCACTTGCCCGTAATGACAAGCAACAATTGTTTTTAGAGCACCCTATTACATTGATCTATCTACTACACATTTCTCCCACTTGCTCTAAAGCAGATGAGACATGTCTCTCACTCCCATACCCTCCAAGTGCTTGTCAAAGACATTAGATGCCAGCGTCATGGTAAACGGATCAGCTAGGTTGTCGGCCGAGGCGATCTTTAGTACCTAAATGTTGCCCCTGTGCACGATCTCTTCGATCAAACGGTACTTTCTCTCGATGTGCTTTGACCTCTTGTGACTTCGCGGTTCCTTGGAATTCGACACCGCTCCATTGTTGTCACAATAAAGTGGTATCGGATCGTTTATATTCGGAATTACTTCCAAATCACCAAGAAACTTCTTGATCCATACCACTTCCATAGCTGCCTCAGAGGCTGCTATGTATTCGGCTTCCATAGTTGAATCGTCAATGATGGGTTGCTTTACGCTTCTCCAAACTACGGCTCCACCTCCAAGAGTAAACACTGAGCTTGTGACCGACTTAAAATCATCCTTATCTGACTAAAAGTCAGAATCAGTGTAGCCTACGATATTCAGGTCTGCACCTGAATACACAAGCATATAATTCCTCGTTCTCTTTAGATACTTGAGGAGATTCTTTACTGCTGTCCAGTGCTCCATGCTTGGATTTGACTGAAAACGACTGACCAATCCCACGCCGTAGCAGATGTCCGGTCGTGAACACAACATTGCATACATCAGACTTCCAACTGCATAGTGCGTAAGGAATACGTCCCATGCTCTCTTGTTCCTCAGGGGTTTGAGGACACTGTTTCTTAGAGAGAGCTATGCCATGACGGGTTGGTAGGAAACTCTTCTTTGTATTCTGCATACTATAACGCGGCGTCATCTTATCAATGTAAGATGCATGGGACAAAGCCAACATCTTGTTCTTCCGATCCCGAATGAGCTGGATCCCTATAACATAGCTTGCATCTCCCAAATCTTTCATTTGGAAATGCGTGGCTAACCAACTTTTAACATCAGACAACATCCCCTTATTGTTTCCATTTAGCAGGATGTCATCAACATACAATACCAAGAATGCCACATTTTCCTTAACGATGCGCTTGTACACATAAGGCTCATCAGAATTTTGTTCGAAACCGTAAGACTTGATGGTTTCATCAAATCTGTGGTTCCAAGACCGAGATGCTTGCTTTAACCCATAAATGGATTTGAGCAACTTGCACACTTCGTGCTCTTGGCCTTTCTCAATGAAACCTTCTGGTTGCTAAATAAATATTTCCTCGTCGAGATAGCCATTTAGAAAAGCCGTCTTAACATCCATCTGCCAGATTTCATAATCTAAGCTTGCAGCAATCGAAAGAAGAATACGAATGGACTTTATCATGGCCACAGGCGAGAAAGTCTCCTCATAGTCGACTCCCTCTCTCTGGGTGTAACCCTTTGCCACTAGCCTAGCTTTGAAGGTTTCAACCTTCCCATCCACGCCCCTCTTTCTCTTGTAGATCCATTTACTGCCTATGGGTCGTACACCCTCAGGGAAATCCACAAGTTTCCAGACTGTGTTAGAGTGCATGGACTCCATTTCTTGGTTCATTGCATCAATCCATTTATCCTTGTCCGAATCATCCATAGCCTTCCGAAAGGACAGCGGATCATCCTCCACTCCATCAGAGACGGCAATATTTGCCTCCTCTTGCATGCCATACCGAGTGGGTGGTTGAACCACCCTTTCGGTACGTCTAAGCGGTCTAGGATTCTCTAGATCAATTGTGGCATTATCAGTGTTATTTGTGACACGAGGTGTCACCAGTGGTCTGACCGTGTCAGAATGTAACTCTTCAAGTACTACTTTACTTTGAGGTTTGAAGTCTGTCATGTTTTGATCCTTAAGAAATGTGGCATTAGTCGAGACTATCACCTTGTTGTCTTCCGGATCATAAAACAAACCTCATCTCGTTCCTTTAGGATAGCCCACAAACAGATATACTTTCGTACGTGCTTGCAATTTGCTAGTCTTGTCTTCCAGCACATGTGCAGGACATCCACAAATGCAAAAGTGGCGTATGCTATCGCTCCGCCCCTTCCATAAGTCCAGATGTGTCTTTTCGACAGACTTTGACGGAACCACATTCAATATGTGAACTGCTGTTTGTAAAGCATATCTCTAACAGGAAATTGGCAGTGATGCGTAGCTCATCATTGACCTGACCATGTCAATCAATGTTCTATTTCTCCTCTCAGCAACTCCATTTTGCTGAAGTGTCCTGGGTGCGAAACGTTGGGAACAGATCCCATGTTCCTAGAGGTAATCAGTGAAGTCAGTATCCAAGTACTCACCTCCTCGATCAGAACGAATGCACTTTAATGATTTACCCAGATGCCTTTCGGCCTTTGCCTGGAATTACTTAAACTTACTAAAAGCTTCGGACTTCCTGTGCAAAAGATAAACATATCCATATCTCGAGTAGTCATCGATGAAAGGCACAAAATACTCGATTCCACCCTTAGCCTGTGCATTCATCGGACCACACAAGTTTGAATGTACTAATTCCAAAGGTTCTTTGGCTTTATTTCCCTTTGATGAGAAGGGTCGTTTAGTCATTTTTCCCTCCAGGCAAGATTCACAGACCGGGAGTGTGTCAACATATAACTCACTCAAGGGACCACCCTTAGCCAGTATTTTGATTCTTTCCAAGAAAATATGACCAAGTCTTAGATGCCAAAGGTATGTTTTATCATTGTGAGAAACTTTCTGTCTTTTAACAGATTTCTGATGTTCTACTTTAAACATTTCATTGTTGAGTAGTGGAGTTGCTATCGGTTTAATAAAATACAATGCAATTTCCAAAATTGCAGAACAAATATCACGACCATTTCTGGAAATGACAATTTTATGACTATCAAAAGAAAGAGAATACGATTGTTCTTGCAACATTAAAACTGAAATTAAATTTCTACGGAAATTTGGAACAAAATAAACATGGTTCAAAACCAAGAATTTATTTCCAAAACATAAACTAACTACTCCCGTTGCTCTAGCTGAAACCATTGCATTCTTGCCAACTCTCATCGTCAGCGTGCCTTCCTCTAGCTCTTGCTATGAACTAAGGATCTGCAAAGAAGAACAAACATGGTTAGTAGCTCCAGAATCTAGTATCCAAGTTGACACATCTTTAGCTACTGTATAGGATTCCAAGACTAGTAATTCAGAATCACCTGTCTTATCCTTGCCCTTGTTCTCATGGCCTTTCCCTTCCTTAGCCTCTTTGAGGCATGCTGGACAATGGCGCCTCCAATGTCCTACCTCATGGCAGTGGAAACATTTCCCCTAGGGCTTGGAAGTTGCCTGTTTAGCCTTCTTCTTCATCGGCTATGCACGATTTTCTTTAGGTTTTGGCTATTTTGCCTGCTTTGCCTAGGGCTTATTCTTGACTCCAGAGCTCGATGCCTTAGCTTCAGCCACGTGGGCCTCGGCCTTTACTTCCCCTTCTCGGCTTCTCCCAAAGGAGATAGCTTCGAACACTTGCAGTTCATTAATCAACTGAGTCAGATCAAATTTGAGTTTGTTCATGACATTGTTACTCTTGAACTGGAGGAACTCAGGTGTAAGTGATTCTAAGATCATACTCACTTGAGTTGCATCGTCAAATCTAGAGCCATGAGTCTCAGCATCAGCAAAGTAGTTAATCATGTTCATCACACGACCAGTTACCGACTGACCTTTCCTCATTTTGGCGTTTATGGCTAACTTGACAGCCTCATGTCTTGCTTGATCAGATGGGGCACCAAACATGGAAATAAGAGAGTCCATGATTTCTCGTGCACTCTCCATGTTCTCATGCTTGGTCCTTATGATCTCCGACATGGAGGCCAGCATTATGCCACGAGCCTTATTGTCCGCCTCTACCCATCGCTTATGGTCATCGCGTATAGCTCGTGAAGCGTTCATGGGAGGAGTTGGCGGACAAGCCTCAGACAGGACAAACTTAACGTTTTCGAAGATGAGCGCAACATTCATGTTACTTTCCCACTTGTTAAAGTTGTTTCCGGTCAAATTTTCATTTAGCAGATTAGTTACTTGAGAAGACATTATGTTGTAGAATAAAATGACAGAAATAAATCAAATCATTCCACAATTAAATATGATTTTAGGAATAATAAACGTGATGTTATGCATGTAGTTTATCCTACCATTCCAAGGATTTAACATCATATCATGCTGCCGCCGCAGAGTCGGTATCAGCATAATGACGATTAAACTGAGACATCTCTCTCAACAATTAACCATTAAGAATCAGACATCTTTTATTTAATTGTTGATTACCTTCCTTTTTCAGCCAAGATATTTCCATAAAATATCCTTTTGAGTGTGACCTACTATTTCAGATCTCAAAGTACGCCCCGAGTATGCCGCTGCAGGGTCGGTCAGTGACTCGATGAGTACCCAAAATCCTATCCTCTCGGAGACCAAGCCTTGAATTTTGATAGGGTTAAAGGCCATCCGCAGAGGGCCGTAATCAAAGTGGCTCGAGGAGGTCAAGAAAAAAAAATTTGTTGAGAAACTTGGAAAGGGGAATCGTGAATTATTTCGGTGGGAACATAATATATGGCAAGGTTGCACCTTGCAAGCAGATACACCACCAACCAACTCTTCCCGCTCTCTTTGACCAAAGTCCTCCATGATAAGTCCCCTTTTAAAACGGTCTACCATCGATCCCCCGACTATACATTCCTTTGAGTCTTTGGTTGTGTGTACTGGCCGTATCTTCATCCTTACAACCATCATAAGACTGATTTCCACTCCAAAACTTGCATCTTTCTCGGCTACAGTCCTTCACTCCACGGTTATATATGTCCGGACTTTAAAATCTAGTAGTTTAATCTTCCTTGCCTCGAATTACGAATACTAGATTGGCCGGACCTATTACTCGTTCTAATTATTACCGTATCATATTTCTCGCACATTGTTTTCGATGAATCCGTCTTCCCTCGGGTTACCGTACACCTTCTTTTGGTCCAGACCCGTTCTCCAATGCTCTCCTTCCAAACTCATACTTGATAATCTCATTGTCCCATTTCATGTCTTTCTGCCAGCACCTCTACGCAAATACGCCTTCTATGCCGGCTCCCTCCAACCCGGGCCCACTCCCCACCCCATCCGGATCCCGCTCCCGAGCCTTCCCCAACCACCTCTCATGCGTCCACTTCGTCCTCGGCCACTCCAGCCTCGTCTCTTGACCAACCTGCTCCCACTCATACCATGGTTACTCGAACAAAAACCAATTCTCTCAAACCTATCTCTCGGCCTAACTTTATACGTTATCCACTTCCTAAAGCCCTTGTTGCCACTAGCGACTCCCTGGACCTACTTCCTATACCGAAGCCTCCAAACACCCGAATTGGCGTAATATTATGAGAGAGAAAGTTGACGTGTTCTTGTGCAACCATACCTGGGATCTTGTGCCTCCGCATCCTTGAATGAATATTGTTGGCAATAAATGGGTTACTAAACATCATGTAGATGTCCGTTTTGAGCGTCACAAGGATCGCCTTGTGGCCAAGGGTTTCATCAGGCCAAAGGGGTTGACTTCACTGACACATTTAGTCTGGTCGTTAAACCGGTCACTATTCATCTTCTGTCTCTTGCCGTTTCGCAGGGTTGGTCTCTTCGCCAGGTGGATATTCAGAACGCTTTCCTCCATAGGCATTTTTCTGCGCCCGTTTATATGCAGCAGCCACGTGGATTTATTCACCCCGATTATACAGACTATGTTTGCCGCCTTCGCCGCATCCTTTATGGCCTTCGTCGGGCTCCTCGTGCTTGGTTCTCTTGCTTCACCGATGTTTTGACTCAGTTTGGCTTTGTCGGTTCCAAAACCGACACCTCCTTATATATCTATTCTCGTGATGGTATTCGCGTTTATATTCTGATTTATATGGATAATATTATTATTACTGGTTCATTGTCTTCTCTTGTTGAACATGTTATCTCTTATCTTGGTCGGCATTTTCTGGTTAAAGACCTTGGTTTTCTGTCGTATTTTTTTGGCATTAAGGTGCTTTCTACCTCCGATGGGCTGTTTCTCACTCTGCTTAAGTATATCTTTCAGTTTCTACAGCGTGCCTATCTTGACAAAGCCAAGCCTTGTTAGACGCCTATGTCGGCCTCTACCCGTCATACACCGATGACGGCCCTTCTTGCGATGATTCTTTAGTTTACCGCACTATTGTTGGCGGTCTTCGGTATCTCAGTTTCACTCGGCCTGATGTTGCCTTCGCGGTCCACAAGGTTAGTAAGTATATGCATTCGCCTATCGAAGCTCGATCATTGGGTTGCCGTTAAACGTATTCTTTGGTATCTTAAGCACACTATCTCTGATGGTCTGTTCTTCTCCCGCCGGTCCCCTATTTCACTCTAGGCTTATTCTGATTCTGATTGGACCACTGATAGTGATAATCGCCGTTTGGTTGGGGCATAGTGTGTCTTCCTTGGTGATAATCTCATTAGATGGCGTAGTAAGCAACACTTGACGGTTTCAAAGAGTAGCAATGAGGCCGAGTATAAGACTCTTTCTAACACCGCCGCAGAACTCCAGTGGCTTTGCAGTATTCTTCGTGAGATGTATGTTATGTTTTCTTCCCCTCCTACCCTTTGGTGTAATAATATTGGCGCCATCTACCTTGCTCACAATCCGGTGTTTCATGCCCGTACGAAGCACATAGAGGTCGACTTCCACTGTGTTCGCGAATTAGTTGCAGCTCGTAAGCTCGGCATCTCTTTTATCTTCTCGAAGGATCAGTTAGCCGATGTCCTCACCAAACCGCTGGCTCAACCTCGTTTTTCTAGTTTAAAGTCCAATCTCCGCGCTCAGTCACTTCCTTCCCACGGGACTGCGGGGGTGTGTCGAGGATAATATAGTTTGAATATTATTATTTACTTTAAATATTATTATTTTCGTATTTATCTTATAGTGACTTAATGACCAAATCACCGAACTCTATTTATTTATACTCTCTCCATTCGGTTGAATCAATGAAATAGAACACGCTTTGAATTATGTTATACTTCAACTTACTTTATCTCTCATATTTGTTTATGTATATCGATATGAGTTGGATGTGTCATATTCCTCTTTTTAGTGTATATACCTATAAAGTACACCGTAAACCTCTAATGAATAAACTTAACTAGATAAATTTGAGTTTTAAGTGTATTTTTTTAACTATTTTACATATCACATGTAAGGGTGTAAAGTCTTACACCAGTAAAGTAGTAGAATGCTCACCCTTATATAAGTGTGAGACATAAATTTCTTGTCAACTCGGGTTAGCCCTTTTAGACCAAACGAGAACGGTGGTCTAAGCAGTTGACCGGACCATTTATGACTAATTTAGCGCAACCAGACCCGGGGTCTGCGGGCATTACAATAGGCTAAAGTTAATTGCATTTGAACCACAACAATAGAGCTCATGGCCTTGAGGTCACATTACCTCATGTTCACAACTTAACTTTACACATGACCCACAACAAATACGGCTTATGGCCTTCAGGTCACACTGCCTCGTGTTCACAACACCCGCAAAGGCTGGAAAGCCACAAAGACCGGACATTTGAAGTCATGAGCCAACCCTAATTAAGTTTGGCATGTGTTCGATGGGTAAGGGCATAATTAAGGTAGGCTCTTAGACCACCGGCGAGTATGCAAAACTTTTTTCAACCCTCGTTCGAGCTCGTGTTCAAACCAGGGCCGATACTAGGTTCAGAAGAGACGGACGACCATTAGAGCCCATGATATAAGGACCCCAAATTATATGTTTCAACAATAGTGTAACATAGTTTAATTAATAAGTCACGTTTATACAGCATACCATCTCCCGTGAAATCTCATACATCTTATAACATCGAAGAGACTATCAGATTTCTAAATAAAATGCTCCGTTAATAACACGACATTCTGATAATAATAAAAAATAACACGACATTTTATTAAATTTCATTCAATACATAATTCTAGTGCATCTTAAATGATTTGGAACCGTAACACGAACAAATAACAAGTAGAGGGTAATTAACTAGAATAATAAACGACTGTTTTGGTTTACGAGTAATTTATTGTTATGGTTTGACTAAAAACACTCCTATAATAACAACCGTTACAAATAGAATTCGAAAAGTTAGAATATTTGACATAGAAAAACAAAAATGGAATTGAAACTTAACCAAATAAAGAAAAAGATTATGGTACTATTCTAAAAGATTACTTGAGAAAATATTTACTTGAAGAAAAAGGAAAAGGACCTTTCAAAAGAAAATGGTAAGTATATTTTTGGGTAATAAGAGAGAATGACATAAATATTTCATCAAATTAAGGAGAATGACGGGTTTTTGAAACTTTTGCATAAAACATAAAACTAAAATTTTTTTCTAAAAAAAAAACTCAACACACTTTCTCTCATCCATCTTTTTTAAACATTCGTATCTTTCAATCTATAACTCCAAATTTGAAAAAAAATTTACCAATTTTTTTTTTATGCTATTTATTTTGATATCACATTCAACATATTCCGACGTGATTTCAGAAAATTCACTGTCGAAATTCACTATTATACGAAATTCACTATTATATGAAATTCACTGATTTTCAGGATTTATTGGGGAGATTCACTGAGTGAATTTCAACAATGAATCTCACGAAAAACGATGTAATTATATCGAACCGAGTCTCAAAACGAAGAGTATCAAAAAATAAAAAATTAAGTAAATTTTTTTATCGCGTTTGGATCTTTACATCAAAAGATATGAGCGTTTAAAAATCGGGAGGAAAGAGAAAAAAATAAAAATAAAAAACAAAAAAACTGGAACAAAGGACGCTACCCTGTGTCGGATTTTTTTTTTTTTTTTTTTTTTTTTTGTCCTTCAGGTTATAAAAAATATAAAAGTTTTCATTCTTCTTATAAAAAATGTGTAGTTGTCCTGTTACTCAAAAATATTTCATAACTTGTCATTATCCTTAATTCTCTATTTTTTTGGGGTCTGTTTTGTTACACGGTTTTTGTAATTTATCACAACATTATAGTATATCATGGACCTTTTAAAAAGTTTATAAATGTGTCATGTCATCAATTTATAAACATTTTCTCTATAAACTTATTATCTACTATCATAAATCATTTCACTCTGCCACATTATTAGGTAATAAACTTTTTCTCCATTATAAAAAAACCTTTTCCTACCCTACATAAAACTTTGAGAAGGAAAAAAAAAAAAAAAAAAAGAGTACAGATGTGCAACTTTTTCTTCCAAATGAACCGGTTCAAAATTACCAAGCTTTTACAAATTTTCTATCATAGTCATAAGAGCTCCAATGGTCACAAACCTTTTTAAAAGGTTTAAACCTTTTTAAAAACCCTTCGTGGGCGAGGAGGGATTCAAACCCCCGACACCGTGGTTCGTAGCCACGTGCTCTAATCCTCTGAGCTATAGGCCCCACCTCGTCTCCAGATCGAACGTTGTTCTCGGAGAGCTAGGCAGAAGAAAGAAAAATCTGCGCCGCTGGATGATGCAAAACGCTTTTTTTACAGAAAGAGAGTCAAGGGGGCTTCTGCGGGCGATTCTGTAACCGTGGTCAGCCCATCCGACTTAATGATGGCCGCACATGACGTTCGCCCGTGACCAGGTTACGATTATTTCTTTTTCTTCTTTTGTGTTAAGTTTATTCATGTTTTTTAATAAATGGTTGGCTACAAAAGGATTTTTTTTTACTAAACGTGTAACAGCTTACTCCTCTTTTTTTTTTTTTTTTTTTTTTTTTTTTGTAAATATATTGGCGTTGAGTGCATAACATAATATAATAGAGATTTTGTAAGCGGTAAGCAAAGATCAATTGAGAATCTAAGGGTTGCTACGAATCACGAGTTATGAGTTTAGCTATTTCTTCTACGTACAGGAATGAACTGAAAATAGAGTCTTAGGTAGCAGGATAAATGGAATCTATTGTCGGAGGTGCTCTTACATCTTCAAACTTATACCCTTTAATTCATGTATATATTTCTTGTATATTTTGAATCAAAATGTATCGTGTCAAAAAATTAACGTTGAGATTATGTCGTGATTCAGCTAATTAAAACTTTATATTCAAAGAATCTAATGCAAAGTTGACAGATATAATGTAAACAAAAATAATAATAGGGAAACAATGTATCATACAATGAGTGAAACGTCATACTTTATACGAATAATATTGATGTAACATCATTGATTATGATATACTATTATATATGTCAAATATAACAAACAGTACAAAAATGTGTTGTTTCGGTAGTTGTGTTGCAAACGTTGTGGAAGTATTATTATAATAAGGTACGTAGTATTATTATAAAAAAGTATGTAACATTAGATAGCGTTACATCACCATCAGACAACCATAATGACTGTCACAACATACCTTTGTATATTTAATTACAATAAGTATTTTTTTTTGACACATACGATAAGTACTATAAATCATGATGATCAGTAGTTTACTTATACTTCATAATCAATAATGTCAAAATAGATTATATCATTAGTCAAGGACCAAGGTACTAACCAACCTGTTTTTAGATTCAGAGCATCTATTTCTGTCTCAAAACCTCTACCCCAACTTCTAACCCTTCTTCTTGAGGATGGCCCCTACCCAAACTCTACTTCTAATGTCCATGAAGCCTTATTCCAGTATGAACGCTTACCCACTTTCTGCTACTTCTGTGGTCACCTAGGCCACATTGCCAAAAATTGCCCTTCTGTAACTGAGGAATTCAACCAAGAGGAAGAAAAGACCTTTAATTATGGTACTTGGTTGAACGCTACCAAAAGAACAAATCTTATCAAAGAAATCCGCCTTCTTGATATGAAGCTAAGCCCAGAAACATCATGCCCTTCACCCCAAATCAAATCACCATCTCCCAGACCAAATCTTCAAGATTCGAAATCCCAGTCATCCCTTATCCTTTTCCAAAGTCAAACTGTTCACAACACACCTTTTTTAGACAAATACAAAACTACTTTTTCGCAGACAACATCTTCCCCCTCACCAGAAACTCGTACTAACAACCCCCAAGAAAGCACAAAAGACAAAAAAAAAAAGTACATGTAGACATGTCCTTTTCTCCCTCATCCGTCCCTATCCTAGAAGATAATACCTCTTCTGCTACCTTGGACTTATCAAATCCCCCACACTTGACCATTTTGCTTGCAGCTAACCCAAACCCCCCGCACACACCTTCCACCAACACCAAGCACCCCCACTACTACCCCCCTCCATCCCCTCAATCTTGCTCCCACACCCACCTCTAACCCCTTCATACTGCAAACCCAAACTCTTCCCCACCCTTCGATTACCTTTCCCCAGAAAACCTCAACAAATATAACGGTGCACTCTCCTCATAAGCAAGCTCAAAACCATATTCTTTCTGATCAAGGTGTCCTCAACTCAACCTCTTCCCCACCTGAGCAAAAATCTAATCCCACCACCAAAACCTTCAAACGCCAAACTCAGAACCCTCCCAGAATCCTTTCCGACATCACCAACCTGGAACCATCTCTGGGCAAAAGGAAGAATGGAGAAGACACTGAAGGAGAGCAAAGTCTCGCATCTACCAAAAAATGTGGATCACATACCAAAAACTTTCCGGTGGAGGCTGCTCAGCAGCCCCACCCACCCCATTGAATACCTTAAGCTGGAACTGCAGGGGCTTAGGCAATCCCAAGGCAGTTCCTAGCCTCAAATGCCTGATCAAACAATCTTCCCCCTCTTTTCTTTTCCTCTTTGAAACAAAACTCTCTATCTCAGCTATGAACTCTCTTAAAAGACAACTCGGGTTTGCCTCTGGTTTCCATGTTAAAAGTATTGAAACTAGAGGAGGACTCTCCCTCCTTTGGAATGATGACATCTATGTTCGCATCATTGGCTCCTCTCAAGGACATATAGATGCCCTGATTACCTTTAAGCAAATCACCTTCCGTTTTACTGGTTTTTATGGTCACCCTCAACGAGAGCTCAGAACTACCTCCTGGAAACTTCTTCAAAGGCTGCGTGACTTGGATTCCTACCCTTGGTTTTGTTCTGGAGATTTCAACGAAATCCTCCATGCAGCTTGAAAAATCTGGCGGCCTTACTAGACCTAGATATCTCATGGAAAATTTCAGACAAGCTACTTCTTACTGTGACCTCCAAGACCTTGGCTTTGTTGAGGCCCCTTTCACTTGGTCCAATGGCAGGCCACATAACCCTATTAAATCAAGACTTGATGGAGCGTTTGCAAACCCTGATTGGATAAACCTTTTTTCCTAACTACTCTGTCACCCACCTTAGTGCTTCCAGAAGTGATCACATCCCTATTCTGATATCCACTGAACCCTCATACCCTAATAAGACCTCCAACAAGAGAAGAATACCCAGGTTTGACCCCTACTGGCTCCTGGACACTGACTGTGCTCAACTAACCGAGCTGATTTGGGCAGGTACCCCTCACATTGATGATTTGGATTGTGCTGATGGTATTAGATGTGTAAGGGACACCCTAAGGAACTGTAGCTCGCAAAATTTGGCAACCTTAAATAGTTGTTCCAGGAAACCCAAGATAAGCTCACTGCACTACAAAAGATTGTTATTCATGATCTCAATGAAGAGAAGGCCCTTATGAACCAGCTCGATCACTTGCTAAACATGAATGAAGACTATTGGAAACAAAGAGGAAGATGTAACTGGCTTATTTCTAGAGATAGGAACACCTCTTATTTTCACAAAAAGGCCTCCAAAAGGCATACCAAAAACCATATCTCTAGCCTTATCACTGAGGATGGAACAACTATTATTGATCAATCTGACATGCTAAGGCATGCCAAAGCTTTTTATTCTAACCTTTTTGCTTCCTGTGCAGGTGAAAGGAATTTGCTGGACACCGTTAACAACTTTCCTATTTACAGATTACTACTAATCAGCATATGGCTCTTCTTGAACCTTTCACTGAAATGGAAATTACCAAAGCTCTTAGGCAATTGCCTGGTAGGAAAAGCCCTGGCCCTGATGGCATGCAAGCTGTTTTCCTTAAAAAGCATTGGAATATCTACAAAAATGACCTTCTGCCCTTTATCCTTGATGTCCTTAATAATGGAGCCAACTTTGCTGCTATCAATGACACCCTTATCTCTCTAATTCCCAAAGTCCCAAATGCCCAATCTCTCAAAGATTTTATACCTATCAGCCTAAGCAATTCAATCTACAAAGTCATTTCTAAATCTATAGCTAATAGATTGAAGAAAACTCTAGATAGTGTTATTGGTGAATCCAAGTCAGCTTTCTTGCAGGGGAGACTTATCACAGACAATGCTATTTATGCTTTTGAGGCTTTTCACACTCTAAGTGGCAATGGGAAGCTATGTAGCAACCAGATGGCAATCAAGCTAGTTATGGTAAAGGCTTTTGACAGAATCGAATGGAGCTATCTGGAATGCATTTTGAAGAAAATTGGCTACCCTCGGCACTTCACCTCCCTCATTATGAGTTGCGTAACTACAATTTCTTTCCAAGTGGTGGTCAATGGTCAATTCTCAGAACAATTCTACCCAACAAGGGGCATTAGACAAGGAGATCCCCTTTCCCCTTTCCTTTTTATCATTTGTGCTGAGGGTCTTTCTGCCCTCATTAACCATGCTGTTCTGGATGGTGTGCTTACTCCTTTTAGATTTGGGAAAAATAGTCCCTGCCTCTCTCACCTACTTTTTGCAGATGACAACATCCTTTTTGCATATGCCAGTCCTTCTAATGCTGAGGTTATTTGTAGGATCCTACAAAGCTATGAGGTTATGTCTGGTCAGAAAGTGAATTTGGAGAAATCTAACATATACTATGGGAAACTTGTCGACAACAATGTGAAGGAACATATTTCTCTTATCCTCTCCATTCCTGCTGGTGTAACTAATGGGAAATACCTAGGTCTTCCCTTTATGATTGGAAGATCCAGGTATGATATTTTCAAATACATCAAGGATAGAATTTGGAGGAAACTTACTGGCTGGAAATCTATTTATCTATCTACTGCTGGGAAGGAAGTTCTTATTAAGGCAGTAATCCAGGCTATTCCAACTTATGTTATGCAGTGTTTTGTGCTTCCTAAAAAACTTTTGCAAGAGATTATGACTATGGTGAGGAATTTTTGGTGGAAAAACTGCCCTGACAAGTCTTCCATGGATTGGCTCTCCTGGGACAAGATTTGTCTTCCTAAGGATAAATGAGGGCTTGGGTTTAAGGATCTTGGCCTTTTTAACACTGTCCTTCTTGCAAAGTAGACCTGGATGTTGCTTACAAAGCCCCACTCCTTAGTGGCCACAATCCTGAAATATACATACTTTAAGACTGGGGATTTTTTGAAGGCAAAAATGTGGACCAGACCTTCATATGTCTGGAGAAGTATTCTGCATGGTAATGACCTTCTGACTCATGGCTTAAGATGGTCAGTCCATAATGGGAGGAATATCAACATCTGGCTCGATGCTTGGGTGCCTTTGGAAACCAATTTTAGAGTCTATGGCAAGTCCCCTCCCTCTACCCTGACTACAATGGATCAACTCATCAGCAATAATGAATGGAACACCTCTAAACTCCATAATACCTTCCACCTTTATGAAATTGAATCCATTCTATCCATACCCCTCCCCAACTTCCCCATCCATGACCATCTTATCTCAAAAAAAAAGGAACGTACACCGTAAAGTCTGGATATAAACTTGCCCTTAACAACTGTATTGCATAGAATAGCAGAGGTGAAACTTCGAATCCTATTTCTACCAAAAAAAAAGCAGGAATTACCTGTGGACAATCAACGTCCCTCCGAAAATTAGATCTTTTCATTGGCGTATTGTTGCATCTGCCCTCCCCTTTGGCTCCCAACTCAAACTTAGGAAAATGTCCATTGGATTGTGCCAGATCTACCAAACGGATGAAGAAGATTGGGGCCATTGCCTACTACACTGCAATTGGCTTCGACCTTTGGTCTCTTTACCCCGCCTTCAAACCCCTGACCTCTCAGCATCATCGAACCTTCCTCGACCTGTGTAGCCTCCTTATGAACCTGAAGCACTCAGATGTCGAATTGTTCAGCACTCTCTTATGGTTTATTTGGACCTCCAGGAACCGCTTCATCTTCGAGGATAAGATGCGTTCAATTCATAGGATCTCTGCCTAGGCTTCCTCCCTCTTAAATGCCTATCACCAATCTGCAGTTGTGGATGCCCTCCCACACTGTCCCTCGCCGATACCTCAGAATTGGACTAAGCCCAGATCTTTCACCATAAAAGTAAACGTGGATGCTAGTGTCCCGGATTTATCTAATGCGAATAAACAAGTAATAATATTTATAAACCGGTTAACCTCAAGTATAAGGATCGTAGTACAGAGGTTAATGCCGGGTCGATCCTACGGGGAACTAGACGAATGTTAACCCTAGATTTTGTTTTTAACTAA
Organism: Gentiana straminea; assembly: GCA_036785695.1. Classification (NCBI taxonomy): domain Eukaryota; kingdom Viridiplantae; phylum Streptophyta; class Magnoliopsida; order Gentianales; family Gentianaceae; genus Gentiana; species Gentiana straminea. The sequence continues at coordinate 1,579,480 of JAVUPR010000412.1, read as the reverse complement.
TTATTGTCGCGATTATTAACCTAACGAATGACTATCTAAACAAATATGCAGAAAATAACTAGACAGAGGAGATTAATCCAATGCTAGGAGAGATTTGAAAGCGATAAAATAAACTAAAAGTGCGGGAAAATAGATTAACTAATCTAAACTAAGCTATGAGGATTGTAAATCAAGTTTATAAAGGACAAACGAGGATTGATCCACCTATCAACATGCATTGATCTCCTATCTCGATTTTACGTGGTATTTAATTCGGTTGTGATTTACCTTACCTAAATATGAACTCCTAATTCCTTGGGCAATTCATCCATTAACCTAATATCTTCCAATACTAAATTAACACGTTAAAGAGATCAAAGGTGCCAACTTTTACGTTAACGATCTAGTTTTTAGACTTACTAACTTCCGTTAATGTAAATCTAATGAACTATTCTTATCTATGGTGATCTATGCTATTCAAGATTTCCATCAAACAATAACATATCAAGCACACAACATATCTTCCAATATAATTGCGTTAAGACAAGAATATGCATAGATAAGAAACAACCGTAATAAATACTCACAAGAAAAGTCGAAATAAAGAGATCAAGTCAATGCTGACGGCTTCACAATTCTCGTTTGAAGGAGGTTTTAGCCTCTGAACATCCTCAGCAACCCAGAAAAGCAGAAAAGTAACATAGAACTAACCTACTTTGATCGAACTTAAAATTGCATAAAACTGGAAATAAAAAGTGTAAAATCGCAGCCAAAGCCGCCCCTAGGGTTTAGGGTTTTAAGATTGTAAAAACTCGTGTCTCAATGTGTGAAAATAGGCCAGTATTTATAGAGATTTGAGGCGGTTTCACTAAGTCGGCGGACGGACGCCCGTCCGCTTCAATGGACGCTCGTCCCGCATTTCGAACTCCCCGGCCGCTCGTTCAAACTCCGTTCGGACTCTCTCGTATCAAGATTGTCTCCATGGACGCTCGTCCGTTATTTCCAACGCTCGTTCACCATGGACGCTGCATGGACGAACGTTCAGGATGACTTGAATGCGATTTTTGCATCTTTATCTCTTTCCTTCAATCCACTTCATCATTATCTCTTCTTAAATCTTTATAGCTCGAGTTTTAACCCTTTTTGATCATCATTTGAGCACACCGAACACACCTACAATACATGGAAAACATCGCAAAACTCGTAATAAAGTCCAATTAATTATAATTCATGATGAAAACACATAATTTATTCAATATTGCGAATAAGTCCTTAAAAACCTAGTACGCTCGATATTTCCATATGAGGGCCATTTATTATGCAATCAATCCAATTAAAAGGGAAAATACCGTAAAATATATCATAATAAAACATAGATTTTCACCCTTAACAACTCCCCCACACTTATCTTTTGCTCGTCCCGAGCAAAACAAAACGAAAATTAGGCTCGAGAAAGGAAAGCATGCATCTAAACAAATATAACATACATCCAATAACTTAGATGTCCACCGGTGGGTGAGTGCATAGCCATAGGGAACTTCCACTAGATCCAGACTTGAACAACTCAAGCAAAACTAGCTATTACCCCCTCGCAGAATAGTAATAAATGACACTCATAAGGTGCACCCTACAAACGTGACATATCCCGAAAAGGATGATCGAATATATCTAGGGCCTTTCTGAAATACTCAGAGGATAATCCCTACATCATATCCATCGGTTTATACTGGGGATAAGATTAACCAGAACTAAGCCTTATTCATGTCGCAACAATTCTTTAGTTAATTTAACTTATTCACTTTAAACACACATTAGAAGAAGCTATTGCCCTCATAGCAGAATAGGACATTTCGAGATAATACCCTACCTTACTCCAATCATAAGGCAGCTTTTCCTAACTGTCGTGAGCTTTTAGTCATCATAGTGGTATAGGACATACGTGGTATACCCTACCTCACTCAAATCATCGACTAGCTTTCGACACGCACGAATAATTTCATATTAATTCAACTTTTTCAATTGGACAATAGTTACGTGTACTTATCACATTCAAACTTCTAGATATTCACGGTATATCATACTTCGGAACTAAACACAAACTATCATAAATCTCACGACATGCACGTAGCACTAAGCACATGACTTATAAGATAATCAAAAATCACTAATCCAAAACGGGGTATAACTTTATAAAAATAGCTCATCGTTCACTATGGCTCGTGAAATGTAAATCTTGGTGAAACAACTAACTTATCAAACATATGAAATATCGCATAGATGATTGCAAAAACAACGAATTTCACGTCGAATTGCCTACTCGGGACAAAACAAAAACACAAGTATAGGAAATTTTTTTTGAAATTTGAGCATATTTGAGCATATTTTTGGCATAATTAAACGTATACGCGTCAACTATCCCCTCCCCCACACTTAAAAACTCAACATGTCCTCATGTTGTGCAGAAAGGTAAATGAGAAGAAACTTAGCTGTATTTGCGTAGAAAAATCGAGATGATGGTCAGGCTGGAGCATGAAAGGGCCAACGCTCGCAAAAAGCATGGAAAAAAAAACGTCCAAACGTAACTCAACGAGTACTCGACAAAAACCACCTCTGCAACACGCGAGAAAACAGAAAACTCGGGGGAAACGGGGTATAATATGGCCGTAGAGATAATAATTCAAACGGATGACAAAGATAGAACCATCAAATAAATATGTCAACACAAGTCAAAGAACGAGAAACCAGAAAGTACAAGAACCATGAAAAGTAACCAAAAGGAAAGTAACAAAATGTATAGGTATAGCCAAATCGAAAGAAATGTATCAAAAAGTGCAACAACCAGAAAGATGTAAAGCAAATAAAAACTCAAGGTAGCCCCGGAGTCGTCTCGGCAACAGGAGCATCAACATGAGGAGGATCTGAAGTAGGTACAGCAACAGTGGACGGTGTCGGTGTAGGCTCAGGCTGCATAGTGGATGCGATGGCAGGCTCCCCACCGGGGCTCATCCTCCTCATCTGACTCGGGCTTCCCCTCCATCTTGACCACCTCAGCTATCACCCTCTCTATCTGCTCTGAGAAGACATAATCCATACCACTCGCAGTGAATACCCTCCGATCTCTCGGTTGCCTTCCATCAACTAGACACTCCAAAACCGATAAGATATTATCCTGGCCATCCCGGATATCACTCAACATCGCCCTCAAACTATGAGCCATACTATGCCGAGTAATCTCGGAAGAAGATAATCCAGAAAGAACTGAGGCTTGAGGCGGTGCCGATGTAGAACCAGGCTCCGAAACGGGAACAGCCTTCTCTCTACGAATAGGGGGGTAACTCTTAGTCCCGTGGTCCGATGTATACTCAGCAACCCCGGCATCTAAACATAACTGATGTATCAAATGGGGCACTATCAAACTGCGGGTAGATACCTTCTGGTTCGCCAAAACATCATCAAACAACGCTTGCCCAACATCAACATTCAACCCGAAAACCAACGCATACAACATCCCAAGATCACTAATATAGAAATGTGTGAGATTATTCTTGGGAATCAACCGACTCTGGATAAACCGACAGTAGACTCGCCAATCCTCAGTCCAAGTCGTGGTGATTAACTCCTTCCTATCACCATTCGGTCTCAACACCCATGCCACATCCGGACAAACTCTCAATCGCAGCTCCTCCATTGGGTCCTTACCCTCCTCATTTTGCCGTCTAGCGATCTCCTCCTTGTAATCCAAGCCACGAAACGCCGGCAACTTATATTTCTGGTTGATCACCTTGGCGGAAAAAGGCACCTTGACACCTCGAACCATCACAAAACCGCCATCCAAATCCGTCTCAGAACAATTCGCATAGAACTCTCTCACTATAGAATCATTAACCGGGTTAGGAGGAATCTTCAGTAACTCATCCCACTTCCGAGCCTTAAGCATCTTCACGAAGGCCGGATCAACTTGTTGTGTCTTGACCTCTCTGTCAAAAATCATACTCCGAGTCACATAATCCTTAGTGTAGGCACTATGAGCTCGTGGATTGACGAATCGACGGGGCATAGCAAGAGGGGCAACATTCTTAGCTTTCTTCTTAGGGGGTGCATGTGTAGCTTCGGTTTCAGCCTGCTCCCCAACGACATCCTCAGTACCAACCTCAGCTCTAGAAGATTCACCACCCCGAGTGCCTCGAGACATCCTAACGAGAGGGACCTCATCATCCTCCTCAGTTTCAGAATCGGAAGGGGAATCATCTCTTAAATTGGTCCTAAGTGGCTGAGATGCCCTAGGGGGTTGCTCTCGAAAGACTACTCCTCTGTTAGGGTCTAATTCCGACGGATCAAACTCAGTACGTTGCCGCTTACCTTTCTCCCTGGCCAAACCTTTACCATAACGCTTCACGATTTCCTTCTTACGCACCATTGTCCACTTATAACTAAACTAAACCATTCACACAAATGGTTACCCGTTTATCGTCCAAATCGGGATTTCAATTCAACAACACCAACCCATCCACCACAACCAACATCACCACACCATCACAACACCAAAACAAGAAGAAAACAGCAACAAAATGAGAGAAATTTCAAGAGAATGAGCCGACCCGAAGATCGAACCCACAAAAACGTGAAAGGAGTCAAGAAAAGTTGCTATAGACTTACCAAATGCTATGTAAGGATGATGATCGAATGGATTTGAAGCCCAGAAACACCAAGATTGGTCACCAAAATCGGAAATTTCGTCCAAATTGCCGCACTGAAAAATCTCTGATTCTTCAAATTCCGTTGATTGTTGGAGGAAATGGACTAGATAAATGAAAAGAAGGTGCAAGGAGCGTTCTTTTGCAACAAGAATCGCCAAATTTGGTTTAGAAACGAAGATTTGAGGTTTGGAGGAGGGGAGGAGTCGGGTTCTCCTTTTGAAAATCACAGAAAATGAGGGTTCACGCCTAGAGCACGTATATATAGGCCTGGAACGGACGCTCGTCCATCCTTACGGACGGGCGTCCACTTGTAACCGCATGAACTGGACGGGCGTCCATAAATTTAGACGCTCGTCCATGGGCAATTTTTACATTCAGGATAGGAGGGATTTTCGCAGACGGGCGTCCATCATTGTGGACGAACGTCCATAAAAACGAGCAAACTGGACGGGCGTTCATTTGAATGAACGGGCGTCCACCAGAGAGAGTGATAAAAATTAAACTTGTTCACCCATAAGCTAATTAAAATTGAAGTGCCATTCTTATTAATGTCAAACAAAATTCAAAAGTACAATGATGAAATATCAAAGACCTAAAATAGCTTAGAAGCAACTAAAAACATAACTAAAACAGTGGGTTGCCTCCCACCAAGCGCTTCCGTTTTACGTCGGGGCTCGACGAAAACCAAACTAACTAAGAACTCACTAGTCTCGCGTAGATTTCGTCCCAATCCACTACGCGAATGAGACGTCGAAGCATGTCGACAATGGAGGAAAGTCGTACTCATCTTGCAAACACCAATCCTCACCGGCTACCTCAACACCTCTCGAAATGCTCGGCCCCGCACTAGTGCCAAATCCGTCGGCATAGGATCATTAAGGATCGTGTAGGGACGTCCTATGGCCTCCCGCAACTCCTCGGTCGTGAAATCGCCGCCTCCCGAACAAGGTGGAACTATGATAACGTACGTGATGGTCTTAACACCGAGTGCTAATGTCAAAATCTACATGAAGGACTATAGTGCCTCCCGGTCCATCATCTACCGTGATCGGCGGGATCCGACTAATGAGGGGGAACTCCTCGGGAAGAACTCCGTAATCCATACCTAAAAGCACACTAACCGACGGATAACAACAAACAACTTAGTTAGCTAAAACTTAATCAAACTAAAACTTAAATAAATAAAACACTAATAGCGTGAACGAACCTAGCTAATAAGGGATATCTAGGATGCCTCCTAGTAGCGCTTTTGGTTAATGTCGTTAGCTCGACACGATCTAAGCTCGGCTGGATCGTGCCATTTGACTTTTCTCGCCCCATTACCTCGTGTACGCTTTGATCGGCGGTGTGGCCGCGAAATAACATCGCACACATGGGGGAAAAGTTTTAATAGCCCTCCACATACGCTTGAACCTCCCCATGGGTGACCTCTTCATACTTTGAGTCCTCTGATGACGCTTCAGCTGTCGCTCCCTTTCAAACTCTTCCATATCAGCACTACCAGCTAGAACTTCTTCAGACGGATCACTACCGTCACCCTCGGAGAACAAGTCGGGTGATAACTCGTTAAATTCTTCGACTCGAGTAACACCACATCCGAGAATATCGAGAAATTTAACAATCAAAGATGTCTCTTTAGGTTCACCGATATAGTGCTTGCACCTTTGACCGTTGACTCGAAACGGGTCACCACTATAACCACGAAGTTCTAGAACGCCTCCAGGAATGATTTGGAGAATCTCGAAAGGGCCGGACCAACGAGTCCTCAACTTTCCAGGAAACAAATGTAACCTAGAATTGTAGAGGAGAACTTGTTCGCCGACTCTGAATTCTCGCTTCTTAATTTTCGCATCATGGAGTAGTTTCATCTTATCTTTGCTTGATCCCGGCACTTTCATAGGCTCCGGAGTCTGAATTCGTCCAGCTCATGTAACTGCTGTAGTCGATGTTTCCCACAAGCTTGGGAATCAAAGTTCAGAAACTTTGTAGCCCAATACGCTCTATGCTCTAACTCGACAGGCAGATGACATGGTTTCCCGTAGACCATTTGATATGGAGATGTACCCATAGGAGTTTTATAGGCGGTCCTATAAGCCCATAAGACATCATCCAACTTCAGACTCCAGTCCTTGCGATGACTGTTCACAGTTTTCTCCAGGATCTTTTTAATGCTTTGGTTGCTTCGCTCAACCTGACCGCTAGTCATCGGATGGTATGGGGTGCCGGTCTTATGGCGTACACCATACTTTTCGAGAACTTTTTCTAGAGGTCGGTTGCAAAAATGCGTTCCTTCATCACTGATCAAGGCTCGAGGACATCCAAATCTCACAAAGATATTCTTTTTTAGGAACTTCATGACCGTTTTATGATCATTGTGAGGAGTGGCTACCGCCTCCACCCATTTCGAAACATAGTCGACGCAGACTAAGATGTATTTGTTACCGCAGGATGATGGGAAAGGTCCCATAAAATCGATACCCCATACATCAAAGACTTCGCATTCAAGGATGGGTTTCAACGGCATGTCAAAACGCCTTGTTAGAGTTCCGGTTCTTTGACACCTATCGCAAGCTTTACAGAAGGCTTCGGTGTCCTTAAAAATCGTAGGCCAATAGAAACCGGACTGGAAGATCTTCGCAACCGTTTTCCAAGGACCAAAGTGACCGCCTGTGGGTCCACTATGGCATTGCTCGATAATCTCTCGTTGCTCAGATTCAGGAACGCATCTCCTAAGCAAACCATCTTTGCAGATCTTGAACAAATAAGGTTCATCCCAAACGAAATATTTCATATCAGAGAAGAACTTCTTCTTCTCTTGATAAGACATTTCAGGATCAAGGTATTTGGCATGAAGGTAGTTCACAATGGAGGAGTACCAAGGAACATCAGGAGAACGGCCATCGATCAACATGATGTTTTCTAGAGGAAAGTAAAGATCTATATCATCTGGTTCATTCTTTTCCTCACTTAACATCCTAGAAACATGATCCGCCACTACGTTCTCACTGCCCTTTTTATCTTTAATTTGAACGTCAAACTCTTGGAGGGTCAGTATCCAACGCAGTAAGCGCGGTTTAGCCTCTTTCTTGGTCATGAGATAGCGCAGCGCAGCGTGGTCAGTCCACACGATCACTTGAGCTCCCAACAAGTAACTACGAAACTTGTCCATAGCAAAGACTACAGCTAATAATTCCTTTTCAGTGGTCGTGTAGTTAACTTGAGAAGGATTTAGTGTGTGACTGGCATAATAGATAGGCTGGAACTTTCCGTTAAGCTTTTGCCCTAAGACTGCACCAACAGCATAGTTGGATGCATCACACATAATCTCAAAGGGTAGGTTCCAATCTGGCGATATAAGAATTGGAGCAGAGATCAGCCTACTTTTAAGCTCTTCAAACGCGCGCTTGCAATTCTCATCAAAATCAAAGGTAACGTCTTCTTTGAGTAAAGTAGACAGGGGCTTGGCAATCTTTGAAAAGTCCCGGATGAACCTCCTATGTGGCCGACATGCCCGAGGAAACCTCGGATCTCCCGAACATTCTTGGGATAGCTCATCTTCTCAATAGCTTCAACCTTGGCTCTGTCTACTTCTATACCTTTGGCTGACACTTTGTGGCCGAGGACTATGCCTTCATCTACCATGAAATGGCATTTTTCCCAATTAAGCACTAAGTCCTTTTCCACACATCTAGACAACACATGATCAAGATTGTCGAGGCAATCATCGAAGGATTGACCAAAGACCGAGAAATCATCCATAAAAATCTCCATGCACTTTTCAACTAGCCCGTCAAAGATGGCCATCATACACCTTTGAAAGGTGGCTGGGGCATTACAGAGACCAAATGGCATCCGCCCGTAGGCGAATGTACCGTAGGGGCAAGTGAAAGTGGTTTTCTCTTGGTCAACAGGATCGATGGGTATCTGGAAATATCCTGAATATCCATCCAGGAAGCAGTAGAACGCGTGCCCCGCCAGACGCTCAAGCATCTGGTCAATGAATGGAAGGGGAAAATGATCTTTCAGTGTGACCTCATTGAGTTTTCTATAGTCAATACAGACCCGATAGCCTGTGACGAGCCTCAATGCTATCTCCTCTCCCTTCTCATTTTTCTCAATCGTAATTCCACCTTTTTTGGGAACCACTTGAGTTGGGGACACCCACTCACCGTCCGCAATGGCGTATATGATACCCATATCTAGAAGCTTGATAATTTCCTTCTTGACTACCTCTTGCATGTGAGGGTTGAGTCTTCTCGAGGTTGTCTAACTCGTTTTGCACCCTCCTCGCCTTGATCTTGTGCATACGGATGTCGGGAGATATCCCTCGGATGTCTCCCACCTGCCATCCAAAGGCTTTTTCATTTTTGCGCAAGACGTTTAACAGTTTTAGCTCTTCTATACGAGATAGCTTGGCAGAGATGATCAAGGGAAGCTTGTCACCCTCTCTTAAAAACACATACTTAAGATGTTTAGGTAACGGCTTCAGTACCAAATCTATGGGAGGATCCTCTAGACTTGATTTAAGATCGCCACTCTTCAACTCAACATCGCTGAGCTTACTTAGTGGTCCTACTGCCAAAGCTTCTTCTCTTAGCTCATCCTCGAAATCAGCTGCTAATTGGTCTAGATTGACCACACCATGACTATTCAAATTATCAATTAGTCGCTCATATTCGATTCTACGACCATGACTTGCTTATCCATGAAGTCGTCGAAATCATCGAAGTCTCCTCAACGGAAAAGCCGGTTGGAGCTCCGAAGGTACATTGATAGATTTTGATACACTATAGCTCACCTCCCGGTCACCAACCCGAATGGTCACATGTCCACCATCACAATCGATGAGGGCTCTAAGTTGTAGATAGAAAAGGCCTTCCAAGAATTAATGGGACATTTTCACTTTTCTCAATATCTAAGACGTACCGATCCAACCGGAAAGGTAAACCTATCTATTTGAACTAGTATGTCCTTTAAGATCCCCGAGGCTTTCTTAGAAGATCGATCGAACCGCAAGTTCATGGTCGTGGGTTCTAGAAGACTTTGTAAACCCAAATGCTTGCACACGGACAATGGCATCAAGGCGATAGATGCGCGCCGTGTCACATAAGGAATTTGGGAAGACTAGGCCTCCCATCCGCAATGTGAGCACAAATTTCCCCGGGTCGCTTCTCTTGATTGGTAAGCTTTCATTATTGACCAGAGAACATTCTTTACCAACCGCTTGGTCCATTCCTGCTAACTTCTTCTTGGAAGATACAACATCCTTGATGAACTTTGTATACTTAGGCATCTCGACCAAGACCTCGGATAATGGCAGATTTACCTGAGTATTTTTCAGAAGGTTGAGCACCTTCTCGTACTTTTTGTCTTCAACCAATGGAATGTTGCTCTTCCTTGGTGGAAACGGAAGCTTCTTCAGATCACTCTCGGAAAAGACTCTCTTTGAGGATGCGCTGATAGCTTTGTCTTCCACATCCTTCCACCGAACCGTCTTTTCAGAGGCTTTCGTAGTCAGGGGATCAGTCACCTGACTTTCTTTCCTTTTTCGGTCCTCGGGGTCGGCCACTTGAGGATTTCCAACTTGTTCGGTCCTCGGGGAACAACCACCGAGGATTTGCAACCTTTTCACCTCGTCGGGGGATCGGCCACCCGAGTACTTGCTTGCGGCCAAGGGGATGATGGGTGCTCAACTTCCCTCTCCCGCCTTATCAATGGCGGGGGGGGCTAGTGGTTTCCCCGGAAGCCGGGGGGACCACTCACCGTGTACCGCTTCTTAAACTCATTGTACTTGGCCTCCTCTTGTCCATAATGCGTTGTTGGTACGAGGTCGGTACATTGGTCGTTGCTCAAATCGGCCCGAGCAACACGACCACCCTTAGGATTTTTCTCGGTAAAATGGGGCGGATGCCCGGGGGTCTTGATGCTAATTGCTCACCAAATGCCCGATCCGTCTCTCAAGATTCTTATTGGTACTCATTAGAGCCGAATATTCTTGTTTTGCTCTTCTTTGAATGAGTTCCATTCACCTTAAGATCATTTGAATTCGAGGGACTTTGAGAGTGCTGGAAGTTTGAAAAGTATGGCTGGCCAGGCCGATTTTGAAAATTGGAATTAGAATTAGAAGGCCAATTCTGATTGAACCTTTGTGTTTGACTGGAAAAATTAGAGTTTTGGTTTTGAGCGGAACCAGGGTTCTTATTGAAACTTGAATTTGAATTAAAACTCGAATTCGGATTGGAATTGGAAACTTGATTGAACCCTTGGTTCTGGAATTGATTCTGGCCAGATGGTTGATTAAATCTTTGGGTGTTCTGGCCATAGAACGCATTTACTTCAGCATTCTGCCCATTCATAGGACAGAATCTGGAGGTATGCCCCATATTATCGCAGTTTTGGCATTGGACCTGAGTGTACTGTCCATCAGCATGGACAGTATTGACTTGGTATGAAGAATTGGGGTTTAATTGACATTGGCCATTTACGTGACCAGTCTGACAGCAAGATTCGCAATACAGAACCTGAGGGTTCTGCGGAAACGAAGGAGTTTGATTCATAGGATTCGGAGTTTGAGGATTGGCCATCTCGCCTGCGCGCATGGCAATCGGACTTTGAACATTTACTTCCTCCACCTTAGGAGGAGGAGGAGCTTGAATTGCCCGATAGGATGGAGCATAGTTATATTTGGCAATGTCTTCGAACAATGCCCATCCTTCGTCCGAGTCTTCCTCAAAAACGTCCCTCCAGATGAACTATTGACCATGCCCTTGGTGAGCTCGGTCAATCCGCTAAAGAAAGTAATGACTAACCTCTCCAAAGGCAAGCCATGATGGGGGCACCTTCTAAGAAGAGATTTATACCTTTTCCAGGCCTCGAAAAACGATTCATTTTCCTTCTGAGAAAATGTGAAAATTTCATTCAAGCAATGGGCCGTTTTAGAAGGTGGAAAATATTGACTCAGAAACTCCTTCTCGAGTCCAGCCCATGTAGTGATGGAGTCGGGAGGAAGAGAGTGATACCATTCCTTCGCCTCCCTTTTAAGGAAAAAGGAAAAAGTTTGAGCTTGACAAACATCCTCACTTACACCTTGGATGCGGGTAGTACCGCATATCTCTAAGAACGTGTGTAAGTGGGTATGCGGATTTTCCGATTGGTAGCCGTAAAAAATTGATGCATGCCGCATCATCCGGATAAGCCCCGGCTTGAGCTCGAAGGTTTGAGCGATAATGGCGGGCAAGACTATAGCCGGGTTGACGGATCGCACCGTGCATGGCGTAGTCCGCCAACGTCCGTCGATCCTCTCGTCGCCATTATTACTATTTCTTCGATTTCTTCTATCAACTTTTGTTCAATTTCTTGGTTGGCCGAGCTTCCTTCGTCCGAAGGATCGGTGAAACGAAGTTTCCGCCTATTAGGTCCGACTATGGTCCGCTCGAGGTCGTGTAAAGAGTAATGGCCCTTTCTGACTTCGGTTTGCATAAACCGAAACCCAACTCTATTGAACAAAACCTGTAAACTACGAAATTAAAAACTTAAACTACGAAAAGGGAACCTAAGAATCTATCTAAAAGGTTTGAAATCTAGAACTATTATCAAATCCTAGGGAAAAAGAAAAAAAGAAAGAGAAGGAGAGCAGACGGACGGGCGTCCAACAATATGGACGAGCGTCTGCCTGGTTTTCAGAATGGACGGGCGTTCAACGTATGAACGCTCGTCTGATTTTTCAAAATTTTTGGACGGGCGTCCAAATGTATGAACGCTCGTCTGGAGGTCAAGGATTGATACAGGATTGAAATTTTACAGTGGACGGGCGTTCATAGGTATGGACGCTCGTCCATATGCAAAATTTTCCAGGAACAGAAACGAATTCCAAAACAGAGACAGAAGTAACGAAAACAGAGCAGAGAAAACAAGGGAAAAAGAACTAACCACAAAACAAAGACTTTAACCCTAATCCTAAACACTAAATTCCTAACTACTTAAAGGTTAAGTCCTCTAGAAATCGACCGAAAAACAAGGATTAAAACGCAGAAAATAGAAAGAAAAACTGAACAAAAACAGAAAAACAAAACACACACAAAAACAAAAACTAGGCAAACCGTCCGGGTTCCCCGGCAACGGCGCCAAAAACTTGTCCCGGATTTATCTAATGCGAATAAACAAGTAATAATATTTATAAACCGGTTAACCTCAAGTATAAGGATCGTAGTACAGAGGTTAATGCCGGGTCGATCCTACGGGGAACTAGACGAATGTTAACCCTAGCTTTTGTTTTTAACTAATTATTGTCGCGATTATTAACCTAACGAATGACTATCTAAACAAATATGCAGAAAATAACTAGACAGAGGAGATTAATCCAATGCTAGGAGAGATTTGAAAGCGATAAAATAAACTAAAAGTGCAGGAAAATAGATTAACTAATCTAAACTAAGCTATGAGGATTGTAAATCAAGTTTATAAAGGACAAACGAGGATTGATCCACCTATCAACATGCATTGATCTCCTATCTCGATTTTACGTGGTATTTAATTCGGTTGTGATTTACCTTACCTAAATATGAACTCCTAATTCCTTGGGCAATTCATCCATTAACCTAATATCTTCCAATACTAAATTAACACGTTAAAGAGATCAAAGGTGCCAACTTTTACGTTAACGATCTAGTTTTTAGACTTACTAACTTCCGTTAATGTAAATCTAATGAACTATTCTTATCTATGGTGATCTATGCTATTCAATATTTCCATCAAACAATAACATATCAAGCACACAACATATCTTCCAATATAATTGCGTTAAGACAAGAATATGCATAGATAAGAAACAACCGTAATAAATACTCACAGTAAAAGTCGAAATAAAGAGATCAAGTCAATGCTGACGGCTTCACAATTCTCGTTTGAAGGAGGTTTTAGCCTCTGAACATCCTCAGCAACCCAGAAAAGCAGAAAAGTAACATAGAACTAACCTACTTTGATCGAACTTAAAATTGCATAAAACTGGAAATAAAAAGTGTAAAATCGCAGCCAAAGCCGCCCCTAGGGTTTAGGGTTTCAAGATTGTAAAAACTCGTGTCTCAATGTGTGAAAATAGGCCAGTATTTATAGAGATTTGAGGCGGTTTCACTAAGTCGGCGGACGGACGCCCGTCTGCTTCAATGGACGCTCGTCCAGATTTCTGAACTCCCCTCAGCCGCTCGTTCAAACTCCGTTCAGACTCTCTGTATCAAGATTGTCTCCATGGACGCTCGTCCGTTATTTCCAACGCTCGTTCACCATGGACGCTGCATGGACGAACGTTCAGGATGACTTGAATGCGATTTTTGCATCTTTATCTCTTTCCTTCAATCCACTTCATCATTATCTCTTCTTAAATCTTTATAGCTCGAGTTTTAACCCTTTTTGATCATCATTTGAGCACACTGAACACACCTACAATACATGGAAAACATCGCAAAACTGTAATAAAGTCCAATTAATTATAATTCATGATGAAAACACATAATTTATTCAATATTGCGAATAAGTCCTTAAAAACCTAGTACGCTCGATATTTCCATATGAGGGCCATTTATTATGCAATCAATCCAATTAAAAGGGAAAATACCGTAAAATATATCATAATAAAACATAGATTTTCACCCTTAACAGCTAGCTTTATCAACAACCAAGGATCGGCTGGAGTAGTTATTAGGAACCACTTTGGATCTTTAATTGGGGCTTTCACAATCCTTTTGGGTGCTGTTGCCTCAGTTGAATATGCCGAGATGTTAGCAATTTTACATGGGGCAAAAGAAGCTGCTAGAATTTGGAGCGGCAAAGTGATTTTCGAGTCAGACTCCTTAATTTGCATAGCACGCCTGAACGATGACGAAGAAGATTTGACGGCCCACCGAAACCTCAAGGACTAAATCATCAGTGCATGCCGGTTTTTCGAAGACTCAGCTTTCTGCTATGTGAACCGATCTGCTAATTGTGTTGCAGATCTTTTGGCTAAACTAGGCTTTTCCCTTCCCCAAATCTCCTCCGGTTATTGTAATTGGGGACTAACCCCTCCGTCTCATGTTAACTCAGCATTAATTGCTTATATGGAACATCTTTGATTAATGAAAGTCCGCTTTACACTCAAAAAAAAAAAAAAAAAAAAAGATTGTACGATTACTTGTGCCGTAACATTATTCACATCATAAAGAGGAAGGGAGTTTTGTACCTTTGACTATCGGGAAGTTATTTTGCGGTGTCTCCACACGGTGTGGAGACATCGTGTGACACTATATAGATCACACAATTGTATTTTGTATTTAAATTGTGTGATTTTGATCGTTTCATTCGTCATTTCACCTCAAATTCCCTCACTACAGAATAATTTTCCTTGACTTTCACGTTGGACGTTATGCACTGATAGGTTTGGGTGAATAAAGGAGTCAGGATAAAATTTAAAAAAAAAAAAAAAAAAAAAAAAAAGGAAAAGAGAGATACTTGGGGAGCAAGGATATATCAGTGGCGCAAAACGTAAATAAGGGACAACATCAGACCTTAAATGGAATGTCTTACAGCTGTTATCAATTAAAATCTGCCCCCAAAAAGTCCAAAGAAAAGGCATTACTATCACCGTACGTTGGCGGGTCGCAGCACTCCTGCAGTCTCCTGCCACGTTTACCCGACAGATCAATAAAAAAAACAAAAAAACATTGGCCTAATTAACTTAACCCCTACTTTTTATTTTGGTGCGTGGATGTCACGGTTATTTATCAACCGTTGATTTAATCTCACCACCGTTTGATTGGAGAGTGAATTTAGTAGATGGAGAGCTTTGGCAGTTGATATATATGGATGCCAGCTATGAAAAATTGTTTTACCTAACAAAATAAATAAGGGAAACTTGAAAAAATATACTAAAAAAAAAAAAAACATTTAAAAAATAAGATAATGATTTAGACACATAATTTATGTATAGAATTCATCCACACAACACTTTATAACCATATATTTTAACACTTAAAAAGAAAACAAAATAACATAAAAATTCTGGACCACAAAATCACAAATTTCTGGGGATAAGGGCACAAAAATTCTGTGCCAAAATCATTTTCCTTGAAAAATATGCCTGAAAAGTATTTCGTAGCGTTTTTACAGCAAATACGTTGCGAATCAGCTATGAAAAGCTTTTCAAGCATATTTTACAAATATTATTCTTTTGAGACATATAACACAAATAATATGCTTGTTAAGCATATTTTTTCAAGTTTCCCAATAAATAAACATGAAAAAGGATTAAATAACACGCACGGATTGCTCAGTTGGTTTTCGGACGAATCTCGACAATCACAGTATGATAGTTAACTCTGAATACATTGGTCTTACGAATATTGGTTTCTGGTCCTCCATTTAAAAGGCCGTCGAGTCATCATGTTTAACATCCTCACTACTTATCCTCAAAAAAAAAAAAAAAACATCATCACTACTCTGTCGGGTCAAAATATAATAGCCCTGCGAGCAGGGGATTTCACATTTAGACCAAAGAAAATCGTTTTAATAACTCATCCTGGTGCACTAAACTGTTAGACATGTATTCAGAGTTTTATACGCATCCTGGTGCACTAAACTGTTAGAATTTCTCGACCCGAAAAATGCGTATAAAACTCAATCCCGTCGGGTTTCCGATCCCGACCCGAATATATATATATATGTAACATTTTTTTATCTCGATATTAATACCCACAACTCTAAATACTAAAAACATAAACCTACTACACTCATTGCTTCCGCCGTTTCTCTTTTTCTCTGCACCTCTCTTACGCTCTATAATATTCCAGAGTGTTTTTTTGAAGGGAATATTCCGGAGTGTTCTTCCTCACAAAAGCCACCCGCCTCCACCGACTGTCGACTCTGTCGCCATTAACTCATTTCTCCGGCCCCCAACATTTTGAACTATTGTTTTGATCAAATAATTGTTGTTATTTTTTTTATATTAATGTAAATATTTTATAAGATTATATGTTCGGGATATTCATTCCCGACCCGACGGGATCCCGATCATTCAGGTATCCCGATTGTCGGGACCAGACGCTTATCGGGTACGGGCTCGGAAAGAAATATGGAATCCCGAATCTTGTCAGTACGGGTTCGGGTTGGAGGTATACGGATCGTGTCCCGACCCGATGCCACCCCTCACGTATAAATTATCATTTCTAGTGTTATCACACTAATTATGATAGTTTGATCTATAATTTGTAATAAATATCTTGACTTCATCACGTAGTTTTTTTTTGTGCTTAAAGTTTCCGGTATCCGAAACTCACCGGTGTTATCACGTATTATGACTTGATCACGTATTTTATTCGATACATAACAATGCCAAATGTGAACTATACAGTGTAAATCATTTTTTCTTTTAAAAACTTTATTAAAAGTTTTGTTATATTATACACATTCATGTTAAATACAGATCAAACATCAAATTTACGTTATGAAGTTTGTCAAAACAATACTAAATACAGATCAAACATCAAATTTACGTTATGAAGTTTGTCAAAACAATACTAAATACGTTATACACAACGTTAGTTTCTAGAGTTTATTGTCTCAAATACCTTCCACTAAAGCTTAACAGACTTACAAAATTACTGCATTATAATGCACATGCAAAAACTAAAAATGATTTTGTTCATTTTGATATTCAATAATAAAAGATTAATTCACCCTACAATTTTCTTTTTCAGCTAAAGGGATTTATTTATCAATCAATCAATTTATTAGACATACATTAAATTTATTTTAAAATTACTACTTTTTTTTTTGAGAAACTTTAAAATTACTTAATATATATATCCGTATAAGAAAATCATCAATCAATCATATGTAAATCTTTTGTTTTAACGTAGGAGTAAAAAATATTCTGATTTCTTGAACCTCAAGTAGTTGTATCATTTGATTTAAATAAAAAAAAAGTAGTTATATCATTTGATTTGATAAATCAAATGAGTTTTGTAAAACGTGAAGATATCTTCTACATTTAGTGACTCCAATAATATTTTAAAGAGTCCAATATTGCCTTTTTTTTGTATTTGTAAAACAAATGCCAACCGTATCAAATTTCAAAACTTAATTCCTCCCATAACTTTTTTAAATTATTTTTTAGATATATATTTTTATTTTAAATCAAACATTGATAATTTTTATAGATATTTTGTTCTTATTTACTGGCACACGTTAATAAAATCTCCAACCCAAAAATATAGGTGACATGTTTGACTATTTAGCCATAAAATTTAGAAGTTTATTAAAAAAAACATAATTATATACGTAGTATATATAATCACATAACTAATGATGGAATTTTTCCAAAATGTCCCACTAATTATAGTAAATAATAACCCCAGCTGATTCGGCACATGACTCTATCTTTTCCAATCTTAGTCATTACCCTCCAAAAATAAATAAACAAAATAAAATTAGTAACAAAATCAACCAATACAAATCTTTAATATAAAAATACATTGTACTAATCTTATAAAAATTTCAGACATATTACATGTTCATAAAAAAGCATCAGAATATCCATAATGTATAATTTAAATAAAAAATTTGTATATTATTTTATACATATAATACAAAAATGAATTACAATCCGTGTAGAAAACTATTGCACATAACATTTTTATTTGGTAAAATGAATGATTTAAAATCATTATTTTAAATATTTATGATGTTTTATCGTATCTACCGTAAATGTTCAAGTACTATTGATTCTTTTGATTCGTAATAAATTATTTTTATAGTAAAAAACATAGTACAAATCTTAAATATATCACACATATCACATGGTCAAAAAGCATCCCACATTAAATACATGTATAATATACTCGAAGATGTAAAATCCCTTGAATTACTCATCAGTCATCACATTGTATATATATACATTTCCTTCTAAATAAAAGTAGTAAAAAGCCAAGAAAAAAAAAAAAAAAAAAGAGAGCAATTTCAAGAAGTGGAGAGAGAAGCAGAAGAGGTATGCATACTCACACAAAATATACACACGCTCTGTAGTAAACAAATCTGTATGCAAATTCTTTGATTAAAAATGCTTTTTGGGTTTTTGATTTTCAATGCAATTACACATGGTTTTGTATTTTGATGTTGTTTTTTCAGTCTGAAAGAAGCTGTCTTTTTCAATTGTTTTTTCCTTCAAATCTCAATATTGAGATTTGCGTCTGGTCTTAGTCAATTGTTTTTTGCAGTCATTCACACTCCCTACCGGTGAGAATAGTAGAACTGATTTAATCACTGTTTTTTTCTTTCTAATTTTCACTGAACCAGTGCCAAATTTTACTGAATTAATTGGTGAAAAATTGCAAGGGAAAAAAAAAATCAAATCTGGGCCATAGATTCCTGATCTTTAATTTGTTTTTTTATAAAGAGAAGGGATTTTTTTTCTTTTTGTTTTTCTGTTGGGATACGTTTTTATCTCTCTCCATTTCTTGTTCTTATCATATAAGCATACATATATAACTCTGTTTCTGCATAAATGTTCTAATTTCTTTTTCAATTTTTGAGATTTCTTTTCGTTTTATCTCTTAGGTGATTCATCAAAACAGTTGGAAAAGGTGCTGAAATTTATGTCTGCAAGGTTTCAATTGGGTTTTGGGATATCTAGAGCTTTATTGAAAAAGCTCTGTTGCAGTTGCTTCATTTTATCTGTGGTTTTGATTTCTGCTATCTGCAATCAAAGATTACTTTGCTGCACAAATCAGCAGCAAAGGGGGTTCAATCTTAATCCATCTGCTTCAATGCGTTTGAGGCCCAAAAGGTAATACTTTGTTTTCTTGAATTTAATCTTAAACCCTTGAGGTTTTAGCATTTTACATGATTCTATGATTTTTGGATGGTTTAATGGTTGATCTAGTTTGGTGCTCGTCTGTTTTTTTTCTTACATTGCTTGTTTTGCTCTGCTTTTTGATGATTTTGAGCTTTTTTTTCTATGTTTATTTGTGGGGTTTTTGTGTTCTAATTTGTGGGGTTTTTGTGTTCTTAAGCACAGAGCACTGTTCAAGTCACTGACAATAAACATGTACTGGTTTTTGCACTAAAATCGACTTTCAAACGATTGATTCTTGAGCTATGGCTAATAATCGACTTTTCGGCTCCTATGTTCAATCGACTTTTGAACAGTTGATTTTAAAGCTAGAGCCAAGAATCGACTTGAATAGATGAAGATAGATTCTCCGATTGACTATTTGTTTATGGCACCACACAATAAGTTTTGAACGGTTCATGCTAGAGCTAGAGCCAAGAATCGACTTTTCAGTGGTCGATTATCATGATCGGCCTGATGAAAGTCGATTCTGCAGTCAGATTGTGCCTTTAAAGCACCCCTATGTCTTAATGTGTATCTTTGGCTCCATTTTCTTGATAATTTTTGATTTGTTAATGATTGAATCTCTGTTTTTTTATTCTTATGCAGGACTTGTTCTCGAGTAGTCTGTTTCTCTGGATATCACATACAAGGATTCTTAAATCTTTTCTTGTTTTAAGAGGGCCTCAAATTCTCACTTAAAGTTTGTTTTTTTTCTGTCTTTGTTTTGCGGGAAAGTACAGTTTTGAGATAAATTTTGTAGGTATTCTTAAGCATTTTTGAAGTTTAGGAGAGTGAAAGTGTGAAGATGCCGGAGCCTCGAAAACGGATATCGATGAACAAACAGAACCAATTGAAAAAGAAAGCTCATTTAGCAGAGCCCATCAAAACCATGAAGAAGATTAGGATAAGTTGTAATGATCCTGATGCTACCGATTCTTCGGATGATGATGATTTGATGTTCGACCGAAAGAAACCGAAACGTTTTGTTGCTGAAGTTTTCATGCCTATTTTAAGGACATCTGCTGAGAATTCTTGTCATGATAGTGATCATGGGGACAGCAGTACTAGGAAGAAGAAGCTTGTGATTAAACCGCTGGTTAAACCGGATATTCTGGTTAAACCAGATACTCAGACCATGAGTGATGGAACAAGGAAGTATAGAGGTGTTCGACAAAGAAAATGGGGGAAATGGGCTGCTGAGATTCGTGATCCTTTTCAAGGGAGAAGGGTCTGGTTGGGTACTTACACGTCCCCTGAGGAGGCTGCGCATGCTTACGAGCTTAAACGTCTTGAGTTTGAAGCTATGGCGAATCAAATGGGTTTGAATGGGAACACTTCGAACCAACAATCCGGTCCAACCGGTTCATATCATGATAACAAGAAGAATTCTTCTTGTTCTGCTGTTTCTGTGTACTCTGCTGGTAGTTTTGTGTCGAACACTTCACCCGATTCGGTTCTTGATTCGGATACATTGAACTCGGCATCTGCTGCTCCGGTTTTGGTTGAAGAAAATGTGAATGCTGTTATGCAGAGTGATGTGAATGCTACTAATGATGTATCTTCATTGTTAGATGATGATTTGATGGCTCAAATCGGGTTGGGGTTGGACTTTGATTTTGATCTTGAGCTCGATTCGTTATCCACCGGAGATGGAATGTTGCCCCTGGACGACGATTTCTGTATTGGCGACGTCGTACTGGAAGACGAGCCCCTATATCTCCCTTTCGGGGAAGACAACAACATGCAGAAGGCAGGGTTTGATTTCTTTGATTTCGAGGCGTTTAATGAATCAATTGATTGGATGGACAGTAATGCCCCTCAAAAGAATGAAGGCCCTTCTTCTTCAACAATGAATGGAGCTGCCATGAACATTGCTATATGCCCATAAATTTTGCAGTATAATTAGGAAATTTTTTATTAAGTTTAATTATGTTTTGAATCAACTTATGGTTAAGTTTTGTTTGGAGAAGTGTTTTTGTGTTGAGTGGATTATATGTTAAGAAATGCTATTGTTTTTCATATACGCCTTTGCTATTTTATATGCTTTTGGAACATCAAATCTCATACACATAAAAATATGTAGTATAATATACGTTGGCATCACGGTGAATCTACCCTCGAGGCATCATGCCCTTTGGAATTTTGAAAAATCAAAGCTTTAGATAATCGAAAAATCGAATGTCACTCTAACATTCAGCTTAGCATTCGACCTTTGTATATTAATCGTGATGTAAATAACAACGTCGCACTCTTTATTTGGGCCATAAAGTGGTAGTGCCACCATTATAACATTCGACTTTTGGAAAATTGAATGTGAACTTAACATTCGACCTCTGTATATTCATTGTGATATCAATAACAACAGTCCATAAAAAAATACCACAGTATTAACATTTGAAAAGATGATTTTTGACTAAGAATTTCACTTTTTGATGATCGATTTAGTGTGATTTATTATACTGCAGTGTTATGCATTAGTAACATCGCAGTGATACAACTAAGACACTTGTTAAAGACACCTAACGAAGATATTGTGATGCAACATTTTAGGATAGGTTTAATTTTACAAAGATCGAAAACGGCATTCGATATCTGTAAAGTTTGATGTTGAGTTTAGATTTGACTTTCGAGATATCTAACGCTGATGTAGTGTCCTGAAAATAGATTCACTATGATGTCTTTAACAACCATTAATATGCAGATATACATACACATATGAACATGTATATAATCTCAAGATAACAAAAATGTGACTTTGAATTCTTTTGTTTTTTTTAGCTACATTGTAATGTAACAGATCAGATTATGTGTGCTATGTTGTTTGTATGCGTTAGGATTTTGAATACTATCTTGTATTTTTCCTTCGATTTACCTTATGAAATAAATCATACAAAAATCTGCAATATATTATTTTTTGTGTGTACAAACTTGAATAAGCATTTTATGTTAGGTGTATGTTGGAGGTATCGTATACGATTTTATGACTCGAGCATAGTCGAGTTGATACTCTCTAGGGCATGATTCGACTAGACTAAAAGAACTTAGCCTCGACAATCGGCTCGAGCTCAATTGAGCGATAAATAGACATGATCGAACTATACTTGTTAAGCACACGATATACCTAAACTTGGCTCGCAGGCTCGATTATTGATTTTGAATTCATTTAATTCTTATCAAATATGGCAAGATTTAGCTCAACTCTTTTGATACTCGACTCGACGAGTAATTAATGATTTACATATAATATTTTTTAAATATAAATTTTAATTAATTATTTAATATAGCTCGAATAACTAATGAGCTACTCGATTACTATATTTTGAAGCTAAATTTTGGCTTGGTTAAGTATTCGAGTAGCTCAATTCGAGCTCGAACTTAAAAAAACTTAAATCTAACCAGAGGCGGCTTTACACACTGACAAATGGGTCCCCCGACCCGCTAAAAAAAATATTACACTGATTTTTTTTTTAGGTACACATTTTTTATGTGGATCGACACCCTTATTTTTATATATTGATCCATATTGACCCGTATTAAACTATAATATATAAAATTAAACTTAATAATTGTAAAATATGACAAATTTCCGCCCCGTATCATTACATTCCTGGAGCCACCACTGAATCTAACAAAACTTCTTTGTGAATCAAGTATGAAAAATCACGAGTATTTCGATTCATTTACGAGTCTCAACGGTGTCAAGACCTATTCTACATAAATCATGGATAACTTAATGACCAATGCCTAATGCTGTTGATCTAGTTTAATATGTTCATACAAAACATAATTGGCATACAATTTTTGTGTAATACATATAATTAAATGAGTTTTTAAACAAAAGAAAACAATACAAATGCCAAATGAAGGATACCATAATGTTTTATAGTTTGTCCACATTGATGATGTTATGTGAAAAAACAATGAAACGTGGCTCTGTATGATCTTTATGTTAATGTGTTGTCTTTTTACCAATCTAAAAGATAAAAGACATAAAAGACATCTTCAACTTGAGGCAAGTGAAATATATATTATCTACTTAGGCTTTGTTTTTTTATGTAATATCATTACAACCATGCACTTATTTTCCTAGTACATGTGTCTACCATGTTAGGTCATGTCTTTTATGATTGATTTGGGTGAGTAGACACTAACTTCAGTGTTGCTAACATGATTTGTTGAGCCAAGAACCCTCATTTGAAAATGCAGTTGATATGAACAATCAACAAGGTTTAGCTAAACAATCATCTTTACAGTGACTAGATACCAATCATCATACACCTGATATGAGTATATGATATAAATGTGTATAAATTTAAGGTATGGTGAGGAAAAAAATGTTCATCATTTCTCTGTTGGTATAATGACTTATATTAAGTGACAAAACAAAAATGCTTGAATGACTCATATTTAGATACGGGGAATATATTAAAGGACGGAGTTTGAGATTAAATCTATGATGTACGGATACTTTGTTTGCTACCGTGTCCTATATATATGATAGGTATCCGACATAGATATGCATTTGATGCTTAGGATGCACTCCTAAGGGTGAATTCATAATTTTGACAAATTTGATACGGATTGCGATATGCATATCCATAATTTGGATGCATGAAATGTAGAATCGATCATATTGAAACTTTTTTTGAGGGGGAAAAAGTAGAGGTACAAACCATAATAACTTGGGAGGTAGGGGAATAGCCCAATTCCACAATCTACACACCAACTAACAGTTGATGTAGTGCCCTAAACCTAAAAGGGTTGGACCGGATCCGACCGGATCGGATCATTTTTGCTATGTCTTTATGTTTATACGTATAATAAATGGCTTTTTGTTATCATATATTTGGTCGTCTAACGAACCAGTTATGATATTGTATATATGATAACGTCCATAATGTCAAACTGTGATAGAGAAATTATAATAGTGATTATAGTTGATGAGATCTCGACTCACTTTTAAATGTTTGATACTTAAATGTCTCTAGTCAAATGTGCTATTAAATGGGACATTAATAGCATGGTTCACATATATCGTCTATCGAAGTGTAGAGACACTCGTTTGTATGTGGACGTGTATTAGAAAATACGTACGTTAGACTGACACACTTACTTTATTAAGTATCACACTATGTGACGGTTGGGTAATTATCCTTAGAGCGGAGTCTTCATGACATAACGGTGTGGATTGTCATGCTTTGACACTATTGAGGTTTCCTCTAGCCACGGAGCAATCGTGCGGTAGTGATTGAGTATGATACTGAAGCATGTGTGGATTTATGTTGCTCGTTCGGAAATCGCATTTTCTAATGGTAGGAGTATATATCCGAAATGACCTTCTTATAAGAATATCTTATTCTCGAAAGTCTTTGCAAAGCGGAAGTAAAGTGTTACTTCGAGAGAATAGGATATCCAGATTATAAGATACGGTCGTTAATGTTTGACACTTGAGATACGACTGTACGAACATTATAACAGCGATATGATTCTATTTACACGGTAACCGTTTCACATGAAAGGTTGTAGTCATAGAATTTGACTCTTTCCAATGATTGGGGTCGTAACCTGGGGCGGCTGCAACATTTTTGACATGGGGTTCAGAAATTTATCAATTTGTTTTTTCGTATCACACATATATTTGGATATTCAAGTCTATACATGTAATTATGGGGCAATAGATAAAAATAGAAGGTCAATACATTAAAATAAGGGGTTAATTTCACATATGTGTGTTTATAGAAAAAATTCTATACTATTTGTACACAATATTTTTATTTTAGGGGGTCGGCCGCACCCCCAATGTTGAATGTAGAGCCGCCCATGGTCGTGTCGAGTTGCTAGACGCTGATCACGATCGTTATATTGATAACCGAATGATGATGTATTTATGCCTACTATAAAGTGTTATAGTGAAAATTAATATTGTGGTATTTATTTATTATGAATAAATAAGTAAAAGATATTAATTTAAGTATTATATTATTATTGTGTATTAATATTGGATATTAATATATATATATATATATATATATATATATATATATATATATATATATATATATATATATATAATAGATATATATTTAGTAGGATAATATAATATTGGATATTAATATAAATATCTTAGAAAATATTTAAAATAAGATATTAAATAAATGCAGATATAAGATTAAGGAAAGTCATTAATGAGATAATCAATTAAATATCTGATATATTAATCAAATCCATATTCTATTGTGAAAATAATTTCTTGTCCCTACTTCACTCCAAGATGAAAGTGGCGCCCCTCTTCTTTACAAAAGGAAGAGATGCCAAGCTCATTTGTATCACAATACTTGTTATTTACATACAATACAAGAAAGGGTATCGTGAGAGAGTTTTGTAGGAATGAGAAAAGGCGACCTAGCAGTCGCCTCTTTCCGGTAGCAATCCTTCGAAGATTTCAGCGGTTGTTCGTGTGGATTACCGCTAGAGGTTGGACACTTGGATGGCTCGGTGCTTGGACCATCAAGATAAAGCCTTGATCCAATTGGATTAATCTTGTATGTATCTTTATCTATGACGATGTTGGATCTCGTTAAGAAGTAAATATGGGGCAAATTTGTTAGGAAATCTACGTGGGAACGCAACGGAATTCAAAAATTTATTTCCTTTAACCAGGATCGACTTCGTTTAAGCAACAAACATAACAAGTTAGTAGACGGTGGTTACCCTCTTGATCTAAAAGATCGACGCTTTGACCGTCTAAGGAGAGTAGTGATGCACGGAGCCGCCCAAGCGTTCGGCCTCTACCGCTAGTCCACACGAACAACCCGCCGGAATCCACCAATGGATTGCTACTAGCTAGAATAACTCGGTTGCTAGACCGACCTTTTCTCTCTCTTAAATCTCTCTCTAGAAAACTCTCAATTTTTCTAGTAAATTAGAACTCTTCTAATTGTGATGTAAAATTGCTTGGCACAACTCCCCTCTTATAGGATATATGGCGCCATATGCACATCCCAATTTGATTGGGAAAAACTTCCTAATGGATAGAACAGAAAGAAAACCAATTTTCAATAAAATAGATATTCCAGATTTATCTCATTAATATTCAATATCTTATATTAAATATCCAAGATATATATTGCCAATATCTAATATTGAATATATATTTTATTATATTACAATAAATCAATTACACATGTGTATATATCACATATATATTACACATACAAATCCTTATATATATATATATATATATATATATATATATATATATATATATATATATATATATATATATATATATATATATATATATACAAATGTGCACATGCATATCACATATATGCATGTCACATGTATACATATATATATATAAATATTAATATCTTATATTAATACTAGATAATATAATACCATAATTAATTAATTTGTAAAATCCATGTGTATCAATATACATCATGACATGCGCCCCACATTTATCAAAATACATATATTTAATTAATCAACATAATTAATATCTTGTATTTAATATATTCATAATAAATAAATACCACCATATTAATTTATCACTATAACACTTTATAGTCGAGATAAAACTTTCCTTATTTGGATATCACTATAACCGCATTTTAATGCGGTTAGATGTTCTTATGTGTGTGACCCGATAGGCTTCCGGATATGTTGGCCGTAGACACAAAGTGCAATTACGAAAATGCCCTTCATACCTAACGGTCACGGAATAGCGTCTAGCAACACACCGTGACCCCCAATCATCCGAAGAGTCAAATGCAATGACTACTACATTTCATGTGAAACAGTTACCATGTAAATAAAATCCTATCGCTGTATTAATATCCATACGGTCGTACGTCGAGTGTCAAACATCAACGACCGTATCTTATAATCTGGATATCCTACTCTCTCAAAGTAACATATTACTTCCGCTTTGCAAAGACTTTCGATAATAAGACATTCCTTATAAGAAGGCCCTTTCGGATATTCACCCCTACTGATAGGGTACGCGATTTCCGGAAGACCAAACATGTATACTCCGCATGCTTCAGTATCACACCCAATAACTACCGCATGACCCCATGGCTAGGGGAATCCTCAATAGTGTCAAAGCATGACAATCCAAACCGTGATGCCATGTAGACTCTGGTACTAAGGATAATTACACAACCGTCACATAGTGTGACACTTAACAGTGTAAGTGGGTCAGTCTAACGTACACATTCTCTAATACACGTCCACGTACAGTCCAAGTGTCTCTACACTTCGATAGACGAGATCTATCCCTGCCCTTAAAGACCGAAGACATCTAATACGTGCTAGCCTGTTTGTACTATCAATGCCCTTTTTAATAGTACATAAGCCTAGAGACATTTAAGTATCAAACTTATTAAAGTGATTAGAGATCTCATCAACCATAATCGCCTATCATGGTTTCTCCATCACAGTTTAATACTAAGGACGTTATCATATAACAATTCATAATTGGTTATTTAAAAAACAAATATATGACAACAGAAAAGCCATTTATTATATATGTATAATCATAATGTAATAGTAGAAATGATCCAACCCGGTCGGATCCGGTCCAACCCGATTGGGTTTAGGACACTATTTCAACAATCTCCCACTTGGCCTAAAGCCAATCACTCTTACACACAAGACCAAGTTGAAACACAAGAATCTCATGCAATACTCGCAACCAGCCCTAGCCATGAACGGATCGCTATCAGTGGGGACTCAGACTATCTTCATACCATGCTCCAAATGACCAAGTCAAAGGAATCACCTCAACACACACATGAATCTCTGACGAGACCCTGGTCCTTGCTTCAAGCAATGAACCCACTTACTATATCAGCTTATAGAAAAGGTGGAAGAACCGTACAAGGTTCATGAATGAACCTTTCTAGATCCATGTACTTCTCCCGCTGTGCCTTCAAGGCAATACTGTGTTTTGGCTCAGTTGTAGAATTCACAATGATCTCTTGCTAAGAACATTTCCAGCTCACTGTATCACAAAATCAAAGTGACTACAAACCCAGACCGTAGCACCCACTCACCTTCATAAGACTCAGGACACACGTCCGTATATCTATATTTATCCGATTTCTAGTTTCGATAAACTAGGAAACCATCCTTAACTTGTTTAATGATATTCTCGACATTCACCAGATTTACTTTCATACTTGCTCATGACTCTTCATGGACTATGAACATCTGACATTACTTTTATGATGGTTCCTATGCCTGAAGTCTAACTTTACAGTCTCGACGTAGTCTTCATAACCGAGTTTGAACCCTCAGTTCTTCGATCTTCAATAACTGAGTCTGTGACCCTCAGTTCTTCAATTTCCAGATAAGCCAACTGAGTCTGTATCCCTCAGCGAACTTATTTTCTTCAGTTTTCATGTTGGTGTTCTCTGTTTTTCTGTTTCTTATTAAATCTCAGTTTAACTATTTTCTCAGTTCACAGCCTAGAACTAGTACAGTGCTTGTCTGATTCAACTTATACAAATATCAGACTCTATAAAGTCCTATACATTATTCTTTAGACATATTTTTGCTTTGCACTATAATAGCTAGTTATGACACTTCATCAATGGGGTTAATAACGATAACTGATTAAGCGATGAATCATCATCAAAACATAAATTTTATTTCCAACACGCACTATTTTTGGTAAACAAAAGGATTTCTTTTGACAGTGTTGTTCAAAGTGACAAGAAAACAAAGCAATATATGGGGTTTTCCTAGTAAAATGATGAGGCTGAACCTTGAAGACACCGAGAGAGGTAATTTCTCACACGCAAACTCTGTATAATCTAGGCTTCTATCACACACGAGCAAAATGCTTTCGTGCAAGCTAAGTTAACTTTGCCTCCTTTTCTATTTCTGGCGAGATGAACGCTGAGCTGTATGAGAGAACTCAGCCGGACTCAGTGGATAGACGAAGGTGATGCTCCTTCACTCCGCTATATGTTAGTATTCTGGATGACTTCCACGCCTGAGAGACTGAAAGCTTACTCTTTTCCCGGTAACGGAGCCAATTGATAATGCGGTTTATTATCACGGAGGCTCAGCGGTGGTATATATAGTGGATATCTGGCTTATAAGTGATGTGTTTAAAGTGTTTGGGGTCGGCGGTGAACGGAGGTGATACGGTGGAGTGATTGAATGCTGAAGAGAGTATATTTTGACAAAGTTTAGTTCTCTATCTCAAATAGCATATATCTTTTTGGTTACACAAGCCCTCCTTTTATAGGAAGAGGGAAGCTTAGGGGCTAAGTAAGACAGGTATGCATAAAATATCTTAAGAATCAAGTAGACTAAATATCTCGGCGGCGTCTCACGTGGTCACTTAGATTGCTATCCGCAAGGTCGCCTACTTGTCTTGCCTCACCCTTACCTTATGTTGCTTCCCCTTAAGTCTTGTGCGATCTCTTATGGACCTGTTGTTGAGGTCGCAGGTCGGCCCCCCGAGCTACTAGTGACCTTGTAAGTTTGAAGGCTCTTAGTGGGGACCTGACTGCGGCGACCCTGACCTGATCTGCGCCGCGGGCACTATGATCGCGAACCTTATCCAACCTGGTGGCTAGATAGGCCTTTCCGGGGACTTATAAGTGGCGGTATTATTTAGACGTATCACATATAATAATATTATATCTACACATCTAATTCATACAATAATATTTTATGAAAAACACAAATTAGAATTTAACTACTTGCGTCTTAATTAATCGATTAATGTTTAATCAATCAAATAATTTTATCCAATGAAATAACTAATTAACATTTAATTAATTAAATGATTTTAATCGAAATAAATTAACGGTTAATTTTAAATGGTTTCAATTTTTTTAATTTTAATTTTAATTAAATAGAACTATTCTAAAAATAAATGAAAATTAAAATTAGGTCTCTTTAGTTTCTTTCCTTTTGATTTCTAATCAAAAGGGATGCCTTTGGTTTTGCAAACCAAAAGACATCTACTTGGCCCTTTCCAAAATCAAAATTTTGAAAAGGGCCTAGGCCTAGGACTTTCCCAAAATCAATATTTTAAAAAGGGCCTAGGTCTATTCCAAACAAAATTTGGAATGTCCTAGATTTTTTAAAGGCAAATCATATTTACCAAATAATGTCATGTGGCATCTCAATGGTCCAAACTATTTGAAGCATTAGTTAACCACATGACATCTACTAAACAAAGAGATATCAATCACAACTATGAACCATAATGAATCACAAAATACACAAAACCAAATTTTGGAGATCCACCAGAAAGAAGCTCCAGCCGACAGCGACCGCCCCGGGGGGGAAGCCGGCGCAGCCGGCGCAATTTCCGGTGGGTGCCATAAGGTCCTTTCGGATATTCACCCCTACTGATATGGTACGAGAATTCCGGACGACCAAACATGTATACTCCGCATGCTTCAGTATCACACCCAAACACTACAAAATGATCGCCCCATGGCTAGGGGAAACCTTAATAGTGTCAAAGAATGACAATCCACACCGTGATGCCATGTAGACTCCGGTCCTCAGGATAATTACACAACCGTCATATATTGTGACACTTAACAGTGTAAGTGGGTCAGTCTAACGTACACATTCTCTAATACGCATCCACGTACAGTCCAAGTGTCTCTACACTTTGATAGACGAGATCTATCCAAGCCCTTAAAGACAGAAGACATCTAATATGTGCTAGCCTGTTCATACTATCAATGCTCTGTTTAATAGTACATCAACATAGAGACATTTAAGTATCAAACTTATTAAAGTGATTAGAGATCTCATCAACCATAATCGCCTATTATGGTTTCTCTATCACAGTTTAATACTAAGGACGTTATCATATAACAATTCACAATTGGTTCTTTAAAAGAACAAATATATAACAACAGAAAAACCATTTAATATATGTATAATCATAAAGAAATAGTATAAATGATCCGACCCGGTCGGATCCGGTCCAACCCGATTGGGTTTAGGACACTATTTCAACAACTAGCTGTACTGGATTGAATTTTATAAGTTTTTTGGTGTATCAAAAATAATAATCGGGTGGGCTTAGCCACCCTTAACATGGCTTCGTTCTTGTTGAGAAATGAGACATGTCTTTATTAATAATTATGTAAGGGTATTATGGTCATTCTAGTATCTGTCCAACTGTCATGTATAAGTGAGGACATATATAGATTTGTTTGTTATGTGGGCTCAGGTATCTAGGTGATAGATTCTCCTAACCGTTGTGTCTTTCCTGTAAAAAGACTGTCGCATGAATGAAATATTTTACTTGCATTTGCAGAATTCTAAGATGAATATGAAATTTTATTTTCTTTAAATTTTAAGTTGGTATCAGAGCGATGTATGGACGGCTCGACGGAAATGAATTTGTCCTTGTCCACCGGAGGAAGCACAAACACATCAATCACTGGAGCTCCGGCTGTTCCTGAGGTGCATAATCCAAATTCCATTGCAGCAGATGGAAATCAAGCACCAGGAATCACTATTTGATCTCTAGGAATTCTTTTGAAACAATTTCTCAGCTGAAAGCTTCACCGGCATGAACTTTCCAGGCTTTCCATATATACCCGGATTAAATTATGGAAGACCCGATCCTATTGCATCCATCTACATTAATCCTATTCTTATTGGAACATACCCCTATATTCCGAAGATTCCTACCCTAGGTTCTCTTGGACTGGAGCTGTTAGCCCTTTACCATTTACCAGTCATCTATACCAGACATGCAATGTCAAACTTGACTCCACCAATTATTTGCTGTGGAAATCCATTATTCTTCTGATCATTAGAGGCTATAGACTTGAAAGCCATGTGCTGGGAAGCAACTTCAGATCCAGTGAGGTGTCACCCCTTGGAGTGTCGTCTTCTCCCTTTCAGCATGTCCAAAATCAAGAAGAATAGGATCTCAATGATCAATTACTGATGGGATGTTTAATGAGTTCGATGACAGAGTAGGCACTACATGAGGTTGTTGGTTGCTTCACTGCCAGAGAAATATAGGCGACCTTGAAAAATCTATTTAACAGTCAAGCAGAGGCAAGAATGCTTGAGTTCAAAAGTGCAATGGCTAGAGCTACCAAAGGCTCAAAATCCATGCCAGATTATCTTGCACAAATGAAATCATATGCAGATAATCTTGAAATAACAGGGTATCCAGTGTCTAAAGCAGAATATTTTGGCAACCCTTGGTGGTTTGGACAGAGAGTACGAATCTGCCATTGTTAACCTCACTGCAAGAGATGGATCTTTGTCTTGGAAAGATGTTCAGTCTCAATTAATTACACATGAAAGACTGATTGCTAGGTTTAATCCATCTGGAATGTTGATATGACTAATCCCTCTGCTCATCTGACTGCTAATCGGCAATTTAGACCTAGAGCTTCAGGTGGTAGAAACCCTAATCCCAATTCAAACTCTGGTAGCGGGAGAGGTGGCAAGAATATTGGTAGAAGTGGATGAGATAATTCTGGAAATAGACTTGTCTTTCAACTGTGTGGCAAGACTGGACACATAGTAATTGAGTGCTGTCATAGATTTGAGCAGGACTTCATGTTAGGTGTAGTGCCCGAAAGACAATTTGTGTAATTGTTTTTAATAATGGATGACAGAATTTATCTCACCTTATTACTTGCTTTGTGCTTGTAAAGTAATACACCTGAACGCAAACCCTAAGTATATCGGTATGTAACCGCTTAACTCGGTGTATTGATTACACGTGAGGATTGAGTTAGTGGTGATATACTTAAATCGTTAGTCCGTGGTGAACTTAATCGAGTTTAGGGTCTCTTGATTAAAACACCAATAATGCGCCCGAACACCTTAGGGTGTGATAGTCTTATCCGGACTGTCGGTAGAGGTACCTACGTGGGGCATTTATATATGATGGCATTCATATAGAATTTGGACCGATTTAATCGTATTTCTCTGTATAATTCCGTAATCGAGGAATCTTATTAAATCATTAGATGATCATATATGGATCAACCTTAATCCCGAGGTGATCACGGTCTTGCTTGTCTCGGGGTAGTGTTTGATGTGTTAGTTACGGTTCACTTAGATATGTGTTCCAAGCCACTTCTCATTGGCACTATCTCCTGATAAGTGAGTAGTTCTGATTTTCACAGACATGGAATCCATTCCTTCCCGCGGGAAGTAGAGAGACAATCCCCTTATTTGTTAGCCCTAAGAAAGTGATCGATCCCGGGAGTTCGCATTTGACTAATTAGCTACTAGTCAGATATGCATACTAATTGATCATCGGGGGTTAATGGTAAATAAGGATAAGATATTCGAGTCGGGTTCACGGAGACTTCCCACTCGTAATGGACGATCATGGAGGGATAATCCGTATGTAGTGATTATATCAATGGACGCTTATTCACTCTATGGGTTGAGTATAAGTATACATCTATAATCGGTAGAGTTCAGTCTTGGGTTTATGGTGGCGTAATCCCGGAATTAATAATTAATGTACTTATTCTGTTCGATGAATAATTAATTATTGGAGCTACTGGTTATAGGTCCATGGTCCCCGATGTGGCTTCTATAATTCGGGCTAATATTCTTGTTTATTTGGGCCTCAGAAATAATTAATTGGTTGGGCCAATTAATTGATATGCATGAATATTATTTAGTTGGGCTAAATAATATAATACACAGAAAAGACATTTTCTGTGGGCCTGGTGGGCTTAGTGTGGCGCCAATATTTCTTGGATTTTCCAAGAAATTAGTTTTTTAGGATAATGACATATTGTGTAATTAGTTATTTATTTGTTAAATAATTAATTGAATAAATAAAAGAAAATAATTTATTTATTATTTATCTCTTAACTATAAGGATAATTATATTTTCTTATTATAAGATTATAATTATCTCTTATTTTTATTGGATAATAATAATTAGAATTATCTCTTTTATTTTGTTAAACCGATTGGGTATAGGTTTTCTCTCTTGGATTTTGCCTATAAAAAGATAGTTCTCCCCGAGCCCTAGGTGAGGAGAAGGCCACGAAATTCATAGAGAAAAAAGGCTAAGGAGTTCGATCCTTAGCTCCACCCGGTTGGAGAAAAACTTGGTGTTTTTCTTGGAAGCATATCAAGGAGGTTCTCATATCAAGAAGGGTGTCCACCAACCAACGTTTGGAGAACACATTGGAAGATCAAGGCTTCTCTTCCCGATATTGGTAACATGATCTTAACCCCCTTGTAGTAGTTTAAGTCCTTTAATTATGTATTGTGATGTATAAGTCGTTATCCATCCGCTGCGCGTAGATCTAACTCGTTTAGATCTAAGATCCTACATCCTTCACTTCATTCCACCAAGTTCAAATGGCTCAAATGGATATGGGAATACAAGACAAAACATGGCTTTTGTGTCTGCTCCTCAGTCTATTGTTGATCCTGCTTGGTACATGGATAGTGGTGCTACCAACCACATTACATCAGACATGAACAATCTCCACTCAGCTCTGGTTATACAGGATCTTATTCCTTGGTTGTAGGAAATGGTTAGACTCTCCCCATCCTTCACACTGGTACCTCTTATTTACATAGTCTTGATAACACACACATAGACTTAAATAATTCATTGCATGTTCCCTCCATGACTAAAAACCTTGTAAGTGTATCTAAACTTACCTCTGAATTACCTGTCACTGTTGAATTTGATGATAAATTTTGTTATGTTAAGGACAAAACATCTAAGAGACTGGTGCAACTAAGAGCTCTTAGGAATGGCATGTATCAGCTGTCAACCTATTCCCGTTCCAAGACTCATCCTTAAATCCATTTGACATCCCTTCACTCCAAAGACCATCAAGATGTCTTCAGTTTGTCTTCTGTTAATTTTAGTGATTGTACTGCTCTTGTTGGTTCTGTTAGTTTTAATTTGGATAGAAATGTATGGCATGGAAGGTTGGGTCGTCATTCTAAACATGTTCTGAATCTTGTTTTGAATCAAGTTGAAGTTTCTGTTAATGAGAAATTTGAATTCTATGAAGCATGTCAGTTCCCTTCCTTATAATAAATCTCTTACTCATGCTAGTTGTGCACTTGATCTCATTCACACTGATTTATGGGGTCCTTACCCCATCAAATCCACTGATGGCTACAATTATAACATGCACTTAATTGATGAATTGTCAAGATTTATCAGGATCTATCCCTTAAAAGCCAATCGATGCTTTACCTACCTTCATCCAAATTAAAAAATTTCCTGAAAACCAATTTGGTACCACAATTTAATGCATTCCATCAAACTGAGGGTGAAGGGAATATAGGAGTTTTGAACCAGTCCTTAAAAACTTTGGCATAAAGTTTAGGCATCCCTTCCCCCATGCACATGAGCAACATGGTAGGGTAGAGAGGAAACATAGACATATTGTTGAAATGGGCCTAACTTTTATGGCCCAAGCCTCTCTTCTTCTCAGGTTCTGGTGAGATATCTTTCTTGAGTCTGTATCTATTATCAATGATCTGCCTACAGCTACCCTAAAGAATCAACCCCCTTAGGAAGTCTTATACGAAAAGAAACCAGATTACCTCAAGTATACGGTATATGGGTGTGCTTGCTACCCAAACCTAAGGCCCTTCCATAACACTAAGTTCAAATTCCACACCACTAAATCCCTTAACCATGGTCTGAGTCCTCATAACAAATGATACAAATTACTTGATCAATCAGGCAGGATCTACATCTCTAGAGATGTTAGCTTTAATGAAAACAACTTTCCTTTTTTGAAGGATTCAACCATGCCCTGTTAGAACCGTAACCACAGTTCCTGCCATTACAAGCCAATTTGTCTTTCCTTTGCCCCAATCCACTGATCACAGTTATACTTCCATATCAGAGTTGTCTGAACCTACAAAAATAAATCCAAAAACCATCTACACTCCTACTACACCTAATGCTGCTGAGTATAATGACCTTAATTCACATGTTTCGCATACCACCACATCAGATATCCTGAGTCCTCCCATTTTATCTGAGAGCCCTATTTCCATCCCTTCCTGTTTCTTATCCATCCAGTCCTGTCATTGATCAAACCTATATCCACAATTCTGATCCTTGTGTCAAAGAACCAACCACTATCATAGTCACCAAACCTGTCCCAACAGGCCATGCCATGCAGACAAGATCCAAAAATGGGATCGTCAAACCTAAAGTTTATTCTGCATCCATCATTAACACCTCCTTAGCTCACCTTTTGAGACCTTGATGCGACTTTCCCAGAGTCCAATCTTATCGGTAGTGTACCGGGTCAATTGTAGTCTAGTACGGTGGTCAAGGTCGTATCCCACGGGGATTTGTGAGGTTAAACACTTAAAAACTTATATTAATTTGATCTAGGTCGCAAATTGCAAGAGAGTAAGTGCATAAATAAATTTTCTCGTAACAATAAGGGTGATAAAATGATAAAAGAAACCTAACCAAGATAACGTGTAGACTAGCAATTCTCTCGTAGTACCATGGGAATGATTTCCTACATTCCTACCATTCGTGTTCAAAAGTGTGAAATGGTGCATTCCTATACGAGTGTATGAAACTACTATATACCTCATAATTGGCCTAGGTGT
Source organism: Gentiana straminea (assembly GCA_036785695.1). Classification (NCBI taxonomy): domain Eukaryota; kingdom Viridiplantae; phylum Streptophyta; class Magnoliopsida; order Gentianales; family Gentianaceae; genus Gentiana; species Gentiana straminea. The sequence goes on along the minus strand of JAVUPR010000412.1, from coordinate 1,542,340 downwards.
CCTAAACCTGATGAATTGGTATGATAAGCACTTGAATGAAATGACAATGTCAACTATCCCTGTATAAGAAATTGAATGCCTCAAGAGGTCGATTTTACCTTCCGGTTCTCCTACACTCTTCCCTCACTTAACATCTCATTTCAGTCTCCGTTAAATGTGTAAATGCTATCAATTCATACAATGAAAGTTGGAAAAGATTCACAACAATTGAAACTATACAACATAACAATCATTCACAATCAACATAGGAGAATAAGCTAGTTCTACAACATAGTCTTGTCTAGTTTAACTTAGCCACTCATAACTACAAACATTAATATATCAAGATTAACATTCATAATCATAAGAACACTTGAATCAAAATAAAGATTAAGAATTACCAATCATAAGTAAAGATCTTGAAAATGGTGTTCTTCATTCAAGCTCCAAAACCTTCAATAGAGTCAACACTAGTGTATTTCAACTCTAAATAAAGTAGTAGAAGCTTAAACTAAGAATCCTTAATATTACAATCAAAATCAACAGTTAATTTCTACATAAATTTCGGCAATGAGAGCCCTTGGGAAGTGGGCCGTCTTCAAGGAGTAAGAATTTGGAGAAGATGAGGTATATTCGATATTTTTGGTAAGTGGAGGAATAAAAGGGATCAATCATTTGCTAACTCTACAATAATGGCGCGGGTCATACCAACTGGCGTGCGTCATGTATCATTAATGAAGGATTGGCGTAGGTCACTGACAATTGGCGTGCGCCATGTCTGATTTGGTGGTTGGCTGAATGACATATGCATTAAATGCTCAGAAGACTTTGAATCTTTCACTTGGCACGGGTCAGATGTATCATGGCGTGCACCATATGCATATAATATGTCATTGATCAAATTTATTCTCCAACTGGCATGGATTGAATGTTGGAATAGTGTCCTAAACCAAATCAGGTTGGACCGGATCCGACCGGGTCGGATCGTTTCTACTATTTTTTTAGGTTTATACATATATTAAATGGCTTTTCTGTTGTCATATATCTGTTCTTCTAAAGAACCAATTATGAATTATTATATGATAACGTCCTTAGTATTAAACTGTGATAGAAAAACCATGATAGGCGATTATGGTTGATGAGATCTCTAATCACTTTAATAAGTTTGATACTTAAATGTCTCTAGCCTGATGTACTATTAAACAGGGCATTGATAGTATAAATAGACTAGCACGTATTAGATGTCTTCTGTCTTTAAGGGCATGGATAGATCTCGTCTATCGAAGTGTAGAGACACTTGGACTGTACGTGGACGTGTATTAGAGAATGCGTACGTTAGACTGACCCACTTACATTAAGTGTCACACTATGTGGCGGTTGTGTAATTATCCTTCAGACCGGAGTCTTCATGGCATCACGGTGTGGATTGTCATGCTTTGACACTATTGAGGTTTCCCTTAGCCACGGGGCGATCATGCGGTAGTGATTGTGTGTGATATTGAAGCATGCGGAGTATACATGATTGGTTGTCCGGGAATCGCGTATCTTATGATTGTGATCGAATATCCGAAAATGGCCTTCTTATAAGGAATGTCTAGCTCTCGTGAATCTTTGCAAAGTGGGAGTAAATGAGTTACGTCGAGAGAGCATGATATCCATATTATAAAATACGATCGTTAATGTATCGACACTCGAGATACGATCGTATGGATATTATTACAGCGATAGGATTGTAAGTTACACGGTAACTGTTTCACATGAAAGGTAGTAGTCATTGCATTTGACTCTTCCGATGATTGGGGGTCACGGTGTGTTGCTAGACGCTATCCCGTGATCGTTAGGCATGAAGGGCATTTTCGTAATTTGCACTTTGTGTCTACGACCAACATATTCGGAAGCCTATCGGGTCACACACATATGAACATTTAGCCGGATTAAAATGTGGTTATAGATGATAACCAAATAAAGAAAGTTTTATCTCACGACTATAAAGGTTATAGTAGTAAATTAATATGGTGGTATTTATTTATTATGAATAAATTAAATACAAGATATTAATAATATTATATTAATTAAAGAATATTCCGGATGCCAATTTATTGGCTAAGGTGGCGTAATTTGTGTGTGTATATGATACACTTGGATTGTGTAATTTAATTAATGGTATTACCATATATTAATATTAGATATTAATATTTATATGTTTTTGCTTCCTGCGTGTAGTATGCATATATGTGATATGCATGTGCACTTGTGTAATAACTATATTATATAATGGATTTATATGTGTAATATATATGTGATATATACACATGTGTAAATTGATTTATGGTAATAAAATAAATATAGTCAATATAAGATATTGACAATATCCTAGATTTATTTAATATGAGATATTGTAATAAATGAGATAAATCAATCAATTATATTTTCCTTATTTTATTGGGAAGATGTTTTCTTCTCCTCTACACTTCTTGGGGCGCCACTTTTCCTATAAATATGAAGTGGGTGTCAAGCTCTTTGGTACATCATAATTCCAAAAACTAACAGTTCTTGTGTAAAATAGATAGCATCCTATAGAGAGTTAGAGAGAGGGGAAAAGGGCCGGTCTAGCAACCGGAGTTTTCCAATAGCAATCCATGATGGGATTCCGGCGGGATGTTCGTGTGGACTAGCGGTAGAGGCCGAACACTTGGGCGGCTCTATGCAGAACTACTCTCCTTAGACGGTCAAAGCGTCAATCTTTTAGATCAAGCAAGGTAACCACCGTCTTTAGCTTATTTGTTTATTGCTTAAACGAAGTCGATCCTGGTTAAAAGGAAATATAATTTTAATTTCCGCTGCGTTCCCGCGTAGATTTCCTAACACTGAACCCTCTAACGTGTATCAATAATCCTTGTGGGTTGGAATCCTGGCCTCAGCTCCAAAACTCATCTCTCGGTCAATCCAATGACACCATCATATCAAAATCCAAGCTCCAAGCCATGATATCTGTGCTGCAAAACAGACACAAGGATACCACGTATAAATCTGATAATTTTTTTTGCTAATAAGCCTATAATAAAAGTAAAAGCATGGTTTTTCCTGATATTTCCTATGTATTTCCTATGTACACAAAATAGTTTAATTTATCATAATAATTGCTCAATTTGATGTCAAAATGTCACTGATTGCATGAGAAAAGAGAATAAATCATCGAAAATTGTATCATCGAGTTGACTTACATCAAACCTACTAAGGTATCATAAGCTCTTAATCAAGCTAAAATAAGATGGCCATGTTTGATGATTACAAGGCTCTAATGAGCAACAACACTTGGGAATTGGTGCATCATAATCCAAGACAACATCTGGTGGGGAATAGATGTATATTCAAATTGAAGCATAAGGCAAGGCTAGTGGCCAAGGGGTTTCATCAAACTTATGGTGTGGACTTCATAGATACCTTTAGTCCAGTGGAAAAATAATCTACCATCAGGTTTTTATGGCAGTAGTTATGTCTCAAAACCGGATGATAAATCAAGTAGGCAATAATAATGCTTTCTTAAATGGACCTCTAATAAAAACTGTGCACATGCCTCAACCACAGGGCTTTGTTGACCCTGCAATACCTAATTGTGTATGCATGTTGAAGAAGGCTCTATATGGCCTTAAACAAGCTCCAAGAGCCTGGTTTGATGCACTAAGGCAGCATATATTGACATGGGGGTTCAAACAGTCTGTATCAAATGTTTCTTTATTCATTTATAAGCAAGATCAACATGTGATGTATGTTCTCATATATATTGATGATATATTAGTCATAGGTAATCATCGGCCTGATGTTACAAAGTTTATTGCTTCCCTAAATGCAATGTTTGCCTTAAAGGATTTAGGGCAATTGGCTCACTTTATGGGAATGCAGGCCAAGAGAGACACCACTGGTCTATACTTGACACAAGAACACTATTCAACCAACCTTCTTCAAATATTGAACATGGAACATTTGAATGCATGTCCTACACCTATGACAGTGGGAATACATCTCAGTCCTACTGAAATAGTTACTCTATCGAATCCAACAATTTACAGGAGTGCCTTTGGGGGATTACAATTCCTCACTTGTACAAAACCAGATCTTGCCTATTCTGTGAACTACCTAAACCAATTCATGCAAAATCCTACTAGTGTGCATTGGCAGACACTGAAGAGGCTCTTGAGGTATGTGAAAGGAACACTGGGGTTACAACTTACACTTCAAAAATGATGGCACTATGGACTTGACAGGGTACTCAGATGCAGATTGGGCATTCTCGCCTTCTGAGTAAAAGTCATTTGGTGTATACTGTGTGTATCTAGTCTCATTCTTGGTATCATAGAGGTCTAAAAACAAAATGTTGTCGCCAGGTCCAACACTTAGTACGAATACAGATCATTGGCCAATCTTTCTGCTGAAGTAACATGGTTGACTTAGCTTCTCAAAGAAATGCATATTCCTGTTTTATCTGCCTCAGTGTTATGGTGTCACAGTCTTAGTGTTGCAGCTCTTTCTGAAAATCCGGTATATCATGCTAGGGCCAAGCATATTGAGATCAATGTTCATTTCATAAGAAACAAAGTCCTGAACAAAGAGATGAAGATTGCATATGTTCCTTATGATGCACAAATTGCAGAATGCAGATGTCCTGACTAAAGCACTGCCTCCAGTCCAGTTTCATGGGTTCAGAAGCAAACTTATTATGGTGTCCTCCCCATTTAGTTTGAAGGTGGGTGTTGTGAAATGAGACATGTCTTTATTAATAATTATGTAAGGGTATTATGGTCATTCTAGTATCTGTCCAAGTGTCATGTTTAGGTGAGGACAAATATAGATTTGTTTGTTATGTGGGCTCAGGTATCTAGGTGATGGATTCTCATAACCGTTGTATCTTGCTTGTAAAAAGACTGTTGGCATGAATGAAATCTTTAGTTTGCATTTGCAGAATTCTAAGATGAATATGAAATTTCCTTTTAACTAACTTTCAAGTGTCCTTGATATGCATTTAGTTTTTACATATGCATTCAATGATGAATAGGCTTATAAGTTCTTCAGTTATGTCTTACATTGAAAAAATGGAAGAAAAAAAAATACTAATATGTAATGTACGTTGAGACATAATAAACTTGGTAACTTGATATAACCATTTTAGGTCAAACGATGATGATGAACTTAAGTAGAAACTGATCCCTTCTGTCTCAAATAGCACTGCCAGACCACGAGTTCTAAAGTGTTACATCATCAGAACTTATGTATTCTTGTAGCAATATTTGCACAATGTGGGAATATGGATACTTTGGAAGCTACAACATATTGAGAGGAATGTTTATAGACATAAGTGAATATCAATTTCAAGATGCTTGATACAAGATGAAAAAGAATCTATAAAGACAATAGTGAATATCAATTTCAAAATGCTTGATACGAGCATGATAAATGAGATTTTGGGCAAAATATTAGCCACAATATTATCACGAACGGGACCATGTGCATTCAAGGGCAGACTCACCTATACTAAAACAGGATTTGCGCACAATGTTAAAACAATAAAAAATACTACCTCCGTCCTATAGAAAGTGTTTAAATTTTACAATACACGCAGATTAAGAAACTCAATTAATGTGTTGTGTTTTAGTAATAATAGACATCTATACCCCTATCTTATAATTAATGTTTGTTTTGGAATATAAAATGAACATACAACAATAAATGTTGGGCTAGAGATATGTTTAGAAAAAAAGTACTAAATGATGTATTGTTTTTCTAAATGGATACGTTTTATGAGATAAAACTTTTTTCAAATGTGGACATTTTTATAGGACGGAGATAGTAGTTAATTAGCTGATCCAATCTAAGATAGTTAATCATCTTAAATGGTTCATGCGACCATACAAATGTAATGTGATAATCATAGTACAGCAACCTCAACCAAATTGTTTTATTCCCTAGTAATAATAACAAAAAAGTACTTTCGAGTTTCGTCACATCTATTGTCATTTGCAGCTTTATTAACGTGACATCAATTATAATTATAAGTTTCTACTAATAACATATCCATGAATTCAATGCAATTTTGAAGATTACAAGGACACATGCATCGATAAAATCTGAACAAAACAGTGGTTATTGTAATAAAATATAAATAAAATGAAGATAAAAACAAAAAATGAAATCAATATCACAATATGATTCCACTTCCAAATACTAACAAACAAAAACCACACTTTCCTACACATAGTCTTAATAATATTTTAATTTATAATATAATCTGCCGCCGCATATTACGTGACATTTTGTTACATCGATTTCTATGCTTTTTTCTTGTAATGGTTATTTGCACCTTTAATATTTAACATTTTTACTACTGAAATTTATGTCCTTAAACTGATAATGGGTTTGCTTTGAATATTAAATTTAAATTATTCAATTATTACTTGTCTTAAAAAAAATGTTCCCACAGCAAGAGTAAATAAAATAGCAGTATGTTACGATGCATTTTGTAAATAGGGTCCGACAAATAATTGGGCATTTCGACTTTATCCTTAGATCACTGAGATTCTTGGCGGATCTTTTTAAACTCATTAATTATATAATGTTGAATTATCATCTTTTTAAAAAAAAATATTAGGAGATATATAATTAACGTATTAAACTAGAGATATGATGAAAATGAGCACATCAACCTCAAAACATAAGCTACGAGGTGAGAATGATGATTCTTTTACAGTGATGACGAAACAAGACTAGGTCCCCGTTATAAAATGCCCCCTCGAGTTGGCCTGAATGAATTGAACATAGGTAAAGCGCGAGTTTGACTCTGATAGAATTATAAAAATATAGACCTAACAACATATGATAGGTTATGTTGAACCTTAACCAAATTAACCTAAGCTATTAGGTGAGGAAAATCCATATCTTTTTATGATATATGGGAGAATCAATATATATCAAGTTCTCAATGCATCAACCTTAAGATAATCCTTGGATTGTTTGTCCCAACTTTCTAATATGAGATATTACATCCCTCCGAGCCTCCCTTACCCTTTTTAAGGAAGTAACGGTAACGACCTTGTCAGGACCATAACAGATAACACTAGTCATGGCATGCAATCAGGTCCATATGATAGTTCTTTCTCCTAGCACCTATAACACACAGAACTTGGGCCTATCGATCAGTACGGAAATTTTATTGTCAAATTAAGTAACGCATACTGTAAGAGAAATGAGATGGTACAATGGTTGTAACTTGATTATATTAAGCGGCATGCTTTGTAACCATATATTTCGACAAGGGTCCGAAAAGTGGTATTTCGACAAAGGTCTCTTTCTTTCTACTATCTTTCACTACACACTTTTACTATGTGAAAGAGAGTAGAAATATACGGTTATAAAGAATGTTACTTAGTATAACCAAGTTACAATCATTCGTACCATAAAATTTCCTTTACTGTACGTGTTACTTTGCTTGATCATAATGGATTCAGACTACTTAGGCTCATAACTTATAAAGATTTAAACAGGTTTAAGGATTTGAATAGTACATGTTTAAAGATATGTATAATCATAAATTTTGGCTTCTTTTTTTCTAAAATGGTGTTTGACATATTAATGCAGCTGAGTCTATAGCCTTGAAGTCAGGAAGAAAAGGGGCCTTTTATCATATCTCTAGTCAAAGATTTACAACCAATAGAGATGATGATAGACTTTGAAGTTAAGTGAAAAAGGGCTCCAGTTCCATTGAATAAAGTGAATCCAAAAGTCAAAAGTTACAGCAAATATTTAAAACAAAAATAATTAAGAAAGTTACAGCAAAGATCCATTGAAATATTCCAACCTTCAAGATGCTGTTGTTTGACTAGTGGACGGTCATTAATAGCCACAGATACCACGGGGCAAATTCTTAGATAGGGACTCCCTACGTAGGGAGTTCTTACGTGGCAACATCTGGACCACACAGTTTTATTGTAGATAAAACTGTGTGGTCTAGATTATACGACGTAGGTAACTATTAATTCCTTACGTAGGGAGTCTCTACCATAGAATAACCCCTACCACAGATACCCGTAAAACAAAATGAATCATTACATTATTGAACTTTTAAGGAACCGCCCGTCGTCTCTACCGACGTGACATGTAGTTTCATGTATTAATGGACTATGATGCTACTTGTAATGCTGTCCTTGTGAGGATCCAACCATTGAATTCTAAAGGTGACTTCACCGTCTCTCGCAGTGTGTAAGGTAGTTTAATGTGATAGTTGATTCTGATATATACTACTTAATTGTAACGCCAAAGAACTTGTGTCTACAAAGATGTAGCCACATAGAGGGCTTATGGTGGCTAAGTCCACCTAGTTGTCATTTTTGGTATATAAAAAACATATATAATCGTGTCCAACATAGTCACTTATGTTAATACAGCACATCCGATCATATAAAAATTGTCCACAAGCCTATCTGAAGATAAATTTTTTATTCCGTCATTATGTCCACACGTCATTGCCAACTAGTGGATTCTGGAAGCGTCCTAACTGCCCTATATACTCTACTTGTAAGTTACACCTAAGGATTTGTGTCTAGACGTCATTGCAAGCTAGTGGATTAATTCTGGATGTGGCCCTCACCGCCTCTCAGAGCGTGACATGTAGTTTGACGTGGTAGTCGACTTTAATTATTAATTTTGAAAGTCATAATTATGTGGGGAATTCGATATGAGTAGCTTAATTATGCTTGGTGCATCACCCTGTCTCCACTGTGTTTAAGCATTCATTCCCATATTATCATCATTGCAAACTTAAAACCAGCACACAATAATTCCAGACAAATGAAACATATTTGATACAACCAAAAAAAAATAATGAAATAAATCCATGTTTATAATATTTTGTGATCTTATTCATATGTATATGTTTTCCATCATTCAAGCATTTACATGCATGGCAGAAATAAACAAATAAATAATTGATGGTTTCCATTTCAAATAAGTAACCACATGTTTTTTTTTTCAATATTGTTCCATGTATATTCATCAATTTCATGAGCATTTAACTTCAAGAAAAAATAATAATAAATAAAAGGATTGATTTCAAGATAAAGATTCATTCCATTACGGTAAAATTTCTCTTCTTTTATATACATCAAGTATTTTGTCATCAAGTTTACATCAAGAAAAACCAAGAAAAGATAACGCCTTGAATTACCAAAATACCCACGGATTTCCAAAAGACCCACCGACAACGAAAGACACAACATGCCTCATTTACCATATTCATCATTTATTCGGTGACATTGATCACATCATTAGCGCAAATGGTCGAGTAATGCTACTGTTGCAAATACTTAAACACAATATACTTTTTCGCCGTTGATTATGATAGACGTCGTACATCATAATCAATTGATCGCTCCTTGTATTAGAGTGATTGTAACACTATAGCATTACCCATGTAAAAGTATGTTATGTCAACTTGTTATAAGATTTTTTGCTCTGTGAGCACGACTTTTTTGGACACCGATCATCTCCGGTTTGTGGACGGTCAAGTGCACCAACACACACAAAACGGCATCGTTTTGAGTGTTTTGGTGCACTTAACCGTCAAGTGGATCGGAGAGATTATTGGGCCTGAAACCACTAGAAAACAGTGAGTATTTTCGGTTTAGATGAAGCTAAAAGAAAGAAAGAAGAAGAAAATAAAATAATAATTGTAAGGAAAATATGAAAGCTATAGCACCCGTTGAAATCTTGATTATTCTTCTAGTTATGCAGAGCATCTGGGCAGCTAGGAATTTCTCTCTTGTTTTCTTGAAAATCACTTTTTGTACTGTTAAGATCTATAGCCCTTTTCTTGAAATAATCTCTGAAAACTTCACTGTGTTTTTTGCTGGATTTGGACGTTGTCGGAAAACCTGCAGTCTCCGACGACGACGATGATGACCCTCCACTTCCCGGAAAAATACGCACAGCTCCAACTTTATTTTCGCTTAAAACCCATATCTGAAGTACTGAGATCATCAAAAGCAAGAGCAATGAAGTGTACGTAAGTAATGTTCTGTTGCTGCCGGAAAATGACATCACAACCGGAATGAACCCACATATGTTTGTATTCAAGATATGATCATCAGCTTCCGGCCGGTGGTTTTATTACTCTTTCACCGCTAGTGGCTTTGAAATAATTGGTGTGTGTGTTTTTTTTAAACTGCTTTTGAGGTTAATTAAGCAAAAACCAAGTGAAAACCTAAATGGAGTGTATGAATTTAAGGCTTTATGTCATGTGCATGGATTACCCCAAACCTTTATTATTATCATTTTTTTTTGTGTGTGTGGGGTTATTAAATTATGCAATGGTTAAGTAGTAGCGTAGTACGTACCATCTCCATTGGAAAAGAAACTAATATTTTATACAATGTTATTGTCTGTCAATGATGACTTAGTGACTTGATCTCTATGTCTTAATCTGTTAAAGCTGAGAATTTAGATGACTTAGATGTGTGATGATCAGCTGAGTTGAGTGGTGTTCAAGTTTGGGAAGTCGGCTGAAAAGATGTTCAGTTGAGATTCTTTGTTCAACTGAGCGTTATCAGCTGAAATCAGTTGAACATGTCTGAGTTAGCTTTGTATCTAAGTCTAATTGCATCCGATGGTTTTAGCTGAGCTCTAAGAAACCACATATTATTTCTGGAAAATACGCATGAAACATTATGGCGGCTAGCTAGGGTTTAGTTACCAAGACTTTATATATTTTGCGTTTATTTTAACCTACACAACCAAGACAATTGTATGTTTGTAAAATTCCGTACATAATAAATATTTTATTTTTGTCAATGGTTAGAGTAGTCGACACAAACACCGTAAATCAAGTTAAATAGCTTTATTCATCTTGTTTCTGTTATTGCTTAATTATTTATATTTCTGTGTCTTTGTTGCAATCCATTACATTATTTATAATTGAATGATGGATTAAAAGATTAAAGGCGTATATCATAGGTGAATTAAGATTGCATTATAGTACATTAAACAAACAAGACATAGATTTGGAAAACATGAACCTGCAAAGTTGTTAACCGTGAATCCCGCTATCGTGTTACATGCATAAAATATTATTTTATATATGTTTTTCAAATGGAATATTGAGGGAATGAAAATTGTAGACAATAAGGAAAAATATATATAACGTGTCATTAAATTGCTTTTTATTTAATTTTCGTTTTTTGAAGTGAATTTTTTTATTTAATTTTAAGGAACATATAATTGAAAATGCATATGGGATTTTAGTTCAATTGTTAAGTTCACAGTGGTCAAGGGAATCCTTTGCATGCATTTTGACGCCATATTTTGACCAAATCTCTCTACATAATTTTTTTAAACGATTGGATTTTAGCTACTTTGAGCTTGATGAAATCAACTAGGAGTCCATGTTCATGAATCAACTAGTATCAAATAATTTTTTAAAATTTAAACTAACAACGTTACTTGAAATATAATTAATCGAGTAATTAATTACATAGGTCTGTTGAGGTTTATTTAAGTTTTGAAATTTTTCATGTTTCAACTTTATATATTGAATTGACGTATTTTTATATGTACATGCAAAAAAAGGGAGATTTAAAAGCACATCATATAAGTAATTGAAATATTCAGATTTTTGACACATGAATAAAGGTTAAAGAAAGGGACGAACTGACTAACACAATTACTATAATCAATGTTATTCATTTTGTAGTGACTAGAATATTGAGGATATATGATGGATAAAAATTAAAATATCCACCACATATATATATCCAGCAAAAAAAATTCAGAAAAAGTAGGGACTTGGACAGCTTCTTGTTTTTTGTTATAAGAGTGAATTGTCTCGTCTTGTCCAATGATCTATATTGAAGTGTAAATTATTATATTAAATCCTAATGCCCGTGACCGTGATATTTCACCAAAACAAAACAAAATTATAATAATAACCAAAGCATTTCAGTGGAATTAAAGTTATAAGAAAAAGCCTGAAAAAATTGCTTATTTCTATTTTCGTAATAGCACATTTATATATACATGCAGTTTAAATCATTTTTAATAGACTTTCTGTGGTAAAGGGAAGCTTTCACGCTTTGTCATATGTATAGAAAATATAAGATCAGGTCACTGAAGTATTTCATATTTCGTTTTAGGTGAGGTCAAACTTGACATTTTTTTTCAGGTTCCGCATCCAAATTTTGGACAATTTCGTTCAAATATATATTATCTCGTCCAATTTCGACATAATTCCCGTCAAAAAGTAAACTCACACCTAAAATGACGGATCCGTCATAATTTAGACGAATTTCGTCTAAATTTAGACGGATCCGTCAAAAGTGAAGTGTTTCCGTCATAACTTAGACGTGAATAGTGGGGGTTTCAAATTGGACGGATTTCGTCCAATTTCGACGGAATTTGTGCTGCGCTTCGTTGAAATGACTCTCGCTTCGTCCAAACATTAAACTCGGCTCGTCAACTTTGAAAAACCCTAGCCTATTCTCTCTTCGTCTTCTTCTTCCTTCCCCATTTCAGTCTGAACAACGAGAACGCCCAAAAATCTTCCAAAACAGAGCCAAATTAAAATTTTTTTTTTGGAACGGTATCATCACATTAACTCATCCTAATGAAAAAGCACATCTTGTAGAAGCACCTCTTGTGAGTCATTTACGGTTTATTAGTTTTAATTTTGAAAATTTTATTGTATACATTCGAAATTTTAATGTTTGATAGTGTTATATTTTATTTTTTGATTTGAATTCATGTATGGAATTAATGTATGACAGTGTTGTATGTATAATTTCGATTTTTTTTATTCGTATTCATGGATAATTCACGTATGCAATATGTATGATAGTGTTGTTTTTTTTATTCGAAAAAATGTATGATAGTGTTAATGCGCAATTATTTTGTAAATGACAGTGATTATTTTGTGATTTAAATTATAGAGATGCATGCTAGTATGATAATGTGGAGAACATGTATGGTAGTGTAGACAATTTTTTAGATTGAAATTAATGTATGATAGTGTCATATGTATGATAATATAGTTTTTGATTCGAATAATGTGTGGTACTGCTTATAGTGTTGTTTTGTTTTGAAATGAGTAGTATAAATACCTTAATTTTGACATGTGTGGTATTGTATGTTATAGGTAATTTTGAAAGTGGTTTTCACTTTTGTAGTATTGTATGCCTTAATTTTGACATGTGTATTGAAAATTTGTAGTATGAAATGCCTTAGTTAATTTTGAAATGTGTAAGATAGTGCATCTTTTGAAATAACACACGAAGGGGAAATTAACCGTTACGGGCAATCACAATGAAAATGCCCATAATTTTTTTTATTTTTTTTATTTTAAGAAACGAGCTTTATTATTATGGTCAAAAAGTGGAAGTTCACGGAGTACAATGACGAAAAGGTAACAATACAAAAGACTAATCAAACTCCCAAGCTAGTCTAAGGTTTTTAACTCGGGTTTCAACATTGGTCTTCATAGCACTGATTGGTGGATGTTTATCTTTAACTCCATGGTAGAGTTTATTCCGCCAAATCCATACGCAGGAGGCCATTTCCTTAAATTGATAGGCCCACTCCTTGTTGCGTCCTCGAACATCGATATTTCTCTGAATCCAATCAACCTCCATAGTGCACGAAAAGAAGTTGTCCCAAAGATGTCTGGGATGGGCACTCTTCCACAGCTTCTTCGCCCGATGAAAATCTCTTAAGGCATGTAGAGTAGTTTCCTCATCATTCTTATAGAGCTGACATGTAGCAGTCGCACTCACATGTCGTTTAAATAGCAACGACATAGTGGGGAGGGCCTTGTGAGCTGCTTGCCATAGTAAAAAATTACCTCTAGCTGGTCCTTTAAGTGACCAAACATCTCTCTAAATCTGGGCCGCAGGTGCATTGATGTCCTTCATGAGGTAGTTATACCCATCAGAGACAGAATATTTTCCGCTATTACTGTCACACCACACAACATTGTCACCTTCTACCCCAAACCCATCTTTCAACTCGTCCATCGCATACCAAATACTCTTCCAGGTGAAGGAACTGGTCGGCCTAGGCCTCAAGAAAGGATTCCCGTACTTGTGTATCATGACTTTTACCCAGAGAGCTTGGTCATCAGTCAGCAGTTGCCACACTAATTTCCCCAGGAAGGCTGTATTCATATGCTGTAGGTTTTTAAAGCCCAAGCCCCCACTTCCTTAGATTGGCAGAGTTTGTCCCATGCAATATAGTGCATCTTCCTCTCTGTCTCTTTTTCTCCCCAAAACAATTTCTACACATATTCTCCATATCAAGCAAAGTAGATTTTGGTAGTTTCATAGTTTGCATAGCATAAAAAGGGTGTGTCCCGAGGAAACTCTTTAGAAGAATCATTCTACCAGCTCTCGATAAGCATTTGATTTCCCAACTAGAAAGTTTTCTCCCCATCTTGTCCATAATAAAATTAAAAGTGTTTTTTGTTACCCATGTGTGTAGCAAAGGTGCTCCAAGGTATTGTCCAAGTGAGCAGAATGTTGCATCCCCAATTCATGGCCGATCATCGATCGTATTTGGTGGGGGTGTTCTTGGACACATGGAACCTGGACTTCCCAATACTCACATTTTGGCCTGAAACACTGCAAAAATCATCAAGTACATGTTTGATAGCGACTGCTTGTTCAACTGTGGCATCCCCAAATAACACGAGATCGTCCTCAAAGAACACATGAGATAAAGGAGGTGCGTGTCTGCTGATTTTAACGGGTTTCTAGGATCCGTTAAACAGAGCTGGGTCGATTTTTTGCCTTAAGCACTCCATACACAGTACAAACAAATATGGGGCAAGTGGGTCTCCTTGCCTTAGACCTCTCTTAGGCTGTATAGGGGGCCAAGTATTTCCATTCCATAGAATCTGCATCTGGGATGATTCGAGCATAAACATGTTAAGTTGCACCAGCTTCGGAGAGAAACCCACTTTAGTGATGTTCTTTTTTAAGAATTGCCAATCAACTCTATCGTATGCCTTTTCAAGATCAATCTTCACCAGCATACTACCTTTCCTCCATGTTTTCTGTCTGAAGTAATGCATAACTTCCTGGGTGATAATTATATTACCAGTGCCCCCTCTACCTGGGATGAAAGCAGATTGAGTTTGGCTGACAAGTTTGCCGATGACAGATTGCAGCCTATTTGCAATCACCTTTGATATTACTCTCACACAAACATTCATCATAGCAATAGGCCGAAATTGAGAGACAAGCTCTGGGGGTTGACTTTCGGGATAAAGGGAGATAGTAGTGCAATTTAGTCGTGGGTCAAAACATCCCTCCTCGAAAGCTTTATGTTAAGGGTGAATTTATACGTTTTATATTGATATATTTTATGATAATTTCCCCCATATTTGTATAATTTTCATAAGAAACGAGTGTTTAATGGAATTATTGAGCAAATGAGGTTTTTAATGAGTTATTCGCAAAATAGGTTAATTTTGGTGTTTTAATTTTGATTTTATGATTATTTGGATGATATTACGTTTTGCGATGTTTTAATGTGTTATAGGTACATGTTTGATGCTCAAATGATGATCAAAAAGAGATAAGAGTCGAATTACATTGATGACAGAAGAGATAATGATAATCTGAATTGAAGAAAAAGAGATAAGCAAGGAAAAATCAAGATTAAGTCGATCCTGGACTGGCGTCCAGCAGCTTGAACTGGCGTCCAGTTGGACGGGCGTTTGATCCAGTGAACGAGCGTCCATGCTGATATTGTTGATTCAGAGTTGTGAAGATTTTAGTGGACGAGCGTCCGATTTTGTGAAGGACGGGCGTCTGATGAAGACTCGGCCCGATTCGAAGTTGATATTGAGGACCAGACGAGCGTCCAGAAGGAGTGGACGGGTGTCCGTCCACCGCCTCAGCACAACCGACTTTGATATCTATAAATACAGCTGCGTTTTTTCCACATTGAGATACAAATTACACATTACTCAAAACCCTAATCCTAGGGGCGGCTCAGGCTGCGTTTTTACATACTTTTCCTTCAGTTTTATGCATTTAAATCCTAGATTAAATTAGTTAGTTTTATGTTCTTTTCTTCAACAATTCCAAGCTTTCAAGAGGATGCTTAGAGGCTAAAAGCCCTTGAACGAGCATTGTGAAGCCTATCCGTCAACTATTCAGATTCGAATCTTGGTTAATTTGTGAGTTTTTAAAACAAGTTGTTTCTTTATCATGTTTGAATGTTTATTGCAATTATATCGAAAGATGTGCATGCTTGATTGTTTTACTTTGATGAAAGTCATGTAAACCCTAGATCCCCATGATAAAAGAATAGTTATTTGATCTATATAACGAGAGTTAATAGGTTAGATTTCTAGATTAGAAACGTTAAAGTTCAAATCTTTGGTTAGAAAAAGCGTTAATCTTAGATCGAAAGATAGAGATTAATAGATGGACTATCTAAGAAATTAGGGTTCATACTTTAGATGAGGTGAATCACAACTTGGTTAGAAGTCACGAATTAATCTGAATAGGAATTGAATGTTGATAGGATAGGTGGATCAATTGCTCGTTTGCTCGTTATAAATTGAATTTAATCCCTTAAAACTTGAATTGTTTAGTTTAATTAAATCTTCTTATTGCATATTAGGTTTCGTTGTAGTTTAAATTGTTCGCAACCCGTATTTTCCCTGGCTTTAGATTCATTCTTCTGTCCAGTTTTACATTCGTGTTATCTTTACTTTCAGTCTCGTTTAGTTTTATTTGCTGTTTAGGTTAGTTTTTCGTGACATAGTTAGTTAAACAAAGACTAGGATTACCAATCGTTAGTTCCCCGTAAGATCGACCCGGTATCAACCTCTTTACTACGATCCTTGCACTTGAGGTATATCGGATTTATAAATATTATTACTTGTTTATTTTGCATTAGATAAATCCGTGAACAAGTTTTTGGCGCCGTTGCCGAGGAACCAAACGGTTGCCTAGTGTTTGTTTTTATTGTGTGTTTAATCGTTTTTGTTCATATGCTAGGTAGATTTTTAATTAGGTTATTAGGGTTTTCGTAGTTTTTCTTTTATAGTTCTCCAATCCCCTTAGGATTAGACTTTCTTTCTATCTGTTTTCTGCCTTTCTGTTTTTTTTTTCCCCATCTTTTTCCTCCTGTTTTTCCCTGTTCCTGCTTCGTTTTTCTGTTTACAAATGGGCGTCTAGACCAGTGGACGCCCGTCTGTTCTAAATTTCTCGACTCCGAATCATTTTTAACTTGTCGGACGAGCGTCCATCCAATTTGGACGTCCTTCCAGTTCTTCAGCTGATCAAATGAGCGTTTGGACCTCCAGACGCCCGTCTAGCTCAATTTCTAGGCAGACTCCCGTCCAGTTTTTCTGGACGTCCGTCTGTTCCTCTGTCTTAATTAATTTTATTTCTTTTTCTTTTTATTAGGCTTTAATTCTTAGTTTTTAGGTTTCAACCACCTGATTTTGGTTCGGTTTATGCAAACTCGAAGTCAAAAGGGACCATTACTATATACCCCTGACTTAGAGCGGACCATAGTCCGGCCAAACAGGCGGAAAATCCGTTCTGCGGCTCCTTCTGAAGAAGCCGATCAAGATCTAGAGGATCGTTTAGCCGAAGAATTTGAAAACTTCATAATTATGGCTGCTGAAGATAGACGTACGTTGGCAGACTACGCCATGCCAAGCGAAGTCAAGGTCAACCCGGCTATTGTTATCCCAGCCATAACCGCTCAGACCTTCGAGCTAAAGCCGGGACTCATTCAAATGATGCAGCATGCATCTATTTTCTACGGTTATCAGTCAGAGAATCCCCATACTCACTTACATACATTCTTAGAGATATGCGGTACTACACGCATCCAAGGAGTAAGTGAGGATGCTATAAAACTGAAACTGTTTCCATTTTCTTTAAAGGGAAAGGCTAAAGAGTGGTATACCTCTCTCCCCGCTGAATCTATTACCACCTGGGCCGAACTCGAAAAAGAGTTCTTGAGTCAATATTTTCCACCTTCAAAGACAGCCCAGTGTTTAAATGAGATATTCACTTTCTATCAGAAAGAAAATGAATCCTTTTTCGAGTGTTGGAAAAGATTCAAGTCTCTGCTTAGAAAATGTCCCCACCATGGCTTGCCACTGGAAAGGCAAGTCAACACTTTCTTTAGTGGATTGACCGAGCTTACAAAAGGCATGGTCAATAGTTCATCTGGTGGGGCATTTTTGAAGAAAACGCCTGATGAGGGGTGGGCACTGTTCGAGGACATTGCCAAATATAACTATGCTCCCTCTTATCAAGCCATTCAAGCACCTCCTCCTCCTAAGGTTGAGGAAGTGAACATGCAAAGTTTGATCGCCATGCTGCAGAAGCAGATGGCAACTTCTCAAGTTTCGAATCAGATGAATCAAACTTCTTCCTTTCCACAGAACCCTCAGGTTCTGTATTGTGAGAGCTGCTGTCAGACTGGCCACATGACTGGCCAGTGTCAATTCAATCCCCCTGCACCTTATCAAGTGAATGTTGTTCATGATTATGGACAGTATAATCATGTCACATGTCAGAATTGTGACGAGTCAGGGCACACATCTAGATTCTGTCCTATGAACGGGCAGAATCCTGAAGTGAATGCATTCTATGGCCAGAACAATCAAAGGTTCAATCAGTTTTCTGGCCAGAATAATCTCCAAAACCAAGGGTTCAATCAATCTTCAAGTTTCAATCCAAATTCTAATTTCAATCAGAATCAAAACTTCAATAAAAACCCTGGTTTTCCTCAGAACCAGAATTCCAATTTTTCCAATTCTAATCAAAGGTTCAATCAGAATTGGCCCACCAATTCTAATCCTGCTGTCCAAAGTCGGCCCAGCCAGCCCTATTCTCAAAATTTCCAAAACTCTCAAAGCCCTTCGTACTCAAGTGATATCAAAGCTCAATGGGACTCCTTTAGGGAGGAGCAAAATAGATCAATGAAAAATCTTGAGAGACAAATTGGGCAACTGGCTGAGCAGTTAGCTTCAAGACCCCCGGGGCAACGCCCGCCACCGAGAAAAATCCCAAAGGGCGGTCAAGTTGCTCAAACCGACTTGAACAATGGCCAATGTACTGACCTCGTACCATCAATTCCATACGGTAGAGAGGAGGCCAGTGCAATGAATCTAAGAAGCGGTATTCAAGTTAGTGCTCCTTCCCACCGGGAAACCACTAGCCCCTCCCCGCCATTGTTAAGGCGGGGAGGGGAAGCTGAGCACCTACACTCCCCTTGGCCGAAAGAAAATACTCAGGTGGCTGACCCCCTGAGAGGTGAAAAAGCTGGAAGTCCTCAGGTGGCTGAACCCATGAGGAATGAAGAATCAAGTGGAAGTCAAGAGGCTGATCCCCTGACTAATAAAAAGATTGAAAAAGCTGTTCGGTGGAAAGATCTGGAAGACAAAGCTGTCAGTGCATCTTCGAAGAAAGTCTTTTCTGAGAATGATCTGAAAAAGCTTCCATTTCCACCAAGAAAGAGCAACATCCCTTTAAGTGAAGATAAGAAGTATGAAAAGGTGCTGAATCTTTTGAAAAATACTCAGGTGAATCTTCCATTATCAGAGGTCTTGGTTGAAATGCCTAAGTATACAAAATTCATCAAGGATGTTGTTTCTTCAAAAAGGAAGTTGTCAGACATGGAGAGGCTGATGGGTGAGGATTGTTCAATGATCAATTATGAAAACCTACCAACCAAGAGAGGTGACCCTGGAAAATTCGTGCTTAGAGTGTTAATGGGAGGCCTGGTCTTCCTTAACTCTTTGTGTGACCTGGGTGCATCTATAAGCCTCATGCCATTGTCTGTGTGCAAACAGCTGGGTTTAATTGATCTTCTAGAACCCACTACCATGAATTTGCAATTCGCTGATAGATCTTCTAAGAAAGCAGCGGGAATCTTAAAAGACGTACTAGTTCAAATTGATAGATTCACCTTTCCCGTTGATTGGTACGTCCTAGACATTGAAAAGGATGAAAATGTCCCCCTGATACTTGGAAGACCTTTTTTGTCCACGGCTAGAGCCCTCATTGACTGCGGTGGTGGGCGAGTGACGATACGGGTGGGTGATCAAGAGGTAAGCTATAATGTCTCCAGATCCATTCAAGTACCCTCTGGTCCTCCAACCGGTTTTCCCATTGAGGATTCGTTTGATGACTTCAATGACCACATGGAAAAGCAAGTCATGGCTGTCGCAACTGAATTCGAGCGATTGGTCGATAATTTGAATAATCATGGTGTGGTGAGTCTAGAGCAGTTAAAAACTGAAATTGAGGATGAGTTATTGAAAGGAGAAGCTTTGGCAGTGGGACCACTAAGTAAGCTCATTGATGTTGAGTTGAAAAGTGGAGATCTTAAATCAAGTTTAGATGACCCCCCTGCAGATTTTGTTCTGAAATCGTTGCCTAAACATCTGAAGTATGTGTTTTTAAGAGAAGGTGACAAGCTTCCATTGATTATATCTGCCAAGCTGTCTCGTTTAGAGGAAATGAAATTAATCAACGTCTTGAAGAAAAATGAAAAAAGCCTTTGGGTGGCAAGTAGGAGATATCAGAGGGATATCTCCCGACATCTGTATGCATAAGATCAAGACTAATGAGGGTGCGATATGTGTTAGACAGCCCCAGGGGAGGCTCAACCCTCATATGCAAGAAGTGGTTAAGAAAGAAATCATCAAACTTCTGGACATGGGAATCATTTATGCCATCGCTGATAGTGAATGGGTTTCCCCGACTCAGGTAGTTCCCAAGAAAGGTGGAATTACAATTGAGAAGAACGAGAAGGGAGAAGAAATAGCGTTGAGACTTGTCACTGGTTACAGAGTCTGCATCGATTATAGAAAGATCAATGAGGTAACCATGAAAGATCACTTTCCCCTTCCATTCATTGACCAGATGCTTGAGCGTCTGGCAGGGCACGCATTCTACTGCTTCCTGGATGAATATTCAGGATACTTTCAAATATCCATTGATCCAGCTGACCAAGAAAAGACCACTTTCACCTGCCCTTATGGTACACTCGCTTACAGGCGAATGCCATTTGGTCTCTGCAATGCCCCAGCTACATTTCAAAGATGTATGCTGGCTATCTTTGACGGGCTAGTAGAAAAGTGTATGGAAATCTTTATGGACGATTTTCGGTATTTGGTCAGTCCTTCGACGACTGTCTTGACAATCTAGATCAAGTGTTATCCAGATGTGTGGAAAAGAACTTAGTACTCAATTGGGAAAAATGCCATTTCATGATTGATGAGGGAATAGTTCTTGGCCACAAGATCTCCGCCAAAGGTATTGAGGTAGACAGGGCCAAAGTAGAATCTATCGAGAAGATGAGTTATCCCAAGAATGTGCGTGAAATCAGGGGTTTTCTTGGACATGTCGGTTTCTATAGGAGATTCATTCATGACTTTTCCAAGATAGCCAAGCCCCTGTCTACTTTACTTAAGGAAGACGTTGAGTTCGATTTCGATGAAAACTGCAAGCAGGCGTTTGAGGAGCTTAAAAACCGTTTAATCTCTGCTCCAATTCTTATATCGCCTGACTGGAATCTACCCTTCGAGCTTATGTGCGACGCATCAAACTATGCAGTTGGTGCTGTTTTAGGACAAAGAATCAAAGGGAAATTCCAGCCAATCTATTACGCCAGTCACACATTGAATCCTTCTCAAGTTAACTACACGACGACTGAAAATGAATTATTGGCCGTAGTCTTTGCTATGGACAAGTTTCGTAGTTACTTGTTAGGAGCTCAAGTGATTGTGTGGACTGATCACGCTGCTTTGCCGTAGTCTCTGAAAAATCACTTGATTGAAGTCTCATATAAGACACCAGGGCCGATTGTGGAAGCATTTGAGCCTTGTTAGGTATTCCAAGAACTCGTTCCTAGCACTGGCGATTGGTGATGCATAGACAAGGGTAAGGATCCAGTCTATTTCCCAATTTTTCATGGTGCCCATAGAGAGGGATTGATTCGAACACATGATGTATTGTAGGGATACCTCCTCTTCTTTCCAAAGGCACCAGAGCCCTCCTGCATACCCCCGAGCCTCCACAACAAAGAGATTCGTAAACTCTGTTTTGTTAAGAATTTCAATCGCTCTCTCCCTAGAACTCCTTGTTTCCATTAGAAAAAGGATATCCGGTTTAAAGCTGGTCAAAATCGATTTAAGGTGTCTAAGAAACCCATTAGAGCAGGCCCCTCTACAATTCCACGCAAGTATCTTCATTGATTAATTAAATGAGGGTCTTGGGAGAGTTGGGTCTCCCTCCCCATTTCAAATAGTGGATTCATTGCGCTGTCTACATCAAATTTGTCAGAGGTCTCGGTCTATTTACTCGAATCAGGAGGATGATTTTTGATATGATCTCCAGAAATTTAGGGCGTATTCTTATCATTTTTATTCACCAGCTGAAACTGCTCTATTGTTCTCCCTACATTCGATGGTTTTTTAGCAGCATTGCTCATATCAATGAGAACACTCCGTGTCGATGTCGTTTTCCCGCCTCCTCCAGTTCGTTTCATTTGTTGTCCTTGGGCTCCCAAGTCAGAGTAATGTTCCCTGTGCCTGCTTTGCTCTGTCGGACCATGTGTCACCTTGTCTTCACCCTTCGAGTTTCTATTAAACGGCCCCCCCTTGCTACTTCCTTATGTACTATTCGAGCTCTTCTTGTTGTTTGTTCTGTGAGAAGTCGATTTATTAACTTCTTTTGTTGATGCTTTCCCTCCATGAGACTCCACTTGTTTAGCATATTCTCTTAGTTCCCGCACTGCATCTGGACCATCAGCCACTATGTCTTCAATTGCCTTATCAGTATCCTCTTCCTCAACGAGGACATCAAATCTGGATCCCCCCATTGGAATTCTGGGGGTATTTTCTACTTTAGATGTTATATTTTCAGTGCCCTGCTGCTGTGGTGCTCTATTTTTTACCGTGTTCCATTTTTTATGCCTAGATGCCATCATCCACGGTCCATAGGGATTTTTAGAAGTTGGCCCTTGTTGTTTCGGTTGAGGCTTTTCTGAGACTGTAAGTTCCCCATTTTTCTCTGCTTGAGTGAGGAGAGCAGCGCACTCCTCCTTACTGTGTCCAAATTTCCCACAACCATAGCATATTTGTTGTAATCCCTCGTACTCCACCTTGTACCTTCTCCCATTGATCACAACAGAAGACTTAAGTCTCTCTTCTACATCCAACTCAACACATATTCTTGCAAATCTTCCTCTTGTATTCATAGAGGTTGTAGGATCAATCTTGACTGCTTTGCCTACCATGTTTCCTAGCCCCATCAACAATTTTTCATGAAATATTTCTAAAGAGAGACTTGTGAATCTTACCCAAGCCATTGTTGTTGTGATTGTCTTCTCTGGGAGAAAGAATGGCCTCCATTTTCTGACTGTGAGGTAGTGTCCCATTATCACCCATGGGCCATTCTCCAAGGCAATCTCATAGTCTTCTTTTCTGATGAATCGAACAACATAAAATCCATGTTCGAGGTCAGTAACTTCAATCCTGCCTTGGTGTTTCCATAATTCCGACAGCCTCTTGCATAAATATCCATAGGTAATCGATTTTCCCAAGAGCTTGAGGATTAAAGCCTTCCTCCATGGTTTCCAGAGGTCTAAGCACTCCTCAAGAGGAATTATCATTGCATCGTCATCGGTTTCTAGCCTCATGAGATTATCGACGACGTCTTTGTATTCAGACATCACATCATCTTCGTCATCTCCAGTGTAGATGGAGGTATCGGAGAACCTACCATGCACGACGGCGACGCCATTGTTTTTTGCCAGACATTCGATATTTCCTGTAGTGGTCTTTGCTTCTGTCTTTCAACTGAACGACGGAGGAGGTCAGCCTCTTCCTGGCTACTGTCGACAGTCATACTGTCCATTAGTGGCTTGGATTTGGATGTGGCGGGGATTGGCGGTGGAGGGAGACCCTAGGTCGCCGGAGTTTCTATTGTTTTGCTTTTTGTGTTATTTTCTGTTTTGTTTTATATGCTTGTACAAGATGTCCATGATTTAATAAAGGATAAATCAATGATTAAAAAACGTCAAACAAACGAAAAATAAATGTTGTTTGAAATTACAAAAAGAAAAATCTCGACATATTCTATGGTATGCCTCGACCTGATGAGGTTCTTAGAAAAGCATGCATCCCTGGGGCGTTTTCGATTCCTTCTGATCCATTGTGTCGACCTAATCTCCAGGCTTTGTATTGGGCTCCTTATATAGCGTAGCTCGTAGAAAATTTCATTAGATCTGCTCAATAGAGCATCTTTTCCCGTTCTCAGCAGCTTGGTATAGCCTCCGCCGGAAGTTAGGCATCCATTAGATTGAAAATATAAGCTCTGTTCTGCTGGCTCTGTCCAGCATCTGTTCTCCCACGTCATCATAAAATATTCTATGACGTTGGTAAAAACAATCTTCTCTTCTATCACCCCCTGTCTACTGTTACAACACAACGAAATTTGAAGGAAAAAAAACCTAAGAACGTGTGTGTGTATATATATATATACACACACACACATGTTTAGATTTTTATAAATACTTGTATATATATATATATATATATATATATATATATATATATATATATATATATATATATATATATATATATATATACAAGTATTTATAAAAATCTATACAAGTATTTATATATATATATATATATATATATATATATATATATATATATATATATATATATATATATATATATATATATATATATATATATATATATATATATATATATTATATAAAATATCTAAACATGTGTGTGTGTGTATATATATATATACATACATATATATAAATATATATATATATACATATATACGACACAAAAAGTATTTTGTATATATATAACCATGTGTGTGTGTGTATATATATATATATACATATAAATATATATGTACACACACACACACATATATATATATATATATATATATATATATATATATATATATATATATATATATCAAGGCTCCCATGTGTATATACGCATATATACATATACATATATACACGTATATATATATACATCTACACACACACACACACTATTGTTCGGGGTATGTACACAACACAATAATATTCGAAAAAATTTAACAATGTGTAACTATATATATGGTAAACATTGTGTGTGTATATATATATATATATATATATATATATATATATATATATATATATATATTAGAAAAAATTATAGATTCAATACATTGTGTGTATAATTTCTCACATGTATATATACACATGTGCTTGTGTGTGTGTGTATATATATATAAATTCTACCACTAAGCAATTCAACACTAACTATTTACACACTAAATATGTGTAAATATGTATATAGTTATATAACAATCTTTTAATGACTCGCAGCTTTCTGTTGCTGGGCCCATGATGAATTCATTCATTCACGTGAAAAATTGTTTGACGGCCAACTGAGGTTCCATGCGGAAAAAATTATCTTACAACGACTAAAATCCTAATTGGCCGAGTATCGAACACAAGAAGTTGACTTGTTTGAAAGATTGAAGAGTTCAGTGTTTGGTCGGTTTATTGATTTTTATGAGCTTAACTGGGAGTACAAGGGGCGGCTTATACTATTTATGTATTTCCAGATGGTTTATCCAGACCGTGACGACGAACTTCATTTTAAGGTCGGCGATAATAGAGTGAAGTTTGGAAATAGAGAGTTTGCAATGATGATGGGGTATAGATTTGGAGATTTGAATGTTCAATTGACGGGAGAGTCAATGTGTTTTGTTGAACCTTGTGAACTTAAGGATTGCGCATCGACTCTCACGTTGGCAAAAATCGAAGCAGCGATTAAGTCAAAGAAATCTGACATTGAAACTGTATATCGGATGGGTTTGGTGTACCTAATTTATGGCCTACTAATCGGACAAGACCCTGGATTAGTAATATTGAGCCAGATTTTTTATATTGTAGACAACCTACAGCTTGTCGAGAATTTTGCATGGGGGGAGTATTTGTTTCAGAATTTGATCTGGAATTGGCGTAAGATAGTACAGGCGTGTAGTTTACTTGGACCTAGGGATAATGGGAGACCGCAAAAAAGCCAACAGTATCCGGTTGCTTGTACGCGTTATAGTTGTGGTCTTTTCATGCCGTGCCGAACCGTATTATGAATAAGAAATTCGCATCGGTGAGAGACGGACATGCTAATGATCTTCCAGCTATGTTGAGATGGAAATGTTTGAAAGGCGGGGTGTATTATGATATCCAAAGACATTAGTCCATGGGTATGTACCGTATTTTCAATTCTATCTGTCTACATTGTCAGCAATACTTTTAATATATTATATCTAAAACGTGTTTTTTTTCTATATACAGAATGGAATGCCTGATGATGTTTTGAGAACCGCCGCTGACAAATAGTTTGTAATTTCATTGGGGTTTCCGGCAACGGAGGTTACCGCTCCACCTCGTTTATTACCCACAATGATCCGGCCCATGCCCCTGGTTCGAGACATGTTTCCACCGGCTATCCTTTGCATGGCCTTGTATGTGAGCGTCCAGCGTCCGGAAATCGATGATGAGGACGTGTGACATAGTCAATCCCGTCGTGTGGACCCTCCGTCTACATCCGCACAACCTCAGGGTAACCTGCAAGAGGATATAGGCGATGATAGTGTACTTATTGTCGGCGGTGTGCTGTTGGATTCACTGATGTCAATAATTAATCGTATAGTCCAAAAAGAGTTAGAAAAAACTAATTTTGAGGCTATACTTATATTTTCAATCTAACGGGAAAAACTAATCGTATACTTATATTTTCAATCTAACGGATGTCTCACTTCCGGCGGAGGCTATACCATGCTGCTGAGAACGGGAAAAGATGCTCTATTGATCAAACCTAATGAAATTTTCTACGAGCTATGCAATATAAGGAGCCCCAATACATGCATGTGGATTAGGCCGACACAGCGGATCGGAAGGAATCAAAAACGCCCTACGGATGCATGCATTACCAGGGGCGGACGCAGGATCCCGGGTGAGGGGGGCGATACTATAGGCGAGTGTAAATTTTTAGGGGGGGGCAAAAAAAATACACAACATACATAATAGTGTATTTTCTGGATCTAAGGGGGGCGCTTGCCCCCCCCCCCCCCCCTATAAAGGGTACATCCGCCCCTGTGCATTTCTAAGAACCTCATCAGGTCAAGGAGTACCATACAATAGGTCGAGATTCGTCATATGGTTTATTTTCTTAAAATACTTCATTATGTTGTTACCGATAATTTCATGGGATGTGCTCATACGATCACAAAATACGTAATAAAATACAGATATATTTATCAATTAATCTCACATGTGAATTGAATTTTTATCGTCAACTACAACAACATAATCAACTTATAACCAAACCAACAAAACACCATCGGTATACAAGTTTCGTTTATTATTACGAGTAATGACACTGACATAAACCAAAATACAAATATATCAACTACATATTTCTCTAACGAATGTCGTTATCGAACTAATTAATGTCAATTTCATTATCGAACTATCTCATACAAATATATCGAACTACCTTAAAAATCGAAACTTTATCATTTCACTACCCTAAAAAGTTAATTACCTCAAACATAATCATCTATACCCTAAAAATCGAAACCTTATCATTTCACTACCCTAGAAATCGAAAATTTATAACTTAACAAGTTAATTAGCTCAAACATAATCATCTATACGAAATTTTAAAGTATTGAAAAAAAAATAAAATCTTAAGTAAAATGTTTACCCATTCGTTTAAAGGTACAAGACCGGTGTAATACAAGATCGAGCTTACTCCCTGCTCAACCTACGTTTTTTTTGCTAGCAATGGTGAATTTTTGGAGCAATGGTGATTTTTTGGGTGATGAAACGGTGAAGAGGAGATGCTGGCTGAGAGGGGTGAAAAGGGTGAAATGAATAAGGATAAGGTTTTAATGTTTTCAGTTTGGACGAGGCCTTTTGCATTTGGACGAAGCGAAGCATCAATTACGTCCAAATTAGATGAATGCCGTCCAAATTGGACGCAATCCGTTCAATTTGAAACCCCTCCCTAATTTAGACCTAAAATGACGGATTCGTCTAAATTTAGACGGATCCGTCTTTTTTGGCCTGCATTTACTTTTTGACGGGAATTATGTCAAAATTGGACGAGATCGTATATATTTTGACGAAATCGTTTAAATTTGGACGTGGAACCTAAAAAAAAATCTGGTTTGACCTCACCTAAAACAAAATATGAGGTGCTACAGTGACATGATCTTATATTTTCTCTCATATATATATACGGTTTAAGTAAATGTTTTTGTATACGTAATATCTATGCCATTGTTACACGATTGGCCATACATCGACAATAATATCGTATAATTTGAATATTATATTATGTGAAAATAATTTTTACTCCCGTTATGCAAAGACTTTAGAAAATAAAACATTTTTTATAAGAGTCAAATCTTCTTTTTTCCAATCAATTTTCTTTAAAGGTTTCATTACCTTTACCTCAAAATGACTCTTGATATAAGGTTTTAAGATAATAATATATATTTATTGTCAATAAAAAAGATGAAAAAAAAAAAAAAAAAATTAATTAGAAATTTCAAAAAAAAAAAATTAGAAAAAAATTAATTACCTTAGACTAGAAATAGCCATATAGTGTCATTGTCAAAGTCGTTGACATTATACTCTCTATCACTTTTGTGTTACTTTTTTACTTTTTAGTAGATTTATTAAGATTGTGTTGGTGAGAAAAGAGAAAAAGGGTTTCTAATTTCTTCTATTATGTGCTGAAAAAGATGAAGGTCTTTAAGTAGTACCCTGTATTTGTTTCTATCTTGGTGTCTTTTTATGATTATTTCTGGGCTATTATTCAAAATAATTCAGTGCCTTTTTTACAGTTTAATACTATAGTACTACTATATATGTTAATAATATTGTTTGGCAATACCCAAGAGGCTGCACCTATTTTGGAGTTGCCTATTTGTTCATATTCAAAATGTGACATTTTGTATCGTTTTATTACTTAACATAAGGGAAAATACCACTAGAATATGTATAGTAGCTTGGAAAATGATAGAGACATAGCATTATGTAGTAACATTTTTTTTTTTTTTTTGAAAATGTAGTAACACATTGTGTTACTACATTTTATTTCGTACTAGTATTGATGAATGAGTGTGACATGTATTAATCAAATGATTGCATAATGTTGAATGATATACAAATATATGTAAAATATAATTATTTCCATTTGTTCATTGTTACATGAGATGATAGAATATAATATAAAGTGTATTATAGTAATTCAAAACTATCATAATGGTGTTTATTTTACTCTTACTTTTGAACCAGATCAATGAACTCCTATGTCTAATCTCTATTTGGATAGAAGTATCATTGGAGCACTACAGTATATGATATTTACCAGACCAAACATTGTTTTCGTAGTGAATACTCTAAGTCAATTTATGCACAGCCCCAAAGATGTGCATTGGCCGGCTTTGAAAAGATTGCTAAGATACATTAGAGGAACCTTTGGGTTATGGCTTGAATTTCAATACACGTGGCAGAATGGTTATTACAGCATTTTCTGATGCAGGATGAGGATGTTGTCCACATGATCAAAGTTAGTAACTAGAAAGGATGGAAACAATGATGGTTGTGGTACATGCAGTGATGAGAAAGGCAAGGTGGAGGTTGAGAATGGTAGGGCGGACATGGAGTAGGGAAAAGGGAGCATAGCAGTGGCGGCAGCGGTAGGATTGGTGAAACTTTGTCGGACGGTGGTGGTTGGAGTAATAGATGTTATGAAAACTACTGTGGCTATCCCTGAACTTAACGATGACCTAGATGATTCTTCTTCTCCGATTGCGGGAGTAGGAGAAACGCTAGAAGAAGGCTGGCCGGTGAAAGCCATGGCCGCCGGTGGCTCTGCTACCAAGAAAGGATTTATGTTACTCAACTGAAATGTTTCATTACACTGATTGTCTAATACAATGATGCTCACCTGAATTATATCCATGCTTTACATAATCGAATCTAACAAACTAATTGATAAGATCTAACAAATTGGACACTTGTCACTCTAATATAGTGACACACATAACACATATGGACCAATCACACACAACCACACTTATACGCATAATCTAATATCTTAACTCTTTAACTTGTTGAAATAACTGAAATGTTAAATTTCTACACATGATTCACTCTTGATTATTATGCATATTAACACTATGAAGAAGGACGAGTCGGATCTTTGGGGTGTTATCCAGACACGTACTTGTTAGATATTTTTTTTCATTATTTACATATTATAGTGATCATTTGAATACGAGTTCTCGTTTAGATAAATATTGTTCACAAGGACACCAGCTGAAGGGACTAGCTCTACATTCGGAGAGTGGTGTCCGTTGTACTTGCAGCATTTCGGATGAGACACATATCGCCAATAAAAGGCACATACTGCAAACATGAAATTCATCCAGAAATGCATCGTGAGTATATTCAGTTGAGTGTTTCTAATTTGATCAAACAACCACTTGATCTCTTGAAGGCATTTTGGTTGAGACACGTTTCTGCTATAAGTGTCTCTAAATTGATCAAACGAGTCACTTGATCTCTTTGTAGCAATTGTGAGGAACGAAATATCTCTTAAATAACACAATCTTAACGTGCCTTGAAGTTCATTTTTTGTGTTAATAACATCTCTTAAAAGACAACGTATTTATGTGTCTTGAAGTTCGGTTTTTTGTGTTAATTTCCCTGCAATAAAGACCTTTATCCTTGTTTTGATTGTGTTGTTTTCACCTTTTTTTTTTAATTACTGGGGAAATATATCAACTCATGTGCTTGCAAACTGTTATGTAGTGGGCCAAAGCCCAATTATTTCTTTTGTTCAAATATCCCACATCGTCTAAGGCAAAGGGAGCAGCCGACCTACATTAGTATAAACAAGGCATTAGCCTTTTGTTTAGCCTTTTGTTTATTTGTGTGTCAATTGTGAATCAATTTATGTCAATTAAAATAAACTATTAATTGTTTTATCTAGTTAGGATATTGTTTTATGCGTCAGAAGAGTTGTATCTTTTGTAATCCTCATCTATGGTAATATTTTTCTTTCGCCTGCGGACTACTCGGCATATTTTCGAAAACCACGTAAATTTGGTGTTTTGGCTTTTGTCGTTAAGGGCTATCGTTCGGTTTGTTTTTTTCCTAACAAACTGGTATCGGAGCCAGGGTTAGTTTTGAGGTGTTTTTTGAGAGCCGTGGTTTTTTCGAGCCGAGGTTTTTTCGAGATTTTGAAAATTAGTCATCATGACGGTAACTAAGTACTCCCCTGTCCCAAATTGTTTGGGGATTATTCATTTTATGGTTGTCCCAAAACAAGTCTCATAACTAATATTTAAACTAAAAAGTTCTTCTTAAATTCCTAAAATACTCAGATAACTACATCTATCAAGAAGATTAAGCACAATAAAAAAAGGATATAATTGTAAAGTAACCATGTTTTTAATGACTAGACAAGCCAATAAATGATGTCTCCTATCTTTAGAGTACCAAAATGTTCCAAACAAATTGGGACGGAGGGAGTATTATTTTCTGAAGTTCGACAGAAACGTCAACTTCGGGATGTGTCAGTTGAAGATGGAGGCCATGCTAATTCAGGAGTGTTGAAAGGGTGTCCTAAACCCAATCGGGTTGGACCGGATCCGACCGGGTCGGGTCATTTACATTCTATTTTAGTTCATATAATAACTTTATTATGATTAATAAAAGCACTTTTGTTATTATATATTTGTTTATTTTCATATTATCGAATATGTATATATAGTAACGTCCCTAGTGTCAAACAGTGATAGAGAAACCATGATAGTGATTATGGTTGATGAGATCTCTAATCCCTTTAATGAGTTTGATACTTAAATGTCTCTAGTCACATGTACTGTCAAATGGGACATTGATAGTATGATTAGACTAGCACGTATTGAATGTCTTCTATCTTATTGAAGATAGAGATAGATCTCTTCTATCTAAGTGTAGAGACACTTGGACTGTACGTAGACGTGTATTAGAGAATGCGTACGTTAGACTGACCCACTTACATTAAGTGTCACACTATGTGGCAGTTGTGTAATTATCCTTAAGACCGGAGTCTTCATGGCATCACGGTGTGGATTGTCATGCTTTGACACTTTTGAATTTCCCATAACCATGGGGCGATCATGCGGTAGTGATTGGGTGTGATATTGAAGTATGCGGAGTATCCATGTTTGGTCGTCCGGGAATCGTGTATCCTACGATTGGGAATGAATATCCGAAATGGCCTTCTTATAAGGAATGTCTAGCTCTCGAAAAACTTTGCAAAGTGGGAGTAAATGTGTTATTCCGAGAGTGCGCGATATCCGATTATAAGATACGATCGTCAATTTACTGACACTCGAGATACGATCGTATGGATATTATTACAGTGGTAGGATTGTAATTTACACGGTAACTGTTTCACATTAAAGGTAGTAGTCATTGCATTTGACTCTTCCGATGATTGGGGGTCACGGTGTGTTGCTAGACGCTATCCCGTGATCGTTAGGTATGAAGGACATTTTCGTAATTTGCACTTTGTGTCTACGGACAACATATTCAGAAACCTATCGGGTCACACACATATGAACATCGAGTCGGATTAAAATGTGGTTATAGTTGATAACCAAATAAGGAAATTTTATCTCAAGACTATAAATGTTATAGTGATAAATTAATATGGTGGTATTTATTTATTATGAATAAATAAAATACAAGATATTAATTATACATAAATCATATTAATTAAAGAATATTTTGGAAGCCAATTATTGGGGATTTGGGGCGGCACTTCTAAGTGTATTGGGTACACTTGGATTGTGCAATTTAATTAATGAGATTACCATAATATTAATATTGGATATTAATTGATTTTAGAAAAATATATTTATAGTAATAAGATAAATATATTCAATATAAGATATTTGCAATATTTAGTTTTTATTTAATATAAGATATTATAATAAAAGAGATAAATCAATCTAAGTGATTTTCCTTATTTTATTGGGAAAATGTTTTTTTTCTTTCCTCTATCTTATAGGAAACTTCTCCTAATCAGATTTGGGCAAGATGGGGCGACACTTTCTTCTATATAAGAAAGGGGTTGGCTAGCTCTTTTGTATATCACAATTCCAAGACCCCTTTCTTATATAGAAGAAAGTGGCGCCCTTTCTTGCCCACAATTCCAAGAGCTAATAGTTCTTGAGTAAAATAAAGAGCTTCCATTAGAGAATTTAGAGAGAGAGAGAGAGAGAGAGAGAGAGAGAGAGGGCGTTCTAGCAGCCGGATTTTTCTGATAGCAATCCAAGGAGGATTCCGGCGAGGAGTTCGTGTGGATAATCGATAGAGGCCGGACGTGTGGACGGCTTGCGCACAGTCCTGCTCTTCATTGACGGTCAAAGCGTCGAATCTTGTAGATCAGCCAAGGTATATACCGTCAAACTACTTAACGTGTTTATTGTATTAAACGAATTCGATCTTGGGATCGGAAATCAAAATTTAAATTCAGCTGCGTTAAACTAGTGATTTCCTAACAGTGGTATCGGAGCCAACTTCGAACTTAAGCAATAAGCACTAATTAAATTGCGTAGTGATTAATCGATATATGCAAGATCTAGATTCGCGAAACGATAAAAAATCAAAAAAATAAAAATAAATAGAACCGATGGGGGGCTCGGCCGATCGGCGGCGGCCCCCTCCTCCACGGCGGGTGGCGGCGCCGGCGGCCCTAGGGCTACCGACATCGGCTGCTCTTGGAGATCGATTTGTTTTCGTTTTGTGATATTTATTGTGCATTGATATCTCCTTTGTTTGGTTGTGTCATATGGCTAACCAATGGTTCAAATAATTTGGGCCATTAGGATGCCGTATGGCATATCAACCAAAATATTGGTCTTTCCAAATTTTGTTTGGAATAGGGTAGGCGTTTTTCTAATATTTTATTTGGGAAAAGGCCTATATGCCACTTTCAAAATTTTGATTTTTAAAAGTGGCCAGGTATCAACCAAATTTTGATTGGAAAGATGTCTTTTGGTTTACGAAACCAAAGGCATCCATTTTGGTTAAGAACCAAAAGGAAACAAAAGAGACCTTTTAATTTTGATTTTAATTTTAATTGAAATTAGAATCGATTTAAAATTAAATGTTAATTTTATTTTCGATTAAGTCATTTAATTAATTAATAGTTAATTAATTATTTGATGTGATAAAATAAGACGCATAAGTAGTTAAATTTTTAATTTGATTTTTTTCATAAGATATAATTGTATGGATGAAATATGTAGATATAATGTGATTATATGGACCCCGATTGATCATGGACTCGACCAATAGGATAGATGAGAATGTTTTCTTTATGTTGGTTTTTCAAATTGTCCTAGGCCGTTATAAAGAACGCGACCTAGTTTACTTTTTGCATTTATCTCATTCCCGTAACCCCCCCCCCCCCCCCCGCGTGCGGCGGGTGTAATTATTTATTAGATAGATTATTATGTAACAAGAATGGAGTAAGAAGACGAAGATCAAAGAGAGATAAATAACCCATTGACGTACAACAATAAAGATCCTATTGACGGTTGCAGCTACCCTTAGTTTGTGACCCGCGGTTTCGTCAGTTTGTATTCGAAACCGCACCTAGGAAAAGTCCATGATCATACCGGTTATTTTTATGCGCGGGATGTTGTGTATGTTTTAGTTTATACGATATCGTAGTAATATACACATAGTAGATGAGACCATAATTAAATGAATTTAATTAAGTGAATTAATTTAAAATTATTCCCACGGCAAAAATCGAGCCAAAATTGTCTCCCAATATCATAATGACAGTGAAGATCTCTTGTTCGGATCCAACTGATCGGCCCACGTCGGGAGTTGACCTGCCTCGGATATATCGTCATTTTCGAGATATGATCGTTATGAGATCTTATGAATATTTGGGTTACGACTCGACTAAAAATCTTTCGGTGATTGGCCCACGTCAGGACCGTTTGATTTTAGAAACAAGGAGTGGCTATCACATAGAGATGTGAACTGTCAAAAAGTTGACTAGATTGGATTCCATCTACTAAAGGATTGATAAAATTCTTGAAAACCAATTGAGAATAGTTGGCTAGTGGGAGTAAAACCTTATAAAATTTTAAGTGCAATTTTAGGGTTTTACATACATGAACTTTTACTTATTCTATCTTTATTTAATGTTGTAGAAAATGTCAAACAAATTGAACCTTCATTTTTCATCGACAATAAGCTTGACGAAACCAACTTTCTCGACTGGGAAAGAAACCTCAAAATCATTTTGAGGTACGAGAAGATTGGCTATATCTTGGACGAACCAATGCCGGAAAAGCCCGCAGAGGGTTCGGCTGCAGATGTTGTCGATGAGTACAACAAGCACTGTTCTGACAGTACTGAGGCTACATGTATCATGCTTGCTTCTATGACACCTGAACTACAGAAAAAACATGAGTCTATGGACGCCTACTCAATCAAGGTCCACCTAAAGGAACTCTATGCTTCTCAGTCTTGCACTGAGAGGTACGAGGTCTCGAAGGCCCTGTTTGGTTGTAAGATGGCATCTGGGACTGCTGTTGGGTCACATGTGCTTAAAATGATCGGGGATATAGAGAGGCATGGGAAGATGGGCCACAAGTTGGAACGTGAGTTGAGTATTGACTTGATTCTGCAATATCTTCCTGATTCATACTCGTAGATCGTGATGAATTATCACATGAACAAGATAGACGGCTCCCTTGCAGAGTTATTGGACATGTTGAAAACTGAATGATGTGATATCGCCGGATGGATCAAAGATCCACCCGATTACGCAGCGGAAAGTACAAGATCTAGATCTAAACAATCAAAATACATGAATAATAAATCTAACCTACGAGGGGGTTAGATTACCAACCTTTTTATGGTGCAAAACGCCAAGAACAAGGTCTATCCAATCCGAGCTAGTTGAGAGCCTAGTTGAGAATCCAAAGTCTTCCAACGTGTGTCTCCAAACACCACCAGGTGGATGGTGTTTCAAGCCGCCGGACATCCTCGATATGCTACCTTAGAAAACCTGAAGTTTTCTAAAACTCGAACCCTTAGTAAAATAGCCAAAATTCTAAGCTATTTCACTCCCAAATTTCGTGTGATGACTTGTGATTTTAGGCTTGAGGAACTCTCTTTATATAGGAGAGTAAACCTTGACCTCCAAGGATTAAATAATTAATACAAAATCAATCAAAATAATCATTTTCCTTAAAAAGATAAATCTAGAATATTCCCAAATTAATAAGGATATATAAGAGATTTTCTTTTCCTTAAATTATTTAACAAATAAATAATTTAATCACATGTCTTATTATTTATCAAGAAAACTAATTTCCCAACAAATAATATTTAATAAAATATGCGGCCACCCCAAAATAAATTAGGTCACACGCATTTTATATTAAATTGGGCCGAGTCCACGAAATTTTTTTTCCATGTATTTAATTATCTAGTCCAACTAAACAATTAATCCACATATCAATTAAATAGTCCAATCCAACTATTTAATTATAATTGAGGTGAAGCGACGAGAAAACGTATATGCTATATTAGGAGCCACGTCGGGGACCATGGACCCATATTCAGTAGCTACAATAATTAAATAAAATTATTCATCAGTCCGAACAATTACTTCAATCTATTAATTCCTGGATTACACCACCATAAACCCGAAACTGAACTCTGTCGAATATAGATAACTTATACTCAATATGAGTTGATAAGCGTCCACTGATATAATCATTACATACCGATAAATCCTCCATAGACTGTTCGTTTCGATTCGGGATATCTCCGTAAACCCTTCTTGAAACATATTATCCTTATTTACCATCAACCCCCTAGTGATCAATTAGTTCATAACTAATATAATATGAACTGGCGCCATCGATCAGTTTCTAGGATTAATAAATAAGGGAACTGTCTGTCTACTTCCCGAGGGAAGGAATGGATTCCATATCTGTGATAGCACAGACTACTCTTTTCATCCCAGAATAGAGCCAACGAGAAGTGTTGGACCACATACTGCGAAGTGATCCTTACTAACACATCAAACTCTACCCTAGTCTAAGCAGTTGTTTGTGATCACCTCAGTATTGAGATTAATCCATAAATGATCATCTTGTGATTCGATAAGACTTCTCGATCACGGAATTATATCGAGAACTCAAATCAAATCGGTCCAGCCCTATATGATTATCATCATATATAAATGCCCCACCAGGTACGACAGTCCGGATAAGACTGTCACACCTAAAGTGTTCTGGACGCATTATTAGCAAATTAATCTTGAGACCCGTACTCAGATTAATAAATGCTACGGACTAAGTTAATTTTAAGTACATCTCACTAACTCAATCCTCTTGTGTATAGCCATATACTGAGTCATGTGATTACATAAACGAGGTACTTAGGGTTTTTAGTAGTGTCTTAATTATAAGCATACATGCATATAATAAGATGAATTATTAATTCCTTCCTAAAACAATTATATAATTGTCTTTCGGACACTACACCTAACAAAAACTGCTGAGGGCACTGTGGTGAAGGAAAAGCAAGTGTTGCTGGTCACTTCTAACAAGGGCAAGGCAAAAGCCCAAAAGAAGTCCAAGAAGGCGAAGGCTGCACCTAAGCCAACGCCTAAGATAACTAAAGACAAATCCAAGGATGCTTGCTTCCATTGCGGTGAGACCGGACATTGGAGGAGAAACTGGAAAGGCTTCTTGAGTACCAAGAAGAAGCATTCTGATGCTTCGACTTCAGGTATGTTTATGATTGAGATCAATAGTGCTTCTTCTATGTCTAACCACTGGGTATTAGATACTGGTTGTGGTTCTCATATTTGTACGAATATGTAGGCACTAAGAAGAACAAGAGAACTGAGGAAATGAGAAGTGGACCTACGCGTTGGGAATGGAGCAAGTGTTGCTGCACTAGCCGTAGGAGTTTATTTTCTTTCGTTGCCCAGTGGGCTAGAACTGAATAACTGTTATTTTGTTTCTGCTCTTATGAAGAGCATTATTTCTATTTCTGCATTAGATGTTGAAGGATTTTCTTTTACGTTCAAGAATAAATGTTGTTCTTTTTCACGTGATGGAATTTTTTATGGTACTGGCATGCTTAGCAATGGTCTTTACATATTATATATGAATGTTGACATACTTAATATAAACAACAAGAAATCCAAAACAAATGACTTGAATGAATCCTACTTATGGCATTGTAGACTTGACCATATAAACAAGAATCGCATTTCCAAACTTCATAAAGATGGATTGTTTGATCACTTCGATTACGAATCGTTTGATACATGCGAAGTTTGTTTACTTGGCAAGATGACAAAGTCACCATTTAGTGGCAAAGGGATAAGATCCAATGAGTTACTTGAGCTCATACATACTGATGTGTGCGGTCCAATGTCAATTCAAGCCAAAGGAGGATACTCTTATTTTATCACCTTCACTGATGACCATTCACGCTATGGTTATGTATACTTAATGAAGTATAAGACTGAGGCCTTTGAAAAGTTCAAAGAATTCAGAAGTAAATTTGAGAAACAACCTGGTAAAGAAATCAAGACACTTCGATCCGATCGAGGTGGAGAATACCTAGATGGAGAGTTTCAAGATTACTTAAAGGTGAATGGGATTCTACCTGAATGGACCCCTCCCGGAACGCTTCAGATGAATGATGTGTCTGAGAGGAGAAACCACACCTTGTTGGACATGGTGCGATCCCTGATGAGCTACACAGTTCTCCCAAAATCGTTTTGGGGGTATGCTCTAGAAACCGCATCCTATACACTGAACCGAGTTCCATTAAAGACGATTGATTCTACACCATACGAGGTATGGGCTAAGAAGAAACCGAATTTGGCATATCTTAAACCTTCGGGTTGTCCGACTTACGTGAAGCGGATGATGCCTGACAAATTAGAAGCTAGATCCGACAAATGTCTGTTTGTGGGCTATCCTAGAGAAACTAGAGGATACCAATTTTACCACCCTGAGGAACAAAAGGTGTTTGTTTCCAGGACTGGACACTTTATGGAGAAATAGTTTATTCTGGATAGGGTCAGTGGGAACAAGATTGATCTTGAAGAAATTCAAGAACCACTAACGGATAACAGTCAGTTGATGGAAGTAGAGGAGACGCCACATGCAGGTGTGACGCCAACCTCTTCCGTGGACACACTAGCACCCCAAGATCCACCAGGGAACGTCGTGCACCCGAGAGGTACACCGGCAT
The DNA here is from genome assembly GCA_036785695.1 of Gentiana straminea. Lineage (NCBI taxonomy): Eukaryota > Viridiplantae > Streptophyta > Magnoliopsida > Gentianales > Gentianaceae > Gentiana > Gentiana straminea. Next base: position 1,502,914 of record JAVUPR010000412.1, on the reverse strand, counting down.
ATATCTCATGGAAGATGAGGACCTTAGAACTTATGAGGAGGTGTTATTAAGGCATGACAAAGAGAAATGGCTAGAAGCCATGAATTCTGAAATGGAATCCATGAAAGACAACCAAGTTTGGAACTTAGTTGATCCACCCAAAGGAATAGTTCGTATAGGGTGCAAATGGGTCTTTAAGAGAAAGATCGACATGGACGGTAACGTGACTACCTACAAGGCTATGTTAGTAGCGAAAGGTTATAAGCAAAGACAAGTAGTTGACTATGACGAAACCTTTTCGCCCGTTGCCATGCTATAATCCATTAGAATTTTTCTCGCTATTGCAGCATACCATAATTACGAAATCTGGCAGATGGATGTGAAAACTACTTTCCTTAACGGGAACCTGTCTGAGGAGGTGTATATGACACAGCCTGAGGGTTTCACAACCAATGACGCCAGGATGGTGTGCAACTGCAAAGATCCAGTATGGATTAAAGCAAGTGATGGGAGTCAACTTTACGTGACTCCGGTGCACTAATTACCCCCGTTTATCATATTTTCAGCACAATTTTGGGTGAATTAGACCATTTTCGGGGTGTTATCGTGAGTTTATGGCACGGGGAATGAATCCATTACTTTGATGAATTCTTACCCCTTTTTATTGGTATTAACCCCATTCCCGAGCACGTTTACCCTCTGGAATTGTTTGGATGTTTGTGGTTGTGATCGATATTGAAGGGTATTGGTGTCTCGAGGACCCGAAAGGTGACGATTTGTGGTGAAAAAGCATGACCGAGGCAAGACGAGGGCCTAAAAAGGGAAAAAAGTGAAGATTTGGGGAAACAGGGGTTGAAACGCACGTTTGAATTCCCCAAACGCGCGTTCCACGCTCTCAAACGCGCGTTTGAATCCCTAAACGCGCGTTCCAGAAGTTCAGACCAGATTCAGAGTTGAAGCCCTCTAAACGCACGTTTGGGAACCAGGCCAAACGTGCGTTCCAAGATCCTAAACGCGCGTTTGAACCTTCCTAAACGCGCGTTCCAGATGAAGAATAGTCAAGTCCTTGCCCAGAATTTATGTGTAACGCACGTTCCAGCCAAGCGAAACGCATGTTTGAAGATCCCAAACGCGCGTTCCGGCCCTTTAAACGCGCGTTTGGACCCTTTTTGCGACGATTTTCCCTCCACCTATAAATACCCCCTTAGACATTTTCTTGTATATCAAGCTTTTCCTAGCAAAACTCTACCCATCTTTTGCTCGAATTTTGTAATAGCTTAGAATACTCTCTCTTAGTGTAAATCAACAACATCTTAGCATAATCTTTCCATTTCTTAGCTTAGATTTTCATTCCAAACACTAAGAGACCACCTTTTAATTACTTCTCTATTTTGTACTTTTTGGATCTAATCTCGAATTTCTGCAATTTTATGGTATATCTCTCTTCTCTTTTACTTGTTATGGCTCTTATTTACTGTTTTATGCATGTTTTGATTAGTATAATGTGTAGCTAAACTTCTTCATAGCCGAATCATGTGAAATTTAGTGAAATCACCCTTTGGGTGATGAAATTGGGAGTGGGTAGTGCTTTTTATTGTTGTTTCTTGCATCTTTCACGTCTTAGAACTTGTTATAACGGATTTGGGCTAGATTGATCACCTAGGTCAAAAATCACACACACCACTCTTGAGAGTTGTTCAGAGAGAGGGGTGTGGGGAAAAGGGTTCTAGGATCGCATTATAGTGCGAGGTTACTCGTTTTTAACGTTTAAACGGCTCTTGTGCATGATTGTCTTGCGAATGAATCTCTCTTAGGAAAGGTTAGTTGACTTGGCATAAGGTGTTGGGGAAGAGTACCCGTGAAATTGAATGTAAGAGTTCGTTCGTTTATTGCACACTCCCGGTTTTGTCATTCCTTGGGGTGAAACTAGCTATTTTGATCATGGTTCGGCTATGTCTCCTTAATTTATCGTTAAAACCTAGTAGTTTAATCTTCTTTCTTTCTTTTTATCTTTAGACTCGTTACTTAGACTCACTTAGTGTCGTTGTAGTAAACAAAACCTTAAGAAATTGATCACCTAGACTAAGCATTACGTTCACTTTGGTACTTACAAACATGATTCCTTTGGGTTCGACCTCGTACTCCTGTAGCTATCCTAGCAATCGACCCGGTACACTGCCGGTTAGAGAGTTAGTTTACCCACAGTTTCGAGTCCTTTATAAATTGTTTTTGAAGGGGTAGATTTATGCTCATCAGCAAGCTTCTCAGAGTTGGATCTTTGCTTTGATGAGATAATCAAACAGTTTGATTTCATCAAGAACGATAATGAGCCCTGTGTTTACAAGAAGGTTAGTGGGAGTACCATTGTTTTCTTAGTGCTTTATGTAGGCGACATATTGCTCATAGGGAATGATGTGCCTGTGTTACAGTCTGTTAAAGCTTGGTTATCCAAGAACTTCTCAATGAAGGACTTGGGTGAAGCAGCCTATATTCTAGGAATCAAGATCTACAGAGATAGATCTAAGAGGTTGCTTGGTCTGTCACAATCCACCTATATAGACAAGATACTGAAGAGATTCAGCATGGAGCAGTCCAAGAGAGGATTGCTGCCCATGTCACATGGGGTCTACCTGTCAAAGGAAATGTGTCCTAAGACAGAGGAGGATAGGGTGCAAATGAGTAGGATCCTTTACGCTTCGGCTATCGGGTCCATCATGTACGCCATGTTGTGCACCAGATCAGATTTCACGTACCCTCTTTGATGTGGCCCAGATAATACCCAATTCAAGAGGAAGATTGAGTCTTTTATTTAGTCTTTTAATTAGTCTTTTATTATCACACATTGGTTATTGTCTTGTATATTTATTATTATTTTTAATTATTGTTATTTTGTCCCACATTGCTAAAATAGCAATTGGACTTGGAGTCTGTAGCCTATATAAGACATTTCCTTGTATTTGAATAGGTAGCTTATTATGGAATCAAAAAACTATTTTGGTTGAAATTCAGAGATTGAATTTTTATCATAAGAAACTTTCAAAGATTGGGTTTCTTTCAAAAAGTTTTCAGAGATTGGACTTCTTTCGATTATCCTGAGACGGGGTAATTGGTTGGTGTTCCTGAGATGTAGTATTTACATATCCTTTTGTTATTTTCGTTATATATATATATTCAAAAAGCCATAAAAATATACTTTTCAAAGCTGAATCGTTTGTTGTGCTTTAATCAACGATCCTACGAGATTCGGTTTACATCAAGTGGTATCGGAGCTCAGGCGATTAAAGCAACAACAGCTGCTGTGTTCTTGACAGAAATCTGCAGCATTTTCTTAGAGTTCCTGGCGTTCTTGTTCTCCGAGAAACCCTAACTGCAGCCTTATATTCGTCACTTGCTGCTGCATTCGGTCCTTTCTTGATCATCATCAAGAAGCCATAATTTGGCCGACCGTTATCACAAGGTAATCAAAGCATCCGAAATAGCTGCGTTCATAATCTGCTGCGTATTTTCTGAATCTTTTCGAATTTCGTTCTAGTCGTTTCCTAATCAAATCATATCGCAAAATTCTCAAAATTTTCCAGTAGATAGAACTTTTTATTGGCTGTCTTTTGTCTCTTTGGCACTTTTGCAAATTTGGATTTTGTCTTGATCAAATTCGGATCGAAATATTCTGCTCGATTTTCTGGAACAGCTTGTAGTCGACTTTGTTTTTAGGGAGTTGTGGTGGTCGGAATTGAATGAAATTTTGTGAGCACATAGGAAATTCATTTTTATACAAATTTGATTCTTTGATTTTTTTTTCAGAGTCCCGGCCGGTTTTGCACAATAGTCGCCGTCACCTAGTTGACTGTTTCAGTCAAAACCCGTAACCCGAGAGTGATCTGTTTACGAATTCAATTTGAGTGGGTTATACCCGTCCAAAAATTCTGAAACTTAACAGTCTGAACCAGAATTTTGTTCTCTACAAGTTTTGTTCTTTGTGTTTTCCCGAATTCCATACTGTTTGGTCGTGGCAATTGCCGTCAGAGATGGCGATTAAAGCTGCTGCGTTTATTGGAAGAAATTTGCTGCGTTCTTGAGCACCAAGAACCCTAATTGCAGCCGCACTCAAAAGCTCCTTACATCATCGAATTTTGCTGCTATTTTCGCAACCCTAGCTGTTTGACAGGACCTTTTATAACGCTATTATAATCCTTAACCGGCAGTGTACCGGGTCAAACTGTAGTGCTAGTATGGTGAGTCAGAGTGTCGAATCCTCAGGGAAAACGTGGTAATTCTTTTAAGTGTGGTTAAACACCAAAGAGCTGTTATTAACTCGATCTAAACCGCAATTTTATAACACAGATTACTACTATTCTACTGAACATAAAATAAATGCGTAATTTAAAAGTTATTCTAACGTAATTTAAAAGTTATTCTAATATAATATATATATATATATATATATATATATATATATATATATATATATATATATATATATATATATATATATATATAAATGTACATAGATTGCAAAATATATATATAAATATAAATATATAGATACCAATATATTGTTAGAGAACTAGCCAAAGTTTATATAATTGATTTATACGATCTTTCTCAGTAAACGGAATGTGCTCGATCTTTCCTTTATTATTAGGTCCAATTGAGTAAATGAAACGATGCACTCGTGAGGTTAACAATTCATCCTCACACGAGCGTATGAAATTGTCATATGTCATTGTCATCAGTTCAATCTTCACAACTGCCCCATGCTAATCTTAGTTAGTCTGAACAGGTACCGAGTACAAATCTACCCCGGATAAAAGAGGTTATTCCGTTTGTCAGACGGCCGATGTTATTCAAAAGGCTCCGGTTGTCAGGCGGATTGATTTAACTTTCCGGTGTTAGTTTTAATTAAACTGTTGATTTTAACATTATTATGATCTCGAGCACAATTTTAATAAGATTCATCTTTCCCAAGACAAATCTGTCCCCGGGTAGGAAATAGGATTCCGTTGTCACGCTTTTGCACGGCCAATTTTACCCTCCGGTTTTTCTATCTTTTATCTCATATCCTAACTTCTCTGGTCAGTTCATCGTTAGGTTATATGGTGCGATTCATCTTGGTTAATTACGTCAATCCGAATATTATCAATACGTTACAAAATAGAAAAAGATTCAATTAACTCAATTTTAGTCAATTTTAATTAGACAACATTCCTTTATCGAAAAGATCGAAATAAAACGATTACGTTACTTTGGCTAGTTATTAGATTTAGCCTAATAACATTATAAAAAGATAAAAACAAACATAACAAACATAAATACTTTAGAAATTTTACCCGATTACAACTGCTGAATCAGAGATCGTATTACAACGACTTCAGCAACATTGATCTTCTGATAATTCCTCGAGCATTACAACGATACTTATTACTACTTTATTTATGGCATAAGGCCTATATACATACTACTACTAATTAAGAGAGGTTTTGAAGATATATTGGTACCCCTCTCATAGAATTTGTATGACCTCGCTCTATTTATAAGCGAAATTTCTCGGGGCCGGATCGATCCGGGGTGATGCCGGATCGATCCGGGAATAGAAAATATTATCCCCTAGATTATTCTCTGCAGGATCATATCTTGGTAATCATTATGTTTCCTCGGTTCGATCCGAGGTTAATCCGGATTGATCCGGTTAGTTTATTTTCACATCTTGATCTGAAACTTGATAAAATCATAAATTGAGCTCTGGATCTCCAAATGACATGATTCAAGAAGCGTTGGAAAGATCTTGAAAAGATCTATAACTTTTATGAAGGACTCTTCTTCAGAAAATGCCTTTTTGATGGGCCATTTGTTCGTCGAATATATATCTCGATAATAGTATCACGAACCGTTGATCCACTTGAACTTTAAATCTCATGGCACTTCCTTACTTCCTTCAAAAGACATGTTTTTACTTCAAAATGTGTCGTCACTCGGGGTCTTGGTTTACCTAAAAGTCTGCAATAAAATACCAAAAATACCCACGTAAATCTGACACGACACTCCGGTTACTAAACCAGTACAAAATTTATAACTTTTTATTACTTTTACTAGATTTTTATAGTATTTAGATTTATTCACTATTATTAATATTTCATAAGATTATCTTTATAATTTCTTATATTTTATATAAAAAGAGTTGATAAAGTATATAAAACATCGTAATTTTTATCATATAAATGTTATACATCACCGTTCTTGAAATCCAAGAACCCTACCTTGCCGCTAGGGCGATTAATCATCGAAGAATTCTTGCTGCTGTCGAAAATCTTGTTGCTGCTACGCTTTCACAACCTGAATCAGCGTTTTTGATCTTCAACAGCCTTTTGGCGCAAATGCTGGCATTCTTGACGTCCAAGAAACCCTTGTGCAGATCGTGTAAAGCCCTAGCATCATAAAAAGCTGCGTTTTAGTCCTGAAATCCTGTTCTTGCGAGGACTCATCTGCTGCGTTCTTGGAAGATTATTTGCAAGTTGCTGCAATGGATAAACTACGTGCAATATTCGACCACATCCATATAGACTTCGAGCGACATCAAGCTGAATCCGATCGAAGACATGCTGAACTTATGGCTGCCCTAGATGCATTACGTGACAAACTCGATCCACGAAGCGAATTAGAACATATTGCGCAACGGAAATTAGAGGCAGAATAACAAAAATTAGAACGTGCAGAACGTTGGTGGAAATTAGACGCAAAGTGGAAGGCAAACGATGAACTTTTCTTTATCATGTATGGTGTAACACGTGAAGAAGCTATGGCTGGCAAACTGCCCAAATTCTCTCCTTCACGTGCTAAATCGAATAAACAGGTTATTCCCAACCCCCTACGGATGTGGTACACGAGGAGGTTGACATTCTTATTGTTGATTCAGCCACAGAAGAGTTCATTAAGGTTCCTAATGCCCTTACTAATGATGTTGTTCCAGTTTCTACTATTGATTCTCCTTTACCGGTACCCGACCATTCTGATGGGATTGCCGACGTCAAGGTGGATATTGGTGTTGACCCAATCACTATGCCCGTGGACTTACTTGCTGAATCGATTGTGGTCCAACCGGGGACCGAACCAGTGCAATCCGATGGTTCAAAGGTGCACTCGGCAATTTTAGTTGCTTGATTTGAAGGCGTTACAAGCGCCACATGTATATGTGGATCCATATTTACAGCATTGCCGCCCTTTGGATTTTGTTGTCGCCGATTTCTCCACTCGCGCCATTACATGTTTTTGCGATGTTGTGATTCTGAGTTTCTCTGTGGTTGAGTGGACGTATGGAAGCACGATATTCGTGTTCGATCCGGGTTGATTCGAGGACGAATCCTTTTGAAGAGGGAGGGAATGATGTGGCCCAGATAATACCCAATTCAAGAGGAAGATTGAGTCTTTTATTTAGTCTTTTAATTAGTCTTTTACTATCCCACATTGGTTAATTGTCTTTTATATTTACTATTATTTTTTAATTATTGTTATTTTGTCCTACATTGCTAAAATGGCAATTGGACTTGGAGTCTGTAGCCTATATAAGACATTTCCTTGTATTTGAATAGGTAGCTTATTATGGAATCAAAAAACTATTTTAGTTGAAATTCAGAGATTGAATTTTTATCATAAGAAACTTTCAGAGATTGGGTTTCTTTCAAGAAGTTTTCAGAGATTGGACTTTTTTCGATTATCCTGAGACGGGGTAATTGGTTGGTGTTCTTGAGATGGGATCACCGTAGTAAATATTCTGAGATGGAGTATTTACATATCCTTTTGTATTTTTGTTATATATATTCAAAAAGCCATAAAAATATACTTTTCAAAGCTGAATCGTTTGATGTGCTTTAATCAACGATCCTACGAGATTCGGTTTACATCAAGTGGTATCGGAGCTCAGGCGATTAAAGCAACAACATTTCTTTGCGTTCTTGACGAAAATGCGGCGTTTTCTTAGAGTTCCCGGCGTTCTTGTTCTCTCGAGAAACCCTAACGCACCTTATATTCGTCACTTGCTGTCTTGCATTCGGTCCTTTCTTGATCATCATCAAGAAGCCCTAATTTGGCCGACCGTTATCACAAGGTAATCAAAGCATCCAAAATAGCTGCGTTCATAATCTGCTGCGTATTTTCTGAGATCTCAAATCACTTTAATGAGTTTGATACTTAAATGTCTCTAGTCATATGTACTGTCAAATGGGACATTGATAGTATGATTAGACTAGCACGTATTGTATGTCCTCTATCTTATTGAAGATAAGGATAGATCTCGTCTATCGAAGTGTAGAGACACTTGGACTGTACGTAGTCGTGTATTAGAGAATGCGTACGTTAGACTGACCCACTTACATTAAGTGTCACACTATGTGGCAGTTGTGTAATTATCATTATGACCGGAGTCTTCATGGCATCACGGTGTGGATTGTCATGCTTTGACACTATTGAGATTCCCCCTAGCCACGGGGCGATCATGCGGTAGTGATTGTGTGTGATATTGAAGCATGCGGAGTATACTTGTTTGTTCATCCGGGAATCGCGTATCCTATGATTGGGAATGAATATCCGAAATGGCCTTCTTATAAGAAATTTCTAGCTCTCGAGAATCTTTGCAAAGTGAGAGTAAATGTGTTATTCCGAGAGTGCATGATATCCAGATTATAAGATATGATCGTCAATTTACTGACACTCGATATACGATCGTATGATATTATTACAGCGGTAGAATTGTAATTTACACGGTAACTATTTCACATGAAAGGTAGTAGTCATTGCATTTGACTCTTCCGATGATTGGGGGTCACGGTGTGTTGCTAGACGCTATCCCGTGATCGTTAGGTATGAAGGGCATTTTCGTAATTTGCACTTTGTGTCTACGGCCAACATAGTCGGAAGCCTATCGGGTCACACAAATATGAACATCGAGTCGGATTAAAATGCGGTTATAGTTGATAACCAAATAAAGAAAGTTTATCTCAAGACTATAAAGGTTATAGTGGTAAATTAATATGGTGGTATTTATTTGTTATGAATAAATAAAATACAAGATATTTATTATACATAATTATATTAACTAAAGAATATTCCGGATGCCAATTATTGGGGATTTGGGGCGCCACTTCTAAGTGTATTGGATACACTTGAATTGTGCAATTTAATTAATGAGATTACCATAATATTAATATTAGATATTAATTGATTTTGGAAAAATAGATTTATGGTAATAAGATAAATATATTCAATATAAGATATTGGCAATATTTAGTTTTTATTTAATATAAGATATTATAATAAAAGAGATAAATCAATCTAAGTGATTTTCCTTAATTTATTGAAAAAATGTTTTTTTCTCTTTCATCTATATTCTAGGAAGCTTTTCCTAATCAGATTAGGGCAAGAAGGGGCGCCACTTTCTTCTATATAAGAAAAGGGGTTGGCTAGTTCTTTTGTACATCATAATTCCAAGAGCTAATAGTTTTGAGTAAAATAGAGAGCTTCCATTAAAGAATTTAGAGAGAGAGAGAGAAAAACGCCGGTCTAGCAGCCGGATTTTTCTAATAGAAATCCAAGGAGGATTCCGGCAAGGAGTTCGCGTGGATAATCGATAGAGGCCAGACACGTGGACGGCTTGCACACAGTACTACTCTCCATTGACGGTCAAAGCGTCGAAGATCAGCCAAGGTATATACCGTCAAACTACTTAACATGTTTATTGTATTAAACGAAGTCGATCTTGGGATCGGAAATCAAATTTTAAATTCCGCTGCATTAAACTAGTGATTTCATAACATGGAGGGCTTCGATATTGCGCTATTTGGGAAGGAGAAAAAGCCAGAGAAAATGTCAGATGAGGAGTTTGATGGTCTCGACAAGAAGGCCATGTCAGGTATCATCTTGTGTCTTTCTGATGAGGTTTTAAGAGAGGTAGCCACTGAGGTTACCGCAAAGGATTTGTGGGAAAAATTAAAATCCTTATATATGAAGAAAACCGTGGAGAATAGGCTTTATTTAAAGCAGAGTTTGTATATGCTTCGTATGTCTGAAGGGTCATCTATATTATCGCACTTAGATAAATTTGATTCCTTTCTTATGGATTTGAGTAATATAGATGCTAAGATTGATGATGAGGATCGGGCCCTGTTGTTATTGTGTTCTCTTCCACGGTCTTTTAAGCATTTTAGGGAAACGATGCTTTATGGTAAGGATTTTAGGGAAACGATGCTTTATGGTAAGGATACAATTTCTTACACAGACATTAAGTCGATTTTAAAATCGAAAGAGCAGATTGATAAAGACATAACTAGGGAAGCAGCAATAGTCAGGCTGACGTGCTGGTAGTTCAAGGCAGATCAAATAAGAAGGATGCAGATAGTGAAAATTATGTTTTGAATCCCAGACATAAAGATTTGACATGCAATTATTGTAAAAAGGTTGGGCATATCAAATATGATTGCTTTCGTCTTAAGAACAAAGAAAAGCGTTAACAGAAAAAAGAGCATGGTAAAGAGTCTACTCATGCCTGTGTCGTAGAAGATTAGAGTGATGGAAAGATCTTCTTTGCTGATGATAAATTGAGGTATAATGATGAATGGATCTTGGATTCCGACTGCCCGTATCATGTGTGTCCCAATAAGGATTGGTTTTCCACGTATGACTCAGTTCAAGGTGGAGTTGTTTCGTTGGGCAACGGCGCAGTTTGCAAGGTTGCTGTTATTGGTATGATTAGAATCAAAACTCATGATGATGTTGTCGGAACACTTAAGAAAGTCAGACGTGTTCCGGATTTGAAGAAAAATCTCATCTCTTTGGGCGCACTTGAGACTCTTGGATTTAGGTACACTGCTGAAGGTGGAGTTCTGAAGCTAATTAAAGGTGCTCTTGTTTTTATGAAAGCTTGCAGGTCTGGTGGTTTGTATGTTATAAAGGGATCCACAGTTATTGGAAATTCTGCAATCCATATGTCATCTCGTTCAAATCTAGACATTATGAAGCGTCGTCCATTTGTTAAGTTCAAGCAGTGCTTGGACTTATTTGAGACAGTCTGAAGATTTTAAAGTTTATGGAGACAGAGTAGTATTACTATTTCTGGATGTGTTATTTGACCCAATGTGGAGATTTGTTATGTAGTGAGCCAAAGCCCAATTATTTCTTTTGTTCAAATATCCCACATCGTCTAAGGCAAAGGGAGCAGCCGACCTACTTTAGTATAAATAAGGCATTAGCCTTTTGTTTATTTGTGTGTCAATTGTGAATCGATTTGTGTCAATTAAGATAAACTCTCAATTGTCTTAGCTATTTAGGTTATTGTTTTTAGGCGTCAGGAGAGTTGTATCTTTAGTAATCCTCCTCTATAGTAATATTTCTCTTTCGCCCGTGGACTAATCGGCATATTGCCGGAAACCACGTAAATTTGATGTTTTGTCTTTTCCTTCCGTCTTTTGCTTTGTGTTACTCTCGGTAAGGGTTATAGCTCGGTTTGTTTTTTCCTAACACAAACCTTGGTTTTTTTTGTTTTTGTTTTTGCTTAAAGCCCCCGGTATCCGGAATCAACTAGTCCGACTACTCCGGAGTTCGCCCAGGTCGTGTCTGCGGAGTCTGACTTTTACTCAGGGGTAAGGTCTAGCCAAGACCTCTTTCAAGATGACGCCTCAGAGACGAATCGAACCGCTAACCTCCCTAGGCATTCTCAAGTCATTTACCATTTGAGCCAAGCTACTTGGTTTTGCAAACCTTGGCTTTGATTGTTGCAAACTTATGTAATAAGTAATCTGAACACCCTCCGGTTTACTCTTTTGTTCATTAATGTTCTCTTGGTATTGTGAATGACTTATATTATGGGACCAAGGTCAAAAAATTAGGATGACTTATGTTTTTAGACCCGGAGGTAGTACTGTACTTTTTATTCATTTAAATAAAAAGCATGTTTGCAAATTACATAAATCAGGCTAAATCAAGCCCATTTGATTAATATGACACTCAAACCCATGACAAAGGCCAGCAGTCTTCCACAATGATACTCCAACAACAAATTTGAAATGATGATGAAGACTTTAAACTCTTTGATTTCTTTTGTTCAATTTTCTTTTGTTAAGCCGTTCGGAAATGTCCCGGCGCATTTATTATCTAGGTATGGCCTTTCTAATTTTGGTGTAATTTTTTGGGGCACTCAGCCTCCACACGATGTTCTCTCTGTGGGTTTTGCAGACTTGATTGATCAATAAACTTCTTTTACCCCTAAAAAAAAATGTTGAATTAAAATCCGTACTTATACTGAATAGTAGTCTAAATGATAAAAGCCATTGAAAATAAGGAAATAAACATGGATAAATTTAAGTTTTGAATGATATATATATATATATATATATATATATATATATATATATATATATATATATATATATATATAAATTTCAATTAGAATTTCACTAAACTAGATAGCACATTAAAACGTTTTATTTCAAAAACATTTGTATCTTATATCTCATTCGATCGTATCTCATTGCGTGAATGGAATTGAATGCTTTTCTTCATTTCATTCAATTATTCTGGCATATTTGAGTGTGAGGGAAGGTAGTTAATTCATTCAATCTGAAATTGGAAGGAAGGGATGAAAGGCTTAGATTAAATGAAATTTAAAATATAACACTAGTGATAAAAATCAACCACCGTCCACCCCGTCACCTTGCAAATTGGGGCAATGATGAAATTAGAAGGAGGGTGAAGGAAGAAAAAGATGTTGGTTTTGGAAAGGCGGTGTAGAAGTCCTATAGTTATGGACGAGATGGATAAAAAGCAAGAGACAATGGAGGATAAGGAGGATAAAAAAGATGAGCGGGAGGAGAAGAACGATGCTAAAGAAGATCGAACGATAATTCTTCGGTTAAGTTGTTGGCTCGGGCGGCATTGGAGTTTGCCAAGGCGTATGATAACTTTTCTTTCCGGTTGAGAAACAATTGTGAAAAACTACGATTCCCGATTTTGTTAGCGAGAGGCTTCTACGCGACGGTTTGTGATGGGTATATTGCTACCGATACGGGAAGGCAATGTGGCGGCTAGCCAAAAGGAGGAGGAAAAGTTAGATAGACGGGAAGTTGAAAGAGATGAGAAAAATGATGAAAAGGCATATTGCTATTCTCTATCTTCTTATTATCATTATTGTCATCATCTTTCTTATTCTAAGCTATGTTTCAGATTACACTCCTTTCGGGTTGAAAGTCTTTGATCTTCTTGGCGAAATAGCGCACGAGCAAGCCATGCGGGAGGTGTTCCTCGAAGCTTGAAAAAAACTTTAGGAAAGCGTGCAATGGAAGAGGGAGAGGTAAAGAAGAAGAAGGTTCATTTTTTGTCGACCTACTGTGCCATCTTTCGATCTTTGGGTTCGATTTTGGCTCCAAATAGACCACCCAAGGGAGCCGACGGTGTCCCCACAGAAACGTGACCACTCCTTTGAGTTGTGTTAGGCGTTCATCACGAATTGCATTTGCAAGTGGAAGTGGTACACATAGTGGAAATGGTGCGTATAACGCATCACCGCGCAGCCTTTGAGACCACCCGGGAGACCACCCGGGGAGCCGGCGGTGTCCCCCACAAAGCGACCACTCCTTTGAGTTGTGTTGGCGTTCATCACGACGGTGCATTTGCAGTGGAAGTGGTACATAGTGGTAAATGGTGCATATAACGCATCACTGTAGGCCTTTGATGTTGCTCTCAGTGAAGAAGACTCATTTTCTAGTCGGCCATCACCGAGCACCATTTGCAAGTGGGCGGTACAAAGGACACCTCCCTCGGGAAGTTGAGCATGAGGAAAATTTGAAAACGAAACGGAACGTTGTTCGTTCTAATGTTTATCGATCACCGTTTTGCGAGAGGAACATTGACATCTTCTCTCATTTGACTAAGCTTGAGAAGTATGTGATTGATTATTTCTCTTAGATAACTGCGATGAGAGGTTTGTTTTTTGTTATATGCTTGTCATATGCTCTTAGTGTTATTATTTAGCCAAAGGTACCATAATTCAAATTGAGTCATGTAGATTCGATAATTCAAATTGATGTAGTTGAGTATGTGTTCGATAATTCAAATTGACCTCTTAAAAAGGTGATGTTTAGAGTCGTAATGTGGAGGTTGGTCTTATAATTTTACAATTATTTTTATTCTAACATATCGGGTTCACATTTTGAACTACTATATGTATTTTCTAATACATGATATGTAGCACTTTTCGGAGTGCTAATGTTTTTGTGCACACGTTAAGTAGTTTGGTGCACACATCTGGTAACTAGTTTGGTGCACACTTATTGTTTTAGATGTCTCTTGGTGAGTTTGAGAAACATGTGCTAGTAGATGGATGCACTTTTTCAAGTACTAGATGCATTGTTTATTATATTAGATGCATTAGAATATTTTTTTTTACTTTTGCTTTATGCATTATCTATGTGTTGTTTTTGTGTAGGGAAATTCTATTCGGCTGAGTGGCAAACATGAATTGACCCGCTTTCAACGTCTGTTGAAATCTTTAGTTGTTGGAGATAATGTTTCTCATTGATTATATAGTCTGGTGTGACATTTTAAACAAGGAGAGTATAACAAGTCTAGTGATTCCCCCTACGTTTGTTTCTCTACTTGTCATCATCCGTTGATGTAAGCTCTTATATGCTATGTTTTTTTAAATTTAAAAACGCTATTTTATGCTTATATTTTCTAACAAACATTGTATTTTTTCAGCCCACTTCGATGGTGTGGAGATCAATTTCAATGATGTGAACTGGTAAAGAGATTGTAAAGTATATGATTTTTATTTAAAATTTATTTTCGTTTTTGAAGTCATGTCCACTTTTGTACCTACCAGGATTTTTGTGCCCCACCTTACACACGTCGATCCCAATCCTATTCTCTTACATTGCAAACTTGTCAAAATCAAAGCTTGAAGTTATTCATGCTATGAAACCAAAGTCGGTCAAAAATATGGTACCTATGTAAAACATGTGGTATGTGTTTCAACTTTTTTGTACCATTATCTAATAAGTTTTTTTTTATTATAATATGTTCTTTTTTTTATTCGTATTTGACACGGTTGGCTTTCATGGGTGAGATATTGAAAGGGAAAGCAAAAGCTTGTGAAAACCCTCTTTAGGTTTGATGTTCGGGGAGTTCGTGCCGAAACCTTATATTGTTGATGGTGTAGATTCGGGTGTTTACATGATGCGGTTCATGGACACCTACAAAGGCATGAAGCAAGGATACACTCCATGCTTTAAAGATGTAAGAACTAGTTTTAAAATTACTTTGTTTTACAATATTCATTTCAATCAAAAAAAATTCACTAGGAAGGAACACATTTATATTGTTCGAGTGCTCAATTGAAGAAGTTTAGGTTTGTAGAGCATACTTTCTGGATCCGACTTCGACCAAAACATCTGAATTTTAAAATCAAACAATTTGCTCACTCTATGACTTGCGGATTACGGTAATTTGAACCATTTTCATAACATGTGTTCTTATACTTTTATGTACTAGCTTACTCCGTCTTTTCTAATATAAGACACTTGTTTCCATGTAATAGTCGCACGGACTACAAATCGTATAGAATACACGGATGCACATCTTCTTGAATTTGTTCGTAAAGGCGACCATGCATCAATGTAAGAAATTTTTTATTTATGTGTTTATGTTGCTTATTAGGTTATTTGTCAATATGTAATCATCTTACTTATATTTTTAGTCTTGTCGATACCGAATGGATGCAAGTCACTCGAAAAGGGATGATGAGTTTAAAGCCACACCGAGTGGATAATGTATAATGTAAGTTTACTTGCATTTACAAACTTTTTTAGTTTAATTCTAAAGCTTTACTATGTTTATTCTCATTATATATTCGACATCCTTTAATCAATACATTATAGCATCAAAAAAACTAGTAATCGAGGCAAGACTCAAACAATAACCGGGTGCGGTCAAACAACTCTTCATTTCATTCTCATTATATATTCTAACACTTATCGTATTTTAGGTGATTGATATTGTTGGAATTAAATGTTCTTTTACGAATCGAGTTTCTCTTTATGCTACATTGTTAAGGTAAAATTTTAAACACAAAACTGATTTAGTATAGTTTCACGAGAATGTTTTATTCTCGAATTTAACTGCATTTTCTACCATTCGGGATTTGAAGCCGGATGGAAGAAAAACACTTGACAATGCATATATAAAGTTGCATTACATGCCTAATGATGGAAAAGACATCAAAAAAGTAAAAAAAAAAAAAAAACTATGTATAATGTTTATGCATCAAACAAGAGTTTGTAACGTTATACCGTACCATTTTGTTCATTTGTTTTCTTTTTCTTCACAGCACTTTTGACAGTGTTTATTCCTCTATTAAACGATGACCATTGGTTTCTTTGTGTTTGTGATTTGGAGAAGAAAACAACATTCATCTTAGACTCACTGTAATATTAAAGAAAATGGTTGCAAGAATCAGTTTGCCCCGATTGAAGTGGTAAGTTTTTTTTCTTGTGTAAAACATACATATAAGTTTTAAGTATTACGCTAATGATTTACTCATGTCTTTGTGATTATTTTCAAAGAGTAATTGTTGATGCACTAGTAGATGCATTGTTAGGTGGGCTAGATGTATTGTTAGTTGTGTTAGATGCCTTATTGTTAACCTTGACATATCATGCTATTGTATTAAGGTAAATATGAGAATGTTGGTTGGAGTGTATGTCTTGAAGAATATGAACTTTTGACTTACGATCATGAATTGATTGAATCGTAATCAAAGCTTTAGTCGAGTTACAAATATCGGTAATTGACGATTTTTGACCTTGTTTTCTTGCTAGTAGAAGCGACTTACACGGGATCACCTTGGCCACCGGATCCTTCTTTCAATACCTTGTAATATCATAGGCTGATTGTTTAGGTAGGCCAGTGAGTGTTCGAGACTATTCCCACTTGTTAATCTTTGTTGTAATTGACTATTCTCTCTGGCGATACCTTGATCCATATTGTTCTTGAACTTTGTTACTCATTTGTAATTTGTTGTACTTATTGATCAGGTTACTCTTTACGTAATATATTAATATTCTTGCAACCTTATATGTGCTAGTATATGTATTTATTCGGTTAGTAATTTGACCTTGTTGATATTCTAATTTGGATGCAGCTAATCTAAAGCTGATATAGTTGTACATATTTGTCTTGTTTCATTCATTTTATCATCGGTTATACATTGCCGCTTGTTTCAATTACACTTACTTATATCGGTATTATATACTCTTTCAAAAGCGAATGACTGCATGCTTATATTACTTCACCTAAATTATGTGAGTTATGTGTTATGTATGCCGTAGGTTGTAGTAAATATAGGTGTTTCTTTTGTGTGTGCACCATGTGCGAATTAGGGTTGTATATATATGTGAAAGATGGAAATGAGGTTTTGTTTTTGATTTGGTGTTGAGTTTATCGTGTTACTTTTGCAAGGTTTATAATGTTAGTGGCTATCGACGAAAACTTTGTTGGTTATGATAAGTTAAAAGGGATGAACAAGTTTGAAGTGGTGAATGTTAAGGTGCCCAACAAAAGAATGGGTACTTCGGTTTATATATAATTTCCTATGTTTCTTATTCTACATAGGCATGAAACAAGTTTGTTAAAAAAAAATTACTGCTTGTTTTCTATGCTCAATTTGTATGGTATGATTGTGGAGTGTATGTACTAAAATTTTTGAAGCTACAACTGATGAAACGTTATGGACCAACACAAATTATTTCAAGGTATGCATAGTCAACTTGATTTAATGATTTATTTAATTATGATAATTTTGTATCATAATATTATCTATGATTCTTTGTCTTGCACTTTGTAGGATTTATGATTTTTTTTTGTTTTTTGTTTTTTTGCGGGTGTTTGATTTTAGTCGAGTGTTATTAAAAGGGTTTTTAGTCTACAGAATTAGTTGGAACAAGGTCTTCGAGGTATTTGAACAAAGTGAATGGTAAATGTATGCATGTATGTATTTGGAAACAAAATTGTACGCACAATTTGGATGTCAATGTTTTTATGATGATTGCGTTAGGGATCATATTCTCTAGTTTATATTTCTACACTTGTTCAATAAATTAGACTAATATTTACTCTTTCTGATCATTTAAAAAGATACCAACATTTGGTGCACTAAAATAGTAAGGAGACGCATTAAAACACCTATCGGGTGCACTCAAACAATAACAGGGTGCTTAAAATAGTGATCGGATAAATTTAAAGTCATTAAAAGTGAAATGAGTCTAAATTGAATCTACATATGCACACATTCAACCAACCCATTAAATAATTCATGCAATTAGGATTTATTCCATGATTATTCTTTTTTCTTTCTTTCCTTTCGGGGAGACGGTTATCCATAGAGATTATAAGATTAAAGGTAAAAGAAAATCGGACTAAAAGTAATCGTTAATGCAACTTTGAAACAATAACCAGGTGTACTCAAACAATAACGAGTGGCACTAAAATAGTGATCAGATGCACTAAAATCATTAAAAGTGAAATGAGTCTAAATTGAATCTACATATGCACACATTCAACCAACCCATCAAATAATTCATGCAATTAGGTTTATTCCATGATTATTTTTTTTTTCTTTCTTTCCTTTCGAGACGGTTATCCATAGAGATTAGAAGATTAAAGGTAAAGAAAATCGAACCAAAAGTAATCGAGGTACCGAAACAATAAGTAGGTGCACTCAAACAATAACAGTGCCTTTAAAATAGTGATCAAATGCACTAAAAATCATTAAAAGTGAAATGAAATCTAAATTGAATCTACATTTGCACACATTCATCCAACCATCAAATAATTCATGCAATTAGGATTTATTCCATGATTATTCTTTTTCTTTTCTTTCCTTTCGAGACGGTTATCCATAGAGATTAGAAGATTAAAGGTAAAAGAAAATCGAACCAAAAGTGTCAGTTACCTTTGAAACAATAACTAGGTGCACTCAAACAATAACAGTGCACTAAAATAGTGATCGGATGCATAAAATCATTAAAAGTGGAATCTACATATGCACACATTCATCAAACCCATCAAATAATTCATGTTTTATTCTTTTTCTTTCTTTGCTTTGAGGCTTTCATAACGTTATCCATAGAGATTAGAAGATTAAAGGTAAGAAAATCGAACCAAAAAGCATAATCGGGTGCAACTGAAACAATAACTAGGTGCACTCATGGGTTTTGCGACTTGATATAATAAACTTACCCCTAAAAAAAAATGTTGAATTAAAATCCGTACTTATATGAATAGTAGTCTAAATGATAAAAGCCATTGAAAATAAGGAAATAAACATGGATAAATTTAAGTTTTGAATGATATATATATATATATATATATATATATATATATATATATATATATATATATATATATATAAATTTCAATTAGAATTTCACTAAACTAGATAGCACATTAAAACGTTTTATTTCAAAAACATTTGTATCTTATATCTCATTCGATCGTATCTCATTGCGTGAATGGAATTGAATGCTTTTCTTCATTTCATTCAATTATTCTGGCATATTTGAGTGTGAGGGAAGGTAGTTAATTCATTCAATCTGAAATTGGAAGGAAGGGATGAAAGGCTTAGATTAAATGAAATTTAAAATATAACCTAGTGATAAAAATCAACCACCGTCCACCCCATCACCCACTACCCACCTCCGGCACTACCTGCCTACCCCACTGAAACCAACCACCTTTACCTTCCACCACCTGTCATTGCCGTTACCTACGCATATGACATATCACCACCGCACGCCTCACCATCACCGCCACCACCATCTCTACACCCCACCGCCACCCGTCACACTCATCCACACGCACCACCATCGCACACCGTGTCAATTGCCGCATTCTATAGAACCTCTAACATTTCATTCCATACTTGCCGAACGTAGGAATTGAATCACGTTCACTCCATTCCATAGCATTTTATTTCATCAGCTTCATTTCATTCAATTTCATTCTAGCAATCCAAACGCATCATTATACTCTATTACTGTAATTGTTAAACCCTAACCATAATGTCCTGACTCCCCGGTCCCACGAAATGAGTAGAGATGTTAATAAGATAACATAGTTGCACAAAGTTATTGACTTGCTATTATACCAAACAGACCGAAAGAAGTCGTCCCTTATACTCTAACATTGTGTGTTTAAATCATAAGGGTAAAGCTCACAAACTACTATTACCTCCGTCCCAAATTAAGTGTCCTCTTTTTAGTTTTCACAAATATTAAGAAGTGTAATTAATGTGTTGTGTTTTTATACTACATTGATATTCTTACCCCTAACAAATAATAAATGTTTGTTTTGGGATGTAAAATGAGTGTACTAAATAAATGTTTGACTAAGGGTATCTTCGGAAAATAAATATTAAATGAAGCATTGGTAATATAAAGTGACATTTTTTATGAGCCAGTTTTTTTCTAAAATGTGAACACTTATCATGAGACGGAGGTAGTACAATACTTGGCAATCCTTAATTCATATTTCACAGAATTAACACATCAAAACTAAACAATAATATTTTAATCGACTGAATTATTAAAAAAGGATTATTATTACTATAGAGTTATCACGCGTTTTTACAATATCAAGATTTACTTTTTCAACATGCAAATTGCGAACTCCAAAATGCATACAGCTGTTATGTTAATACAATCCACTTTATAATCCTGAATAATTTTGCTGACATTTTGGGCATGTTAATTAATACCTTTAATTTTACTTTAATTAATACTAGCTCCTTTCAAAAACAAATTAACAATCCTTTTTATTATCGCTTAGTCAAGAAAAGGCAGCTAGACTTAGTGCTGGAGTGTAGAGGTTCGAATTCCGTATAGGGACGACTTTTTTAGTTGTTTGGTATAATAGCAAGTCTGAGCGAGCCACTAGATTATCTGATTAACATCTTCACTGATCTCGTTGAACAGGGAAAATGGGGACCCTTGTGGTTAGGATTTAACCATTTTAAGAAATCAGTACTAAAACGAGTTAAGCGGTTCACGAGCAGTTCGAACTAGGTTTTGGATTTCTTCCCAAATTGTTTAGTAGTTTGAAATAAAAACCGAAACTATTCGTATGTTAAATTACTTAATCTCAAATATTTTCATATTCGACACGTTTAATTTATGGGATGATGTTCGTCTACCGTTGAAGATAATTGCAAATCCTGATATGAACTAGAGTTTGAATTTTCATCCCCATTAAAATAAAGAATAGCTTAAAAAAAACAACCCTACGCTTTCTCCCTAAAAAAAAGTCTTTATTTACACCATCTTGATTTTACTAGTGCATCATAATAGAATTGACATTTTGAATGTCGGTTTTAGAGTAAAAAAAAAATGACTTTCCGTAGGTGTATTATGAGAATCGACATTCAAAAAATCGTTTTTTTTTTTTGGCACCAAAAGAACCGATTTTTAAAATGTTGATTTTCGTTCAAGGTGTGGTGCTGGTGCACCGTAAAATTAGTGTGGTGCAAATAAAAACTCAAAAAAAATTAAAGTGTTTGGCACTTAGTTTAAATAAACTAAGATATGTAGTAAGAACAATCTATATTTGTCAATACTTTTTTTTTTCAAGTAAAAAAATACTTGACTTCAATTCGAGTTTAATGTGATCATGATCGAGTTTGAATATATAAGCATATCAACTTAGAGCACAACCCTCAAAAAAAAAAAAAAAAAAAAAAAAAAAAAACTTAGAGCGCATACTCAAGTTCATATAATTTAATTTTTGCTCAGCTCGATAAACTTAATACTACCCTCGTCCCAAAATGTAAGTCGGTTTAGCTTCTCATAATGTAAATCCATTTAGATAACCAAGAAAGCATTTATTACATTTTTCTCCTTTTACCCCTCATTTATTATTTATTCACCCACTTTTCAATACTTTGCATTAATATCACTCAAAAGTCATTTTAATTTTTTTCATTAAAATTAATTACACATAATCAATTTAACTAACTTTCTTAATCTGTGTGAAAAACCACAAAGGGATTTATATTTTAGGACAGGGGTAGTACTCCATTCAACTTGGATTGTTTCCACATCTTCACTACTTTTTTTTTTGTTTTTTTTGGTGAACTCTAGATAAGGTACGAATGAATATATATACATAAATAGTAACTACTCGTTCGGTTTC
Source organism: Gentiana straminea (assembly GCA_036785695.1). Lineage (NCBI taxonomy): Eukaryota > Viridiplantae > Streptophyta > Magnoliopsida > Gentianales > Gentianaceae > Gentiana > Gentiana straminea. Next base: position 1,480,717 of record JAVUPR010000412.1, on the reverse strand, counting down.
TTTTTCATTTCTTCTGGAACAATCACAAATACTTTTTGATTATGAACATACTATCCGAAATTTAATGCGTAAGCTCAGCATTCAATGCGTATTCCTGAATAATCTCATTTTTCAATTATTCAACTATTTCATTTTACCAAGTTCAATGGTATCTGATTTAGTTGCTAAAATATGTGTTCAATTTATATCTTATGAGTTGCGTTTCTAAAGGATCACTTGCTGAAAATGGTTTTATTTTAGTTTTTTCATTGTTAAAATAAAAACGTTTACATATTTTTATTAATTTATATGATTTTAACAACTAAGTCATATAATACATAATTAATGAATGAAGGGAGGGTGTTAAAGAAATTAAAAAAACCCAGGAGTGAAATATGATTTTTTATTGCTACCCCAACTCTCATTACAATGCTTGCATTTATAGCTGAAATAAACTAAATAAAAGATAAATGCTAAATAATCCTAATTTTGGGATGATTCAAAAACCCTAATTTTCTGCCTTTATCCAAAAGAACGCAGCACAAGGAAGAGTCCTAATCCTGCTCCAAGAAGGAAGAGTCCTAATCCTGCTCCAAGATGTTCGAGTCCGGAATTGCTATGCTTCAGGTAATCGCTTTATCCTTATCTCCTTTTGCATAATTTGAATTTGAATTTGAGTTGTCTTTATCATCCTCCCTCAATTTGGGGTGTGAGAGAGAGTGAACACGCAGATTGCTCGAAATGGAAACAAACCGATCTTTGGATAACGGTTTGGTGAGAATATCTGCGAGTTGACTAACAGAGGGAACAAATCGTGTGACAAGTTGATGCACGGCAACTTTTTCCCTAACAAAATGATAATCCAGTTCGAAATGTTTAGTGCGTGCGTGGAACATAGGATTCACAGTGAGATATAGAGCACTTAGATTGTCGCACAACAATTGTGGTGGGTGTGACAGAGTCACACCAAGGTCCCTCAACAGATGGGTAATCCAAAATGCCATGGCCCGGTATTCAGCTTCTGAGCTGGACCTGGCTACTATTGCCTGCTTCTTCGAGCTCCAAGAGATGCAATTTGCACCAAGGAAAACACAAAAACCACTAGTGCTCCTGCGAGTTGTTGGGCACCCTGCCCAATCCGCATCACTATAGGCATATAAAGTGACGGGACTCCGAGCAAGATAGTGCAGGCCATGGGATGCAGTGCTCTTGACAAACCGGAGGATCCTTTTCACATCCTTAAAGTTGCCAACAGTAGGACTAGAAAGTGTTGACAGACACGATTTACAGCATGTTGTATGTCTGGTCTTGTAAAAGTAAGGTACTGTAACGCACCAACTATACTCCTGTAAGTAAAGGCATCAAATGGATCTTCATCTGAGGGTTGGACCGAAGATTTAAGTGCCATAGGAGTTGAAATAGTAGAGCTATCTAGCATATGTGTCATGTCCAAAACAGAGTGAGCATACTTCAGTTGTGTCAGAAAGATACCTGCTGTAGTGGTTTTAACCTCAATTCCCAGAAAAAAACTTGAGAGATCCAAGATCCTTGAGAGCAAATTCTTGGCCTAACTTAAGTATCAAATCTGTGATAAAAGTAGGACTGTTCCCTGTGACAATGATATCATCTACATAGATGAGTAGAACAACGGTAATGCCTTTAGTGCCGAAAACAAACATGGAAGAGTCAGACCTGCTGCAACAAAAGTTAATCTGCATTAGGTACTGTGATAGCCTGTCAAACCAAGCTCTAGGAGCTTGCTTTAACCCATAGAGAGACCTCTGTAACAAGCAAACATGATCAGGTTTTCTGTCATCCTTGAAACCAGGGGGCTGTTCCATGTACACCACCTCTTTGAGATGTCCATGCAAGAAGGCATTTTTGACATCTAGTTGCCTCATAATCCATCCACAAGATACAGCTAATGAAAACACTAGTCTGATTGTTGTGGGCTTAATAACCTCTTGGTAATCTACCCCTGGTTGCTATGTGTAACCTTGAGCTACTAACCGTGCCTTGTACCTCTCAAGGCTTCCATCTTCCTTAGTTTTTACCTTATAAACCCATCTTGAGCCAATAATGTTCCCATGTGAAGGTCTAGGGACTAATGTCCATGTGTGATTTTGTGCCAAAGCATCTAGTTCCTCCATCATTACCTGAACCCATTCTGGTTGTTTGAGGGCTGTCTTAAGAGACTTAGGTTCAGGACTGATGATAGCTTCTGTTGTATGCATAGCATAGTCACTGAGATAGGAGGGTGGCCTTCTATCTCTAATAGGCCTAAGAGGTGGTGAATCACTCTATACTTCTGGTGTCTCAGGGTGTTCTTCTACTACTTCTTGTGTTGATTGATCACCCTAATCATCCAATTCCTGTTCATTAGGTTCCTCTGCTTCATGTTCTGTGTGTGCTTCATCACTAGTGTCTGTGGTTACTGGAGTTATTGTGGTTAATTCAGTAACATCTGAACAGCAAGTTGAGGGGACTCTCTCTGATGGATCAATCTGAGGTGAATCTGTAGGCTTTTCTGTAGTAAGCCATTCATCAGCAGTAGGATATTCAAGGTATTCAGTTTCTGTGTGTGGTACCTGTATTGATGAAGGTTGAAAGGGAACACTCCTTCATCAAACACTACATGCCTTGAGATATACACTCTTTTTGTTTTTGGATCAAGGCATCTATAACCCTTATGAGAGGGGCTATACCCCAGGAAGACACATGGAACACTCCTTTTTGCAAATTTAGACTGTCCATGGTGCCTAAGAGTTGGAAAGCACTGGCACCCAAAAGTTCTAAGTCCACTGTAATCCGGATCCCTGTTAAACAGATGGAAATAGGGTGTTGTACCCTTAAGGACTGAGGAAGGTAGTCTGTTTATCAAATAGACTGCAGTCAGAAAGGATTCAACCCATAAGTGCTGGGGTACATGGGCATGAAACATCAAGGTGAGTCCTGTCTCCACCACATGCCTATGCTTTCTCTCAGCCACTCCATTCTGCTCTGGAGTGTGAGGACATGAGATCTGCAAACTGATGCCACATTCTGCCAAGTGATTGAGGAATGGATTTGACTTAAACTCACCACCTCCATCACACTGAAACACCTTAATTTTCGGTTTAATTGATTTTCTACCAATTTCTGAAACCTTAGGAAGCAATCATAGAAATCAGATTTTTTTCTTGAGTGGATACAACCAAGAAAACCATGAAAAGTTATCAACAAACACCACATAGTACTGATAACCCTGATTAGAAGCAATAGGGGTTGGACCCCACAAATCACAGTGTATTGTTTGCAAAGGAAACAAAGATCTTTTATTACTTTTATCAAAAGGTAACTTACAACTTTTTCCCATTTGGCAACTAACACAAATGGTGGGTTTAGACAACCAACTATTAACATCAATAAGGGCCTTATTATTCAAAACAGATAAAGTCTTAACATTAGGATGCCCCAACCTCTGATGCTAGACTGATGCTGCTGCCTTTCCTGCCCTTACTGCAACCAGGGCCTCATTTATTCCTTCATCTACTGCATATAGCTTCCCTTTTCTATGTCCTTGTGCCACTATCCTCTGTCCTTGATCCTTTATAACAAAGCCATCATTAGTAAATTCAAAGGTACACTGATTATCTGATGTATATTTGCCAACAGATATCGATTTTTTGTTAAGGAAGGCACTACTAAAACATCTTTTAAATTCAGGTTACCAACATAAGCTTGTCCTGTATGAGTGATATCCAAAGGCTGTCCATTCCCTACATATATTTTATCATTCCCATTATACTGTGATTTTGAATGCAACTTACCTTCATCGTTGGTCATGTGGCTTGTCCCTCTGAGATCTGCATTGCAGCCAATGCCTTAGGGACTTCTTCAGACTGGTATGCATAATCAAACCTGTACCAGCAGTCCAGGGCTGTGTGATTCATTCTACCACAGATCTGACAGACCGGTCTAGAGTCAGCATTTGTGGTAGCTCTTGACTGAGTGTCAGGTTTTGACTCCGTTCCTTTCACCTGTGCTTGTTGTTGCTGATTATTATTTCCTCCACGTCCAGCAGGTGCAAATCCACGACCTTGAGAGTTGAAGGGTGCTCTACCACCTTCTCTCCTTCCTCTGCCTCTTCCTCTTTGAGAAAAGAAGGCCTGATTTTGGTTCAGCACTTCAGCTTGTTGTGCTTTCATTGTCTGTTCATATCCTTGCAGTGACATAACCAGTTGATTGAATGAAGGATAGGGTGGCTTTGTGAGCATAGCAGTTCGGAAATTCATGTATTCATTCCCAAGACCATGGGAGAATTGAAAAACCTTGTCTAAGTCTGACATAGGTTTCTTGATTGCAGCCAGATTGTCACAGATGGACTTAAAATCCCTCGGATATTCCTCAATTGACTTTGATCCCTTTTTCAGATTCATGAGCATGTTTTTCAGATTGCCTTCTTTCTCCACTGTGTGGGGCAGCAACTGTTGATCCAGTGTTGTCCAGATCTGATAAGCTGTTTCATCTTCTTCGTACACCATGCTGATGATCTCCTCCTTCATGGTCCCTAAAAGCCAAGAAACGAGTAGACCATCATTGACTTGCCAGTTATGGAATTCTGGGTTGTCTAACTCCTCTCTGTCCTCTTCATCTCCTTCTTTTTGTATCTTTTCATCAGGTTTAGCCTCTGATGTAATATGGTGATGTATACCAAGACTTTTGATCAGAGGCACAACTTGAGATCTCCATAGAAGGTAGTTTGTGAGGTTTAAACGAATAGAGATCAAGCTCGAACATTGGTGAAATTGTTGAATCGTTAAAACTGATTCTTTGGCCATGTTTGGTTGAGAAAAAGTTGAAATCGATTCAAAGCTCTGATACCATAAAGAAATTAAAAAAACCCAAGAGTGAAATATGATTTTTTATTGCTACCCAACTCTGATTACAATGCTTGCATTTATAGCTGAAATAAACTAAATAAAAGATAAATGCTAAATAATCCTAATTTTGGGATAATTCAAAAACCCTAATTTTCTGCTTTTATCCAAACGAACGCAGCACAAGGAAGAGTCCTAATCCTGCTCCAAGAAGGAAGAGTCCTAATCCTGCTCCAAGATGTTCGAGTCCGGAATTGCTATGCTTCTGGTAATCGCTTTATCCTTATCTCCTTTTGCATAATTTGAATTTGAATTTGAGTTGTCTTTATCAGGTGTGATTCGTATTGGGAAAATTGGTTAGGTAGGGGAATAATAGCAAAAGAGAAAGAAATAAAATTCATTTCAATTTTCAATCTTACAAAATTGTACAGAAAAAAAACGGTAGGGTAGTTTAATAATAATGTCAAGATAGGCTAAGAATCCAAACCTAACATCTTTTAAAACAAAACACATGCATATGCATGTTAGTTGTCGATGCATGCATATTCAATTTGATCTTTTAATTAAATAATTTATTATTTGATACATTTCAAGATACACATGTTGATGATGAAAGATTTAATATTCAATGACATGTATAGGTGTTAACGAACTGAGCTGACATTTAATATTTTTGTTTATTTAATAGGCAAATGAGTTTTACAAACGAAATGTTAATTTGTTCATGAATGACTCCGTTTGTTAACAACTCTTACGACACATGACACGTTAATGCTTGTTTTTTTTTAACAATTTTTCAATGAAATTTGTATCATTAAGACCAAAGATGAATACAAGGCAAAAACATTTTCAAAGCCACAACCCCAAGAACATCAACCTAATGTTAATAGAATCTACGTTGAAATTGTAAACCTTTTATTTGTACAAGTATATTTCCTTATATTCTAAATTTCGCCCTCATTTTGAAATAATTGATGGAGAAATAAATTTGACAAGAAAAAAAAACCTCTGATTGTTCATGTTGAGTAAGAGAGCATTTAGGGTTAGTCTCAATGGCCCTATCACCACCACCACCACCACCGATCTCACTGTCTCTTCGGCGCTCGCACCCATCAGTATACTCACCACTCATTACTACTTACTTACCCGACCTATTACAACCCACATTATCATGCACCATCCATCCCACAAGCCACCCCACCCCACCCCACCTCATTAGCCGTTGTCACCGCCAACCTCATCATCTATCGCAACAATCCACTATCACCTTTCAAAACCACCTACTACATCCACTACACCGGCACTCGTCCCATTACCACCTATCCCACATCCCCCCACGTCATCACCACTCACGATCACACCCACTACCACCCTCACATTAACCCCACTACCTATTGTTGTCACCCCTCATCCTTCCACCATCACCCGCCGATGTAATCACCCACTCTCACCTCACACCCCGCCGCCATCACCCAATCTCCCTCCTCACACTCCGCCACTATCCACCCCGTAACCCTACCATAACAAGCTATACAACCTGCCCGTCAGCCTGAACTCCGTCACCACCCACCCCACCACCTTTTATTGCGCCACCAACCTTCCCACCATCCTTAATTGCCATCACTGCCCATCCACCGTAGCCCGCCACCCACACTACTATAACAAATTATCTTCCACCACCACCACTTCCGCCATCTTCCACAAGACTCCATCATCATTCACTCTGTCACCTATATCATCTCACGTAAAATCTCATCTATTTTTATTCTATCACATGTCAAACATATAAATGCAATCGTTGCATTCCATTTCTACCGATAAAACCATCATTACAATCAAATTAAACATTTTATCATAGCTTGAAAGGAAAAGGGAATCATTAAATTAAAGATGCTCTTCAGGAAAAGTTTATTTAAGCTTGAAATGTCAGCAAGGAATCAATCCATCATCATCATTATCACATAAAAAGCCATAACAATCATACATAAAATGACAGTCATGTCCTTCCAAGAATGGCAAAAAAACAAAAGCACATAAATAAAACATGTAAAAATAACACAACACGCAATAACAAATGAAAAATAATACTTCATAAAATTATATTCACAAAAAGGAAATTCATTCATTACAGAGATGACTAAAGACCAACTAACCACTACTAGTAATACTTAATAATTCATTTTTGTACAACTTGCTTCTTCAAACTTCTCAAAAGGGACCACTCCAAAATGGCCAAAAACAAATTTAATACATTAATTAAAAACTTCCCCCTCTCTCTTCTAAGTGCTCATATTTACATCACTAAAAAGAGATACAATAATCTCATTCTCTTCTCATATTACTAAATCAAGGACATAGTTAATGACAAGAAACTCATCTTAGTTACAAGAAACAAGACACCATAGATTTTATACTTACATACACTTTAGAACATATTTACACTAGGCCAAAAGACACTTTCTCACACTTTTCCTCAATTTGTGATGGTGATTAAAATGCCCCCAAAACTTCCTCTTCAATCTCTGCTAATCGTATGCGAAATTTGAATACTTCATCTACTATTTTGATGGGATTAAGGTTGAATTTGATGGGATTAAGGTATCAAGAATCAAGAATCTTTAAGCCAATGCAGGGATGCTGCAATTACCACCATCCCTATCAAGGCAATCAAATCCCTCAACTCTCACAGCTGGGTTGTTACCGAAATTAGACCGAACGCAACCACCGCTCTTCCTGGTGGATGAGTTTGGGGATGCAGAAGACAAACCAGAGGGAATTGGAATCGCTCGTGGGGATATCGGGGTGACCCTTTCATCCCGGAATCGAGCATCTTGAATTAGCGGGTTAGATACTCTGCTCGGAGGTGACCCACAAAAAAATGGGGGAGACGACGCTACATTTGTACATGTTTGATCTGCACCATAACCACCCTGCAAGAATATAACCAAACCAAACATAAATGCTACTGGTATATCCATCAAAAAATAGAAAACATCATCACATTAAACACATACCACACCCAAACTTACTGATGCACCACAATGAATCGACCTTCGAATTCATCAACCTTCCGAAAGTTGAATCTTTGAGTCCAGAATCGAATCGACTTGCGGGAAGTCAAATCTTGACTCAAGATTCAGCTTCCCAAAGGACGATTCGGTGTGGTGCAACGTAAAATCTGGTGCATGTTTAAAATCTAAAGGGTTCCTTTTGCTTATTAACATTCTCATACAGCCAAAATAACAATAAAGGGCCTGAATTAAAACTAAAAATTATACCTTTGATACAATGAGATCAAGAAGTTCAGCTCCAGCCTTAGCATCAACTTCCTGTTGATAACTGTAGCATCCCACAAAATAAAATTCAGATTAATTGCAATTTTCAAACTAAATTAAAGAAATAAAGGAGAAACTGATGAAGAAATTCACCTAAAATGGCGTCGAAGGGGCCGGATGGGTTCAATTGAAGCAGGGTTGATGAGGCCAAGTCTTCTAGGCTTAGGACAAACAACACAGCTTTTCATCTCCTCACAAGAAGCAATCTGTTTCATTTTTTCTTTTTGTAACTTAAATGTCTAAATATTATATCTATATGAACAAAACCTCACCTGCAAAAAGATCCCAACTTGAAATAAGAACACTTTTAAGACCAAGAACATAGATTGAAAAACCAACAAATGGAAACACATAGATATTAAGATTTCAAATCTGAGATGAATTTGTTAAAGATATTATTTATTTGCAAATGGATTCAGATCTGGTCAGAATAAGATTAAATAAAACAAAGCTGAATATTGGCCGGTCGAAATGGCTTGACTTTATCATAAAAACAAAAGGGTAGAGATATTATAGGTCAAGTAAATCATGATTAAGCAACAAATTCAGAATAAAACAACCAGATCCGATTAAAATTCTTATACTACAAAAACGTCAATTAAACAAATTCCCTTAAGAAATTCAGTCAATTAAGCCATCAACTTCAAACAGACATTTCAACAAACACCCCAACTACAGCTAATTAAAAATAATCACCTTCAAATTACCCCAGCTACAACTCAACATCAAAACAAAAACCCAAGTTTCAAAATCAATCAAAGTTCATCAACTTTGCTACCCCAAGTGAATTCCAGCTAAAAAGAAACAATCTTTACAACAAAATCCTTTAAAGAAGAGTCAAAAATAAAAAGCTGAAGCTGAGGAATCCCATGGAACCGCAGCTAAACTCAACATCAAAACAAAAACCCAAGTTTCAAAATCAATCAAAGTTCATTAATTTGCTACCCCAAGTGATTTCCAGCTAAAAATAAACAATCTTTACAACACAATCCTTAAAAGAAGAACCAAAAACAAAAAGCTGATGCTGAGGAATCACTTTGTACAACAATTAAAGAGCTGGAAAAAACAACAGATCTGAAAAAAAAATGAAATCAGGATTTGGAGATGTACCTGAAGAAAAAAGAAGAAGAAGCTATACAGAACTGCAAAAAAGGTATTTCATTCCCTCCTCTCTAAAAATACAAAGAAGAACTAGGACAAAGTGGAATCGAAAAGGTTAGTGTAGGACAAAGAGAGAGGAAGGGTTACAGAAGGGGCAGTGTATCACATTTATACACATGGAGGATGATGAAAAGATGCAAAGGACTGTTGAAGAAAAATTAATAAATTATTTAAAGAAAATATATAAAAGAAATTTTGGTTGGAAAAGGTCATGTGGGTGTGGGGAGACAAGTACTGCTGACGCCTGCTTATAATATTCTGAGCTATTTGTGATATTTTAATGTTGGAATTTTATTGCAAAGAGGTCCTTCTAGTTGAAAATATTTACAAAATATCCACATCAATTTGCATCTTCTGCAATTGGATGCTTTGTGCTTCATTATCCACAGCAAAACATTAGATAGGAATTGGAAGGTGCATGCATGAGGAGCATTATCCATAATTTATAATTAGAAAGAATATTTGGAGCATAAATGAAGAAAAAGGACAACAATTATGGGGTTAGTGTAATGTCCCACATAGTAAAAATAGTAGAATGATCATCCCATATAAGTGTGACACATAAAGATCTTGTCAACTCGGGTTAGCCCTTTTAGACCAAACGAGGACGGCGGTGCTTAACGGTTGACCGGACCATTTATTATGACTCATTTAGTCTTCTGCGGCCCGGGGTGCAGGGCGTTACGAAATGGTATTCGAGCCAACTATCGAACGGAACTATGCGTTGCACCGTACGAAGAAGACGGTGTAAGGATAGCCTCTAGTTACCTCTGGTAGGGACGATCCGGGAACAGTCTCGGCCGTCCTGGCGAGGACGCTAGTCCCTTATAGGGGGGGGGGAGAATGTAATGTCTCATAGGAAAAATAGTAGAATGATCACCCCCATATAATGTGAGACATAAATGTCTTGTCAACTCGGGTTAGCCCTTTTAGACCAAGCAATGACGGCGGTCTAAGCAGTTGACCGGACCATTTATGACTCATTTAGCGCTACCAGGCCTGGGGTCCGGGCGTTACATTTAGAAAGTGAGTTAATACGTGTCAGAGAAATTAAGTTCGTTAATGCGTGTCTGTTTACGTGATATATTTATGTCTTCGGGTGTGAGCGTTTTCATGTAAAGCCATTCCGGTAACGGAAACTTGATAAAACTTGTTGACGATACAGGGTTTCACTCCCTCCACGTGTCATCTATCGGTTGGTCATCACACTATAAATAACGTCAGTATATTCATGTCGATGCCCAGGCTCGAGGCCAAGGCCATCTCGCAAACGCCAGGCTACGATGATCGACTATCGACTACCGAGCGGTGTAGGACCTTCGGTCCCACACCGGCTAGCAATGTAGGACGGTGAGTCCCGAGTCGATCACCACAGTCGACATCGAGGACGAGTCCGCATCAGCGTACTAAGCCCATTAATAGCGGTAGCTTGGGCAAGGGTCAAGGCCCATTTAAGGGTAAAGGTGACAATAACACAAGCCGACTTAACCTTAGGGTTTAGGCAAGTATTGTCATTATAAATACCCCCTATCCAGGAACTACGTAAGGCTTGATTCCTGGAACCTAACAGGATACGTAGGCAATCCAAGATATAGTCTTGGACTCAGCCGCATACATAAAATCCATCCCCTCATTCCTTCGGCATTAGGGTTCTTGTGTGTTCATCAGATTAAATTAGGGCTCACATCATTAAGGTGACATAATTTGTCATCGTCATTGGCGCTAGAAGGAGGGCCTTCTATTGATCGAATACTCAAGAACACGATGCCTCCCAAGAAAACGGCATCCAAAACCACATCCAAAGCAGTCGATCAAGGCTCCCAGGTGAACGAGCCAATCGACCCTGATATGCAAGGAGAAGAGGATCCGGCATTGGATCTGGTTCAGCATGATCCTCAGCAAAAACAAGGGGAAAAAGATCAAGCTTTGAATCCTGTCCAGGAAACCCACCAACCAGAAAAGCAAGCTCTTGCTCCAGAATATCGGACGCTTGCGGATCAGTTGGCAAGGGCGGACTTGGAGGTAATGTCCAGGATAATCGCCGAGGCAGTTACGGCGCGCAGGAAAGCAGACGCCGCCCAGAAAGAAGCTATGGCGGAAGGCGGCCAGAAAGAAGTTGTAGACAAACCTAAATAGACTCCTGAGGAAGAAATAAGCGCATCATCTAGCTCGGTGGAAAGGAAGAGACGCGAGATCCACCAAAAACACCAGAGAGGGAATGATGACAGCGCCAGGGAGGAGTTGAATGCAATTTTGGGAAAGAGTCAGGTGTCGCTGTGGCTCGAATCTCCCTTCACGAAGGAGATCGAGAGCTTTCCTAAACCCAGGGGTTTAAGATACCAAAGATAGAACCTTATGATGGCACCACCGACCCGGAAGACCATCTCCACAGGTATCTGTCTCAAATGAGGTTGGATGGGGCACCCGATGCAATGCGCTGTCGGGCATTCGAGACGCTACTCGTAGGTCGAGCAAGAGAATGGTTCACGAAGCTACGACCAGGGTCGATCTCCAGTTTTGCCATGCTCGCTCGAAAGTTCCGAGATGCGTTTATAGTCAACAAGAAGTTTCATCTAAGTGCCACGCACCTCATGAACGTGAGGCAGCAAAGAGATGAGACGGTGATGGAATATTTGAAGAGGTTTAATCTCGAGGCCATGCAGGTCAAGGACGCGGATGACCGACTTCTGATCACATCGTTCGTATGGGGGCTGCGTAATACTAAGTTATGCATGAAGTTGAGCAGAGATGTCCCCCATACCATGGACGAATGTGTCAATATAGTGCATAGATTCTGTCAAGGGGAGGAGGCAGTGCGGCGGCACACCCAATCCGACTGGATGGAATCCAAGAAAGACACCCGAGGTCCGAACAGGAACCAGTCCAAGAGGCAGGATGTCGAGAGTAAGCCATCAGTTTGGGACCGTATCGACACGTCCACCTCAGACCGTGGGGGCAAGAAGGGACCCTCACGTGATAAGGACTTTATCCCACTCAATCGACCTCGATCTGAGGTGTTGTCGATTATGCTTTCAAAGAACTTGGCGAGGAAACCACCACCATTAAAGAAGCCTCGAGAAAAGAGGAACGCAAGCAAATACTGTGATTTTCACGAGGACATTGGTCATACAACTGAGGATTGTATCGACCTGAAGAGAGATATCGACGTCTGCATTCAGGAAGGAAAGCTAGACGAATTTGTTGACAAATCTCGATGTGATGGGCCCAGGGGGCGTGGAGAATTCAAGAGGAAAAACTCCGATCAAGACAGGAACCGAGGTCGAGATGTCCAGAGACGAAGGGATCGGTCACCTCAGAGGAATCGATCCCCGGGTCGAGAAGGAAACAACGAGAGAAAATTTTGGTCGAGATAGGTATGAAGATAATCGACCGATTAACTATGTCAACACAATCTTTGGTCCCGGTGAGAGTGATAAAGACCAGACCAGCGAAGAGCCAGCTTGTAGCTCGAGAGAGCGCAAACAGCTTAGGTTCACGACAGAAGTCGGATACGGCCCTCGAGATGATATCCCCAAGTCGAGGAGTCATAGCGAAGGGTTAGTTATTGAAGCAGTTATTAGCCGAGCCCGTGTTTCGAGAGTCTGCATCGATAACGGGAGTGCAGTGAACATCATATATCACTCGGCGTTTCAAGCGATGAAGTTGAAAGAGAAGGATCTAGCCCCCATAGCGTCTCCCCGTTCGGATTTACGGGGCAAGCGATCCCATCCCGTGGGATCGATAAAATTACTCACGACGGTTGGTGATGGCGAAAAAGGAAGGACACTTGAATTAAGTTATGTGGTGGTCAAGGCTCCTTCGCTTATAATGTTATCCTAGGACGACTGCGCTCTTCGACTGCGTGCTATCATATCGACTTTTCATAATAGTATGAAGTTTCCCACTAGAACGGTTCCCACGAAGTAAAAGGAGACGTTGAAGTCGCTCGGAGTTGTAACTCGTTGTCATGAATGGGAAGATGGCGGTTCAACAAGTTTTAGTCGAGGAATTGATTCCGAGAGGAAGAAGAGGAGAAGAGTTGGGTCTCCAAAGTGATGCGATCGAAAACGTCCGACTGCGGGAAGGAGAGGACGATCGGTGTGTGCAAGTCGGAATTTGGATCCCGAGAGAAAAAAAACGGTGCTAGTTGAGCTCTTAATCGAGTTCGAGACATCTTTGCTCGGAAAGCCACCGACATGCCGGGCGTCCACCGACATCGCGGTTCATAAGCTAGAAATTGACCGGGCTAAAAAGCCGGTCAAACGAGAAGAAGAGAAGTTTTGCGTCGGATCGACTTGAGGCCATCGAGTTGGAGGTCGGCAAGCTACTAGCGACCAAGATAGTAAAAGAGGTATTATACCCGGAATGGTTAGCTAACCCGGTTTTGGTCAAGAAGCTTTGATGGTAGTTGGCGCATGTGTGTGGACTTTACGATTTGAACAAAGCATGCCCAAAAGACTCGTATCCGCCGCCCAAAATCGACGGGTTAGTAGATTCAACCATTGATTTTGAAGTTTTTGGTTTTTTAGATGCATATAAAGGATACCATCAGATCTTAATGGATCCTCGAGATGCGGAAAAAACGGCGTTTATCACGAGAATTCGGCACCTTCGCTATGTGACCATGCCATTCGGACTAAAGAATGCTTTGGGGCAACATATCAGAGGGCAGTCAACAAGATATTTGCAAGACAGATTGGTAGATGTATGGAAGTTTATGTAGACGACTTGCTCATCAAGAGTCGATCTATAAGACAATACCTGGTCGATGCTCGAGAGGTTTTTGAGGTGTTGAGAGAAACACAGATGAGGCTAAACCCGAAGAAGTGTACTTTTGGAGTCAGGTCGGGTAAATTCTTGGGTTACATGATTTCGAAGGACGGGATTCGAGCTAACCCTGATAAAATTGATACACTGAAGAATATGCCCGCACCACGAAGTATCAAAGAAGTACAAAGGCTCACGGGTCGAATGGCAGCCCTCAACAGATTTCTATCGAGATCCGCACAGCGTGCACTTCCATTTTTCAAGATACTCCGAAAGGCCAGTCCTTTTCATTGGGATGATGAATGTCAGACAGCCTTTGAAGAGTTGAAGACTTATTTATCAGAGTTACCTACCTTAACTTCACCTCGAGACGGGGAAAGATTGTTAGTTTATCTGGCAGTATGCGATGAGGCAGTGAGTGCGGTCCTGGTTCGAGAAGGGGTACATGGCCAAGTGCCAATCTACTTTGTCGACAAGGCTTTACATGGCCCCGAGGTCCGATATTCGCCAGCCGAGAAGTTGGCATTATGTCTTGTACATGCCTCGAGAAAGTTGAGGCCCTATTTTCAAGCCCATCCCATTGTGGTAGTCACTGACCAACCACTAAAACAAATATTGGCAAAACCCGACACCTCAGGTCGATTGGCAAAATGGGTAATAGAAATGGCCCAGTATGATATCGAGTTCGTCCCTTGGACTGCGATAAAAGCACAGGCCTTGGCGGACTTTCTAGCTGAAGGGATCTCCGTCCAACTCGATCAAGAAAAGCAAAGGCCAGAGGAAAAATGGACTCTTCAAGTCGATGGAGCATCGAGTAAGGAGGGGGCAGGAGCAGGGCTCCTTCTGGTAAGCCCGAAAGGCGAGGAATTTCCGTACGCTCTTCGATTCGACTTCAAAGCAACGAACAACGAGGCCGAGTATGAGGCTATGATCACTGGCTTAAAGCTCGCTTTGAGGCTGGGTGTCGAAGATTTGTCTGTTTACAGTGACTCGCAGTTAGTGGTCAACCATGTGAAAGGGGAGTATGAGGCTAAGGAAGAAACCATGAAGAATTACTTAGCAGTCGTCCAGAGCCTCATACCAAAATTCAAAACGGTTCGATTCGAGCAGGTTCCCCGAAGTCAAAACAAGAGAGCCGATGCGCTCTCCAAGCTGGCTTCAAACTTCATGTCGAGTAAGAAGGTTCTAGTCGAGTTATTGACCGACAGGAGTTACATCGAGACAGAGGCCCAGCCGATTACTCGGCGGGCCACGTGGATGGACTCGATCGCTCTTTATCTCAAAGACGGAATACTACCAGCTGATAAAGTACAATCTAGAAAAGTTCGACTCCCAGTCCACTCGATATGCGTTCTTCGACGACATCCTCTATCGGAAATCTTTTGTAAATCCATGGTTAAGATGCGTATACGGCGAAGGCGAATATCTCTTGGAGGAAATTCATAGAGGAGTATGTGGAAACCATTTGCGGAGCTAGAATGTTGGCTCGAAAATGCAAGTTAGGCCGGGTATTTTTGGCCGTCGATGCAACGAGATGCGAATAATCTTGTCCAGAAATGCAACGCTTGTCAAATTCATGATAATATCTCTCATCAACAAGCGCAAGACATGAATGTCATCTCGTCAGCATGGCCTTTCGACCAGTGGGGAGTCGACATTGTAGGACCTTTACCTCGAGCTCCGGGAAATCTCAGATTCGTGGTCGTTGCGGTGGACTACTTCACAAAGTGGGTAGAAGCTAAGGCTTTGCCCGACATCCGAGCTGCAACCATTAAAAAATTCTTGTGGGTCGACATCCTCTGCAGGTACGGAATCCCGAAAGCTCTAATCTCGGATAATGGTACCCAGTTCGAGGATCGAAAAATTAGAGAATGGTGCAGCGAGTATCAAATCGACCAGCGATTCACCTCAGTGGCTCACCCCCAGGCAAACGGTCAAGTCGAACAGACAAACCGACAGATCAAGCTGGGGTTAAAGAAGAGATTAGAGGCAGAAGGTCGAGATTGGGCAATTCGGCTTCCGAGCATCCTATGGTCATATAGGACGCTCTCTAATTCATCAACGGAGAAACTCCTTTCTCTTTAGTATATGGGTGTGAAGCGGTGATTCCCGCCGAGATCGGAGTTCCCTCTCCTCGAGTTCGGCCTACAATGTAAAGACAAATGATCCCGAACTCCGACAAGAAAGGGACAATGTCGAAGAACGAAGGGAGATAGCCTCGGCCCGGGATGGCAAGGTATAAGCAAAAGATCTCTCGGTACTACAACTCGAGAGTAAGGCACAGGTACTTCAAGGTTGGCGATCTGGTTCTAAGGAAAAATGAAGCAAGTCGACAGGAAGCAGTCGGGAAATTAGCCCCGAATTGGGAAGGACCTTATCAGATCCTGAAGGTCCACCCCAAAGGGTCTTATCAACTTGGTCGGGCAGATGGAACTACTGTTCCTCGACATTGGCATGCCAACAATCTGAGGAAGTATTATATTTGAGATAAGCTTTACTTTAATGAACCTGTTTACCTTTCAATTCTGAATCTTGTAACAAGTCCATGAGACAATTTTATGAGTATTCTATTAAATTTCTATCTTTTCGAGATGCTTTCGTGTTTGTTAGGATTTATAGCCAAAACGATACAAGTCCAATGTGACGAGAAAAGCTAAAGGCAAAACAATCGAATACAAGTAGAGAAATCCGCGAGTCGGACATCTCGATAAAGCCAAAGCAAAGTTAGCCTAATGGGCGACGAATGCAAAGGCATAGAGACGGTTCGCGGGGTCGGGCCAAAGGTCCAAGCTAAGAGCCGAACGAGCCCGAGGGCAAACAAGGCTAAAGCAAAGGACGGTTCGCATAGTCGGGCCACCTGTCCCGATCGAAAGCCGAATGAGCCCGAGTGGCGAAAAGGCTGGACAAAGGACGGTTCGCATAGTCGGGCCACCGTTCCGGTCGAAGGTCGAAAAAGCATTTAGAGGCAAAAAAGACCTAAAACCGAGGGACGAGTTCATATTAAAATGCTCGGCCTAAAGGTCAAATAAGCCCAAGGGACAAAAGACTACGGCAAGCAAGTCGATCTCAAGTGCAATAAGAACCAAAGGTTCATAATACACTTGGGGGCAACACAATATTAATAAAACGAATAGCGAGTAGCGAGCGAGCGGAGCCGGGAGCTCGACAAGCGAAAGACTATGAAACACTAAGACAAGCAAAGCAAAAATCACAAGAAAGAGAAATCAAATCTCAAAAGCAGATCAAAATTCAAAATAAAGTTATCACAAAAACAAGGCCAGGTCGAAAAAACCAGCCAAAGTTAAAATAAATGTCATTACAAATCAGAAGTTTGAATAGCAAAAGAAGATATAAAAAACATCAAGATCGGGGGTCGGCATCCGAAGTCGGCTCAGTTGTGGCAGGGGTCGGATCAGTAGCGGTCGGATCGGCGGTCGGGGCGGACGAGGGAGGAGCATACTTTATAGCCAAGGACTCTCCCCGGCGAAACTCCTCAAAGTGCGATCGTACGGCTTCTCCGAGTCGGGATTGTAGAACATAGGCGTCGGAGAGTCGACATATCGAAGCTCGGAACGGCCTCCTTCACCGATCCACGGCCGGGGTATATCCACCCATCATTGAAGCCCGCGCTGATCACTTCTAGATCATCTTCAAGGTTGGAGGACTTGCGATACTCCATAATGGCCTCGGTCCTAGCCTCTTCGACTGCGCGCGCTGCGCTCGATATAATTCGGCCCGTAGCGCATCTCGATCTTGGCGAGCCTTCCTTGCTTCATCGTCCGTAGCTTTTTGACACCGCCGCAACCTCTCGTAGTCCCGAGCCGGCCTTGAGCGACTCTCTCTACCGATCCTGTCTTTCATCTCGGAGTCGATCCGGCTCCTTCTCGGTAGTGGCCGGCTTTGCCTCGGCGGCCGCCAACCTATTTTGCGGCCTCTCGAGCTCGGCAACCGACTCTTGCTTCAACTCCTTATATTGTTTCTCCACGGCGAAAGAGCGGCGTCTTTTGCAATGATGTCTTGGAGTAACCTCCCATTCACCTTCTTGATCTCGTTCGCCGACTCTCCCGTTTTGGCTAGCCGACGAGCGACCTCTCGACCAACAAGAGTATGCTTTGCAAGATAGAAGAACGAGTTAATAAACAAACGGGGCACGAGCCTCGAAGAAAGCGAATATAAAAAGAAGGATCGACTTACGAGGCGATTCAGCTTTCGTAGGACATAGGACAAGTCTTTGTCATCCACACCGGTATAATCATCAAAGACCCAGTCAACACCGGTTGCTGTCTCGGCAGATGTCTCAGCAACCTTCTTCCTCTTCGCTTCTCGAAGCTGCTCCTTCACCACCTCGGCAACAGAAGGTCTTTTCTTTGTTTGCCCCGCCGGCTCTTCAACATTAGCCTCAACGTTCGAGGTCAGATCGATAGGTTCCTCTTCGTCTTCATCTCGAAGAGAGCCATATCGGACGGTTAACTCGCCGGTGGTCGAGGGCACCTCGGTCGTTCCAGCTCCGGCAGACGATCCGATCGCAGCAAGGATGGTTCTAGGTGGAGCGACGCCCGCCTCTCGAGAGGAAGAAGGCACGGCGATCTCGGCCACCGGCAAGTCGGCGGCGGCCGACCCCCGAGAGATGGGGCGGCTACGACCGTCGACTCGGGAATGCGGCGAGGGTTGGTAACCTTGGAGAATTTGCCCACCGCAATACGAGAAAAAGACAGGTCGGTTTGGACCAACAAACAACAAGTTATCGACATAAAGAACTACTATTGTGTAAAAACAAGCAAGCAAGTAAACATCCTACGATTCTCGTGATCAGGAACGTTCAAGCCTACGTACGGCACGGGCCCAGCTTCCTCTAAGCGAGCCAGGTGATACAGGAGACTCAGGTCTCGAGTACACACCTCGAAGTTGTGTCCACTCAAGAGTCGAGCCTCGTGAGGAGCTGGTGCCTTCCCAAGCTTATCTTGCTTCCCCTCTCTCGACCTCCATTGACCGATATACGGGTTGTCCAAACCATGACGGAGAAAAAAGAATCGAGGCTTCCACTCCCCGTGAGAAGAAGGCCCCTTGGTTATGAACTCATGGCGATTAGCTCTCCTCTGGAAGGAATACCATAGTTTGTCGGGTGTGGCAGCAATCTTGTAGTAATATCGAATTACGGGCACTGAAAAACAGACCTGAGCCACTCGACACGCTATGATAAAACCCATCGAGTTCGACACCGTTCGGGGCAAGCCGGGAGACGCTAATCTCGTAGTGGTGAAGGATGGCCGAACGGGCCGGGCGAGTGGAAACCTCAATCCACTCGCTAGTTGGTTCTCGTAAACCGCACGAAATCCTTCGGGGGCTCGTCGGCAAATATATGATTACCGGATGGAAGTCGAGCTTCGAGTGGGGGCTTGATATCATATTTTTGACGATTTTAACGGTTTCCTCGGGAGAAAGTGCACCGAGACATCCCTTAGCGCCCTTTCCATCCATCCTTGTTACTAGTTTTTTGGGTGGTTGGGGACGGGGAGGAGGGGAAGGCGAAGGCTCGCCGGACTCTTGCCGGAGAAGATTATCGGCAGTAGCAGGTGCCTGAGAGCGGCTATGAACGGGCGTTTCACTACCCCTATCTGATTCAGTCGCACTACTACTACTTGACATAGATAAATCAAACAAAGATGAACAACACTAAGATAAAAGACAAGATCTTACTTGGTGTTTTGTAGTTTGGAGAATAAGGTGAAGAAAATAGCAAGCAGGTTGCAGCAGCGTCTGGTTTCTCTCTTTTTATATATGAAAGCAAAAGTTTGCAAATGATTTGAAGAGACGTGAGTTATGGGGGTTATAACCACTGAAAATCGCGGTTATCAAGGCAATGACGCGTCTTTTGCGGGATTCGAAGCGTTTCGTGGGCTAGAAACCGCTCCACGTGGATGCTAGGCAGTTAGGGTTATGAAAAGGCGGGCTTTCTCCCGCCCAAAGAACAAACCCAACTCGATGACAATTCAAGTGACGAGACTCGACCTCGGACAACGGAAGGCCGCCTCTCGCAAGTCTCGGGGGCTTATGACGATACGGGGTTTCACTCCCTCCACGTGTCATCTATCGGTTGGTCATCACACTATAAATAACGTCGGTATATTCATGTCGATGCCCGTGGCTCGAGGCCAAGGCCATCTCATAAACGCCGGCTACGATGATCGACTATCGACTACCGAGCAGTGTAGGACCTTCAGTCCACACCAGCTAGCAATGTAGGACAGTGAGTCCCAGAGTCGATCACCACAGGTCGACATCGAGTCCGCATCAGCGTACTAAGCCCATTAATAGCGGTAGCTTGGGCAAGGGTCAAGGCCCATTTAAGGGTAAAGGTGACAATAACACAAGCCGACTTAACCTTAGGGTTTAGGCAAGTATTGTCATTATAAATACCCCCTATCCAAGAACTACGTAAGGCTTGATTCCTGGAACCTAACAGGATACGTAGGCAATCCAAGATATAGTCTTGGACTCAGCCGCATACATAAAATCCATCCCCTCATTCCCTTTTCGGCATTAGGGTTCTTGTGTGTTCATCACTAGATTAAATTAGGGCTCACATCATTAAGGTGACATAATTTGTCATCGTCACTTGTGTCACGACATGACATACTCTTGGTAAGGCTCTCTAACTTGACAGACATGGCATCTAAGGTTTTGGGCATGTCCTGGACTCATGATGTGTCTAGTTGTTGAAATGAATGCATCTTCAACAGCAGTGGTAGTAGGTCTGAACATTGACCTACATTTGGTAGTCACTCTGGACTGAACCTCGAAGACATTAAGTTATTCACGCGAATGTTGCTTGCATTGTCACAACAACCATATAAGTTATTGCCTTACCAATCACGATACATTGCCTATTTAAACCTTAAGTGTTCACCATTATTAGGTTCGTTCATTTTCACATATAAAAACATACATTGAACTCTGTAATCATAACTCAAGCAGTCAAGCACCAGTTGGGATTATTAAGGGGAAAAATCATGGGCTGTAATGCTGTATATAAGCCTTTTTGTAGGTGTTCGAAGGCTTGTGAGGGCATACAATGGCTCGGAAGGCCTTAGAGCACTAAGATTCTCCTTTGGTATACTTTGTTACCACCGATATATCATGAGTGATACCAGACGAAGATAATAAAATAACTTGATTAATGTTGAATTATCATATCTTTTAAAAGTTTAAGTTGGTGAAGAGATATATAATCAACATTTTATATATTACAACACGCATTATTCAGTGCGGGTCCCAATATTTGATTTATTTATATATTTCAACACGTTCCTCAAATATGAGGCCCAACATTTGATTTTTTGTTAGTTTGGAAAGGCTGTGGCTAGAGTCAAGTTTGAACTCATGATCTCTTGTTCTGATAATTCAACATGGTATATGGCCACTCATTTATATTGTGTAAATGTTGAGTCAATTTTTGTCTTATAATGCCATTTATAGAGCTCGGTTGGCATGTGGTCCAGGCCCTTTTGTAGGCCTACATTGGAGAGAACTATATTAAATGTTCACATTGAACACTTGTAAATGTTTCACCGATTATATTAAAAGATTAATTTCTTTCATCTCATAACTTAGTTTTTTATGTTATGGTCATCCTCTTATATCGGTTTGGACTTGTAATTACTCAGGGGCGTCCTGGGAGAGGGCAATGGCCCCGAGCCCCTAAAATCTATGAATTTAAAGGCCCTGCAAAAAAGTTTAACTCAATAGTATATATATATATATATATATATATATATATATATATATATATATATATATATATATATATATTGCATTTTTAAACTAAATAAGATATTGCTTTAATGGTAAACACTTAAGCCTAACTTTATGGGCAATTAGAGTTTGATTCTTGTTAGAGATAAAAATAATAGATTTTTTTTATTAACACTTTTTAAAAAGGGTCAAAATAATATTTGGGTCCGAATATAAATTTGGACAAGAACGCCTTTCTATTTACTACATTTAAAATATTTATTATATTAAAAGTAACAAGAATTACTCCACTTATAATAACAACAATGATCACATTCTCTTGCAATATCTATTATCAGTCACATATATGGAATAAGATTCCATGGTGCATGATAATGAAAAAAAGCCACTATAAAAATACATTATAAGAAATAAATGATTCTTAGTATTTGAAGACTTTTCCAAATTAGAAGGATAGACTATTGTTTATATTATCACAAGTTGAAGGGGTATCCCAACAAATTCCTATTTTTCATATTATTTATTTATCATATCTCAGCCAGCTCCCTCCTAAAAGCAAGAGGCACAATATGGGTCATATTTTTATACTGTAATAAAGAAGATGCAAAGAAATCAAAATAATATTTTTATAATTTAAATTTTCTGTTTTTTGCCGGTAGTCATGCATGCGGTGTGCATGCAGATCACATCGATTTTAGCAACCCACTACCAATTTTCACGACTCTCGAAAAGAAAATTTAAAAAAAGTTTGAGTTCAGACTAACCACAACGTCACTCCTTATCTAGGTTGCACGGACACGGATACGGGGACACGGATTCGAGGAGACGGGACACAGGGATACGAGAGTTTTAAAAAAAACAAGACACGAGTGTGGGGTTAAAATGTAAATATTAAAAATATAGGGACTAAAATGTAATTATCAAAAAATGTAGGGACTAGAATGCACTTACAAAAAATATAGGGACTAAATGATAAATTTGACTCCAAGCAAGTAACTAATAATATTATCATACATTCAACATTTTTAGTGCTTTCATGAGCTCACACTCCAAATTACAAAACATCATCCTTATAATTTTCAAAATAATTATGCAAAATACATAGCTTTCTTCAAATTTCAAAGTCATTTTATACATAAAATAATACTGCAAAAGATGGAAGAGTAGCATCATATATAATGTTATATTTCAACATCATCTTCATCATCTGAAACTATGTCGTTTTAAGTAGAAAAGTGTCCAAAATATAGTAAAATTGTTTATTTTTTCGGACACACGTGTCCAATTTTTTTAAATTCCGATTCGGCCCGATGGCGTGTCCGACACGCGTGTCCAAATTTTTCAAAAATTCCAATTCAGCCCGATGGTGTGTCCGACACGGTGTCCGGCGTGTCCGTGTCCGGTGCGTGTCCGACACGAGACACGCCGGCTAAACGGAGTGTCCGTGCAACATAGCTCCTTATAACACTCTCTATTTGCTTCGTTTTTTTTTTGTTCAGGTTAACTTTTTCAACACCTTATAGAACAACTCATTCCAATAACATTCCTTATACTACAATTCTCTAAAACTTGTTTTTTTTTTTTTTTTTCCATTTTTGTCTTTCTATTTTCTTGCATCGAAATCGTAATTCATTACTTTATATTTACAAAGTGAATATTTTACTACACCATATGTGTTTATAAAATAATGACGTATGTTGTTTGTGTACGAAAAAAAAATGATTTTTACTTTTCAATCACTTTTATCTAAAAATAATTCAATACTAGCCATACTCTATATTTTTAGTACATGTATCAATTTAAGCTTTGAGTGTTTTTTTTTTCTTTTTTTTTTTTTTTACCTCAAAGTGATCTCTTTTATTAATCTCGCCTTCTTAGGGCTATGGCAGTACCTTACAATAAACAAATCAGAAAAAGAAAACAAATCAGAAACCTTTACACATTTCAATCTATTTCTGCGCTTTGATCAAGATTTCTCGCTTTTCTTTCTACCGCGTTAGCCACTAGTACGTAGGGAGGTGGTCTCTCCTCATCCCTCGACCCAAATATACTCTTGTTTCTCCACGTCCAAATCCCATAAAGGGTCTCCTTCCAGAGGTACCTCCAGTGTTCAGAGCCGGAATGTTGCCGTTGCTGTCCACCGAGGTTCCATGTTATCCATTGCCGTTGCTAGCCATACTCTATATTTTTAGTACATGTATCAATTTAAGCTTTGAGTGTTTTTTTTTTCTTTTTTATTAATGTTTAATCGGTGTATATTTTTGAGTTTTCTTTTCTTTTTCTTTTTTTCTTTTTTTTTTTAGTATCACAAGTGAAAGATATTATTAATATAAATATTATTTTATACTCAAATTAGTTCATGTTCACCTTTAAGTGACTCCCTAAAATTGGGGGAGTCTGCTAGAAAATTTTAGGGAAAGAGAATTCACTCCCAGCAGAATCCTCAAATTTTATTCCTAAAATAATATAAAATAATACATATTCCTATTTTACAACATCTCAATTCAAAAACCTCTATAACAACATCTATATCCTTATCCCTATAACATTTCAAATAATATTAAATAATACATATTCTACCTCACAACTCTATTTATACACATTAAATATTTATTATATTCACTCCAGCAGCATCCATTTCCATATCCCTATAATTTTTAATAATTAAATATGTTTAGGACGTGAATAGTATATCCCCACGAGTAGGGATGCAATATTCATATCCCTAAAAATAAATAGGATAGAGACTCTGCTGTGGAAGTTATTTGAGGCAAACTCTATTTTTTATCTTCATTTTATGGATAGGGCACCATATAGGGCTTCAGCTGCGAGTGCCCTTAGATGGAGAATCCATTGTGAGGTTAAATGTTGTAGCAATTCCCTAAATCTAATATAGAGAGTGGATAAATCCACCACTGTGGATGGTCTCAACCCAAAAGACTTTATTGTCCCGTCTCGAGAATTTAATTCCTCAACTGAGAAAGAGGAAAAATATTTTTATTTGGGACGAGATGAGAATCGAATTTCGGTACTGGTTAAGAAATGCAATAACCTAACCCGATTCCCTCCATCTCGAGAATTTGTGCATGACGTAAATTGATGTAAATGTTTTAGTCATATAATGGTAAAGAGTTGTTCCATACCTTTTTTTAAGGGTATGTTCTACACTTTGATTATCGAAAAAGACGATCATTTATCAAATCAAAACATTAGAACGCATTTCTGTTAGGCCCATAGGGCTGAGGATCGAAGAAAATGGGGAAGGGGGAAGAACGGAGAAGTAGAGTAAGAGAAGCAGGGGGAAAGAGAGATTTTATTTATCAATCAACAGGTAAAGTTTACAATTCTGTTATCTCCCTATTTATACTACCAAGTAAGTACTAGCGGAACTATGCGTTCCTGACATCACTCCCCCCTTGAAACCTTCCTTGCCCACGAGGAAGGGGGAAATCTGGAAAATGGGCCAAGATGTAATCTGCATCTTCCCATGAAGCTTGATCTGCGTCCAAATTGACCCACTGCATTTTCCATTGAACCACTGCTTGATTGTTGCGCTTCACTGTTCGAATATCCAAGATTTTATGTGGGTAGATTACCATTTGGCCACCATCTGTGGTGATGGGAAGTGAGGGAGAAGTCACCACATGTGCCCCAACATATTTCTTGAGCATGGATACATGAAAGACAGGATGTATCCGGCCCCCATGAGGTAGCTGCAGCTGATAGGCCACCTCATTGATCTTGGCCACAACTTTATAGGGACCAAAATACCTAGCTGATAGCTTTAGGTTCCTCCGCAACGCCACTGTATTTTTCCTATATGGTTGGAGCTTCAGAAATACCCTGTCACCCACCTCAAAACTCTTCTCCTTCCTATGTTTAACCGCATAATACTTCATACGGGCCTGAGCCATCTCTGATGTTCCTTAATTCCTTTAGCGTGATTTGCTTATGGTGAAGGAACTCATTAATGCTAGTAAATGGGACTTGTGAAAAACTCCCAAGTTGCAGGGGTGTAGGAGGGTAACCATATAGTGCCTCAAATGGTGTAAGTTTGAGGGAAGTGTGATAATTGGTATTATACCAATATTCAGCCAAGGGTAACCACTTCATCTAATGTTTTGGCCTTTGGAAGGTCATACACCTCAAGTACATTTCCAAACATTGATTGACCTTTTCAGTTTGCCCATCCGTTTGAGGATGGTAGGTTGTGTTGTGAGAGAGTTTAACCCCGGAAAGCCTCATTAGTTTTGCCAAAACTCAGCCATAAACATATTGTCTCTGCCACTGACCACTGCAGTAGGTAAACCATGGAGCCTGTAGATTTTAGAAAAGAAAACAACAGCCAGTATCTCAGCAGTATAACCTTGTACCAGTCCCAAAAAATGACTATATTTTGTGAGCCTATCTACCACAACCAAGATCACCTTCTTCCCCTCAGATTTGGGTAGTCCTTCCACAAAATCCATGCTAATTTGAGACCAAGCCTGCTCTGGAATGGGCAATGGTTGGAGCAACCCTTGGGGATGTTCATGTGGCACTTTACACCGCTGACATGTAATGCACTGCCTCACCATCCCCTGCACATCCCTTTTAAGGTTTTTCCAATAAAACTATTGTTTAATTCTGCTGTAGCAGGCTCTAACCCTAGAATAGCCCCACATAGGACTTGAATGCAGCTGTTGGATCAACTTGGATCTTAAAGAACCACAGGTGCCCACATAAATTCTGCCCTTGTATTTAAGGACCCCTTCATGGATCCTATATAAGGGATTAGGTTGTGTAGCAATCATCATGCCCCTAAATTGCTCTTTGACCCATTCATCGTCTTTATAACTGTCCAAAACCTCTTGTATCCAAGAGGGTAACACAGTACTGATAGCACAGATCTATCCAAGCTGTCCAGCCCCATGATTTTGCCTGGATAAAGCTTCAGCCACAATATTGCCACTTCCCTTTTTATACTCAATGGCGAAATCTAGACCAAGCAACTTAGTGATCCATTTCTGTTGTAAAGTGGTATTGGCCTTCTGTTCCAACAGAAATTTCAGGCTCTGTTGGTCCGTTTTGATAATAAAAGGCCTCATTTGAATGTAAGGTCTTCATTTTGTCACTGCCATCAAAATAGCCAACAACTCTTTTTCATATATAGACAGGCCCAGTTCGCTAGTATTGAAGGCCCTTCTCATATATGCCACAGGTCTTCTGTTCTGATGCAGCACAACCCCTAGCCCCTAATCACATGCATCTGTCTCAATACAAAAGGGTGTGGAGAAATCAAGTAAAGTCAAAACATGTGAGGTACACATGGCCCTCTTCAACTTTTGGAAAGCAGCATCAGTATTGGGGTTCCAACTAAACCCTTCCTTTTTGAGTATGTCATTTAAAGGTCTTGTGATAATCCCATAATGTGGCACAAACCTTCTGTACAAGCCTGTCAACCCTAAAAAAACCCTCAATTCTGTGATATTTTGGGGTTGGGTCCATTCCATCATTGCTTTGATTTTCTGGGGATCGGCATGTACCTCTCCATCTTGGATAATATGTCCAAGATACTCCACTTTGGACCGGCCAAAAAAACATTTGGACATTTTGGCATAGTATTTTGTTAGTCCTTAGGGCACCTAAAACTTCCTTAGGTGTTGCCTGTGTGGCCAAAAATTATACTGTTTGTACATAATATTTTTATTTTAGGGGGTCGGCCATGCCCCATTCGGAAATGTAAAGCCGCCCCTAATTGTAACTACAAATTTTTATCGTATAGTATTATGTGAAAATGAATATGATTAATTATAAATATAGGTGTGTTCTATCGGCACACCCAATTTTACTATTGACACCCATTTTTGATTATTTTTTCTTCTATCGACATGTCTCATTTTACTATTGATACCCATTTTTGATTATTTTTTCTGATGAACAAAACGTCAGTGACACCAACGTTGATATTGAATACCAACGTCAATGAGCTATTCAAAAACGAAAGTCAGTGGATTGACGTTTCTAAGTTGTGACACTCTTATAACGTAAATGTCGGTGTCACTGAAGTTCGTTTTTGAATACCAACGTAAGTGTCATTGACGTTGTTTTTCAATAGCAACGTCACTGTCCGTTTATTAAAAACAATTGTGGTACCAGAATAATTTTTTATGGTACCGAAAGTAATAAGATGCTAGTAATAAAAAATGTGTGCCGATAGAATCCCTAAACATAATGAATGTCACACACATGTATTCACGTTTGAGATTTTTAGTTCACACACCGAATAATTAGGTGGGTAGATCTCGGAGTTTCGGACCACTCTGACAGATGTGGGCCGTCCAAGCAAGTGGGTATCTAATATAGTAGTAAATATTGGGAAATTGGTAAATCATGTCACAATGAATAACACACATGTATTCATGTTTGGGATTTTTAGTTCACACACCGAATAATTAGGTGGGTAGATCTCGGAGTTTCGGACCACTCTGACAGTTGTGGGCCGTCCAAGCAAGTGTGTATCTAATATAGTAGTAAATATTGGGAAATTAGTAAATTGGTAAATCAGGTCACTGTAATATCTGACATTTTTTTTCAAGTTTCTCGTCCAAAATTGGAAGATTTCGTCCAAATACAGTCAAACTGTCCAAATTTGGATTCCATTTTCGTCCCAATCCATTCACTGACAAAAATAGACGGAATCTGTAACGCCCCGTTCCCGGATACCGAGCCCTTATCCGGAAATACGACGTTCGGCACATATATAAATAAAATTTAATTCATTTATATATGTAAGCCTACAATCAATACAATCAAAGCGCGCGGAATTTAATGCTCGGGTAATGAATATCCATAAAGATACTAGAATACGAAAAGGTACTAAAAGTCGAACATATAACCAAAAACATGCACAAGGGGTAAGTATATAATACTCAGTAAAGAAGAGAAGTACGTTTAAGCTTAGAATATAAGGTTTACTATTATTAGAGTTCTATCAAAAGGCAAGACAGACTCGATTCTACGCATAAAGGTTACATCTCCCAATATGCCTAAACTGTAACTACTTAGCTTATCTTTGTTACAACATGCTATCAAGGTGGAACGTGACATATTGAAATCTTCAGGATACAATAACCCCGGAACGTATTGAAATCTTCAGGATACAATAACCGGTTCCGATAGTATGAACATACGGCGATGCCTATAGGCCAGCAGGCCGATAGGACACTCACTTTGACTGTCTGTTCACACATCACGCTATAGATCTTCAGGATCTACCCAAGACCACATGGTGTTTAATCTTTTATCTAGCAAGTTGTGTAGTATTAAGTGATTAACTGGCCCTCCTAGTTCATTTAGATAACATTCCCTTACCAACACCACTCATCATGATCAAAAGACCAATTCTAGCCTAAGTAAGGTTTAAAGGTGTTATAATAAAATAATAATACATTTACAAAGGTTTAAGGTTGATTAAACAACCCTAAACGATAGTCGAAAGCCAATTTAAACAAGCTGGGAGACCAGCTCCAGGTGGACGCCCGTCTGAAGGACCAGACGCCCGTCTGAAGTCCCTGGACGCTCGTCCAAAAAGTGGACGCCCTTCCAGACATCCCTTTTCAATCCTGTATCAAAACCTGCACCTCAGACGCCCGTCCGAGGATCCCAGACGCCCGTCCAAGGTTGGACGCCCGTCCAGAAAACCGGACGCCCGTCCGACCTGGGAATTTCCAGAAAACTGAAACGCGATCCTTCATCGTTTTCCTTCGATTTTCAATTAAAAACCCAATCTTTCTCAACCTAATCGTGTCGAAATAATCTACCATCCATACCAAAACCTCAACCATCTCATGTAGACATCAATTTAACGTAATTTAAGTCCCCAAAACAACAAGAATCAACACAAATACCACATATCCAAAAACCGAAACGTAAGGGTTTCTCCTTACCCGATGCGACCCGAACCGATCCGAAATTCAGCAAAAAAATCTGCAGCTTTGGTAACCAAACTGATATCAAAACGATCCTTGTTATTCCACAAATCTCCTGCTTCAAACGGAACTACAAACGGTGAAGTATCGAACCGGGAATTAGCAAAAGTCTTCTTCTTCCCTACCCTTGCTCTCAACAGGCGCCTCTCCTCTTTTTTTTTAACGTACAAAGCAAAAACTGAAACTCCCTTTTGATTAATGGGAGGTTATTTCCAAATAATAACCTCTCCACTAATTAATCTTGTGGTTAACACCCTAATATTCCATAAAAAATACCAATCAGCCCCAAATCTACATATATATACATACTCGCATTATATATATATATACATAAATAAAAATACTTAAATTCCATAATGAATAAATATAATATTTCGTTCTCGCAAATTGACACGTCGCTCTTTCCCGAGAATCGGAATATTACATTCCTCCCCCTTAAGAGGAGTTTCGTCCTCGAAACTTGAACGTACTCCGGTAAATCCAAAAACTCCGGAAATTCGTTGATCATATCACCCTCAACTTCCCAAGTTGCTTCCTCGTGTGTATGATTGCTCCACTGAACAAGAACCAACTGAACCATCTTTCTCTTAATCATCTTTTCCTTCCTGTTCAGAATCTTAATCGGCTTTTCATCATAAGCGAGGTTGTCCTGAAGTATCTCGGGATCCACTGTAGACTCAACCTCTGTCTTCGTCAAACACTTCTTCAACATCGAAACATGGAAGACGTTGTGAACTCTGGACATAGACTCGGGCAACTGAAGTCTATAGGCTAAAGGTCCAATCCTCTCCAGAATTTCAAAAGGTCCAACATACCTCGGGCTCAACTTTCCTTTCTGACCAAAACGCTTTACTCCTCTCATTGGTGATGCCTTCAAGTAAACACGATCACCAACCTCAAACTCAAGCGGTCTCCGTCTGACATCTGCCCAACTTTTCTCGCCTGTCTTGAGCTATCTGTGATTTTTCTTCACTAACCGAACCCTCTCTTTGGCTTGCTCAACTAACTCGGCCCGCATGGTCGTTTCTCCCCAACATCGTCCCAAAACAAAGGCGTCCTGCGCATCTTCTACCATACAAAGCTTCAAACGGTGGCATGCCTATGCTCGCGTGATAACCGTTGTTGTAAGCAAACTCTTAGATAATCTACCCAAGATCCGCCTACCTCCAAGACACATGCTCTAAGCATATCCTCGAGTGTCTGGATAGTCCTCTCGGACCGACCATCCGTCCGAGGATGGAACGCTGTACTTAAATCCAACCGGGTACCAAAAGCCTCCCGTAAGCTCGCCAAAACCGACCGACGAACCTCGAATCCCGATCGAAACAATGGAGACGGAACTCCATGAAGCTTCACTATATTGTCCATATATAGTTCCGTCATCCTTGCCAAGGGCATATTCATCTTGAAAGGCAAGAAATGAGCCGACTTGGTTAATCTATCAACGATCACCCAAATAGAATCATGTCCACCCTTCGTCTTAGGTAAACCTGAAATAAAGTCCATGGTGATCTTTTCCCATTTCCATTCTGGGATATCTAATGACTTAAGCATCCCGCCTGGCTTCCTATGTTCAGCTTTCACTCTCTGACAGACGTCACACTCAGAAACAAACTTAGCAATCTCTAGCTTCATTGAGGGCCACCAAAATCTTTCTTTCAAATCCCTGTACATCTTGGTAGAACCCGGATGCACTGCAAAAGCAATCTTGTGTGCCTCTTCCATAACTCTCTGTCTCAAATCTCCAACATTAGGCACACGAGAGACGATCCCGGTACCACGATTTCCACTCGATCCAACACGTAGCCAACTCGTAGCTTCTCTCTTGCAACTCTCTTCAAGTCAACCAAAACTACGTCTTCGTCCCGCTTTGCTCGATCTCATCCATCAACTCGATCTAGCCAACAACGGTGCCGCAAACCGACGGTCCTCAATCCGATCAAATCTCGCTAAACTTAAAGCGCAAATCATCAACCCCCGCCGTGATAGCCTCAACACGGGCTCCAAACCACCGGTTTCCTACTCGAGGCATCTGCTACTACATTTGCCTTTCCCGGGTGGTGCCGAATGTCCAAGTCATAGTCCTTCACGAACTCTAGCCATCTCCGCCGCCTCATATTCAAATTCTCCCGAGTGAAGAAATACCTTAAACTTTTGTGATCGGTGAAGATTCTAGCCTTGACCCCATACGAGATAGTGCCTCCAAGTCTTTAATGCGAAAACCACTGCTGCCAACTCTAAGTCGTGTGTGGGATAGTTCTTCTCATGTACTTTCAATTGCCTGGATGCATAGGCAATGACCTTTCCTCCCTGCATCAACACACAACCTAGACCCTGCCCTGAAGCGTCGGTGTAGACATCATAATCATCGAACACCTCGGGTACTGCCAAAACCGGTGCTGTAGTCAACCTGTCCTTTAACAACTCAAATGCTAACTCACACTCGGGTGTCCAATCAAACTTGGTGTTCTTCTGTGTAAGTCTAGTGAGTGGAGTGGCTATCCTTGCGAAATTCTTCACAAACTTTCTGTAGTAACCAGCCAAACCCAGAAAGCTCCTGACCTCTGAAACTGTAGTCGGTGTAGGCCAACTCTTAACTGCCTCAATCTTGGCCGGATCAACCTGAATGCCATCACCTGAAATGACATGACCCAAAAAGCTCACTTGGTCCAACCAGAAGTCACACTTGGAAAATTTTGCATACAATCGCTCCTTCCTCAACGTTTCCAAAACAATCCGTAGATGTTCCTCATGCTCCGCCTCATCCCTAGAGTATACCAAAATATCATCAATGAAAACAATCACAAACTTATCTAGGTAAGGCATGAAGACCCGCCGCATCAAATCCATAAATGCGGATGGAGCATTAGTGAGCCCAAAAGGCATAACAAGGAACTCATAATGTCCATATCTAGATCGAATGTTTGTCTTCGGAATATCTCGCCACTTTAACTTTTAACCGATGGTAGCGACCGCAAATCAATCTTTGAAAACACTTTCCGACCCCCGCAACCGATTGAACGGATCATCTATCCTCGGTAGTGGGTACTTATTCTTGATAGTCGGATTGTTCAAAGCCCCGTAGTCAATACACATCCGCATGCCGCCATCCTTCTTCTTCACAAACAAAGCTCGGTGCTCCCCAAGGTGAAGTCGGGCCGAATGATGTTCCTTTCCAACATCTCCTTGAGTTGAGCCTTCAACTCCTTCAATTCAGCCGGTGCCATCCCGTATGGTGCCTTGGCAACCGGTGCCGCCCCCGGAACTAACTCGTATCTCAAACTCAATGGCCTGTCCGGCATGTTCCCCGGCAACTCATCCGGAAAAACCTCTCGGATAATCTCTCGACCACTCTAGTATCTTCCAACTTAGGCTTTGCTTGTTCCACATCCACTCGCGTACAACAAGTAGCCCTCACATCCTTTCGACATGCCCCGATGGCCTTGACCGCCGAAATGATAGGATGTCTCTTCTTGCTTGGCTCCGTAGACGTTCCCCCGATAAGTCTTATCTCGCTTTCCCCGGGACTCGAAAGTAACTCTCTTGGCCCTACAATCTAAGTGAACATAATTCTTGGATAGCCGCCTATCCCAAGAATCGCATCAAAGTCCGAGAAATCCATAACCGTGAAGTCACTCTTACACCGATAAGGTCCAACTCGAACATCCACTTGTGGTATCATCTTAACCACCTTATTTACCTTGCCTAGGGGTGTAACAATCTCCATAGTATCTCTCAAATGCTCCATAGGTAAATCTAGTTTCTTAGCAATCCTAGAGGACACAAAGGTGGTTGAAGCTCCCGTATCAAATAAGGCCACGACTACTAGATTGCCTATTCTTATCATACCTATCATGCATTTGTCCAGCTAACTAAAGTTACAACATGTTCCAAGCATGCTATAAATAACTCAAAAGAACAAAACAAACATAAAAGGTACCCGAGATCACATCATCCTCTCGGCTCAAACTCTCTCGGCATCAACAAGAAACATCCGCACTTGCTTACTTGGACCTCGCTCTCGCTGGGACGACTGACCCCGAGCACCGGCTACCCCGCGTGGACAATTCCCGGAGTAATGACCCCGCTCGCCACAAAAGAAACAACTCCGAGGTAGCCGGTGGCCTAGCCGCCGGTGGAGCGCCAACCAAGTGGTCTAGCTGCCGGTGGCCTGACTGCTGATGGGGCACCAACCGGTGGTCTAACTGCTGTCTGTGCGGGAAACCTCCTGAACTGCTGCTGCGGAGCCCCTCTGCCACTGCCCTGACTTGTTTCAAAGCTTCTTTTATTACCAACAACCACTGTAGCTCTCTTCCTGAAAGTCTCGACTTCCAAGGCTTTATTCAGTAGCTCCGCCATATTCCTTGCGGTAAAGCCTAGCATGCCCGACTGAATCCCATGTGCCAAACCGTCCTTGTAACGGGCCATTTTTCGTTCTTCCACTTGCATCAACTCCGGATAAAATCTCCCTAACTCATTGAACCGATTTGTGTACGGGACACTTTGTCATTTGATCGCCTTGCCGGTTTCGAAACTGGCTAGCCTTTTCTGCTTGTACCGTTGCCGGAAAGTACTCGTTGTAGAACATGGCTTTAAAAGCCGCCCAATCTGTTACCTTGCCGCTGCTACTCTGAACTGCATCTATCCAAGACTCGGCCGAACCTAAAAGAAAGCCGACCGCTAATCGGGCCATCTCTGTCTCAGGAACACCTATATTCCTGCAAGATTTCTCAAAACTTCTGATCCATTCCTCAGCCTTTGCATGTTCCACATTCCCATAAAAATCTTGCATACGGTTTCTTCTCAGCCTAGTGTGCCAATCTACTGATGGTGCGACTCAACAACCGGCCTAACGGTGGGTAAACCGGAGGGTAACCATAGGGTATCTGCTGCCGCTTCCGAACCGAACCGGTGCCCGAAAGGCCGATAGACCGGGGAATGACCAAGGGGGTACCGCGGTCCGCGTTCGATAGTAATACGGAGCTCGATGCTCACTGATAAGGAGGATACACCGGGTACCGCGGAGGATACGGCGGAGAGGGTACCGTGGCCGCCGAAAACCATACCGGGGATAGCTGCCGTGGTGCCCGTGTCACCGTGGTGGATAAACAACCGTCCTCTCGCTCGAAACCGCCCCGACCTCGGGTTGATACGAAGAGGGCCAAAGTGACGCCGCATGGTTAACCACGGGTGGAGGAGGTGGTGGCGATAGTATGAACATTCCGTCCAAATTTGGACGTTTCGCCCAAATTTGGCAAGTTGTGTAGTATTAAGTGATTAAGCGGCCCTCCTAGTGAATGAAATCCATGGCCACAAAGTTACCTCCGATATTCATTCACAAATTTACCTCGGAAGCTCGACACAGGGAATTTCCGAAAAAGCCGAAACGCGATCCTTCATCGTTTTCCTTCGATTTTAATTTCTTCGATTTCAAGGATTGGAATCGGTAAGGGTTTCTCCCGTCGAGATCCGGGTGGATTGTAAAATTCGAGAGGAAGAGTGAGCCATGTGGGAGTTGATGGTGAGCTTGAGAAGCACATCATCTTGTGCGGCTTTTTTTAATTTCTTCGAAGAGAGAGGAAGAGTGAGCCATGTGAGAGTTGATGGTGAGCTTGAGAAGCACATCATCTTGTGCAGCTTTTAAGAGCTGTTCTACTTCATCATCTGGGCTCTTTGCTGTCGTCTTCTTCCTTGTGCTACTACTAGAATTCTTACTCATTCTTTTCTTCGTGCAATCAGATTAGGGATTTCCGAACTGAATGAATGATCCTAGAGATCTGGAGGAAGATCTCAAAAGGCCGATGAATGGATTTCATTCACAGCCAAATTTGGGTGAAACGTCCAAATTTGGACGGAATTCGTCACAATTCGGACGTTGCGTCTGAATTTTGAACGGATTCCGTCCATTTTGGTCAGTGAATGGATTGGGACGAAAAGGAATCCAAATTTAGACGGTTTGACTGTATTTGGACGAAATCGTCTAAATTTAAACGGAGAACCTGAAAAAAATGTCAGAAAAACATTTGATCGAAAAAAAAAATGTCAGACATTACCAAATTCCAGTAAATATTTGCTTCCACTTTTTAATACACACCGCATTGATTTCACTGCCATTCAAAGCTTTTATTTTTAGACGCATTTACCTTCAACATAGTGATTTTACCGATACCTCAAATTATTTATGCATAATATTAAATAATTGACCTGTTGAACATCGGTTTTAAAATAAATAAAATCGAATATTCATAGATATATCGTAAATCGACCTTCAAAAACTCTGTTTTTACTTTCAGAAGAAATTTTCAAAAAGATTATTTATGTGATAAGTATGGCCAGGGGCGGATCTAAGCTATAGTAAAGGGGGTCCACGGACCCCGCTGAAAATAAAAATACTTTACATTTTAGCTATAGAAAAATATTTTAGATTCCCGTGAAAAAAATTATTAATGTGTTAAATATTTACGGATCCCTGGGTCCGCCACTGAGTATGGTGTACATGTACAATCGATGGATGCAAATAAAAGATCCATTATTTTTTTTTTCCTTGAAACAAATATCGTACAGAGTAATCTTTCGAGAAAAAAAGATATATTGCATGCTACTATTTGTCATTTTAGCCGTGTTTTAATGCCCACCTATTTAATTTTAGAGGTTAGGTATGTATTGATTATGTTAGGTATATTTATTTATAAACCTTCACATATTGTCACCGTTGTACAATCGATTTGCTACCGTGACAAAATATTGTTACAATAAAACATGAACCGAATCAGAAAAGTGATCGTTTTACAATTGAGTTGTTACCGTAACAAAATGTTGTTACACTAAAACATAAATCGAATCAGAAAAGTGATCGTTTTACAATTGAGTTGTTACCGTAACAAAATGTTGTTACACTAAAACATAAATCGAATCAGAAAAATGATTGTTTTATAATTGAGTTGTTACCGTAACAAAATGTTGTTACACTAAAACATAAACCAAATCAGAAAAGTGATTGTTTTACAATTGAGTTGTTACCGTAACAAGATGTTGTTACACTAAAACATACACCGAATCAAATAAGTGATGTACGATAGAATTGAGAGCACAAAGTTTGTTATCGTACGAACGGACGAGCGATTGATTTCGTTCCATCGTTGAACAAAGAAACCTTTATACTTTTATTGATGAATATATTCTCCAGTTACATTGAGAGTCGTCTCTGTATATATGTGTTAAAAAGAAGAGTATGGAACAATATATATATATATATATATATATATATATATATATATATATATATATATTATATATATATATATATATATATATATATATATATATATATATATTGTTACAAACAGTATATTATATTGATCACACTTTTATTTCAGTTCCCAGTCCATGCTTAAGCTTCACACTAAGAGTGTTAAGATAGATCAAAAGTGGCACATTGCGACATTGACTCTTTTGTGTGGCCGGCAAAAAGAACATGCCATGTCGTTTTTCTTCATTGAAAGATCACATTTCAATATTTTTATGTCTATTAGCCCAATGATTAATTTCATTCCTTCACTCATAACTTTGTCTTGTATTTATTTATACATTAAAATGTGGAATAGTACGTATCACTATATACAACTAATATACTGATGTGAGTAAGATCCGACTTCATACACATGACACTAAAAAACACAATGTCGATATTCTAAGTCAAACGGGCCTAACGAGCTCAACACCACTTCGAGCGTCGAACATGTTTCGGCCTCAACAAAGTAACTGTTAGAAGTGCTGGATGATCACAATACAATAACATGATGCAGGTCGTCTTCTGTCACATACGATCCGTTTGAAGTAAGATAATTACCGACTTGTACCACCGACATGGTGCAAGTTCACCTCAGTCTGAGACCCTCAGCTCGGTATAAGTCTTTAGAGAACTCAAACAAAGGTTGTACATCCAACAAGACTTTAACCATAATCTCATAACGGTTTCATGATTCACGCATACAGGGTTATGATTACATCATTACTGCCCTCTTAACTATTTCAGGTTATTGACCATGACTTCAATGACACCACAATTAACTCCCCATGAGGGAGGCCAATAAAAGGATTTTAATCCACACAATTCTTTTGTGCAAAAGGCGATATCCCTCGCCCACAGGGCCCCTCCACCCTGAATCCTCACAATTCAGAACTACGTTATTAGTTTGATCTCAAATCATCTGGATATGTAAGTAGACAATCCACATTGGCTCAGTTATAATCTATCACCAAATCTACCGGTCAAATTAGTTGGGTTACCCCCATGAAATCCGACTACTTTCATTTCTACCCGAATTCATTACTTTCGATTTCAGGTATCGTCATATACCTACAAATCTTAACAAAAACTCCAAAGGAGACGATAATATATATTGATTTTACTTATATGTTGAAGAAAATCCAACCATATAGGATATATAATAAATATATATCTATTAATGATTCATGTATGTCTGCCTTTAGGTTAATACATATGGAAGGTATATTTGATCAGGTGCGTCCCTTGGATAGATGAAGAAAAGAGCTCGAGTTGCGCTCCTTCGATCTATCATCGGCTACGGATCAATTCTCATTAGCTATTCAGGTTGTAATGTGACTTATGACATATGTGGTGGAATTTGAATGAGTTAGTGACAAAAGTTTTGGCTCATAACTGCTGGAAGTAGCGTCCGAAAGACAATTTATATAATTATTTTTATAATTAATAAATGACAGATTTATTCTCATCTTATTATTTGTTTTAAGGAATACACTGCTGAAAACCCCAAGTCGTATCATATGTAGCCATATAACTTAGCGTGTGTCACACGTGAGCATTAAGTTTATGGTGATACACTTGAACTATTAGTCCTTGGTGAATTTAATCAAAATATGGGGTCTATGGATTAAACCACCATTAATAAACACTTTATGGTGTGACCGTCTTATCCGGACCGTCGATATTGGTTATCTAAGTGGGGCATTTATATATGATGTAGTCATATAGGACTGGACCTATTTAATCTGTATTTCTCATATAATTCCGTAATTGAGAAATCTTATTGAATCACAAGATGATCATATATGGATTAACCTTAATCCTGAAGTGATTGCAGACTCCTACTTGTTTCAAGATAAGGTTTGATGTGTTCGTTAAGGATTTCTAAGAGGCGCAGTCCGAATCACTTTCACGTTGGCACTATTCTGGAATGAGTGAGGAGTGTGTGTCTCACAGATATGGAATCCATTCCTTCCTGCGGGAAGTAGAAAGGCAATCCCCTTATTTGTTAATCCTAGAAAATGATCGATCCGCGGAGTTCATATTGGTTATGAACTAATTGATCACTAGTGGGTTAATGGTAAATAAAGATAAGATGTAATGAATAAGGTTTACGGAAATATTCCCGCTTCATTACGGATAGTTTATGGAGGGTTAGTCTGTATGTAATAATTATATCAATGTACACTTATCGACTCGACGTTTTGAGAATAAGTTATATCTATAATCGATAGAGTTCAATTTCGTATTTATGTTGGCGTAATTCCGGAATTAATAAGTTGAGTAGAAATATTCTATTCGATGAATATTTTATTCAATTTATTGTACCTACTCGTTATAGGTCCATGGTCCCCGGGTTGGCTCCTAACACGCGAGTGTTTTCTCGTTTTGTGGAACCTCGAGAATAAATTATATAAATAGTTGGTCTATTTAATTAATATGCAATATTATTTCTTTGGTAAATAATATGTAAAATAGAAAAGACATTTTCTTGTTAAAATTATTGGCATAAGTGGCGCCATTATTTTGTGAGAAAATTAGGAAAAGAAATTTTTCTAGATTATGTCACATGTGTAATTAATTATTTATTTATTTGTTAAATAATTAATGGAAAAGTAAGAGATTGATTTTATAATCATTATATCATTTATGGAGATTATCTCTTATTTTATGACAAATATCTTTTTCTTATGGAAATAGGTAATTGTATTGTGAAAATGATAGCTGTCTCTTGACTAATTATTTTCCTATATAAAGAGAGTTCCTCCTAACACAATAGATCATCATAATTTGCGCCACCTTCATAAAATAGAAGATAAAAATTAGTTTCTTGTTCTAGCCATTAAGAGAAGAAAAACCTAGGGTTTTTTCTTGAGCATATTCAATGAGGTTCTACGGAGAGGATCGACGTCCACCAGTCGTTGCTAGGAGATACAATCCGGAAGACTGCGGCTTCTTCCCTTGGTCGATTGCTTCTCCCTCTCATTTTTGGGTAAATATTCAACCTTCTCATAGTTACATTAATTATTTATGTGGATCATATCGTGGTAAAATCGCATTCTAATTTATTTGTAGCTTCCGCTGTGCATGATCGAGCGTCTCGATCGCTGTTGTGAATCAGATCTGACGATTCAATAATGGATCAGATCCGGATTCGGGTTTTTGTATATCTAGCAATAACATGGTTAACTACATATTAGAAATATACAATTGTGTATATCATGCATGAGTACCATAATAATACTACTATTAAATAGTGATTTGGAAAATTCTATAAATTAGAGCTTATCTTAATAATGTTATATCCTCTGCTCTATGCAAGGTAATTCTGATATCAATGAAATAAAAATATATTGCATCAATTGTTTTGACATTACTATTGTGATAATTGTATTTTCTGTATGGTATACTCAAAAAAACTCATGTCACAAATACGTATACTTTATACAACACACTAATTATCAAAATGTCGGACAATTTGATAATATATTATTGCAAATAATTTTACGCATTGTGACATGTGTGTGACTCAGAAAACATACACGTGACACTCTTTGGGCCTCATCTGGGTCATATTGGTAAATGAGCCACACCAAAGTCAGCCCCGTTTGGGCCCTTTGCTCCAAGGCTCCAGTCAGGGTTTTACCAACATTTATTGATCGGTCATTGAGCTCAGGTTGTTCATTCCTCAGCTTAGACTCAGCTGACATCATACCACTTCGGTACATCTATCCATAGCCTGAAATAGCCGGCATGACACAAAGTGTCTACAGACCCACATCACCGACTTGATGATCCGCTCATCCGATCCGCCTCCGATCTCCATAGGCGGTTACAACATATTAATGGTCAAGATCCCGCAATTGATTCCCCATTAAGTGTCATGATTCCATAATTAATTACATTCAATGATTTCAGCCTAATTGAGACATAACTGGCTCCACATTGATATCATAATGACCTTCCATCACAGTCCCCAAAAATCAGGGATTCCTATATTTACTCCTCCATGAGCGAGCCATATAAAACGATCATCATCCTCACCATTCAAAACTACGTTAATTAACTTGATCCATACATACTGGAAACATATACAGTGTCAACGACGCAACCATATATCATTAACAAATCCATCGCTCGGCTAATTAGAACTCTAAAAGAATCCAATTACCCGCTAATCAAACCCAACTATTTCATTAAAAAGTAACACCTTAAACACAGTCATCATCAAACAATATTAACATGCGTACATAATCTGGATTAGTCTCCAAAAGAGAAAAATTAGTCCCGCAAATTATGGTGATGACCATAGTTTCAGTCAATACATGTTTTCTTCATTTTAAATTATTGGGTTTTGTCTTTGTCGTTGAAGTTTTATGAACTTGAGTGCTCATTTCTTTTTTAGAATTTTGAATGGTCTTCAATTTACATGTTGTGTTAATGTAGACCTACCATGTTTTGATAAATGATTAGTATCTAGTTTCCAAAACCAACAGTCTGGATAGTGTTCGTAGAGTCTGATCATTATTCACGGGTAAATTATGAGCATAAAATTCATTAACAACTCACTAACAATTTATGTTAAATTCGACCACGACATCGGGTATAACACAATTTGAAACCGTAGCTCGTAAGACAAGAGGAAGACGGATAAATCCTTAGCTTGTGAGGAAAACCCGGAAAACAAACAATCCACTTTTTTGAACGAGTTTTCTTCTAGCTAGCTAGATGCAACGTCCCCCCAATCACCATGAATATATATCGTTATCGGAATTGCTAGGTTAAACATTAAAAAGGCTCTATACGAAGATTTGATTTCCTTCATTGTTGTTCTTGTTTTCTTATGTTTTATGGTTCTTCCATGATATAAGGAAATATAGTAGCACTTTTAATAACATCAATTGGTTTTAGATGAATGATGAGCGCTTAATCTTTACATGGTATCAGAGCCAGAGGTCACGAGATCGAACACTGGTTGGAACATTATTTAAAAAAAATTATGCAAGTGTTGGGACAGATGCCCACACTTGAGAGGGGTGTTGGAGAGATTGCCCACACTATTGAAAACAAATTGTGCAAGTGTTGGGACAAATTGCCCGCACTTGGGGGGGGGGGGGGGGGGGGGGGGGGAGTGTTGGGAGAGATTGTCCACACTCTTGAATGCCTAAACAAATATAGTTGCACATTTACTACCACACATCAATTGGTTTTAGTATAACGGTAGGCGTTTGATCCTAATATGGTATCAGAGCAGGAGATCCCGAGTTCAAGCCCCGCTTCCAGCACAATTTAAAAAAAAAAAAAAAAAAAAAACAAGTGTTGGACCCCACTCTCTTCTTATAAGCCCACACTTCCCAAATAAAAAAAACAAGTCAAGTGTTTGGCCTCTCTCCCTTCTTATAGGTCCACATTTGAGGGGGCGTGATATAAAGAAATATAGTAGCATATTTACTAACACCAATTGATTTTAGATGAATGGTAAGCACTTGATCTTTACATTCCGTACCTAGTGTTGGAGATAATGACGGTCTTGTCATATCTTGGAATATTACTTTAAATGTTTATATATATGTTCTTTCCTTTTCCTTTAGTAATGGACATGTTGAATACATTTTTTCCCCGTAATCTCTTACCACGCATAGAAGTTCTTTACCAATTTTCATGGCTTATTGATGGTGACTTCAACGAGGTCTTGTTCGAGCTGAGCAAGATGCAGAGGATTAATTCATGAAGAATCTGAAACATGAATCGCGACCTTTCAAAAGTCGTATCCAAGTGTAGCTTGATGGATCTTGGTTTTACCTTCTCAAACTTCATTTGGTGTGGCCTTAAAGTTTTTGAAACGAATATGTTCATTTATCTCATTTA
Source organism: Gentiana straminea (assembly GCA_036785695.1). Taxonomy (NCBI): domain Eukaryota; kingdom Viridiplantae; phylum Streptophyta; class Magnoliopsida; order Gentianales; family Gentianaceae; genus Gentiana; species Gentiana straminea. Next base: position 1,437,738 of record JAVUPR010000412.1, on the reverse strand, counting down.
GATAAATGAGTGACATAACGCGATTGTGTAAATCTTTTTACCAGATGCACATCGTCATCTATTTGTCTATTATCCACCCCGAACATTGACCGTGGCCCGATTCATATTGGTGATTATGGTTTCTGTATGGCCCAAGCCCAAGTCATAGATGTTTTTATATATAACTAGACTTGCTTTCTTTGGTATACTAATCCATTTTTTTTTTTTTCAAAAGCCCATCTATTACAAAAATTTTGTTTTGTTTTTGGAGAATGGATTACAAACTTTTAGATTTACAAAAACTACAATAAAATTTGGTATTTACAATGTTTTTGCCTTAAATATTTCAAATTTTCCGCTATATATATATATATGCAAGTATATATATATATGTAATGATATATGTGCAAGACACGAGAACAAATTCGAAAATCGAATTAGGACATTAATAGTATTTTTATATTTTTCACGAAAAAAAACTAAATCGTTTTTCGGATCTCAGTCGGAGCACTTACCCACAACCTTCTCCACTAGGGTCCGTCCCTGATTGAAGTGCTATATATATAAAAAATAAAATAAAAAGATTGAACTCCAACGTAAATAATCTTTCATAACATCGTCCCAAAGATTAGTGGCTAATATAAATTGAATAACGTGTCTCAATACTTTAGTTCACTCAAGTTTCCTTTAAACTTTTTTTTATTGAAATTATGTAGGGCTATATATTATGGGTTGATGCATCTTCTCAACAACTTTAGCACAAAAATAAAAATATTTTTGGACAGCCATAGTTGTCCTGTCTATTTAATTATCGTACGTGTTATTTTCATGCAATTTAAAAAACACGTCTGCTCCAACCAAAAAACGTACAAACTTCAGAGCACATGTGACTAATAATTAAATGGGCACAAAAACACACAAATCTTATTTCACTTTTCCATCTATGGTAGGTGTAAAAAGATTTTTTTAAAAAAAAAACTTTTATTTTCTATGTAACACTAATTAATTCAATAGATTTTCTAAATTCAATAGTATATAAAATTTCCCCATGCGTACAAATTTCGGTAGAGCTCTAGGTCGTAACGTTGTGGGCATGTCCTGGTTCCATGTTGTTTGATAAAATTTTCTATGTGTTGCTATATTTCGTCGTACCTGTGATACATTGCTACGATATTCTTTTTCTTTCAAAAATAAAATTATCACATGCAGTGGACAAGTAAAACTCATATTTGTTTCAGGTGGGACTTGAAACCAAAACATTTTGGTCCTACAACCTCAGCACAACGGCCTGTTAAGTTAGGCCTTTTCGTCTGGAGCCATATGGGATGAAATGATAATATAAGTGATCTGAAACACGCAATTTATTTATTTATTTTTGAACAGCGAAATGATTTATTTATTAATAGAGAGTCTCATCCTAACAAGATACGGCACAAATAAAACTCATATTTGATAAGACCAAAAGGCCTAACTTAACAGGCAGTTTATAAAAACGCAGTTTTTTTTTTTTTTTGAAACACGCAGTTTATAAATTGTGGTTTGATACATCCCTCATATCACATCACCCTAGGGGTGACCAAATAAAACCGGAACCGGCGAACCGGACCGGAACCGGAGCGGAGGTTCGTGTAACCGGCGGTTCAGATAACCGGCGGTTCACTGGTTTTGGGAAGGTTTGGGTATTCAGCTAACCGGAACCGGACCGGCAACCGGCGGTTGAACCGACCCGGCCGGAATGGTTTTAACCGGCTGGAACCGTAACCGGAACCAGACCGGCTCCGACGGCTATTTCTTTTTTTTTTAAAATATCCCAACCATTTACATATAACACAATGTATGTCACATAATTTTTGATAAACAACATTTATAATCAACTTATACTTAAAACCTATAAAAAAACAATAAGGAACTATAAAAAACTATAAAAACCTATAAAAAAAAACCATAAAAAACTATTTTAAAAAAACTATAAAAATCTATAAAAAAAAAACCATAAAAAACTATAAAAACCCAAATAAAACATATAAAAAACTATAAAAGACTATAAAAAAACTATAGAACTACGTTCACTTTGATTTTTTTATACGTGTCGTGTCTCCGACACGATTACATATAAAGAATACGTAGGCAACCGATTTTTCGGTACAAGCGTTAAAAAAATAACATAATTTACATATAAAATGAATAACACAATATATCTTACGTAATTTTTAATAAAACAACATTTATAATCAACTTTTACTTAAAACCGAATAAAAAATTATATATTACGTTCGTTTTGGTTATTTTATATTACATTCAAATTTAATTTATAGTAATTTCTGAAAATGTAAAAAAACAATTATTAATTTTTAGAACTGTGATTTGAATCGAAAAGGAACCGTGTGAACCGTTGAACCGCCGGCTACGACCCTTGAACCGCCTGTTCACTTGAATCACAGGCTACTGAACCGTGATGAACCAAAACAAAAAAAAAAACGGCGGTTCGATCGGTTAAGGGTAGGGGCGGTTGATCCATTTGGTGAGGCCTACATCACTCCATACGGATACACTAGGTAAAAGGGAAAAAAAAAAAAAAAAAAAAAAAATTCCTTTTTGGGTTTATAAACTATGTGCGTTTATTGTGTTATTTGTTGTGATCGAAATGAGACATAAAACTAATCATTACAATTTACACATGACGAGTATAGCAATGTTGTTTGTTTGAAAGAATAACACATTTTTTAGGTGTATAATGTATGCATATAGTACTCCTATCTCCCTAGGCATGATATATCTACTTTGAGCACTATAATGAAGAGTCGTTTTCTGTCATGAATTAGGTTTAACACGGTTTTATTACCATTGGGCAATGTATATTTTTTTCGGATTTATTTTCCTGGTTTATAAATTGTTCTTTTGGAGTTTAGGGTAATGAGAAATACAGCTTTTTATGACTTGGTTTTACTCTTTGGGGGATACGGGTAAGCCTAATTCGTTTGAATATCAATAACCATATATACGAAGAAGGGGAATTTTTGTCTAGTATATTCAAATGCATCGAAATGATGGAAGGGTTGATCTGAACCATACATGCAGTTTATATAATGTATATAAACTGTGTGGTTCAGATCACTCCTTCCATCGCTTCAGTGCATGTGGTTATATACTAGGCAAAACCTCCCATGAAAAAGATAGAAAGTCACCCAAATAAATGTGCGTGTTGAAATAACAATTTGTCTTTGAGTCGGAATGTAGAAGTAGATATTGTAAAATATTAAATTTTCTCGACAAAAGAAATGTAAATGCAGCATTCATGAGACATAACTATCGATTTAGATCATCCACGATGTTACAACGACAGGACATGCAGTGTGGTTCTTTGGGTTGAGAACAATGTTTTTTTAGTACGTCCTATCATCTATCTAATTGAACTTTAGGTATCATATGTATTAATGTTAAAATGACATGTGATGTGTACGTACTAATATTATACATACTTGGAGTATAATACGAGAGAAATATTAGCCCTCAGATTCATAGCTCAGTGATAAAAAACATCGGTGTTGTGATGTCCTTCTTAGTTAAAATAGTAGAATTCTCACTCCATATAAGCGTGAGACATAAATGTCTTGTCTACTCGAGTTAGCCCTTTAAGACCAAATGAGGACGATGGTCTAAGTAGTTAACTCGATCCTTTATGGATTAATTAGTGCTACGAGAACCCAAAGAGACGGTGGTCTAAGTAGCCGAGGGCGTTACAATTGGTATAGTATCAGAACTGACTACCAGATGGAATTATGCCTTGCATCGTAGGAGACGATGTAAGGATAACCGTTACGAGTCCAAGAAAAGTCCGGGCCAAGTACCGGTCCTGGTGAGCTGACACAATTAAGAGGAGAGAATTGTAATGTGTCTCATAATTAAAGCAGTAGCTAGAACTCCCAACCCACGTAAGTGTGTGAGACATACATATCTTGTTAATTCGGGTTAGCCATTTTAGGCCAAGAAAGACAACGGTCTAAATAATTAACTGGATCATTTATGATTTAATTAATGCTATTAGACACAAGTTTGGGGACATTACTAGTGGTGTAGTAACAATCTTACATGCATGTGAGCTGAAGTGTAGATATTCGACCACCTGGATCAACTTCTCACAGCTAAAAATGATACGTACATACAACTTCTCGTAAACTAGCTAGATCACTAACACATAATTTTAGATGTATATCATCCACAAATCTCTATTGGTTGAGACTTAACTTTTTTTTCTTCTCTATTTTAAGAGAAAAAATGTAGTAGTAGTAATAATGAAACGAAATTAGGTGTTAAACCCTATGTGCAGCTTTAAACATATATATAGCCTAAAAATCTTGAAATTTGTATGCATTATAAGCTGACTCTATAACTTAGTAGCCTCGACTTTCTGCTGCCAGCATATTACTGCAACTCTCTTTAACAACTAATGGACAATCAGATGCATCTTTTTTTGTGTGTTTGTCAATAAAATCAGATGCAAAATTAAACAGCTTTGGTCGGAGTCGGACCAAGCCATTAATTAGTAGTAATACTATACATAATCATCGGAAAATCAGAAAAAAGTTTGATAGTATTTGTTTTGTTTTAATTATTATGTCATTTACTATTAAAATTTTCTTGATTTTATAATAGTTTCATTTTTTTTTCAAAAATTTATAATAGTTTCATTGAATACGTTTTCCATTATCTTGTCTCAATTAAATATATTTTTTTTTTGTAACCTTTAGTAATTTATTTCATAGAATAAGAGTCTGAAATGACAAAATTTTAACATTATCATGTGATAATTTGAATATATATATATATATATATATATATATATATATATATATATATATATATATATTATTATTATTTTTTTTTTTTTTTTGAGAAGGGAACATATTTTTTTAATCAAGCTGTATGTTATATATTCGACATATATACATCGAACTTGACTCAAGGTCTTAAACCTTTCTTGAATCTAAACTCTAATTTGAGTTTAAAATACTCGTACTAAAACTCGAACCCTAGAAAATTTAAATATGCTAAACTTGTTCAAATCGTATTCGATTCGACTCGTATAAAATCTAGTTCAATCAACATTTAACATGAAGTTAGCTCTAGGAGGAAACAAGGAACAAGCAGAAAAGTGCTCGAGCCTGTGTTTTTGGGACAGCATCTTATAGTAGGTAGGTGTGGTGCTAAGAGTTGACACTTCACAAAATTTAAAAGGAAGACATATGAATTCTTAAAACGCTTAAACCCTAACCGAAATGGCCCATTCCCATATCTTATGAAATGAATGGAAATGTTAATCAGATAACCTAGGGGCTTAGAATCATGGAAGACATATGTAGTCTTGATTTATTCCCTAGGTCAACCTTATTGGTTCTTTGCACCTAGTTTTGGTGTAGCACCTATGTGGATATATTATTCAAGAATCAAAGTCGATTTGGTTTATAATAAATCGATATAAGTGAACTCCTATATATAAAAAGGGCTTCGTGGGATTCAACCCATTGTCTTGATATATGGTGGAATATCATTGAGAAATAAGTATCCGTGTTATCACAGAACACGTAACAATGGGGTATGGATAGGGTTCTTGCACTGCTTGCCCATAAAAACGTTATTTATAAGAGACGGTAAGTGCCACCTCTACAGTACGTAGTAGGGTCTAGTAAGGCTTAGGACTTATGGGGAGGACATCGATTCATTAGGAGTGAGGAATGTGATATGCAGATTGGAAAAGTGGATAAAAAATCACATACAAATTAAGGGTTGAGACATAATTACTTCTCATTTAGGCTAACTATTTAAGGTTAAAAGTATTAAGCTTAATTTGTTATCAGATCAATATTGTTAGCAAGCAATTACCCATCCATCATCATTTGCAAGCAAATATAACCACTGAAGGAGCTGTAAATTGATTCACAGAATTAAATTCCAAATTTATAGTGCATCGAGTTTAAATCCAACCCATTGTCCTGTCTACAAATAAGTTCATATCGAAAAATGCTATTATCATAACAGTTATGTTACAACACAAATTTACACCATTGCTTATGACGTAGAACTCGACATGGTAGCCACCATACACAAGGGTATAAAGGGTAATATGTGCTACTTACACAGCCATTCAATCACAAGGGTATAAAGGGTAATGCTACATTCACAACATATCTTCCTACATCTTACACAACACTTCTTTAACATCATTGATTATGTTGTACCCATAGCGATCAATGAGTCCGGCTAACTTTTTAATCAATGCTTATAAAAGATATAGTGGATGTTGGAGTGGTTAAATGTGTAGTGGTAATATCATTATTCATTATTATTTCAAACCATTGATCATCATGGTCCTATCTCGTGATCATCAATGAGTCCTACAAGACGACCAATGATATATAATCCAGTAGTTTTATTGTGGTCCGGTCACATCATGTCTGCATTGATCCAATGTGTAAAAGAATAAGAAAAAACTGAGAATAGACAGATTATTCTGCACAATTATGGGTACCACAATACATTTGAGAATTTCATTGGCTCCGAACCACCAAATCATACTTGTAGCCGGATTAGGATAAATTAAATTTGCCTATATAATAAGACTGTTACTCGTTGTGGCTGAATTGTTGTGTCAGTAGCTAGCATTACTCAGGTATAAAAGTATGTTGCCTCGCAATTGTTGTATCACAACCGTGTTGGTTGTAGCACAATTGTTATGACTACCCGATCATCTCCCCCTACCCCCACTCCCCACCCCCCCCCCAACCCCCACAAAACCAAGAAAAGGAACCCCATATCTGGCCTCATACAGATAACTCTAGCAGCTTGAATCCAAACTAGTTATGAGTGTGAGTCGATCTCAAAATAATAAAAAAGCTGTTCCACGTACCCTGAATACAAAACCTAATGAAAACTTGTCATTTAGTTAAATCCATTTTGTCAACTTCTTGGGATTCCCTTCTATTTTTCTTCTCTCTCAGATTGTTTTTCTGTCACCATATCAAAGAAAATATCCACTACCCCTACAATAATTTTGCCCTAAATGAACATAAATCTTATTCTACAACATAGTTATAACACAGTTATACCAAATTACATGTTTTATACCGGCCTACTCATTTCTACTATCTCTTTCACATAGTAAAAATGTGTAAAAATAAATTGATACAAAGTACATGTCACTTGTTATAACCGTGTTACAAAACACTTTTCAGAATCTATGTTGTGTCCCTGTCATGTAATTTCTAGCCCAGCTCATTTCTTGATCATGATTGTACAACGGCATACCGTTGCTACCGCCGTTGCTGCCGCCACCTTCAGAGGAAGATCTTCCATTATTAGGGTGTGGAAACGTGGGTCCTACCGGTGCTCCGATGCAAGTATGATGGTTGTTGTTGTTTTCATGGTGGTGGGTTGTTGTTGTTGCTCCCATTGATGGTGGAGTGGCGGTTCCATGTGGGACGGCATGCCCTAGAATGTAGTCGTTAACCACCGGATACTGTGATGGGTAAGGGATGAGACGGGCCGGCGAGGGGTACATATAGGGTGGTGGTGGTGGTGGTATTGGGTGGAGAGAGGTAGGTGAGGAGTCGGAGTACATTCTCGGGGTGTACATGGTTCGGAACGGAATACTTGGATCCCCATTGATGTTGTTGCTTGTTGGATGGTAGCCTCCATGTGGATGAAATTGCTGCCCATTTCTATTTATTGCCAAATTAATGCTCATTAGTGTTACTTCAATGATAAATTGATAATGTAAAACGCATATATACATATATATATATATATATATATAGGCAAAGGGCAGAAGAACATACCCAAGATGATGAGCAGCAGCTTGACCTAGAATGTTATCATTTGTGAAAACGAGCTGGCGAGCCCGGTTCAGTGTTTCTGTTTCCCTCTCTGCTTAAATACCAATTAAAATAAAATCCCAGACATCAAATCATGAATCAAATCAAGAACTGAATCAAACCTGATCCAAAGATTTTTCATCAGCCAAAAAAAAACCCCTCAAAATTAGTAGTATGCGCTTGAAAACAAGATTTGACCCGACATTTTCCACAAAATTTAGGGAGATTTTGGGTAATACTACTACTGTCATAACTATTCAGATCCAACGAGTTACACAATATAATGACTCTACATTAGGATTAATGAGTTCTAGATCATGTTAAATTGTGTAAAAACATGTCATTTACTTGTTGTATCGGAGTAGATGTGACAATAGCAATACCCAGAAATTTTTGTATAGAATGTCCCAACAAAATGACACAACGAGCCTAATGAATATTGCGTAAAGGATAGAAGAGAGAACCAAAGCACCGGAAATAATACGAGACATAACAAAACATAGCAAACTGCAACAAAACAACACAACACTGGTATTGCTACTCAGACCCGTCCCTGGACATAGGCCACGACTTAGGGCCGTTCAAAATTTAGGGTCCGGGTTTTCTTTAATCCAATAAGTTTATTAGTCTAATCACGACATATATTTTAAAAATTGTTTGTCATTTTTCAAAAGGCCCAGTTTTGATAACTTGGCTTAAGACCTCTACACACTGAGGGACATCCCTGTTGCCACTCTTCGCGACTTATTGTGACATTTCATTGTATCAGTATCGATTTCTTTTAGTACATAGTTTCTTCATTATTAAATAATGCTACCGTCACAATCATTTAATCATACGAGCAACGTAATTTGTTTTTACACCATTTCATAGCGTACGCTCAACATATATAATCAACTGTATAGAAATATATTGTGTCACTCATTATGATTGAATGATTATGAGCAGAGTAATTAATCTACACCATACATATCTATCGTACCATACTACCACATGTGACTCAACAAGTTTCTCAAAATCATGGCTAAAAAAACAATGTGCCAATATATTTACAGACAATTTGACTAAGAAAATAAGTTGATTTTGGGAAAAAGAAAAAGGAATAATTAAGGATGAAAAGACAATACCTTGACGGTGGCGATTCATATGTCCCCCAAGAGCTTGAGATTTGAAGAACTTAAGGGAACAAAACCTACATTCATAGACCTTCCCACTTTCATCTTTATCTTCTTTACCGCCGCTTTTCTTTTTCCTATACCCTATTTAATTAATTTATTTACAGATATTAAGAAAAAAATAAAGTCAATATACCTTCTGATTAGACTAATCTTACACGCCGCCACACCCCCCCCCCCCCCCCCTCTAAATCTATGTACCCTAATCAAGATCCAAACTTCAAGAAGCCGACTTTTGCAAGCTAGGGTTTTTAATTTTACTGAAATTAAGTCCCACAAAACATTACAAAGTTCAAGAAAAACAAAGATTCCTTCTTCTGTTAGTAATGTCAAGAAAAAGCAGCCATATCAGGCTGCTCGAGGGGGGGTAGGGGGTGGGGATTGGTGAGGAGGGGGGTGGTGGGAAAGTAAAAATAAGCACACACACCAAAAAAAAAAAAAAAATAGTTAAAATGTGGACATAATGGAGACAAAGTTGCTTTCTTTAGGTCATTAATTTGTGTCAAGATTTAATTTTGTTTTCTTTTAGCAAATGAAAAGGTGGGTTTTGAGTTTTTTGAAGTTTTGATCACTTGAAATGTGTTCATAAGTTGCTTAAATGAAAATAAAAACAAACTGTGTGTACTTAAAGACATAAATTTGTGTCAAGTTTTAATTTTTCTTCTTGATTTTGTTTTCTTTATGCAAATGAAAAGGTGGGTTTTGAGTTTTTTTGAAGCTTTGATCACTTAAAATGTGCACAGAGACTGCTCCTAAAAGTGAGTGTAGATGAATTAAGGATAGAAACTTCCATTCTTAAAGCTCATAAATTTTGTGTCAAGTCTTAATCTTTTTTATTGATTTTGTTTTCTTTTTACAAATGAAAAATGGGTTTTGAGTATTTTGAAGTTTTGGTGACTTATTAGGTAAAAGAGTAGTTATTAATGAAAATTAAAGGACAGCAAAAAAACAAGAAATAGTACTGGGGACAAAGTGTTGTACCAGAATATGAAGAGGTGTCTTCTAGGACTTGTTTTCCATCTTTAGAATAATCATCTGGTAAGTTGTTGAGATCCAATGGGTTTTCTTCTGATCTCCTGGAAAGAAAAAAAGAAAAAATTCAAAGAAAAATAAAGCACGAACATAAATGAAGAGCTTCAAAGTTCAACAACAAGAAGAGGTTAGATAGGCATAAAAGTCATGTGGAGTATTTAGGAGAGGGTTTTTTTGAAAACCTACATGGCAACAGACAGTGAAAGTTAAGATAAAGTGGATATGGAGGTTTTTAAGTGAAGAGAGTTGAAGTTGAAGAATGAGAAAGACTTGTGCTTAATTTGTGGGACTGAAATATAGAGAGGAAAGTGAAGTGATGGTAAAGGCTTTCAAAGTTCTCTCTCTATTTGGTTTTCTTCTCCCCCAATTGAAAGACCATGAAAGTTACACCGTGTTTCTTGATTTAATAACAAGGGTTTTTGGGAAACATAAATGTTACTGACACAACACAGTTTTAGATCATCGATCATTTCGAGTCATAAATCAATTAATATGTCTCACACGATGATGGATCGTATAAAAGCGTTTTATGTTATTTTTGTTTTGAAACTTGCACAACTAATGTCATAACAAAAAAGTCACAACAAATATCACAGTATAATTTTACCTCATTCATCATTGCTATACTTATACGGAAATGATATTTGCATGTTGAAGAGAGTTTGAGAAAGTAAATAATACTTGAGTAAACTCCAACTTGTTTATTCATGTTGAAAGAATGAGTATAAATAGATACAAGAGAGGATCCTTACAAGAGAGGATCCTAGCTAGTAAAGTAAAAGTAACTGAGCCGGCTACAATAAATGCTTTAGAGTCGGCTATGTCTATGCTATTACATAATAGGACAAAGGATAGTTACTTTATGACTATTAGGACATATTAATTGTTTATTCAATGCAATTAATATGTCTTGATAGAAAGTAACACGTTACATTGTAACATGTTATGAGTGTAATAATAATGTAATATTAACCATAGTATTTCCACGGTATTTCCACACCCCCTCAAATCGGGTTGTATATGTTTATACGACCAAGTTTGCTACTTAGTCTGAAACATAAGTGGTGGTATGGCCTTGGTGAGAATATCGGCATTCGATCTGCCGAGGGAACATACTTGGAGTTGAATAATCTTGGCATCAATCTTCTCCTTTAGGAAGTGTCCGTCAATGTCCACATGTTTGGTTTTATCATGATGGATCGGATCCTCTCGCCATGCATAAGGTCGAATTATTGTCACGAGAGTGTGATAGGTTCTTTGAAGAGGTTGCTTTGAAGTTCGGTGAGTACCCTTTTTAGCCACGAGCTTCACAAATGCCAAGTACAAGTGCCACGAGTTCGAACTTCGGATCGCTTCTTGACACGAGGTCATTTCTTGCTTCTCCAAGTAACTAGGTTTCCCATACATATGACGATAATACCGTGGTAGATCTTCTCGTCAATGTGACATCCACCAATCGGCATCGGTGTAGACGACCTTGATTGATCTATCGGGAGACTTGGTGAAATGTAAGCCCGGCCGAGTGGACTTCGTGTACCTCGGTATCCCGTTCACGCATCCCAATGTTGCTCGGTAGGGCAATGCATGAACCGGCTAACCGGATCGACGCCATATGCAATATCGGGTCTTGTGTGGGACGGATAAATGAGTTTCCCTACAAGTCTTTGATATTGATCCTTTCGACAAAGAAATGTCACCATGCGACGGGGTATTGCGGGGTCTACTCGGGGATACGAGCGGGTTTGCATCCCGGATGCCGGTTTCCTTCAAAGCGGGTCCAAGACATACTTCCTACGTGAAACGGATATACCCCGTTGTTCCTAGCTATTTCCATACCAAGAAAGTACTTGAGGTAGCCCAAATCTTTAACTTGAAATACTTTTGCCGGCGGGGTCTTCAAGTGTTGGATCTCGACGGGGTCATCACCGGTAAGGATGATATCATCCACATAGACAATAAGAATGGACCTTTTACGGTTTGTTGTTTTGATAAACATTGTGTGATCCGAGTTGCATTGATGGTATCCAAGACTTTAACCACGATAGTGAGTTTGCCAAACCAGGCTCTAGGGACCGCTTTAGGCCATATAGAGATTTCCTCAATTTGCAAACTTTCCCTTGAGTGTGAGTGTTGGAAAAACCGGGAGGCACATTCATATAGACTTCCTCGGTAAGGTCACCATTTAGGAAAGCATTCTTGATATCCAATTGGTGTAGAGGCCGATCAAGTTGGACGAATTGAGATCGGTACCACGACGGTGTTTAGTTTTGCCACGGGTGCAAAGGTTTCCTTGTAGTCAAGGCCATATGTTTGAGTGAATCCCCTTGCAACCGCCCTAGCTTTGTATTTGTCAATAGTACCATCGCATTGTACTTGATAGTGAACGACCATTTGCGGTACCGATTTGTCTTCTTTCCATGTGGGAGAGTGGTGAGATCCCAAGTATGGTTGTCAAGGAGAGCGATCATTTCGGTTTTGACGGTACCGCCTTCCACTTATCATGTTGGAGAGCTTCCCGTATATTCTTAGGAATAGAGTGAGAATCCAAGTCCCGTGTAAACATGGCAAAAACAGTGATAACCGATCATAGGATATATAATTATGAATAGAGTGATCGGTAGTGCAAGATCTCTTTCCCTTCCGATAGCAATAGGTCCGTCATCAACGTCGGCAGGTGGCCGAGAGTCGGTGGGGTGCTTGAGGTTCGATCCGCCGTGACTCGGTAGGTTGCTTTGAGTGTCGGTAGTCTCGGTTCGGCGGGCTCGGGTCGGTAGTCTCGGTTCAGGAGGTTGCTGAGGATCAGTAGGATGCTGAGAGTCAGTGGGGTGCTGAGGTTCAAGAGTTTGCGAGGGAAAGGATTTAGGTCAAGTTCAATCGGTTTCCATCGGTGATCGCCTCGGTGGACTTGCTTGTAGTAGGGAGTCCTTTCAAAGAATTTTACATCCATAGAATTGTAAAATCTCTTTTCGGAAGGAGAATAGCACTTGTAACCTTTCCCGTCCTTTGCATATCCTAGGAAAATGCACTTGTGAGCTTTGGGATCAAGTTTGCTTCGTGTTGGGCATGGATATAAACAAACACGGTGCAACCAAAGATTTTTGGAGGTAATTGGGAAATAAGATGAGGACAGGAGTGAGTGGTCAAAAGGGTTTGGATAGGAGTTTTGAAGCCTAACACTCTGTTGGGAAGTCTGTTGATTAAGTATGTGGCGAGTTAATATAGCTTCACCCCACATATATTTTGGAACATGTGTTGTGAACATGAGTGATCTAGCCATTTCCGAAAGTGCCTGTTCTTTCTCTCGGCAACCCCATTTTGTTGAGGTGTTTCCACACAACTACGGTATGGACAATCCCCTTATCCATCAAGAAATTACGAGGTTAGACTCATAGTATTCAAGTGCATTATCGGTCTTTAAGATCTTGATCTTAGTGTCAAATTGAGTAGAGATCATGTTGTAAAATTCTGAAAAAGCTGTTCCAACTTCGATTTATCCTTCATTAAAAACGACCATGTGTTTCGGTATGATCATCAATGAAAGTGACAAACCACCTTTTCCCTGTTATACTTTTTACTCTTGAAGGTCCCCATACATCACTATGAATTAAAGTGAAAGGTTTTGAAGGCAAATAAGGTAGTTTGGTATACACAGATTTGGTAAGTTTGGCAAATTGACAAATATCACATTGAAGATCATTGACATTACATCCTTTAAATAATTCAGAATTACTGAGACTTTAAATAACCAAAACTTGGATGTCCTAGTCTATAATGCCATAACATGATATTATCTAAGGTTTGAGTGCGGTGCCGAGGCGATTCGCCGTCGTCGTCTTCTTGTCTTCGGCGGGGTTGACCACATACAATCCCGAGCGGGGTTTAGCCCTCCCAATCACTTCCCGTGTGAAGAAGGGTCTGGAAAGTGCACCGATTCTTATTAAACACCACGGTCAATTCAAATCTTTTGCAATTTCTTGACGAGATATGAGATTGCAATCTAATTTTGGAACAAATAGGACATCCTTTAGGCATATCTTATTAGTGAGTTTAACATTTCCAAAACCTTTTGCATGAGAGATAGATCCATCGCCAGTCTTAATTTTATGAATTTGATGACATGGCATAAGGTGAGTTATGAGGTTTTTATTGCCGGTCATATGAGAGGAGGCCCCGAATCAACAATCCACGTTTCATTACTAATAGAAGAGTAGAATTTACCCGTACTTGGCTCCGTGTAGCCATGTCGGTAGAGGGACTACCTTCTTTTTGTTGAGTGAGGAAAGCTTTGAATGCGACAAACCGAGCATTCAACTTGTTATCATTCTCCCTTCATTGACGTGCACCTCGCCCGACTTTCCCTGGTAGGCTTGGAGGATTTGGGCATGCCATGTAGCTTCCGAAGAAGTGTCCTTGGTGTGATTTGTGCGTTTGCGGTGCTCACGAACAACTTTCCGGTTCGATCGGTAGGCTTCCCGACGGTCTCGGTAACCTCGGCGGGCTTCCGACGGTCGGCGGGGTAGCACTTTCGGTAGGGTTGTCGGTAGGGAGTTCGGCGACATCACTTTCCTCCTCTTTTTCCTCATGTTTGACTTCAACAAACATGGATTTGAGATTGGGGAGAGGTTTTGTGGCAAGGATTCTTCCCCTAACATCATCAAGAGTAGGATTCGATCCGGTAAGAAACTTGAATACTCTCTTTTTCTCAATAATGTCCTTATAAAGGGCATCATCCTTGACATCATTCCAGGGGTGAGTTTCCAACATATCCAGGTGTTGCCATGCCCTAGATAGTTGATTGAAGTATTGAGTTACAGACATATCTCCTTGTCTGCAATTTTGAATCTGAGCTTCAAGTTCATACACTTCAGATGTATTGTCTTTCTTGGAGTAAAGATCCCTGGCATTATCCCAGATCTCCTTTGCAGTATCATACATCATAAAGTTCTCACTAATCTCTTTTGTCATTGATCTTGTGAGAATGGTCATGACTTGATTATTAGTAGTATCCCATGCTTCAAATCCTGGTTCATCTTCGGCGGGGGCGGGTTTAGAGCCGGACGGTATCCCATCTTACCTTGTCCGGAGAGATGTACATTTTCATAGATCTTGACCACGGTAAGTAGTTGTTGCCATCAAGTCTATGATTTGTGTAAGATGAAGAGTCGGTGACCCCGGCCCGAGGCGAGGCGGGACTCGACGAGGGTGAGGAAGCTTCGGATAATGAAGACATTCTTGATTCAGCAGGGTGCTGAGAATTTGCAGCGGATTCAGGAGTTTAAGGCTCCGATACCATGAAGAGAGTTTGAGAAAGTAAATAATACTTGAGTAAACTCCAACTTGTTTATTCATGTTGAAAGAATGAGTATAAATAGATACAAGAGAGGATCCTTACAAGAGAGGATCCTAGCTAGTAAAGTAAAAGTAACTAGAGCCGGCTACAATAAATGCTAGAGTCGGTCTATGCTATTACATAATATGACAAAGGATAGTTACTTTATGACTATTAGGACATATTAATTGTTTATTCAATGCAATTAATATGTCCCTTGATAGAAAGTAACACGTTACATTGTAACATGTTATGAGTGTAATAATAATGTAATATTAACCATAGTATTTCCACAGTATTTCCACACATGTCACATTGTGTTTTTTTTTAACAGCCAAAAACATTTATTATCAACAAGATGCTAAAATCAAGTTACAAAATGTTCCAAAAATTCCACAAAACTAGCAGATACAAACATCATCCTTTTTTAGCCCAACATTTGCTAAAAATAAGAGTTCAAAATGTCCTTCATCCCAATTTAATGGATGCAAAAAGCGAGTTCAAAATGGGTGCACTAGACTCGATCTCTTAACTCCCTGATCCTATGAGGCGGCATTCATCGGATTAGCCTTCCACTCTTCCCACTCCAATTTCTTGAGACCCTTAGAATGACACAACCAAGAAAATGATAATCTTTGAACTTCCCTGAATATCATCTCCGGGTTTAAAACTTGAGCACGAAAAATGATTTTGTTTCTATAATTCCAAATAACCCAAGCTATGACTCCCACTAAAGCTGCCCATAAATAAGAAGCCATCTTTGACAATGCATTTCCATCGTTCCCTACTTGCAAAAAGCATATATCACTAAACGAGAAAGCGTTTAGGCCAACAATCTTACACCAACTTTGAACATGTGACCAAATCAAAAGTGACACATCACACGCGAACAAAAGATGGTTAACGGTTTCTTTAAATTTGTAACACAACGAACATAAAGAATCTTGAATTGCAATTCCACGATGAATAAGATTCGGTTTTGTGGGAATTCTTTTAAGACTTGCTTTCCACATGAATAAGTTTACTTTCGAAGGTAATAATTTGTTCCACCTGACAACCTGCTCATTAGCCGAAAATGAATTTTTGAAAAAATCAATTTCAAGTTTTTACCGCAAATAGGTCACCGAGAAGACGCCATTCGAGCAAATACTCCATCTCAATTTATCTATTAAATCTGTATTTATATCGACAGAGTTAATTAAATTCTCCAACACACCTACTTCCTCCTCCTCACGATCCCTCAACCTCCTCCTCCAAGACCAAAAGAAAGAGCACCTACCCTCCACCCACTTCACCACCCTTGCCACCATCTCTTCTTTGAACATAGCTAGCCTAAAAAGCCTTGGGAAGGCAGAATTCAACGGACCATTACCCACCCATTTATCCTCCCAAAACCTCACCATGCAACCATCACCCACCACCCAACATTCCGACCCCAATAAATCAACTCCGGCCCTTTTAACACTCCTAACAGCACGAACAATCCCCCTCCAAACCCTCCCCCACCTCTCAACCGACAACCATCCACATCCCAAGCACCCTCGACACCATAAATTGACACAATCACCTTCCTCCACAAAGCATTTGTTTCTGAAAGAAATCTCCACCTCCATTTACAAAGCAACGCCATATTTTGCACCCTAAGACTACCCACCCCAATGCCACCCAAAGATTTTGGAGCTTGTAATTTTTTCCAATCAACCCATGCGATTGTTTTCTTTTTTATGGACCCATCCCCTCCCCAAAAAAAAGAAGACCTCACACTTTCCAACAAATTCAACACACATTCAGGAGGCTTGTAGACGGAGAAAAAGAAGAGCGGAAGAGCGCTTAGAACCGCTTTTATGAGAACCAACCTACCACCCTCCGACAGAGACGACCACTTCCAAGCACTAAGTTCCGCCTTACATTTCAGGATAACGTTTTCCCAAGCCTTTTTCTGCTTCATATTTTGTCCCACCCAAAGCCCCAACTATTTAAAAGGCAAACCACCACCCTTACACTTGAGGAAATCTACCGCAGTAAAGATGTCTGCTTCCGGTACCTTTACCCCTGCCAACGAGCTTTTGCCCATGTTTATTTTCAGACCCGAGATCTTCTCAAAACAAACCAAAAAATCCTCTTAAGGTTCCTCAAATTGTCCATGCTCCACATTTTTCTCCATGAAAACCGTATCATCCGCATATTGTAAATGAGTTATCAGAATTTGTTCGCTTCCAATTAACCCCAACGTACTTTTGTTTTTCAATAGCTTCCCTCATAAGAATATTTAACCCTTCCGCTGCTATAAAAAAAAGATAGGGAGATAGAGGATCACCCTGCCTTATACCTTTTTGCAAGTTGAATTCCTTGGATGGACTGCCACCCACCAAAACCGATGCTCTAGCCGAAGAAACACACCCATGAATCCACCTTCTCCATTTTGGTCCAAATCCCACATTTTTCAAAGTATTATCCAAATAGGACCAATTTACACAATCAAAGGCCCTTTCAAAATCCACTTTAAAAAGAAAACTGGCCAATTTTTTTTCTTTTTAAGATAATCAACCGCTTCATTTAGAATAAGAACACTATCTAAAATTTGCCGACCCTTAACAAACCCAGACTGTAATTCTCCAATCACCGAAGAAATTACCACTTTCGTTCGTTCCGCTAAGATTTTTGCAACAACCTTATAAAACTACCAAGCAGACTAATTGGCCTGTAATCTTTAATCGCCACAGGATTAGAAGATTTTGGTAATAGGGCAATGAACGACGAAGTACAACCATTTTGAAACTTTGCAGATTCTTCAAACTCAAAAGTGGCTTCGCAAAAATCTGCTTTCATGATTCCCTAAAATTTCATGATAAAATTAAAATTAAATCCATTCGGCCCGGGAGCTTTAGATCCTTCACACAACCAAACCGCTGATTTTATTTCTTCTTCAGTTATTTTTCTTTCAAGCCAATCACACTGATCTTGCGAAATTTTAGCAAAAAGATTACTGTTAAAAACAGGTCTGGAACGTACATTTTCCTTGTACAAGTCAATGAATGAGTTTTGAACATCACTTTTGACAGAATTAGGTTCCTCCAGCCATTTACCATTTACCAACAATCCCTTCATCGAACTTTTTCTCACCCTTCCTTTAACACATCTGTGAAAGAATTTTGAATTTGAGTCCCCCTCCTTCAACCATATGATTCTTGATTTTTGTCGAATATTATTCTCCATCAAAGTACCCAACTGAAAAACCTTCTTAGAAGTTTCGGCTCTAAGTTTTTCTTCTTCCTCGCTCAGATTTCTTTCCTCGGCATTTAAATCCAACTTTCCAAGCAACTTCTCTTCTTGTTTAATTTGCATAGATAAGCTCCCAAAAACCTCCTTACCCCAAACTTTCAAAACTTCCTTCAGCTGTTTTAACTTTAATTTCAATTTTATTCCCGGAACAAGCGAGTTCACTTCTTGTTGCCAACAGTTCTTCACCACTTCCTCTAATCCTTCATGTTCCAACCAATGATCGAACACCCGAAACGGAGAAGGACCAAAATCAATCTTTTTTATTGAGAGTAACAAAGGGCAATGATCCGATAGTCTTCGGTCAAGAGCTTCCAAGGAAACATCTTCCCATTTGGAAAATATGCTATCTGACACCAGTACTCTGTAAAGCCTACTCATCTTGGAGCCATCTTTGTTATACCACAAATATTTTCTTCTACCCAATTTTAGATCCACCAGTTTTGAACATTCAATAAAGTCATTGAATGCAGCCGCATCTTTATAATTAAAAATTGATCATTTTCTCTCAGATGATGAACGAACCGAGTTGAAGTCACCGTGGAGGCAAACCATGCCATTCTGATCTTGTAAAAATCTCAGTAACTCATTCCATAACAATCCTTTTTCGAAAACACACATTGAGGAGCATACACATTTATGAAAGTACATATTTGGTCCGTTTCTGTCCATAACCCTTTAACACTAATGAAGCTAGAGCCTTCAAATTTTTCCAACACAGAGAACACTTCCTTATCCCATACGCTTAATAACCCTTCTGATAGGCCAACAACATCTTTGCAGAAAAAGTCAAAGTCCGAATCTTTCCAGAATGACTTAACCAGATTACAGTTAATCGACAACATTTTTGTCTCTTGAATCGAGAGAAAATGCAAATGAAGGGAGCAACACAATTCCTTTATCCACCTTCTTTTACTGCTCGAACCCAATCCTCTGATATTTGCAGATATTATCTACATAAAATCACTTAAATTCTCAATCAAAACAAACCAATAAAACTGATCAAGAAGATCCTTCTTCATCGTTTTCTTTCCAATCAATACCCAAAAGTCTTCCCAATTCAAAAGTTTCTTTCAGACTCACTCTTGCCATCATCATGAGCTACTAGCCATTTTCTAACTAAATTCATCATATTTCGAAGATTGGAGTCAGAGATTGAAATGCCTTTGACCCTACCTTCCGAGTTTGTTTGAATGGGAAACTCCCACATCCTTGATCTTCGCATTGCCTCTTCTCTTCATCTTCTTCAAATCTTTAGCCTTTAATCTTTTCGTGCAGTCGAAGCCAAGAATTTCGGACAAAGCGTTATCTTTTTTATGCGGTCCTGCTATTGATTCAGTTGAAATTTTTGCTTGATCACAGAGCGTTCTCTACTCGGGTCTGATAAGAATACATCTGACTCCTTGTGCAGCTGGCCTTTCTCACGGACTTGGGCTTGGTCACTTGGGCCATCACAAAAGCTATCAGGGACTAAAGATACATCCGGAGAAATTTCTTTACCAACACCAAGGCCCCCCTCTGCTAATAATTCCGAATTTAATAAATTATTTTCCAAAACTGCATCAATGCCCTCAACGCCAGCCACTTTAATATTAAGAACTCCCCCGCCGATTTTATTCCCTTCCATAGCAGTCATCACCAAAAACGAGGTATTATCATCTACTGCTTGTCGTAGATCGAAATTTGATCGTTTTTTCAATGACTGGTCCTTCCGATGAGTTATCTGATGCTGCTTCAAATTCCTTATCGCCGGAACTGCTAATCTCCGACGAGGAATAGCCGGCATACGAATCAGCATGATGAGAAAACTGACATTCTTCTTCTACTTGGATCCAGACCTTATCTCCATCAACGTTAATCTGTAATTTTGTGGATATACGATCCCCATGATTCAAGCGAACCCGAATTCTCCCTGAAACCAGTGATGTTCTTGCTTCGATATGATGATCAATCTCCATAACTTCTCCAAAGTGACATCCAATTGAATGAAAATTTTCCAGTTCCATACATTTAATGGAACACCTCTGCAAACCAGCCAAACAAATCTATCATTCAGGAATGAATCTTTTGACCACGGGCCTGCCCAATCAAACCTATTACGTTGGCTGAAGCTATCACATTCCAGAAGCACTTGCATTCTACCAAGAGGTTTAATCAAGCAGTTCTCATAACCTTCTTCTGCTAATACCAATTGAATGGAATCAATAAAGTCCAAGGATTTAAGTGTACCGAAAATGCATATGTCTAACCATTGCATTTCCAAATCACTTGTGAAGAATTCCAACGAAAAATCTGATGTTTCTTGTTTGTTTGTTGCATCATGAACTGCTTCCTTAGATAGGTGATGAGAGTCAAATTTACTATGTTTTGGTGCATGTTTTAACCCCCGTTTATGACACTCTTGGCTTGTTTTGGGTGGTTTTAGACCGATTATAGGGTAAAATCGCTTTGAGCACTTACTTAGAGGTAATCCATCAAATTGATGGAAAACCTTATCATTTTACGGTGTTTTGGCCCTATTCGAGCCCTATTTATCTTGCAGGATTATGCTTGGTATATTGTGCTATGGAAATGCAAGAAATAGGTGACTCGTAAGCCCGGAAGATGAGGTATGAGACTTAGAATGGCGAAACGAAGCCCGGGGATGGAAACGGATGAAAGGTGGTTGGTGCTTTTACCATTTGTTCACTTTATCTGAAATTTTCTCCCAGATACATACATTTTATGGACTTGTGGTCTTCGTGAAAGTTGTAGATAATTGAATGTGCTTTCCAACGCATTTTGAATCACTCAAATCGGAGCTCTACGCGCAAAGATATTGCCAGATTACTGAAGGTGTATCTGCCCAGGAATTTTGGCGCGCGCCGAGACTTTGGGGCGCGCCAAGTTGGAACAGAGAGCTCCCAGAATCACAGAACAGTTTTGGCGCGCGCCGAAGACTTTGGGGCACACCAAAACTGCTTTATCTGCACGTTTTTGGGCCTTTTTAAATAGATTTTTCAGCCCCCATTTCAGAAGAACTCATACCTAGATTTAATTAGGATACCCTTAGGTCGATTTTCTTCTCTTTTCTCCCTTAGATTAACTCTTCTTTCACCCTTTCCCTTAGTTAAACACAATTTAGCATAGATTCTCTCCTCCTTGTAGGTGTTTTTGAAGTCTTCTTCCCCAAGTGACAATGGGTTTGGATGAAGATTGATTCAACTTCAATTTCCTGCGTTTTTGGTAATTAATGTCATTCCTCTTTCTCTTTTATGGCTTTAATCTTCTCTTTGATTGTTATTTCATATTTTACTATGAGTAGCTAAACTTTTCATAGCCAAATTATGTGAAAATTAAAGAAATCACCCTCTAATTGATGAAATTGGGAATGGGTAGTGTTTAATTGTTGTTATATTGACGAATTCATGTCTTAAAACTTGTTCTTAATGCTTGAATTAGCTTGTACACCTAGTTCATAAACCCACACACCACTTTTATAAATGTATGTTGCGAAGGGGTGTGGGAAAAGGGGTTTTGAGATCGTTATTTACAATTGACTGAGTTGTTTAGATCAATTGGGTAACGAGGTTTGTCGGTGTAAATCGGGCAACTCTAGTGCGTTAATCTTGTTTCGGTCAATTAAATTCTTAAAGGCGGACTGTTGAACCGGGCAAAGGGTGTTCAATTGTTATATGGCGTCGTACACTAGCTTAGGAGTTTGCACCCATGAATGAGTCGATATAAGTAAAGGTTGGTAGGTTGGTTAATCCCATTCCCGAGCTAATCGATTGGAGGGGTGAAAGTAATCAATTGGATCATAGTTTGGCTATGTCTCTTTCTCTCTTTAGCATCTTTAGTTTATATTTTGTTTTAGTGTACTTAAACTTGAAATATCTTGGTTGACCTAAACTAAGTCCAAAAACGGCTTTGGTACTCGATTGATTCCTCGTGGGATACGACCTTGCTCACCTCTATAGTGCTTCCGACCCGGTACTCTGCCGGTTAAGGTTGGTCGTTACTATTTTGGTCATCAAGTTTTCTGGCGCCGTTGTCGGGGAATCATATCGATATCTCATAAGTCTTTTGAAGACTTAGGTTTAGGTTGTTTTTTTTTCTTTCTCTTTCTTCTTTCTTGATGTTGGTTTTTCGTTGAAGAGTCACACCATTTACTACGATAGTGGTGGTGACTAGATACCGTGATTGTGTTCTTGTTTTTCCCTTGAATCATAGTGTATGGATCCATGTGGCCATGATGGATCTTCTCCCTACTCTTTTGGAGGCTTTAATTTCGGTGCTATGGGTTTTGGATTCCAACAATATTATCAGTTCAATCCATATACATCACCATACAACAATGAGTGGGAGAGTCCTCAAAGTTCTCAGTTTCAACACCCCAATGCGTATTTGCAATATGATCAACCTCCACAAATAGCCTCTCCACCACAAAAGAGCTCAACCGACATCCTCTTAGAGCAAATCATTGAGACTTTGCAAGAGCAAGGCCGTGAGATAGAAGAGCAAGGCCGGACTTTGCACGAGCAAGGTCGGGAGTTGATGGATATTAAAAAGAATGCTACTACTCTTCAATCGGCATTAAATAATTTGGAGAACCGGGTAGAGCAATTGGTTGAGAAGAGGAAGGTTGAGATAAGTGCTAAAAATGATGAAATTTCATTTGCTCCACCGTCGACTTTTGAGGTAATCATCCATCATGAGTGTTATGAAGAAGGTATGAAACATGCTACTAGTGAACCATTTATTCCTTCTCCTTTGAACCGTATTGAAAAAATTGTGGTGGTGGATCACATAGAATATGTTGATGTTGTGGTTGAGCCAAAATGTTATTGCTTGGTGTTTGAATCTTTGTTACTTGGCATATGCTCTCATTCGGGGAAATTGAATTCATTGTGTTACACGATGAATTTCTTGAACCAATCTTGGTGGTGGGGATTCAGCCCCTTGTTTTTCTTGCTCTATTTTAAAGGTGTGCTCAATTCTTATGATGTGTGTAGGGAGATGCAACGGTTTGCTCTCCTTTGGTATAATTATCCTTAGAATTGTTGCGGATAGAAAGTCGAACTAAGGACTTTAAACTTAGAATGTTTTAGGTAGATGTTTTTATTGTTGTTCTAAATAAAAATGGATGAAAGTTTTTTTTTAATTGCCTTGTTCTTGAAGCTATTGAGTAAAAGATGTACAATTTTTTTCTTTCATTCCACTCGTGCTTTGTTGCTTTTCTTTTAGTTTCTTAATAAGTCAAGCCAATGACGTAAAACAAAGGCGATTGTGGGAGGCAACCCACTTTTTCTTTATTTGGTAGTAGTAGGAGTGAGTCTTAGGTAAAAGAGTGGAGAATTTTGGCCTAGGAAAAGAGCTCTCGGGTGGAAACTTCCTTTTGATCCCTTGACCGGACTTGGATTGCTATGACTTTGGCCCGTTTTGGCCCTTATTTTATGCATGGATGATTAATTCTCTTTTTATTATCTTTTCATCTCATGTGATTCGAGTTCGGTACCAACGGTTATACAATGATAGTGTATGTGACATTGATTCTTTTTTTTATTATTTCTCGATATCTATTGCTTGCTTTGGAGCACGAGGGTTGTACCCCGTGCATGAGTTTTCGTGTTTCTTGGTTTCATGGCTTTAGATATTCAAGATGGAGCTTCATGGATATATCACATGCATTCTTTCGAGCCTTTGCCGGGTTGAGCTAAGTCTTCTTTCTCTTTATCATTCACACACTGAGGACAGTGTTGCATTTAAAGTGGGGGGGTGGTATGCTTAGCTTTGATATGTGCTTCATTGTTTTTCTGGCCATTGTGTTGTATGCTTAGTGTTTGGCCACTTATTTAGCAAAATTTGAGCATTTTTTAAAATTTTCCAAAGTTTTGATGTTGCATTCGTATGTTGACCCAACACATTGATAAGATAAACGGTTTAGTAAACGTTTAAATGCATGCTACTTCGCTTACTACCTTGCCTTGTGAATGGGACACTTATGCACGTATAGCTTCGATTTCATAAACCACGGTAACTAGTGACCAATTATGGTAGACTTAGGCACAATTTGGCTACCTAGAACTCATATCATTAACTTCGAGACGAAATAGAAGGGCTGACCTTGGTAGAGTTTGGGATGACAGTTATGGCGTTTCTTTGACCCGACTAGAGCCAAATAGACATCCCGTGACATATTCCACAGTAACCCCTCTAAGCCTTGGTAGGATGGTTAGACCCCCATCCGACATTTAACCGTTCGTATTTAGCCCATAATTACCCGACCCTTGAGCTTTATATGTGGTCTACATTCCCTTGAACACCCTACGAGTTGAGCTTAATCTTTTCATCTAGATCACACTTGGGGTAGAAGAATGGTTTGTATTCTTGATAGGAGTTGGTGTGTTTTACGAGCTATTTCATGATATTGGAGGGTAGGAGCTCGATTCATTTTATGTATATGTGATGGCCTTTGACTCAAACCTAATAAAAATTCAAGTTCAAAATCAAAAAAAAAAAAAAAAAAAAAAAAAAAAAAAACAAAGAAAGAAAGAAAGAAAGAAAGAAAAAAGTCATGAAAGGAAAATAAAAGGTTGAGTCAAAGAAAGCCAAGTGTTTTAGGACTCGTGTATTGATTTGTATATGATGTTGGTGTTTGAGATGAGTTTTTAGTGGAGAAACATGATTTCTTATACATTTTTGCCTCGTTACACTTGAGACATAGTGCGAAATGGCATTTTATTTCTTGGATCATGTTTCTAGTTTCTTTTTGAGCTAGAGAAGTATGGAGCTAGCTACGTTCTGTATTGTTATACCCCATGATTGAGCTTGCTCGTTTTTATCTCTTTGTTGTTTATTCCCCAGAAATTCCCTTCGGTTAGCCCCGTCCCTAGCCTAACGTTACAACCGTGCAAGTCCTACTTGACCTTACTTAACCTCGGTTGGCCCCAATTAGTGGAGATGCTTATGAAGTATGAGCCTATGGTGTAGTCGTATTAACCTAACATCCATAATCCAAACCGGTTAACCGCGGTAAATGGAGGAGAAGTTATTCACACACACACACATCCCGTTTGCTTGATAAAGTAGGGTTAAGTTGCATGCATTTACTCAATTACTTTTCGGTTATCCTTGATATGTGGTTGGCTTGACCTACGCGTGTAACGTTGACTCTTTGGATTCTTTTAAAACGCTCATTTTGCTCGAGGGCGAGCAAACTTTAAGTGGGGGGTGGTTGATGAGAGTCAAATTTACTATGTTTTGGTGCATGTTTTAACCCCCGTTTATGACACTCTTGGCTTGTTTTGGGTGGTTTTAGACCGATTATAGGGTAAAATCGCTTTGAGCACTTACTTAGAGGTAATCCATCAAATTGATGGAAAACCTTATCATTTTACGGTGTTTTGGCCCTATTCGAGCCCTATTTATCTTGCAGGATTATGCTTGGTATATTGTGCTATGGAAATGCAAGAAATAGGTGACTCGTAAGCCCGGAAGATGAGGTATGAGACTTAGAATGGCGAAACCGAAGCCCGGGGATGGAAACGGATGAAAGGTGGTTGGTGCTTTTACCATTTGTTCACTTTATCTGAAATTTTCTCCCAGATACATACATTTTATGGACTTGTGGTCTTCGTGAAAGTTGTAGATAATTGAATGTGCTTTCCAACGCATTTTGAATCACTCAAATCGGAGCTCTACGCGCAAAGATATTGCCAGATTATCGAAGGTGTATCTGCCCAGGAATTTTGGCGCGCGCCGAGACTTTGGGGCGCGCCAAGTTGGAACAGAGAGCTCCCGTAATCACGAACGCTTTGGCGTGCGCCGAAGACTTTGGGGCACACCAAAATCTGCTTTATCTCGCACGTTTTTGGGCCTTTTTAAATAGATTTTTCGGCCCCATTTCGAAGAACTCATACCTAGATTTAATTAGGATACCCTTAGGTCGATTTTCTTCTCTTTTCTCCCTTAGATTAACTCTTCTTTCACCCTTTCCCTTAGTTAAACACAATTTAGCATAGATTCTCTCCTCCTTGTAGGTGTTTTTGAAGTCTTCTTCCCCAAGTGACAATGGGTTTGGATGAAGATTGATTCAACTTCAATTTCCTGCGTTTTTGGTAATTAATGTCATTCCTCTTTCTCTTTTATGGCTTTAATCTTCTCTTTGATTGTTATTTCATATTTTACTATGAGTAGCTAAACTTTTCATAGCCAAATTATGTGAAAATTGAAGAAATCACCCTCTAATTGATGAAATTGGGAATGGGTAGTGTTTAATTGTTGTTATATTGACGAATTCATGTCTTAAAACTTGTTCTTAATGCTTGAATTAGCTTGTACACCTAGTTCATAAACCCACACACCACTTTTATAAATGTATGTTGCGAAGGGGTGTGATAGGGTTTTCTCCCCTACCTTTATACCACTCGAGGGATTTTGATAAATACCACCCTTGGTACTCACAACTTCAGCATAGGTTTTTCCGGGAGTTCTTCGTGATCTCAAATTTCCAAAATAGCCATATGTCTTAATAGTTTTTTTCGTTGCTGAAGATGTTTTCTTGATAGGATATTCACTTTGATACCTTAAAAAAACTGTATAAGAGTCAATCCATACATTTTCCAAACTCTTGTGTAGATTTGAATGAGAACCATCTTTCTTAAACCTTACAAAGCCAAACTTTTTCCCTTTACTGTTCTTTCTCTTGCACACAAAAACATCTAGGACCTTACCAAAACCTTCAAAGATTCGCCATAAGTTTTTCGCTCCACAATCATCCGGAAAGTTTGTAAAGTAATATGAATGTGATATTTTCTTCAAATCCTCAAACCAGCTGCTCCTTGCACCCATTCCACCGCTCTTAGACCCCCTCGCATATATGCCTCCTGAAAGAAGAACTCTCCCCTCTCTCACACACTCTCTCTCCACTCTCCATCTCTCTCATCCCATTTTTTTCATGACACATTGTGTTAAAACTTGTATCGCAACACCTGAGATCCCACCATTTATTAAAATGTATGTATGACCTATTGATTGGTGTGAGTACTACCATAATCAATGGTGATCAAAATGTGTTGTGTATGATGTAGTGCTACTGGATGTATCATTACCAGTTATCATAAACATATCACTCAATGGATCATATACTATTAGGTGTAAAAAGAATATTACATCACTTGTTATTAATATCTTGTTGAGACAATTATTACTACTTTGATAAGGGTTTTCGTGAAATCTCTTCGCCAAGACTCTTTATTGAACTGGACTATATTGACAAGTGTCACACGTGTAAAAAGATAAAATATCAGTCATATTCAGGGTGCATTGCTTTATATTCTAGATTTAAACTGTGTGGTCCAGATATATAATGACACACAGTATATCTCTCCGTGTGGAGATACTGTATATATATAAATCACCCCACATTCAATGGACCTATCCTACATGTTAGAGAGTATCTAATTATATATGTTATACCTTTATTTAGTTTTGAGGTGTTTTGGAAGGAGGGCTTAATTTAGGAGGGGGTGGGGTTGGTGTGTGTGTTTGTGCACCAGTTGAATGGTATTGTCATCTGGGGTGGGAATAGGGATAGAACAAGAGAATGAGAGGGACGTTGCCTTTGAAGGATTGTTTGCATTCTAAAGTGATCACCATAAAGTCTATTACCCTATACAACTACTAGTCTAGGTTTCATGACAAATCAAGTGCTATAGTACAAAGCCCTTATCATTATTTGCAATTTACATGAGGTTGATTTTAAATCTTGGTGGATATCTATCTATCATAAGATCCTTTTTGGGATTGACTTAGGTCAAAAATATTAATGTAGTCTTCTTCTTCTTTTTTTTATTTTTATTTTTATTTTATCATTGTGAATCACACAAAAGTAATTTTTATCAAAATCTATTGTATCATTTAATGGTCTGTAAAACCATACTTTTTTTTTATTTAATAAAATCATACTTAAATCTATTAACTTCATTTATGTAAAAGTCTAAGTTTTATATATGTTAAAAACATTTGCTATGAGTATATGATGCAATATCAGCTATAGTAGGTACAATAAATTTGGCTTGATGTAGTTAATTAAAAGTATATCCTATCTGCATTAATTAGTATTGGTGGTCCTCAGCTATGTATTGCAAGAAGACAATATTAACATCAGGCAAACCCGAAGAAAAAATTTTCCCTTACACACCTAACATGTATTGTCATAATGGATATCAAATTTTTTTTTTAAATTTTTTTGGTTTTTTTTCTTTTGTTTGTGTGTCTGTGTGAGCATGCTAGAGATTATGAGCCACAGCATGCCCTATAGAGGGTCATAATGTACTGTTTTTCCTGTTTGTCATTCAAATGTTTTCCTTCAACAAAACGTGAATGTGAATCTTGAAAAAAAAGAAAAAAGAACAAAATGAAGAAGAGTGGATTAATTCCTTAGAAGTATTAAAAGGGTTATTAGGCTTTTGTTTAGTATTACGGTTTTGAAGGCTTTGTCGGGGTTGCGGGTTTTGATTAGGTGTTGTAATTTTTAGAATCTAGCTTGCTGTCTTTCTTTTAATGATATACTCCAGTTTTCAGGGCTAACGGCGATGTATGAGGCATAGTTGATCAAGTAAATACTTGTTGTACTCGATTGATCTAAAATAGCTAACATAAGGTAACAAATTTCATTATGTCACAAACTTATATGTTGGTAAGTTCTACTACCTTATACAATGTGGGATTATTATATTGTCCTCCCTCCTAAAGAACTGACATCTTCGTTAGGAATCAGTTAGATGATTTTCTAAAGATGGCTTGCACAATGTCGGCTCTGATTCCGATCACTTGTAGTACTCCACGCCATGACTCTATCATATGATTCTATATAAATATGACTTCCGCAATCTTTAATGATGTGAAACTTAGTTTAATCTGATATTCGGCTTTGAAATCACTTTTAACACTCCGATCCAGAACATTGCAAGAGGATTAGGGAGATGGCCCCATGCCACATCTCTAATAAGTTCTATCTTGTAGACGGTTCTGATATCACTTGCATCTCGAAATCCCCAAACACAAGGGAAGATTTTACATTCACCCTTCATACATGGAGTTAAGTGATATG
The DNA here is from genome assembly GCA_036785695.1 of Gentiana straminea. Lineage (NCBI taxonomy): Eukaryota > Viridiplantae > Streptophyta > Magnoliopsida > Gentianales > Gentianaceae > Gentiana > Gentiana straminea. The sequence continues at coordinate 1,407,981 of JAVUPR010000412.1, read as the reverse complement.
ACACGATCTACACTGTATGTTTTTAAGCTATATTTTTTTGGATCGATGCGCAAACACACAATCTATAGGGAGGAGGGGGCGTTGAATAGAGCGTGGGTAAAAATTGCAGCACTTAAGCAGATTGCAGGCAAATATATTGTATAAAATCAGAGTTAAAATAGTCAACACATTTTGATAAAAACTGGAAGCATCTTTTAACTAAGTTATAGGTGTTCAACTGTTGTTTCCTAAGTCAAAACACAGTTTGATAGAACCCTTAGCACAGATTTAACACTTGATATTAGGTAGGTTGTATTAACATGCAATGTTTATTTCAGTTGCAAATCGTAGAACTGAAATTAAAACAAACACCGAACTAATACAAAATTAAAGAGGATTTCAATGTGCCCACTTACAGTTCTGTCTACAAGAATAGTATGCTACTGAATATGGGGAACAAAGTTCAACGGTTCGAATAGGAAATAAATTGCAACTTGCTATACTATTAAAAAAAAGTTCACAAATATTACAGAAATTGAGCAGGCTATGAATTTCAGACTCAGCAGGTCTGAAAATTAGTACAGCAAACCAATAAAGTGTCATTATAGAACTAAAACAATGAACTGAACAAACAGATAAACCCAGAATTGATAATTTGGTCGAAAAAATTGAATTATCAACCCTGGAATTACAAGTGATGTAATACAAGTCCAGTCAACCTAAAGCTAATGCCTAAAAACTATTACAAGTTGTCTCAAATTCACAAGATGCTCAGGTAAGAAACAACAACAAGCTATATCAGGTAGGATCAAGGCAAGGCAAGTTCAGCAGGATTGACAAGAGGCACAAGACTAGCAACACACAAGGGGTGTTCCAACTTTGAATAATAGCAACACACAGGTGTATGCTGATGCTCAAGGTTAGAACCAACAGGTTTAAGGGGAATCAAACAAAACACAGAACTATAATTGAGCTGATAATCAACCTAATCACTCCACTTAATTCAATGTGTAAATCTACAGCCAAAAACAACTAGGCAGACACCACTAGTATTTCAGGCTAGTGTGTCTTGTAATCAACACCTTGCAAGGGTTCAGATCAGAAGACTTAACAGTTCAATAGGGTTTCAAACAACAAAGAACACAAGGACCATAATCAAAAAAGACTTTTGTCAAAGTGCATAAATCAAGACTTCAGTCTTTGATCCTTCACACAGACTTGAGGCCTAGACACAAGGCCTTACTAGGCAGGATTATCTTGGCACTTCAGACCAAATAATCCTCTGTCTACTACCTTAATCAAGGGTGATCAGAATTTCAAAACCAAAACAGAACAGACTCAGACAACACCACACCTAAACCAGTATCAAAACAAAGACTATTGTAAAGCTAACGAAACAACAATCAAACAGAAAAATACACAGAAAAGTAAAGCATGAAAGAGTCTAATGTGTTACCTTAACAAGAATAACACCAAGCGACCTCTACCCTCAGATTATGTCAAAAGCTATTGATTGGTACCACTCTTTTCAATAGCAAAAGACCAGAATCAACCCTTGGCCAATTCAGCTAATTGCCAAGAACTCAACCTCTATGCTAACAGGACCAGAAAAGAGAACTTTAAAGTGTATAAGATATGTAGGATTGTTCAAGAAAGATGATTTCTGAGTTGTTTCTATCCAAAGTTAATGCATTGGCCTATTTGTAGTCTGAGGATTGAAGAATCCTCAAGACACATGACTTTAATTAAGTCAGCTCTTTTATTGAATTTGAATTTCAAATTGAGGCACTGATTAACCCAAGTGATAAAACTCTGAAAATGGTTGGTTTTATGATTTTTTGTTAACAAAATCACTTATGACACCCCGGTTTGCCACTTAAGGCGCCAATAATAGAGGTACAATTTGGCTGTGAAATTGTTGGACCGGTTTTAATTAAACCAATCTAGAGTTTGACACTAACACTATTGAGAGCTAACACTTAATAGAAGTCCACTAGAACTAGATAATCCGTCGCTATAAACGAAAAACACTTACACATTGCACACAGTGATTCATAATTTGGTTTAAATCAATTTATCTACACAGACATTGACCAAGAAGCCTAAGGTCAACACTGAGGTGGTCAAATCATGCTTAATAAACCAAAAATTCAAAGCATGATTTAACCCATCATTGAACTGAAGTTCTTAGGTTTGACTCAAAACCAGACCAGACACTGACCTCATAGGGCAGTAAACCCTCGGTCAAACCAGGTACTGGAAATTAAAGGGTCAAAGCCAATTTACCAGAGCCAATCCGACATAGAACTCGGATAGGTGTGAACAGAGGCAACTGGAACGGATATGGACTCTGATAAACCAAAAGCTTCGATTTTTTTCTGTTGAGACTCTTCAGTTTCCGAAGATTCAGGGTGACCAAATCCCTGAATCTCATCCTTAACAGCTCATATAGCAAAGACTGACAGATGTTACCTTCTTATCTAATATATGCAAATCAAACGGTGGTTAAGTGCAGAGATTATAGCAAAAAAAATCAAACAGAACAGGAGATAGATAAGAACGAATTCACTGATTTTGTTGCTCAAGCCATCACGTTTTTTTTTTATCTAAAACGTGTTGCAATTTGATAAGGATAAGGAGAGATAATGGAGACCAACACCCGTAATTCTCTGAACCATATATAGAATAAGCAACAGTCAGCCATGTATAATCATCAAATGGGCGTAGATGAACAGGCTATCCGATATTCTTGGGACATCGAAAAGATTGCATTGAAATGTCAAGGAGAAGAAGAACGGCATGGAGGATTTTTAGGAGTTTATGGCATGTTTGTTACGCAGGATTGGAATGGAATGGAATAATGTAATAGGAATGTAATGGAATAAATTCATTCAATTACTGCGTTTGAGATGTAAAAGAATGGAATAAGATGTAGGATATGGTGGAAGTGGTGGGGTGTGGTTGTAGCCCTACCCCACACCCCATTGCACCCTACCTCTCTACCCACCCTACCTTACCTATCATCCCACCCTACATACCTTTCCCACCACCCACCTACCTTCCTTACCCACCCCACCCTACCTACTCCACCATCACCCTATCATACCCTACGCATCCTACATACCTTACCCCACCACCTACTCTACTCCACCATCACCCACCCATACCCTACCCTACCCAGCCTTACTCAACCTATCCTACCCACCACCACACCCTACCCAACCTTACCTACCACCTTACCTTACTCTACCCACCACACCCACCCTACCCTACCACCCTACTTTACCCCATCCTACCCTACCCTACCTTATCCACCATCTCACCCTAACCTACCTTACCCCCCATCTATGCTACATACCCTACCCTACCCTACCCACCTTACACTAGACCTACCCTACCCACCACCCTACCCCACCACCCTACCTTATATTACCATTCCTACTCTACCCTACCTTACCCACCAACCCCACCCTACTAGACCCTACGTACCCATCCCTACTCTTACCCACCACCCTACCCTACCTTACCTATCTCTACTCTACCCGCCACTACACCATATACCTTACCACCACCCCATCATATCCTACCCAACCTTATTTCATCCTATCCTACCTTACGCATCTTACCTACCTTAATTACCCCACCACCTACTCTACCTCACCCCTACCCCCTACCCACCATACTCCATCACCTACCCTACGACCCACCCACTCTTACCCCATCACCCACGTGTTTTGTCGATTTTTATTTTATTTAATCGCATTCCATCCATTTTTGGAAAGAATGAAAATGGATTTTTTTTCATTCCATTGGAATAAAATTTCATTTCATTCTCTCATAATCATACACAAACATTGGAATAGAATGAAAAATCATTTCATTCCGTCCTAACAAACGTACCATTAGGTTTAGACGAAAAACAGTTGAGGAATGAAGGGAAGTCGGGTTATGTTAGGGTTTGGGGTTTAAATAGGATGAGTCCGGGTAAGGGAAAATGGGTGAAGGGGTAAATGGGTTGCAGGCAGGATATATGAGAGAAGGGCTAATTGGGCCAGGCTTTATTAAAAAAAAATGAGCTGGACTATTTTAATAGGGTATCGGCTTATGCAAATAGAAGTCCAGCAGATTCAATACATCCAATTAATTATAAAATTAATTCTTAAATCAATAATTAACCAAAAATAATGGTATTAATTAATTTAAATAATTAATCAAACAATCAAAATTCGTGCATAAAGAAAATCACACAATTTTATGTCATATGATGTAAACTTTATAGTTTCATGGCCATTAGTAACAATATAAAATAATATAACACTTATCTGATATTGTTTTGAGAATTAATCAAAATAACAAGCAACTGGAGCATTACCCAACAGATTTTAGCTGTGTTGTCTAAATTTGTTTACGGGTCAAGACTCCATAAATGGAGACAGTATGCAATAATCTCCCCAAACACATGTCCCTCTAAATCTTTATGGTCTGCGTTTCAAAATTGCATCTATATGACAAATAAAGGAAAATTTCATTCTTTGCATACCGGGCCCAAAAAATGTGCATGCCCCTTTAGGCTCTGACTCAAGATAGTTCTGGGCTACCAATTTTGGGCTTTCTAAGGTAAGTTTCACACTTCCAAAAAAAAAAAAAAAAAAAAAAAAAAAAAGACAATTGTTACTGTTTCCACATGACACGACAAATTTACACAACAGTTGGAAAGTTAAATGTAAAATCGAAATTAATGTGAAATATGGTGTCACGGTATATTATCATGGTACCAACAGCACGCCTAGAAAAAGAATATGAGACAATTAATACATTTTTTTTCTTTCTTATATGGCTACTAAAATTTTAGTCCTACAGTAACAATACATTTACCACACGTGTAATGATGATGCATCATTATTTATGATGTAAACTATCAATTTTTTTGCCACTAACAATATATAAATTCCTTAAGAAAAAAACAATATATAAATTAATATTTTCATAACTTAGTCACTTTTCAACACAAAAGGTCGGTCTTCCTATCGGCATTCCAACCAATTAACAACAAGTCCCTAGTTGAACATTAGATCTATATTAATTATTATCATCTAGTAATGGGCTTGTGTATGTGGATAATATCAATATGTTTTGGTTTTGGAAGCTAATTTAGTTTAGATGTCCATTTCATTAATAAGACAAAGCAAAAACATTTCTTATATATAAGGTGAACAGTTACAAAACCTCTCTTTTTTAATCATTGATTTTGATAGATATACATCATAATCATTGGTCCTGCATCATGATCAAATATGAGAAAAATTGTGTAATTCGTTGTGGCTAAATGATTGTGTATGTATCATTACTTATAAGGAGAATAAATATGCATGGGTTGAACTCATGCATATAAGTGGTTCTGCCTACCACTCACTTTACCTTAGCCCACACAATCCAACCACACCACTCACCATACCATACTTTACCCTACTCCATTCGACCTAACTATACATTACCACCTTTTTATTTAAATAACAAAAAATATTATTATTTTGAGCTGTTAACATTACCACCTTATTTTACCCCACCATTCCTACCACTTACTTCATCCTGGCCACCACGCATCCTACATTATCCCACCCAACATCACTTCGTGACCCACTCTACCCCACCACACCACCTATCCCTACCATACTTTACCATGCCACCCAATCCATTCGTACCCTTCCTAACTTATCCCACCCCACCAACCCTTCCACACCACCTATCCCTACCATACTTTACCATGCCACCCAATCCATCCGTACCCTTCCCAACTTATCCCACCCCACCAACCCTTCCACACCTACTCCGTCATAGCACAACCCTACATCACCTTAATCCAACCTTTCACCCACCACCCTAGCCTATCTTACGTCTCTACCTCACCCACCTACCATACGCCCCCACCTCATCTTATCCTACTGTAATCTATGTTAATTTTACCCCATCATTTTTACCGTACCATACCAAGAACACTACATTCTAGCCAACTCACTTCACCTCACCCTTATGTGTCTGGCCATACCTTACTATCTCACTTTATCTCATTTTTCTACCTCATTTTATGATTGTGACTACCTCTTGTTTGTTTATTCACTAACTTTCCATAAAAGTTTACCGGTAGCTTTGACTTATATTATTTAAGTACATGCCTTAATATAGTTATATAGTTCAACTCATATGATAACATATAAATTTAACATGGGACCCGCCACTTTATCAAATATCTAAATCTGAACTAAACAAAAATTCAAAAAAACATAGATTTAACTTGTCATTATAAAGATCTAATTAATTATTGAGGCACTACAACACTAGTTGCAACAAATTATACAACTTAACATATCTTTAACTTTTAATACTGCTTATTATTATTGTTGCTAAATATCAGTGCATTTATAATATCTTACTCCCTCCGTTTCTTATTATCTGTCGAATTTGAGAAAAACACACAAATTAAGAAAATGAGTAATTGTATTGATTTTCATTATAATATACTAAAAAAAATCTTGAAAAGTGTAGTGGTGTATTGAATATGAATGATTGATTGATCGGAAAGAGTAATAAAATATGTATTGAAAATGTAACTACAACAGATAAAAAAGAATTTTTGATTTTGACAATTGCGATTGTTAAATAAAAACGGAAGGAGTATGTTATATTTACATATCTTTATGGTTACTTTTAGCAACCACTAGTGTCTAGGCTTAGATTCGTTTATAAACTATATACCATTTCAACATCTAAAGTAGTATTATTCTAATTGTATAATTAGTGTACGTCTTCATTTATAATAATACTCCACCATCACATTAGAATTTTTAATGGTTGGTGTTTGAAAATTAATTACCATATATATACTTTTTATTGCATGTATATAATAATTTTATGTGAATTTAATTTAGTTGGACTTTTTCTTCAATGATTATTCTTGTACTTTAAAAATAAAAAAGTAAAACAGTAGAAACAAATGTAAGAATCGTGGGATTTATTATCGACTCTCATTTTCTCAGTTCGAATATATGTATTGCCAATATATACAACAAAAACCATGCATTTTCGAAAAAACGGGTCGCAACATTTTTTTTTCTTCTTTCTTTTTTCAAATTGGTTAATCAAAAAAACAAAAGCCATGCATTTTAATTTATTATTACTGATTAGAATAATTACAAAGAAAACATAATTTTACAGCAAGTTACCGAATTGTTCTGTTGTTTGATAGTGTGTGTGTGTGTGTGTATATATATATATATATATATATATATATATATATATATATATATATATATATATATATATAAATTCATTGTATGTCTAGCTACTTTGTTGCTCTTCAGCTCTTGTCTTTATGTCTGAAATTGCAAAAAAAGTAATTAAGCAAATTTTGGGATTGGAATATTCACCAATCATTGTTTTAGAGATTTTAATAGACAATTTTATTTAATAAATGTCACTGTCACATAGAATTAATATTTGAGAAACATTCTTAGGAGTTTGTCGTGTATACCATCATGTGGGTGTATTTATTATCACTTTTATCAAAAACTATTAATTTGATGTTGATCTTCTTTATTTTCAATATGACATTGAAGTTTTTGTTGGATAAGGACTATGGCTCAATGGAAAACGATGCATTATAAATTTTTCAATACATGTGTCACTACGAGTGGAATCGTATCAAGATATATCCTGTATCGATACGATTTTAAAATCTATTTCACTTCTTAACCTCATACCCGAAACGTGTCGTGACTTGGCAATTAGACTCATTAATTGTAACTAGCTATGCCGAGTTTTGAAATGAATAAGAGATAGTTTCTAGTTCAGGAATAAGGTCGAACACCTTCAACCATTTATGGTTGAAGGTAGTTATAACAGAATTGAGCAAGTTGTAACTGCCTACTTAGTTAGTTAAGTTGTAGTTAGACTATATATGTAAGGTACAACGCAACTGTAACATTCAATTGAAACAATTAATGAATTCAAGTTCATCTTCTTCATTTTGTATCATTTACAGTTTTTCCCGCCTCTTTTCTTGTTTTGAAATCCTGATGAATTAAGGATTTCTTCATGGTATCAGAGCGAAATCAATGCTTCTGACTGCTGCGATTTCATGTTTTACAGAAGATTCTTGAGAGCAATCTTCGTTTATCTAGCAAATTATTGAGAGTATTTGCAGTTTTTTTTTTGGTTTCTGCGATTTTTCCAGCTTCTGCAATTTTCCACAAGTTCCGGTAATGGCAACATCTCAAAGATCTAATGCTGCAATCATCAACGAAGCTAGGGGTCTAGAGATAAGTACTTCTAGTCAATTTTACTTACATCCGAATGAAAATGCTTCTATTCCTCTGGTTTCTCCTCCTTTAGATGGACATAATTACCATTCTTGGGTAAGGTCTATGCTAACGATGCTAGAAACCAAGAATAAACTTGGTTTCGTGGATGGTTCCATTGAGAAACCTGCTCCTAATGATGAACTTTATAAAGTTTGGAGTCAGTGTAATACCGTAGTAATGACCTGGATTATCAAATATGTTCTTCCGGATATAGGCCAAAGTATCATGTGGATTAAATCAACAAGAGATATATGGGTAGATCTTGAATTTAGGTTCTCGAATGTGGATTATTTCAGGGTTTCAGATCTATTATAAGATGTTAGTACTATCAAGCTAGGCTCCATGTCAGTTGTTTCTTATTTTAGAAAATTGAAAGCCAAATGGGATGAAGTTATGGTGTTGAAAAACCTGTTCCAGTTTGTGATTGTGGACACCCTTGCAGTTGCAATATCAGCAAGAAATTGAGTGAATATATTGAGGCAGACTATGTTATAAGATTCATGAAAGGCCTCAATGATTCCTTTGCACCTGTTAGGTCACAGGTTTACTTGACCACACAATTACCTACTTTACAACAGGCATTTTCCATGGCAATCAAATTTGAAAGACAAGCTATGTATGCCATAGGACATCCACAAAATTCAGAGGCATTGGCTCTGGCAGTACAATCAAAAGAATCACAGTGGTTTTCTAGTTCATCTGCCAATGTTAACACCAATCAAAGATATTCTGGTTCTGGTGGAGGTTACACAAATTTCAAGAGACCTGGACAACCTGGGACAGGGTCAAAGAAGAAATTGTAGTGTTCCTTTTGTGGTTATAATGGTCATACTGTTGATCAATGCTACAAAAAACATGGTTTTCCACCAGGTTTTAAGAGCAGACCCAAGGCTAATATGGTACAACAAGAAGATGGTCAAGATTTGTCACTTGCTTGTGGTTCTCAAGAATCTGATCAATCACAGATTGCTATGCTTCAAAGTCAGGTTTCACAACTGATGCAGATGATGGAATCTAAAAGAGATCCAGTTCAGCATGCTGCTAATCAAGTTACTGCATTCACCACCAATTTCACAACTGATCCTACAGAGGTTCAAGGTAGAATCTCTGTCCAGTGGGTTGTGGATTCAGGAGCTACAGACCATATCATTTGCAATCATGACTTGTTCATGACCAGCAAAAGGGTGTCTGGTGTTTTTGTTACAATTCCCAATGGTCAAGACTTACCTATCACTTCCATAGGCACAGTAAGTGTTAATGCACACCTAGTTTTTTCACAGTTCTATGTGTTCCAGGCTTTAAATATAACCTACTATCTATTAACAGATTAATAGACACTCTGGTGTCTCTGCTATTTTTGTTGACACTGAATGTGTGTTACAGGACAAGCTATCTGGGAGGATGATTGGATTAGCTAAAAAACAACAAGGGCTTTATATTTTGAAGTCTGATCAACCTTCTCTACCTATTGTAGCTGCTTGTGTTCCATTGTGTGATAAGATCCTAAAAGACTTACTATATTACTTGTGTTAAAGATACTTGTTTTGTCGAATGGAATTATAGAAAGAAAGCATCATTTTCCATTAAGCACACATACTCAATGTTGCTAGATCTTTAAAATTTCAAGCTCAATTACCTATAAATCAGTCCTGGGGATATTGTGTTCTTTGGATATTTCGCAAACATCTCAAGTGAAGTCAATATGCTACCTTTTATGCATTGAATCGCTTTGGTCATTTATAAAAATAATCGGTCTAATGGTTATTTTTAATCATTACACAACAAAATGCCTAATTATTATGAATGGAATTAAAAAGAAAGTTTTTGGATGTCCGGTTTTATAAATATGTGGGGATATTGTGTTCATTGCCTTCATCTCATTAATATGCTAGGACAAAAATTTGATGCTCCTATTTTTTGTTACAAGAATATATTCATCAAAAGTTTTTGGATGTCTGGTTTTTTCTACTGCTTGCCTCCAAATCAAAATTTGATGCTATACATTGTTAGAAATCCATACATTGTTAGGTCCACATATTTGTTTCAAGAAATGTTATCTTCCATGAGGATATATTTCCATCCATTACTATGAAAATACAACAATCAACTCAGAATCATTGTTTTCCAATTCCATATATGACCGATTGCGCTTTTCCTAGTACTAACATTCAGGATTCTAATAATGTTTCTGGTTTACAATCCAATGAAACATTCCAAGACTCATAGACATCACACATCCATACCACTGATGATGTGCACACTGATGGTAATCTGCAATATGATGTTGCAGATGTTCCCATCATCAATGATACTAGGAGATATCTACAAGAGAAAAAAGAACACCATCTTTTCTTAAAGAATATATTTGTAATCAAGTGTCTCATGTGACACCATACCCTCTGGATTCTGCTGTTGACTATACTAATATTTCTCATAAACACAGGTCATTTGTCATGAATGTAGATGCAAACAAAGAACCTACTACATACAACCAATCAGTCAAATCCACAGAATGGCAAGAAGCCATGCAGAAAGAGATTGATGCCTTAATTTAAACTAATACTTGGCAAGTAGTAGACCTACCAGCAGGGAAGAAGCCTATAGGCTGCAAGTGGGTGTACAAGATTAAACACAAAGCAGATGGATCCATAGAAAGATACAAGGCATGGCTGGTAGCTAAAGGATACACTCAAACTCATGGAATAGACTATGAAGAAACATTCTCTCAAGTTGCCAAGATGAATACTATCAGAATTTTGTTATCTATAGCTGTAGCAAAAGGACTTCATTTATATCAACTAGATGTAAATAATGTCTTTTTACATGGTGATCTAGATGAAGAAGTTTACATGACTCTACCTCAAGGATTTCAAGCTCAGAAAGGCAAAGCCTGCAAGTTAGTCAAGTCATTATATGGATTGAAGCAAGCTAGTAAGCAATGGAATCACAAACGTACCACAGCATTACAACGGATAGGGTATATTCAGTCTAAACATGATTACAGCCTATTCACAAAGAAAATAGACACTGGTTTCATAGCCATCCTAGTTTATGTAGATGACATAATCCCGGCTAGCACAACTATGAGCCTGATTAATGGGCTAAAGGACTACCTACACAAGCTTTTATTCAGATTAAGGATCTTGGTGAGTTGAAATACTTCCTAGGTTTGGAAGAAGCTAGATCAAAATCAGGCATTTCCATCTGTCAAATGGAAATATGCCCTCAATCTTCTAGAGGAATATAGATTTTCTGGTTGTAAACCAGCCAAAACACCTATGCAAAGAAAAGTTCATCTCACAAATGGAGATTCAGAGTTACTTCCAGACAACACAATGTATAAGAGCTTAATTGGCAAACTCCTATATTTGACCACATCTATGTTAGGAAATCTACACGGGAACGCAGCGGAATTCAAAAATTTATTTCCTATCGACCCAGGATCGACTTCGTTTAAGCAATAAACAAACAAGTAGTAGACGGTGGTTACCTTGGTTGATCTATAAGATCGACGCTTAGACCGTCTAAGGAGAGTAGTTCGCATGAGCCGCCCAAGTGTTCGGCCTCTACCGCTAGTCCACACGAACGACCCGCCGGAATCCCATCATGGATTGCTATTGGAAAACTCCGGTTGCTAGACCGGCCCTTTTCCCCTCTCTCCAACTCTCTATAGGATGCTCTCTATTTTACACAAGAACTATTAGTTCTTGGAATTGTGTTGTACAAAAGAGCTTGACACCCACACTATATTTATAGTGTATGGGGCGCCCCCTAGTAGAGTAGAGGAGAAGAAAACCTTTTCCAATAAAATAAGGAAAATATATTTGATTGATTTATCTCATTTATTATAATATCTTATATTAAATAAATCTAGGATATTGTCAATATCTCATATTGAATATTTCCAAGATATTGTCAATATCTAATATTGACTATCTTTATTTTATTACCATAAATCAATTTACACATGTGTATATATCACATATATATTACACAAATAAATCTATATAATATATATATACTTTGGAAACAAGTGTGCACATGCACATCATATGTGCAAACCACGCATGTATGTACATATTTATAAATATTAATATATGGTAATACCATTAATTAAATTGCACAATCCAAGTGTATCTTATACACATTGAAAGTGGCGCCCCATATCCCAAATATTTGGCATCCGAAACATTCTTTAATTAATATAATATTGTTAATATCTTGTATTTAATTTATTCATAATAAATAAATACCACCATATTAATTTACCACTATAACCTTTATAGTACGAGATAAACTTTCCTTATTTGGTTATCATCTATAACCACATTTTAATCCGGCTAGATGTTCATATGTGTGTGACCCGATAGGCTTCCGAATATGTTGGCCGTAGACACAAAGTGCAAATTACGAAATTGCCCTTCATACCTAACGATCACGGGATAGCGTCTAGCAACACACCGTGACCCCCAATCATCGGAAGAGTCAAATGCAATGACTACTACCTTTCATGTGAAACGATTACCGTGTAACTTACAATCCTATCGCCGTAATAATATCAATACGGTCGTTAGTCGAGTGTCAAAACATCAACGACCGTATCTTATAATCTGGAATCATGCTCTCTCGAAGTAACTCGTTTACATCCACTTTGCAAAGATTCACGAGAGTAAGACATTCCTTATAAGAAGGTCATTTCGGATATTCGATCCCAATCATAGATACGCGATTCCCGGCGACCAATCATGTATACTCCGCATGCTTCAATATCATACCCAATCACTACCGCATGTTCGCCCCGTGGCTGGGCCTCAATAGTGTCAAAGCATGACAATCCACACCGTGATGCCATGAAGACTCGGTCTTAAGGATAATTACACAACCGTCACATAGTGTGACACTTATCCGTGTAAGCTGGGCCCAACGTACGCATTCTCTAATACACGTCCACGTATTGTCTTTTCGATAGACGAGATCTATCCCCCCCTAAAGACAATACATCTAATACGTGCTAGCTCGTTCATACTATCAATGCCCCGTTTAATAGTACATCGATATTTGTTTTAAGTATCAAACTTATTAAAGTGATTAGAGATCTCATCAACTACAATCGCCTATCATGGTTTCTCTATCACAGTTTAATACTAAGGACGTTATCATATAACAATTCATAATTGGTTCTTTAGAAGAACAAATATATGACAACATAAAAGCAATTTAACATATGTATAAACATAAAGAAATAGTAGAAATGATCCGATCCGGTCAGATCCGGTCCAACCCGATTGGGTTTAGGACACTATTCCAACAATCTAGACCAGATTTAACTTTTGTTGTACATCAGTTAAGTCAGTTCCTAGCTGCTCCTTCTATTAATCATCTATAAACAGCTAACAGATTACTAAGATACATTAAATTAGCTCTGCTCAAGGAATTTGCTTCCACCAATGATCTTACACTCACGCTTTCACTGAAACGTTGTCATGAAACAAGAAAGTCAATCACAGCTACTATATGTTCTTAGGACCGAACTTTGGTTTCTTGGAAGTCTAAAAAGCAACCTACGGTCGGCGGTTCGTTTAACAGGTGGAATACGACAATGGAATTAGGGGTGTGTGAAATACAATGGATAACCTACATTCTCCAAGACTTGCAAATACCTTTTCAGCAGCCAATCTCTATGTACTATGACAGTCAAAGTGCTATACATATAGCACACAATCCTGTTTTCCAAGAGAGGACAAAACATATAGAAATCGAGTGTCATGTTGTTAGGGAAAATGTGCAATCCGGTCTAGTGAAGCTTCTACCAGTTAACACTCACAACCAGCTAGCTGATATTCTCACCAAACCTTTAGATGCTCCTCTGTTCTATTCTATTCCACAGCAGTTCTCAGTTTCCAACATCTACATCTCCCCTAGTCCGTCTTGAGGGGGTAAAATGAATAAGAGATAGTTTCTAGTTCAGGAATAAGGTCGAACACCTTCAACCATTTACGGTTGAAGGTAGTTATAACACAATTGAGCAAGTTGTAACTGCCTACTTAGTTAGTTAAGTTGTAGTTAGACTATATATGTAAGGTACAACGCAGCTGTAACATTCAAATGAAACAATTAATGAATTCAAGTTCATCTTCTTCATTTTGTATCATTTACAGTTTTTCCCGCCTCTTTTCTTGTTTTGAAATCTTGATGAATTAAGGATTTCTTCAAGTTTAAGGCTTGCTCATAGCTCGGATAATGAAGTATTGTACTTTTCGAGCTATCCAAGCTAGTGTTCTACCATTATGACAAGGTCGGATAACTAAGGGGACAAACTGATAAGCATTTAAATCATTCTAAGGAAATATTCTATTCCCAAACTCTAGCTAGTGACAATTCTAATCTGCAAGTCATTCTAGAGAAATGTATTACCATGTAATATAAGTCATCTTAGTTGAATAATACTTCAAAACAATAATGATCGAACTCGGCTCTGGTTTGCCTGAGAAAAAACAAATGTTTAATATTGGTCCCAACTAAATTTAATTTATGTTTAGAGTATATCTTAATCATGTTTAATGTTAAGCACTTTTTGAATGGGACCACTAGCAGCTTGAGAAAATATGTTAAGCTTTATATATATATACTACCTCTGATTTAAAATATAATTAAGTCATCTTAGGAGTTTTCACACAAATTTAAAAAATGGTTAAATTTCACAAATTTGATTGTTAAATGTCTAAAATACCCCTAGACTATAATTAATGCATTAGTTGTTAGGTAATGAAAGTTGTTATATTGATAATAAATGAAGGTAAAATAGAGAAAATGGTAATAAATGTTGCATTGATAATATGTAGTTATTTTATGTGTAAACAACACCTCAGTTCCAAAATAACTGAGGCAATTTGATTTTTTTTTTGCTTCAAATAACTGATGCAGAACATCTTCCAATGATAATGACATGCCATTACCATGTAGATCGCATAGTCTACACATGCCACAAGACATTTTTTACGGAAACAAAAACACCATTATAAACGCACACGCCACAAGGCAATATCATTACAAACACGGTTATGTACTATGTATCAGAGCATTTGAGATAACATTTACTTCATACTAAATAATTTGTACCATGACGATGACAAATTATGTCACCTAATTGATCCGGGCCTGAATGAATCTAATGAGGAATACTCAAAACCCTAATGCCTTAAGAATGTGTTTGTAGATTTTAAGATTTGCGGCTGGGTCTAAGAGCTTGTCTTAGATTGCCTACGTATCCCGTACTTGTCCAGGAATCAAGCCTTACGTAGTTCCTGGAACATGGTATTTATAATGTTAATGCATGCCCTAACCCTAATCATAGGTCGGTCTAAGATATTGTTATATTTAACCTTAATGGGCCTTGCCCCTTGCCCAAGTTATCATGATGATAATGGGCCTTCGTAGATGGTGCGGACTCTGTCCTCTAAGCCGACCTAACCGACTTACGGTGGTCGACCTGGGACCATCGTCCTACACTGCCTAAGAGTCGATCGTCGTAGCCCCGAGTCCGGGCACCGACATGCATTCCTTGACACTTGTTCATATTATGAGGACCAACTGTTAGACGATACGTGGAGGGGTGAAACCTTGTATCGTCATAAGCCCCCGAGACTTGAGAGAGGCGACTCCCGCCGTCCGAGGTCAAATCGTGCCATTTGAATCGCCTCCGAGTTGGGTTGTTGTTTGGGCAAGAAACAACTGTACTGCCACATGCAACCCTAGCCAATCGTAGTATCGTAGCATGACGTCATGGCGCACTAACGTCGAATCTTCAGCACAAGAACGAGGCGTCGTTAACCTAACGCCATTACCTTGGTTCTCGCGATTTATGAGGGGTTATAACCCCCTCAAATCACGTCTGTTCAAATCATTTTCACGATCTTTGCAAGCATAAAATGAGAGACAAAGTCGGAGAAGAGATTATTTCGCCATTTTCCTGCATAACTTCCAAACATCAAGTAAGCATCTTTCCTGTGTTCTCCCCCTTCTTACTGCATTTATCAATGTCAAGTAGTGCTACTGAATCGGATAGGGGTAGCGAATCGTCTTCTCACAATCAACCCCCATTATCCACCCATTCGGATCATCCTTCCCGGTCACTTTCCGGCGAGCCCATAAGCCCATCTCCTTCTGCCCCTAGTAAACCTAAGAAATTAGTTACTAGGATGGACGGAAAAGGTCCAAAAGGTTGTCTCAATACCCTTTCTTTAGACGAGGCTAACAAAATTTACCAAATATTTGGCCTGGTGGATCCTCAATTTGAAATCCGACTTCCGTCGGGTCAACACCAATTTGCTGATGAGCCCCCAGAAGGGTTCTGCTCGGTCTATGAAGCCCAACTTTCCAGCGGGTTGAGGTTTCCATTGTACCCGCCCGTCACAGCGATTCTGCATCACTATGAAATAAGCATTTCCCAGTTAGCCCCCAATGCTATTAGGATTCTGATAGGGGTTCGTAATAGCCTGTCAAATAGTAGGTGTTTGCTTCTCGGTCCCCCTCTTTCGATACTACTATAAGATTACAGGTATGCCAGACAAACTGTGGTTGATGTCGGTCAAGTTATAAAAATAACTCGATACCTAAATAACACACTAGCAAGAGAACTAGGTTCAATCGTAGTATAGTTAGATAGAGTCGAGGTCGATCCCACAGAGACTCGGCTTAAACGAAATATGACTTATTTAAACTAAAAAGCAAATAAAAGGCGGTCTACGACCAACAAATAACGCAGAAATAAAATTGACACAATAGAAACACAAAACCAACAAAGGACACAACGACACTAAGACACTTGTTTTTATAAGTTTTATGAATAATTGACGAACGGTATTGATAACGCTAGTAGTAATTACTCCCCCATGCTATGTAGATTGACGACGAGACAAAACAAGACATTTAAGATTAATTATTCTGACTACGGGAGTCATCCCCTAAAATAGATCTAGCTCCGGTTAGGCCATCTAGATCATCGTGTCTCCATTACGTGACTTCACATTTTTTAGTCTCCATCTCATATAACTTCTGACACAATTACGAAACTAGGGATGCCGGTATAAACCGTAACCTCATCTAAGCAACATTCCTATGATTAGGCGTACTTCTTAGACACCGATTCAATCTCTGTCCTAAATAACAATCACTTTTTAGGTCTCATGTTAAATTACGATGACAAATAATTAAGTTGATCAAGTTTAATTACTCGTTTGAATTACAAAGCAGAGAACCTGACGTAGTCGAAGCCGTTCACAGACAAATCAAGAACATCACGAGATCTTGCTACCAACGAGACATAAGCTCGCGCCAACAAGCTCGGATCCGAACCGTATTTGCTCGTGAAACGTCTTTTACGTCTCGGATCTACATAAACATGGGTTCGATAATTAACTACATCACGAAATCAATACACAAAAAGACTACTCCATAACGAAATAAATTAGATCTACGAATAAAGATTGCATAATTGAGTAGACATTACCCTCGAAGACGAGCGTGATTCCCACTCCTCGATACGATCTCTAACCGGAGATTCTAACGACTCCGTAATGAAAGAACATAAAATAAAATAAAGAAAACAACGAACTATATTGAAAATATTGTATTTCTATGGTGTACATATGGCGTGTAGTATGCCTCTTTATTTATAGGTGTTCAAGCTAAATAAGAGATATACTTCAAAATGTCAAACAAATAAGAGATAACTCCCGGCCGATCATTAAAATGTGACATGCGCCCCCCAAATGGCGTGTGGAAGTTGGCGCCATCATTTGATTGGTTGCCGGCTTTTGTCATGCTTATCCAATCTTTATCTTCAATGCATCTTGATTTTCTTGGATTTATCTTGTGATTAAATTCTCCTTTTTGTATTTATCCTCCATAATTATCCAAATTATGCAAAATAATATTTATCCCAAAATAAATCATATTTAAATAATAACGGATAAATATAATAAAAACGGATAAATACCAAATTATATCTTATTAATAGATAAATACCGAGTTATATGGATAAATACCAATTTATATTTTATTAATCACATAACATTAAATAATAACTATAAACGTGTGATTTATCATAAAATATATATTATTCGTCCCGATTTAAGGTCTACGTTGACGACTTTTACGGGTATAATTTGACCGTCATCAACTACCCCCACTTAGACTTTGATCGTCCCGAACAAAGCATCAATAAGTCATTCCCCAAGACACATTTTCCATGGTCAAATCATACCTATACAAGAAACTCGAGTCAACTCATACCACTTATGCTCATAAGGTACCCATTATTCACCACTCGTCATGAATCGAAGTGATGTGTGCATGTGCATTTGGTTTTATATATTCGTGGCAAGATTAAAGTTTATGCTAATTTCGAAGTCTTAACCTACCAACATCAGCATTCCCACTTCTTAAGCCTCGCAATGGTTAAAGACATGGTGCAATAAGCAAGAGCGTCATCCATAAGGTTTTTGGACTTGGAGACCGAGAAAATTACTCAAGCCTCTTAAAAATTTGAATATTCTTTTCATATCTTCATATTTTTCAAATACTATCAATCTCAAGGAAGAAAACTTTTTAGAGCATCCCCTATCTTAGATCATGCATAGCATCGAATATTACCACAAGCGCGGGGCTACTTTGGTAATGTTACTACAAGCCCGTGTTTGACTCATTGTCAAAACACAGATAATTCTCAAGCTTATTACTCCGCTTAGATGGCTAGAAGATAAGAATACACCAGCAGATAAATACCGACTCTAGGTCTGCATAACCAATCATCTACGCAATGTACACATAACTCTTCAGATTTATTATGATTTGTGCGGTATTCGTCGATTCAAATTGAGTAAGCAAATAATAAATAACTACTTGCAATAGTTGGCATGAATATCCTTAAATTTACATTCATATAAGTATAAAATGATCATGTAATCATGCAACTTGGTTCCTTCCCTATTAATTCTATGTATAAGAACTCACAATTCTAAGGGTACGAGATAATTAATTTGGCATTTGTTCAAAAATTTACAATTTTCACCGTTTCATGTAATTTTTCAATTATAGTATCATGGCTAAGTCTCCTACCCCCCACTTAAACTTGGCATTGTCCCCAATGACAAAGAAAAATGAGATTTTAAGAAAAAGACTTAGCTCTGGAAACGGCTCTCAAGTAGATGCAGAATGTAGTTGTAGAACAAGCATGTCGTGGAGAAGCACACAAAAACCTGTTTAAGCAAACCAAACGAAGCTCCACGAAACCGTTAATAGCATGTCAATGGAAGTTATAAAATAATGTGGCGGTAATCGATATAGAATATCCAAAAACAATTTAAGCCTCTTTATTTCATACAACCAACGACATGGAAAACCAAAGAGTTAAAACTATAAAACTCACATGTCGGCTATCAAGGAAAAAACCTCGTTTATTCCGAACTTAGAATCGGAACTTGGCGAGATGAAAAAAACCTTAGCAGTCGCATGCTACTTTATTCAAACAAAACAAAAACAAAAGATAGTTTTTTCAGAAATAGTTCTGAGTTTATAGTCGCCAGCTCGACTTAACTCAACGAGGGTTTAAGTATAGGTGGGATCTTCAAGAGTGAAGACTTCTTCCTCCTTTCCTTGACCAAGACCAACATAATGTTTCACACGGTGTCCATTAACCACAAAGGTGGATTGGTCTTTAAGGTTCAATAATTCGACGGCTCCGAAGGAAAACCTTACTCACTCTATAAGGGCCATACCATCGTGATTTTAACTTGCCGGAAAGAGTCTCAAACGCGAATTGTAAAGAAGAACCGGATCGCCTTCCTTAAAGGTGCGGTCCAATATCTTTTTATCATGAAATTTCTTCGTGCGCTCCTTAAAGATTTTTGCATTCTTATAAGCTTCCGGACGAAACTCCTCTGGCGAGTCAATTCTAACAATCTTCTTTCTCCAAATTAAACTCTCATCAAAATTCAGCATACGCGTAGCCCACATGGCACGGTGTTCAAGTTCAACCGGTAGATGACATGCTTTTCCAAAAACAATCTTATAAGGAGACATACCAATGGCCGTCTTATAAGCAGTCCTGTAAGCCCATAAAGCATCATCTAATCGCAATGACCAATCCTTTCGGTCGTATTCACGTTTTCTCCAAAATGCGCTTTATTTCTCGATTTGTAACCTCAACTTGTCCACTTGTTTGAGGGTGATAAGCAGTAGCTAACTTGTGTCTAACCCCGTACTTAATCATCAACTTTTCAAACGGCCTATTACAGAAATGGCTTCCATTATCACTTATAATGGCACGAGGGGTTCCAAACCGCGTAAAAATATTTTTCTTTAAGAATTTTAGTACAACCTTGGCATCGTTGGTAGGCGAAGCAATGGCCTCAACCCACTTGGACACGTAGTCGACTGCAACTAAGATATAGCGGTTGGACAAAGACGAAGTAAAGGGTCCCACAAAATCAATACCCCAAACATCAAAGAGTTCCACCTCTAGGATATTCTTCGATGGCATTTCATTCCTTCTCGAGATATTTCCCGTCATCGGCAAGAATGACAAGATCTAGCATATTGATGCGCATCTTTGAACAAGGTCGGCCGGTAAAAACCACATTGGAGAACTTTTGCGCAGCGATCTTGTCTCCTCCATAATGTCCTCCGGCCTCATAAGCGTGGCAATGTCTAAGGATATCATATATTTCTTCTTCCGGTACACATCTCCTAAAGACATTGTCGGATCCTAGCTTAAACAAATAGGGCTCTTCCCAATAATAGTGCCTAAGATCCTTGAAGAATTTCTTTCTTTCTTGGGGTTGAGATTTGGTGGTAAGTATTTCGCGGATAATAATTCACAAAGTCTTTAAACCATGGTTGTTTCTTCTCCCTAACAACCTCAATACGCGAAGATACCGCAAGCGCAATCATCCTTTCCATGTATGGCCGTGATGGAGAATAGTTGTTCATCGGAAATGTTTCTCCAATCTCGGTTATTGGCTCATTATCCTCTATTTGTAAACGGGAAAGATGATCTGCAACCAAATTTTCAGATCCTTTCTTATCACGGATTTCTACATCAAATTCTTGCAATAGTAGAATCCATCTTAATAACCTTGGCTTGGAATCTTGTTTGGCTAAAAGATACTTCAAAGCCGCATGGTCAGTCCAAACAATGACTTTAGATCCTACTAGATAAGATCTAAACTTGTCAAACGCAAAGATAACAGCTAGAAGTTCTTTCTCAGTAGTTGCATAGTTCCTTTGAGCAGCGTTTAAAGTTTGACTAGCATAGTAGATGGGCCTAAAGATCTTGTCTTTCCTTTGTCCTAAGGCGGCACCTATAGCTATATCGCTTGCATCGCACATCAACTCAAAAGGTAGATTCCAATCAGGCGCAATCAAAACGGGTGCAGTAATAAGCATGTTCTTTAACTTATTGAAAGCTCTCATGCACTCGTTAGTAAACACAAATGGCACATCCTTGGCCAATAACTCAGTAAGAGGTCGAGAGATTAAGGAAAAATCCTTCACAAACCGACGATAGAATCCTGCGTGGCCAAGAAAACCTCGCAATGTCTTAAGATTGGTTGGTGGAGGTAGTTTTTCAATCACCTCTACTTTTGCTCTATCCACCTCTATACCGTTCTTTGAAATACGGTGGCCAAGTACTATACCTTCAGTAATGTTGGGGAGATTTTGCATCATTAAAACAAAAGAAATTTATAAACCTATACTACCATGCAAAACTAACTCCTAACCGACCAAAACATCGGGTTGTTGCCAGTAAAGTTTGATAAGTACGGGTATCGATCCACAGGGAAAAGGTATGTTCAATCTAATCCATTAATCCTACCAATTGCTACTCAAGAAAACAAATAAACGAAAGACAAAACATAGAAACAGAAAATAATTCAAATAATCTAACCGAAGGAATAAAATAAACAATCTAATCTAAAGACATGGGATCAAATAATGCACAAACCTCTGTGATCTCAATCCTAGTTCAATTCATGATTCCAATTCAATTTGTGGTTTCACCTTTCCACAAGACATAAACTCCTAATCTCTTAGCGAATTTATCTCTCAAGCTATGAATCCCTAATTTCTTAGGTGAATTCAATTATCTATCTCTCATCTTTCGAGTGTTGAGACTGATTTACCAAACAAAACTCGGGTGTAGATTCAGGTTTACTTTCGTATAATTGAATCTAACAACCTAGAAAATTAACCGATTAACTTGTCATCATTAATGATTAAAGATCCTATCTTTCTATGGTGATCTAGTCTACGCAACTTCCGTATGTTGTAAACATATCAATTAGTAAACATATCTCTCGATATAAATTCACATAATAGCATCATAATCATAGAACGATACAAAATAAATTAAAGATCATGAAAAATAAATAAGGATTGAATAAATTAAAAATAAACTCACATAGTTTGGTACATGATTGAATCCATGAATCGAAAACGGAAGAAAAACGACATCTAATCTAACCCCGGATCACCCGAGCACAAGGCTCGGGTGACCGGCCTTGACCAATAAAGCCGCCGCCCCGTTTGTATATACTTTAAATTTGGAAATAAAATGTTGAATTATGGGGATATATGTTTTCAATACATGCTCGCATATATATAGGAAAAGAGAGGCGGCCGGGAGACAATTAGGGTAACAAAGTATGTCGGTTTGAAGCAATGCATGAAAAATGCGGTTTGGATTAATCCTAATTTAGGTAGGAGATTTCTAAAATTCATATCTTGAGTTGTAGACCTCCAAAAATTATGATCCGAATGTCATAATTAAGCTCTCGGAAAACTCTACAACTTTCATTAAGGACTCTTCTTCGAAAAAACGCCTTTTTGATAAGCCCGTCGTATTACGAGTATATTACGACATTTTCCAGTAGTTTCAGCAACAGCATCCAAACTTGTAACGCTCATATCTCGGGCCTCGTAAGTCGGAATGAAGTGATTCAAAATCCTGTAGAATCCTCTCTTCAAGCCCTACAACTCTTCTCTTGAGGTCGAGAGTCAAATCGGTTGTTATCATATCAAGAACTGCGTCGAAAGTTCGGCTGCTTGAGTGCTTCATTCCAAGCTTTATCTCCATCTTTATCCTCTTCCAAGTCAAAAACATGTATCTACATTGCATCCAAACACCACAAAAACGTAACAATATCCACAACCATATAAAACAATCAAATAATCGTATAAATTGATACGTTTTCATATTTAACTCTTTAAATCACCATTCACTCAATATTTCACTATAAACCTCGAATTCTATGAAAATCATACGTATATGGGGGAAATTGAGGTGAAATATATCCTTAAAAACACTACAATTTGACCCTTACAACACCCCCACACTTAAACTTTTGCTCGTCCCCGAGCAAAACAAAACAAGAACATACTATCAAGAATCCACATAACCTGACACGAGATATAGTCAAAATCATGATAAGCTAGTATTCAGCAAATCGACCTCACTCGGTGATGTGTGTGCAGAACCTACTAAACTTCCACCGATCCTCTCTTGATATAATACATCAAGCACTAACCGTTATCCGGTCAACTAAACGAAAACTTCATTCTATCTACAGCACTTACCTAACAAAAATTAATTACCAAGAACATAGTAACTAACTCACAACTAAACTCCTTTACTTAGTGCCAAGAAAATACCTCTCGGGTCTCTACTGGGTTTAGATCAACTTGACTTAGAATTCCAAAAAAAACGTATATTTTATATTTCCTATCGTCGCGTCTCAAAAGTATAACACACTCCCCTACATTAGAGGCAGTCACCCTGAGATCACTCAATCCCTTACTGTCCAAGGTAAACCACACTCCCCAATTGGGGCAGTATCCAAATGGACTCGAGGTGATAGTTACAAACAAAATTCCCGCAAAGAAATTCTATTCATTTATTATTTATAGATATATATATTTTTATATTTTTCAAACTCTTTGGAAACTCTCGGTCAAATATATTTCTAACACATTCAAGACTCTCAAAGTTCTCAAGAACACTAAGGTACTGAGATTCTAACTGTGAGTATAGCACAAGTTCTTAACTTTCATTAATGCTAAATAAGTGTTATCTGTATCGAGAATTACCTTTCCTTTAACTAACCGGAAACTATTCTATATTTGGCTCTTCATCTACTAGGTTCGTGAAATGAAGTTCAAGTGAGTATCGACTTACTAAACCTATTCTCAGAACATGATATGACTACTAATAACAACTAAAGGGTGCCAGATTATAAGACTAGCATGCAATTGAAATGTTACTCGGGACGAAACAAAAATTTTGAAAAATTTAGCACTTTTCATAGAAAATTATAACTACTTAGAGCAAATGAATGTAGATACATAAATCATCTATCCCCTCCCCCACACTTAAATTGCAACTTGTCCTCAAGTTGTGCAAAATAAAAGAAAAGAGAACTTAGCTGATTTGTTGTTCGAATGTGGCAATTCCGGAAGTGTCGCGAGCCAGATCCAGAAATGTTGAGGAAATCAGTAGACTGTGGACCATCCACCGGAAAACTGATATCGTCTAAAAACTCACAAAAGCTAATGCAAATACCCCGCACACTTGACAAACATGAAATATCTCGGGGATAGGGGAAGATAACATATAAAGCACGGAAAGGAAGTCTAGAGAATTTTTAGATTAAGCTCATATAAAGATGGACATATACATGGAATATTACAAAATAGTAGGGCTAGGTGCAACTATATGAAAATGCACTACAATGCAATCTACGTGAAAAATCCTAAAAATAAAATAAAAACGAGGTAGTATTACGGAAACCGACAGTTAACTACACTCAAAAACTTGTCCCGGATTTATCTAATGCGAATAAACAAGTAATAATATTTATAAACCGGTTAACCTCAAGTATAAGGATCGTAGTACGAGAGGTTAATGCCGGGTCGATCTCTACGGGGAACTAGACGAATGTTAACCCTAGCTTTTGTTTTTAACTAATTATTGTCACGATTATTAACCTAACGAATAACTAACTAAACAAATATGCGAGAAAATAACTAGACGAGAGGAGATTAATCCAATGCTAGGAGAGATTTGAAAGCGATAAAATAAACTAAAAGTGCGGGAAAATAGATTAACTAATCTAAACTAAGCTATGAGGATTGTAAATCAAGTTTATAAAAGACAAACGAGGATTGATCCACCTATCAACATGCATTGATCTCCTATCTCGATTTTACGTGGTATTTAATTCGGTTGTGATTTACCTTACCTAAATATGAACTCCTAATTCCTTGGGCAATTCATCTATTAACCTAATATCTTCCAATACTAAATTAACACGTTAAAGAGATCAAAGGTGCCAACTTTTACGTTAACGATCTAGTTTATAGACTTACTAACTTCCGTTAATGTAGATCTAATGAACTATTCTAATGAACTATTCTTATCTATGGTGATCTATGCTATTCAAGACTTCCATCAAACAATAACATATCAATCATACAACATATTTTCCAATATAATTGCATTAAAACAAGAATATGCATAGATAAGAAACAACCGTAGTAAATACTCACAGTAAAAGTCGAAATAAATAGATCAATTCAATGCTGATGGCTTCACAATTCTCGTTTGAAGGAGGTTTTAGCCTCTGAACATCCTCGAAGAACCCGGAAAAGCGAAAAAAAGTAACATAGAACTAACCTACTTTGATCGAACTTAAAATTGCATAAAACTGGAAATAAAAAGTGTAAAATCGCAGCCAAGGCCGCCCCTAGGGTTTAGGGTTTTAAGATTGTAAAAACTCGTGTCTCAATGTGTGAAAATAGGCCAGTATTTATAGAGATTTGAGGCGGTTTCACTAAGTCGGCGGACGGACGCCCGTCTGCTTCAATGGACGCTCGTCCAGATTTCTGAACTCCCTCGAACCGCTCGTTCAAACTCCGTTCGACTCTCTGTATCAAGATTGTCTCCATGGACGCCGTCCGATATTTCCAACGCTCGTTCACCATGGACGCTCGCATGGACGAACGTTCAACATGACTTGAATGCGATTTTTGCATCTTTATCTCTTTCCTTCAATCCACTTCATCATTATCTCTTCTTAAATCTTTATAGCTCGAGTTTTAACCCTTTTTGATCATCATTTGAGCACATTGAACACACCTACAATACATGGAAAACATCGCAAAATGCGTAATAAAGTCCAATTAATTATAATTCATGATGAAAACACATAATTTATTCAATATTGCGAATAAGTCCTTAAAAACCTAGTATGCTCGATATTTCCATATGAGGGCCATTTATTATGCAATCAATCCAATTAAGGGGGAAAATACCGTAAAATATATCATAATAAAACATAGATTTTCACCCTTAACAAGTAACCATAAGATGACATTTCTCCCAGTTAAGCACCAGATTCGTCTCCTCGCATCTCTTCAACACTCTTGCTAGATGCGTGAGACATGAATCGAAATCATCTCCAAATACGGAGAAATCGTCCATAAAGATCTCAAGGAAATCTTCAACCATATCAGCAAATAGAGAAATCATGCATCTTTGAAACGTTGCTGGTGCGTTGCACAAACCAAAGGGCATTCTATTGTAAGCGAAGGTTCCATATGGACATGTAAAGGTGGTCTTCTCACGATCCTCGGGTGAGATATGAATTTGATAGTATCCTGAGTAACCGTCAAGAAAGCAATAAAACGCATGTCCACTCAGTCTCTCTAGCATTTGGTCAATGAAGGGAAGAGGGAAGTGATCCTTACGAGTTGCATCATTCAGTTTCCTAAAGTCAATGCATACTCTATGACCAGTAATGAGTCTAACAGGAATTAACTCGTTTAACTCATTGGCTTGTACTGTAAAACCTCCCTTCTTTGGAACTACGTGGATCGGGCTAACCCATTCACTATCAGAGATAGGGAAGATGATCCCCATTTCCAACATCTTAATAATTTCATCCCTAACCACGTCCTTCAATTGTGGAGTTAGCCTTCTTTGGGGTTGTACAACCGCTTTCTTTGCAGGATCGACGGAGATTTTATGCATACAAACACTCGGACTAATGCCTTTGATGTCAGCTATAGTCCATCCAAATGCTCCGCGATACTCTCTCAACACTCTCATCAGCTTTTCTTCTTGTATTTCACTCAAGGCAGAAGAAATGATAAGCGGCAAGGTCTCATCTTGAAGGAATACATACTTCAAATGTGCGGCGAGGCTTCAATGTCGGATTGGTAGGTGGTTCTTCTAACGAGGTCTTTAACTTTTGACCGTCGCTTCTTAAGTTCAAAGTACTTATGCCATGTTGGTCTGTGATAGTACTTCTCAACCTCGGTAGATTTCATCTCTTCAACATGTATAGGTGTACCTCTACTACATCCCGGCCATACCACTTTCTCTTCCTCACTCCTTTCATATGGCACTTCATCCTCTAACTCTAGGGTAGCCTCGAGGAAATCCTTAATATCCTCATACTGTTGGAAGTCATTGACAAGTTTGTCAACAGAATCCAACATGAAACATGCATCCTCTTCATCATCAGGTGTCTTCATAGTGTCAAGCACGTTGAATGCTATTTGATCTCCATTTACTCTTAACACCAACTCTCCTTTGTAAACATCGATAAGCGTCCTACTAGTGGCCATAAAAGGTCTTCCTAAGATTAAGGGCACTTCGTAGTTAGCTTCCATATCCAGCACAACAAAGTCGACAGGGAACACAAATTTCTCAACTCTTACGAGCACATCTTCAACCACTCCACAAGGTTCCTTAACTGAACGATCAGCTAATTGCAAAGTAATTGAAGTCTTTTAAGGTCCTTCATGCCCAGATTTTGGAAAATGGATAGAGGCATCGATTCACGCTCGCTCCTAGATCACACAAGGCTTTATTCAAACATACGTTACCTATGGTGCGGGGGATGAGAAAACTTCCCGGATCCTTGCACTTAGCGGGTAACTTATGTTGAAGAATGGCTGAGCACTCCTCATTTAGGCGGATGGTCTCTAAATCTAAGAGTTTCCTCTTAGTAGAGACGAGCTTCTTTCAAGAACTTTGTGTACTCGGTATCTCTCCGGTGCTTCAACTAGAGGTATATTGATGTGTAGCTTTCTAAAATATCAATGAACTTCTTATACCTCTTGTTATCAACCTTAGGCTTAGGTTTGGGTGGAGGATAAGGTAGGGTTGAAGGATCGACATCAGTGAAAATAGGGTACTTATTATTATAAAGCTCAACTCTAGGGCCAGCAGGTTCCTTATAGGTTTCTTGCTCAGGCAAGGTTCCAGAAGTGTTTGCTTCCTTGCTTGGCTCACCACCCTTACTTTCTATGGATTTCTCTTTCAAAGATGGTGGAGTTACTTCTTTCCCACTTCTAGTCATGATCGCATTCAAATCCTTAGGGTTCTTGTCAGTATTGCTTGGCAATCCTCCAGGAGGTCTAGTTGAGACTTGCTCAGCTAATTGTCCTATTTGGTGAGTGAGATTTTGGACTATGGCTTCTTGGTTGGTTACCTTAGCATCGGTCTTCGACAATATTGGCTAAAGTTAGTGGCTAAATCGCCATTGATTTTGAAAGTTGTCCCATATTGTCGGTAACGACATTACTCGGTTTTCTATCGCGACTTCCCAACCAAAAGTTTTAGTTTGTTTGTGGTACATAAGTGGCAGGCGGTTTAGGCCTTTCTCCCGCATTAATGTCGCTATATCGGAATCCAGGATGGTTATGATTAGGCTTATACCCTCCCCATTGATATAATTGGCTTCTTCCGTACCAAAGCATTCTCACTTTGAGGTGTCACCTCAATTCCGGTCCTTTCTCAACTTTCACTATCCTCTCTTGCATTCCATCTACCTTACTTGTTGATTACGACGGTTGTTCTAAGATTTTGGTAGATGCACTATCATCAAATATGTCAGCAGCCATCTTCACAGTAGCTATGTCACTGCCTCCCCATTGACTATTCATTACTATTTGCTCCATCTTTCCTTGTGCCTCCTCAGGAGATAAAAGAACAAACGCTCCATTGCTAGAGGCGTCTACTCTAATTTTCTCAGTCTCTCTCAATCCATGGTAAAAGGTTTGCATTAAAAGCCAAAGAGAGATATCATGATGAGGACACTTTCTCATAGCTTCCTTAAAACGCTCCCAAGCTTGATCAAAACTCTCCCCAGGTTGTTGCTTAAATCCTAAGATGTCTTGGCGTAACTTAAAGGTTTTTCCTAAAGGAAAATACTTATTCATGAATTTTTGCAACAATTGTTCCCAAGTAGTTATAGATCCAAATCTCAGAGAGAGAAGCCATTGCTTAGCTTTATCTTTCGAGTGAAAGGGAAAAGCTTAAGACGAATGTTACCCTCCGGGATTAATTCTGGTTTCACAGTGCTAACGATTTCCAAGAAATTTGTCACGTGAACACCAGGATCCTCGTTTTGGACTCCATGAAAAGTGGAATAGTTGGTCACCATTTGGATTACATTAGGCCTAGGGTGATAGACTTCCGCAGCATCTTGCGGTGCTACGATAGCGGGAATGAATTGCTCAATAGTAGGTGTTGCATAACTTTGCAAAGTGCGTCTCGCTCCTTGAACTAGGGCTTGGTTTCCATTATTAGCATTAAGATTGTTCGCATTATTAGCATTATTGATAACAGTATTAAGAACAGGATTAAGTACCTGGTTTGGATTGACGGAATGTCTTCCATTTCGTTTCGGATTCGAATGCTCGAATGATCGGTTGTATGTCCTTCTTCCGATTCGTGCTCGCTTTCCTCAAGATTTGGATCCTCTTCTCCTTGCTTAGCCGCTTCTCTAGCTAACTTCCTGTTTCGCCTTGCAAATTTCTCTATTTCAGGATTATAAGGCTCAAGTGGTTCCTTCGATTTCCGAGTAGCGTACTATAAAATAAAAAAAACAATAAAACAATTAAAAACTCTAAAGGCTAGGCCTTTAATTAGACTAAATAATAAAAACGAAATTAATACGTACTCTATTCACAATATTTACGAATTTACTTTTAATAAAATAAGCTATATTTGATTTAATGACACGAGTCCCCGGCAACGGCGCCAAAAACTTGATGTCGGTCAAGTTATAAAAATAACTCGATACCTAAATAACACACTAGCAAGAGAACTAGGTTCAATCGTAGTATAGTTAGATAGAGTCGAGGTCGATCCCACGAGAGACTCGGCTTAAACGAAATATGACTTATTTAAACTAAAAAGCAAATAAAAGGCGGTCTACGACCAACAAATAACGCAAATAAAATTGACACAATAGAAACACAAAACCAACAAAGGACACAACGACACTAAGACACTTGTTTTTATAAGTTTTATGAATAATTGACGAACGGTATTGATAACGCTAGTAGTAATTACTCCCCCATGCTATGTAGATTGACGACGAGACAAAACAAGACATTTAAGATTAATTATTCTGACTACGGGAGTCATCCCCTAAAATAGATCTAGCTCCGGTTAGGCCATCTAGATCATCGTGTCTCCATTACGTGACTTCACATTTTTTAGTCTCCATCTCATATAACTTCTGACACAATTACGAAACTAGGGATGCCGGTATAAACCGTAACCTCATCTAAGCAACATTCCTATGATTAGGCGTACTTCTTAGACACCGATTCAATCTCTCGTCCTAAATAACAATCACTTTTTAGGTCTCATGTTAAATTACGATGACAAATAATTAAGTTGATCAAGTTTAATTACTCGTTTGAATTACAAAGCGAGAGAACCCGACGTAGTCGAAGCCGTTCACGGACAAATCAAGAACATCACAATCTTGCTACCAACGAGACATAAGCTCGCCGCCAACAAGCTCGGATCCGAACCGATTTGCTCGTGAAACGTCTTTTACGTCTCAGATCTACATAAACATGGGTTCGATAATTAACTACATCACGAAATCAATACACAAAAAGACTACTCCATAACGAAATAAATTAGATCTACGAATAAAGATTGCATAATTGAGTAGACATTACCCTCGAAGACGAGCGTGATTCCCACTCCTCGATACGATCTCTAACCGGAGATTCTAACGACTCCGTAATGAAAGAACATAAAATAAAATAAAGAAAACAACGAACTATATTGAAAATATTGTATTTCTATGGTGTACATATGGCGTGTAGTATGCCTCTTTATTTATAGGTGTTCAAGCTAAATAAGAGATATACTTCAAAATGTCAAACAAATAAGAGATAACTCCCGGCCGATCATTAAAATGTGACATGCGCCCCCCAAATGGCGTGTGGAAGTTGGCGCCATCATTTGATTGGTTGCCGGCTTTTGTCATGCTTATCCAATCTTTATCTTCAATGCATCTTGATTTTCTTGGATTTATCTTGTGATTAAATTCTCCTTTTTGTATTTATCCTCCATAATTATCCAAATTCTGCAAAATAATATTTATCCCAAAATAAATCATATTTAAATAATAACGGATAAATATAATAAAAACGGATAAATACCAAATTATATCTTACGTGGTATACCTTCCAACGATACCTTCCAACGAAGACCAAATCGACACGAGTTTGTGTCCAAGGGGCCTTCATCGCATGGAGACTGGAAGCCGAGGTTTTTCTTCATACGTCATGGTTTGGGCAACCCATACATAGGACAGTGGAGGTCGAGAGGCAAGAAGACGGATAAACTGGGTAGTGATCCTGTCCCTCAAGAGGCCCACCTGATGGATAATTGGGGCTCGAGGTGGCCACCCGAGATCTTCACCTTTTGTATACCCTGGCTAACCTGGAGGAGGCGGGGCCGATGCCCTACTCAACACTCCATGCTCACGACCAAGAGAACTGTAGGATGTTTCTCTATTTTTTTTTCATATTTTCTTTTTCTTGTCGAGATCTATAACTTGGCACTATTGATGATATTGACCTTGTCTTTTCTGTTCGCAGTGGGGAAGTTCTCTGTTATCTCTGACCCTACTCAGGTCCCCAAGCCGAAGGGTAAACTAGCTCCGCCTCTCGAGGGTCGGGTGGCCCCTTCTGTTAATGTTGTCGAGGGAGGGCAACTCCCCCTGCTGGAGAAGAGAGCTCTTCCCGACTCGAGATTACTCCCAAGCAGCCGTCCGCAGGACGTACTGCGGATATCAAGCCGACGATTCCCGCTCACTCCCCCGACCAGCCTCACTCTGACTGTCCTCTCACTCGCTATGGCTCACTGCGAGACGAAGATGACGAAGCCATAGTCGAGATAACGCCATATGCCGATGCTGATGTCGCGCGGCAATCAAAGAAGAGACCAACCCTGCCCGACATGGTGAGGGATCAATGCAAAGAGGCTAAAAAGGCAAAAGTCGGTGAAGCCCCTGCTGAACTCGAAATCGACAAGAACCGGGCTACCGAAGATAGCGCAACTATGGAGAACAAGGTTCTATCTTCTGCGCTTCGAAAGCTGTGTCGTATGATAAGTGGCTCCCTCTCTCCTACTTTTATCTCGATGTGTCCTTTACTTCTGCCGCTAGATGATGCCTTTCTTTTTCTTGACAGACAAACCACCTCGGCAAGGAGGCTGCTAGGAGATTGACTGCGCCAGTCGAGGCAGAAGAGGATCTAAAGAGGAAAATTTGTGCGTTGCTCGATTAGAACACCAAGAAGAGTGCCGCCATAGCCGGATTGGAGTCCCAATTGAGACTCATGCGATAGAGGCAGACGCCGAGATAGAGAAGTTGAAGAAGGAGCTATCTCAATCTGCCAATGATCTGACCAAGACACAAAGCTACTCGCAAGTCCTGGAGAAAAAGCTGGCCGATCTGGCGGTGGACTTCGAGAAGCTGCAGAAAGTGCACGATGCTTCTTTGGCCGAGGCTGCACAGGCTCGGAACGAGAGGGATGCTCGAGGGTCGAGCTGGAGAAAGTTCCTTCCCAGGTCGAGGCAGCCAAGAAAGATGCGGTCCTGGAGTATCGGAAGTCGAGAGAGCTTGATGAAGACCTAACTGTGATGATGCGTATGGCCATGATGGGCGGCTTTACAATGGCAGTGAACCAGGCTATGGATGTTTATCCAGAGTTTGACGTGGCTAAGCTTGCCGCACCGCAATTCTATGACCCTGAGGCGGAGAAGCTGTACACCAATACGGTGAGGAGTTCCAATGAGGGGAATCTTTTGCCCAAAAGTATGGTTCGTCGACTTTCGATGCCGAGCCGACCCCGGCTATCACCGAACCGACGTCCGACGCTTCTTAACTGTTATTCTTTGAATTTGACTTTTGTTGAACTTTTATTCGACCCTTTGAACTTGGACGTGTATAATTTGAATTTGGTCTGTAAAACTTGTCTTGGCTGGTCTTGTCGAGCTGACCTTATTCGATTTTGCTTCGATTTTTGTAGTATTTTGCTCTTCTTTTTATTATTTATCTTTTATATCTCGATGTCTTTTAGCTTTTCGCTTGTCGGGCCTCTGGCCCTGTTTGCTGTTTGCTGTTTGCCTTATCGATGTCGTGTTGCCCCCCAAGTGTATTATGAACCTTTGGTTCTTATTGCACTTGTGAGTCTAGTCTAGTTGAGGTCGACCTAGTTGCCTTAGCATTTTTTGTCTCACGGACTGGTTTTGCTATGGGCGGGTTGATGCTCTAGGCGTTTGGTCCGACTTTGCGAACCATCCCTCTACCTTTGCATTTTTTTCACATTAGGCTCGTTTTGCTTTTGGCTGGTCGATTCTATGGGCGTTTGGTCCGACTTTGCGAACTCTCCCATTGCCTTAGCATTTTTTGCCTTGTAGGCTCGTTTTGCTTTAGGCTGTATTGAGGGGTCCGACTTGCGGATTTTCCCTTCGTAGTCGATTACATTGCCTTTGACATTTTATATCGTGTTAGACTTATAATGTTAAGGCTGTAGATCCTTAAAAACATAAAAGCATCTCGAGAAAAGATATGTTTATTAGAATATCCATAAAATTGTCACACAGACTTATTACAAAGAGTAAAAATATGAATAACTCGAGATAAAATTCAATCAAACGTAATACTTCCTCAGATTGTTGGCGTGCCACTGTCGAGGAATCGTGGTCCCATCTACTCGCCCGAGTTGGTAGGACCCTTTAGGATGAACCTTCAGGATCTGATACAGGCCTTCCCAATTCGGGTCTAACTTACCAGTCGCTTCTTGTCGCTTGCTTCATTTTTCCTGAGGACCAAATCTCCGACTTTGAAGTATTTGTACTTGACCCTTGAGTTGTAATACTACGAGATCTTTTGTTTATATCTCGCCATTCGAGCTGAAGCTATTTCTCTTCGCTCCTCAACATTATCTTTTTCATGTCGAAGATCAGGGGCGTTGGTTTCGACGTTGTATGCTAGAACTCGAGGAGAGGGAATACCGATCTCCGCGGGAATTACCGCCTCGCATCCGTAGACCAGAGAGAAGGGTGTTTCTCCTGTCGAAGAATTTGGAGCTGTCCTATACGACCATAGGATGCTCGGAAGTTGTGCTGCCCAGTCTCGACCTTCGGCTTCTAATCTCTTTTTCAACCCTATCTTGTTATCGTCGATTTGTCTACTCGACTTGACCGTTTGCTTGCGGGTGAGCTACCGAGGTGAAGCGCTGACTAATATGATATTCGTTGCACCATTCTCTAACTTTTTGGTCTTCGAACTGAGTGCCATTATCTGAGATCAGAGCCTTGGGAATTCCGTACCTGCATAAAATATCGACCCACAAGAATTTTTTGATGGTCGAAGCTCTGATGTCGGTCAAAGCCTTGGCTTCGACCCATTTTGTGAAGTAGTCCACCACGACGACCACATATCTATTGTTGCCCGGAGCTCGGGGTAGAGGTCCGACTATGTCGACGCCCCACTGATCGAAAGGCCAGGCTGACGAGATGACGTTCATTTCTTGGGCCTATTGATGGGTGATATTGTCATGGATTTGACAAGGTCTACACTTCTGAACTAGGTTGTTCGCATCTCGTTGCATCGACGGCCAAAAATACCCAGCTAATTTGCACTTTCGAGCAAGCATCCTAGCTCCACAATGATTTCCACAAGCTCCTCTATGAATTTCCTCCAGAAGATATGCACCCTCGTCTTCTAATGCACATCGTAACCATGGTGCTACAAAAGATTTCCGATAAAGGATAGAATCGAAGAACGCATACCGTGTTGACTGAAGTCGGATTTTCCTTGCTTGTACCTTGTCGGATGGCAGAATTCCGTCCTTAAGGTAAAGAGCTATTGGATCCATCCATGTTTCCTGTTGAGTGATCGGCTGCACTTTCGATTCCTTGTAGCTTCTATCGGTCAATAACTCGACTAGAACTTTCTTGTTCGAGACGAAGTTTGAAGCGAGTTTAGATAAGGCATCGGCTCTCTTATTCTGACTTCGGGGGACCTGCTCGATCTAAACTGACTTGAACTTTGGTATGAGGCCTTGTACCACTGTCAAGTAATTTTTCATGGTTTCTTCCTTGGCTTCATACTCCCCCCTGATATGATTTACCACCAACTGCGAGTCGCTGTAAACTAGTAGATTCTCGACTCCCAACTTCAAAGCAAGCTTCAGACGTGTGATCATAGCCTCGTATTCAGCCTCGTTGTTTGTCGCTTTGAAGTCGAATCGAATGGCGTAGGGGAATTCTTCACCTTGGGCTAATTAGAAGGAGTCCAACTCCTGCCCCCTCTTTGCTTGACGCCCGATCGACTTGGAGCGTCCACTGTTCTTCTGTGGTTTGCTTCTCTTGCTCGAGTTGGATGGAAATTCCTTCAGCTAAAAAATCTGCAAAGGCCTGGGCCTTAACCGCAGTCCGAGGCACGAACTCGATGTCGTACTCTGCCATCTCCACTACCCATTTTGCTAGTCGACCTGACGTGTCGGGCTTCGCTAAGATCTGCTTCAGCGGTTGGTCAGTGACCACCGTAATGGGATGGGCTTGGAAATAAGGCCTCAGTTTTCTCGAGGCATGTACCAAACATAATGCTAGTTTTTCTCCTGGTGAGTATCGGATCTCGGGTCCATGCAATGCTTTACTAACAAAATAAATCGGCACTTGGCCGTGGACCCCTTCCCGAATCAGAACCGCACTCACTGCTTCTTCACATACTGCCAGATAGACCAACAATTTTTCTCCTTCCCGAGGTGAAGTGAGAGTGGGTAACTCCGACAAATATGCTTTTAAATCCTCGAAGGCTTTCTGACACTCTTCGTCCCAATGGAAAGACTAGCTTTACGGAGAATCTTAAAAAATGGTAGAGCTCGTTGGGCGGATCTCGATAAAAACCTGTTGAGGGCGGCCATTCGACCGGTGAGTCTCTGTACTTCCTTTACATTCCGAGGGGAAGGCATGTTTTTCAAAGTGTCGATTTTATCCGGGTTCGCTCGAATCCCGTCTTTCGAGATCATGTATCCCAAAAACTTCCCCGACCTGACCCCAAAGGTGCACTTCTTCGGATTTAATTTCATCTTTGTTTCCCTCAAAACCTCAAATACTTCCCGAGCATCTACCAAGTACTGCTTCATCGATCGACTCTTGATGAGCAAGTCGTCGACGTACACTTCCATACACCTACCGATCTGTTTGGCGAAAATCTTGTTGACTGCTCTCTGATATGTAGCCCAGCATTTTTTTCAACCCGAATGGCATGGTTACATAGCAGAAAGTGCCTAATTCCGTGATGAAAGCTATCTTTTCAGCGTCTCGGGGATCCATTACGATCTGATGGTATCCGTTATATGCATCTAAAAAACCAAACACTTCGAAGTCGATGGTAGAGTCTACTAACCTGTCGATTTTTGGCAACGGATATGAGTCTTTCGGACATGCTTTATTCAAGTCGGTGAAGTCCACGCACATACGCCAGCTGCCGTCGGGCTTCTTGACTAACACCGGGTTAGCCAGCCATTCCGGGTAGAGCACTTCTCTCACTATCTTGGCCGTTAACAGCTTCCCGACTTCCTTCTCTATAGCTTGGTTTCGTTCAGGTGTGAAACTCCTCTTTTTCTGTCTGACTGGCTTCCGGCCTTGATCTATTTCGAGCTTGTGGACCGCTATATCTGTGGATAGTCCCGGCATGTCGTCGGCCTTCCATGCAAAGACATCTCTGAACTCGATTAGTAGCTCGACAAGTAATTGCTTTTCTTTAGTCGGGATCCAGATTCCGACTTGCACACACTGATCTGTTTCGTCTTCCCATAGACGAACATCTTCGACGGGATCAACCGAAACCCAACTCTTCTCCTCTTCTTCCTCAGGAATCAACTCTTCAATCAGGACTTGCTGCACAGTCATTTTCCCATCCATGACGATGGAGTTGCAGCTCGAGCAGCTTGAATGTCTCATCTTACTTCATGCGAGCCGTTCCTGGTAGGGAATTTCATGCTATTATGGACAGTGGAGATGATGGCGCGTAGGTCGAAAAGAGCAGGTCGACCTAAAATGACATTGTATGCCGAAGGGCCTTGACTACTACGTAGTTTAATTCAAGGGTCCTTCCTCT
Organism: Gentiana straminea; assembly: GCA_036785695.1. Taxonomy (NCBI): domain Eukaryota; kingdom Viridiplantae; phylum Streptophyta; class Magnoliopsida; order Gentianales; family Gentianaceae; genus Gentiana; species Gentiana straminea. Next base: position 1,370,132 of record JAVUPR010000412.1, on the reverse strand, counting down.
TTCACCATCGCCGACCGTCGTTAGCAACCTTATCGAACCCATGGGATGGACCGCTTGTCCTGTGAATCCAAACAAAGGAGATGCTAAAGGAGCTATGTCCTCATCTTTCAGTTTCATCACCTTAAAAGCCGAGTAGTACAAGATATTCACCGCGCTGCCATTATCGACGCAGACTCTCGATACCCGAGCTCGGCTAATCACCGCCTCAATTACCAGCCCCTCACTGTGACTCCGAGAATTAGGTATGTCATCTTTGGGTCCATACCCGACTTCTGTTGTAAATCTCAGTCTCTTCTTCTCCCTCGAGCTGTCAGTTGGCTCTCGACTGGCTCGGTCTTTATCATTTTCAGCTGGCCCAAAGATCGTATTAACGTAATTATTGGGTCGATTATCATCATACCTGTCTCGATCATGGTCACCTCTGCTGTTTTTTCTCGATCGGGAGATCGCTCGCGACGTGGTGATCGGTCTCTGCGTCTCTGAGCATCACGACCCCGATCTCGACCTTGATCAGAAATTTTTCTTTTATACTCTCGGCGCCCTTTGGGCTCATTGCACTGAGACCTATCGACCACTTCATCTAGCTTGCCCTCTTGAATACAGGCGTCGATGTCTCTTTTCAAGTCATCACAATCTTCCGTTGTATGACCTATATCAGTGTGATACTCACAATACTTTCTTGGATTTCTCTTTTCTCGGGGCCTTTTCAGTGGTCTTGGTGTCTTCGCTATGCCCTTCGAGAGCATAATGGACAACACTTCCCCCCGAGACCGATTGAGGGGGATGAAATCCTTATCATGTAGGGCTCCTTTCTTTCCCAACCGGTCCGAGACGGGTGCCGTGATACGATCCAAGACTGTCGACTTGCTTTCGGTGCTCTGTCCTTTTTGGACTGATTCTTATTTGGACCTCGAGTGTCCTTCTTTGAATCCATCCAGTCGGATTGGGTGTGCCTACGCACCGCCTCTTCCCTTGACAAAATCTATGCACCACATTAACACACTCATCCATGGTGCGAGGGACATCTCTGCTCAACTTCATATATAACCTTGTATTACACAGCCCTCCCACAAACGACGTGATCAGAAGTCGATCATCCGCGTCCTTGACTTGCATGGCCTCAAGATTAAATCTCTTCAGATAATTTATCACAGTTTCATCTTTTTGTTGCTTCATATTCATGAGGTGCGTAGCGCTTAAATGGAACTTCTTATTTACTATAAACGCATCTCAAAACTTGCGAGCCAACATAGCAAAACTCGAGATTGAACCCGGTTGTAGCTTGGTGAACCACTCCCTGGCTCGACCGACGAGCAATGTCTCGAAGGCTCGACACCGCATTGCATCATGTGCGCCGTCCAACCTCATCTGAGACAGATACCTATGTAGATGGTCTTCTGGATCGGTGGTGCCATCATAGGGTTCTATCTTTGGTATTTTAAACCCCTTGGGTTTGGGAAAATCAACAATTTCTTTTGTGAAGGGCGATTCCAACCATAGTGAGACCGAATTTTTTCCTAAAATAACGTCTAGCTCTTACCGAGTGCTATCCTCATCAAACCTTTGATGTTTCTGTTGAATTTCACGTCTCTTTTTCTCCACAGAGCTGGACGATCCACTGATTCCTTCCCCAGGGGCTTGCTTGGCGTTTTCTGCGGCGTCTTTCTTGCCGCTATTCTCACGAACCTTGAGCCATAAAAGCCTCCGCTATGATTCTGGCCAGGAGTTCACGATCAGCCGCTGCCAATTGATCTACGATAGCCTGATGTTCCGGAGCGAGGCCTTGTTTCTCCTTTGGGGGATTTTCATGGATAGGATCCAACAATGGATCCCTTGTCTCTTTTGGATCCAGATCCACGTGCTCATTGATCTGCGAACCCTTTTGGTCAGTGGTTTTGGAATTAGCTTTTTTGGCGTTCTTGTCCTTAGGAGGCATCGTGATCTTGGTGTATTCAACAGTAGAAGACCCTCCTTCTAGCACCAATGACGATGACAAATTATGTCACCTAATTAATCCGGGCCTGAATGAATCTAATGAGGAATACTCAAAACCCTAATGCCTTAAGAACGTGTTTGTAGATTTTAAGATTTGCGGCTGAGTCTAAGAGCTTGTCTTAGATTGCCTACGTATCATGTATTTGTCCAGGAATCAAGCCTTACGTAGTTCCTGGAACATGGTATTTATAATGATAATGCATGCCCTAACCCTAATAATAGGTCGGTTTAAGCTATTGTCATATTTAACCTTTACGGGCCTTGCCCTTTTCCCAAGTTATCATGCTGATAATGGGCCTTCGTGGGCCGGTGCGGACTTCGGTCCTCTTATGCCGACCTAACCGACTTACGGTGGTCGACCTGGGACCATCGTCCTACACTGCCTAGGAGTCGATCGTCGTAGCCCCGAGTCCGGGCACCGACATGCATGCCTTGACACTTGTTCATATTATGGGGACCAACTGTTAGACGACACGTGGAGGGGTGAAACTATGTATCGTCATACCACTAAAGACGTTATAACACCATTATGTTACAATGTAAAGTATATATATATGCATTCCATAAATTTAATTAGTATTATGGTTGTATTACAAATGGACATTTAAACATGTAAACAACAAGAAGCAAGTGGATTATTATTATATATTATATATATATATATATATATATATATATATATATATATATATATATATATATATATATATATATATATATATATGCCTAGTTAGTATTAGCAGAGACATATGAAACTCACAAATAATAAATCACAAAATATAAATTATATAAAGAAAAGAGAGACACACAACACAATAACGTTGACTTGGGACTGTTAATATTATGCCTAAATTTTGTTTTTTTTTTTTTTTTAAACTAATAACATGTAATTTGATTAAGGGATACCAATAAACAAACAAGACAACTAGCTTTTTTCAAAATAAAACAAACATATAACAAACGGATAAAAAGTTGAAGAAAAAACTCACATAAAATTTAAAACTTTCATGGTTTGTAACAACTTGACTTGTTCAATAACTAAGCAAAAACAAAATTTGGCAATATTATATTTCAAATTGGCTAATGATGATAAAACATTAACCATTTAATTTAATTAGTTGGAATTTTTCTATTACTTGAAATATATAATTTTTATGAATTCTCCTATCTGAAACTCGTGTAACGGAGAGATTCAACGGACATTCAAAAAGACCGACTTTAGATTAGTTGAGTTAGTAGTCTTAATATTGTGTGCATTTGAAATACTCGAGTTAGAGTGAGACTCTCTGAGCAACGTATAACGAACGGTCTCCAGATTAATCGGGCCAGTGATCCGTATTTTGAGTCTTGCATTAAATAAAATGTGAAATACAATAGATAATGCAATAATCACAACCATTCATTGACAATAAATGACACGATAAATTTTTACATTTTTTATTATAACGAGTCTATACCATTATAAATGAGTTATATATAATAAATTTTTTTTAGTGGTAGTCATATATAATAGTTTGTGTATAAAATTAAATTGTGTCACGTATTATATATATATATATATACTATATATATATATATATATATATATATAATTAAAATCTAAAACAACTGTCAACACTCCACGACACAAAATCGACACCTAAAAATCCTTTTTTTGTATTCTCGGATCTAGGGTAATTTTAACGGCCATAGTAAAATACACAATTCGAATTTCCATTGAAATTAAATCAACAATACACCATGCCGGTTTAACATATTTGTGGCTAGTGATTTTATGGTGGTCATTTCAAGGATCGTCAAATCCAATTTTTTTTTGTAATAAGGGACCACCACAAAATCCCTAAAATTCTATTGATTTGGTACAAAGATCGGGCCGGCTTTATAGTGAGGCCGCGAGATACAATTGAGTCCTCCAAAATGCAATTTAACTTAAGTCCAAAAAGTATATATTTAAAAAAATATTTTGGGAGGGAAAAAAAAAACAAGTAACGGTATATATATATGGGTAAAACATCTAGTGTTTTATGGTGGTCGCTAAAAGAAAAAAAAATTCGTGTAGATTCAATCTGATCCAACCTAATATAATATGTTAATATTTTTTTTGATAATGATAAAGGTCCCAATAAAAAAATTTACTTGGCAAAAAAAAAAAAAAGATAAACAAACAAGTTTTATTAATTTTTTGTTTGGAAAACTATAGAAATTAAAAAGAATATATTATTTGTTGGAAAAAATGTAGTACTTAGGATTTGACAGAGAAGTAGAAACTCCAAGGCACGTTAATAACGTTGTCTTTTAAAAGATGTTTCGTCCCGCACGATTTGTCACTAAGGGATAAAACGAAAATCTCTCTCAGGATACAATGGAGGTGTTTGATTCAAACAGTGACTTGTTTGAATCAATCCCGATGACACTCAAAGTTTTTCTGATGATGCTGTCAAACTATGAATTTTCGCATGCATACTTGTGCCTTTTATAGGCTGCAAGTACCCATAAATGAATGGAGGTACTCCTTGCACGAAAGGGTAGGGTTGTCACTGTTCACCGGATGAAATCATGCAACCCTTACACGAAAAGGTAAGTACATATAAAATCCGAAAATGCATATCCCTTCATTCAACCCCGTTTCGTTGCGATAACATTAATTCGTACGGTAACTCGTATGCAAACGATTATAAAATATTTACTTTATGAAAAAATTTTCTAACATTATTTTATATTATTATATATCTATATAAAAAAAAGCACACAAAAAAAAATAAAAAGTATTTTTGTGTATACGTATGAATTTGGTTTTTGTTTCTAAATATGCTAGGAAAAAAACTACTTTGTAGGCATGTTTTGAGGCTATCAATAAATTGAATTTTGTATTTACGGATGTTAAAAACGCGATAAGTATGTTTTAAAAAAAAATCAACTAAAAAACTCAATTCGGGGACTTGGCCTTAAACCCAATTAATACCAGGGCCGGCCCTGATTTGGTACACAACTAGAATTTGATCGCAGGACTATAATAAAATTTTCAACGTACAGATATAGGTAGTAGTGCTCGTTGGCTACATACCAACATTTTAATGTTATTCTCGATTCTGTATTTTACGATAATAAAAATTCCATTCGATTGCGACCTCTAGGTATAGTGACAATTTTTTACAGTACACATATGTTTAGTAAAACAAAGTATGTTTTATTTAAGTTTCTTTTGAAACAATATTTTATTTATTTATTAATTTTTTCAAAAACCAAGAACAATATATTAAGGATTCACGTCTGCCAAACATGTCACAAGTACATCATTTGGAGGGAGTGATCCCCACGAGACAACACCCATTGAAGAAAGACTCTATCTAGAAAGTAAATGAGCCGGAGCATTCCCCGAGCGCCGGAAAAAACTAAAATGAAGATAAGAAAAAACAGAGCAAAAGGCCAGACAATCTTGGCGCAAACTCCCTAGGGAGAAAGGTCCTTCTCTGGATACTGCAACTTCTGCACACAGGTCAGATTATCACCCTCCACGATCAAGCGCATCACCCTTTTCTCTGTCCTTCCACCAAAGCCATGAGTATTGCACGCATATCCAGGAGGACCACCTCAATGCTTGGGTCCAAGTGAAAGGAGTATGCCGCCAGAACTATCCCCTGGTGGTCCCTGAAGATCAACCCAACGCCCGATGCTGAGTTTACAGTGGATGCATCGACATTGCATTTCACCACCCCTCCTGTGGAACCACCCAAGTCACCGGGAGTGACGGACCTTGAGGGGCTGTGTGAAGCGATCCCCACGCAATCCTGTACCCCTGAGATGCCATATGTGCAGCAGTCCGATTCTAGAGATGTAAACCGGCTGGTAGTCAAATACCGCAGAACACCGCACTTTCCAGATCTTCCAAGTTACCCAGATAAATTCCGTCACCTCTTGTTGAGCCCAGTCTTGCTGCACCTGAGAGAACAAGTCCCGGAAATTAGTAGCCGCCACCGCTTGTACAAAATTGTGATAAGGCGTCAGTTCCCAGACCCTAGCCACCATCACTCACTGGAAAAACACGTGCCAAGCCAACTCATCCGGCAAGTCACTAGCTAAACACCTATTGTCCCCCATACCTCGTTTCACCAGATTGCGCCCAATAGGGAGACATAATTCAAACAATGCCATAGAAAGTGCTCAATACGAGGCTAAATCTGCAAACCCCAACAACGACGCCAAAGTCCATCAGCCCTTGTAGAGGACGAAGGTCCCCCCGAATTCTGACCCATCTTATAAAGGCGAACCGCCAAGTGATATCCTGATCTGACCGTATAAATGCCCATATTTTCATAATGCCAGACCCGTCTGTCACCGTGTTGTCCCTGTGCTATCGAGGCCCCAAAATCGCATCACACTCCTGATCGCGTGTAAGTCACTAACGTCGATATTTCTAGCAAGAATAATAGGTACATCGTAGTATAGTAAATGCGAGTCAAGCTCGATCCCACCGAGACAATGCAACTATAAGTATAAACGATTCTAACTTAATTAAGAAGCAACATAGAAGCGGTCATTGACCAACAATAACATAAAATAAAACAAAGTATTTCTCTCCCTCTTCTCACCGATCTACTAACTTGGATTAGTTAATCGTTATGTTTACTTCCCCATATAATTTAATTAATCGTGAGCTTCAGTTTTAATTATCATTATCAGCTACGGATGCAACTCCTACTCCTATCTACTCTGACAATGGTAGTAGACAATCTATACGCAAGTTACCCTCCTTAATTGGTCCGTAATAGCCCATACGCATAAAGAACTAGAATTGCCGATATCGAGCGCTAACTCATACCGCTAACCCGCCTAGACAGCTGTCGACATTGATCAAGACGTTCCTGGGTCCATTCTAGATCGTATCCAAACTTGGCACTTCACTATTCATATTTCATGCCGCTTTACAATTACGAAGGAGATTGGCCGATCTAACCTACCGTTAATTAAACATGTCGATCAACGTAGCTGTAGTGAATCCCAGTTTTAGGTTATCTAAATAATGCCTTGGTAAACCGGTATAGACCGCCGGGTTACCGAGGGCGGCTTTTCTTATTCCTGGATCTACATTGCTCAATTACGATTATTCTAAGTAAATTATGGGGTCTTTAAGCATGCAGATTAACTAAAATACATAAATACGAACAGATGTACCATATTGAAGACAAAAAAGGAACTTTCAAAGCTTCATACCTTCAACAATGGTGATCTAGCTCGATCTACTCAAGCTAGAGATGATGGAAGAAGAGAGAAAACCGAAAATAACTCCTTCAAAGCTTGAATAACTTTATTTCATCAAAATATGTAATGTATATAATGTAATATATAAAACTTGTTGAAGAACTCTGTTAATGCGGCCTTATATAGATACAGTGACCGACTTAAGACTCTCTAAAACCATAACCGACCTAGATAATGCGGCAGAATCAATTTCGTGTCAAACAAGTCCTCGGTTTACCGGCCCTAGCCTCCGGTAAACCGGGCCGACTTTTCTCATTTTTCTTCAGCGGGCTTCTTCTTGGACTTTAATCACTTGGCCCAATGTTCTTCTTTCGGCCCAGATCCATTCTCCAATGCTCCAGATCAAGTACATCCTATAAAATATGCAAAATGAGACAAAACAGTACCAAATTTTCGGGAAAATAGCATTGATGCAGAATTACGATCCTAGAAACATGCACATAGCATTTAACATACATTTCATATAATAACGAGCCTATCTATCCTCTCTTGAGCCAAATTCGGGGTGAATAAAGGTTTAATTATTGGTACCATTTAGAGCGTCATCAACTACCCCCCACTTAGCTTTTGATCGTCCCGAGCAAAAAGGTGAAAAGAAAACAACACTCTGATCAATATACAAGTTAATTAAAAGCAACTATGCCTCACAAATTCAAGATCAAGATCATGCCACTCATATCCATCAGTAACGCATTAAACACTATTCATGTCATGAGCCAATGCGTGTGTGCAATAACTTTCACAACTGCTTAGTAATGCAGACTATCTCACATTACGTCAACCCGTAGTCAAACTAACCAGTCTCGAACATGTTATTTATCAATTAATTGAGCTGGCAAGGCGGATCGTGAACCGAGTATATATTACTCTTAGGCTCGCGTTTATCGGTCTATGCAAAAGTCGTGCATCTTACGCTCATTCGACTCAAATATTGCCAAAGAGAATATAGATGTATATATTTCAATGCACTTCTCTTTCTTGGCGGGTGAACTCTCATTGATTTAACTATCCTCACGGCCCCGCTCATGATATCTACCGAATCCGAAATTCCATTGCCTTCATAAGCGTTGGTGAAACATGACTCGTGATAAAGCCAGGGTCAACTCTGGTCAAAGCAATATGCTATCGACTACAAACCAAGGGAAGTGAGTTATACATGCTTAAAATGGTGCCTCATAATAGAATATGCGCTTAATACGCCACTACTTCAGAAGTGGCATTCACTCTTACTCGTACAAAGTAAAACAAAGATGAAGTCAATAAACTTGAAAAGATCAGAGATATCATAATTTTTTCAAAATTCTGTCGAAGGAATCAAATTCTAAGTGGTGAATCGTGCATCAAAGAGTCAAGATAATCACGCAATTCACGGAATATAGTGCTAAAAATCTAAGTGACGTTCCTCTACCCCCCCACTTAATTGAAACAATGTCCCTAATGAGTAAGATGAAAAATAAAAATGAAAGTAACTTAGCTTCGGGTAAAGGGTGGAACCAAAGAAGAATCGGATCGCCGTACAAAGCATCGGGCTCATGTAAGTAATCCTTGAAGAATCTGCGTTAAGTATCTCAAACAAACCAAAAAAAACAGCGGTGACAAGAAACTGTATAATAAAATGGCGGCGGTAAAAGAGAAAAGAATTAACTCTAAAACAAATTAAGCCGACAAAATCATTATATTATAAAATTTTACTACATCAACTAGATAGGAAATAAAAATAAAAATAAAAACAAGAAAATGGAAAACAACAATAAAAAGAAATAAAAACTAGTCATCATTGGAATATCCCTCCCAGTCATCTCTAGGCTCAAAACCGGGAGATGGACCAGAACTTGAGGCGGTGCGGGTGAAGAAGAGGCTCGATGATGTGGGGCAGTCCTAAGTGGTGGGGTCGAGGAAGGCATGCCAAATTAATCTATAATTCTTTCCATTTTGCGGTGCAAACTCGCAATCTCTCGCGAGTCTCCTCAAGCATAACTCTCTGAGTCCGGGGTGCTCCGAGGACCGGAGTACGCTCCCTCTCAGCTCTTCCAACCCGTTTTGGAACTCTTTGAACAAACTGTGAATTGATCATCGGCTCAAGGTCTTCCCAATCATCACTAACGAGAATCTTGACCTCGTCCTCCAATGCAAACATGTCAATCATCGGCCCTATGGCAATAGCTCGCGCTCAGATACGGCAGCAAGCTCGTGGATACGGCTATGCATCAATATCTCGATGTTGACCGGAGATCCCTGCTCCAGATAAAACATCAACTCCACCCTCATGGTGGTGACAGAGACCGTGTGCTTGGTCGGTAGAAGGCGGGCACAAACAAATCTATTGACCATCTTTCGGTCCCAGGATAACTCATTTTCTAGGAGTGAGGGCTCTAGCAGGATTGCGCTTCCATTGCACCCCAAAAAACTCAGCTATCATTTCCATCCTCTCTAGATCTTCAATGTTGCTCGAGGATGTGTACTCATCCGGGCCCACAGGTGGACGTCTAACCCAAAAGCGAGCATTGATCCGCTCAATCGAAAAATCAACTTTAACCCCTCGGACCATAGCAAATGTAACTCCGGGTTTATGCGAAACCTAGGCATAAAATTCCTTTACCACCGTGGCGTTGAACCGAGTCGGTGAATCCGCCATATACAAAATATCTTGCTCTTGTAAAGCTCGGGGCAAGATCGAGCCGCAATCGTCCAATTCTACCTCTCGTTCTCTAGCAACTGGCCTTGCGTTCCAAGGCCCTCGGAACGACTCGTAGACAACCAAAGAATGGAACTGCTCAACCTCGTCTATCAAAGTTTTAGCATCTCCATAGACATTCTGATAACCACTGGGACGAACAGCTGAACGGCTACGCTTTGGACCCATCCTGGATGATAATACAACCGGATACTGAAGCTGATTCTGAAAATGACCCTCGGTAAACCGGAAAATAGGTCCAATTTACCGGCCTGATTTTTCCTGAATTTCTTTCTGGACAGTGCCTCTGATGATAAAAGATGAAGAACTGTGGCACCTCACTAGCACAGCATCACTAAACAACAACAGGGTGAAGAAAATAGGTGTTTTGGTTGGTTTAAATAGAAAAAAGGTTTGATTTTGGTGGAGGTTTGGTGGTGGTAGTGGTGGTGATGGTTGCCGATTTTAATGAAGGAAGAAGAAAAGGAAGAATTGTGGTGATTTGAGGAGAAGATGGTAGATGGAATGAATAGAATAGGTGGTGAAGGGGTGGTTTAAATAGGAAGAAATGAGTGAAGGTGGAAGGATTTAGTGGGTTAGTGGGTAGAGAAGTTATTAGGGTGAGGGATTTAAGGAAGTGATTGATGAGATTGAGGTGGAGTTATGGTGGAGTGTGGGAAAAGATGAAAAATTTGAAAAGAGGGAAAAGTGGGACGGTTTCTGCTGACTAGTAATGCCTGGTGTAATGTGTGTCCTGTTGGAAAGGTGTCCTAAACCCAATCGGGTTGGACCGGGTCCGACCGGGTCGGGTCGGTTACAGTCTATTTAGTTCATGTAATAACTTTATTATGATTAATAAAAGCACTTATGTTATTATATATTGTTTATCTTCATATTATTTGTCGTATATATATAGTAACGTCCCTAGTATCAATCTGTGATAGAGAAACCATGATAATGATTATGGTTGATGAGATCTCTAATCACTATAACAAGGTTGGTACTTAAATGTCTCTAGTCTTATATATTTTCAAATGGGACATTGATAGTATAATCAGACTAGCACGTATTGGATGTCTTCTATCTTTTAGAAGGTAGGGATAGATCTCGTCTATCGGTGTAGAGACACTTGACCGTACGTGGACGTGTATTAGAGAATGCGTACGTTAGACTGACCCACTTACATTAAGTGTCACACTATGTGGCGGTTGTGTAATTATCCTTTTGACCGGAGTCTTCATGGCATCACGGTGTGGATTGTCATGCTTTGACACTATTGAGATTTCTCCTAACCACGGGGCGATCATGCGGTAGTGATTGGGTATGATATTGAAGCATGCGGAGTATACATGATTGGTCGTCCGGGAATCGCGTATCCTATGATTGGGATTGAATATCCGAAATGGCCTTCTTATAAGGAATGTCTAGCTCTCGAGAATCTTTGCAAAGTGGGAGTAAATGTGTTATTCCGAGAGAGCATGATATCCAGATTATAAGATACGATCGTCAATGTATTGACACTCGAGGTACGATCGTATGGATATTATTACAGCGATAGGATTGTAACTTACATGGTAACTGCTTCACATGAAAGGTAGTAGTCATTGCTTTTTGACTCTTCCGATGATTGGGGGTCACGGTGTGTTGCTAGACGCTATCCCGTGATCGTTAGGTATGAAGGGCATTTTAGTAAATTGCTTTTTGTGTCTACGGCCAACATATTCGGAAGTCTATCGGGTCACACACATATGAACATCGAGTCGGATTAAAATGCGGTTATAGTTGATAACCAAATAAGGAAAGTTTATCTCTAGACTATAAAGGTTATAGTGGTAAATTAATATGGTGGTATTTATTTATTATGAATAATTTAAATACAAGATATTAATTATATATAAATTATATTAATTAAAGAATGTTCCGGAAGTCAATCTTTTGGGATATGGGGCGCCACTTTTAAGTGTATGAGATACACTTGGATTGTGCACTTTAATTAATAAGATTACCATAATATTAATATAAGATATTAATTGATTTTGGAAAAATAGATTTATGGTAATAAGATAATTATAATCAATATAAGATATTGTCAAAATAAATTATAATTAAAGAGATAAATCAATCTAATTGATTTTCCTTATTTTATTAGAAAAATGTTTTCTTCTCCTACACTACTATTGGGGCGCCACCTCCTCTATAAAAAAGAAGTGGGTGTCAAGCTCTTTTGTACATCACAATTGCAAGAGTTCATAATTCTTGTGTAAAATAGAGAGCTCTCTATAGTGAGTTTGTGAGGGAAGAAAAGGTCCGGTCTAGCAGCCGGAGTTTTTCTGATAGCAATCCAAGGAGGATTCCGGCAAGGGGTTCGTGTGGATTAGCGATAGAGGCCGGACTCGTGGACGGCTTGCGCATTGAACTACTCTCCGTTGGCGGTCAAAGCGACGATCTTGTACATCATCCAAGGTATAACCGTCAAACTACTTAACGTGTTTATTGCATTAAACGAAGAACGATCTAGAAAAGGAAATCAAATTTTAAATTCCGCTGCGTTAAACTAGTGATTTCCTAACAGTGGTATCAGAGAAAGGTTTCGTGCTTAAGCAATAAGCTTAATTTAATTGCGTAGTATTTAATCAATAGATGCAAGATTTAAATCACGAAACGTTAAAACAAAAAAAAAGGGTTAATTGGGGGGTCGGCCGACTGGCGGCGCCCCCCTCCCTCTGCGGCGGCGGCGGCGGCGGCGGTAACCCTAGGGTTGCCGTCCGTCGGCTCTCCTCTTCCAATGGGGGAGATCAACCCTTTTCGTTTTGTGATATTTTATTGTGCATAGATATCTCGTTTGTTTAGTTGTGTCATATGGCCAACCAATGGTTCAAATAGTTTGGACCATTGGGAAACCATATGGCAGGTTGGCCTTTTCAGATTTTGATTTGGAATAGGCCTAGGCCTTTTCAAATATTTGATTTGTAAAAGGCCTAGGCCTAGGCCACTTCCAAAATTTTGCTTTTGGAAAGTGGCCAGGCCTAAACCAAAATTGTTTGGCCTTTCCAAATTTTGATTTGGAATAGGCCTAGGCCCTTTTTCAAATATTTGATTTGTAAAGGGCTAGCCTAGTTGCAGCCACTTCCAAAATTTTGATTTTGGAAAGTGGCCGGCCTAGACTAAAATAATTTGGCCTTTCCAAATATTGATTTGGAATAGGCCTAGCCCTTTTCAAATAATTGATTTGTAAAAGGCCTAGGCCTAGGCCACTTCCAAAATTTTGATTTTGGAAAGTGGCCATGCCTAAGCTAAATTTAGTTTTGGAAAGGAAACAAATAGGAGACTTTATAATTTTAATTTTATATCTTGAATAGTTCAAATTTAATTAAAATTGAAATCGATTTAAAATTAAATGTTAATTTTAATTTTCGATTAAGTCATATAATTAATTAAAAGTTATTTAATTATTTGACGTGATAAAATAAAGACGCATGAGTAGTAGTAGTTAAAATTAGAATTTAATCTTTTTCATAAGATAAAATTGTATGGATTAGATGTGTAGATATAATGTGATTATATGGACCCCGATTGATCATGGACTCAACCAATAGGATAGATGGGAATGTTTTCTTTATGTTGGTTTTTGAGAAAATTTTCCTAGGCCGTTATGAAGAACGTGACCTAGTTTACTTTTTGCATTTATCCCATTCCCTGAGATCCCCCCCGTGTGCGGCGGGTGTAATTATTTATTATGTAACAAGAATGGAGCAAGAAGTTCAAGACCAAGGAGAGATAAAGAACCCATTGGCGTACGGCAATAAAGATCCTATTGGCGGTTGCGAGATACCCTTAGTTTGTGACCCGCGGTTTCGTCGGTTTGTATTCGAAACCGCACCTAGGAAAAAGTCCATGATCATACCGGTTATTTTATGCGCGGAATGTTGTGTATGTTTTACTTTATATGATATCGTAGTAATATGCACATAGTAGATGAGACCATTATTAAACAAAATTAATTAAGTGAATTAATTTAAAATTATTCCCACGCCAAAAATCGAGCCAAAATTGTCTCCCAATATTATAATGACGGTGAAGAGCCTTTGTTCGGATCCAACTGATCGGCCCTCGTTGGGAGTTGACCTACCACGGGTATATCGTTATTATTGAGATATGATCGTTACGAGATCTCATGAATGTTGGGTTACGACTCGACTAGAATCTTGCGGTGATTGGCCCTCGTCGGGACCGTCGATTTTAGAGACAAGGGGCGACTATCACATAGAGATGTGAAATGTCAAAGAGTTGACTAGTCGGCCATCGGGAGTCGCATGCGATGCGACTGGTAAGAGTACCTACCTATCAAAATTATCTCGGTTGATCGGCCCTCGTCGGGGATCGAGGTAACTAGATGGGATCCCAGCCACTAAAGAATTAATTAAATTCTTGAAAGCCAATAGGGAATAGTTGGCTAGTGGGAGTAAAACCTTATAAATTTCTTAGTGCAAATTTAGGGTTTTTATACATGAGCTTTTACTTATTCTATCTTTATTTATTGTTGTAGAAAATGTCAAACAAATTGAACCTTCGTTTTATCATCGAAAACAAGCTTGACGAAACTAATTTTCTCGATTGGGAAAGAAACCTCAAAATCGTTTTGAGGCACGAGAAGATTGGCTATGTCTTGGACGAGGCCCTACCGGAAAAGCCCGGCGAGGGTTCGGTCTGCGCAGATGTTGTCGAGAAGTACAACAAGCACTTGTTCGACGATGCGATGCTACATGTATCATGCTTGCTTCTATGACACACGAACTGCAGAAACGACATGAGTCTATGGACGCCTACTCTATCATGGTTCACACGAAGGAACTTTACGCTTCTCGCCCTCGCACCGAGAGGTACGAGGTCTCGAAGGCCCCGTTTAGGCTGTAAGATGGCATCCGGAACTGCCGTGGGGTCACACGTGCTTAAAATGATCGGGTACATAGAGAGGCTTGGGAAGGTTTGGGCCACAAGTTGGAACGAGAGTTGAGCATTGACTTAATTCCGCAATCTCTACTCGACTCATTCTCGCGGTTTGTGATGAACTATCACATGAACAAAATAGATTGCTCCCTTGCGGAGTTATTGAACATGTTGAAGACTGCCGAGGGCAACCGTGGGGAAGGGAAAGCAAGTGTTGCTTGGTCACTTCAAGCAAGGGCAAGCCTAAAGCCCGAAAAAAGTCCAAGAAGGCGAAGGCCGCACCTAAGCCAACGCCTAAAATAGCGAAAGACAAATCCAAGGATGCTTGCTTCCATTGCGGTGAGACCGGACATTGGAGGAGAAACCGCAAGGGCTTCTTGAGTACCAAGAAGAAGCATTCGATGCTTCGACTTCGAGTATATTTATGATTGAGATCAACATCACTTCTTCTAAGTCTAACCACCGGGTATTAGATGCGGTTGTGGTTCTCATATTTGTACGAATATGCGGGCACTAAGAAGAACTAGAGATCGAGGAAAGGAGAGGTGGACCTACGCGTTGGAAATGGAGCAAGTGTTCTTTGCGCGCCGGCCGTAGGAGTTTATTTTCTTTCATTGCCCAGGTGGGCTAGTACTAGAACTCAATAAGCGTTATTTTGTTCCTGCCTTTACGAAGAGCATTATTTCTATTTCTGCATTAGATGTTGATGGATTTTCTTTTACGTTTGAGAATAAATGTTGTTCTTTTTCACGTGATGGAATCTTTTATGGTACTGGCATACTTAGCAATGGTCTCTACATATTAGATATGAATGTTGACGTACTTAATATAAATAACAAGAAAGCCAAAACAAATGACTTGAATGAATCCTACTTATGGCATTGTAGACTTGGCCATATAAATAAGAATCGCATTTCCAAACTCCATAAAGATGGAATGTTGGATCAATTCGATTACGAATCGTTTGACACATGCGAAGCTTGTTTACTTGGCAAGATGACAAAGTCACCTTTTAGTGCCAAAGGGATAAGATCCAATGAATTGCTTGAGCTCATACATACTGATGTATGTGGCCCAATGTCAATTCAAGCCAAAGGAGGATACTCTTATTTTATCACTTTCACTGATGACCATTCACGCTATGGTTATATATACTTAATGAAGTTTAAATCTGAAGCCTTCGAAAAGTTCAAAGAATTCAGAAGTGAAGTGGAGAAACAACTGGGTAAAGAAATCAAAACACTTCGATCCGATCGAGGTGGAGAATACCTAGATGGAGAGTTTCAAGATTATTTGAAGGAGAATGGGATTCTGCCTGAATGGACCCCTCCCGGGACGCCACAGATGAATGGCGTATCTGAGAGGAGGAACCGCACCCTGTTAGACATGGTGCGATCCATGATGAGCTATGCAGTTCTCCCAAAATCATTTTGGGGGTATGCTCTAGAAACCGCATCCTACACACTGAACCGAGTTCCATCAAAGACGGTTGAATCCACACCATACGAGGTATGGCATAAGAGGAAACCGAGTCTAGCCTATCTTAAACCTTGGGGTTGTCCGACTTACGTGAAGTGGATGATGCCTGACAAACTAGAAGCTAGATCTGACAAATGTCTGTTTGTGGGTTATCCTAGAGAAACTAGAGGATACCAATTTTACCATCCTGAGGAACAAAAGGTGTTTGTTGCCAGGACTGGCCACTTTCTAGAGAAAGAGTTTATTCTGGATAGGGTCAGTGGGAGTAAAATTGATCTTGAAGAAATTCGAGAACCACTTACGGATAACAGTCAGTTGATGGAAGTAGAGGACTTGCCACATACAGATGCGACACCATCCTCTACCGTGGACACACTAGCACCTCGAAGATCCACCAGGGAACGCCGTGAGCCTGAAAGGTATACTGGCGTGTATCTCATGGAAGATGAGGACCCAAGAACTTATGAGGAAGTGCTATTAAGGCATGACAAAGAGAAATGGCTGGAGGCCATGAATTCTGAAATGGAATCCATGAAAGACAACCAAGTTTGGAACTTAGTTGATCCACCTGAGGGAATAGTTCCCATAGGGTGTAAATGGGTCTTTAAGAGAAAGACTGACATGGACGGTAACGTGACTACCTACAAGGCTAGGTTAGTGGCAAAAGGTTATAAACAAAGGCAAGGAGTTGACTATGACGAAACCTTTTCGCCGGTTGCCATGTTAAAATCCATTAGAATTTTGCTCGCTATTGCAGCATACCATGATTACGAAATCTGGCAGATGGATGTGAAAACAGCTTTCCTTAACGGGAACTGTCTCGAGGAAGTGTATATGACACGGCTTTGAGGGTTTTACAACCAATGACGCCGGGATGGTGTGTAAACCGCAAAGATCCATTTATGGGTTAAAGCAAGCTTCTCGGAGTTGGAATCTTCGCTTTGATGAGATAATCAAACAGTTTGATTTCATCAAGAATGAAGATGAGCCCTGTGTTTACAAGAAGGTTAGTGGGAGTGCCATTGTGTTCTTAGTGCTTTATGTAGATGACATATTGCTCATAGGGAATGATGTGCCGATGTTACAATCGATCAAAGCTTGGTTATCCAAGAACTTCTCAATGAAGGACTTGGGTGAGGCGGCCTTTATTCTAGGAATAAAGATCTACGAGAGATAGATCTAAAAGGTTGCTTGGTCCGTCGCAATCCACCTACATAGACAAGATGCTTTGAAGAGATTCGGCATGGAGCGATCAAGAAAGGATTGCGCCCATGTCACATGGGGTCTACATCAAAGGGAATGAGTCCTAAGACGAGAGGAGGAAAGGGCACAAATGAGTAAAGTCCCTTATGCTTCGGCAATCGGGTCTATCATGTATGCCATGTTATGCACAAGACCGGACGTCTCGTACCCTCTTAGTATGACTAGTAGGTACCGGTCCAATCCAGGTGATGGTCACCGGATTGTCTTTGTCAAGAATATCCTTAAGTACTTGAGACGTACTAGGGATATGTTCCCGGTTTTCGGGAATGATGATTTAGTATTACGAGGTTACACGGATGCCGGTTCCGGACGACAAGGATGACTTTAAGTCACAATCTGGATTTGTTTTCACGCTTAACGGCGGAGCGAGTGAGTGGAAGAGTTCCAAGCGAGAGACTACGCGGACTCTACAACGGAAGCCGAATACATAGCAGCCTCGGAGGCGGCAAAGGAAGCGGTTTGGATGAAGAAGTTCATTGCGAACTTGGTGTGGTTCCCTCCATTGAAGGTCCGGTGCCTCCGTACTTGTGATAATAATGGAGCGATATCTCGATCAAAGGAGCCAAGGTCTCATCGAAGTCCAAACATGTGCTACGGCGCTATCACTTGATTAGAGAGATAGTAGATAGAGGGGATGTAAAGATAGAGAAAGTCCACACGGATGATAACATAGGCGATCCGTTAACCAAGGCATTGTCTCAAGCTAAGCATGAGAAACATGTTCACTTGCACGGGCTTAGGCATATGGGTGATTGGCTTTAGGCCAAGTGGGAGATTGTTGGAAAGGTGTCCTAAACCCAATCGGGTTGGACCGGGTCCGACCGGGTCGGGTCGGTTACAGTCTATTTAGTTCATGTAATAACTTTATTATGATTAATAAAAGCACTTATGTTATTATATATTGTTTATCTTCATATTATTTGTCGTATATATATAGTAACGTCCCTAGTATCAATCATGATAGAGAAACCATGATAGTGATTATGGTTGATGAGATCTCTAATCACTATAACAAGGTTGGTACTTAAATGTCTCTAGTCTTATATATTATCAAATGGGACATTGATAGTATAATCGAGACTAGCACGTATTGGATGTCTTCTATCTTTTAGAAGGTAGGGATAGATCTCGTCTATCGAAGTGTAGAGACACTTGGACTGTACGTGGACGTGTATTAGAGAATGCGTACGTTAGACTGACCCACTTACATTAAGTGTCACACTATGTGGCGGTTGTGTAATTATCCTTTTGACCGGAGTCTTCATGGCATCACGGTGTGGATTGTCATGCTTTGACACTATTGAGATTTCTCCTAACCACGGGGCGATCATGCGGTAGTGATTGGGTATGATATTGAAGCATGCGGAGTATACATGATTGGTCGTCCGGGAATCGCGTATCCTATGATTGGGATTGAATATCCGAAATGGCCTTCTTATAAGGAATGTCTAGCTCTCGAGAATCTTTGCAAAGTGGGAGTAAATGTGTTATTCCGAGAGAGCATGATATCCAGTTATAAGATACGATCGTCAATGTATTGACACTCGAGGTACGATCGTATGGATATTATTACGGCGATAGGATTGTAACTTACATGGTAAGCTCGCTTCACATGAAAGGTAGTAGTCATTGCTTTTTGACTCTTCCGATGATTGGGGGTCACGGTGTGTTGCTAGACGCTATCCCGTGATCGTTAGGTATGAAGGGCATTTTAGTAAATTGCTTTTTGTGTCTACGGCCAACATATTCGGAAGCTATCGGGTCACACACATATGAACATCGAGTCGGATTAAAATGCGGTTATAGTTGATAACCAAATAAGGAAAGTTTATCTCTAGACTATAAAGGTTATAGTGGTAAATTAATATGGTGGTATTTATTTATTATGAATAAATTAAATACAAGATATTAATTATATATAAATTATATTAATTAAAGAATGTTCCGGAAGTCAATCTTTTGGGATATGGGGCGCCACTTTTAAGTGTATGAGATACACTTGGATTGTGCACTTTAATTAATAAGATTACCATAATATTAATATAAGATATTAATTGATTTTGGAAAAATAGATTTATGGTAATAAGATAATTATAATCAATATAAGATATTGTCAAAATAAATTATAATTAAAGAGATAAATCAATCTAATTGATTTTCCTTATTTTATTAGAAAAAGGTTTTCTTCTCCTACACTACTATTGGGGCGCCACCTCCTCTATAAAAAGGAAGTGGGTGTCAAGCTCTTTTGTACATCACAATTGCAAGAGTTCATAATTCTTGTGTAAAATAGAGAGCTCTCCATAGTGAGTTTGTGAGGGAAGAAAAGGTCCGGTCTAGCGACCGGAGTTTTTCGATAGCAATCCAAGGAGGATTCCGGCGAGGGGTTCGTGTGGATTAGCGATAGAGGCCGGACGCGTGGACGGCTTGCGCATTGAACTACTCTCCG
Organism: Gentiana straminea; assembly: GCA_036785695.1. Classification (NCBI taxonomy): domain Eukaryota; kingdom Viridiplantae; phylum Streptophyta; class Magnoliopsida; order Gentianales; family Gentianaceae; genus Gentiana; species Gentiana straminea. The sequence continues at coordinate 1,350,066 of JAVUPR010000412.1, read as the reverse complement.
TTGGCGGTCAAAGCGACGATCTTGTAGATCATCCAAGGTATAACCGTCAAACTACTTAACGTGTTTATTGCATTAAACGAAGAACGATCTAGAAAAGGAAATCAAATTTTAAATTCCGCTGCGTTAAACTAGTGATTTCCTAACATGTCCTCCATGTGGCTCTAAAAATTCAGCTTTTTAACCTGACGTTCAAAAATCTAAAAATCTAGCCTCGGTAAACCGGGGGTAACCTAGGGTTTACCGGGGGTACTTTTTCCCAGATTTCTCTGTCTGCCTTCACTGCACACTATGCTCAACCTCTCTACTCAATTCTATCCTCGAATTGACTAGTCTCTTACTCTTCAATTGTTATTTCTGACTCAAAACCTAACCTACTTCACTAGAATCCGCAATGAGTGAAAAAAACTTTTCCACAACCATTCGGTTTCAAGTCTAAGGGTGCGGTAGGATGAAAAAAAGCTCGTCCCTTCATCTAGCTATTTTTATTCATTCCTAATCTACCTAAGGGTTTAAAGAAAATAGTTCTGAGTTTATAGTCGCCAGCTCGACTTTCTTCAGATTTCCGATCATTCAAGGGTTGGAGCTTTAACTCGCCAAACTTTCACTTCAGAGGTTTGTACCTTTATAGAACCTTTTTGAGCTCTCTTCCTAGCAGGCCTTTCCCTCTTTGCTTGCATAATAGGTCTGCCTCTACGTCGAGATTTAGACTTTAGATCCAATGGCTCCACATTTTCCACTTTTTGCTCAAAGCGTTCACTACGCAACACGGAAGGACTAACTTCCGTGAACATCTTGTTGAGGTCCTTCTCTTCTCTCTCTCTCAGCATTAGTCTTATGAATTCCTGCTCAACGGTTTCTACGACAACCTCTCTATTCCTATGCCCCTCTAATTCCATAATTTCCACCTTTCCTGAAGCATTCGTCATCTTACAACTTTCCGGTTTATTCCCTAGGGGTTTTAAGATCTTAAAAGATACAGCATCATTATTCAATCTCAAAGTAATCTCCCCATTGTCAAAATCCATGACAGCCCTGCTTGTTGCTAAGAAAGGTCTCCCTAACAGAACTGGGGCACTTAGGTCCTCGGGTACGTCTATCATCGTAAAATCAATTGGATAACTGAACCCTCATGCCTTAATCGTACACTTCCTAAGCAGACCTGCAGGCATATCTCCAGTTCTATCGACAAAAGTCATGGTTCCGGTTTGATTCATTACAACCGGAAGCTTGATCTTTTGACAGAAGGAAAAAGGTAGAATGTTGCAACTCGAGCCAGAGTCGTAGAGACCTAATCCTACTGATATACCATTAACCGAAATCGGGAGTCGGAACGTGCCGGGTCTCCTAACTTCACCACGGTGTCTAAGTCTGGGTAATCCTCAGGCTCTGAAAACATCGTGTCAGGATCCTCTTAAGGATTATCAGAATCATAACCGAAGACGATCTATCAATTAACTCGCAAGGGAACTCACCTGGACGATACGTGCTATACTCCTTTAAGTTCTCTTCAGGCTCTTGCTTGATCGCTTCTTTCTCTTTTTCCAACCGTTTCTTTATAGCTTCATAATGCTCTCTTGCTTCAGATCCAGGGTACATGGAAATTGGTGTGATGTTCAACATTGTCCGAGGCATATTATTTGACTTGCTTGCTCTTTTTCAACTCTGATTTGATCGAGTTTCTGAAGTGTTCTGATCTTCCTGCAAAAAGGCAAAGTAAAACAAGGAAAAGGTCAGACGCTTCATTTGGGTGTGATCCCAACTGCTACGGACCTACTAACTAAAATCAACAAGGAATAATACAGAATAACTAAGGCTGTTCGGAAATTGATTTTTCAGGCCTCGGTATCCCGGGGGTTAGCCACGGTAAACCGGCCCTGCAATTTCTCTTTCTGACAGTTCAACATGTGTAGGGTTGATCCAGAACGACTCAAAATAAAATAAAATAAAAATAAAAATGACTTCTTAATTAGAATTAAAACGTTTATGTTTAAAATTGGCCATTATCGCCGGCAGCGGCGCCAAAAATCTTGATCGCGTGTAAGTCACTAACGTCGATATTACTAGCAAGAATAGTAGGTACATCGTAGTATAGTAAATGCGAGTCAAGGTCGATCCTACAGAGACAATGCAACTATAAGTATAAACGATTCTAACTTAATTAAGAAGCAACATAGAAGCGGTCATTGACCAACAATAACATAAAAGAAAATAAACATGGTATTTCTCTCCCTCTTCTTACTGATCTACTAACTTGGATTAGTTAATCGTTACGTTTACTTCCCCACATAATTTCCTTAAATTAATCGTGAGTTTTAGTTTTAATTATCATTATCAGCTACGGGTGCAACTCCTACTCCTATCTACTCCGACAATGGTAGTAGACAATCTATACGCAAGCTACCCTCCTTAATTGGTCCGTAATAGCCCATACGCATAAAGAACTAGAATTGCCGATATCGAGCGCTAACTCATACCGCTAACCCGCCTTATTGATCAAGACGTTCCTAGGGTCCATTCTAGATTATGTCCAAACTTAGCACTTCACTATTCATATTTCATGCCAGTTTACGATTACAATAAGCAGATTGGCCAGATCTAACCTACTGTTAATTAAACCTGTCGATCAACGTAGCTGTAGTGAATCCCAGTTTTAGGTTTTCTAAATAATGCCTCGGTAAACCGGTATTGACCTCCGGGTTACCGAGGGTGGCTTTTTCTATTCCTGGATCTACATTGCTCAATTACGATTATTCTAAGTAAATTATGGTGTCTTTAAACATGCAGATTAACTAAAACATATAAATACGAACAGATCTACCATATTGAAGACAAAAAGAATGTTCAAAGCTTCATACCTTCAACAATGGTGATCTAGCTCGATCTACTCAAGCTAGAGATGATGGAAGAAGAGAGAAAACCGAAAATAACTCCTTCAAAGCTTGAATAACTTTATTTCATCAAAATATATAATGTATGTAATGTAATATATAAAACTTGTTGAAGAACTCTGTTAATGCGGCCTTATATAGATACAGTGACCAACTTAAGACTCTCTAAAACCCTAATTGACCTAGATAATGCGGCAGAATCAATTTCGTGTCAAACAAGTCCTCGGTTTACCGGCCCTAGCCTCCGGTAAACCGGGCCGATTTTTCTCCTTTTTCTTCGGCAGGCTTCTTCTTGGATTTTAATCACTTGGCCCAATGTACTTCTTTCGGTCCAGATCCATTTTCCAATGCTCCAAATCTGGTACATCCTATAAAACATGCAAAACGAGACAAAACAGTACCAAATCTTCGGGAAAATAGCTTAGATACAGAATTACGATCCTAGAAACATGCACATAGCATTTAACATATATTTCATATAATAACGAGCCTATCTATCATCTCTTGAACAGAATTCAGGGTGAATAAAGGTATAATTATTGGTACCTTTTAGAGCGTCATCAACTCCTATGGGTGGAACCACTCTCGAATGCGCGGTATATTCCATCCTCCTGCGCGTACCCGGCAACATCAAATCTTTCACTGTACACTCCAGTGGGCAATCGTGGCCTGCAAAGGGAATCTTAAAGGAAGGCTGGAGGGTTGTCCAAGCATCAAAGAACATAGAAACACCCGAGCCATCTCCAATCCTCCACTTCATTCCACTGACGAGAAGATCCCGCCCCTCCAGTATACTCCGCCACATAAAGGAAGGCCTGGCCGAGAGCCCACCGCCCGAAGGTACTACCTAGATAATATTTAGCCCGTAGGACCTGCGCAACTAAGGAATGAGGCAGCGTAAGAAGACGCCATGGCTGCTTCGCAATAAGTGCGAGGTTAAATTACCTTAAATCCCGGAAACCCAATCCTTCCAAGTGTTTCGGCAAACAACATGTGTCCCAGTTTTTCCAATGGATCTTTCGTTTATTGCCCACATCCCCCACAAAGAAGCCCCTAATCTCTCTCTAGCTCATGGACTAGCGTAATCGGAATCTTAAACATTGCATCATAAACGTCGGGATGGCCTGCAACACTAATTTGATCAACGCCTCTTTACCCGTGGGCGAAAGAAGCTTATCCTTCCATCCCGAGAGCTCCTTCCAGATGCGCTTCTTTAAAACAGCAAAGACTTGTCGCTTGTTCCGCCCTATCAGAAAATTAAGCCCTAGGTATTTACCCGATCCATCCCCCAGAGGTATCCACTAAAATAAAAGGTAGACTTATGGAAGTTGATAGCCTGACCAGACATCTCCCCGTACCGTGCAAAAAGATCCAGCAGGTTCTGAACCGCCTCATCTACCAATTCAAAAAATAAAAAACTATCATCCGCAAAGAGAAGATGCGACACATCCAGCCTTCGGCCCCGCCAAACCGTATACCCCGCAATAAACCCTGATTTGTGTACTTATTAATAAGAGCTCGTAAACCCCTCTGCACATATAATGAAGATGAAATGAGAGAGGGGGCCACCTTGTCTGATCCCACGGGTTGGTGTAATAATGTGACTTGGACGACCATTAATGAGAACTATATACGTTACAGACGTCATGCAGCGGCGAATCATTACCACAAAGGCCGGAGAGAACCCCATACGCTCCATTACACCCCATATATACTACCACTCCACCCGATCGAAAGCCTTCGCCATGTCTAGCTTTAAAGCCGCATGGTTATGACACCTCTGGGCACTGGCCTTAAGCGAGTGGAAGGCCTCAAAAGCAATCATATCATTATCCGTTATCAATCTCCCGGAAATGAAGGCACTCTGGTTCCTGGAAACCACATCCCCAATAACCTGCTTGAGCTTGTTAAGTAATCCTTCTGACTTAGCTGTTTGATTCTTTCTTCACTGCCTTATTATCACTTAGTCAATAGTCAGTTCACTCTGCCGGTTCACTGTATTGTTATCTTCCTTGATCTCTTATGTACTTCTAGTACTTCATTGATCCTTGATTTGGGTGAGATCAGTGTACACCATATTTGACAATGTATTTCATCATTTGAATTTTAACTTTGACTTATCCAAGGTCATCACATACTTCCTTGGTTATAAGCCATACCATAATGTCTTCATACTTCTCTGCTGGTACTTGGCTGGCTTCACTCTACCGGATTTCTATTTTACTTTGCCATCCTACCCAACTAGTACAATACTTGGCTGACTCAACTTATACAACATGTCAGACTCTAAGTAAAGACTTATACAGAGAATTATAACTTATTTCAGGCTAGCTATAACAGCTAGTATGGCCAGCATCAAAACATAATAAAATGTTCCTAACAATTTCCCCATTTTTTATGATGCCAAAACCCTCATAAGCTTGAACATAAGTATACCAAAATTTTCATAATAATCAACAGAATAAAACTCAAAAATTTTATTCATCCATTCAAGGGCAATAAGATATTGCATCTTTTTCAAAACAAATCAAAGGCATAGAATTAATTTAACCGGATTTATTAGAGGGCTACTTCGTCTTTTCTTCAAACCTGATGCCCTTGCCCTTGTTTGTTGGGCTTTCCTGCTTTCCACTGGAGCTTCCAGGCTTGCTACTTCCTTCCCCCTTTTTGGCATCACCAAACCTTTCCTCAAGAACCTTGTTGGCTGCCTCAGAGTCTGGGATAGGACCAAACCTTTCCTCCAGGATTTTGTTTGTTGCTCCAGTGACATTCAGCAAAGTGTTTAGTTGCTGTCCAGAATAGTACATAATCTCATCCTGATGGTGAATTCTCTGAGTATGAGCATTCAAGGTATCCACCAGTGATTTAAGACTTCCTTCTACTTTGTCAGAGAGACAGTCAAGATTGGTTTGAACATGGTAGGGGATGAGATGTTGTAGGTTGCAAAGTAAGTTGCCCTGTCTCTCCATAACCTCATCTTGAATCTTAATGTGACTGATGAGGGCCTCAATTTTATGATTTAAGGAGGTTGCATTACTCCTTAAGGCAGTTTCCAGATTTTGCCTGATGTGGTACTGCCTCTCTATGTCCACAATGAGGGGTTGAATATCCGGATTGAACATTCTATCTGAATCATCTTCTGCTGGTGCTTGCTGATGCATCAGCCTCATCTTCTTCATCTTTTGTTTGGGCAAATGCATCACCCTGCTCTTCTTCCTTTTTCTCTTCATTTGCCTGTTCTTTTTCTTCTTCAGCAATCACATTATCAGAAAGAGATTGGTGAAGTTCACTTACAGTCCATTGTCCTTGTGAGGACTGTTCTGCTTCTTCATGTGCTAGAGCCATAAATCCTTCTGCTGGTGTTCCCCATTGATCAATACTGGGGGTGTTGACAAGTTCAGCAGAGTGATTTTGATCAGTTGGCTCACTCGACTGCTTGTCACCTTTGCTGATGCTTCTCAGAATCACCTCTTCAATTGTTAGGTCATCATCCGAAAGACCCAACTGCTCATGATCATCTTCAAGATGATCTCCTTCCTGTTCCTCTTCTGTAGATTTGTCCTCCTAATTGTCAGTTTCATCTTCCTCTTCTGTTTCATCGTATGATGTAAGTTGGTATCCTTCTTCACCTTCTTCCAGATAGGTGACTTCTTCTTGTTTCTCTTCCTCAGTGGTTGTATCATCACTAATCACCACGAGGTTATCCTGGTTGTTGGTAGTGGTCACAAGGGTGTCATCTTGTTCCTTTTGAGATCTGGTTCTTCTCCCCACTCCTGATTTGCTGCTTTCAAGCTCTTTTCTTTTACGTCCGACAGTGGGTTTGGGTTTCTGGGATGCCTTTACATAGGTGAACATCACCTTGGCCTTGTGTGGAGGATGCAGATTAATGGGTGTCACTTTGATTTGATCGAATAAATGTTGAAGTGGTATCCCATATGATTTTTGTTCCCAGAAATCACTTTTCTTCTGCAAACCCTTTCTTGGTGCCGTAATTTCTAGATCCATTTCTTTTTGAATTTGAGCGTTTAATCTATTGAAGATAAACTCTGACTAGTTGAAAGAGATACCTTGATATATAATGGCCATTAAATTGACTTTGAGCTTTGTCAAGTTTTCCATGGAGCCCTTTCTTTCTTCAAGATTTCTTGTGATTACTGGGTGAACTCATTAAATGGTCGTTTGAGTGCTGATCTGGGTAAGTTGTATTTCTTGCTGTTCCTTCTGGGGTTCTTTCTAATCTCGGTCCAAAAAGCATTGATGTCGATCTGCATCTTCTTCACTTCGACGGGACCAGTATTGGGTAGATTTAAGAATCTATTGAGGAGTCCAGGGGTGACGACTACTTCATTCCTGAATGTTGTGCTTACAATACGATATGGGTCACTTTTCTTGGTGCTGGGAATGAACTTTGCATTCTTCCAAAATGCAATCAGGGTTTCATAGCATATGCCAGTGATTGGGGGGTTTAGGAAGGTCATTAACCCTAGACTGATACAGCCATCAACCAATCTTTGGGCTTGGGTATCTTGTTCACAAAAAGGCAGATAATGTTCAGGTTTGAAAAATGATCCAGTAATGATCGATATTTCGTAGTATTTTTCTATGGCAAAGATTGAAGAGGATGATGCCATTGTTTTGAATAAAATTGAGATTTTGTGAAAAAGCTTTGATTTTGCAGAAACAATAGGGTTTAAGATTTGCAAGAGAGCGTAAAGATTTCTGAAAAATCTCCAAGTGTTGTTTAAATAGGATGATTTTTGGTAGTGTGAACGTGGTTGAATATGGAAGGATTTTGTGACGTAATGGCGTGATTTTATGTATATAAATCATGGTGTTTGAGTGTAGTAGGGGAGTGGATTGAGGTATGTAATGATAAATCCTGAGAATCGAGGCGCTTGTAATTCAAAAATAATATAGTTACCTCCACGATTATGAATTGATCTCCACGTGTGTAATCTTCCACAATATAGTCCTCCATAACTTCTTGATTTTCCACATGTATATAGCTGATTTAGTTCACACTTTAGCTTGTTGTTGACTCCAATATATATTTCGGTAGAGTGACTTGGCTGGTCACTATGCCGGTGTAGTGACTTCTTCACTGAAAAACTGTTCCTAACAATCAGGTAAGTGAACTCCGCTGATTACCAGTGCTTTACCTGTCAAGTGAGCTCACCCAAAGTGTCAAAGGTTCCGTCAACTGGTGGAGTCACTTAGCTGATTACACCAATTATGACTTAATCAATTTCTATCATTCCCAACTCAATTCTCAACTTGCTGAATCTGTCATGACTGAGTGGTTTCGTGAAAATGTCAGTCAATTGATCTTCAGTTGGTATGTATCTTAGAATTACATCTCATTTTTCAACATGATCTCTGATGAAGTGATGTCTCACATCAATGTGGTTTGTTCTTGAGTGTAGTACTAGATTTTCTGTGATAGATATTGCACTTGTTTTATCACACATGATTGGAATTGTCTTCTCCTCCATTCCATAGTCCCTTAGCTGTTGTCTGATCCATAGCACTTGTGCACAACAACTGCCTGCTGCTATATATTCTGCTTCAGTTGTTGATGTGGATATAGAATTTTGCTTTTTTGTTGAACCATGATACTAGTCTGCTGCCTAGCATTTGACAAGTTTCAGAAGTGCTTTTTCTATCTATCTTGCATCCAGCGTAGTCAGAGTCTGAATATGATATTAGCTTGAATCATCCATCTTTTGGATACCAAATTCCAACATTGATGGTGTTTTTAGATATTCGATTATTCTTTTGCCCTTGTTAGAAGGTGAGATTCCTTTGGTTGAGCTTGAAATCTTGCACATACTCCAACAGCAAATGCTATATCAGGTCTGCTTGTAGTTAGATAGATTAGGGATCCAATGATTCCTCTATAAAGCTTCGATCAATATCCTTTCCACTTTCATCTTTTCCAAGAATAACTCTTGCACACATTGGTGTATCTGATCTGCCACTTATGTCCATACCATACTTGTGTTTCAAGTCTTTTGTGTACTTGGCTTGATTTATAAAGATGCCATCTTTCATTTGCTTTACTTGTAGACCAAGAAAGTAATTTAATCTCCCATCATGCTCATCTGAAATTTGCTTTTCATTAATTTTGCAAATTTCGCACATAGCTTCTCATCTTCTGATCCAAAGATAAATGTCATCAACATATATTTGGACTAACAAGGTGCTTGTTCCTTCCTCTAGCTTGAAGAGAGTCTTATCAATAGTTCCCTTGTTCAATCCATTGTTGATCAAAAATTGTGATAGTGTCTCATACCAGGCTCTGGGTGCCTGTTTGAGTCCATAAAGTGCCTTTTTGAGCTTGTACATTTTATCTTCTTTCCCTTTGAGTTGAAAACCAGGAGCTTGTTCCACATATACCTCTTCTTTCAAAAATCCATTCAAAAATGCACTCTTGACATCCATTTGATAAACTTTGAAGTCTTTATGGGCTGCAAAAGCTAGAAAGAGTATGATTGCTTCCAATCTTGCTACTGGGGCAAAGGTTTCATCATAATCTATTCCTTCTGCTTGAGAGTAGCCTTTTGCAACTAGCCTTTCTTTGTTTCTGACAACTGTCCATTGTTCATCCATCTTGTTTCTGAATACCCATTTTGTTCCAATGATGTTAGCCATGTCTGGTCTGTCAACAAGTTCCCAGACCTCAGTTCTCTCAAGTTCATTTATCTCTTCTTGCATGGCTATAATCCAATCAGCATCTTGAATTGCATCATCTACAGTTTTGGGTTCCACCTATGATAGAAAACATGTTAGCATATTCTCCAGTTGTCTTCTTGTTCTGACTTCTGGGTGAATGTATCCAATGAATTGTTCTTCAGGATGGTCTCTTAGCCAGTTGAGGTCAGGTTGGAGTTGCTCTTGACTTGGTGCTTCCACAACTTCAATTTGTGCATCAACTTCATGTTCTTGTGTTGGTGCTTCTTGTGTTGTGTTGACTGGTGCCTCATCTTGATTACCAAAGGTGTGATTCAGAATAGTATTATAGTAGCTGGTACTGTTGTATTCATTATAAACTTGTCTTTGTATTGATTCTTCTTCAAGTTCTTGAAGGCTTTCACCATTTGTGTTTGGTTCATCAAAGACTACATGAATTTATTCTTCAATCACCAAAGTTCTTTTGTTGAGTACTCTGAAGGCTTTGCTTGTGTCTGAGTATCCCATAAAGATTGCTTCATCAGATTTTTCATCAAAAGTATGTAGTTGATTCCTGTTCAAAACAAAACATTTAGATCCAAACATATGTAAATGTGAGATGTTAGGTTTTCTTCCATTCCATATTTCACATGGAGTTTTTCCACGATGTTTGTTGATGATTGATCTGTTTTGAGTATAGCATGTTGTATTTGCTGCATCAGCCCAAAATCTCTTTGGTAAGCATGCTTCTGCAATCATTGTTCTGACTGCTTCTTTGAGTGTCCTGTTTCTTCTTTCTGCTACACCATTTTGTTGTGGAGTCCCTAGTGCTGATAGTTGATGCAGTACTCCATTTTCTTCACAGTAGGTTTTGATAATTTCATTTAGAAACTCTGTGCCTTTATCTGATCGGATCTTCAATTCCTTTTCATTTTGAATTATTCTTAACAAATCTGGCAGCTTTTTGAGTGTCTCTCTTTTCTTGTTCATGAATATGGTCCAAGTGAATTTAGAAAAGCCATCCACCACTACTAGGGTGTACTTCTTTCCACTTACACTTACTGGTGTGACTGGTTCAAAAAGATCCATATGCAACAGATGTAAAATTCTTGTTGTTTTGATTGATAGGGCTTTGACTTGAAGGAACTTTTGATTTGCTTCCCTTTTTGATATGCATCACATAAACTTTCCTTTTTGATTGTGATCTCTGGTAGGCCTTCAACCAAATTGTTCTTTGACAGTGTGTTGATGGTCTTGAAGTTGAGATGATTCAATCTTCTATGCCAATTCCAGTTGGTTGATTGTTTATTTTTGACAAGCAAACATGTTTCTGCTTTTGCTGTCTTCCAATCTACCACATACATGTTGTCTTCTCTTCTTCATGCAAGTACAACTGTGTTGGTTTGGCTGTGGATCACCTTGCATCCTTCCTTGTTGAAGTGCACATTGTAGCCTTAGTCACATAATTGGCTGATACTCAGCAGATTGAAATTCAGTCCTTTAACATAAGCTACATTGTGAATCTTCAAACTATTTTTGAGCATTATGCCTTCCTCCTTAATTTTTCTAGGGTTTTCTTTGCCTCCAAATGTTACTTTGGGTCCATCAAAGGCTTTAAAACCAGTTAACCATCTCTTGTTCCATGTCATGTGTCTGGAACATCCATTGTCTATATACCAGACATCCTACAAAACAAGTTAAGTATGTTTAGGTACCCAACACTGTTTGGGTCCATGCCTATTAGCAGTCATGCCTCATACTCCAAGAATATATCCAAAGGATCTTCTTTTTGGATAATTGAAGTCATCAACTTCGTATGTATAAGGCATGGCAGAATAGCTTCTAATATTTCTACTAAAGGTATTCTGATACTTTTCTCTACTTTTTGGTGCATTTGCATCCGTTTTCACTCTCCAATATGCAGGAGGAAACTTATTTCCATATTGCTTCTTGTGTCCAGGAATATACCTTGGTTGGTTTTTCCTAAACACATGTTGCATTTCATGAAATGGTTTCTTCTTGTATTTTGGGGCTGCAACATTCCAATCATCCTCAGAAGGGTAAAGTCTTCCTTTACCTTTCTGAAAACCTTTGCCTTTACTTGGCTGGATTGATGATTTAGTCTGCTGTTTCACAACACTAGGTTTTGACTTCACCGGTACATGATGAGTGGTTGAAACTATGGTCTGTCTTTTTCTAAATTTTGGTCCAGGTTTGGTCCTTGATTCAGAATTATATGGTCCATTGTTTCTATTTTCACCCTGACTGTTGTAGCCAAGACCATATCTGGATCCAAACCTTTTTGGGGGTTTGTAAGCTGGTGCAATTTGTGGTGTAGTGGTGTTCTTAACTGGTAGGGATATTTTCTCAGCTGGTTTTTCAACATCAGATGGGTTGATCATCTGCTGCTTGTTGATCAGTTGAGTGAATTTCCTTACTAGTTTGTTCAGCTTTCATTTCATCCAGTTCTTTCTTTAATCTTTTATTTTCCTTTCTTAGATTCTCACATTCTTGTTCCAGAATTTCATGATTTACTTGAATTACTTCAAATTTACTCATGATATTTTGAATTAGGTTTGCAGAATCTGAGGGTAGAATAGAAGATTGTGCAGTGTCAGATATGGATGCACTAGATGATGAGTATGAGCTAGATGTTACCTCAGTTTCATTAGATTCTTTAGCCATAAGGCATCAGTAAGCCTTTTCATTGTCTGAGCTGTCAGCTTCATCATCATCAGAATCATTTTCGGATGATTCTTCATTCTTTCAAATGCTAGTTTCAGCTTTGAGTGCCTTCTTGCTCTTTATCTTTTCAGTTGTCTTGTACTTCTTCTTATCCTCATCTTTGTCTTTTTCTTCAGGGCAATCAGCCTTGAAATGACCTTTTTTTACAGTTGAAGCATCTGTATTCATCATCATTTTTCTTCATGTCTTTGTTTGAGCTTGACTTCTTGTTTGATGATAAACTTCCTTTAAATTGCTTCTTCTTGATAAACTTGTCAAAACATTTAATCAGTACAGCTACATGTTCTTTCAGCTCCTGTGTCTCTTTGATGCTTGAGTCAGCTGTTTTTCTTTCCTGGGGTGCAACCAATGCACTGGCCTTGTGTGCCTCTATTGGTGCACTATCTTCACCGTTCAACTCAAATTCACGAGCCTTTAATTGAGACATCAGAGTCAAGGTGTCAGTGTTTGCAAGGTTTGTTGTTACTCTAAGCACTGGTGTGATAATCTTCCATCTTTCAGGTAGACCTCTCAATATCTTCAGACAAACTTCCTTCTGATGGTATGTATGTCCAAGTTGTTGTAGTTCACTGATGATGCGTGAAAATATGTTATACAATTGATCAATGGATTCACCGGTCTTCATTTTAAAGTTCTCAAATTTCTATTTTGCAACAGATAGTCTATTTTCCTTGACTGCTTCTGATCCTTCATTGATCAATGCCAATTTGTCCCATATCTCTTTTGCTGTTTTGCAATATTTGATCCTCATGAACATGTTGTTGTCCAGAGTCTTCAAAATCATATCTTTTGCAACAAAATCTAGATTTTCTCTTCTTCTGTCATCCTTGGTCCAATCCTTCTTGAGTCTTAATAGCACCTGTGGTCACCACACTTGTAATTTTGATTGGGCCATCATTAATTACATCCAGCATTTCCTCATGAGTTGCTGCAAAATGAGACAACATCCTTATTTTGTATTCATCAAAATTATTAACATTGAATACAGGTACCTTTGACATAAAATTTGAGGAATCCATAAGTACAAATAAAAGATATATAGAAAGCACAAATTTGAAAACTACTTTGAAAATATGTGATCTCCTTGTTACCAGAAATTAGATCTGAACGATTTTGATACTAGGAACACTGCTCCGATACCAATTTCAAATATAGTATGCAATGATTGTATCTGATAAGAAACAAGCTGAAACTCTGTCAATTTGAAAATCCTTCTCTCTGTACTTAAAGGAAACATCTAGAGATCAACTCAGAAAACAGAACTCAAATTCCACATCAAGCACTGAGATTGATCACAAGTCTATGAATCCAATTCACATCAACTAAAGCAATTGAATCTGAGGAATCTGAGACGGAGTTGCAACCTTTGTGGTAGTTGCTAAAAGATTTGTTCTCAAGGAGCAGTGATAAAGACCGAGTCACTGAAGCTTTTGAAGCCAAGGAGTGATAGTCTTGTAGAATGTGAAGCTTGTGTAGCCAAGGACAATCATGCTATTGTATCCGTGAAAACAATAGTGAATTCCTCCAATCATCACAGGAGAAGAGTGGATTAAGGGATTACACCACCCTGAACCACTATAAACCTTTGTGTCTATTTACTTTCAGCAATTTACTTTACAACACTTTAATTCATTGCATACTATATCTGTGATTGCATAATCTACTTTGAACCAGCATTTAAAGAAGGGACTTATCCACTGCCCAAAAGCTTTTAAATATAAGAAAAGTTTTTGAAACTCCACTATAGTCATTCACCCCCCTCCCCTCTGACTATAGTTTTACCCTTCTCTGGGACCAACATGAAACATCAGCATTTGCTGAATGTTGCCAGGGGACTTAGGTTCCACAGTAATTTACCCATTGAATATTGGGGTTTCTGTCTTTTACATGCTGTAAAATTAATTAATGCTAGACCTACACCACTACTGAAGGAAAGCACTCCACATGAGGTGCTTTATGGCACTAAACCAGACTATTCTGTGTTTAAGGTTTTTGGTTGCTTAGTTTTCTCTTGCACACTTCAGCAATACTGTACATGACAAAATTTGACTCAAGATGTAGGACTTGTGTCTACCTTGGGAATTCAAATACATCAAAGAGTGCTATTCTCTTAGACATTACCAACAAAGATATCTTTGTTGCTAGAAATACTCAATTCCATGAGACTTATTTTCCTCTATTTCAACAAGTATTAGGAAAGGCTGGATATCTTGCTGACATGCCCGTTCCCTTACAAGTAATGTACACTTTTGATGATCTGCGAACGCGCGCGGCGACCCAGACGTACACGGGATCACCGCACTCCGAGGCATATAATGAAGAGCATGCACCAGTGAATCAGGCACCTAAACCCACACAATTAAGAAGGTCCACAAGAACAAGAAAATCACTAACCTTTTATCAAGGGGGTGCTCATACTGTTCAACACACCCCACACCTACTGAATGAAGTCATGAGCCCGGACAATCTCTCAGCAGATTATGCTAGATTCATTAATGCTATTGATGCCATTTCAGAGCCTAAGACTTACAATCAAGCCATCAAGCATGATGAATGGAAAGAAGCAATGCAAAAAGAATGAAGCTCTACAAAAGACTCATACATGGGAGATAGTTTATCTGCCCCCGGACAAGAAACCCATTGGGTGCAAGTGGGTTTACAGAATCAAATACAATCCTGATGGTTCAGTAGAGAGATACAAAACTAGACTAGTAGCAAAAGGCTACACTCAAACATATGGCATTGATTATCAAAAAACTTTCTCTCATGTTGTCAAGATTACTACAGTCACAACTTTACTTGCAGCAGCAACAACCAATAATTGGCATCTACATCAGATGGATGTTAACACTGTCTTCTTACATGGAGACTTGCATGAAGAAATATACATGCAGTTGCCACTAGGTTTTACATCAACTAAACCAAATCAAGTTTGCAAATTAACCAAATCATTGTATGGCCTCAAGCAAGCTAGTAGACAGTGGAACTGCAAGTTAACTGAGTTTTTAAGAAGCTTAAGGATTCATTCAGTCTAAGAATGACCACAGTTTATGCACAAAAGGATCCGGACGGTCCTTTATTGCTTTGCTGGTCTATGTAGATGACATCATAGCAGCAAGCCCCAGTGAGTAGTTAATTTAGCAGGTCAAGGATTCCATACAAAATCAATTCACTATCAAGGATCTTGGAAAATTGAGGCATTTACTAGGCATTGAAGCTGCTAGAACTCCTGCTGGCATATCAATCTCTCAAAGAAAATACACTCTAAATCTCCTAGACGAATATGAATTTTTTGGAGCAAAACTTGCCAAGACACCTATGGAGTCCAGGCAAACTTTACAGCATGGTGATTCACCACTTTTGGAAGACAACACTGCTTATAGATTTTTAGTACGCAAACTTATCTATCTTACTTTTACCAGACAGACATTGCCTTTGCAGTTCAACAGCTGAGTCAATTTCTAGACACTCCGACTGAAAATCATATGAAGGCAACACACAGACTGCTGAGGTATTTGAAAGAAAACCCTGGTCAAGGAATCTTGTTTCCAGCAAACAATGATCTTGTACTCAAAGGATTTACAGACAGTGATTGGACTGGCTGTCTTGAAACAAGAAAATCAATGTTAGGCTACATAATGTTCCTAGGAGATTCACCAATCTCTTGGAAGGCAAAGAAACAAACTACTATAGCAAGAAGTTCTTCAGAGGCTGAATATAGGGCCATGACAAATACATTTTGTGAAATTCAATGGCTCATTTACATTCTTCAAGATTTGAAAATTCCAGTTCAACTGCATACTGTCTCATTTTGTGATAATGCCAGTGCCTTTCACATTGCCCATAATCATGTCTTCCAATAAAAAACCAAAACATAGAGATTGACTGTCATGTTGTAAGAGACTGAGTAAATTCTGGACTTGTCAAACTGCTTCCAGTCAACACTAAAGAACAAATATCTGGCATTCTCACCAAAGCCTTGGATGCACCTATTTTCTCTTATCTGATAGAAAAACTAGGAATTTCCAAGATATTTCAAAGTTCCAGTAGCTGAAGGGAATGCTGAGTGCAAGCTGTTCATGTACCACTCTCAGCTTGAGGGGGTGTTACGAAGATAGAGGTGAAGGGAATGCCGAGTGAAGATCGGCTACACACTCGCGATTGTATGAAGATACGGCGCACTGGCGACGACAGTGTGAAGACACAAAGACATGCGAGTAGTCTAGTGTACTGTGATGTAGAAAGTGGTTATTTAGTTATAGTTTGTTGTAACCGCTTGTAACTTACTTCTAACTGATTCATGAGGTGTATGAAGTTATAAATACCCCATGATCAGCCACATTGTAATCTAACTTGTAACTTTTAGTTCATCAATAATAATACCGCATTTTATCTTCAGTTTATAATTCTATAAACTTCATCAAATGTCTCCATGCTTTCCTTTGATCTACCCCCGAAGCTCCCCCTCACCCCTACAATATGTGAAATCAACCCACTTGCCCCGTTCACCGGCCGAGCCTGCCAAGTAGTGGCCAATCTCTCCTCGAACTATGTATCTCGAACCCAAGAAGTATCAAACCTTGGGATAGGCCGCCACCTAACTAACCTCCCGCCTAAAGTGATGCACGTCGAAAATCAAAATTGGCACATGATCAGAACAAGAGCTAGAAATATGGTAAACCGCACGCCTAGGGAATAAATGACGTCACTCAAAATTAGCTACTCCCCTGTCCAAACGAGCTTTAGTGGGCTGCCCCACTCGGTGACGGTTGCACCAAGTAAAAGGCGCTCCTGAAAAACCCAGGTCCATGAGGCTACAGTCTGTAAGAGCCCGCTAAACCCCGCAATCTGCCGATAAGGGATCTTGTTGGGGCCATCCTATTCTGATAACAACAAAATCTCATTAAAATCACCTGCCACTAACCACGGTTTGCGCAGCGGGCATGTAAACGACGTAATAAATCCCAAGAATGGCGTCTCTCCTCCGTCGGCGGATTACCGTTAAAGCCCATTAAATCGACACTCACCTAAGCTCGGGTCCCGAATAATCACATCAATACATCCCATGTTATTGTCAAAATGTCCAAGTCACAATCCGCTCGCCAAAGTAGCGCTAAACCCCCACTGGACCCCTCACTCCCCACAACCAAGGCATTCGGAAATTGTAAAGCAACACGCACATATTCAAAATGACTTTTACTAAGTTTATTCTCAGAAAGAAACAAAATGGACGGAATAAATTTATTAACAAGGCCATTTAAAATGCGAACTGCCCGAGGCTGGCCTAACCCTCGGCAGTTCCAACATAACAGAATCATCACGCTTGGCGGGTCCGCACCGCAGGCTCTGCCGGAAATTGTAAAAGACAAGGCTTCTTCACGCGCACATCTCCATCCACATAGGAATCTGAGCTTCTTTTACCTCCTACTGGCAAGTAATTCTCCAAAACCTCTGACCTGCCACTTTCCCTCGCAAGCCGCTTCAAAGAAGACACTCACATCCATCTTCTTACCACTAGCCGTGGAATATCAACCGGGGGTTCACCTGGCAGCTCAAATCCCGGTGTCAGTGCATAAGTCATAGGCCCAACCACCGTCTCCTCCATATTCCGGTGCTGCATCATATCCATCATAACAACATCAGCCTCCCGTCCAACCTGATCAACCTGTCCGGCGTAGGGGACAACGGCCCACTCCTGACTCCCTCCTCCAACCCCTGCATTTCCGTCGTCCCAACCCCCAACACCAGAAAGTTCAACCTCCTGCCTAAGGTTTGACCGCATGTTCATCCCTTGCCGAGGACCATATGGGAGCTTCTCCCATTCAGCCACCGTATGTTCCCTCTCCATCCTCGGCCAATGGCTGAGAGTGTGTGTAACCAGTCCACAAAGCACAAGTAATGTAGCCTCTCATACTGGAGAACCGTGTCTACCCTTTCCCCCTTTCCCGTCCACAATCATTCGGAGCACCTGCCGGAGAGGCCTAAACAGATCAACCACAACCCTTAGCCTGAGAAAATGCTGCTCGGTTGTGAGGTGTTCCCGGACTTGGCATCTAGAGAACCCCCGAGGATTTCTGCAACTTGTCTCCCCACAATCCCGGAGCAATTGTCCGTGGGAAGTCCGACCACGGGCAACCAAAACTCAGAAGTATCAAAAAAATTGGCCATTGTCTCCCAGCCGTCCTCCTATGGACGCAACACCAAAAGATAATTATCAAACCACCACGGCCCCTCGGCCAAAACCCTTGCCCTGTCGACCTCCGAATTGAAAACCAATTGGAAAGTGTTCTGAACGAGGCGTATAGCATCAAAACCACACCCCCATGACTGCCGGAGCGCCTGACGCTGTCCCCGGACATCCTCCCTCGGAGACATGGACTTACCGATCAATCTACACGTTCTATCCTCCCTACACCCTCCCGTCTCCACGATGTTCATCTCTCATCAGTGTGAGAGATTGCAATATTGAGTCAATTTCTTAACACTTTGACACAAAATGAATTGCCTCCTCACAAATTAGTGTTGAAAAAGTATTCACCGGTAATGTTGTTCAAGAACTTAGATCTAGCAAAAGGATTATGCAATGGTACAAGGATGATATGTAAATGGTCAAAGGAAGCATGATTTATGCTGAAATCACAGTAGGGCAACATTATGGAAAGCATTTTTTAATCCCACATATTCCATTCTCACCTACCGAAAACGAAGGATACCCGTTTATGTCCCTCATATTAAAAATATTTTATTTAAGTTATTGATTTACATTGTGATACGATATATCATCTCGTGACATACTATTTATTATGTCTCCAATTGAAAAACATGCGAGAAACATTACTATAAGAACAATGATAATACCACAATAGTTTTCTAAAACATTGTTCCATAACATGTGTATTTTGGCAATGGGTCCCGCCTAATAATTTGATTTAAAATATGGACGGAGCAATATGGTGGCTGGGGTTGGCTAAACCCACCCAACCCACTCATATTTTACTTATTTATAGGTATATATTAACTTTTGATAAGGTATATTGACACAATTAAATTACTAATTACATTAAAATTTATATAATCGTATTGTTAGAAGGTATTTTGTGATGCCAATAAAACACATATAAATTTATGGTTAATGTTTTATCCATACGTAATTGGTCCTAGAATTGAGATCTAGTAACGCTACTTAAGGCACATTTGATTCAGTAAGTACCTACAAATATCGTCTTCGCCTGTCATAAAATTATCTAATCCAAGTCACTATTTTTCTTGTGTCTGAGGCATACATTATCATCAGATTAAAGAGTTATCGTCTACGTCGGGACCCTATTAGATGATTTTACATGTGATCATACCGTCTCTCATAGTTCTAATAAAATTTAAAGGTAGGTAGACTTATCTAGAGCTGCAAGACCCAAATTTTATGTCCAGTAGCACTGCTAGATTTACATTATTTACATTTTATATATTCATATATTTTTTTCTTTATTGTTCTATAAAAGTCTATATTACATATCATCAACAAATAAGTAAGAGCATTCATAATAGATAATGTAAAACCAAATAAATCTGTAAAACAAATATTCAAATAGATGTACTTGGTACATCACCTTAACGATCGATCGCCTAGGCTATACCTTCGTAAGACGATATGGGTTTGAACCCCGTCTAGGGCATAATTAATGTACGTGCGTTAGAAAAGCTTTCGTATCCGAAAAAAATTAATCAAATAGATCCATTTGAAATCATTTACGATTCACTGGTTGAGAATCTACCTAATTTTGTAGAATGCAAAATCCGTAATGTATTTAATTTGATTGGAGATTCTTGAGTATCTACCTAATTCTGTAAAATGCAAAATTTGTGTAATGTATTTAACTTTAAAAAATCTAATGTTTGATAATACTGATATATCTATACATAGGAAATACACAAAATGATATGAACCATATTTCTAATCTCGCGGTATAGATCTCTTTATATAGTGGTAGTTTCTCTGAGAGAAGTTTAGAGTGAGAAAAAGTTTCTCGAATCCTCCAGTCCTCTGTGGAGAGGTTCCGCCGGAATCTTGATCGGAGTTCTTTTTCCTTTCTTTTGCTAACCGTAAGCTGTCATGTTCCTCTCTTTTCCCATCTGCTGTTCATCTACTACTTCAAGCCTTGTAAATCGAGTTTCTTGGGTCTGTTCCTTGTTAAAGCTAAATCTACAATCGGTCTCTTCTTTCTGGATCTGAGCTAATGGAGGATAAATTAAAGAAGGGGATGAACGTTGGCTCAGCTGCTACACCGAAAACGTTGAGGCTTGTGCTTCCGGCGAGGGTAACGGCTAAATCCAAGGAGGTATATATTAACTTTTGATAAGGTATATTGACACAATTAAATTACTAATTACATTAAAATTTATGTAATCGTATTGTTAGAAGGTATTTTGTGATGCCAATAAAACACATATAAATTTATGGTTAATGTTTTATCCATACGTAATTGGTCCTAGAATTGAGATCTAGTAACGCTACTTAAGGCACATTTGATTCGGTAAGTACCTACAAATATCGTCTTCGCCCGTCATAAAATTATCTAATCCAAGTCACTATTTTTCTTGTGCCGAGGCATACATTATCATCGATTAAAGAGTTATCGTCTACGTCGGGACCCTATTAGATGATTTTACATGTGATCATACCGTCTCTCATAGTTCTAATAAAATTTAAAGGTAGGTAGACTTATCTGAGCCGCAAGACCCAAATTCTATGTCCAAGTAGCGCTTCTAGATTTACATTATTTACATTTTATATATTCATATATTTTTTTCTTTATTGTTCTATAAAAGTCTATATTACATATCATCAACAAATAAGTAAGAGCATTCATAATAGATAATGTAAAACCAAATAAATCTGTAAAACAAATATTCAAATAGATGTACTTGGTACATCAGCCTAACGATCAGCTAGGCTATACCTTCGTAAGACGATATGGGTTTGAGCCCCGTCTAGGGCATAATTAATGTACGTGCGTTAGAAAAGCTTTCGTATCCGAAAAAAATTAATCAAATAGATCCATTTGAAATCATTTACGATTCACTGGTTGAGAATCTACCTAATTTTGTAGAATGCAAAATCCGTAATGTATTTAATTTGATTGGAGATTCTTGAGTATCTACCTAATTCGTAAAATGCAAAATTTGTGTAATGTATTTAACTTTAAAAAATCTAATGTTTGATAATACCGATATATCTATACATAGGAAATACACAAAATGATATGAACCATATTTCTAATCTCGCGGTATAGGTCTCTTTATATAGTGGTAGTTTCTCTGAGAGAAGTTTAGAGTGAGAAAAAGTTTCTCGAATCCTCCAGTCCTCTGTGGAGAGGTTCCGCCGGAATCTTGATCGGAGTTCTTTTTCCTTTCTTTTGCTAACCGTAAGTCGTCATGTTCCTCTCTTTTCCCATCCGTCGTTCATCTACCGCTTCAAGCCTTGTAAATCGAGTTTCTTGGGTCTCGTTCCTTGTTAAAGCTAAATCTACAATCGGTCTCTTCTTTCGGATCCGAGCTAATGGAGGATAAATTAAAGAAGGGGATGAACGTTGGCTCGACCGCTACACCGAAAACGTTGAGGCTTGTGCTTCCGGCGAGGGTAACGGCTAAATCCAAGGAGGTATATATTAACTTTTGATAAGGTATATTGACACAATTAAATTACTAATTACATTAAAATTTATGTAATCGTATTGTTAGAAGGTATTTTGTGATGCCAATAAAACACATATAAATTTATGGTTAATGTTTTATCCATACGTAATTGGTCCTAGAATTGAGATCTAGTAACGCTACTTAAGGCACATTTGATTCAGTAAGTACCTACAAATATCGTCTTCGCTTTGTCATAAAATTATCTAATCCAAGTCACTATTTTTCTTGTGCACGAGGCATACATTATCATCAGATTAAAGAGTTATCGTCTACGTCGGGACCCTATTAGATGATTTTACATGTGATCATACCGTCTCTCATAGTTCTAATAAAATTTAAAGGTAGGTAGACTTATCTAGAGCTGCAAGACCCAAATTCTATGTCCAGTAGCGCTGCTAATCTTTTTTCTTCCTCTCCTGTCTTGCAGCGCGGGGTCCCCCAGTTTGTGGAGGTTCGTGCCTTCGTCGATGCAGCCTGGAAGCCGGATTCTGGCCTTGCGGGATATGGTGCAGTTCTTCTCCAGGATGACGATGCAGTCTTGGAAGCTTGGTCTTCTCCGAGGTCGCAATGTAGTTCGGCCTTGATAGCGGAGGCCCAAGCATTACGATGGTGCATGGAAAGATGCCTAGCTATGGGTGTAAAACGCATTGTCTGTTACTCGGATTGTTTAGTTTTAGTTAATTATTGTAATAGCGCCAAACCCCCCCCCCCCCCCCCCCCCCCCCCCGGTATCCATTTCTGTCATCCTTGAGGATATACGGGTACTATCTAGTAAATTTGATTTCTGTTTTGTCTCCCATACTGGACGTGAAAGCAACAAGATGGCTCACAATCTTGCGGCTTTCTCGTTCAGTTCGGATATTGGGGTGTTTTGGCATAACTGTATCCCTGTTTGGCTCTGTAACACTTAGTTTGTTTTAATAAAAACTTTTGTTTCCTGTAAAAAAAAAAAAAAAAAAAAAAAAAAAATATCTCGCGGTATTTTTACATTTTAAAATTAACAATTAAACTTATATTTTTTTCAAAACGAACTTTTTCATTCTAGTACACAGTAAAGTTATCTCAAAAAAAGTACACAGTAAAGAAGATTTTTACACATGTCAATCAAGATACATAGTACTGATGTAACAAATTGATCATACACAATATTTTTACGGTTTTGAACATGACACATACATATATATATATATATATTTTTTTTTTTTTTTTTTGAGAAATGAACACTGACATATAAAACGCATATAAATCACTTGATCATGCACCATATTTTGCATATAAAACGCATATTAATCAATGAATATATGTGAGATATGTTTTGTCCTGTGGTGAAATTATTTGTTTTTCCCACACATATAAAACAGTAACGCATTTCAAATTGCACAAAACTTTAGTTTTTTCTTCACATTTTTCTTCATTTCTGGTCATCCGTTTCACTGTTTCACGACTACCATGCATGAATCACTGGTATTTATACAGAAAGCTATCATCTTGGTTCTTCATCTTCATTATCAATACTAATCCTCCATTGATAACGACTGCTTGAGCATAAAGAACAGTCCTTTTTTTGTTTTTGTTTTGTTTTGCAGAACCAGCTGTTGTTAACAAACTCCCATAAAAAAACCCAGAAAAAATATTCCATTTTTTCGTTACAGAGATTGCAGTGTAGTACTGCTTACTGTTATACATTCTCTTTCTCTCTCACTCACTAAAGCACAGTGACTCTGTGTGTGTGTGTGTTTTTAGCTATTTTCTTATGTTTGAATTTCAGAATAAAATCACTCCTTCCTACCTGATTATTCTCTGTCTATTTGCTTAAAGAAAGCCTTATGAGAAGTTTCTTTTCCTCTAAATTACACCCATTTTCTTCCTCTGTTTTCAAGATTTCCCGTCACATGACCACCGCAACTGCAGCCAATCGCCGCCAGAAGAAGGTGGTTGTCATGATGGGTCCTACCGGGTCGGGAAAATCTAAGCTTTCGATTGATTTGGTGACCCGGTTTTTCCCCAAATCGGAGATCATCAATTCCGATAAAATACAAGTTTATTCTGGGCTTGATATTACGACCAATAAAATCTCAATGCCTGAAAGAAAAGGGGTTCCACACCATTTTCTCGGTGAGTTCGACCCGGAAACTGAGTTTACTCCTTCCGAGTTCCGTTCACTGGGTGCTAAAACCATTGCCCGAATGTCTTCCCGGAATAAGCTTCCGTTCGTCGTCGGTGGGTCCAATTCGTTCATTTATTCTCTCTTTGCAAAAAGATTTAATCAGAAAATGGATGTTTTTGATGAGTCCGAGTCGCTTAACTCTGTCTGCTCGGAGCTTCGGTACAACTGTTGTTTTCTGTGGGTGGATGTTTCAATGCCCGTTTTGACTCAGTATCTGAATAAACGAGTCGATGAAATGCTTGACTCGGGCATGTTCGATGAGCTAGCACAGTATTTCGACAAGCAGGGGTTTAATGGATCAGAGATTTCGGGTCGGACCGGGTTGAAGAAGGCAATCGGAGTGCCGGAGTTTGAACAGTATTTCAAACTGAACAGTAAGGACCGCCGTCGGCATTCTAACGGCGGAGTGGGTGCTGACGTGGAGGAGATACGGCTGTACAAGGAGGCGGTAAAAGCGATTAAGGATAACACGTGTCAGCTAGCGAAGAGGCAGTTATGGAAGATCTTGCGACTGAGAGATGCGGGGTGGGACCTACACAGAATAGATGCCACGGAGGCAGTCAGAGCAGTCATGATGACGTCAGATTCCGGCACGGTGGAGACAGCGGCGGAAATATGGGATAAACAGGTGGTTCAGCCCAGCATGAAGATCGTGAAGCAATTCTTGATGGAGTAGAGCTGTTTACAACTTATTTCCTGTTTGTTCAGCTGAAACGTTAATATTATAACGGTTGTGTTGCGTTGCGTTATAAAGAATATCATAAAATATTTTTACATATACACCTATATCATGATTGTGTAATGGTATTGACACAATCATTTAGACACAACGAATAACACAATATTATTTTACACCATTGATCTTGATATTATCTATTAACGATCATTAATTGTGTAAAATGAAATTGTGACGGGCGTCGTGGCTAAATATCTCTGTTAGAAACATTACCACTCATTATTAAGGATGTAAAATTATGTTATGTTATTCGTTGTGACACAATCCGTTGTATTATTTTTCTTTCTTTTTGTCCTTTTTCTTTTTTGGGTAAAGAAAAATTGAATTGGTTGAGACATTTTTGAGGGATTTGAGAACTTGGTAAAAACCATCAGGCACCAAATTTGAAGTGGTTATATTTGCATCAAATGCTAGTAGCTTTTATCAAGGCAAAAGATAATGACAAGGATTCAAGTTGGTTTTATTCTTTTTGAACGAGAGTGACGTAACATATAATTATGTTATTGATGATGATGTATGACTCATTAATCGTCGTATAAATCAATCATAATTAAAAACATAAAATATATTGCGTCACTCATTCTGATCGAGTATTTGTAAAAATGGAATTGCCAACTCAAAATATCACAATATTATGGCAAATATCAAGAATAAGGAATCTTTTCTCAAATGTAGAGATCACTCGTGTAAATTTTGAATTGTAAAGACTTTGACACATTTCCTCATACTTGTCTTTATTATAGAAGTATGTATCTTGGAACTTGACTCCTACTCCTACATAAAAAAATAGTATACTAGTATATCATCTTCTTGTTTTGGTTGGATATATATTGTGTATGCATAAGTATGTGACATAGATAAGAATGAAGTCTACAAATGCTTATGTGTCTACTTGTTTGCTATGGCTTTCTTTTGTTTATAATTAAAACGTTTCACTGTATCATAGCCAAAAGTTCAATTTCAATTATCATACATGAGAGATGTAAAATGGGCTTACTCAAAGTTCGATATCTGTTGTCACGCGTGAGAGGTTGTTACGTCGTTTTAATCATTTCTTCGGACCTTCTCCAAGCCCGTCAAGAGATGCAAGCATATGCTATATCACATATATGATACACGATTCAACAATCCCTTAGGCATTACAACCAGAAGTCAAGCTACAATACACTAAGACACTTACTTTACCTATATTGCATCTCTTTAGACGGTCAATGATCTAGTCAAAAAACTTAATAGACTTGGAAAATGAAACCAGGACCAAGACCATCCCAAAATAAACTGAGTTTTGGATACATTTGTAAAGTGAAAACCCTGCCGTCCAAACGATTCATGGTCATTTGGAAAATGAAAAAACAAGATCACCCCAATATAATTTCATTGGTTCACCACTGTTTCTCGTGTATCACTTGTTTAATAATCGATTCAAGTATGAGTTTGAGATAACTAATGCCAAGACGAATCGAATTCGGATTCGGACCCTAAAGGAGGCTACAAGGATTCGATTATTTGCTGACATGAGCTTTCAAGATTGCCTTTATTATATACTCAAGCCAAGCCACATGGAGAGACCAACCTTCAATCTATGTCCACCAAATGGACAATAAATTCCAATAATATATTGCAGCAAATTAATATATAGCTTAGAGGATTATTTCTATGTGATATCCCACATGATGTGGGAGAAACTCATCACCTCCGTATAAGATACAAGTGGGACATATACAGATCTTGTTAAATCGGGTTAACACTTTTATCCAAGCGATGATGACGGTGTAAATAGTTAACCAGATCCTTTATTACTCATTTAACACTACCAGACCGGGGGTTTGAGGGCGTTACAATTTCTCCAGAAGATGTTACTATCATCGTGAATAACAAGACATACTTTTACACATTTGATTATAATAAAACTACTATATAATAGGGGTGTACACGGTTCGGTTCGGATCGGTTAATTGTCGTAACTGAAACCTGACGATACAAAAATCGTCTTCTTCTACTTTAGGGTTCTTACTCTTGGTGATAGCTTGGAGAAACTCTCAGAATATGAAGAGCAAAGCGAGGGGATTTGTTTGGGGGTGATTTAGACTGCACTTGAGATGTTGTCTCTCAAGCTGCCTACGTATCCAACTGTTGAATTGGAATCAAGTCTTCGTAGTTCCTTAGGGATAATTTATATAGAGGGGCTTATGCCCTAGGGTTTGTGTGTGGCGTGTCTATGATGGACACTCATCAACGTGTTCCCTAAGGAAAAGATTATGTTTAGTAAATCTCCTTGATTTTAGGAGATTATATTCGCGTTAAGTGATAAGGATTGGAGCCTTTATGGCTTAATATTCTCTTGTGGTTATCTGATTATTACACGCGTGAAGAATAAGGTAAAGGATGGGTTCACGTCGGATCGAGCCAGATAGTTGGGGCCAACTTACAGAGGTCGGGAACGATGGCCGGAGTCCCATCACTATGGAGTCGTACACGTCGGCTTATTCAGAATGACCGATCATCCGAGGTTCGGTCCAAGACCCCAGATTCATTAGAGGATGAGGATGTCCGATCTACTTGCGGGTCGGACATGCGAGGACGGACCCCGAGCCCTGGGCTTGGAGGTTATGAAGCTGGCAGCCGATCCCCCCGGTCCATTACTAGGAAGTCAGGTACGGTTTCTCTCTCTTCGTCAAGTGTTGAGCCACCAAGGAGGTGCCGTGGGTAAGCCCATTTTCTGGCAGCATCAAAACCGAACCAAAATTTTTGGTTAATTGAAAATCCGAACCGAAACCGAACCGTTTGTAAAAGAAAAAAAAACCGAACCGTCGGTTAACCAAAAAAACCGAAATAAAATCAAAAGTAAATAATTAGAGATAACCGAATTGAACCGAACCGGAATAATCGATTGATAAACCGAAAAAACAAACCGAAAAAAACAAATTTCATCAAAATTATACAATTACAACAGTTTGATTGACTATATGGTTATAAATGGTTTGGTTTTTTCTATTTGGTTTCGGTTCGGATATAAACGGTTTTGTTTTCGGTTCGGTTTTTGATTTGGTTCGGTTTCAATTCGGTTTCGGATAATTTATAGCACTAACCTTAACCGAACCAAAAATTTCGGTTTTTCCATTTTGAAAGCCGAAAATTGAACCATATCACTTATTAACCGAGCCGATCCGAGAACCGAACCGAATTTCCCGTATTCGATTCGGTTTTCGGATTATCCGTATCCGCATACACCCCTAAGAGATGTGTCCTATGTTATTATCACTTTCTTGAAAAAATGTCATCTACCCGTACCAGTTTTGGAATTGAAACTGCCCATTGACCACACTTATTGATGTACATCGATCACATATTGTTTTCTTCATGGTCTTAGTATTTTGTTTTGATTAATTTATTAATTCGGGATATAATTAGGCAAATACATTATATGATGGTCAACTCCATACCTTTCATGGTACATAGCCTTCCATTTGTCGCTGTCTTCATAAAAATTGAAGACATACATTCAATTATATTACTTTGGTAAATGCCTGACAAAGAAAAAAAAGTCTTTATCATAACTGCATTTTATAAATAAAAAACATCACATTGCTTAGCTCCATAACAAGAAGAACCTATAATCAAAACATTTATACTTATAGCACTAGGGTGGTCTCAAGACCACCCAAACTTTCGGAAAAAAAAATTGTTTTGTATAATTCCACGAGTACGATTATATGTATAAAAAGTGTCCTTTCACTAACAATAATGAGAACGTCGTTTGGTGGTGCATATGTTGGTTTTAGTTATGCTTGATCTGATCCCATGTGCCTGAGTTCGATTCCCTTAAAATTGTTTTTCTTTTTGTTTTGGCTTTTTTTCATGTGAGATAGGCAAAATCTAGCACCGTTAGTGTCCATATTTGGAACTTAACATCTAAATATTTTTTCTACGTCCAAATTATAACATCCACATCTATTTTTCATTCTACTTATACAATCTTTTTCAGTTGATAATAATATCTATATTTAAGCATAAAAATTAAACACCATGAAAGCAACTTCGATTTCTATTATTATGTTTCTCTTTATTATTTATCTAAAGGTCATCTGTGATCATATTAAACACTAGAAAAATAATTTTCAGCTCCTGTTATTATGTATTTAAACGGGCAAGACTTAATGTGTGGCTAGATTTATACTCACTTATTATCTTTTGATGAATGAAATTATTTTGCATCAGATTTTTTTTATTTGAAAAGTGAAAACCAAGACCACCCCGTAAGAATTTTTTGGTTCCGCCACTGTCACCATGTCACTTCTTCTTCCGGCTCATATGCAACGATTTTTGTGACAATCGGTAAATTTTTGAAGTAAAATTGTCTCATTTGAATACATCTACACCACATATTTTCACCATAACATTACAATGTGTGATATATTTGTCGCTATATGTGTCGGTACATGTTTCCGTATGTGAAAACACCTCACAAATTGCTCTTAGAAGTGGGATGGGCTATGATAGTTGGTGTTTCTTGATGCTCCAATTGTTAAAATATTATACATGTATTTTTGCTAACAAAATTAAAAATAAAAATGAATGACAAGTTTGAGCATAATAGTCTAAGTAAGATATACAAGGAAGGAGTACTTATCGCCAAACAACATCTTTAATATAGATCTCGAACAGTCAATGTTTAACAGAATTTTGATTTTTGAAAGAGTCTTGAATTTTAAAAGTAAAATCTAGCATAATTGTCAAATGTTTATCCCAACAATTTTTATCCTACTTGTTGTTAAATTAATCATTTAGAATTCCATGGATAGAAGTATAGTAATAATATTGTTGAATGAAATCTTAATGGAAAATCTAATGAAACAACCACATCTGAGGGCATTCAAATCACAAATCCTACTTTTTATTTCTAAAATAATATAAAATATTAAAAAAATCCATATTTTACAACATTCGAATTCAAAACACTCCATAACAGCATCTCGATCCCTACCTTTATACCAAATAACATTAAAATAGGGATAGTGCTCCACGAATGGGGATACACTATTCATTGACCCTAAAAATAAATAGGGATGAAATTTCTGCTGTGAAAGTATTTGAGAAAATTTTCATTTTTATCTTTATTTTAGGGATAGAGCATCACATTTAAATTAAGTTGTTAATTATTCTATAGTGAAGATTTGTTAATGTTTCACCAATATATTAAAAGATATACGTCTCATCTTCGATCATATCACCATGTCCTGAGGACTCATCCACCATATTAAGATACGAATATTGATCATCACGGCCTAGGTTTGAGGTCATTGATAATCCTCTTATATGTTGTTGGGTATATGAGGTTGATGTCCCTCATTTTATACGTTGTAGAGTTTATGAGGTTGAGACCCTCCTCATATATGCTGTTGAATTCAAGGGCGGATCCACCTTAATGCTAGGGTGGCACTTGCCCCGTCGGAACCGGAAAATACACTACTATATATATGTTAGGTATCTTTTTCGCCCCTATAAAATTTATATTCGCCCTTATCATCTATAATAAACCGATAATTTGACATAAAACTTTTATCATGTAAATAAAAATACATAGTTATTATCAAAGTGATACATTTTAAGAAAATATTAATCGGTTTCGGAACATTGGTTTCCTTTAAGAACAATGTTTGTAGTATTTTAAACCTTTATTGATAGAAGTAGAAGGGTTAATGTTTTCGGATCATGCGATATATAGTAATTTTTAACATATAAAACGAAATGTATTGTTGTGTTTTTTCTTGCGATGTATAGTAGTTTTTTTAGAATCGTCGAGACAGGAAAAAAAAAAAAAAAAAAAAAAAAAAAAAAAAAAACAAACAAACAAACAAACAATACTATATACTTCTTTTCTTACAAAAAAATCTTTTGAATTTTCGCCCCCCATCGCCCGGGATCCTGCATCCGTCCCCGGTTGAATTTATATTTTCATTGCAAATTTTGAGGATGATCAACTCCTTTTATATCTTGTTTAGTTTATATTCATAACGTTAAAGCTCTTCCAGCTCAAGGATAACTGGGTTCTCTGACCAACAACTATGGGAAGAGGTTCAAAACAATAGAAATTGAAATCTAAGTGTGAAAAAAAGTTAATACGTGACTTGATCATTGAGGACTTCATCAACCAATTATCGCCTCGGCCCAACAGGAACCATTCATGTTCATTGGCCTCAACACCTTCTTAGATCTAGCATGCCTTGATACGGGCATGTGCATTATGTTGGAGAAAAATAGAGGAAAAAGAAAATTGATTTTTAATCATTTTTTACAACAATTTTATTAGTCGGTTTCGATTAGACTCTTGTATAGTTTATCAAGAGTTTATGATGACTTTGAAAACTACGTGCGACGTAGATGAATACAGCTTTTTGAATCATTCAATTCGAATATCGAGTTAATGAGAAATTAAGGCTTAAAGTTGGTTTTGTCAGAATTATAACATCATAATGCATTGTTTATTGATATTGATTGATTGATACCTAGAGTAGCTATTACAAGATGTTTATATAGAGAGTCACAAGGGCTATAAACGGAAATACAAAAATAAATATAAAACCCTAATATAAAACCCTAATATAAAATGACGGCACAATCCATATTGTCTAATAAGCTCCCTCAAGCGGACGGCGCTGTGCGAAGACCAAGATTGGAAATAAAGCAGCAGCTACACGAGCAAATCTAATTGTATCTCCAATAGGCCCCCTCAAGCACATGGGAGCGCAGCAGACATGAAGCTTGAAACATGTTGGCGTTAATGGCTGTCGAAGGGAGGGATATACCCGAAAGAGAACCGATGATCAACCTGTGGGAACAGGAGGGAGGGATATACCCTTAAAGAAAAAAAATTTTTTTTTTTTTTTTTTTTTTTTTTTTTGGTTTTTTTTTTTTTTTTTTTTTTAGATATACCCATGCAGAAAAGAAAAATATTTTGGGATATACCCTTGCAGAAAATAAAATATTTTGGGATAGACCCTTGCAGAAAATAAAATATTTTGGGATATACCCATGCAGAAAATAAAATCAACCCGTTGGAGAGGGAGTCGTCATCGCAGCGGCGGAAAAGAGAAGATCCGGCGGCGGCAACCTAGCAGCGGCGGCGGCGAGGGGTTTGTCAGAAGTTGAAGAGGGAGTCGTCATCGCAGCGGCGGCAAAGAGAAGATCCGGCGGCGGCTGCTAGGGTTTTTCTAGAAGTGGAAGAGAGAGTCGTCATCGCATCGAGCCTGAGGGTGGCGGCGGCGGCGGCGGCAAGCCTGAAGGTGGAAGAAATTAAAAGGGAAAAGAGCAGAGGAATTTGCAGAGGAAGGAGAAATTCATGCGAAGAAGAGAAAAAGATTTAGGGTTTAGGATCGGAGCTCTGATACCATGTCAGAATTATAACATCATAATGCATTGTTTATTGATATTGATTTGAGAATAGCTATTACAAGATGTTTATATAGAGAGCCACAAGGGCTATAAACGGAAATACAAAAATAAATATAAAACCCTAATATAAAATGACGGCACAATCCATATTGTCTAATATTTAGTTGAAGTTGAAGAGTTCAACCTCCATAATCCCACATTGGGAAGTGGGTCAATATTTTCTCAATATTTAAGTGAGAGAAGTTTAATCAATGGTATAAGGAAAGGGAGAGAGTTCGTTTTAGTTAGACGATGTTCTGTTGCCGCCGCTTGCCATTGACCACTGACCCTTGACCCTTGCGGGAATTTGCCTCAGGCAAGTATTAAATTTTTAGACAAAGTTACTTTTGTCAAATAATTAGTCTACCTTGATTATGATCTGATGAGTAATTCGGGAATTTGCCTCAGGCAAGTATTAAATTTTTAGACAAAGTTACTTTTGTCAAATAATTAGTCTACCTTGATTATGATCTGATGAGTAATTCAGGCTGAGCAATTCAATTCAATTCAGACTCGATTCAACTGAGTCTCTTCATATGCTACTGGTGCATTATTGGAGAGTTAGTGGTGTTGCTTTATTACTTAATGTTAAGGGTGATTTTATGTGATTTATACCGTTATATTTCGTAACGATTTCTCCCATAATCTGATAAATTGCATAGAAAAGTAAGTGCTTATTAGACTTATTGAGCGAACGAGTTTTAAATGTGTTTAAATGCAAAATCGAGATATTTACGTGATTCTATCGGTGTTTTATGTTTATTCGTATGATGTTACATTTTTGCATGTTTCTATCATGTTGTTAGGTACGTTTTCATGATGAGTAAGGAGCTTAAACGATGATCACATGAAGATGGAAGAGTTGAAAGATGTTTAAGTGAAGAATCATTGAAGAAACCGGAACCAGGCACTTCATGGGGATTTTGTCCACACTTGTAGGCACTTTCAGGGAAAGTTGTCTTGATGAAAGTTGTAGAGGATTGAAATAGCTTTCCAACGCATGCTGAATCACCTCATTCGGAGCCCTAGAAGTGAAGTTATGAGCAAAATACTGGAGCTGAGTAGTGGACGGGCGTCTATAAAAGTGAACTGGCGTCCAGAATCGTATTTTACATTCAGAGAGTTCAGACGCGTTCTGAACGAGCGTTCACCTAGCGTCCAAGGAATCTGGACGAGCGTCCATTGAAGCTGACGGGCGTCCGTTTTGCCGACTTAGCCAAACCGCCTCAAAACTCTATATAAGCAGCGTTTTTCTCAAACCCTAAAGACACAATTCGATCCCTAAACCCTAGGGAGCGGCTTGGCTGCGTTTTTACTCCTTTATTTTCCAGTTTTTTATGCAATAAAACATCTAGATTAGATAGTTAGATTTATGTTCTTTATTCCATCAATTCGAGTTTGCATAAGGATGCTAGGAGGCTAAATCCTCCTTGAACAAGCGTTGTGAAGCCGTCCGTTTCAACGGTTTGATCTCTAGTTCGTGATTATTTTGTGAGTATCTATTAAAGTTGTTACTTTTATCATGTTTTTATATGTTGATTGCATGCTATATCGAAAGATCCGTGCTTTTGTTTATTGTTTGCTTGATGAAAGTCAAGTTAACCTTAGAACACCATGATAAAAGTTTAGACTCGTAATCTAATCACAACGAAAGTTATTAGATTGAATCTCTAGATTAGAAATTGAAAGATTTCACGCCTAGGTTAGAAAGACGTAATCTTTAACATCGAAAGATAAAAGATTAGGAAACGAACTTGTCTACGAGAGTAGGAGTTTATGCCTTCGATTAGGTGAATCACGACTTGAGTAGAGATCACGAATTAATCCGAGTTAGAATTGAATGTTGATAGGATAGGTGGATCAATTGCTTGTTCGTTCGTTATAATTGATTTTAATCCTTTAAACTTGAATTGCTTAGCTTTAGTTTTACTTTTCCTGCACTTTAGTTTAGTTTATTTATCGCTTTCAATCTTTCCTAGCATTGGATTAATCTCCTCTCGTCTAGTTACTTTTTCGCATATTTGTTTAGGTTAGATCCGTGACATAGTTAGTTTAAAACAAAAGCTAGGATTCACATTCGTCTAGTTCCCCGTAAGATCGACCCGGCATAGCCTCTACACTACGATCCTTATACTTGAGGTTAACCGGTTTATAAATATTATTACTTGTTTATTCGCATTAGATAAATCCGGGACAAGTTTTTGGCGCCGTTGCCGGGAACCGGACGGTTGCCTAGTTTTTGTTTTTGTTTTTAGTTTGTTTTCAATTCTTGTTTTTAGGTTAGATCTTTTCAGTCTCTTTTTGTAGTTAGTAGTTTAGTCGTTTTAGTGCGTTTTTCTGTCGTGTTTCTGTCAGTAGTTAGTATAAATTTTAGCTTCTTAGTTTGATACTCGTTTTCTCGTTTTCATACTGCGTTTTGCGTTCTTTCGTCTCGATTGATCCGGACGGACGTCCGGTATCACCGAACGCTCGTCCAAATCAAGTCCGCTCTATTCTGTTATCTATCTGCTCTCCTGAACGAGCGTCCAGTTAGTCTGAACGCCCGTCCAGTTCTTCCTCCAGGAAGACGCCCGTCCAGTTAATTGGACGCCCGTCTGTCCTGTCTGCCATCAGTTTTTATTTTTATTTCAATTAGGTTTTCTGTTTTTTTTCGTAGGTAAGTGTCGTAGGTAGGTTTCTTAGGTTGAATCATCTGACTCCACGCCTTTCACGATCAAATTTTAGGGAAAAAGGGTCCGTTTTAGCACTTGATAGTATTTTGGCCATAACTTTCGGCTCGAGTGTCGGATTGGCGCGCAGGACCCCAATTCGGAAAGCTCGTTCCGACGCCGACGACGTGGCAGACGGCCGGAGGCCGTCCGACACCGTTTTCGAGGTCAAAATCCACTGTTTTCCCTTCCATTTTGGGCTCGAAAGATTTCAACACGTTTTTAGTGTTTCTGTTTTTCTCGTTTTTAAATTTTTCGTAGTTAAGTTTCGTAGTTTTTGATTTCTCTAGGTTTAGTTATCCTTTCCCTCTCGTCCGATCTGTCCTTTCGTCATTTTCTATCCTTTCTTGCTCAACACCTTCAGTTGGTGTTCGGTTTATGCAAACTCGTAGTCATAAGGGACCACTAATCTATTCCCCTGACCCCGAGCGGACCATAGTCCGACCCAATAGGCGGAGACTTCGTTTCGACGAAGGAAACGCTCTAGATCAAAGATTTGAGCAATATCTTTCAGGAGAAATCGAAAGAATAGTAATAATGGCAGCGGAAGATAGACGGACGTTGGCCGACTATGCCATGCCCGGTACGATCACCATCAACCCGGCTATCGTCATGCCTACCATTACGCTCCAAACTTCGAGCTTAAACCCGGACTTATACGGATGATGCGGCATGCATCAATTTTCCATGGTTTTCAATCGAAAACCCCCACACTCACTTACACACATTCTTGCAAATATGCGGTACTACCCGTATCCAAGGTGTAAGTGATGATGCCATCAAGCTTAAACTATTTCCATTTTCCTTACGGGGGAGGCACTCGAGTGGTATCACTCCCTCCCCTCTCGAATCCATCACTACGTGGGCCGAGCTCGAGAGGGAATTTCTAAGTCAATACTTTCCTCCTTCAAAAACAAATTTCGTGTCCGAACGAAATCTTCACATTCCGTCGACCGGAAAATGAGTCATTCTTTGAGGCATGGAAAAGGTTTAAGTCTCTCCCGCGCAAGTGTCCCCATCATGGCTTGCCAAAGCAAAGGCAAGTCCATACTTTCTTCAGTGGATTGACCGAGCTCACCAAGGGCATGGTCAATAGTTCCTCTGGTGGGGCATTTCTCAAGAAAACACCTGATGAGGGGTGGGCGCTGTTCGAGGACATTGCCAAGTACAATTATGCCCCCTCTTATCAAGCCATTCAAGCACCTCCTCCCCCTCCCAAGGTCGAAGAGGTGACTATGCAAAATCTCGTTGCCATGTTGCAGAAGCAAATGGCAACCTCTCAAATGACAGCTGCTCAAAGCTTCTCAAATCCGAGTTCTCTGGCTCCTTCACCTTCATAGAACTCTCAAGTTCTGTACTGTGAAGCTTGCTGTCAGACTGGCCATATGACTGGCCAATGTCAATTTTCTTCCCCCTCTGCTCAGCAAGTCAATGTTGTTCATGACTATGGACAGCATAATCCAATCGCATGCCAAGTATGTGATAGCATGGGGCATACTGCTCGCTTCGTCCCATGATTGGGCGGAATGCGGAAGTCAATGCTTTCTCGGCCGGACAAATCGAGATTCAATAACCAATTCTCGGCGAATCAGCTTTCCAAAACCAAGGGTTTAATCAATCTTCGGGATTTAATCCTAATTCGAACTTCAATAGAAACCCCGGTATTAATCGAACCCAAGCTATAATTCTTCCAATCCACATCAAAGGTTCAATCGAATTGGCCCGCCAATTCTAATTACGCATTCCAAAGTCGGCCAAGCCGCCCATTTCCCCGAGAACTTCCAAAACTCTCAAGGCACCTCCCACCAGACGATATAAAAGCCGAATGGAATTCATTTCGGGAGGAGCAAAGCGGGACGATGAAAAGTCTTGAGAGGCAAATCGGGCAATTGGGCCGAGCAGGTTAGCCTCTAGACCGTCGGGCGGTTTCCCGGCTTCACGGAAAAGAATCCAAGAGGCGGGCACGTCGCTCGGCCGATTTAAGCGACGGTCAATGCACTGACCTGGTACCTTCACCTCCATACGGTAGAGAAGAGGCCAGTGCAATGAATTTGAGAAGTGGTTCTCAAGTTGGTGGTCCCCCGGCTTCCAGGGAAACCACTAGCCCCTCCTGCCATTGGTAAGGCAGGAGGGAAGTTGAGCACCCATCGTCCCCTTGGCTTGCAGAAGGCAAATCAGGTGGCTGATCCCCTGATAGAAGAAAGAGTTGAGATTCCTCAAGTGGCTGATCCCTTGAGGAATAAAGAATCGATAGAAAATCAGGTGGCTGATCCCCTGAGGAATGATAAGTTAAATGATAGTCAGGTGGCTGATCCCCTGACTAACAAAAAGAATGAAAAGACGGTTCGATGGAAAGATTTGGAAGACAAGGCCGTTAGTTCGCCCTCGAAGAAAGTATTTTCCGAGGAGGATTTGAAAAAGCTTCCCTTTCCACCTAGAAAGAGCAACATCCCATTGAGCGAAGATAAGAAGTATGAAAAGGTGCTTAATTTGTTGAAAAATACTCGGTAAATCTTCCATTGTCGGATGTCTTGGTAGAGATGCCTAAGTACACCAAATTCATAAAGGATGTTGTTTCTTCGAAAAAGAAGTTAGCGAAATGGATCGGCAATTGGTGAGGATTGTTCAATGATCAATTATCCGGACTTACCAATCAAAAGAGGTGACCCCGGGAAATTCGTGCTCACATTGCGGATGGGAGGCCTAGTCTTTCCAAATTCTTTATGTGACTCGGGTGCATCCATAAGCTTGATGCCATTATCTATTTGCAAGCAACTCGGGTTTACAAAGTCTTCTAGAACCCACTACCATGAACTTGCGGTTCGATAGATCTTCAAAGAAAGCCTCGGGGTCCTAAAGGACGTATTGGTTCAAGTTGGTAGGTTTACCTTTCCCGTTGACCGGTATGTCTTAGATATGGAGAAAAATGAAAATGTCCCTCCGATTCTTGGAAGACCTTTCCTATCTACTACAAACTAGAGCCCTCATCGATTGTGATGGTGGGAAAGTAACTATCCGAGTTGGTGACCAAGAGGTGAGCTATAGTGTTTCTAAATCTATTCAAGTACCCTCCGGTTCTCCAACCGGTTTGTTCCATTGAGGAGACGTCCGATGACTTCAATGACTTCATGGATAAGCAAGTCTTGGCCGTGTAGAAGCGAGAATATGAGCGATTGATTGATAATCCGAATAATCATGGTGTGGTCAATCTAGACCGCTTAGCGGTGATTTTGAGGATGAGCTAAGAGAAGAAGCCTTGCGTAGGGACCACTAAGTAAGCTCGGCCGATGTTGAGTTGAAGAGTGGTGATCTTAAATCAAGTCTAGAGGAACCCCCGTAGACTTGGTTCGAAGCCGTTGCCTAAACATCTTAAGTATGTGTTTTTAAGAGAAGGTGACAAGCTTCCTTTGATCATCTCTCGCCAAGCTATCTCGTATAGAAGAGCTTAAATTGTTAAACGTCTTGCGCAAAAATGAAAAAGCCTTTGGATGGCAGGTGGGAGATATCCGAGGGATATCTCCCGACATCTGTATGCACAAGATCAAGACGAGGAGGGTGCAAAACGAGTTAGACACCTCTCAGAGAAGGCTCAACCCTCACATGCAAGAGGTAGTCAAGAAGGAGATCATTAAACTTCTAGATATGGGTATCATTTACGCCATTGCTGACAGTGAATGGGTTTCCCCGACTCAGGTAGTCCCCAAAAAAGGGGGAATTACTATTGAGAAGAATGAGAAGGGAGAAGAGATAGCATTGAGGCTCGTTACTTGGATACGAGTATGTATCGATTATCGAAAGCTCAATGAGGTCACACCGAAAGATCATTTTCCCCTTCCATTCATTGACCGGATGCTTGAGCGTCCGGCGGGGCACGCATTCTACCGCTTCCGGACGGATATTCGGGATACTTCCGGATACCCATCGATCCCGTTGACCAAGAGAAGACCACTTTCACTTGCCCTTATGGTACATTCGCCACGGGCGGATGCCATTTGGTCTATGCAATGCCCCCGCTACCTTTCGTAGGTGTATGATGGCAATCTTTGACGGGCTAGTTGAAAAGTGCATGGAGATTTTTATGGATGATTTCTCGGTCTTTGGTCAATCCTTCGATGATTGCCTCGATAATCTTGATCGTGTGTTGTCTAGATGTGTGGAAAAGGACTTAGTGCTCAATTGGGAAAAATGCCATTTCATGGTAGATGAAGGCATAGTTCTTGGCCACAAAGTGTCAGCCAAAGGTATAGAAGTAGATAGGGCCAAGGTTGAAGCTATTGAGAAGATGAGTTATCCTAAAAATGTTCGGGAGGTCCGAGGTTTTCTCGGACATGTCGGCTTCTATAGGAGGTTCATCCAGGACTTTTCAAAGATTGCCAAGCCCCTGTCTACTTTACTCAAAGAAGACGTTACTTTTGATTTTGATGAGAATTGCAAGCGCGCGTTTGAGGAGCTTAAGAGTAGATCGATCTCTCGCTCCAATTCTTATATCGCCGCACCGGAACCTACCCTTTGAGCTTATGTGTGATGCATCCAACTATGCTGTTGGTGCAGTCTTAGGGCAAAAGCTTAATGGAAAGTTCCAGCCTATCTATTATGCCGGTCACACACTGAATCCTTCTCAAGTTAACTACACGACAACTGAAAAGGAACTATTGGCCGTAGTGTTTGCTATGGACAAGTTCCGTAGTTACTTGTTAGGTGCTCGAGTGATCGTGTGGACTGATCACGCTGCTTTGCGGTATCTGATGACTAAAAAGGATGCTAAACCGCGCCTACTGCGTTGGATACTGACCCTACAAGAGTTTGACGTTCAAATCAAAGACAAGAAGGGCAGTGAGAATGTAGTAGCGGATCATGTGTCTAGAATGTTAAATGAGGAAAAGAATGAACCAGATGATATAGATCTTTACTTTCCTCTAGAAAACATTATGTTGATCGATGGCCGTTCTCCTGATGTTCCTTGGTACTCCTCCATTGTGAACTACCTTCATGCCAAATACCTTGATCCTGAAATGTCTTATCAAGAGAAGAAGAAGTTCTTCTCTGATATGAAATATTCGTTTGGGATGAAACTTTACCTTTTCAAGATTTGCAAAGAGGGTTTGCGAGGAGGTGTGTTCCCGAATCTGAGCAACGCGATATAATCGAGCAATGCCATAGTGGACCCACGGTGGTCACTTTGGTCCTTGGAAAACGGTTGCGAAGATCTTCCAGTCCGGTTTCTATTGGCCCACGATCTTTAAGGACGCAGAAGCTTTCTGCAAAGCTTGTGATCGTTGCCAAAGAACCGGAGCTTTGACAAGGCGTTTTGACATGCCGTTGAAACCCATCCTTGAATGCGAAGTCTTTGATGTTTGGGGCATCGATTTTATGGGACCATTCCCATCATCTTGTGGCAACAAATACATCTTAGTCTGCGTCGACTATGTTTCGAAATGGGTGGAGGCAATAGCCACTCCTCACAATGATCATAAAACGGTCATGAAATTCCTTAAGAAGAATATCTTTGTGAGGTTTGGATGTCCACGTGCCTTGATCGGTGATGAAGGGACACACTTCGCAACCGACCTTTGGAAAAAGTCCTCGAGAAGTATGGTGTTCGCCATAAACCGGCACACCATATCATCCGATGACTAGTGGTCGTGTTGAGCGAAGCAACCGAGTCTTAAGAAAATCCCGGAGAAGACGGTGAATAGTCATAGAAAAGACGGAGTTCGAAGTTGGACGATGTACTTTGGGCATATAGGATCGCCTATAAGACCCCTATGGGTACATCGCCATATCAAATGGTCTACGGGAAACCATGTCATCCGCCCGTCGAGCTAGAGCACGGGCGTACCGGGCTACGAAGTTTCTTAACTTCGATTCCCAATCCCGTGGCAAACACCGCCCGCAAGCGAGCTTATGAGCCGGATGAATTCGGACTCCAAGCTTACGAAAGCGCCAGGATTAGTAAGGAGAAGATGAAACTCCTCCACGATGCCAAGATAAAGAAGAGAGAATTCAAGGTCGGTGAGCAAGTGTTACTCTACAATTCCAGGTTGCATTTGTTTCCCCGGCAAGTTGAGGACACGTTGGTCCGGTCCTTTCGAGATTCTCCAAATCATTCCCGGAGGTGTGCTAGAATTACGAGGTTATGGTGATCAACCGTTCCGAGTTAATGGTCGAGGTGCAAGCACTATATAGGTGAACATAAAGAAAAGCCTTTGATTGTTAAATTCCTCGAAATCCTCGGGTGTGGGACTTCCGAAGTCAACCACTTTGACGAGTTTTCACCCGATTTGTTTTCTGAGGATGACGGTTGTGTTAAATCTGAAGATGTTCTAGCAGGTAGTGCTGATATGGAAGAGTTTGAAAGGGAGCGACAACTTAAACGTCATCAGAGGAACCGGAGAAGAAAGAATGCAACCATGGGG
This sequence comes from Gentiana straminea, assembly GCA_036785695.1. Taxonomy (NCBI): domain Eukaryota; kingdom Viridiplantae; phylum Streptophyta; class Magnoliopsida; order Gentianales; family Gentianaceae; genus Gentiana; species Gentiana straminea. The sequence continues at coordinate 1,308,613 of JAVUPR010000412.1, read as the reverse complement.
AAACTTAAAAAGGTATGGGGAGCTTTCAAAGATTTAACCCCATGTGTTCGCTGCTGTTTCTGCGGCCACACTACTGATTCGAGCTTAAACGAGGTAGTGGCTGGCAGAAAGGTTAAATGGCCTGATCCAGGCTGAGCTTCAAATGTGTCGAGCTAACGACAATAACCATTAGCGCTACTGGAGGCATCCTAGATATCCCTTATTATATTAGAACTCTCTATTATGTTATTTCTTTTCTTTGATTTATTTGTTTTGTTTAAGTCTAACTAGGGTAATTGTGGATTTTGCCTTGTCGGTTGATTCGATTTCACCTTATCCTTCTCTTTATCTCTATTTTGCCATGTTATATTCCCCCTTTGTCCCCCGAGATCTTGTCTTGTTTTCAAGTGTGCGGGATATTTGTGATAGCAATTGCGAGCTTTTAGATGAAGCCGCTTCCCGGTGGATGGTCCACAGCCTACCGACGTCTTCGAGCATTTCGGATTGGACGTACGCCACTTCCGGTGTTGCCCTCTTTAGAACTACAATCGCTAAGTTCTCTTTTCTTTTATTTTGCACACCATGAGGACATGTTGTCATTTAAGTGTGGGGGAGGGGAATGGTCGCTATGTATCGACCATTTGCTTATTACATGATATTATTATTTTCTATGCTAAATGAGCCGAATTTTTGAAATTTTTGTTTTGTCTCGAGTGAGCAATGCATGTTTTTGTTCGGTTTGTTATATTCATCGATGCTTTATGTCATATGTTTGATAAGTTAGTTGTTTCACCGATCTATTTTTCACGAGCCATAGTGAATGATGAGCTATTTTTATAAAGTTATACCCCGTTTTGGATTAGTAGTTTTTGATTTTCTTATAAGTCATGTGCTTAGTGCTACGTATATATCTTGGGATTTATGATAGTTTGTATTTAGTTCCGAAGTATGTTATACTGTGAATATCTAGACGTTTGAATGTGATAAGTAACACGTAACTATTGTCAAATGAGAAGTTGAATAATTAAATGAATCTATCGGGTGTGTCGAAAGCTAGTCGATGATTTGAGTGAGGTAGGGTATACCACGTATGTCCTATACCACTATGATGACTAAGAGCTCACGACAGTTAGGAAAAGTCGCCTTATGATTGGAGTAAGATAGGGTATTATCTCGAAATGTCCTATTCTCGCTATGAGGGCAATAGCTCATTCGATGTGTGTTTAAAGTGAATGAATTCAATCAACTAAAGAAGTGTTATGAAATGTATATAAGACTAAGTTATCGTCTATCTTATCCCCAAGTAGAAACCGACGGATATGCTTGTAGGATTATCCTCTCGAGTATTTCGTAAAGGCCCTAGATATATTCGATCATTCTTCTCGGGATATGTCACGTTTGTAGGGTACACCTTATGAGTGTCACTTATTACTAGTCTACGATGGGGTATTAGCTAGTTTTGCTTTGAGTTTTTCAAGTTTGGATTTAGTGGAAGTTTTCTATGGCTATGCACACACACGATGGTGAGCTTCTAATTTATTGACTATGTGGTGTATGTGTTGAGGTGTCTATATTCTTTCCGAGCCTTGATTTTGTTTTGTTTTGCTCGGGACGAGCAAGGTTTAAGTGTGGGGGAGTTGTTAAGGGTGATTTTATGTGATTTATACCGTTATATTTCGTAACGATTTCTCCCATAATCTGATAAATTGCATAGAAAAGTAAGTGCTTATTAGACTTATTGAGCGAACGAGTTTTAAATGTGTTTAAATGCAAAATCGAGATATTTACGTGATTCTATCGGTGTTTTATGTTTATTCGTATGATGTTACATTTTTGCATGTTTCTATCATGTTGTTAGGTACGTTTTCATGATGAGTAAGGAGCTTAAACGATGATCACATGAAGATGGAAGAGTTGAAAGATGTTTAAGTGAAGAATCATTGAAGAAACCGGAACCAGGCACTTCATGGGGATTTTGTCCACACTTGTAGGCACTTTCAGGGAAAGTTGTCTTGATGAAAGTTGTAGAGGATTGAAATAGCTTTCCAACGCATGCTGAATCACCTCATTCGGAGCCCTAGAAGTGAAGTTATGAGCAAAATACTGGAGCTGAGTAGTGGACGGGCGTCTATAAAAGTGAACTGGCGTCCAGAATCGTATTTTACATTCAGAGAGTTCAGACGCGTTCTGAACGAGCGTTCACCTAGCGTCCAAGGAATCTGGACGAGCGTCCATTGAAGCTAACGGGCGTCCGTTTTGCCGACTTAGCCAAACCGCCTCAAAACTCTATATAAGCAGCGTTTTTCTCAAACCCTAAAGACACAATTCGATCCCTAAACCCTAGGGAGCAGCTTGGCTGCGTTTTTACTCCTTTATTTTCCAGTTTTTTATGCAATAAAACATCTAGATTAGATAGTTAGATTTATGTTCTTTATTCCATCAATTCGAGTTTGCATAAGGATGCTGGAGGCTAAATCCTCCTTGAACAAGCGTTGTGAAGCCGTCCGTTTCAACAAGCTTTGATCTCTAGTTCGTGATTATTTTGTGAGTATCTATTAAAGTTGTTACTTTTATCATGTTTTTATATGTTGATTGCATGCTATATCGAAAGATCCGTGCTTTTGTTTATTGTTTGCTTGATGAAAGTCAAGTTAACCTTAGAACACCATGATAAAAGTTTAGACCTGTAATCTAATCACAACGAAAGTTATTAGATTGAATCTCTAGATTAGAAATTGAAAGATTTCACGCCTAGGTTAGAAAGACGTAATCTTTAACATCGAAAGATAAAAGATTAGGAAACGAACTTGTCTACGAGAGTAGGAGTTTATGCCTTCGATTAGGTGAATCACGACTTGAGTAGAGATCACGAATTAATCCGAGTTAGAATTGAATGTTGATAGGATAGGTGGATCAATTGCTTGTTCGTTCGTTATAATTGATTTTAATCCTTTAAACTTGAATTGCTTAGCTTTAGTTTTACTTTTCCCGCACTTTAGTTTAGTTTATTTATCGCTTTCAATCTTTCCTAGCATTGGATTAATCTCCTCTCGTCTAGTTACTTTTTCTCGCATATTTGTTTAGGTTAGATCCGTGACATAGTTAGTTTAAAACAAAAGCTAGGATTCACATTCGTCTAGTTCCCCGTAAGATCGACCCGGCATAGCCTCTACACTACGATCCTTATACTTGAGGTTAACCGGTTTATAAATATTATTACTTGTTTATTCGCATTAGATAAATCCGGGACACTTAACCTGATGAAGTTAAAGTGATCTTCAACTGATGGAATTAAAGCAAAGTGATCTTCAACTAATAGAATTAAAGGGCCTATCAGTGGAGCTCCTTCACCTGATGCCTTCAATCCAGTTCCTTCTCCTCCTACTTATATAATGATCATCTGCTGCAATGAAAAACACACACAGAAGAAACACAACTCAATCATACTATTGCATAAAATTGTTGAAGAGTTTTCTGAAACACAAGAAGAGTTCGCTGATGTTCAGAGTTGAAGTACCTCCCTCTTGAACAGGTAAACTGTTGTATCCTATGAGACAATTGCTTAGCCGTGGGTACATGCCAGAGCAAATTTGTCTTAAGGACATAGTTCATCTTGCCTCAGTTTAACATATCCTTTACTGTATTTTGATTTTCATTTCGTTTTTTAATTCTTGTAATTGTACTTCGTTCAACACCTTTCGCCTATGTCTTTGTACGAGGATATGCATTTACTCGCGGTAAATCTCTTCAGTGCACGTATGAGACCTCAACCTTGACACGTTCTTTCTCTCCTAATACAATATTCTTAATACGTTTTTCTTTTCTCTAAGATGCAAATTCTGCACTTGAATAATGCAATTACCAACTTATCATTTGAGATATACAAATATCTTACCAACAAAATAATTTGTTAACCTTTTTCCTACCCTCGTTTTTCCCCCTTTTTTTTTTTTTTAAATTTTTATTTGAATAAATATCACTCAAACCTATTGTGTTTATCCTTGTCATCTCATAAATACATGCATCGTGTTTTTTTTTTTTTTTTTTTTTGGAAAAATACATGCATCAATTAAGCACATGCATATTCGTACTTTTTTTCACATTAAATTTCCATGCATCGTTTTTTTTTTTTTTTTTTTTTTTTTTTGGAAAATACATGCATCAATTAAGCATATGCATATGCGTACTTTTTTTTAAATTAAATTTCTATCATTATCCTATGCATCAAGATTTATCCTTTTTCTTATTTAAGAACATTAAGATCTTACCTCGAAAAAAAAGAAAAGAAAATTAAGATCTATCTTAATTAAATATAATTTCATCATCGGTAAAATAGTTTATATTTATATAGACAGAAATAAAAATATTTCATTATAGCTAACAAAATAATAAAAAAATATTATACATACCGCCAACAAAATAATAATAAATATTATATTAATAGTAAATTGATTTTAGAGGTGTTTCCTCATATTAATTTTTAGTTTACTTAATTAAGTTGATCAACTATGCAATTTTGTGTTTATACATTCAATACAACTACTTGACAAATATTCAAGATATCATAATACTTCTATATAAATTACGATGTATCACTTTTTCGTTGTTTCTCCATGACCACCACATCAACTAACAATGATAGGTATATATTTCTCTCCTCCTAAATACTATTTGCATGGAAGAATTTTTTTTCTGAACACGCACCTTGTTCCATAGTAAAATATTGTTTGCATACATCATATACTCTGGTTAAATTTTCAGAAGATGTTGCAGCCTTACCCACATATGGCTTACCGTTCACAGCTAGAGTAAAGTGGTGCTTATGTTGATTTCAATGATGTTTAGCATCAATGGCATTGTCATTGCATCGTCCTGCTTCCTTAGTGATGCTCGAGGATCATTACTAGCATTTGGTATTAGAGCCATATCATGCCCCTATGGAATCTCCATGGATGAAAGTACACGTTTGAAGGCAATGGATGAGCTGTGGAAGGACCACAATAGGTTATAAGAAGATGTTCATGTTTGCCTGAAAGAGGTGCACGACTGTAATATGAAAATGGATGCGCTACATGCTAAAACGGACTTGTTCCGGTCATCTATGACTATGAATCAAGCTGCCATGCAAGCTCAGAAGGATTCCCTGACGGCTACGTTACAAGCACATATGAAGAATATTGATAGTGTGGTTGAGAAATTTTCACAAGCACCTTCACCGTCATCTCATTAGACCGGATCTCACCCATCGGTTCATGAAGGCTTGTTACCTACACCACATAGGTATGAAGCTAACTTCAAATTATATAGAAATGTGAAATTTGAGGCGGGAGTTAAGGTTCCTAAGGTCGATTTCCCCCTGTTTGATGGATAATAGCCTAAGGAATGTAAACGACACAGTAAAAGATATGTTGTTGTATCAGATGATCAGAGAGCATGCTTAATAGAAATGCATATTCGAGGAAAAGCAAATGTATGGTTTCAAAATCTGAGATTGAGTTTTCCAGTATGAATTGGGATTTACCTAGAGAATAAGTTATGAGACTATTTGGAGGTAGGTCATTAGAGCTGGCAATAGATGAATTACATCAACTAAGACAAAAGACCACAGTAGACGGAGCTTGAGGCATTAAGAAGATTGTTGTACTTACAAAATTATATGTTGACAGAGACATACTTCATCAAATGGATTATAAGAGGCCTTAAGACTGAACTTAAGTCTACGGTGAGATCAATGAAGCATGAGGACATGTATGATGCCATTAATGCTTCCATATGCCAAGAATCTGTTATAATGGCCGGCATTGAATAACAGGCATGCGCAGAAAAATTACTCTTACTCTGGCCAGTCTAAGTTCTATTCATTCACCACTAAGGTGACTAATAAAATACCTTGCCTCAAGAATAAACCAATGATACATAAGGCAATTACTCTTAAGGAGTTATGGGAGAAAAGAGCCAATGGATTATGTTTAAATGTGATGAAAATACACCCCTGGCCATGTGTATGAACAGAAACACACATGTTTTTTGCAATATGCAATGTGGATAAACAGGATATGGTACGGGATGCTGGACCATCTGAGTCTGCTTAATTATCCATGTACACCTTATATAGACAGGTCACCTCTAACCCCATTGAGACTAGAGGCTTCTTGAAGAAAAAGCCAATTACCATCCTCATAGACAGTGGTGCATCTCACACTTTCATAAACCAGTAAGTTGCCAAGAGGTGCAATGTGTGACATAAGCAACTCACCCTATGTTAATCACAATAGTAGATGAAAACATAATGGTGAGTGAATTTAAGTGTCCTAACTTGCCATGGATCATGCAAGGGGTTAAGTTCTAACAAGATGTGAGATCGATCAAGTTGAGAGGCTGTGACATGATATTAGGGGTGGATTGGATGGAAAGGTACAATCCCATGGTCTTTGACTTCAACAAAGAGGTGGTTTCCTCTAACGAGGTAAAACAAATTAAGTTGAGAAGTTACACAGAAGAAGCTTAGCTTAAGATGATCAGCTGCAAAATCGTTACTAAAAATTTAAGAAAGGGGACCTATGAACTCTTAGGGTGCCTCGGTTTGATACAAGAACAAGCTCTGAATCCTATGCCCATTGAAGAAGAGTATCATGAGGTGTTTACGAATTCCCAAGGATTAGGGACTATGAGAATCCCATCACTTTACAAGAATATGTTGAACCTGTGAAATTAAATTGTAGATATGGTCACTGTCAGAAGGATGACATAGAGAACTTGGTCGATCAAATGCTACAACGGGGGATTATACAACACAATAATAGTCCATTTTCACCACCTTGCTCCTTGTGAAAAAGAAAGATGATACATGAAGATTCTATGAGGATTACAAAAGGTTGAATGACTAGACTGTCAAGGATAGCTACCATATTCCCCTAATTGATGAAATATTGGATGAGTTAGAGAGTGGTAGGGTATTTTCTAAAATAGACTTGAAGTCTGAATTACATCAGTTTCTGATGAATGAAGATGATGTCCAGACGACCACATTTGTAACTCATTATGACCAATTTGAGTTCAAAGTGATGTCATTTGGGATCACAAATGCCTCAAACATATTCCACATAAGTATGATGAGACGTAAAGACCTTACTCGAGAAAGTTTGTGATGATATCTCTTGATGACATCTTAATTCCCAGCCATGACATGGCTTCCCACATACAACATCTTAAATTGGTTTTAGACGTTTTGAAGAAGAAACCAATATTATGCTAAATTGTCAAAACGCTCTTTTGGACAAACCAAGGTGTATATATGGGCCATATCATACACGAGGATGAAGTGCATGCTGGCATATGCAAGATTCAAGCCATGTCTTACTGCTATAATGTGATTGAATCGGAAGGGTTGTTGGGTCTAACGGGTTTATATAGAAGATTTGTGCCCCATATGGGATTATTGCTAAACCTTTTTTTTTAACTCAGTAATACTCATGTGATACAATTAATTATTCTATGTCTTTATGATTATTAAATTTGACTATCAGTAAATTATTTGACGAAGACTATATGCAGTTGTAATAGAATGTTAGTATATAAATATACGTAATTAAAGTATTACAAATTTTTCGGGCACATTATATTTTGATGATGTTTTATAGTTAGAAAGAACTTAGATAGTATCTACGAGATATACAAGAACTCGAGACAATCTTCATTTGATACAAATAAAATACATGATTTATAACTAAGAAAAAACTTATCACTTTTTTTATCATAACTAAGAAAAAACTTATCATTCATTCAACGCGTTAGATAAATAAAGTAATTATACCAAAGCATAAAATCACTATATAATAATATAGATAGATATAATATTAAAACAAATAATTTATACACACCAAAGGAAGTCAATAAGTTATAATTTTATCATGATTGTAATTTGTACATGACTTCTTCTTCTTGTTCTTCCTAATTAATATATATTGAAACAAGCTTCAAATCTTCCCTAACATTTTCTTACTTTTCCCTCTTTTATCAACAACAAACAAAAGAGAGAAAAAAAAAAAAACAACCCTACCTTTTTTCCATTTAAAAAATTGAGAAAATTCATGGCACCTTTAAATCTTGATGAAGAAACCAGAAGAAATATTATTCTCAATGGCCCTCGTCCATCACCATTAAAGCTTCATAATAGTTCACATACCATACAAAAACAAGCTTCAAAAATCAATTCTTTACCACAAAAGAGACAACCCATAATCATTTACACTCATTCTCCAAAGATCATCCACACAAGACCTACAGATTTCAAGGATTTGGTTCAAAGACTCACCGGTTTTTCGAGGTCGGCCGGATTTCAAGCTGCTTCTGAATCAGTAATGACTGTGAAAAATGATGATCAGACATCATTTTTAGAAGAAAACAATCGCGGGTTTTCTTCAAATCATCAAGAAAGCGAAGCTAAGTCTGAATTAGGTGGTAATAATTTTGAAGAGATTATTAAGGATGTTTCTTTGAACAACAAAGAGTTGAATAACCCTTATCTAGCTGAAATGCCTCTATTTACTCCGAATTTGAGTAATTTGTTTCGGTCATCGCCTATGAATGGCGGTTTGAGAAATCTTGATCATTCGGTTTTCCCTTCGCCCGGTTTGTTCAGTTTGGGCGGTTCGATTTCGCCTTCTTTCATGGAGTTCATGAAGGGTTTTCAAGATAAATAGTTGAAGGCTTAATTAATTACAGGTTGGCGGTTGCTCTTTTACTTCTTCATTTCTTCATGTTTAAGTCAATTCCGTTTAACATGTAAATTATTACCTCGATCAATAGATGCTTTTAATTAAAATAGATGTTTATTTTACTATTGTATCAGAGAGTACGTATGATATGAACTCGAACTCGATCTCCACAATTATTTATTCAAATTGCTTCAGTGTTGAATCACGTTGTTGAACTTGTTGTGCTCATGTCTAATAATTATGCTTTTAAAAGATATGATAGTTAATTTCAAAAAAAAAAAAAAGATATGATAGTTCAATACATTCATTTTAGTATTATTATGATAGAATGTAAACAATATAAAACCTAATTAATCCATTCCTTTGTGTTTCTTGCAATAATAATTGATTCCCAATACGTTCATGTTCTATACGGGTATCCACAGGTCAACAAGGAATATCACTGAATATTTAACTCGTAACACTAATCCACGTCATTAATTATTTTACCAAATATCATTGTTAAATAGAAAATTCTTACAAATTATAATTCTAGAGGAAGTAGCAATTAAGACATGCTTTGTCCATTAGATGTACTAAATAAATAAATAAATAAGGGGAAAAAAAAAAGATAGTAGTCGAGAAGAAAAAACGCGTATGTTACTACATGTGTTAATACATGTTGCTACAACCACGTAGTAACACACGTAAGCAATACGCGCGTTTCCTTCTCAACCATTATTTTTTTTCTTGTCCTTTTTTCCCATTTTCTATCTTATTTTGTCATTCTGGACCTCAGGCCCCTTTATTAGGTTAAAGGTTGTAAATGACTGTTTTTGTCCTTCTCGACCACTATCTTTTTTTTTGTCCTTTTTCCTCATTTTAGATAAAAAAACAGTTATTTACAACCTTTAACCTAATAAATAATTGCCCCTTATGCAATTTTTTTTTCTTTTTTTTTTTGGGGGAGAAACGATCTTTTTTATTTCATACTTGAAAGCCCCTTATGCAAATTAGACAACTAAAAAACATGAGATTAAAAGTTGGGCTTTTATATGGGCTCATTTAGAATTACTCACATTAAGGAATGGGTTTACGTTTAAAGCTACATGAAGGCCTGAAACGTTTTGGTGAGCCCAATAAAAACATCTACCAACCAAAATCCAACCCAAAAACCAGAGCGGCTGAAACACATATCCGATTAAACACATATCCTGCTCAATTAAAGTCGATTTCATCCCAAATGACGTTCATCAGAATGAGTGTGTATGTAGATATATAACTAGGGGTGAACAAAATAATCAAAAACCAAACCAACCGATTGAACCAAATCGGTCCAAACTGGAAAAGTGTAAACCATGGTTTTTTGGTTGATTTTTATAGTGTAAAAAACCAAACCGTGAAAAACAATTTGGTTTTGGTTTTTTAAAATAAAAACCGGACCAAACCGGATATATATATATATATATATATATATATATATATATATATATATATATATATATGTGTGTGTGTGTGTGTGTGTGTGTGTGTGTGTGTGTGTGTGTGTGTGTGTGTGTGTGTGTGTGTAAAATGTCTCTGTTTTATAGTGCACATATAGAGTGATACACGAGTAGATTAGGTGTGATGCAAATGAAATCTCCCTTAATTATCACTCCATGTAAATAACTAATATCTCACATCATTATCTATTAATACTTCACACACGTAGGTTTTGGCCCCAGCCTAATAGGACATATGACAATACGAAACAATAGTTTACATGGCTTTATATGATCAGCCTAATTAGAATATATGACAATATCATTTGTGTGTATGTATCATATGTACACCGTTCACACACACACACACACACACACACACATAATAGAGAACACAAATAAACCAGGAAAACCGGAACCAAGCCGATCCAAACCGGACCGAATAAAATGGTTTTACCTAGTTATTATTCGGTTTTGGTTTATAAATTTGAAAACCGTAAAAAATGGTTTGGTTATAAAAACGATAAAAAACCTGAAAACCGGACCATATACACCCCCTATATATAACCAATTTAATCTTTGATATTGTCCAATGATGGTTTGGCTGATCCATCTGCTGTGTAGGGTAAATTCATCTTTGAGATTCTCCAAGTTTGTATAAACTTGTGATGCTCAATAAAAATTATAAGTGAGGCCGGGTGCATGCGTGCGCTAGTGTGCCTAATGGTTATTGATGTGTGACGTGTTTGTGGTATTTTGAGATATAAGTTTGATTATGTTTGGCTAATATTTTATGTTTTGCAGTAAAAAAAAAATTACAATTTGCATTTACTTATGAAGAATTTAGCATTGCTATAAAAAAAAACGGTGCCAAAGCAGCTCAAACCGGAACCAGTTCAAATAAAAAGATTGATTTTCATAATCCATAATATGATTTGGTTTGGAGTGTGATTTTTCCAAACCAACCGTCTAATAATAGGCACAAACTAAAACGAACCTAGCCCATTTTGTGGATACAAATATTTTATAAAATGATGGATGAGATCACTTGTTTAATATTCATGTTCTAGTTTGGTGTTTAAGTGAAAACTATATCGTTTTATATGTATGATTTATTTTATAAATTTTCCCAAAGACATGAAAAAACGAAATAGTTTTTACTTAGACACTAAACTTGGACATGATAGTAGACATGTGATCACATCCAGATCCAGGACGCCGGTGTTAGAATGTTTCTTCAACAATTTTTTTTTGTGTTGGCGTTCGTAGCATCATATCTTTCGATATGAGAGATTTTATGGTTGTATGCAACGCTCGTACGAAGGTGTAATTTTTTTTTTTTTTTAGCTTCAAACCCTCGGTATCCGGAATCAATTGGTCCGACTAATCCGGAGTTCGGCCCGAATCGTACATGCATAATCTGACTCTTACTTAGGAGTACGATGGTATATTAATTTCATCACCTTGATGTGAACATTAAATAGTGTAAAACCTTAAGTTAATTGCTCGTAAAACCTAATTTGTTTGCTTTAGGATTTTGGATGTTGGGGAAATACAAAGGGGAACGAACAATGCCGAACCAGAAATGAATGTGCTGCAATGAAAATAACCGGATATACACGCAGAGTCGATTTGAGAATCTTTCCTAATAACTATTCGCCCCCAAATGATTGTCTCCGGGTAAACACGAATATTTTCACGAGATAAAACTACGTTCCACTTTCGCCTGTATAAATATAGACGAAAGAAAGCTACAGGAGTTTGGTGATATTTTGTGTGTATTGAACTAGAGGTTTCAAGCAATCATACAAAGAACATGTATCTTGCTTTCAAGTGTTCTTCTTATTTTTCAAATGTGGTTCCAAGTGTTCTATATCTCTCTCCTTCTTTTATACCGCAAGAAAACCAAGATATATATCCCTTCCAACCCTTCAAAAACCAAGCTTAAGAGGGTGTTTTAACCGAAAGGGTACCAACCAAAACCGCCAAAAACTCGCTCTACAACCGAAAATTTTGCATACCGGACGCCCGTTTAAATCCCGGACGCCCGTCCGAAGCATACCGGACGGGCGTCCGGTTCTTCGCACGCTCGTCCATCCGAACAGTCACATCCCGTATGTAAATTCACCCTTCGACGCCCGTTGAGTGAATCTAGACGCCCGTCTGAATGCAGACGCCCGTCCATATGAAATGGACGCCCGTCCAATAAGCAGCAGAATCTGGTTTTGTTCAACACTTGATCTAACACTCCCGTAAGCTTGTAAATATCAATTGTAAGCATGCACCCCGCATCTCCTAACTCATATCGATTGTTTCAAGCTTACCAAACCTCAAACTAAATCCAATTACACTAAATCACATTGGTGATTCTACCGAAATCACCAACATTCCTCCCCCATTTAGTGTAATCCCTGATTTAGTTGAAAACTTACCAACACACAAACAGTTCATCTTTTAATGATAATGTCACGAAGATTGAATTACCACCTAGTGTATTACACATTCCAAAATATTCGAGTATTGGGGTGTGTCTAAGCATTGAACCCCTTTACCCATTTGAATACTTCAAAGATAACACACAAATGAACCAAGATACAACTTCTATAGCTACTTGACACCAATTATCCAGGCCTTGTGTCCATATCCATTTCATGAGTATATAGAAAGTCAACCCCACTTTCTTGAAGCGGCCAAACTTCATACTCATATAGGTGAATCTTTCCAATCATGTACCTGAAACACTTTTCCAAAAGATATCACCTTCACAACAGTAATGCACATACTTTCGGGACTTTTTCATGTGCCAAATCTTCGAGAATGGGCCTTCTACATTGAATTCGCCTATGGCGTTGTACCATAAGGGAATTGGGTATCCCACCCCAAAGATTTAATGGGTTCTACACATCCCGATAACAAACTTTTTACCAAGTTTCAAGTCAATCTATATTTGGCCAAACAAGATTGACTAAATCATGAGTACTCTTTGAACAACCACCATCATCCTTAGAGTTATAAACTCACAATCCAACTTTTCATTAATACATTGGTGTCTAGATCATCATTGTAACATTTGACAATTTTCCCCGCCAAACACATTGGATAACCGGGATGAACTTGGTTAATAATTGCAAGGGAATTCCGAACTTCTAAGTCATCAACAAAGAAATCCAACTCCATAGTCCAAATCGTAAATTTATGAACATAAAGCTCATAAATGATACTTCATCCTAGCACAAATTACTAGTTAACCGAGGATTCTTCTAAATCGAAGGAATCTCATATAACTTTACTATAGAGTTTAAACCTCCCCATGACCGTAGTTTAAAATCTTGATGACAATACCGTCCAATTATGAACAACATGATTTGGTTAATACCAAAATCAACATGTCAATAATGTAAACTACTTTGCATCACCTTATATTCCAAGGCAAATCCAATCTTTGTAGATCGAGCATGTTTCACTTTTAGTATCATGAATAGATACTAAACCAAAGCAAAACACCAAACATGTAGTCAACATACATCAAAGGACAAAGTCATTTCCTTAGACATCAAACACATATAAGACATATAATATGTAAAACATATATAAGAATTGTATAGTTACGAACAAGGTATTATAAACAACTTTAAATTAAACTAATCTTCAAGCTAAGATGTCTATCAAGTTTAATTTAGCACCTTGAACCAAAATAACATATACACTCCTTATGTTAATTTTAACATAACAAGACCCTCCAGTTGTTTCAAATACAATGCCCATTCCAATCTCCATTCTAAAACCGAAGTTTTACCATCCATTTAATGGATTACAAAATTGTTTAACAGTTGGTTAAAACAAACAACAACAATTTATCCGAGGAGATTTCATTAACCGGTGCCAAGGTATCAAAATAACCAATACCTAAAAACGTACAAAACCTTACATTATTAATCAGGATTTATACATGTTGACTTACATCAACTATCATCTTTCATTGAAAGATTCACCGCACCATTTGCTCTCATTACTTAAGCATACCAATAAACATACATGTATAGTTATTTCAAATTATACTAACCATGTACAACTAATGTTTAAACTAAATCTTTCAAGAACCAAAGGATATACTTAAATCTCTTAATAATGACAACCTTGACTCTTTTTCATGAATGTCACGGATCAACAATCCGCCGGTTCAAAGCTTCAAACCAAGTTGATCCTTACACTCACAATTTTCCAAACCGGAGTCAAAACTCAAAACAACATTTTAATAGTTGTTTCACCGAAACTTAGTTTACCGTCATTATTCTATCCTTTGTTTGATCTTACATACTAGGCATTCAACCTAGTAAAACAAATTTTTCAGAAATCCAAATTTCTTTAGATTTGCAAACTCTTCATTACAAGTGTTCTATCAAAGATAGACATTTAAAATCATTATCTCTTCAACATGATTTCCATCTATTTGTACCATTAGACAACATCTAACTACAATAGACATCAAGTTTTCCAAGAGATAACACTTGATTCATCCCAACATTAGTTATACACAAACACTTAAAATTTCTAAACATTAACATGATTTTATCACCAAGATCAATGAACATTAAACATTAAACACGCAGCAAGTTTCATCATTGATTCAATCATGTCTAGAAATATCAAGCCAAACAACATATATGTATAATCAAACAACATCCAAGAACAAAACTTAGACACTACAATCAAAATTTATATTGATTGTAGTTACTGTTCTTGGACACCACAAACTTGCATGAAATAATGTAAATAAACATACATACCATTCATTCGTAGTCATAGCAACATCACAGCAATTTTTACAAAGTCATTCCAATGAACTTTTACTTACCAAAAGATTATAATCGACTTTGCATCAATCAAAAAACCGCAGCAACTTCTCAGAATTTCTGACAACTGTCAACATCGAACCAGACTGCAAACTTGATATCACTGCGATCCTCGTCTCGCCACGATTCTAACGGTATCTCCGGATTTTCAAACCGATTCCTGAATCAAGAGTTATGCCCAAAATACTAGGACACAACCATTGATAAAATTCTGGAAAATGCAACTCTTCATTTTGAAACCGACATTGTTCTACAAAATCAAAAATAGTTTTCGCAGATTGTTGGTGAAATACAAAGGGGAACGAACAATGCCGAACCCGAGAAATGAATGTCTTTGCAATGAAAATAACCGGATATACACGCGAGTCGATTTGAGAATCTTTCCCGCGAAAACTATTCGCCCCCAAATGATTGTCTCCGGGTAAACACGAATATTTTCACGAGATAAAACTACGTTCCACTTTCAGTCTAGACAATATAGACAGAAAGAAAGCTACAGGAGTTTGGTGATATTTTGTGTGTATTGAACTAGAGGTTTCAAGCAATCATACAAAGAACATGTACCTTGCTTTCAAGTGTTCTTCTTATTTTTCAAATGTGGTTCCAAGTGTTCTATATCTCTCTCCTTCTTTTATACTGCAAGAAAACCAAGATATATATCCCTTCCAACCCTTCAAAAACCAGTTAAGAGGGTGTTTTAACCGAAAGGGTACCAACCAAAACCGCCAAAAAACTGCTCTACAACTGAAAATTTTGCATACTGGACGCCCGTTTAGAATCCTGGACGCCCGTCTGAAGCATACTGGACGGGCGTCCAGTTTCTTCAGACGCTCGTCCATCTGAACAGGTCACATCCTGTATGTAAATTCACCCTTCAGACGCCCGTTTAGTGAATCTAGACGCCCGTCTGAATGCAGACGCCCGTCCATATGAAATGGACGCCCGTCCAATAAGCAGCAGAATCTGGTTTTGTTCAACACTTGATCTAACACTCCCGTAAGCTTGTAAATATCAATTGTAAGCATGCACCCCGCATCTCCTAACTCATATCGATTGTTTCAAGCTTACCAAACCTCAAACTAAATCCAATTACACTAAATCACATTGGTGATTCTACCGAAATCACCAACATTGGATGCATTTTCATTTATCTGTTTCTTCGAGAGGAAAATGTCAACATGAAGCAGTAGATGAGGAAGGTTGCATGTACGTGTGTACAAACGATATAATACATAACATTTATTCATAAAAAGATTAAATAATTAATGTCTTATGTGTAACACGTTTCAATTGTCTAAAAAAATAAGTATATAAAC
Source organism: Gentiana straminea (assembly GCA_036785695.1). NCBI lineage: Eukaryota > Viridiplantae > Streptophyta > Magnoliopsida > Gentianales > Gentianaceae > Gentiana > Gentiana straminea. The sequence goes on along the minus strand of JAVUPR010000412.1, from coordinate 1,292,288 downwards.
ACGTTTATCTGCATATACTTGCTGTAGGATAAAATATCTTTGTTTGAACATAGTTGGATGGAACTAGCCACTCGTATTTGAAGCATTCCAGAAAAAAAAAAAGTTAATTAGCATTAATTTGACTGAGATATTTAATTAATTGCAATTTCAATATGGAGATTAATCCAGCCAAATTTAAAGAAGAATAAAAAAAGGATACGTTTATTTGCACTACTCTAAATCTACCTTTACATCCCATGTCAAATGAAAAATTAAAAAATTATTGTACACTACGCTTTTTCTTTTGATATCACATCATTCTACCATTTATACCACATGTAATTCTTACCGGAAGAAAAATTGAAATTTTGGGTGACAATATTGTGAAAGCTAAAAGTAATGAAATACCGGAGCTTATATATTTATCTCGAAACTATATCCATAATAATGTATCTGGAAAACTGTCAAAATATATATATATATATATATATATATATATATATATATATATATATATATATATATATAATGTATCTGGAATCAAAATATAAACATCACATATGTATACTTCATCCGTCTCATTTTATTTGTTCACATTTTTTTTGTTTTACCTAAAATAAGTGTCCACTTTATGCATTAATTATCAAATTTCTTCAAATGCCCTCCACTCTTTAAATTATTTAAAATAAAAAGTGTTTAACATTAAATGTTGCAACAACTACTTAAAGGATATAAATGTAAAAATATTAGAAAATTTAATGAGATTCAAAAATTAACTACATTTTTTTTAATCTGTATGAAAAATCAAATGAGACAAATAAAATAATCATTGATCACGATGAAGATCTACTGCAATCAAAATTGTAAAAATGTAATGTGACACGAGCTAGTTGTTCTTTCTTTCTTTTTTGTGTGTAATTGTGTGTATTTGGACTTGTTTTGTAATTGTTCATCTTCTTGCTGAAGTATTTTTGTTTTTTTTTTCTGAAAAAATTCATTTTATTTGATGAAAAAAAAATTATTTGACCATAGATCGATTGTTTTTCTTGTTGGCTCAATTTAGTCTTTTTATTTTCTTTTGTTGTTGTTTTTTTCCCTAGGTAATTATTTTTTTTTTTTTTGGGATCAGAGTCCATAAGGACAGATTTTAAACTTAAATGGTTGAGAAGGACAGTCACTACATATTTACTACATTTTTATACACGCGTTACTACATGTGTTACTACATGTTTGTCCTTCTTAACCATTTTAGATTAAAACCTGTCCTTTACGACCTTTAACCTTTTTTTTTTCAATTATTTAATTATACTGCCATTTGGAACAAGATCGCCTTAGGGTTACTGATAACTTTTTTATTGAATAGATATATAGACATACATCCTACACATTTATCTAGATCGTACCTAGTCATTTATCTATCGTATATCGTATAAAATAAATACAAGCACAAAATAAATAAATGCGTAAAGTAACTGATATAATCATGGACTTTTCCTATGTGCGGTTTCGAATACAAATTGACGAAACCGCGAGTCACAATCTAAGGGTAGCTGCAACCGCCAATAGGATCTCTACGTCTTCATGATTTGGCCTCCATCTTCTGCTCCATCTTGTTACATAATTTTATCTAATAAAATAAATACATCCGTCGCACACAGGGGGAGCTAACGAGAATAAGATAATACAGAAAATAAACTAGGTCACGTTCTTCATAACGGCCTAGGAATATTTTTAAACCAAGAGAAAACAAAATCATTCACATCTATCCTATTAGTCGAGTCTATGATCAATCGAGGTCCATATAATCATATTATATCTGCATATTATCTAATCCATACAATAAAATCTTATGAAAAAGATAAAATCTAAATTTACCAACTTGCGTCTTAATTAATCGATTAACGTTTAATCAATTAAATAATTTTATTTAATCAATTAACTAATTAACATTTAATCAATTAAATGATTTTAATCGAAATAAAATTAACTATTAATTTGAAACGATTTCAATTTCAATTTTAATTAATTAGGACTATTCAAATTTAAATCAAAATTAAAATTAAGTCTCTTTAGTTTCTTTCCTTTTGATTATTAATCAAAAGAGATGCCTTTAGTTTCCAAACCAAAATGCACCCACCTGAGCCCTTTTTCAAAATCAAATATTTTAAAAAGGACCTAGCCCTAAGCCTTTTCCAAAATCAAATAGTTTGAAAATATATTATGCATATTCCAAACAAAATTTGAAAAGGCCTAGGTTAATCATATGTCCAATTAAGAACCATAAACCAACCATTATGTATTATAGTGACATGTGACATCCCAATGGCCAAACAATTTGAATCATTGTTCAGCTATATGACATTAACTAAATAAAGAGATATCAATGGACTATAAAAATTCATAAAACAACAAAACACAAAATCGACTTCCACCACGCATAACCGGCCGACGCCGGCAACCCCTAGGGGCCCCGATGCCGCCGGCGGTAATGTGGCGGGGGGCCGCCGCTTTGGCCGAGCCCCTAAAAGCGATTGTTTTTTTTTTTTTGTGTTATTCGTTTCGTGAATTTAAATCATGCATCTATTATAATTACTACGCAAATTAACTAATGCTTATTGTTAAGCTCGAAACTCGCTCTGCTACCACTGTTAGGAAATCTACGCGGGAACGCAACAGAATTTAAAATTTTATTTCCTTTTCCTAGGATCAACTTTGTTTAAGCCACAAACACAAAAGAATTAGACTAAGAGAATACCTTGGATGATCTAAAATAGATCGTCGCTTTGTCTGCGGTTGTAGTTTCTGCACGAAGCCGCCCAAGTGTTCGGCCTCTATCGTTGATCCACACGAACAACCCGCCGGAATCCACCATTGGATTGCCGCTAAAAAAACCTGGTTGCTAGACCGGTCTTTTCTCTCTCTCAAAATCTCTCTCTAAGAAGCTCTGAATTTATTTTGTAAATTACTAGTTTTCTAATTGTGATGTACAAAAGAGCTAGTCAATCCCTTGCTTATATATGGGAGACCTGTGTCCCATTAGGAAAAGCTTCTATGTAGATTAATGAGAAAGAAAACTTTTTACTAGTAAAATAAGAGAAATAGATATTCTAGATTTATCTCATTTAATTTAATATCTCATATTAAATGAATCCAAGATATTTTCAATATCAAATATTGATTATCTTTATTTTATTACCATAAATCAATTTATACAAATCTATTAATGTCTAATATTAATATATGATAATACCATTAATTAAATTGCACAATCCAAGTGTATCGTATACACTAAAACTTGCGCCCTATATAGCCATAAATTGGCATCCGAAATATTCTTAATTAATATAATACTATGATTAATTAATTCAGAAAATACATGTATATCATATACACACATAATTTTGACCCATATGTATAAAATATATACATATTTAATTAATCAAAATAATTAATATCTTGTATTATATTTATTCATAATAAATAAATATCACCACATTGATTTATCCCTATAACACTTTATAGTCGAGATAAACTTTCCTTATTTGGTTATCACTATAACCGCATTTTAATCCGGCTAGATGTTCATATGTGTGTGACCCGATAGGCTTCTGAATATGTTGGCCGTAGGCACATAGTGCATTTACTAAAATACCCTTCATACCTAACGATCACGGAATAGCGTCTAGCTACACACCGTGAGTCCCAATCATCGGTAGAGTCAAATTCAATGACTACTACATTTCATGTGAAACGGTTACTGTGTAAATAGAATTCTATCGCTGTTACAATATCCATACGGTCGTATCTCAAGTGTCAATATATTAACGACCGTATCTTATAATCTGGATATCATGTTCTCTCGAATTAACTTATTTACTCTCACTTTGCAAAGATACTGTCAATATGAAGTATTGACTATCTTTATCATATTACTATAAATCAATTTATACAAATCTATTAATGTCTAATATTAATATATGATAATACCATTAATTAAATTGCACAATCCAAGTGTATCTCATACACTAAAACTTGCGCCCTATATAGCCATAAATTGGCATCCAAAATATTCTTAATTAATATAATACGAAGATTAATTAATTTACAAAATACATGTATATCATATACACATAATTTTGACCCATATGTATAAATTATATACATATTTAATTAATCAACATAATTAATATCTTGTATTATATTTATTCATAATAAATAAATACCACCACATTAATTTATCACTATAACACTTATAGTCGAGATAAACTTTCCTTATTTGGTTATCACTATAACCGCATTTTAATCCGGCTAGATGTTCATATGTGTGTGACCCGATAGACTTCTGAATATGTTGGCCGTAGGCACATAGTGCATTTACTAAAATACCCTTCATACCTAACGATCACGGAATAGCGTCTAGCAACACACCGTGAGTCCCAATCATCGGAAGTGTCAAATGCAATGACTACTACCTTTCATGTGAAACGGTTACCGTGTAAATAGAATTCTATCGCTGTTACAATATCCATACGGTCGTATCTCAAGTGTCAATATATTAACGACCGTGTCTTATAATCTGGATATCATGTTCTCTCGAAGTAACTCATTTACTGGAGACATACATATCATGGTAGAGTTTTCGATAGACTGGAGAGACTATAACGCAGGGCCTTGTATCCTCGGATAACAAGGCCACGGAGAACATACATATCATGGTAGAGTTTTCGATAGACTGGAGAGACTATAACGCAGGGCCTTGTATCCTCGGATAACAAGGCCACGTGCTAAAGAACAATATTCTAACCTATCACACATGTTAATGAATATATGGACAACTATTGTGCTAAAGGCACAGAGTCACGGCCATTGAAAATGTTATATATATATATATATATATATATATATATATATATATATATATATATATATATATATATATATATATATATATATATATATCAAATTGGTGTGCACTAGAAACAAGCTTGCATCCAAGATATGTATACTCAGGAACACATCACATGCAAATTAACTCAAACGGATTGTTAGGAATCGAATTTTGAGATCTATCCTTTAAGGACAATTAATAACATAATACAAAAGAAAGATAAGAAGAAATATAACCGAGACGAGACACAAAATGTTAATGGGAAATTAGGGATAATGATACAATCTGGAATATTTTTAAATAACAGGACAGCTATATATTTTTTATAAGGAGAAGGATAACTGTATAATTTTTATAGCGAGAATGACAAACAGTGAATCCCGAAAATCAGTGAATCTCTCCAGTGAATCCCGAAATCAGTGAATCCCGAAAATCAGTGAATTTCGACAATGAATTTTGAAATTTAGTGAATTTCGATAGTGAATTTCGACAGTGAATTTAAACAGTGAATTTCGAACACAAGTGAATTTCGACAGTGGATAAATAGTTTTGTCCTTTATGCAAAAGTTTCAAAAGACCGTCCTTCAACTCAATTGATGAAATATTTCTGTCATTCTCCCTCATTCCCCCAAATGTTAATGTGTTTTGATCAAGTGACTTATACACACATACACATATAAAAGATAATAAATATCATTATAATGGAGAATAAATAAACTCGGCTCAAACACAAACTCAAAAGACAATAACTCAAACATTAATAATATAATTTATCATAAGTGATATATTGCAAAAAATACATTTAAAACAAAAGACTAAATGTCTCATTTGTACTAGAACGTTTAAACAAAATAGTCATTTGTACCTGTACGTTGTTGATTTGACGATGACTTGGCTTCATTTATACCAATTCTTTTAATAGTTAATTGCCGAGCAATAAAGACCTGTTAATACTATTATTATATATTTATTATTGCACTACCTTCGTTAGGGGTGAACGTGGTGTCGGGAGGTGTCGGCGCCGTGTCGGTTCGACGTTTTTTATCATTTTTAAAATCGGCCGACCGAACCATTTTATACGGTTTCAAATTTTTGAAACCAAACTTTGAAGATCGTAAAACCAAATTTTTGAAACCAAACTGTTTGAAGACGTAAACCATGTTATTCGGTTCGGCTTGGTTCCGGTTCCGGTTTATTACGGTTTTCACATGGTTCTTATCTTAATCGTTTCAATTCGATCATCAATGAATCATCAACTTTAAAAAACTACTATTAATGAACTAACAACTATATTATTAAATGACATACATAAATCTCAAAATGCATAACACAAAATAGTATTTTGAGTAAGATTAGGGAAGAAAGAGGAATAGATTTGTTTCATAAGTAAGGAGAGACAAATGGAAGATATATAGATAACACACACACACACACACACACACATATATATATATCAAATGAATAAACATGTGATACAGATTTGAGCTTTATTTAGTAAGAAAATATTCATGATTTTATGATCTCCAAAACACTGATATTGATTATTTGTACAATATTATTGTCCAACATAACCTAATTATAAGCAAATCAAAGACAATCGTATATAAAACTAAGGTTTATAAATGCATTTATCCGATAATAAAAAAATATACATTATGCGGTTCATCAATATCATTAAGAGAAGTAAGGCATACAAATCAAGATCGACAAATATCCATAATGAAGTTCATCAATATCATCGAGAGAAGTAAGTCATTCAAATGAGCATCCACGTATTTCAAATATTGGTGTTGAGCAAGTATAAAGAGACGAACGAGTTAGCGAAGTGGTGAGTCAATGAACCGAAATGTACTCAAGATTCTTTCAAAGGATTTAGGACAATTCTGTGAAATGATCAACAAAATTTGAATATGTAGGATATGAAAGTAACTATGTAGCAGCACTATATTACACGTAAAAAGTTCAAATAGATTGAGATAGATAGTAAAAAGCGTATAGATGTTTTAAAGTATTAGATGTAGGTGTGTGTGTGCGTGTGTGTGAGTGTGAGTGTGAGTGTGTGTGTGTGTGTGTGTGTGTGTGTGTATATATGATGTTGCGTAAAACACCAGGTTTGCGGTAACAGTGCTTATCTTGTGGATATAAGGCTGTGATGGGTGATTTCGACGGTGGGGACACGGTGGTGTTCAAGAACAGTGGTGGCGGTTTAAATGTTTATGAAGAATCAGTGAATCTGTCGACAAATTGGCAGAGTTTCTGCTTGTAGTATATTATAGCTTGAAGCTTGAGAGATTGATCATCCTTTTCTATTACAATGTGATCCCATATTTATAGGCTAAAAAGTAAGTCGGTCTACTGTTCATTGACAAGACAACTGAGAGTACATAGCTAAGTTAACTACGTATGCATTACAAGTGTCCTAGCCAGCTGTCACGATTGGCCAGCTGCTACATCCAGCTGGATTGATAAGGACGACGGACAGCGGACAGCGATAGGCCGCGGCGATTAACGACCATCAATCATTGGTAAGAATGACGAGCAGCGGACTCATTTGTGCCTTGACTGTATGGGTAGAAATCACATTGAGAAGATGGATCCGACATTGAACTGGCGGACAAGATCCGGCTTACGGTTGGAGGACAGTCCCGGCTTGTAGCTAGCGGGTAAGAGATGGTCGTGATGGCGGCGGCGGGGCGCGTAAGCCTATTATCTATGTTGATGGGCCAAGATTGTAGGCCCAATATGGTTGAACAGGGCCCCATTCCAATCCGGGTATATCAATGGCCCCCTACTCTGTGCCTGGCGTGTCCGCCAAGGCGGAGAGTAGATTTTTTGAAGAAGAACTTTAGGTGAAGCTCCTTTGTAGTTGCACGTGACAGGGGATCGCCGATAATGCTCTATCGGGCTTGAATCAGTGTTGGTGAAAACCACTAGATATATGCTGTGCATTTGTAGCGGACAGGCTTGATCGCCGATAATGTTCTATCGGGCTTGAATCAGTGTTAGTATCGCGTAGCGAATTACCGATTATATGCTGTGCATTTGTAGCGGACAGGCTTGATCGCCGACAACGCTCTGTCGGGCTCATTTAAGTGATAACGTTCTATCAAAGGTGCTTTGTCAAGATAAGCCACAGCGGGCATTGATTGGTGTTAGCCGCTTGAAATAAGGTTGGGAGATAGTAACATGCTGAAGCCGCTTATTCGGCGGATAAGCTGATGGTCGTCGAAAGAGTTTTGAACGGTTGGAATGTACAAACGGATGTATCGGTACACGAAACGTCACGTCAGTCACGTGTACTGACATGGCGGTTGGAAATGAACCGTCCCTTGCTCTGATTGGCGGAGAAAAATCGGTAACCGTTCCAGTCATCATTACATTTGAATTTTAGATCCCAAACGTCGTTCCCCTCAATTTTCCCTCTATAAATAGAGGAGTCACCCCCAACTTCTCCACTTTTCCTTCTCTTTCTTTCTGATAAAAATCTCCGGTCGATTAAAGCAAGGAAATTCCGGCGATTGCAAGCAGGTTCCGGCGAGTGCTCGTTTCAGTCAAAGCTTAGCACTTTATCACCCCATTGTTAATCAGGTATGAACTTTCACTCCTTTATTTGCTTTCTGGATTGATTTATGCTTTTCATTATCGTCTATTCTTGCTAGAGACATTAAAGATGCGATTTAGCCTCTGTGATTTTTCTTCATTTGTTTTCTGATGAACACCATGAGCCCAGCCTGAGTTTTTGCGGTTTTATACCCATCTTTACCCAGAAATATCCCTGTATGCATGTATGCTTTGTTTGGTAGTGTTTGAATGTGTGTTTAGGGTTTTTTTTTGGCTTTGAATTTAGGGGTTTTCTGGGAAAGTTGGGGGTTTTTCTGGGAATTTTGGGGGTTTTGTTTGCTTAAGGAAGGTGGAAGGGCGAGGTGTCGGGGTGTGATTGCTTTCACCTCGGCCCGATTTCCATGTCCGGGTGATAATCGATCCACCTTGCCCTTTTTTATTTTCCGGCATGTCTTCAGAACACACACAGTCAGATGAAGAGGCTAGGGCCGCTGCGGGTTATGGGTCAGAGGAGGTGAGCATGGAGGATGCTAGCTCTAGCGGCGACGAGGAGGAGATGGAAGAAATTCTAAACCTTGGACCCGTTAACATAGAATCTGACCCGGAGGTATCAATTACTGGTGTGGGCGCTGCTGAGGTCGAGGTCGAAGACGACGATAATATAGTATTGAGCGGCCTTATTACCAGAATGGAGAAAGCAATACACCCTGGAGCCGCCAAACGTAGCGGCAAGCTCAAGGAAGCCGTGGAAGCCGCTGTGATACCGGAGAAACTTAAAAAATCTCCTAAAGTCGTCATTTCAAAAAAGAAGACCACAACCGCTGGTGAGCCCGAAAAGAAGAAGAGACCGCCCAAGAAAAGGTCTGTTGCTGTTGAGAATGAGCTCGCAGAGCAAAAGCGAGCGGATAGGGCTCTTATATCCCGATGGAAGGAGTTCAAAGATCGGGAAGACTATACTTTGGCCTTGGGGGCGTATGATGTTTCTGCGGACTATCGGTTTATCAGCATGGGTGCGACCAATGCATCGTGGGTTTGTGGTCGGGAACAACAAGATTACCTGTGGTTGCACTATGATCATTTTGCACCGGACTCGGACCTCCCTTTGACCCATTCTTTGTTACATTTATGGAAGAGTTGAAGGTGATGCCTTGCGACCTGAGTTTGGGAGTTGTTCGCGTGGTCATGTCCTTCATTATAATCAGTAGGTTGAGCGGGCGCGAACCGTCGATGCCGGTGCTTTTATATTTTTATAGCTTTTCTCGGAAGGGCGGCGCCGGCCAAATCCAACCGCGTAGTCGATCGAGTCATGGTCGGCCCCGTTTACTGTTCGATCTCCCTGATAAAGTGGCGGAATGGGACAAAAGATGCATGAAAGTGGAGTCCCGGATAGGCTGGCCGTTTGAGAAGCTAGCGGAGAATTCGGTCCAAACTGAGCACTTGGAAAAGATAAGAACTCAATTCGATGATGATGAGTTTATCTCCGAACTGAAAGACGATCTGGGCTACACCCGCAAAAATGAACCTCAAGCTAGGGCGTTTAACTGGAGATTGTTGCTAGACGTTGGCCACCCCTATCTCGCACAGCCGGACTTTCGGAGCCGGCGTCGGCGAACCCTTAGTTGTAGTCGACCCGTTGCCTACTCATCCGGACCGGTATGGCGAGTGTCACCATGGCGGGTTCATGCCTTCTCAATGTGAAATCTGCGGCGGCTATCCTAATATGCGAGCACCGAGTAGGATTTTTACTTTTCATAGTATGTTTCTTTTCATATCTTCTGGTCGCTAATAAACATTTGTTCTTCGCAGGTACCATGGATAGATTAGTTCGACGTAGCCAGCTGACGAAGAAAAAGACCGTCGACGAGGTGAAGAGGGCCGCAGAGCTAAAGGGGATCAAAACACCCCTTCCCATGGTTGACTTACGTACGACGGCGGCCGGAGCTTCCGGAGCTAAAGTCGTGAGATCAACCCGGCCCGCTCTTAGTACGAAGACCACGGCGAGCAAAACCATGAAGCGTACCACTCGACAAAACCGCCCGCGGGTGATAAGAAGAAGAGGGGCCGCCGTTGAAGAGATTGAGCCCGTGGGAGAAGATAGCGGCGCGCGGAGGTCCCTCATCTTAAAAAGTCCGTAGAATCGACAAAGGTAAAGAAACAATGGCCGATCAAGGCAAACCCGTGGCCGAGGAGGTGGCCTCTCGCGGGCACGAAGATAATAGTGCCCTTTGCTTTGGAGTTCCTACCGGGCCTGAGGTTGTCCCGCCGCCCGGTTGGATAAAGAGTTCATGCGGCAACAACCTCTTGACCCGCCCAAGGCGCGCACAATTTCAATGGGTATCGCCGATGTGCCCCCATTGAGGCATTTCGACGGGGTATCCCTAATAACATCCACCGGAGATAGGCCGCGGGATAGCGGACGGGGGTTGTCCCGGGCGGATCGACCGATCCCCGCCGTGCCTTTCTTGGGAGCATTGACGATTTGTGGGGCTTATACGGCGCCACGGTGAGCATGGTAAACTTCCTTTCTTGTTTTTGTTTCTCATTCTTTTTATTGTCGTTTTTCTCATGTCAATATTGACTCCGCTGTTTATTTCTCTTCCATTAGGTTGGCACTGGCTTGGCACAGTTCGTCAATGATTATAGAAACACCATAGCTGAGAGTGCCGATGTCAGAAAAGAGCTGGTCGAAAACCAGAAAGCTCTTGGCGCCGCAAATGCAGTGTCTGCCGGTCTTCGTGGGCGATTAAACGCAGCTGAGGCGGAGAATGAGAAGCTGAGAGCACAGCTTGCTGAGGCTAACCAGATTAATGCAAAACTTATCGAGCAGAGCAAGTCCGTTGATCGAACTATGAAGGAAATGAAGCAGAAAGTATCGGAGGCTCAAGCTCATTGGGAGGCCGAGCAAGCAACGTGTGTGGACCTGCAGAAACAGCTTAAGGATCTGGGCTCAAGTGTTGAAGGTCGGATTAAGGCCGCTAATGATGATGGCTTTATGATGGGATACGACCAAGGGTTTTATCACATCGCGAGGTGTGTTCTGGCTCATGACGGTGGTACCCCCGATCTTGATGTCTTAGAGGAGTGGATTCTCACCCATCCCTTCTCTGGATTTTCTAGAGAGAATTTCATGACCGCATACCTTTCTCTGATATTGAGCTTCAGCGCTATGTTCCAGAGTGCGATCCTGACTGGGTGGCCCCTGCTGTGATTGAGGCGAATCTGAGGGAGCGTGTTCGCTTGGCCACAGAAGCGAGAGAGAGAGCCGCTGAAGAAGGCGAGGTCGAGCAGCCTGGTGAGAAGTCGACAGAGCCTACTGTGTCGGAGACCAATGCTGATCAGATGCTGCACCATTCTCTCCGCGAAGAGAATGTCCACAATGAAGAGATGCGGCCCGAGGGCTCTTAGATTTCTGGCTCTGTTTTGTAAAACATTATTCTGTGTTCGCATATGTATAACTCTTTTCCTTTTCCGCACTTTTGTCCGCACATTTGTATCTGTAATAGCTAGTATGTACTTTGTCCAGCTTATAATTTTATTCACAAGTTTGTTTCCTGCCCGTTTTTTATGTATGCTTGCTTTTTGCTCGAATTTATTGTCTAAATTGAGTCCGATGATAATAACATCCGTCCCCCTTGTTTTAGATAAGATTCTAGGTCGATCTTGTGCGGACTTCTGTATGAGATATGCCCCTCTTGAATCTTATCTAAAATAACTTGTTCGCTAGGGAGTTGTGGCCGCGTTAAATTTTCCCAAATATTGCCCCTATTTTAACAACTCGAAGTCCAAATTTGAAGTTTTGTTGAAAATTCTTCGAGCACAATTCTTTCTTACCCGTGCATACTTGTAATAATTTGCATATAAAAAAGAGAATGTAAAATCGTGGTTTATTAATTTCGACTCATCCCGCTAGATGAGTAAAGATTACAAGCAAAATAAGAAAGCCTAACCACTCACGTCGTAAACGAGAGGATAGCCATATCCCTAGCCGATTTATTACATGTAGTACCTTTTGAGGTTGTCCGCATGCCAAGGTCTATTGAGCTCGTAGCCTTGATGATTTCTGAGGACATAAGTCCCTTTTTTGATCTCTCTCGTGACTTGATAAGGGCCTTCCCAATTTGCTGTTAGCTTCCCTTTATTAGGCTCCATACCCGTGGCCTTTCTGTTCCGAAGAACGAAATCCCCGACTTTAAATGAGTGGTCGCGGATTCGCTTGTCGTGTTGTTGTTTAGCGATTTGCTTGTAGTTCGCTAATCGATGATAAGTCGCAATTCTTTTTTCCTCCACTAGATCCAAGTCGATCTGTCTGTTTAAAAGATTATCCGCTGGGTCATACAATGCGACCCTGATGTTGGGTAGAGCCATTTCAACCGGAGTCATAGCCTCGATCCATAGGTAAGAGCAAAAGGAGTTTCTCCCGTGGGTGTTTTGATAGTGGTGCGGAGTGCCCAAAGTATATCGGGTAACTCATCAACCCACCCTCCTCGCTTTTACTTTGTCGTCCACGCTTTTCTTCAACATTTTGATAATTTGTTTGTTGCCGGCCTCGCCTTGGCCGTTTCCTTGAGGATAAGCTACCGATGACCGCCAGTGTTTGACTTTAAATTCGTCGCAAAGATCTGAGAAGTCCTTCCTAAATTGCGGGCCGTGATCCGATACTACTGCCCGCGGGACGCCAAAACGTGAAAAAATCCGATCGTGTAAGAAGTATCCCGTCGCTTTTGCGGTTATCTTAACCATAGGTTTTGCCTCAATCCACTTTGTAAAATAATCCACGGCTACTATGATAACTTTGCATCCGCCTCTCCCCGGTGGAAAAGGTCCGATAAGGTCGAGTCCCCACATGTCGAAAGGCCGGGATGCGGTCACGATGCTTTGTTCGACGTACGGTATCCGGGGGATGTCCGCATGCTTTTGACACTCGGACATTCTCTAACCAATTTTTCGAATCTTTAAGAATTGTTGGCCAATAATACCCGGCGGTTATAACCTTCTGTGCCAAGGAGCGGCTAGCGGGGTGTCCCCCACACACTCCTTGGTGAGGTTCGATAAGGATTGTCTTGCTCTCCTCCTTTCGAATACATCGTAAAAGAGGCCTTATCGCGGATCTTCTGTAGAGTATTCCGTTATTTATAATATACCTTGCCGCTCTCTTCTTGAGTGCGCGGGCTTTGTCCGCCCCATCAGGTAATATGCCAGTTTCTATGTAAGCTTGGACCTCATCAATCCAACATGTAGTCGGCGCTGGTGTGTCGATTTCCATGATTTGTATTTCCTCTATGGCGGGTATGGCTAGATACTCAATCATTATTGAAGGATCTGCAATCTCTTCTTTGAGTGATAGCTTAGAGAGATAGTCTGCTCGCTCATTGTCCTCTCTTCGAATTCGATGAACTCGCAATAGTTGAAACCGCTTTTTAATCGTCGAACAATCTCACCATACTTCTCAAGAATACCACAAAGGCGTGTCATAGTCCCCCGAGATTTGATTGACGATGAGTTGGGAATCACAAAATACTTCAACATTTTCCACTTTTAATTCTCGGGCAAGTTTGAGCCCGGCTATAACTGCTTCATACTCGGCTTGATTATTGGTGGCCGGAAATTCGAATCTCAAAGCTTTTTCGATTTCTTCCGTTGTTCCGGGCTCCATCAAGATTACTCCGGCCCCACAACCATTTCGATTAGATGCCCCATCCACATATAAATGCCAACATTGATTGGGCTTATTCCTGGCCGCAGCGGGCTCCTGAGATAATGGCGAATCTGGTTGTGGCGAGCTGAAACTTGTTTCTACAATAAAATCTGCTAATGCTTGACCCTTGATAGCTTTTCTGGGCTGATACTGTATGTCGAATTCAGTAATTTCGATGGCCCATCTGAGGAGTCGACCTGAAAGATCTGGTTTGTGTAGTATTTGGCGCATCGGACTATCCGTTAAGACAATAATCGTATGTGAAGTAAAGTAAGCCCTGAGTTTGCGGGCAGCAATGACAAGCGAGTAGGCTAATTTTTCAATATTAAAATAGCGACTCTCCACCGGACTGAGAGCCTTGCTTACATAATAGACGGGATTTTGGAGGGTTCCGGCCTCCTTGACAAGAGCGGCGGCAACAGCCCGGTCTGAAGCCGCTAAGTACAAAAACAAAACATCTCCCTCTACGGGGCTAACCAAAAGAGGTGGTTTTCCTAGATATTCCTTCAGAGCTTGGAATGCCTGCGAACAATCTGCGTTCCATGAGAAAGTTTTATCGCCTCTGAGAATCTTGAAGAAAGGAAGACATTTCTCCGCTGATTTTGATATGAACCGACCCAACGCGATGATGCGGCCATTAAGCCTCTGAACTTCTTTGATAGTTGTAGGCTCTTGCATATCGATTAAAGCTTGAATCTTTTCTGGGTTATCCTCGATGCCACGACGACTAACCATGAACCCCAAAAACTTGCCCGCCTGGACACCAAAAGTACATTTGGCCGGATTGAGCTTCATCGAGTGTTTTCTGACATTGTTGAAGGTTTCTTGAAGGTCAGCGGCGTGACCGTCCCCAGCGGACTTAACAACCATGTCGTCTATATAAGCTTCCATATTTTTGCCTATCTGTGAACTGAAGACCCTGTTGACCATTCGCTGATAGGTCGAACCCGCATTCTTCAACCCAAATGGCATCATTTCATAATAAAATAGACCTCCAGCGGCTCTGAATGCCGTTTTCTCTTTGTCGGATTCAACCATCCGCACTTGGTGATACCTGCGAATATGCATCCAAGAAACTTAAAACTTCAAAGCCGTAAATAGAGTCGACTAACCGATCGATTCGTGGAAGCTGATAAGGATCCTTGGGACAAGCTTGGTTGATATCGGTGAAGTCGACGCACATCCTCCACTTGCCATTGTGCTTCTTTACCATAACCACATTTGCTAGCCAGGTCGGGTAGGCGAGCTCTTTTATTATCCCCGCTTGCAGGAGTTTTCCAACCTCTATTTTCACCGCCGCCTCCTTTTCAGCTGAAAATTGGCGCGCTCGCTGTTGTATTGGCTTGAAAGTAGAGTCGACGTTAAGATGATGAAGAGCGACGTCAATTTCGACTCCTCGCATGTCCGTGACAACCCAGGCAAATGCGCTCAGATTTTCTTTGAGTAATTGTACCAAATTTTCCCTTTCAAAAGAACTCAGCCGAGCCCCAATTTTGACTTTCTGATCGGGGTTAGGGATGTAAATGAACCTAAGTATTCGATTCGATCCGGAGTATTCGGCTCGAAAAAGCTCGATTCGGGCTCGTTTTGTGGGTTCGAACTTCGAGCCGAACCTTACAAATTAGATATTCGGTGGTCGAGCCGAACATGTTCGGCTCGGATATCATAAATTCATATACAGTTCGAGCCGAACATGTTTTTTAAAACCGAGCCGAACATGTTGTGATTTTTTTTTAAAACCCGATTCGAGCCGAACATGTTCGAACGGTTCGACATGTTCGAGCCGAACCGAGCCGAGCTTTTTCCCCAAATACCAGACCGAACCCGAGCCGAATAATGAAAATATAAGGCTCGGCCATTTCGAGCCGAGCCGAGCCTAAGGTTCGAACATACCGAGCCGAGCCGAACCTTGCCAGGGTTCGGTAGGGTTCGGCTCGTTTACAGGCCTAATCGGGGTATTCATCGTTGATGATTACCTCTACTAACTCATCCTCTCGCTCGTAAAATCAGGCTCGTCCCTGACTTGCAATGTTTCGCACTCCACTTTTATCGTCACATGTTCGGCAGCGACCCTGATCATGTCAATGTTTTCCATGTGCGGGGGCGCTCAATCCGTGCTCTCTTGTTCCCTGTTCTCATTTCATGTATGTATGTTAGGACAGCTGCAGGTTCGCTGATCGACGTTCCGATCATGTCCCCTACATAAAACTTTGCCCGTTGATGAGGAATGGAAGTTACCATTTGAAATTGTTTCAAGGCGGGTGTCCCAATTATCATGTTATAATTGACCGGAGATCGACTACCGTAAATGTCACCTTTTCCATGCGAAATGGCGCGTAATCTCCCATTTGTACATCTAAGTCGATGGCCCCCTTGACTCGTATTTTGTGATTTGTGAATCCCTCGAAGGGTACCATTGTGCGGCCGCAGATTGGAGTCGCTGAACCCTAATTCTTTAAAGCAGTTGTAGTATAAGATGTCGCGGCAAGCTCCTGTATCAACCATCACTCTGTTGACACATGCCCGATTGATGACCACTGAGATGCATAAGCACATATCCTCTGTGTTGATCGAAGTCACCAGCTCACTTCGAGTAAAGGCCAGAGGTTGCTCATTTCCACGCAAAACTATTGGCTTCTCCACATGTTTGTTGATGGAGCCGATGCGATTCTTAATCTGATTGTTACTGGGAGGAGGCTCAGTTATCATTCTAATGTTCCCGTCGAACCGACGAGTTTGTTGATTCCTCCTATTCGGACCACCATTATCTAGTTTGAGGTGATCATGGTGTCCGCGGGCGAGCAACTTCTCTATCGCCCGTTTAAACCGAATGCATTCATCGCAGTATGCCCCTTATCTCCGTGATAGCCGCAGTATTTGGACGCATCGCGGCGGGTATCTGGTACCATCGGATATGGCTATGGTATCTCGTCTCTTATTTCATTCAACACTTGGGAATAGGAAATTCTGAGCGGCGTGAAATGCTCTTCCTTAAATCTTTCCGGTTTCTTGATTTCCCGATCTGCCCCTCGGCGGGTATCTCTTGGCGGGCTACGCTCGGCCCTCTCGTTTGCCTTTGTTGGACGAAGACGCTCCTTCGTTTCCCGCAAGCCGCAATGTACTTCCCGGTCGAACTCAACATCTCTTGTAGGTTCGCCGGTGGTGACAAAGCGAAATAAGATTTCAAATACCCCGGCTTCAACCCCGTTTCGAAGCTAGTCATGACGACGTTATCCGCTATGCCCCCGGTTAGCTCGTACACTTTATAAAATCGTTCATAATAGCTGCGGGTAGCCTCATTATCGCCCGTCGGACCTCATGCGGTCGATGTGTGTCTTTTTAGGTCCTCCCACCGACCTAAATTCACCTATAAATTTGTTGATCGATCATCCCATGATAATATTGAACCGGGAGGAAGACCGCGGATCCAAGATGCCGCCCTATCTTGCATTGATCCCACAAATGCTATACACCAAGCCTCGTCGCTGTGAGGTACATAAACCGATTCTCGCTCCGGAAAGCGACACCAATCCGGTGGATCCGTGGCTCCATGGTAGTTAATGAAATTGGGGTAGTGAGTCCCCCCTCTTGGTGCGGCTTTCAATATACTCGGATGGATCACGCCGTTCCCCATGTCGGCACCACCTTAACACTCTTTGTACCCTTCTCAGCCTCCTCTATCTCGTTTTTTCATGATGCCCATTTCCACCCGAGTTTGGGGAATTGGTGGGAACGCCATATGTCCTCCCCGATCTTGCGAGTCCCCATGTCCCTCCGTGCGAGTGCGGACTGTCTTGGATTCCTTGGTCGCCCGGGCTGCACCGCGGTCGTCGACCACGGGCCCCAACCGACCAAATGCCGATCTCCTATCTCCCTTGGATGTGACGTCGCATGGTCGCTTTCTTCCATTTCGACCGTTGGGTTTGCACGGTTTTCGGAGGAATGAAAGTTGGATGTAACTCGTTTTGTGCGGGTTGAGGGGGGTTGAATTTGCGGATAGGTTGGGGTGGTAATCCCTCGGCAATCGCAATGCATTTCCCATTCGCATTTCCTCTACGTATTCCATATGTGCCCGTAGAGCTATTCTATAAGCATCTTGCCGTGTGGGGAGCTCCCCCGCCGAAATAGCCTCTTGTTCGTTATTTGGATTGGATGCTCCAACAATTCCCTTTCCTTTATTTTTCCTAACCGCCTCCTCATGTATTTCGCGGGCTTTAGCTCTTTCCCGTATGTATGCCCGCATGTCGGTTGTGAGGGCAGGGTTGACGTCTGCCCCATCTGACATAACCTTGCGGCTAGCCTCTCCCCGCAACGCGCTTGTTCCACGTGTCGGGCGTTGATTGAATGGTTTAGTCGGTGTTGCCGGGTTCAAGTTTTTCCCGCCGCCCATGCTAAATAATCAAACTTTCCTTACTTGAAGATCCGAAACCGACAAAAGAGTGTATAAACCAACCCGGGTATTAAAGATGGACTCAAGCGTGAGTATGCGGTGAAATTAGTGATCTCCTTGTTGAGATGAGGAGAGCAGCGGTTTCCTGGGCTGTATTATCCCAAAAGTCAAAGCTTCAATGACCGATGGACTGGTGATGATGATAACCTCGTCTAAAACACCGTGAAATCGTCTTTGTGGTGGAGCAAATGATCTCCAAAAGCTGAATGATGATCGGTTTCCCGGTAACGGAGCCAACTGATGTTGCGTAAAACACTAAGTTTGCGGTAACAGTGCTTATCTTGTGGATATAAGGCTGTGATGGGTGATTTCGACGGTGGGGACACGGTGGTGTTCAAGAACAAGTGGTGGCGGTTTAAATGTTTATAAAGAATCGGTGAATCATGTCGACAAATTGGCGAGTTTCGCTTGTAGTATATTATAGCTTGAAGCTTGAGAGATTGATCATCCTTTTCTATTACAATGTGATCCCATATTTATAGGCTAAAAAGTAAGTCGGTCTACTTGTTCATTGACAAGACAACCGAGACATAGCGAAGTTAACTACGTATGCATTACAAGTGTCCTAGCCACCGTCACGATTGGCCGACCGCTACATCCAATTTGGATTGATAAGGACGACGGACGGCGATAGGCCGCGGCGAGTAACGACCATCAATCATTGGTAAGAATGACGAGCAAATGCGGACTCATTTGTGCCTTGACCGTACGGGTAGAAATCACATTGAGAAGATGGATCCGACATTGAACCGCGGCGGACAAGATCCGGCTTACGGTTGGAGGACGGAGTCCCGGCTTGTAGCTAGCGGGTAAGAGATGGCCGTGACAAAATGGTCGGCGGGCGCGAAGTCCATTATCTATGTTGATGGGCCAAGATTGTAGGCCCAATATGGTTGAACGGGCCCCATTCCAATCCGGGTATATATATATATATATATATATATATATATATATATATATATATATATATCATCCGGTTTGGTCCGGTTTTAAACGGTTTTTATTTTCTTAAATTGGAACCAAATTGTATTCAACGGTTTGGTTTTAAGTTATATGAAAACCGACCGAAAAACCACGGTTTATACATTTCCGGTTTGGTTCAATTTGGTTCAGCCGGTTGGTTTGGTTTTTAGAATTTTTGTTCACCCCTAACCTTCGTCCCAAATTAGGTGTGTTTTTTTCCCCAAAATAAATGTTTATTTTACGTATTAATTGTTAAATTTATTTAAATTTCCTTCACTCTTCACATTATTTATAGTAAAAAGTATGTAGAATTAAGTACTTCGACAACTACTTAAAATATAATGAATACTCTTTACATTATATGTGTAAAATATTAGATAATATAATGAGATTTAAAGCATTAATTACACTTCTCTTAATTTGTGTGAAAAATCAAACTAAACAAAGAAAATAGGACGGAAGGAGAAACAAAAAATCGGAAAAAGTACTTCCAGAACGGACCTATGTACAGTCAAATGGGCAACTGTCCCTTTGATCCGAAAAAAATTCACTAATATATGTACTAAATATTTTGTCTACCCCTCCCCCACCTCTTAATTTTTTCATCGTCCACTTACCCAAAATCTTGCGTCGGCCACTGCGTAGGCCGTTGGCTTTGTTCAACATTGATTGTGTTTGTTAATCTCAAATACCAATATTAAAACAATCCCAATGACAAGATAATGTTGAGCGTAGTTTTTATGTTACAGTTTTGTAAGTAATTATATCATATTCCGAAAAATGATATGTTTACAACATTTAGTCTTAATTAAAAATATGCAAAATGATGGGACCATATGTTTTACATACAAACATAAAAGCCCAACAAAACATAATCATCATCACGTTGGTCGATCAATCATATACATCAAATAGTGTAAACTTATCGTTTAAATGTTTAATCAAAAGATAATAATAGAATTGCTCTAAAAAGGCTATACATAAAGTCTATACTCTACCCTATTTTGATAGAATTGATTGTTTCTATTTTTCTAGTTTTGTTTTTAACAAATAAAAATGTGTTGTTGGAAATGATAGCATATACTAGTTGCAGTTGCGTACGTTAACTTTTTGTATTGCCGTTTGGAACAAAACACACACACACACATATATATATATCTATATCTATATATGTTTTTGAAGGTGTGTAAAATTAATTACCCGATTACCCGCATCGAACCTTCTAAAGCAGTTTCCACGCCCATGCCAGCTGACGCCTTTTCGGGTGATCCTATTGTTTCTCCTCCTTATGCCGATCCGACTCAGTATCGTCAGGTTTTGGGTGCCTTACGTATTTATGCTTTACGAGAGTTGATATTCGCCTTGTCGTTAATAAGCTTTCCCGGTTATGCATGCACCGACAGAGTATCATTGGATGCTTGTCAAACGTCTCTTGCGCTACTTGTCCGGCACTCCTACTATGGGTTTACGCTTATATCGGGAGTCTCCTTTGGCGTTACATGCTTTTTCGCATTCTCGACCGGGGAAACAGGGATGCTTGATATCACGACCCCGCTCTTCTCGCGTATGTGCCGGTTATACCTCTACCTCTCGCGTATGTTGTCTTCTTGGGCAAAAACGCCATTTCATGGAGCTCCAAGAGGCAACACTCGGTCTCTCGTTCTTCCACCGAAGCCGAGTACGGGTGTGTGTGCGGATACGGCCGCCGAAGTTGCCTGGCTGACTTATCTTCTTGCTGATCTTGGTTTTACAGTTACTTCCACGCCCGTAATTTTCTGTGACAACTTGGGAGCGCTTCGTCCCAGTGCTGATGGTTTAAATATAGTTGGTTGTAAGTGGGTCTTCCGAATTAAACGGAATCCGGATGGCTCGATTGATAAATACAAGGCTCGGCTGGTTGCCAAAGGGTTTACACAACGTCCTGGTTTGGATTACTTCGAAACTTTTAGTCCCGTTGTTAAACCCGTTACGATCCGTCTCGTCCTTAGTATTGCGCTTTCCTTTGGTTGGTCTCTTCGCCAACTCGATGTCAATAACGCCTTCTTACAGGGGGACACTAAATGAAGATGTGTATATGTCTCAACCACCGGGTTTGAGGATGCAACGAAACCCACTTTTGTGTGCAAACTTCGCAAGGCGATTTATGGTCTTAAGCAGGCACCTCGGGCTTGGTACCATGAGCTTAAGTCTTTTGTCCTTACCATGGGTTTTTTCAACTCTGCAGCCGATCCTTCTTTATTTGTTTATCGCACATCTACCAGCATTACTTTCCTCTTGGTATACGTCGATGACATCATTGTTACGGTAGCTCCAAAGTGAGCGGGTTCGAGTGTTATTGAACAGCTTAGACTCTCGGTTCTCTATCAAGGACCTTGGGCCCCTTTCGTATTTTTTGGGAGTTGAGGTCACTCATTCGACCCTTGGTTTATTACTTACGCGGACTGTGTACACACGTGAGTCGCTTTCTCGGTTCATATGGAGGATTCTAAAGCGCTTTCCACGCCCGTGCCGGTGACGCCTTTTCGGGTGATCCTATTGTTTCTCCTCCTTATGCCGATCCGACTCGCATCGTCGTGTTTTGGGTGCCTTACGCATTTATGCTTTACGAGAGTTGATATTCGCCTTCTTGTTAATAAGCTTTCCCGCTTTATGCATGCACCGACAAAGTATCATTGGATGCTTGTCAAACGTCTCTTGCGCTACTTGTCCGGCACTCCTACTATGGGTTTACGAGCTTATATCGGGAGTCTCCTTTGGCGTTACATGCTTTTTCAGATTCTGACTGGGCAGGAAACAGGGATGCTGGATATCACGACCCTGCCTCTTCTGCGTATGTGCCAGGTTATACCTCTACCTCTGCGTATGTTGTCTTCTTGGGCAAAAACGCCATTTCATGGAGCTCCAAGAGGCAACACTCGGTCTTTCGTTCTTCCACCGAAGCCGAGTACGGGTGTGTTGCGGATACGGCCGCCGAAGTTGCCTGGGCCGACTTATCTTCTTGCCGATCTTGGTTTTACGCTTACTTCCACGCCCGTAATTTTCTCGTGACAACTTGGGAGCGCTTCGTCTCGGTGCCAACCCGCTTTTCACTCCCGTACGAAGCACGTGGCCATTGATTATCATTTCATTCGTGAGCATGTGGAGCGTGGTCTTGTTCGTGTTGCTCGTGTTCTTTGCTTTGAAGACCAGCTGGCCGATGTTCTCACCAAGCCTTTGCCACGGTTATCCTTCTCTACACTTGTTTCCAAGCTTGGGCTTCGCTCCGCTCCGTCCGCTTAAGGGAGCGTATTAGAATATATTACTTTATTATTTTGTCATTTACATTTATACCCTTGTGGTCTCTCTATATAAACTCAGTGTACACAACATTATTTCTTAATGACAATTATTTTGTTATTCATCAAACCTAATAGAACCCGCTAATTACCCGTCCAAACCCACACCAAGTATTAATGCATAATATTTATTGCAGATTCTCCTTTTTTGAAAAGAAAAAAAAAACTCACTAAAAAAATTTAATGCATGGTATTTAATGCCTGATTCATCGAAATCATTCCTTCACAAATTAAAATGCCAATAAAAAAATACTTATGAATGGTATTTAATGATTTTTTTTTTGAGTGGGAATGGTATTTAATGATTGATTCACACAAATCATTGTTTCAAAAATTAAAATGTGAATGCGTCTCATTTATTCCTTTTAACCCATTTTGAAACAAAAAATAATAATAATAATTGCGCCGAAAAAGATATTACTCTCATTTAATTATTCACAAAAAAACAATAAATCACTTAAAAAAAGTGCATAGCATTTAATGCGTGATCATACACATCATTCTTTATTCTTTCACAAAGAAAATAAACAAATCATTTAAAAAAAATTATAAAATAAATACACTCATTGAGCTATCTATATCTATAGCTATAATTAAATAAATGACCTTTGAGTGTTATAATTAAATGCAAAATAGTGATAGATTGGTGGGTAAATAATAAATGAGGGTAAAAGGAAAAGAATGTAATAAGTCTTGCTTCATCGGTTTTATAAATGGATTCACATTATGAGACAAAAAAAAAAAAGTTAAACGGAACTTACATTTTAGGATGAAGGTATTTACTAAATTAAACCGTCCCGTGCATGATGCACGGGTTTTTAAACTAAGTATATATATATATATATATATATATATATATATATATATATATATATATATATATATTACACTATAAATATTGATGGCTAATTAGTGAAATGAAATGATTAAACTTACTGAGTTTTTATTTTTATAGAAAAGTTCAAAGGAAAGCAAAAGCTTAGAAGATATGGCTAATATTTCTCACTTTGTTATCGTTTTTCTAATCATCATTTCAGGTTAGTCTTTATTCCAATCTCTCAACGGAATTTCATATATACCTCATCCCCGAATATGATGACTATCAATTCACTTCTACACTTAATATATGTCGAGAATATTATTAAGTCTAGTTAATTATTATTATTTGTTTGTTTAAAATTATTATTATTTGTAATTTATTATTTATGTCTTGTTGGCAAAGTCGGTTTGAGTTTATATATTTGTATCTACGCTATTTAGTTAAATTAATGAAATACGATTATTCTAAATGTTGATATGATATCGGAGCGAGTTGGTTTTCTCTCTCATGTTGTGTCAATTCTTTCATAAACTCCAACCCTTCCAAAAAAAAAATATACAACGGCCGTCAATCATCGTCTTCTCCGGCGGCCATGCCCAAATCTGCCACCATCAAAGCTCCCGCCTTCCTCTTTGTTGTCTGCCGGAACCCCCAATAGCCCACCTCTCCTTCGGTTCGGCCTCCTACCTTCTCCGCCGTCCTCCTCAATAAACCACGGCAGCTGCTCCCCATGTATCTTCTTCTGTTGTCAACATTTAGAATAATCGTATTTCATTGATTTAACTAAATAGTGTAGATACAAATATACAGACTCAAACCGACTTGGCCAACAAGATAAAAATAATAAATTACAAATAATAGTAATTAACTAGACTTAATAATATTCTTGACAGGGTGGATAATGTTCACCATAAATATTATTATTATTTGTAATGTTCACCAATATTATTACAGCCTCAAACCGACTTGGCCAATTTTATAGATATATGTTCACCATTATCCACCCTAACTACATTGTGACCCAAGACTAAGAAAATTAATAAAATTTATAATTCTGGTTTTAGTTTCCAGTTGGTAGAAATGCATTTAATAAAATTTTCATCCCCTGTTGGAAAAATTGAGGAAATCTTTGGGAGGTGTATCCGAATGGTGTGGATACACCTATTTTCACTTAAACACACTCGTGATTTACGGAGTGTTTTGCTTTTTAGACTATTTTTAAAAGGAAATTAATGCTCATGCAATTATGTGTTTCGCTTCCTTTTTTATGTGTCAAAATAGAAGAGATATATTGATCTATATATATATATATCGTACCTTGTACTTTAAATTTGGGAAACTTGAGATTGTATGCCCCAAAAGTAATCTATTTGATTACTATGCCCCGTATAGAATGTTTCCAAAAATATGCCTACGGCCTAGTTGCTTCACATATGCGTCGGAGTGTTTTTTTTTTTTTTCCTCTTTCGCGTGGAAGTTATTGAGACAACCAAAAGAATTTGCAAAAAAAAAAATTCTATGGTCTGCAACTCTATGTATATACCTATATATTTTGCAAACCAAAAAAATAAAATAAATTAATGAACAAATATTAAAAATGATAAAATTCATGTATTAATTGACATTATTTTAGTGGATCGAATATAACGAGAAATTATAGATTCAGATCAATGTAGCACCTCTTATTTCATTTTAGGTTGTGTCAGACCTGACATTTTTTTTAAGTCCCCCGTGCAATTGTGTAAAAAGAGCCCGTGTAAATTTATATGGGCCTGGTGAAAAATCCCACGTGCCCGTAGAACCCCCCTCACTAATATTTTTTTTTCCTTACTTTGCTTCAACAAAATCACACGCACCGTGGGATTTTTCACCGAGCCCGTGCAAATTTGCACGGGCTTTTTTTTACACAATTGCACGGGGTACTTAAAAAAAATGTCAGGTTTGACACGACCTAAAATGAAATAAGAGGTGTTACATTGACCTGAATTCATAATTTTACGAATATAACAAAAGAAAACACAATTTGTCATTCCACAGGACAGTTGTGTCACTTTTTATGTTTTTTTTAGGAGGATTTTTTATGTTTTTTGTTTTTACTTTTGTTTTAATGGATTTTTTTGACATTAAAAAAATTTAATGGATTTGTTTGATAGTGGAATTAAAGTCGTTAAATGTGACAACGGTAATTTCGTCATTTCAGATGTCTTTTGTCATGTTTCACAATTTTCAATTTGCTTTTACTTTTTGACAATTTTTTCACCACTATTGTCTTTAATAACCTTTAGCCCATAAAATAAAATAAAATAGGAAAATAGGATCATGTCATTTATTACATTTATATTGAATAAATTTTCATCAGGATATGAATCAAAAAAAAATCCATCAGGATAAAACAAAATTTTCCAAATTTTCGTCTTAACTTTTATGTAAGTCAATAAACAAGTGACTACTCCCTCCGTTCCAATTTATCTGAGGCAGTTGTCAAAAGCACACATATTAAGAAAATGAATTAATGAATTGACTTTAAGAATAAAATGACTAAAAAAACCTTAGGTATAATTAATGTAACATTCTTTTTTATCTCTCATGCTGTAAAAAATAAGGGTAAAACAAGGAAAAATACAATAAATTGTGCATTGGAAATATAACTGCATCAGATAATATAGAACAAATAATTTTGACAACTGTCTCAATTATTTCGGAACCGAAGAAGTATTATTTAGGGAATATTAAGTATTTTCTTATTCTCTCAGTAACTCCCACGCAAAAAAAACAAAACAAAACACTCCGACGCATATGTGAAGCAACTGGGCCGTAGGCATATTTTAGGAAACATTCTATACGAGGCATAGTAATCAAATAGATTACTTTTGGGGCATAGAATCTCAAGTTTCCCTTAAATTTTTAGTAAAATATTAAAATGTTAGAGGACAATCATTTCCGTCTTTTCATATACATGCATTTTTCTATGGACAATATTTCCATCATCATAGGACTTGATAACTAACCCGTGGGATGGAGGCAGTGAGAGTCTGAGGCCTTTTTTTTTTTTATCAGAGGCCCTAAATTTTTTCCCTAAAATAATATAAAATAATACATATTTTTATTTTACAACATCTCAATTCAAAAACCTCCACAACAACATCTCTATCCTTATCCCTATAAGATTTCAAATAATATTAAATAATAATATTCTAGCTCACAACCCTATTTATACACATTAAATATTTATTATTTCACCGTCACCTTTCCACGTTTTTGATTCTTTTTTCAACTTATTTTTTTTTGAATTTGGCCACACTGAAAAAAA
Organism: Gentiana straminea; assembly: GCA_036785695.1. Taxonomy (NCBI): domain Eukaryota; kingdom Viridiplantae; phylum Streptophyta; class Magnoliopsida; order Gentianales; family Gentianaceae; genus Gentiana; species Gentiana straminea. The sequence continues at coordinate 1,265,287 of JAVUPR010000412.1, read as the reverse complement.
ATTCTGAATCCGCCATTAACCTGCGCGCAGTAACAACATAAAGATAGAAAAATGTCTTTTCCACGCAATACAAGCCTTGGACTTATCAAAATGTGTCCAGTATAGACAATTAATTCATACCATCCGCCGCCATCCACCCTGCACGTACCACCCCCACACATCCAACACTACCCGCCACATTCGTCATATCATGCACCACCGTCACCTTTCCACGTTTCTGATTCTTTTTTACGTCTCATCATCCGGAGGAAGTTGGTAACATGGATCAACTTCACTTGATATATATAATGTTAATTTGTTTGTCTCTCACATATATGATTAAGAATGTGCTGCGGAAAATTATTCCAATCCAATATATTAAGGGCGTGTTTGGTAGGGAGAAAAGAGATGAGAAAAAAAAAAAAATCTTTTTCTTCTCTCAATTTAGAAATGTTTGGTTACCAGAGAAAAGGAAAACATATTTTCTCAACTTACTACATTTTCTCAAAATTTGATTTTTTTCTCTATTTTTAATTCTCAGGTGGTGGGTCGTCAAACCACCAAAGATAAATCACCTACACCCTCTATAGCTAGTATAATAGAAGTAGGGGTCGAACACACAGGGAACGGTGGACTTATTTCTTCTAAATTTTGTAAAATAAAATATATTTGGGTTTTTATCTAATTTCCTAAAAAGAAAAGTAAAATAAATGAAGAAAAGTTCCAGTCAATTAATCGTTTCTCCCTCAATTCCTACGATTGATCATCGATTCAAGGATGACTCGCTAAATTATTGATAAATTGGTTATAGTCACCGACAACCGCCAAGTGACCAAGTCTCTCCTAAATTTGATAATCAAGACACGGTCGTTAATTATTCTCTAACCGGAAGACACCCCTAGACACGGTCATAATAATTTGGAATCCCGGAAGCATTAAGATTTGAGAGACCCAATTCAAGGTATTAACCCAACTGGACTAATTTTAACCTAGGTTATCTATTTCCACAATAGGGAATCCTACGGGCTACGAACCAGCGAGTAATGTGTTGTTTACCACTAAAAATCAAATCATTTATAGCAACCGCCTAAGATGGATTTTGGTGATAGATCAAAATAATCGTTTAACTATCGCGCGGCAATAATCAAACAATAATTCTAATCCTCTACTGTAAATCAGAAAATAGATAAATATTAACAATCAAACGAGTATAAAAACGTTTAGACCTCACAACCACATGAAATCAAGAGTTCAACAATCAATCAACTGGAATATAAAAATTAACTACTCATAAAAATAATATAAAACAAGTTAATAGAATTCATATACCGTAGGGGAATAAACAGATTCGCCGGCACCATGCGCAACTTTATTTTCTTGTTCCCGTCCGTCTCCCTCTGTTCCCCCCCTTTTATTCTATTGTTCCTTCTTTTCCAAACCTACCTAATAATAAAAACAATATATTCAATAACATTTAAAGAAAAAACCTCTCCGACGGCTGCCTCGTTTCCTCCATGGAAATAGACGGCGACAATCAACAAGAAGACACCTCAGTACGTTTCGAGCACGATCCAGGACCAGCACGAGATTGGCGAGTTCCGAACACCATCAACGAGACGGTTTGGGGGAAACGAGGTGGGGTAGATGTGGTTCAACAACAGAAATCTGATACGATTTATTATACAGGGGATGACGAAGACGAGTCGGATATAGCAGATTGGCTCTCCACACCGGATCGTTGGAGGGGGCCGGAAAAGGATCCCAACGGAATCGAGATTCCACTGGTGAGATGTGCTGAGCTATGGAGGCCCTGGAGACGAGCTTTAATCGTCAAACTCTTGGGAAGGACTGCCTCGTATAAGGTTCTTTTCCAGCGTCTGTCGACATTGTGGTGCAAACAGGGCGGAATCCAGCTTATTGACCTGGACCTTGGCTACTTTGTTGTCAGATTTACGAGCAAGGAAGATTATGAATGGGCGTTGATGAATGGCCCATGGGTTGTGCAGGGTCACTACTTAGCAGTGTCTAAATGGAGGCCGTTCTTCATTCCCTCGAATGAGAAAATTACATCCACTCTTATTTGGATACGCATACGGCAAATACCCCATGAGATGTTTGATGAGGAAATCTTAGAAGACTTTGCGAAACAGATTGGCAAACCGATTAAAACCGACCTCTACACTCAGGTAGCAACCAGGGCGAGTTTTGCTAGAATGTGTATAGAAGTGGATTTCGAACGCGTCTTGGAGACTCACGTCGTGATGAATGGCCATAAGCTTAAAGTAGAATATGAAGGCTTACAAATGATCTGTTTTGAATGTGGTAAATTTGGGCACAAGAGTGGGAATTGTCCTCAGAAAAAGGCTGCTGAGATGCAGCACGAACAGGGAACAACTTCACTAGTTGAAGCTGGACCGACTCCGGAAAGACCCTTTGGTCCGTGGATGATTGCCCAAACTAGAAGGAGAAGTCCAAATTGGGGAAAGAACGGCAATGGCAGTAGAGGAACTCAGCTGCAGCGAACATAAAATGAAAATCTTGGAACAGGTCCTCAATTTATGGAGGAGGTTCGGCCTACTGGGTCAAGGTTTGATGTCTTAGCAACAGAAATAGACGAGCAAGAGCATACTATGGACAAAGGAGAGGCCAATGCTACTGAATTAGAAGCAATGAAACAAAGGATGGAAAATGTCCCGTTATATGGCTCATCCCCTCAGATTTCGGCTGCGTCCAAATCAGATTTGCTATCAGCAAAGTCTCGTTCAAAGGAGACGTCGAAGCAAACTTCCTCAGCCCAAAACAAAAATTTACGACAAACCACGGGCCCTGCAAATACACCTGGAGACAAAAGGAAGGAGGCCCCTGCTTCAATCAATGATGTATCCTTGCAAGGAAAACGTCATTCAATTTCTATCCTTAAACGAGGCATCTCTTCCACAGCTTTACAGGATGTTTCAAATAGAGCTCCCTCACTCCAACAGCCTTTCCCTTCGGTACCTATGGATACCACTAAAGAAAGTGCAGGCCGAACTTCCTCCCAAAATGGAAACTCAGAATATGTTAAGATGAACCCCCGAGACATTCAGAATGCTGATCGGTCCATGGAAATTGACCCAGGAGATGCATTTCAACTAATGCGAGTAGGCGGACAGACATCCGTGATGGGCATAAACACTGAGTCTACTGTACCTCAATGAAGTTATTTGTTTGGAATTGTCGGGGGGCATCCTCCCCAACCTTTTATCGACACCTTAAAGAGTATGTGAGTAAGTATGATCCTGACTTACTCTGTCTTTTCGAAACTAGAACATCCAGTCGTAAGGCGATAAGGATTTTGAAATATAGCAGATTCACAAAGTTTTTGGCAGTAGAGGCACGGGGATTCCAAGGGGGGATATGGTGTTTCTGGAAAGAAGCTAGTCTAACGCTTAATTTATTGCCATGTACGAACCACTGCTTGAATGTTGCTGTGATGCATGGCAATGATGTTTCCTGGGTTTTATCACTGGTTTACGCCCCACCCACTCCATCTGTTCGTAATGAGTTTTGGAAATATCTTGAGAATATCCACTCCGTAAATCAGAAGCCTTGGTGCCTTATCGGAGATTTTAATCAGGTAATTAATCAAGAGGACAAACATGGTGGCAGAGTTGTCGGGGGAATCAATGTTGAAAGCCTTCGTAACTTTACACAACACTGTCAGTTGATCGAGATTGCATTTCAGGGGCCACAATTCACTTGGGAGGGTCCTATGTTCAAAGGCATGAGGATTTTGGAACGCTTAGATCAAGGTTGGTGTTCGAGTGAATGGTTGGACCTCTTTCCCAATGCCTCTATAAAGCACTTACCGAGAACGCACTCGGATCATTGTCCACTTCTCCTCTCGCTGATACCGAATACATGCCAGAATAAAAAAACTAGCCGGCCGTACTTCCAGCATGCTTGGTTGCAGCATACCAATTTTTCTGACTTTGTGGCTTTGACTTGCAGATAATAGATGGTGATATCTTGAAGACGATTAATTGTTTCATGGAAGCTTCCATGATATGGAATAAAGAGGTATTTGGTAACATCTTTTACAGGAAGCAAAATATTTTAAATCGCATAGATGGCGTCCAAAGAGCTAATAGCAAGCGACCATCAAATTTTTTAATGAATGTTGAGAAAGAGTTACTTGAGGAATATAACCAACTGCTGGATCAGGAAGAGTTGTTTTGGCATCAAAAATCTCAACTGCAATGGTTCGTGGAAGGGGAAAGAAACACTAGGTATTACCATAAAGTTGCACAAATCAGAAAGCAACGCTCACGAATCCGCATGCTCAAGAGAAATGATGGAACTTGGACAGATGATGAAAGTGAAATAAAGCGTATTATTCAACAACACTTTATGAATATCCATGCTAGTACATCGGGTACTATTGATAGGGGGCAACCTTTAATGCTGCCCACTCTTGATGAATCGGAATTGCGTTTATTGAATCGGGAAGTGTGTGAAAGCGAGATTGCAACGGCTGTTTTTGATATGGGATCGTACAAAGCTGCAGGTCCGGATGGTTTACCACCACTCTTCTATAAACGTTGTTGGGATATTGTGGGGGAATCAGTTGTCCAGTTTGTTTCCATGGCCTTCCAGAGTGGGACTTTTCCTGCTCGCATGAACAAAATTGTTATCTCACTTATTCCCAAAAATGATCACCCGTAGGTTAGTTCTCATTTCCGGCCGATTGCCTTAGTAAATGTCATAATTAAAATAATTACCAAGGTTTTAGGTAATCGCTTGAGTCTTGTCATTGAAAAACTTGTTGACAAGACTCAAGCAGCCTTTATTCCGGGTAGAGGAACAACGGAAAATATCATTCTAGCACAGGAAATCATGCATTACATGCGGAACAAGAAGGGGAAGCAGGGGGTGATGATGGTTAAGGTAGACCTAGAAAAAGCTTATGATCTTGTTGACTGGGGTTTCCTCCATCAGCTCCTTATATCATCCGGGTTCAATCAGAAGCTCTGTGAGCTTATTATGCACTGCATGACATCGGCTTCGGTGTCCCTATTGTGGAATGGGGAACGGCTGCCATCCTTCAAACCGAAACGTGGGCTAAGACAGGGTGATCCGATTGCTCCGTACCTATTTGTTTTAGTGATGCAAATCTTGAGTCAAAAAATTGAAGCTGCGATAGCAGGGGGTCTTTGGAAGCCGATTAAACTCTCAAAAAATGGTCCACCGATCTCCCACTTATTTTTTGCGGATGATATGCTTCTGTTTGGAGAAGCGAGTGAGGTCCAAGCGTTGGTAATGGATGCGGTTTTGGGAGACTTCTGTAACGTTTCGGGTATGAAGATCAGTGTGACAAAATCACAATTCCAGACGTCGCCAAATGTCAGTCCTATTCAGCGAGAACTTATTCACCAAGCACTTGAGATGCAACACACCTCCGACTTGGGGACTTACCTTGGGATGCCTCTTTTACAAGGCAGACTAAAAGTTTCGACATTCTCATTTCTAGTGGATAAAATGAAACGGAAACTCGCTTCGTGGAAATCTCATACATTATCTCGTGCAGGTAGAGCCATTCTGATGCAAACATCTCTAGCCTCACAACCTTTCTACGCCATGCGTACAATCAAATTACCGGCAACCATTATATCTCAGCTTGAGAAGATTTGCAGAGATTTTTATTGGGGAGATACGGAGGAAAAAAGGACAATGCATTACATTGCGTGGAGTAAACTATGTGCGCCAAAGGAAGCGGTGGACTTGGCTTTAAAAATCTAACCGGGATGAATCGCGCTTTTTTGGCGAAGCTAGCCTGGCGATATGACGGATAAGCAAGCGTTGTGGGTTGATGCCCTCAAAGCTAAATACGGTGATATTCATCAGCCTTTAAAGCAAGGGAGCTCAATTATATGGGGAAGTATTAAAAGTGGGGCAAGGATAATAGATGAGGGAGCTGATACTATCGATGGTGTTCTCACGTGGAGGGATAGTGTGAAGGGGCAATATACAGTACATTCGGGCTACCATCTTGGATTGCAACCGATGGCACAACATAGTGCAAATCCTATCTGGAAGGAAATTTGGGACTTAAAGGGTCCAACTCGAGGTAATCACTTTATTTGGTTATTGTGCCATGATGCATTACCGGTCACCACTCGACTATACCGATGCCAAGTGGTGGATTCGGATATTTGCGGGCTTTGTGGTAATGCTGAGGAGACATCCCTTCATGCACTTCGCGACTGTAGCCGGCCTAAAGCAATTTGGGAATTTTTTTTTGGACCCTACTTGTACTAGAGATTTCTTTGCCGCGGAATCAACTAAGGATCGGGTTACTTTTTCGTTACATTCGCACGTACTTCGCATGAGTCACGGAGATGTAAGTATGTTTGGAGGGAGATTGTCTATGGCATTTGGGATTGGCGCAACAAACGGATCTTTGGGGAGGAGTGTAATCGCCCTCCGCCTCATATCTTCATCGCTCAGATGGTGGAACGGGCTCGAAATATTAGACTAGCTTGGGGCCTAGAGGAACAGTGACTTGTATTGATTTTGTTTTTCGAACCTTTTGTAAATGCCTAGCATTTTAGCTATTGAATAAAACAGATCATTTCATTAAAAAAAAAAAAAAAAACAATATATTCTACCTCCCTCTAATTCACGCCAGGAGAGGCTGAATTTCAATTGGGCCAAGCCCACTTATTCCTTATAAATAAAATAAAACTTAAATATTAAAATGGGTCCTTGTAATAATAAAAACCCAATGTAACAAAAGAGCGATAATCCACGGTTGGCCTCGACAGACTTTATCTTCTCTTCAATAGTCAGGATCCCGACATAGGTGAAAACTGAAATTCTCGAATCTTGAAATCCTTCTTTTTTCCGAATCTTCCACAAAACTTCCGAAAATTGCTTTATAAGCTCCATCATCACTATCAAGTTCTTAAAACCTGAAAATCAACCAAAACATACCCGAAACAGAGCATCACCCAACACAATAGATATAAAATAATCACATAAAACACCACAAAATACGGACTCATCATCAGGCTTTCCTAGAGAAAAGTAAATGGAGAATAGAAAAGTCATCTTCCCTACATGATTGAATATCTATTATCATCATCTTTTCTCTGCATACCCAAACAGATGTTGATAATCTATTCTTTTCTTTTCTCATGTCTATTCTCAACACTTTTCTTTTCTCGTTTTTTCTCAATACCAAACATGCCCTAAGTGACTGAATATGCCACCATTAGTGGCGGATGCACATCTTCCAATATGGGGTCTTCGGACCAGGGGTGGACCCAGCATGTTAAGGATGGGTCTATGTTGTTAAAGTATCTCACATTGGGAACCTGTGATTGTGTAGCCACCATATTAAGAGATAAACTTCTCTTACCTCATAACCTAGGTTTTGGGGATGAGACTCCTCCTCTTATATGGGTTTGGGCCTAGTTCATACTACAGAAAGTGGATCAATTCCACTTTCAACATGGTATCAGAGCCACCCATTTATTGTGCAAGTGTTGGGCCTCTTTGTTGGCCTTGAGAGCGCCCAAGCCCAGGCCCACACTTGAGGGGGCGTGTTAAAGTATGCCACATTGAGAACCTGTGATTGTGTACCCACCATATTAAGAGATGGACTTCCCTCACCTCATAACCTAGGTTTTGGGGATGAGACCCCTCCTCTTATATGTGTTTGAGCCTAGATTTTCAACACATGTACCCACTCAAATTTACGGGCGAATTGACTAATATACCCCTCTAATAATTTTAAAATTGTGTATGTATATTATTTCAGATAATTTCTAATGTAATAATCTATTTAGTTCAATTAGTTAGAAGTTTTATCAATTATCCAAAGGTCATGGGCTTTTTCTTTAAGCTTTTTTTTTTCTAATTTGGCCCAACTAGAAAAAATTTCAGGTCCGTCACCCTGTTAAAAATATGAAAACTCCATAATTTACTTATGAGTAATGATAGAGACACAACAGTTGTGCCACAACGAGCGACACAACGGTGATCTCCACCGTTGATCATAATGAGTTAAATTAATAATGATATAAATCTAACATGATCAACGGTTGAGATCACCGTTGTGTCGCTCATTATGATACAACCGTTATGCCTCTATCATTACTCGAAAATATTTAATTTGAGAAAAATTTACGGACCACACTGAACAAAATTTATGGATCCGTCACCATGCTTATACCTTGTTCCAAACCTTATTATTTTCATGTTGTTATCGTTAAGCGCTATATCCCTAACAACCAATTGTACGTTGATGAATGGCCAAAGAATCAACATTGGGTCCAAAAATATAATCCACGTCTTTTAGTCATCTTTCACCTGACATCGCCACATGTACGTTGTTGATTGGATGATGACTTGGCTTCATTTAGACCAATTCCTTTGAGTGTTAGACTTGGTTAATTGATTACAACAATATTATAGAGAGCCATATGTATATATAATATATTATTATGTATATATAGTGACAAAGAAGGATTAAAAATATTGGGGGAAAAATAGAGTATGGTGTTCTTTGTAGAAAAAAGTATCAAAATGTTGGACTATAAATTGATGGCTAATTAGAAAACTGAATGAATATATTGTGCATTGTTCTCTTACAAACAAATTCAAAGGAAAGCAAAAGTTTAGAAGATGACTAAGATTTCTCATTTCGTTATCTCTTTTCTATTCATCCTTTCGGGTTAGTCTTTTTTTAACGACCCGAATATAAGATGTTTGAGTTTGAGTTTGAGTTTGTGTTTCTTTAATACAGATCGATGTAAATTTGAGCTCATTTGTTTGATAAACTAAATAAATTTTATGTTTGCACTATGTTTAAAACTCAAACGAGCTCATCTCCATCTTTATTACAACCTCTGTCGATGTTCTACAACTCCCACTTTCAGTTTTGAAACAAGAAATGAGTTGATGAAGAGAACATTAAGAAGATGAATAAAGACGTATAGGGGAAAAAGTAAGATAATGTTAGAGATTTAGAGTTTGCAGTTTGAGTTTAATTCGATATATAACCCTCACTCACACATATTGTGAGTTAGTTCATGTTTGTTCATTTTATTGACAAACTTAATAATTAGATTGATCTTATACGAATCGAACCCGAATTTGTTTACGAAAGGTTGTGTTCGTGTAAAACACTAACTTTGGAAAACTAGCTAGTAACATCAATTTTATACTATGTTACTTTTCAAGTTAACATCATAGATAACGAAGAAATATTTTCAAATTTAGTTTCTGTTTTATAGGATATTTTATAATACGTGATCACTCATATCATTTTATGTATGTTTTGGGTATACCAAATGATGTGCCTATCATTTTCGATGAGGGAATAATTCATCATTTCTTATAGACTTTGAAATGTTAGGAGCATAAAGTAACAAATTAATACTAATACCCATCTATTTGATTTTGCAGTTGGGCAAGAAACCTATGGCAAAAACCTTAAAAACCATGCATCCACACTGAAAGATTTTAATCCGGCTTACAAGATTGAACCCGTGCGCGTGCCCGTGCTTGTGCCTGAGTATTGCAGCGGATTTTCTTGTTATGGAGAAATGTTTCCTTGCCCAGATGATTGCTCGTGTCCAGGAACATATGAGGAAATGACAACCTGTGGCCCATTGGGTACACCGAATACGGAAGAGGAAGCTTAAATTCCTATTAAATAATTTATTACGGCAATCTTCCGGATAATAATAATTATGCCTTTAATTAGTGGTTTACTTCAATTTTGTCTGTTATCCTCATAACAAATTGTGTTTCTTTTCTACCATTAATTTACAACAGTGTCCTTTTTTTTTTTTTTTTTTTTTTTAATTGCTTAAAGTCTCGGCTATTTGGAACCAATTGGTCCGACTAATGCGGGGTTCGGTCCGGGTCGTGCTACTACAGTGTACTTTGATTTTTGTATTAAGATGAACATTACATTTCTGCATGCAGCTGTTTCATATGGACACATTTTGATGGTTTTATATCAATTTATAATTAAGGACACTTATTGCTTATACAACGAATCAAACTGTGTTATTATACATATAGATTTATGTATTAAGATGTTATACATGAACATTACATTACTGCATCCAGCTGTTTCATAAGGACACATTTTGATGGCTTTATATCAATTTATAATTAAAGACACTTTATTGCATATAGAACGATTCAAACTGTGTTATTATACATATAGACAAAAACATAATTTATCATTTTGTATATATGACATGGTCTAATGGGTAGTTACAATGTATCCTTGTCATCATGCATATATTGTATACATAGATTTGAAAGTGTTGATGATATTATAGATAAAGAATAATTGATTTAAATATTTGTATTTTAGTATTAATTAATATTTTTGCATTTATCTTCTATTTGTGTTGGCCATGTATTGGATGTCTATATAAACTCCGATATACTCAAACTATTACTCAATGAAAAATATTTGATTACTTTCTGATAGAAGACAATATTTGAAAATAGAATACAAAAATTGAATGGATAAAATAAATGTCAAAGATATATGGTTGTTATATTTAAGATTAGATAGGAATTGAGTTCAAATAAAATTAGGTATTTGTTTTGAATTAAGTTAGGATTAGATTATAATCTATTATTTATTTTCTTTGAATTGTGTTTCTCAGTGACTTCTCTCCTACAAGAGAAGTAGTGTAAACTATTTTAATTAATTCACTAAAACCACAAGTTCATAGTTTTACGTTTCCGCTATGTTTATGATTTTCTTCACTTTCAATTACGATAGGGTATTAGAGCTTGGTTCTTTCTCTCTTTATGTATTATGCTAATTTCGTCCCTTCCCTCCCAAAACCCTAATCTTACCCTTTGTCTTCAAGTTTCACACTGGCAGCCATGTCCGCTGTAACCGAAGCAACGTCGGGCAGCTCCTTCTCTTCATCCTTCCATTCTTTCAGACCATCCTCTTCCATCCACATCACTAAACTCACAAGAAATAAATTTCATCTGTGGAGCGCACAAATTGTACCCTAATTACGGGGCCAAGGGGTCTACGGTTATCTACATGGAACGATCCCGCAACAAGCCAAAACTATCACTGATTCCGCCGGAGCTATGTCCATAAATCCGGCATATACGGAATGGATTAAGCAGGATAACCTCATCTTGAGTACCGTCACCTCGTCATTTCCGGATGATGTTCTAACCCAAGTCTACACAGCCACGTCGTCATCGGAAATATGGACCGCATTACAGACTTCCTTTGCCTCTGCAACTCGATCGAAACTCATCCAAATCCGCACCGAACTCGCCTCCATGCGGAAACATGACCTCTCAACCGCAGACTACTACTTTATACTGAAAAAGATTTTCGATGATCTTTCCCTTGCCGGCCATCCACTCGCCGACGATGACTTTATCGCTTATTAACTGACCAGTTTGGGACCCGACTACGATGCTCTTGTCACCATGATTGGTGCTCGTTCCTCCATTATTATTGACGAGGTGTACTCGCAATTATTGACCGCTGAATCCCATTTTCTGCATCATCTTCCGGTGGCACCCTCTTCCTCGCCATCTCCGACATTAAATCCAACGTCCTCTGCTGCCGCTCACGTTGCCTCCTCTCCCGTATCCGGTAATCCTTCCCGAGGCCGCGGTTACAATAATTCTCGAGGCCAGGGGCGTGGCCGTGGTCGTGGCTCCCCCCGTCATCCTTATAATGGCCAACATGATGCTCCCTGCCAAATATGCTCTCGCACCGGTCATACTGCATTCCAAGTATGCTTTGTTACGTATTAACACTTGGGATCTTGCGCCTTTTCAGTCTCACATGAATATTGTAGGTAATAAATAGGCATATCGCAAAGCACCATGCTGATGGTAGTTTTGAGCATCATAAAGCTCGTGTGGTTGCTAAAGGGTATCATCAAGCAGAAGGTGTTGACTTCACGGATACTATTAGTCGGGTGGTTAAACCGGTTACGATTCATCTTTTATTGATGTGATCCCTTCGAAGGTTCCCGACCCGTTGGCCCCGATGCCGCCTATTGATCGTTTGGTTATTCGAGACGGGCCTATGACACGGCTCCAGAAGAAACGGATGCGCGATGCTTTAAATACACTGATCATTGATATTTGTTTAGAGCAAGCATAGGAGCAGCCGGACGACGAGCAATCTATTTGTTGCGTTATTTATACTACGGAGCTTGGAGATCACGAGGATGGAGTGGTTTGACGTCCACGACATCGTGTATTATCTATTATATTATTACGATATTTTTTAGGGTTATTTTCCTTATTTTTAGGCGCCATATATTTGTATTACCCCAAACTACCCTTATGATTTTATTCTTGTAGCCTATTTAAAGGCAAACCTTTTATTTCATGAAGGCATAATCATATTATTTTTGAGACACAAAATTCATCTTCTTCCTTGATCTGTGATTGATCAAGGACATCACTTGCGAGTGAGTGATCTCTTTGTCGTAGAGATTGTACCCCTTTCGAGAGCTTATCAGCGTTCTTGAGCAAAGCGTTGAGTTGTTCTTGGCCCTCTTCCTAGACTGCTGCTCAGTTAGGTTAGGGTTTCCCGCTCTTATTGATCCTTTCGTCGATCTCCTGGGATCGTATCGCATCAGTTGGTAGCAGATCTCAGCGACAAAGGTATCAAATATCCCTAGTTTGTTTCTTGTTTAATTCGAAAATCAAAAAAAAAAAAAAAATTTCCATCGTTGCTTGCACCATCGTGTTCTTCATCCCTTTCAAAAAAAAAATTTGCATCTTTGATCATCTCTTTTGGTGTTTTCGTTGTTATTGTGATCATCATACCCTTTGTCCATCATCCTCTTGTTAGTTCTTCATCTCCATAGCCCAATTTTTTCTCCCCCCCCTCCCCCCATCGAGTTTTTGCATTAGCCGTACCCCCCCCCCATCGTTGCATTGCTTCCAACGATTGACTAGCCCTAATCCTTTCCAATCTTTTGTTTACCATATTGCTCTTATTTGTGTTTGGAGAAAAATAAAAGGTAGTTGAATAGCCTATTTTACCCTTATCATTATTATTTTGCAATTTTCGTCTCCCCCGCCGTATTTTTTTCTTTAATTTGGGGTGAAATTTAGTGAACAAAAAGGAGTCAAAAAAAAAAATACAAAATTCATCTTCTTCCTTGAACAAAAAGCGAGTCAAAAAAAAGCAAAGCCTATATCTCACTCCCCGCATCGGTGTGACACTTGCTTGTTTAATTTTCGACCAAACAAAATATATACCATCGTGTTCTTCATCCCTTTCAAAAAAAAAATTTGCATCTTTGATCATATATATATATATATATATATATATATATATATATATATATATATATATATATATATATATATATATATATATATTTTTTCCCGACTCGTTTCTCTTGCATAGCCAAACTATTCTTGTACTGGTTTCCAAACACCCTGTTCCATCCTTATCCTAGTGGTCACATCTAGGTAGTAGGTCTTAGGTTCACTTTTCGGTTGCTAGTATTCTGATTTGCTCAACAAAGGGTGCTCCTACTACTCAGAGAACGAGGGTGAGTGACAAACACGAGTGATTGTGAGACAAGATGGTGAGGCATGGGGATGACGAGCCTGTGACGGATGGTCGTTTTAAGATAATGTCCGACAACTTGACACGAGAGATAACCGACCGTGTAGACCAGAGAATCGATAGGATTGAACATACTGTGAATGGCTTGGCCGCACTACCGCAAGCCATGGCTGAATTGACAGCCAGGGTGAATGAAATGATGAGAGGTGATGGTGGTAACGGTGGCAACATGAATGGTGGTAACGGAGGTAATGTGGGTGACAACGACAACGATGTTGTTCCTGAGGATGATCTAGTGGATAATAATATGAGGCAAGTTAAGATGAAGCTACCGTCTTTTTCGGGTTCAGTGGATGCGGATGCCTACCTCGAGTGGGAATCAAAGTTGGAATAGATTTTTAAATGTAATAACTACTCTGATGAGAAGAAGTTCAAGTTAGCTCAACTGGAATTCACCGGGTATGCTATGATATGGTTGAGGTGATAAGAGAATTTTTGCAACTCGGTTATGCAAGTAAAAACTCGAAACCGTGGCAAAATCTACTTTCTAACCGGCAGTGGACCGGGTCGATCGTAGGTAGTGCTTAGGAGTCCGAGGTCGAACCCACGAGGATTGGTTTTGAATAGCACTATTGACTTAGCGCTCAGTTCAGGTCAACCAAGTTGGTGAAAAGTTTATACTAATACGTAAATTAAAGATTATACTAATCGGTTTCTTTTACGTTTAACGGAGGTATGGCCGAACTATGATCCAGGGGAGCTAATTTACTCTCAAAACGACTATCTCGGGGAGTTTCCTATCTTAACTATCCAACGAGTAAAGCCTAAGGTTGAAAACCCCGTATCAGAAAAGAACTCAACGCCTAGGGTGTCAACCTAGAACACAGGTAGGTGTCAAACTACCTTTTAAGCCTTAACTTCTACGGTCCCGAAACCCCGATTCCCACACCTAGCCGCAACATACATTTATAAGCTATGGTGTGTGAGATAACGAACTAGGTTGTCAAGATAATTCATTTTTTTTGTTTAAGCAAGTTTCGTGATGCAAATTACCCGTTAAAACGTTTAACTACGCGTTAAACTACCCCCCGAGTTCATCCCCCTGAGAGCGTTTTACCGGCCTTCACATAATTCGGCCATACAAGGAACTTAGCTACTCATAACATGATTAAAGCGAGGGACAATAAGAGAAATCATTACAAGAACGATAAAGAAATAAGAATTCATACCGAACTTATTGAAAAAATAATGATCCAAACAAAACCGTGGCCAAAGAATCAATTTCTGACAATCAAACTGTAAAACTCTAATGTTGTGATGTATATAGTGTTGTAGGAAATCGAAAGAAGATCGAAACGGTATATGGCACTTAATCGTACGCTTCCGTATGAGGGAGATCGCCCCAAAACGGCCTAAGGTGTTCCAAATCGTCAAAAACTCCCGTATGAAATCGTTTGAGCTGCTATTTATACTTTAGGGCGAATTTAGGCTATCCGTACGGATTGGGAATGTGTCCGTACGGACATTTCAGGTTCTTGTCCGTACGGATGGGCCATGGTCCGTACGGATATTTCTCTACACTCATTTTCCAACTTCTGCCTTCAGCTCGCTCCGTTTCCGACAGCTCTACAGTAAAACCTTCATAACTTCTTCTTCCAAGCTCCGATTGAGGTGATTCAAATTGCATTGGAAAGCTCTTGAAATTATCTACAACTTTCATGAAGAAGTCAGATCCTGAAAATGCCTCCATCCTGGTTGAATCTGCATCTGAAGGGGATTGAGGGGTTGAGTCCCGAACTCCAGTTTCTCTTTTCTTCACTTTTCTCCTCCCCTTGATCATTCTCATCACCAAATATCACCTTCCGGGTCCCCGGATCACCTAAACCCTGAAATATTGTGCAAAGAACATACCAGACGATATCCCGGGGGTAAACGTGTCCGGAATAGGGCCAAATATCGATAAAAAGAGGGGCTTTCCGACTATTTGTCGTTTTCACTCCCCGTGCATTATTCTCACGATAAAGCTCTACAAAAAGGCCTAAAACACCCAAAAATATGCTAGAAATATGATAAACGTGGGTTAAACCTTACATAAATGTACAGCAAAGTTGGTTCCCATCACCACCCCACACTTAGCCTTTACTCACCCTCGAGTAAATCAGGCGATCAAACAGAAACAAATAATCAACTTTACGGTACATGCATGCATTTCAAAATATCAAAGTAAAAGAGAGTTAGACAAGTGAATGTAGCACCTTGACTCCACAATGTCACGAAACAGAGTGAGTGTGTGATTGAATGACGACGACTTATACTCAATACGGTTACCGGATTGGAATACCGCACGAACGACTGCACACAATCCTACCCTTCCTAGAGTAACCACTAATCGAGGTTCACCAAGGCCAGAGATCCGGTCAGGTAGGTCTTTAAAGGTTATAACGTTTAAGCTCGGACAGGGGTTATCGAAGGATAATTTGGGACTGGAGAACATAAAGTACGAGTGAACCTAATCAGCTTGTGTACTCCCACAATCTCGAACATATAAACACCACCAAACTCCTTCAAATTTCATTTAAACTTATAGTCCAACCTCAACATCATACTAGGCTAGTAAGCACATCCCTTTTTCCGGCTTTCTTCGGTTCAAACTCTTATTCAATTTCTTATTCAATTTTTTTTTTCATTCTTCACTTTCCTTGAACCGAAGGCCTTATAAAGATTTCCCGAGCTCCCCCCCTTCTGAATGTTAGCTCACAATCTCCCTCCTCGTAAGTATTCACAACTTCTCTCTCCCACCCCACACTTGCCTTGGCAAGTGTGTCTAAAGGAACGACTAAGTCCACTCGTAGGGTAGTCAAAAGAAACGTGACCAAAATATCGGCTCAGGGCTAGGAATTATGGGCTAAGTAACCAAAAAGGCTCATATTTCGGGCGGTGGTCAGACCGCTCTTATCAAGGCTGAGAGGAGTTTAGAGGGATAATGTTAGGATGTTGGCTTTTAGCTCTGGTCGTTTCAAAGAAATGCCTTTCCCGTCATTCCGAACCTACCACAGGTGAAACCTTTCTATTTCGCCTCAAAACTAGGGGTACATGTGTGTAAAGCAATCGTACTAAGTACAAACGTCGTCAAACGTATATTAAATGTGTTCCGTATCGTGAAAAGGTGGACTCACTGTAAGACATTCACAAGGATAACAACCGTTTACCAACTCAATTGTGAAAAACATGCATATATCGCGGTGTTAAAACCTTGGAAAAATTTGAAAACGCCTAGAAATCGGCTCGAAGACGAGTAACAACTAAGTTTAAATCACATAACGGCATATCTCGAGTATAAATCAAATGAAAACAAGCTAAGCTAAGTCGTCCCACCCCCACTTTAGTGGAACACCGTCCTCGGTATGTAAACGAAAAAGAAGGAAAGACTTAGCTTAGTAGCCCGGAAAAGCGCCGCAATCGAATCCCGTGATAGTCCCCAAAAGGCTCATCCCGATTCCCTGAAAGCATGATAACAGAAACCCAACAAAGCATGCACGGGACATAGTCCACGTGCCCAAAACATGCACAGGAATTGGGTACTATAAAATAGAGACTCGACCACGTCAGAAAATTCGATCCACAAATGTAGCATCAAACATACACCCTCAAAAGGAGAACATTGCAGACTCAAACGCACAAAAAAAAACATCATTATTCAAAATGATTTCCTTATTCCAGTGGGTTGCCTCCCACCTAGCGCCTTTGTTTTACGTCGTTGGCTCGACCGATGACACTCACAAATCATAACAAACAAACTCAAAACGACTCTAACCTTAATTTTTCTAACACGCAAGCATAAAAATCATTAACCAAAATCTGAACTCAGGAAGACCAACAACTTACGATAACGAGGGTGAGTGACAAACACGAGTGATTGTGAGACAAGATGGTGAGGCATGGGGATGACGAGCCTGCGACGGATGGTCGTTTTAAGATAATGTGTCCGACAACTTGACACGAGAGATAACCGACCGTGTAGACCAGAGAATCGATAGGATTGAACATACTGTGAATGGCTTGGCCGCACTACCGCAAGCCATGGCTGAATTGACAGCCAGGGTGAATGAAATGATGAGAGGTGATGGTGGTAACGGTGGCAATAGGAATGGTGGTAACGGTGTCATTAGGAATGGTGGTAACGGAGGTAATGTGGGTGACAACGACAACGATGTTGTTCCTGAGGATGACCTAGTGGATAATAATATGAGGCAAGTTAAGATGAAGCTGCCGTCTTTTTCGGGTTCAGTGGATGCGGATGCCTACCTCGAGTGGGAATCAAAGTTGGAATAGATTTTTAAATGTAATAACTATTATGATGAGACGAAGTTCAAGTTAGCTCAACTGGAATTCACCGGGTATGCTATGATATGGTTGAGGCAATTGAATTTTTCTCGGCATTGTAGCCGTGAAAATGAAATTAGTACGTGGAGGGAGCTGAAGAGGGAAATGAAAAAACGCTTTGTGCCTTCTTCTTATTATACTGAGCAATATCGAAAACTGCAAACCATTAAGCAAGGGGAGCGTTCGGTTGCGGTGTATTATCAGGAGATGGTCACACTGATAGCTAAGGCTAGCATTCGGGAGAATGAGGAGATGACTATGACATGTTTCTTGACCGGGTTACGGACGGATATTGCGAATCGGGTCGAAGCACAAACGTGTCCTTCATTACAGGAGATGTTACATGCTGCCGAGACGCATGAGAGGCAGTTGAGGCGACAGATGAGTGATTTTGCGAGATCTCCGGATGGTGGTTTTTCGGTTCATGTCCAAATCCGTTTAGAGGGGCTCATCTAGCCTACCCAAGGCTACGCCGAGGCAGCCCCTTATTCCATATAGAGAGGCTCCTAGGTCAAAGGAGAATGATAAAGGAAAAGGTGTAGCATGTACTTCGAAGCCATCTTACGAGATACGATGCCATAAGTGCCACGGGATAGGTCATATGGCTGCCCAATGTCCATCAAAGCATCGCATTATACTTATTGAAGAGGCTAATGGAGAGCGTAGATATGCTTCGGCTTCTGAGGAGGAGGAAGATTTTGTGGAAAGTGATGGTGAGTATGAGCTTGATGCCGTTGACGGAGATGTGTATCAGTCTACACTTGTTATAAAGAGGGCGCTTAGTAGTGTGGTGAAGACTGAGGATAATTTGCAACGTGAGAACATTTTTCATACGAGGTGTTTGGTGACGGGAAAGGTGTGTGTGATGATTATTGATCCGGGAAGTTGCACAAACGTTGTTAGTGCGGGTTTTGTTTCGAGTTTGGCTCTTCCTACGATTTCCCACCCTCAACCATACAAGCTTCAATGGTTGAATGATGTCGGTGAGATACGTGTCACCAAACAGGCAAAGATTACTTTCAATATTGGGAAGTTTGAAGATGAGGTTTTGTGTGATGTGGTTCCAATGCATGTGGGACATCTGTTGTTGGGACGACCATGGCAATTTGATAGGAAAGTGATCTATGACGGGTATTTAAACACATACACGTTGCGTCATAAGGGGAATAAGTTTACACTTCGAGCATTACCTCCGAATGAGGTACATAAAGATCAACTCAAATTGGCTGCGGGACGTGAGGAAAAAAAAAAAAAAGAGGGAGCTCAGTCAAAAAAAGAAAAATAAAAAGTACCGACAGGAGAGAAAGAAAAAGAGGGTGTGAAAAAACGAGTGGAGGGTAAAATAAAAGTTGAAAATAAAAAGGTGAGTGAGGGCGCTATAGTACCATATGAGGGAGTTTCTAAAGTTGAAAAGTCAAAAGTGAGTGATGGTGCCATTAGTCTCGAGGGAGGAAAGAAAGAGATAAACAAAAAAGGTGAGCGAGTGTTAGGAACTTTCTACATTAGGGCTGGTGAGGTTATTCGTGCTAAAAATACAAATATACTTCCTAAAAAATACAAATATAATAATATGTACTCTAACAAAACAAATATAATAATAGAAATAACAAAATAGAATTTAAAATCCAACAAATTTCGCCAGCTTTTGAAAATAAACAAGTCTAACAAATCATTTATAAAATAAAAAATCACCAGCAAAGAAATAAAATCAATTTGACCTGAACGTACTCGTTACATTCAAAAATAAAAATAAAAACATAAAAACCAATAATTGCAATTAAACTAGTGTACAACACGTTTAATATATTTTTTTAGGTGTATTAGAGTGTATGCATTTTTCACGTGTGTAATATATATATTCGTATATTGTGAATGAATAAAACAGAACTTCATCTCTCATTTCACTGCTACTATTTTCATAAGGTGTGTGTCTTTCTTTCGTTTCAAAATGATTCACATCCTTGAAATCAAGGAACAATGTCCTGAAACCAGCGAGAGGGCGACTATTAACTAATGAGAAAAAAAGAAAAAGAAAAAGAAATGAGGGCGACTCCATGGAGTTTGAGGTGAGTATGAGGGAGATAGTTGATACTCGCGGAGATAGGATGGAGCATCTGTTTGATCGCCAACTTTGTTTCTTCATGTTTTCCAATTAGTTATCATTCAAGGATTGTTTATTTTATATCAATCCATAACGTGCAATTATATATATATACATCCAACTTTATAAAAAAAAATATTATCCATATTATTAGTTAATCGCCATAATCGTTAGAGTCTTGGCACATTCCCAATTCTATTTATTTATTTATTGGCAATTTACAGTGGTGGGTATATAATTATTCTTTTACCTTTTTATTTCTCTTTCATTTTTTTTCTTCGCTTTTATGATTATTCCTTTACCTTATGATGGCCAAATTATAGCAAACCAACTTTAACCGACAGAGTACCGGATCGATTGTACTACAACGGCGAACAATTTCGTATCCCACGAGAAATTGGTCAAGTACCACAATCACTTTTGTATCTAGTTCTGGCTCACAAATATTGGTGGAACTATTTAACTATAGCTAAGAAAATAAAAATGAATGACTTTAAAATATATGAATAAAGAAAAAAGTTGAGCCCAACTCAAAGGCCTCAAGTCCCATCCCTAGAATATTGTGAAAAAGCATAAATGTAATGTTATGCTTCAGTAATCTGGTTTGAAAAAAAAACTATCTCTGTAAATACTTTTTTTACTTAAAGAAACTCATCTTGAAATTCGAATTTCCACACTTGCAGGGGTGAATCTATATGTTTCAGGGTGTGTCATGTGACTCCACTGAGATCCGAGATTTTTTTTTGTAAGACTCCGATAGTCCGATGACTTCACTGAATTTTTTTATAAATGTATATAGTTTTAAACTCCAATAACATTACTGGAACAAATTTCTAGACTTTGGCCATAAAACTATGCGTATGAAGGCAACAAATTTGAAAAGGAAAAAAAATGTGTGTGTGTATATATATATATATATATATTTATATATATATATATATATATATGACACAAGAAGAGCATGATCAAACGGCTATTTTCTCTGATGTACGTATCATTTAATAATTCCAAAGTTCCACCGACCTCCCCGCTCCAATCCATTTTTAAGCCAACTCATCCATGCATCTTTTCCCTTAATAAATTCAGCACACCCAATATTACTTTTTCTTTATCCCCCTTCCCTCTCCCCCTTTTCATCCACCCAAAAAAAGAAAGAAACCCATGGCCAAAATCAAAAGAAAATTCTTTTGGCAGAAAGCTTCAGACACACTGAAAATTCCCAAGATTATGAAGAAGGCCATTATTTTAAAGAAGATGAAGCTGCAAAAGAAATACAATTACGGGTATTATATGAAAGATTATGAGTATTCACCTTCAAAGACTCGACCTTTATTAAGCTACTACTACAGAAACAGAAAGCCATTAATGGAGAAGAGATACTATGGAGATTTGTTTTCAGTGGTTTTTAGTATTGAAAAGTGTTTTAAGAAGATGAAGAGGAAAAGGGATGTCTTGAACTGTTCGAGGAAATTGTTTAATGCTGAGAAATTTGCAGAGTTTGAAGATTTGAGGGATGAAGAAGAAGACGAATCAATTGATGAAAAAGCAGAGAAATTTATTAACAAGTTTTATGAAGATATGAGAATGCAGAGGCGACAATCGTTCTTGTTAATCGATCATGCAACATGAAGCATCAAGTCATACTTGCTAGGCTAAGACGGCCATTTTAGATTTTGATTGATTTGATGAACAAGTTGTGGGTGCAGATTTTATTTATTTTTTCTTTTCTTGATCATGTATTTGTCAAGTTTTTTTCATAGCTTATTTTAATGAGAGGTCAAATGTTGAGACAATATTATTTATTATTGAGGATATATTACTGAGGAAATATATCAATTTTTATGAAAATGTTTCATCATCTATAACTAGTGAAATCCACCTTAAATAACTCTAAAAACATTGATTAGCATATATATATATATATATATATACTAGTGAGTTCCGGCCGTGCAAGGCACGGCGACGAACAACTGCAGCGAAGTTTATAGAGCAACAGCAATTAAGGAATGTAGATGAACAAATACTTGTTTCTAAAGGAGTAATTTTACATATGGTCACAAGAGAAGTTGAAGCATAGATGTTCCATTGTCAATACAATATTATTTATACCTCTAACCATCGGAGTAAGCCATAGAAAAGTAAAGAATTCACAGCAAGAAATAAGCAATTTAGTGCAAGATGATTGAAGAAAGCACCATACATAATCTCGATTCATGAAATTGATACAAAATGGTCTGTATTACCAGGCACCGCACGTAACAGAACGTGTAATGCTTTGTAATACGATATCAAACATGTAGCAAAATACGATGGAGAATATTTTTTCCCTACAAGCAAAAAGCAACATTGTATATATCATGAATTGCCTACTTCTGCTCTAGTTGGTCCCTGTTCTTTTTGACAGTACCTTGTTCACTCTCAACATACACAGGTGTTGCCTGAATAATAGTAGATTTCTGAGAGTCACCGATTGTACCTTTTTTTGCTTTCTCAAACTTTACAACCGAAGAAACAAAGTCCGTGTTCCTTTTACCAGATAGGGTGGGGTCAGAATTTTGTCCAAGAAGCTGTTCACAAATTAAAGAGAAGTAAAGAATTATCAAATTCACAAAATTTAACTATCAAAACGTTAAAAGCAAAAGAGAAGTAAAGAATTATCAAGTTCACAGAGAACAACAATAGAGAATAGAACAAAATCTGATTAGGGATAATTCTCTGTGACCTCATTATTTTTCAGCTTTATAGTTTCGATTTTGCTTTGTTGTAAATCCTCGGATTTGCAGCCTCATTTTTTGTTGTGTTTAAGCTTCAATTTTCTGCTCAAAACCATATCAAACATCATTAATTTCCGGCTCAAACATCACAAATTTCCTAGCATCTCATTCCTCTCAAACAACTATGTCATCATAACAAAATGATGCGGGACGAGCTCGATTCTGCGGCAACATCCAAATTTCATTCCTACAATATAGGAATCGGGAGAAAACAAAACGAGGTCCCAATCGTGTTGAACACCAAACTTTTTTCAAGGCAAAGGAAGAACGCACAGCCAATTCGGTTTTACGCATTAATCGGGACATCGTCTCATTATCCGTTGAACCACAAAACACGTCGATCGCAACAATTCTCACTTCTTGCAATTGCATCATGAAGGCTAGATTGAATACTTCTAAGATGAGGAAGAATCTTACCTCGAAAAAGATCGTCGAGCGCGATTTTCTCGAGTGCCGGCATTGCTAGAATATTGTTCCATAAACATATGTTCCTCATCAAACGAACCGAGATTCCGAACTTGTATGCTTTGAAGCTCGTGCGGCATTCGGTACAATGTTTAGTATCACGGTGTTCCGTGTTGGTAATCGCACACAAAAATTTCCATTAGAACAAGATCTTAGGGAAACACAATATATCTATACCGGACCGATACATGAAACGAAACGAGTCATCCTAGAAATCCAAACCGTACGGACCCACTACAAACCGTATCTATACCGGACCGATACATGAAACGAAACGAGGCAACCTACAAATCCAAACCGTACGGACCCACTACAAACCGTCTGCAATAGATATGCTACTCAGATAACAAGTCGAACTCGAGCTTTTTGAAGCCTGAATCAAATGCTCATAAGCTTTATCAAGTTTTTTTAATATTATACACATACACACATGAAAGAAGAATTGCTTTTGTTCATTATATATATATATACACACACACACACACCTGATGTCTACATTACACCACCTGGTGCTTATATTTACACGGACAAAGAGATGAAGTAATTTATTAATGATGAACTATACATTTTTGCTTTAAAAGAGAGATGTTTGTTCACCGTTCATTGGGTAAGCAATCTACTTTTCGATTCGCAACCGAAATGTTTGTTTTGTTAGGCCACCCCGTCGAACATTAATCCCATATATTCAATCCCCAACAGAGCCAAATGAAAATTAGTTCGAAAATTTGCACACAAAAATTAAGCCAAATCATACTCATGGTCAAACATATACTTCGGACAAAATAGACATTCATAGACAATTGAATTCTAAAGCAACTTGTGATTGAAATCGAATTTACCTCCGGGATCGGTCCGTCGAAGTACCGATTCTACAAAGAACTACCATAGCTTCTACAAAATCATCACCACCAGTTCCAATTGCCGTGAATCCTCTTTCTACGTGGGATAAGATTTCACCTACGAAAACACAAGCGCATGACACAATTCGGTTAGATAGATTGCTAGTGCCTAAGATCCATTGGAATTAGTTGTCTTGTTATGTTGCATTCAAAATCCACAAAAATTTATATCCTCAACAAAGAATGTCGTTAATTCTCAACGAGAGACAAAAGAAAGGCGAGTTGTTAAAGGCACCACAATTGATCTACTTTTGGGACACCACGGTGAGGTTCAACCTCAAGAAAAATCGAATATAAGGTCAACATTTGACTTTGCATAGGTCGAATATCCATTTTCGGCCTCTCGCAAAATCGAACCTACCCCAAAGTGTGGTGCCACGGTAAATTCATTGTGGTGACCTTAACAAGAGCCCTAAGAAATTGGGATTATATTCAAACTAAAATCGAAACTAAATTGCTAAAGCTATAAAGACAAAGGTAATAATTAAAGCCCAAAAAGAAAGCAAGGCCATAAAAAATTACCTTCGATCCGAGAGAAAGCCACTCATCCGTAGAATCATCGTAACGGTGCCTCCAATAGCTACATTTGTGGTCTCGTCCTACTCTTCCTTCTTTCTTTGAAGCTTCGAAAACAAATATAAACAAGTGAGAAACCCATGTTATCCCAATTTCTCCTTCAATTGTATATTTCGTGAGTTAAAAAAAGGATATACATGTAATAAGAAAGCAAAAGGGTAAATTATTGGGCAAGCGGGCACCCTGTAGAAAAGTAGATAACAATACAATCGATCAATACCATCGTAAGAGGGTGGTGCGAGCGGCGTTGAGTGAATGGAGAAGAAGCAACTCCACGATCCGCAAATGAATGCCTAACAAATTTGAATCGATTATTAAACGGATATTTGATATTTAGGATAAAATCGAGACCGATTGCTCGGTCAAAAAGTGTTGAACCGATTCGCGGCACGGTATGGACGTCAAATCCCAACAAATGTTCACTTGTGCTTTAACCACACGATGAAGAAGAAAGCATGGAAATTTTGAGATCTATCGCCACTTTGTCCGAAAGTGATGGGGATGAAAGAACACGACGCATTATCCGTACGATGGACCGAAATCGTCGACCGAGATTGCGGCCCCCACCTCTAAACGTCAAACCCGGCTGATTTCTACGGTGGAGATCGAAGAACCCACGGTCGGCGGCCGGAGAAGACAAGTGCGGTGGGTGTTGTCCGTTCTCCCGCACCAATTCGTCAAGTAATACAACAAAATTCCGGACGACGAAAGAATTGATGAGCATGAGGTTTCTAACCCGAGAATCGTGTGAAGAAACTTTGACGGCGAGAGCGAGAAGATGAAGAGGGGAGACAAACTCCAAAACGTCCCGGAGGCGTGGGAAGAGCGGTGAACGTAAATCGCCGCCGCCGCGGTACACAATACTCCATCTTGAAAGAAAACCCCGCAACCCTTCCTAATGTTTTGATTTTGTTGCTTTTAGGGTGGATAAGGTGGATAATAGTTAAGGTTGCTTGGGCTTAAGGGCTGAAAGAAAGAAAACTGGGTCGGGGAAAAAAAAGCCCAAACGAAAAAAAAATGCGAAAACCGGTCGACGTGGCCATTTCCTTGAATTTTTCTTCTCTTTTCTTATAGAGAAGGATATATATATATATATATATATATATATATATATATATATATATATATATATATATATATATATATATATAGGTAACATTATTCATGGATCAACTCTAGGAAAACATACTTTTATTTTATACGAAGACCGATCGATGCATAATCAGTATGCAAATCAAAATTGGTTTTCATCATGCAACTATAAAATCGATTCTATAATGATGTAAAGATAAAACGGTACACGAATAGAACCCAAGAAAATATCCTTATAGAATTTATAACGGAGATAGAACTCTCAATTGAAGAAGAAATTCACAGAGCAGAGCTCTCAACGTTTGTTTACAAAATGCAAAATGATAAGCTACTGAATCCATCTATGGATGTCAGCTAAAAACCCCTAAAATGCAGTACAATGCAACGGCAATACAGACAAGGTACTCAACGTACAAGATGCAAAGAAATGAAAATGCAGGCTACAGCTAATGTTTTATTAAGAGATAGGTCCCGGTGGCCCCAGCTGACACGTGTAGGTTAGGATGTCCCTACATCATCCCTTCCCCCCTGATCTTTTGAGTTCTTGTCGTTCTCCTCAGTAATGCTTGCTTCTCCATCATCTATGGGGCAATATGAACTCAAATCAGCAACATTGAATGTGGACGAGACTTTCCAATCAGCTGGGATATCCAGCACATATGCATTGTCATTGATCCTTTTTAACACAGTGTAGGGTCCCACCTTCTTAGGGTGTAACTTGTTGTTCACTCCGGATGGGAATCTCTCTTTCCTTAGATGGATCATCACCAAGTCCCCTGGATAAAATAGTTTCTTCCTCCTTCTTTGGTCTGCTGCCCGTTTGTAACTTGCATTGGCTTCTTCAATGTGTTGCTGAACCTCCACATGCATCTTTTGGATGGCTTCCGCCAAGGCCCCGGCAGGTCGACTCTTCCCATTTGGTAAGGGTGCCAGATCGGTAGTCATGTTAGGAGATTTGGTGTACACTATAGAGAAAGGTGCCATCCCAGTTGACCTATTTGTCATGGAGTTATAGGCAAATTCAACTTGAGCCAATGTTTGATCCCACTGTTTTGGTTTGTCTGCTGCCACACATCTTAGCATATTTCCTAGAGTTCTGTTCACCACTTTAGTCTGCCCATCCGTTTGAGGATGATAGGCACTACTAAACTGCAACTGAGTCTGGAACCTCTTCCATAACTCCTTCCAAAAATGAGCTATAAACTTAACATCCCTGTCAGAAGTGATGGTCTTGGGAATCCCATGCAACCTTACTATCTCCTTAAAGAACAATTGTGCTACTTGACTAGCATCCATAACCCTTTTGCATGGCAAGAAGTGAGCCATTTTAGAAAACCTATCCACCACCACACATATGGAATCACAGTGCCTGGGTGTTTTATGTAATCCTAGTACGAAATCCATTGATAAGTCTTCCCAAATGTTCCGAGGCACTGGTAGAGGAGTGTATAGGTCTGTGTTATGTTTACTCCCCTTGGCTGTTTGACAAATTCCACATCTCTTGACATAGGTACTGACATCTCTCCTCAGCTGTGGCCAATAAAATCTTTTTGCAATCAGTGCTATAGTCTTGTCTCTGCCTGTATGTGCTGCCATTCCCCCTTCATGTAGTTCCTTGATCAGGTATTCCCTCATAGAAGTTCTGGGAATGCACAATTGATTTTCCTTGAAAAGATATCCTTGCATTAGGTGATAATGATCCACAAATTCCTTGCCCTTACACTGCTGCCAAACCGTCCCAAAGTCGGGATCTCCTTCATATTCGCCAGGTATAGTATTGAAGCTGACCATCTCAGTTTGCATGACTGTCAGCAAGTTCTGTTTTCGGCTCAGTGCATCTGCTACCGTGTTCAATTTTCCAGCCTTGTGTGTTAGAACAAAAGAGAACTTTTGCAGGTAGAGGAACCATCTGGCATGCACCCTGTTGATGTGTTTCTGGGTGTTGATAAATTGTAGGGTCCTATGATCACTATTCAGCACAAACTCCTGGTGTAGTAGATAGTGTTCCCATTGTTGTAGCGCCCTTATGATGGCATAAAATTCTTGTTCATAGGTGGTCCATGCAGATCTTGTGGGTGACAGCTTTTCACTAAAAAATGCTATAGGTCTGCCTTCTTGGGATAGGACAGCCCCTATGCCTTGTGCTGAGGCATCCGTGTCTACTTGGAATAGCTTTTCAAAGTCGGGCAAGGCTAAAACTGGTGCTGTGGTGAGCTTATGCTTAAGTTCTTCAAAACTTTTGGACTGTTCTAACCCCCATTTGAAATTTCCCTTCTTCAGGCAATCAGTAAGAGGAGTAGACAACATGCTGAACCCTCTAATAAATCTTCTATAGAAAAGAGGCCAATCCCAGAAAACTACGGAGAGTGGTGATGTTATGAGGTGCTGGCCATTCTTTAATTGCTTCAATTTTCTTGGGGTCAGTGTGGATCCCTTCGGCACTCACAACAAATCCCAGGAATAACAGTTTTGGGACAGCAAAGTTGCATTTCTTAAAGTTCAAAAACAGCTTATTATCCCTTAATACTTCAAAAACCAACTTCAAGTGAGTCACATGCTGTGTCACATCAAGACTGAACACCAAAATATCATCAAAATAAACTATAACAAACTTGTTTAGGAAGGGTTTGAGTACCTCATGCATTAATCTCATGAATGTGCTAGGGGCATTGCACATCCCAAATGGCATCACAAGCCATTCATACAGGCCTTCTTGAGTCTTGAAACTGGTCTTCCACTCATCCCCAGGTCTGATCCGGATCTGATGATAGCCACTAGTCAAATCTATCTTTGAGAATACCTTTGCTCCTGTGAGGTGGTCCATCAGGTCATCGGTTCTGGGCATCGGAAACCTATACTTGACTGTGATCTTGTTGATTGCCCTACTATCCACACACATTCTCCATTTTCCTTCTTTTTTGGGCACTAACAGTGCGGGAACCGCACAAGGACTGTTGCTAGGCCTGATTACCCCTTTCTGTAGTAGCTCCTCCACCATATCTTGTAGAATTTTCTGCTCCCTAGGGCATAGCCTGTAGTAAGGTAGATTTGGAAGTGAAGCTCCAGGCATGAGATCAATATGATGTTGCACATTCCTCATGGGGGGTAGCCCTGTAGGTAACTCAGCAGGGTATAGGTCCTTGTACTCCTCCAGTATCTCCTTTACAACTTCATCCATGGGAGGGTTTTCTTGAATTTCTTCAACCTCTCTTATAAACAAACCAAAGAACTCTAAATTGTCTTTGAGATCAGATTGGAAATCCTTTCCTGTGGTAATTAGTAGTTGCGTATTCTCCTTCTGTGGGGTGCCCTTGTTAAATTCCCTTTGAGTCATAGGTATGAGTACAACTTTCTTTCCCAACCAGCTGAAAGTGTAGGTGTTATCTCTTCCCCTATGGGTGACATCTCTCTCAAACTGCCACGGCCTGCCTAGCAATAGGTGACATGCATCCATCTCCACCACGTCACATTCAACTTCATCTGCATATGATTTGCCAATGGAGAACTTAACCTTGCTTCCTTCTGTTACCTTACTCTCAGGTCCCTTCTTTATCCAACCCATTTTGTAAGGGTGGGAATGGGGTGTAGTCTTCAAATTGAGACCTTTAACTGCTGATCTGGATATGAGATTTTCACTGGAGCCGCTGTCCACAATGACTTCACAGACCTTACCATTTATGGTGCACATAGTCCTGAATAACGTGTGTTTTTGGGTTGGGCTAGGTTCAGTGAACAAAAGTCTCTCTACGATCAGTGCTAACATTTCTCCTTCATCTCTTTCTATCTCTTCTGTTTCTTCTTCTTCTTTCGCAGATGAATCTCCTGAATCCTCTCATTGCCTATCCAGTAATGTCACCTGTTTTCTTATTGGGCAAGTATTGGATAGGTGTCCTGGATTTCCACATCTATAACACTTAGGACCCCTGTTCTTGGCATAAGGATCTGCTTGCTTGTTGTCCGGGTTCTTTGTTCCCTTCAGCTTGTTAGCATCCCCTGCGTCATTTCCCTTTGATTGATGGAAATTCCCAGGTGTTTGTTGTTGAGTGGGAGTAAAAAGTCTGCGGTTTGAAGGGGTCTTGCTCTGTCTCCTTTGCATTTGTTTTTCCACTGTATAGGCCAGCTGCACTGCTTCATTCAAACTCCAGATAGGTGTCAGCTCCAGTTTCTCTTGAAACTCATCACTAAGGCCCCCATATAACGCACCACTTGCACGTTTTCCTCCTCTGGGGTATTGTTTCTAGCCCCAAGCTTATAGAATTCTTCTGTGTACTCCTTCACCGACCTTCCGTTTTGCTTGCAATTGTAGAAGTCCAGCATCGTTTGTTTCAAGTAATTAGCAGGTAAGAATCTGCTCACCAAGAGTTGTTTCATCTTTGCCCAAATCTGAATCTTGGTCTTTCCCTTAAGCACCCTGTTGTTTTGTACCTGTTTCCACCAAGCTCTCGCCCCTCCTTTCAATTTATACGAAACTAATTTGCATCTGACTGACTCAGGGGGTTGCATACCTTCGAAATAGTCTTCAATGGAGTCAATCCAGTCTAGAAAGTCTTCTGCGTACATACTTCCATCAAAATTTGCTATGTCCATCTTCAAACGAAAAGGTTGAGGAGTTGGCGTTGGTGTCGAGTTATCCTTCCTCAGGAACCCTAATCGTTCGTCTCTTCCTCTTTTGGGTTGATTCCAGTCCAACCATTCCACTTCGGAATCTGAACTACCTCCCTTTGATTCAGGAGGTCGCCCCAACTGGTCGGAGATTTGACGGATCTGACTGGGCTCCCCCACCTTTTCTTTTCCTTTGTTGTTCGATTGGGTTTTCTGCTGTGTAAATGTTTCTCCTTTCTCTTATACCGGTGTTCGAGGCAACTCCTGAACCGTCGGATTCAGAGATTTCTTCATTTCGCATTGACTCAAGGCGAGATCTGCAATCACCTTCCTCGTTTCTTGCACGAATGACTCTACCAATTCCCGAAGGGACTTCAGATCTCGATCTATGTCGGAGATCCGGCTAGCTACCCCGTCGTGATCTGCCATCAGCGGATCCAAGGAGAAACCTTGTCTCTTGATACCAAATAACGGAGATAGAACTCTCAATTGAAGAAGAAATTCACAGAGCAGAGCTCTCAGCGTTTGTTTACAAAATGCAAAATGATAAGCTACTGAATCCATCTATGGATGTCAGCTAAAAACCCCTAAAATGCAGTACAATGCAACGGCAATACAGACAAGGTACTCAACGTACAAGATGCAAAGAAATGAAAATGCAGGCTACAGCTAATGTTTTATTAAGAGATGGGCCCCAGTGGCCCCAGCTGACACGTGTAGGTTAGGATGTCCCCACATCAATTTAACACGTATCGGATGTTTCAATACAAAAGATAAAATTGGTCCACAAAAAAGAAGAAGATAAAATTGGAACGATTTACGAAATAAACAATTTAATTAAAATAAATTAATAAGAGATTTTTTATTTTTTTTAACTTTCCTATTGGAGGTGTTAAACCAAAAAAAAAAAGAACTTTACTATTTGTGACGGGAAGAAAGACGGTAAACAAAACATCAAATCGCCTTGTTGTTTTCTGTTCCAATCCCCTCAATTCATTCTCCCTTGCCGCCGAGCAACATCGAGGAAACATAGCTGCCGGCGTTTGCATCACCGGCAATAAGACCAGACGGACGACGGCAGTGTCGGAGGTGTTCTAACACTGCCTAAATCTTTTCCACCTTTCGTCCCGATCCCGTGAAGAGAAATCTCCGAGAGTCAAAGCTATTCACCCTTCGGAGGCTTAGGATTGTTACTTAAAAACTGAATTAAATCGTTAATTTGTGCTGATATCAGCATGTCGAAGACGAATTCGAAGAAAAAGAAGTCGAATTCAGACTCGGAAGCTATTTCGAAGCCGGAATTTCAGCTATACAACAGCATGTCGAAGCAAAAGGAAATCTTTAAGCCGAAGGAGGAAGGCAAAGTCCGAATGTATATTTGCGGTGTAACTGCTTATGACTTCAGCCACATTGGTCACGCTCGAGCTTACGTTGCATTTGATGTACTCTTCAGGTTCAATTTCGCTATTAAACGAATCTCTCTATTTATTTTGATATTAGGTTTGTCTTCAACTTAAGAATAGAGTTCTTTTTCTGTCATATATGAGGCATTTTTTTGTTGTTTAATATTCTCTTTTGTTAATACATTGATGATTGGAGCTCTTTTAGGTATCTGAAATACTTAGGTTACGAGGTGGTGTATGTAAGGAATTTCACTGATGTAGATGACAAGGTAAGAAGGAATTTTATGATATGAAGTTGCTTCTTTTAAGAATTCTTGCAGTGGGTTTTCCAAAATTATGTCTGAATTGAGCTTTTTCTATGTTTAAAATGACCTTTATCTTATATGGATGTTCAGTTTTGAACTTATGTTCATACCTAGTTAATGTAGAATGGGTGTATATGATAAGTAAATGCAAACTTTGATGGTGTTTTGATAAGCAGCCGCACAATTACATTAAACGAGCTTTTGACATTATACTGTTGAATGGATGAGAAAAGATCAGCTTAGTACTTTTGTTGTGAAAGGTCTTTTTCTTATCATTTGAAATACAGGCAGGCCAAGTATTATACTGCTTAATGTTTTGGATTTTTTTTTTTTGGTTGCTATTTTGAGCATTTCAGATCATTAATAGAGCAAATGAGCATGGGGAAGACCCGATATCTTTGAGCAGTAGGTTCTGTGAAGAGTTCCTACGCGATATGGACGATCTACAGTGCCTTCCTCCTACGCATCAGCCACGCGTATCTGATCATATAGAGCAAATCAGGGAAATGATTGATCAGGTACTTTCCTTACTTTGATTCCTTGTGTACGAGTTTATGAACGTTTGAACAAGTTTACCCGTTGCATATAGATCACGTGTTGTTTATGTTATGTAACCTGTTGGCAATTGTATGTGTGATAGCGTGTTCTAATATACTTTCGGTATTGCACAGATCATTAAAAATGGTTGTGCTTACCAAGTTGATGGGGATGTCTACTTCTCCATTGATAGCTTCCCAAATTACGGGCGCTTGTCTGCACAGAATGTGGAAGGCAACAGGGCTGGTGAACGCGTTGCCGTTGATACAAGAAGAGAAATCCTGCAGACTTTGCTTTGTGGAAGGTAAAAATTTATTACTCGATGAACCGAATAATCTGGAAAGTGATTATGGTGGATTTTTGCAGGCTGCCAAGTCCGGTGAACCGAGCTGGGACAGCCCGTGGGGTCCCGGAAGACCTGGATGGCATATAGAATGCAGTGCAATGAGTGCGTTTTATTTGACACATTCATTCGATATTCATGGTGGGGGGATGGACTTGCTTTTCCCGCATCATGAAAATGAACTTGCACAGAGTTGTGCTGCTTGCCCTGATAGTGATATAAGATACTGGGTACACAACGGGTTCGTCACTATTGACGATAAAAAAATGTCAAAGTCTCTCGGAAACTTCTTTACCATTCGCCAGGTATTCAATTCTAGTAATATTGTTTTGTTCTTTTTGGATCATTTTGGTAAGCTTTGTTGTTTGTGGTTTTCTTGTAGGTTACAAAACATTACCATCCTCTTGCTTTAAGGCTATTTTTACTTGGGATGCATTATAGATCACCTGTTAATTACTCACTTCAGCAATTGGATATTGCGTCGGAGTCTCTTTTCTACTTGTATCAGGTAAATTTTTTACATCTTTCATTTAAAGAAAATCAAAAAAATAAATATAACATTTTTGTGTGGCATTTACATCCTCGTCTGTTTCTTATTACAGACATTACAAGATGCTGAAGATGCATTGAAGGATCAAGAGGATGCTTTGAAGGATTTTAAAGAAAAGGAAATTAATGGGAAAAAAACTTCCATTGATCCTGATATTAAGGAGTGCATACATAAGCTGCATAATGAGTTTGAAACAAAAATGTGTGATGATTTGCATGCATCACCTATATTGAATGCCACTCTTCAAGAAGCTTTGAGAACTATGAACAAATCATTGGAAAAACTTAAGGTTTGTACTTTCAAATGCCTTTAAATTAGAAATTTCTCCGGTAGCGTGTCCTGTTTTTTATATGTATCTGATGTAGATATGCACTGTATACTTGCTTACACACTTTGGGTGAATTGGTGATTTTTGAAAGTTGGATATGGGGTTCGGATATGCATATCAATAACTTAGATATGTGAAATGAAAAACTATGTTGAGAATTGAGTAGAACCACCGGATAATCAATGAGAAGTTGTCCAAAATGAAGAAAGCCACTTACAGTTTGTGTTTTATTTGTGTCTAAACATTTATTAGTTGGTCCTTGTAGTTTTTTCATGTACAGTTTGGTCCCAATAATTTTTAGATTTGTGCATGTCTTCTATACCCGTTGCCTATTATTTTCAAAAATCATGCATCCACGTATCACATATCCGCGTGTATCTGTATCCATGTACCCATAGTCATGCAACCAAACATACAATTATACCCTTCTCTTGGTTTTTTTTTTTTCCAGAAAAAGATGCAGAAGCCACAGAAGTTAGTAGTTATTCAGTCTCTTTACAAGTTGCAGAAAGAAGTTTCTGGAATTTTAGATGTATTGGGATTGCTACCTAGCAAAGGATATTCCGAGGTAACATGTTCGTTATTTTTTTCAATTTTTTTAATATATATTTTCCCATAGAAACAATATACACAACATATAGTGGACATATTTGATCACATATACTGAACTCCTCACACGTAACGAGGTTTGGACCTGAAACCTTCAGGACAGACCTCAACTTCATTACCCACTCGAGCAAACCTCATTGACAGTCATTAACTTGTACAATGTTTTAGTAAAGCTCCATTCTATGTGTACTTTCTTTTGTTCTTTTTTTTTTGTATAGGTTTTAAATGAATTAAAATCAAAAGCCTTAATAAGAGCTGAATTGAATGAAGAAGAACTATTGCATAGTATTGAAGAAAGAAAAGAGGCAAGAAGAAACAAAGAGTATTCAAAAGGTGATGAAATTAGAAAAAAATTGGCAGCAAAAGGTATTACTTTAATGGATGTTGGTATAGAAACATTATGGAGGCCATGTGTGCCAGTTCCGATAGAAGATGGTGGTGACGGTGTAAAGGTGGAAACTCAGGGTGGCTCAGCCTTACAAGGAGGAGGAGAGCCGGTCCGGCAGGCTGAGGGAATTCAGTCAGGCGGGGCGTTAACGGCGGCGGAGCAGAAAGTAGTTTCTTGATTTAAGTTGAGATGACACATTGTAGTATATGTATTTTTTTGGATCCACTTAATTATGACATGAGATCCATAGAAGAGTTTTACACAAACTTAGAATTAAACTATATATATATATATACTTGGGATCTACTATTTCTTTTATTATTATGAAATTTATGCTTTCTGACCTCTAAACTATTTCTTTTATTATTATGAAATAATGTAAAATATATTTTGCGAGTATTGGATATCAATTTTCGACTTGGGATTTATATCATATGGTTACGAGATTTTTAAATATTATGCTCCTCCTATCGCTCTTTTTTAATCAGTAATATTATCTTTTATATTGGCATTTTTTTTGTCCCCTATTTTTTTTAAATACACTTTTGGGTTTATTCTGTAATTCAATGAAATAAATAAAAGGATTTTGACAGTCCTTAATAGTTGTAAGTTGACTAATTAATGACACATTTTTTCACAGTTAATGTGGAGAAAAAAGGAGATGGTCTTTTAGTATGGAATGCTGAAGTCAATATAGTTCTTTTTCGAAGTTAAAATGCAATTTTGATTTTTCAATGTTTGAAATTCTTTGCACTTATCTTTGACCTTTGGAAATGGAATTGTATGTATCATGCCATCTAATTCACATCTGAATAATTAGCTTTCACATTGCCAATATCTTTAACTTTTTTTTTTTTTTGTTTTTTTGTTTGTCTTAAATAGAATAAAAATGTCGTTTTGGAAGACTCCATGTTTGATCACGAATAACATAATACACTTTTACATATCGATCATTATAACATAGACCGTGGTCAATAATGTAAAAGTGTGTTTCATCGTTCTGTTGTGAAAGTATATATATATATATATATATCATTGGTTCGAGACCGGATTTTCTTACAGACACTGTACGGTATGTACGGTGTTGTGTAAAGACTAGAAATGTCGTCATTTCATGCTTTTTGGTTTACCATGTGGGGGGGTGCACCGTAGAGGATCCGGTTCCCAATGCTTCCATGTGGGGAACTTAGCCAGCTCTCTATTATTTTGGGCAAACCCTATAAATCATGAGAAATTGGACTATAGTGTCAGGCATATGAGTCCTCCAATTTGTCCTAATTACAACTTGTATATATAGACATCGACACTTCAATGGCATGTCGGCATTTCTGGAGTTGCATGACGTGGCGCACGTCCTAGTCATCGTGTGCCAAGTCACGTAAATCCTTATGTGCATCTAGCATTCGACTTCTTAAAGGTGAATGGACATATTCGACCTCCGTAAAATCAAACTTAAACCAGAAGTATCGTGTCATTGTAGATTGTATATGATGCCTTTCAATTGAGAGACACCTTTTCTTGAACCATCCTTACATATATAAATACCAATAATTGAAGTGGTTTTTGGTGTTACATGCACGGAACATGTGCCCAAAATGTGTTGATGGAAAGGGAAGTTATGGGACCAAAATAATTCCTATGGTAGATATATTGTCTACGAAAAGTTTGTGAAAAACGGGACTATGACTTCATAAAGTTTGCCTGCAACAATTCCACCGTATAAGTCGTCCTAACTACATTTTTATACCATCGTTATGGTATATAATGGATATACGAATCTCGTATCTAACTTTTGCAAATTACAAATTTGCCCTTAGGTATCTGTCCTAAGTATCAAGTGCGTATCAGCTAGTGTCGGATACATAACAGTTTACCAGACATAACAGAAGTATACGTGCATTTTATCATAAAGTGAAACTCGTTTCATAAAGAAGAACTGGTGGTAGGTACTTTGGCAACACCATGCATTTATCTTCTCTCTTGATGTATAGAAATGGAATTAATTAATAAATCTGCAGAAAATATACAAATTAAACCCCAGTGACTTAAACAATTTGATCTCCACTTACTAAGAAGCCAAGGTGAGTTGACCAAACCTGTAAATTTACCTATTTGGCCTCATTCAATACGAAGGCATCCATGGGTGGGGTACACATCAAAATATAAACCATTCTAATCAAAATGTCTTTCAATTCTTTTACAACCGAGGCATACTCAAATTAATATTCCAATTTCAACGAATTTTCGCATGGTTTAACCGTGGTTTTTATGCTATCGGTGTGTGATTCGTACCCGAGCCGAGTCGAGCCAAGAAACTCACGGAGGAGATGGCGCTAAGCTTAGATGCAAATCCAACCCGAATCCATCCTCCAAATAGGGCCTATCATCTCCTCTAGAGAACCGACTGAGTGAAGGCCCATCTAGCCTGCCGTTATGGGCCTGAACTTGTTGAGGCCCAACGCTGGTCAGACTAGACTCCCCTGTACTGACACCACAAGATAAGTTTCCTACACCTCTTCCCCTGGCCCCACCCCCAGTTGGGAAAACACATCCATGTGACACGTGGATAGGTTGAGCACCGTGTGGAACGTAAACCCACGACGGAGCACCCGGAACCACCGTTGGACCACTTGGAGCAAGGAGGTGAGGCGGAGGAGCAAAGGCGGAGATGATCGGGTTTCGCATGTATGAAACGGCTGCGTTTCGAGTAGCTTGCATTTGTGCACGTTTCAATTGCTGCCTTTCCTTTTTATGTGCGTTCTGATGACCACCTAAAGCTTGTGAATTTGTGAATTCTCTATAACAATATTGACACTCATACTTCCGGCCGTCGGAGGTAACATGAAAACCGCCGGATTCCGGCGACGACCCGGATGGTGATTTGGTTGACCCCACCTCTTCTTCATCTTCAACAACGAACCCAAAAAGTTTTAAACGTCCTTGGCTATTAGGTTTACTTTGACATTCCATTTTTGCCATTTCAGGTCAAGAAATGGGAAAAAAAAAACTGAGGTGGACTAATAAACTATATTTGAATCGAACCGTCAGATAAACTCAAGCCTTTTACTATTTCCGTCTCAAAGTATATGTATCACTTGGGGAATCACAAATATTTAAGAGGGAACATTACATATACGTACATGTGTATGTATATATGTGGGATTGAATAAGATTGGTTGAAGAAGAAGATAGAAATGAAGAGATAAAAGTGGGAAACAAAGGAGTGGTTTAAGGAACATGTTGCATGTGTATGAGAGTATTTATAATGGATAAATAAAGGGGTAATACATAGTGTCTGCATGTGACAGTGGGGATAAAGTTTGAATACATGTGGTGAGCAAAAGAGGAAGAGAGTCTAGGTTGTGGAAATCCCTGGGAGAAGAAAGCAAGGGTCTTTTGGCATCTTTAAAAGTCCAAAACTTTTAGGGTGATACTACTGTCATCAAGGTTACGGTAAAACGAGCGGCACAAGATATTTTTATACATTTGCTTATGATGAGTCTATATCGTTTTCAAAGTGTAAAAGGTAATTGTACATGCAAAATCACTCAGACAAAATGAGTGATACAACATGTTTTTAGACCATTGATTATGATGCGTCTACGTCGTGATCAATGGTCCCACGTCATAATCAAGTGTAAAAGCACGTTGTATCACTCGTCGTTGTGCCTGAGTGATTGTGATCGTAGCATCACTCAGATGTAAAAGTGTGTTGTGGCATTTTTTCCACAACTGTTGTGGTACTAGCATATCTCAAAGTTCTACAATAATATCGTAATAGAAGATTGTATCAAATAACATATACCGTATCTTTTCATTTTTATAAAAGAAAATTACATATTTGGAGTGTTTGATTATATGTATTTACAATAGTTGAAAAGAGAAACAAAATAATTCAATAGCGTAACTCAAGTTATAAGTTGCTTAATAATATCTATGCATGAATATCATAAGTTCAATTCTCCTATGAGGCGTACATCATGTTAAACGATGAACGAAGAGTCTAGGTTGCGGAAAGGATAATAATACATATAATACAAGTACTACATATTTTATTATTATTGTTCATTATAAAACGTATATCGATCAATGAATCATATGCTATGAACCCTAGGAGAAGAAAGCAAGGGTCACTTGGGACCTTAAAAAAGCTAGGTAGGTTAGAGTTAGACATGAAAGCATGCATTAAATTAATGAATCATTAATATAAATATCTTATGTTGTAACTTGTAATTATATTTTTAAAAACTTAAAAGCACATCTATTGTGTCTATATATATATATATGTGTGTGTTTTCCACTTGTTGGATTATATGTGTATATATTAATCATGTCATTATATTTTATACATCCGGTTTTTGTGTTATTTTTATACGTTAGGTTAGACTAAACCATATAAAATATAATACATGAAAAGTGCAATATGCTTCCTTGTTTTCAGTATTTCTTTTTTGGTATAACCAAGTTGAAATAAAAACATTGTTCATCTCAAGTCCTTACCTAACCTTATTGACACGATTAACCCATAATTTAAAATAGTTCACGAATAAATACTAATGAGTAATGTTATATTCACAATTAAGTAACAACGAGTGAAATAACAAGTTTTTACACAATTATTATGATAAATCTACGTACATTATGATCAAAATGTAAAATTAAGTAGATTGCATTACTCATTGTGAGTAAGTGATTGTGTCTGTACCATTACAAATACTGAATATTGATATTGTCGGAAATATCACGGTGGGTATTACGGTGTCAGCATGGTGGATATCTTGGTGAAGGTGATGATCTTTTAGTGAAATGGGTGGTGGTTATTCTGAACAAAAGGCGGTGCTCAGCCGGCGGACACAACTTAGCATGAAGGCGAGTACGAGGTCGATAAATTTGTTAGGTGTGATGCACGAAAGACAATTTCATAATTGTTTTATTTAATAAATGAAATGATATTATTATTCATATTTATTATTCTCATATTCACCGATGTGACAATAGTATTTACACTACAGAAAACCCTAAAGTATATCGTTTATGTAATCACTTAACTCAGTATATGGGATATACACGGGAGGATTGAGTTAGTGAAGATGTACTTAAAATACAATTAGCCCGTAGTGAAGTTAATCGAGAGTATCGGGTCTCTCCTTTAACGTGCTATTAATGCGCCCAGAACACAATAGGTGTGATTGTCTTATCCGGATTTTCGGTTAAGAGAACCTAGTGGGGCATTTATATATGATAGATATATCATATAGGGCTGGACCGATTTGATTAGAGTTCACGATATAATTCCGTAATCGAGAAGTCTCATCGAATCAATGGATGATCATATTTATGGATATATCTTAATCCTGAGGTGATCACGATCAACTGCTTGAATCAGTATGAGGTTTGACTTGACGGTTAAGGATTACACTGAGTCTATGATCTGAATTACCCCATCTTGGCATTGTACTGGATTGAGTGAGTAGTCTGTGTTATCACAGATACGGAATCCATTCCTTCCATTTATGGAAGTAGATAGACAGTTTCATTATTTGTTAATCCTCAAAACTGATCGATCGTACGAGTTCATATTACACTGATTAGCTACCAGTGAGTTGTATAAATTAATTGATCACTAGGGGGTTAATGGTAAATAAGGATAAGAGGTTCTAAAAAGGGTTAACGGTAACTTCCCGATTTAGAATGAACAGTCTGTGGAGGATTAATCCATATGTAATGATTATATCAATGGACGCTTAATATTATTCTCGTGAGGAGATAAATATAATCTCATAATCGGAGGAGTGCAGTCACGGGATTATGGTGGCATATTCCTGTGATTGATTTATCGAATATAATTATTCTGTTCATAAGATAATTATTTATTTGATTTATCGGAGCCGCTGATTATTAGTCCATGGTCCCGACGTGCCTACAAATATAGCATAGCTATTCTCGGACGTCGAATCCTAATAATATTAATTTAGTTCTTGTTGGACTTTATTAAAACGATATGTGAATTAATTGTTTAGTGGACTATTAAATTAGTTGGGCTAAATAATTAAATATGTGGAAAAGACATTTTTTCATAATCTTGGCCCAATTATTGTGTAATAGCAAAAATTAATATTGACTAGTTCAATAAGTGGTAATTTTCGCCCCAAGTCTTTTTATGGCAACAAGAAATTGTTTTCGTGTGTATTAATAAGACATGTGCATAAAATATTTATTGGATAAATATTTATGGTAATAAATAAAGATAAAAATTATTCTAGATTTGTTCTAGAATATTAT
Organism: Gentiana straminea; assembly: GCA_036785695.1. Lineage (NCBI taxonomy): Eukaryota > Viridiplantae > Streptophyta > Magnoliopsida > Gentianales > Gentianaceae > Gentiana > Gentiana straminea. Next base: position 1,224,080 of record JAVUPR010000412.1, on the reverse strand, counting down.
GGAATTATCTTTTATTTATTGGATTTATTTATTTTGCATAATAAAATCCTTGGAGGTTAAGTTTTACTCTCCTATATAAAGAGAGTTTTCCCAAGCCTTACAACACACATAAAATTCGACATACACCTCTTGGAGAGGAGAAAAGAATTTTCGGCCAAGGGGAGATTTAGGGGAAAATCTTGGAGGTTTTCCGGGTAGCATATCGGAAGGGTTCGAGTCGAGAATTTCCTTCTACCGGGAGTTGCTTGGATCACACGTACGGAAGATCGTGGTGCTCTTCACATCTTCTTGCATTCTTTTTTTTGCGGTTCTTCAACTTGGATTTTGAGATCCAAGAGGCATGATCTACAACCCCCTTGTAGATATAGATCTAGTTATTTTATTACGTGTATTCTATAGATCTAGATCCTTAAATCGCTTCCGTTGGGATGGTATTACTAACAGTGGTATCAGTCGCCATGGTGATCTATATTTATACGTATAAAATATTAGATCTAGGAGTGGTAAACATGTAGATTTTTTGTCCCAATTTTTTTTTATAAGGGCCGAAAATTATGTTTTATTTTTTTATGTTATGAATGTCTTGGTTGAAGAGATGGATTGGGGTTGGTACTGTTTACTAGTTAGATCTATTTCGTAGCTCCTTTGTTTAGTAACAATTGAGCATATGATTGATGTAAAAGTTGTTGTTTTTAATTTTTCGGCTAGTTTTTTTTTTTTTTTTTTTTTTTTTTTTTTTTTTTTTTTTTTTTTTTGTAATACGTGAAAAACGACGAAGAACGACGAGATGAAGACGGAACTCGAGGTATGAATAGGAGTCGGGCTGAAAATTTTTTGTTAATTTTTTTTTCTTCCCACGGCTAGGGTTTGATTTTTTTTTATCAAACCCTAATTTTTTTTTATAAAAATCGGCGCTGTTTATTAAAATAAAAAAAAAAAACATTATGGAATAAAAAAATATATACAGCAGGATTTTAACAAAAAAATCGAAAAAAAAATATTTTATTTTATTTTACTTTATAAAATAAATGCCCCTTCTCCTTTCGGGTTCGCGGTTCGTGGTTCAAGGTTCGAAGATCGAAGACAACAAGATTGTAATTTACTTTTTTTTCCTAGGATAGATTAGATACGGGGGTACCAACAATCCATCTCGGTGTTTAAATTTTCCGCAATTTATTTTTTATGTGTTTGATCATAAAATAGATATAAAATCGGAATTGCCATGACATGCATCATATCATAAATCCACTCCATGCATACATGTAGAATTTTAATTTTGGTAATTAAAATAGGCATGTATACAAACTCGCGTAATTAGTTGAAATTTAATTAATACGTGGTAATTAATTAATTTAGTAACTAATTAAAGATCCGAGGACGGGTTATGAAATCGTTAAGCCTTTCGGTGTGTGTTCTCGGTGAACCGCCTTAAAGCCCAAACGAGATCACGTTTTCAATTCGTAGTGTCTACGAGATTGAATGATGATAAAAGAACAATAAATCTTGGATAAAAACGGTTCGCTTATAGGTTGGGTGGCCAACCGAGCTAGGCTCGACCGACTTAACCCTCCTAGTGTGATGTATGCACGGGGGTCCGGCAAGACTGAGCTACACCGGCGAGCGGAGGGGTGATTCCTTCCTATCTCAATGGGGCTCTCTTGACCCGACTTCGTCCGACTATCACATATGTTCCAACGAATAGGACGGGTAGGCTTGTCTACGTTACCGACACCATTCGGAATCCTTGATTTGATGTGCTTTTATGTTAACATCAAAAAGACGTGGTTAGTTAACCCACCACCACTTCCAAAATATTGAGTGGGAACGGGGGAGGCGACAGCCAACCCCACGGCCTCTACTATAGATACAAGTAAGTGAGAAAAGGGTGACGCCTCGAGGCGCTTTGATTTCGTCCCCACAGGATGGTGTTCACCCCTATCAACATTCATGGCTTGGTCTCCGAAAGGATAGGATTTCCGGGTACTCGTCGGGTCACTGACCTATCCTAAGACGGCACACTCGGGGCGTACCTAAGAGATCCGATATAGTAGGTCACACTCATAAAGGATATTTTTGATAATATCTAGGCTAAAAAAGGAAGGTAGTCAATGAATAAAGGGATGTTCGATTCTCGTGGGATGTTTGATTCTCACAAGTTATTCATTGATGAGATTGTCTCGATTTAACCATCATCTCTTTGACCTACCCTAAGGCGGCACTGAGATGCGAGGTTAAAACCTTGGAATGGTAGAGTAGACTTAATTTTAGTTTACAATTCCTAAAATAAACTTATATAGTAGTGTTAAGCTTAAATTAATGAATGTCATTTTATTTTCAGCAAAAATGTCTGCTCAAATTTTTGCTTTACTGTCTGAAAAATTATCGGGAAACAACATTAAGAAATGGAAGAGTAATTTAAACGTGGTACTCACATATGAGAATGTGCAACATGTACTCACTTCTGAATGCCTTACGGTGGCGATCCAAAAACCGGGAAAAGCTGAGATCGAACAGCGTAATCGCTGGATCGAGGTAGATAACCGGGCTCGTGGGATCATACTGGCAGAAGTGTCGGAGGTTATTAGGAGCCAGATTGAAGAGTTTGAGACTGGAGGAGAAATCATGCGGAAACTTACTTCGATGTTTGGATCACCTAGCAACCAAGCAAGACACGATGCCATCAGGATGGCTGTTAACACGAAATTGAAGAAAGGTCAAGCGGTGAATGGTCATGTTTTGAATATGATCAGTTACTTCAATGACGCCGGTATTCATGGATCAATGTTCGATGAAGCAACTCAAGTATCGATGATTTTGGAATCGTTGACTTCTGAGTTTATCCCGTTCAAAACTCAGTATCTGATGGGCAAACATGAGTTGACCATGACACATATGCTTAATGAACTGACTATCTACGAGGGCCTGCTATCGAAAGATAAGGTCCAAGTAGGGGATAAGAAAGCTGAAGCAAATATGGCCGAAGCTAAGTCATCAAACAAGCCTAAGGTCAAACCAAAGAAGAAGGGTAATGTTGCACCTGTGCCCAAGCCAATGAAGAAAAAGAAAGCCAAGAAAGTTGACGAGGCCAAGCCCAAGGGCAAATGCTTTTACTGTAAGGAGGTAGGACATTGGAAACGCCATTGTCCGGATTATCTTCGTGATGTAAAATATGGCAAAGCCAAGGCTGTTACTGGAAAAGATAAGAAAGGTAATTCGGAATTACTATTCTTGGAATCTTTTAATGTAGCTAAAGATGTATCCACTTGGATACTTGATACTAGAGCTACTAACCATGTATGTTCTTCATTGCAGATTCTTAGTTCGTACGAGGAGCTGGAAGAGGGTTCTCAAGTGATGCGAGTAGGCACCGGGCGCTCATTTCGGCTAAAGCGATGGGAGCCGTGGACTTGCATTTTAATAATAGAATTTTACATTTAGAGAATGTTTATTTTATTCCGAATTTCAGGAGAAATTTGATTTCTCATTCTGCCTTAGTTGAACAATCATTTTCTGTTTCAAATTTGAATGGTGAATTTGTTATTTCGAAGAATGGCTTTGAATTGAGTTCAACTACGAATGAAAACGGTTTATATTTTGTAAGACCACATAAAGCTCCCATACTTAATACTGAAATGTTTAAAACTGCTCATCAAAGATCTACTAAAAGGCAGAAAGTTTCTCAAGTAAAAGAAGATAAAACATACTTGTGGCATCTAAGGCTCGGCCATATTTCCTTGGAAAGACTCAAAAGACTAGAAAAGGTTAATGCCTTAGGTGAGTCATCTGTTGACACACTGCCTGTCTGCGAGTGTTGCCTGGAGGGAAAAATGACTAAGCGTCCCTTCTCATCAAAGGGTAATAGGGCCACGGGAACTCTAGACTTAGTACATTCAGACCTTTTGTGGTCCGATGAACGTACAAGCTAGAGGCGGATACGAGTACTTTGTGACTTTCATTGATGACTACTCGAGATTTGGTTATGTTTATTTGCTGCATAGGAAGTCCGAGGCTTTTGGAAAGTTCAAGGAGTTCCAAGCAGAAGCCGAAAGGCAACTAGGCAAGTCATTGAAATCACTTCGCTCGGATCGTGGAGGTGAGTATTTATATACTGAGTTCATTGACTACTTGGCTGAAAAAGGAATTTGTTTCCAACGTTCAGCGCCTAGGACACCTCAGCAAAACGGAGTTGCTGAGAGGAGAAATAGGACATTGATTAACATGGTTAGATCAATGATGAGCTACGCCTCACTACCTATATCCTTTTGGGGTTATGCTTTAGAAGCAGCGGTCTACATTTTGAATGCAGTACCGTCCAAGTCTGTCGAAAAGACACCCATTGAGATGTGGTCGGGACATCACGAAAGCTTGCGTCACTTCCGCATATGGGGTTGTCCTGCACATGTGCTGATGGACAAGACTACCAAGCTACAATCACGTACGAAAGTATGTTTGTTTGTAGGCTATGCAAAAGGTACACGTGGTGGTCTATTTTACGATCCGAAAGATAACAAAGTGCTAGTCTCGACTAACGCTGTGTTTTTGGAGGAAAGTTATATGAAAGACCACAGACCTCGAAGTAAAATTGTACTAGAGGAATTACTCTCCGATGACATCGTGCCTATTGTGGTCATTGATGTTCCCGTAAACAACACTAATAATACGACGAGTCACTTCCGACATTCTGTTCCACCTAGACGTCTTTGCGAGAGTGGTTCGGCCACCGGATCGGTACGGCATGGATTTAGAGGCAAACGTAGTCGCCTCGAATGGGGTGGAAGATGATCCTCCGACCTATAAGAAGGCCTTACTGGATCACGATAAGGATAAATGGATTGACGCAATGAATCAAGAGATGGAGTCTATGTACTCTAACTCAGTCTGGAAACTTGTAGAACTTCCTCAGGGTGAAAGGCCCATTGGATGTAAATGGCTCTACAAGCGAAAGAGAGGAGTAGATGGGAAGGTCGAAACCTTCAAATCACGGCTGGTAGCCAAAGGTTACACACAGCGAGAGGGTATAGACTACGAGGAAACCTTCTCACATGTGGCCATGATGAAAACCATCCGCATCCTCCTTTCGATTGCTGCATGTCTGGATTATGAAATCTGGCAAATGGATGTTAAGACAGCGTTTCTAAATGTCTTTCTCGACGATGAAATCTATATGCAGCAACCAGAGAGATTCATTGAAGAAGGTCGAGAGCACATGGTGTGCAAGTTGCTCAGATCCATTTATGGGTCGAAGCAAGCATCTCGTTCCTGGTATCATAGATTCGATCACACGATCAAGTCTTATGATTTCGAACAACACTTTGTTGAATCTTGTGTGTACAAGAAGGTTATCAAAGATAGTGTCGTATTCCTAGTGTTGTACGTTGATGACATACTCCTAATTGGCAACGATAAGGGGATGATGTCCGACGTGAAAAGTTGGTTGACCACGCAATTCCAAATGAAGGATTTGGGAGAAGCGAGTTATGTACTAGGGATCCAAATTATAAGGGATCGCAAGAATAGGATGTTAGCTCTGTCCCAAGCAACTTATATAGATAAGGTGCTGGCACGCTTCAGTATGGAGAACGCAAAGAAGGGTTTTCTACCAACCCGTCACGGCGTTTACCTCTCTAAGACTCAGGGGCCTCAAACCCCCGAAGAGGCTGAAGCTATGGGAAGAGTGCCATATGCCTCGGCTGTTGGTAGTCTTATGTATGCCATGAGGTGTACGAGACCTGACATTTGTTACGGCGTTGGATTAGTCAGCCGTTTTCAGTCAAATCCAGGGCAACCGCACTGGACAGCAGTAAAGAATCTCATCAAATATTTGAAGAGAACCAGAAATTATATGCTCGTCTATTCGAGTAGGAGTTTGGAGCTAGCGGGGTACACCGATTCTGACTTTCAGTCAGACAGAGATGATTCAAAATTGTCACGGATTTTATCTAACAAAACAAACAAGTAATAAAATTTATAAATCCGGTATTCCCCAAGTGTAGGGATCGTAGTACAACGATTAATACCGGAGTCGGTCACAGGGAATCGGGGTATCTAGTTCATTAATTCTCCTAAGGTTGATACAATTATTCCTAAACCTAAACTAAAACGGAAAATAAACTGGACAGAGGATTGTCAGTCCAAAGCCAGGAAAATATCGTTGCGAACAAAAGAAAATAAAATAAAACTACAACTAAGAAAACAATAAAACTAACTATCATGATAATGACTGAAGCAAATCAACATAGAACAAACATGATCCACCATCCCGCAACCCTTAATTCTTCCCTAGATTATCTTATGATGATTCAATCAAAGTTGTGGTTCACCTAATCAAAGGTATGAATTCCTACTTCCGTAAGTAATCCGTCTATCAATCTCATCATCTTCCGATCTATAGAGATTAACGCTCTCAAAACAAGGTGCAAGATTTATTCGATCTAACAACCTAGAGATCTAACCTATCAACTTCCGTTATGTCAAGGTTAATAGTCTAATCTTTCCAATGGTGATCTAAGGTTTACACCGATTTCCATCATACGGTAAACATCAAATAGCAATACATCTTCCGATATCGATTGCATAAACAAATAAACAAAGGAAAGAAACAAACTTGAAATTAAACTCACAAAATATCCAAAGGAAAGAAAGTAAAAGCTGCTGGAAAAAGTTTCCCATGGCTGCTCCAAGTTCATAGCTTCAGGCCATCTTCATGCGAACAAGAAAAGAAGAAAAAGAAAACAAAAACCTAACTAATCCGCAACCCCAGCCTCCCCAAAAGGGGGCTGGGGCCGCCTAGGGTTTTTCTCTAATGATTATGTATCAATAAGAGTCAATAATGTGTGAAAATCCGATGTGATTAGGGTTGGGGCGCAGCTGATATTTATAGGGTTTTAAGTCGGCCAGGGCTAAGTCGGCCGTGGACGCCCGTCTGACTTTCTGGACGCCAGTCTGGTGCCTCTGGACGCTCGTCCACTATGGCGTCCAAACTTTCTGAATCAAAAACTCCTCCTGGACGCCAGTCCACTTATTTGGACGCTAGTCCACTCTGGACGGGACTTGGACGCTCGTCCAATGTAATCCAGATTCGAAATCTTCAACTTTATCTCTTTTCTTCTAGCCAATTCCATCCTTATCTCTTTCTCATCAATTAAATCCGACTTGATCAACCTTTAATTCTCTTTTGAACCAATATTATGCATCTACAAGTTAATCAAAACATCGCAAAATGTAATATCATTCAAACCAACATAAAATCATCAATAAAACACATAAATTAACCAATTTTACGATTAACCCGTTAAAAACATCACTTGCTCAATATTTCAATATAAAGCTCAATTTCTATGAGAAACATACGAATATGGAGAGAATTGATATAAAATATATCCTTATAAAACGTATAAAATCACCCTTAACAAAAATCTACCTCTGGTTCAGTGTTTACGCTTGGTGGCGGTGCATTGGAATGGAGAAGCCAAAAGCAATCCAGCACAACTGATTCAACAATGGAAGCTGAGTTCATAGCGGCCTCGGAGGCAGCTAAAGAAGCAGTTTTGTTAAGAAAGTTCATCAGCGGATTAGGCGTTGTCCCGAATGCTGAAGATCATATTACTCTCTATTGTGATAACAATGGGGCCATTGCCAACTCAAGGGAACCTCGAAAGCACAGTAAGTCGAATCACATAGAGAGGAAATACTGGGTGATCAACGATTTTGTCGATAGAGGGGACATTTCCATCAAGAAAATCGCCTCCGCCGATAATCCTGCTGATCCATTCACCAAGACGCTGTCGGTTGAAGCTTTTAGTCGACACTTGGAGACTATAGGTATTAGAGACATGTCTCATTTGCTTTAGAGCAAGTGGGAGTGATAGTTTGCTGTATTTTAAATAATAGGGTGTGCTCTAAAACAATTAATCACATGCTTTCGTGCAAGTGGGAGATTGTTAGGTATGATGCCCGAAAGACAATTTTGTAAGTGTTTTATTTAATAAATGAAATGATATTATTATTCATATTTATTATTCTCATATTCACCGATGTGACAATAGTATATCGTTTATGTAATCACTTAACTCAGTGTATGGGATATACACGGGAGGATTGAGTTAATGAAGATGTACTTAAAATACAATTAGCCCGTAGTGAAGTTAATCGAGAGTATCGGGTCTCTCCTTTAACGTGCTATTAATGCGCCCGAACACAATATGTGTGATTATCTTATCCGGACTTTCGGTTAAGAGAACCTAGTGGGGCATTTATATATGATAGATATATCATATAGGGCTGGACCGATTTGATTAGAATTCACGATATAATTCCGTAATCGAGAAGTCTCATCGAATCAATGGATGATCATATTTATGGATATATCTTAATCCTGAGGTGATCACAGTCAACTGCTTGAATCAGTATGAGGTTTGACTTGACGGTTAAGGATTACACTGAGTCTGTGATCTGAATTACCCCATCTTGGCATTGTACTGGATTGAGTGAGTAGTCTGTGTTATCACAGATACGGAATCCATTCCTTCCATTTATGGAAGTAGATAGAAGCTTTCCTTATTTGTTAATCCTAGAAACCGATCGATCGTACGAGTTCATATTACACCGATTAGCTACCGAGTGAGTTGTATGAATTAATTGATCACTAGGGGGTTAATGGTAAATAAGGATAAGAGGTTCTAAAAAGGGTTAACGGTAACTTTCCGATTTAGAATGAACAGTCTGTGGAGGATTAATCCATATGTAATGATTATATCAATGGACGCTTATTATTATTCTCGTGAGGAGATAAATATAATCTCATAATCGGAGGAGTGCAGTCACGAGATTATGGTGGCATATTCATGTGATTGATTTATCGAATATAATTATTCTGTTCATAAGATAATTATTTATTTGATTTATCGGAGCCGCTGATTATTAGTCCATGGTCCCCGACGTGCCTCCAAATATAGCGTAGCTATTCTCGGACGTCAAATCCTAATAATATTAATTTAGTTCTTGTTGGACTTTATTAAAACGATATGTGAATTATTTGTTTAGTGGACTATTAAATTAGTTGGGCTAAATAATTAAATATGTGGAAAAGACATTTTTTCATAATCTTGGCCCAATTATTGTGTAATAGCAAAAATTAATAATGACTAGGTCAATAAGTGGTAATTTTTGCCCCAAAGTCTTTTTATGGAAACAAGAAATTGTTTTTGTGTGTATTTATTAGATAAATATTTATGGTAATAAATAAAGATAAAAATTATTCTAGATTTGTTCTAGAATATTATGGAATTGTCTTTTAGTTATTGGATTTATTTATTTTTCATAATAAAATCCTTGGAGGTAGCATATCGGAAGGGTTCGAGTCGAGAATTTCCTTCCACCGGGAGTTGCTTGGATCACACGTACGGAAGATCGTGGTGCTCTTCACATCTTCTTGCATTCTTTCTTTTGCGGTTCTTCAACTTGGATTTTGAGATCCAAGAGGTATGATCTACAACCCCCTTGTAGATATAGATCTAGTTATTTTATTACGTGTATTCTATAGATCTAAATCCTTAAATCGCTTCCGTTGCGGATGGTATTACTAACAAAATTGGCAGAGTGTATCTGCTTATATTAATTTCTGGATCCCTTTGTGGGTTATAGGATGCCCCTATTTATTGGCGGATCTCTAATGACGGTTAGGCTAATTGTCACATGACATAATTAAGTACGGTTAAGAGATAAAGCGATGGTAAGGAGCGGATCAATGGGCTCGCTGGTTGCTTCGATGTCCTCTTGTTCGCGGAGTCTTGTCCTTGCTAACGTTAAGTGTGGATCACGTTCGCCTACATGTTGCGGGCACGGTCCGATTGATCGGTTCCGCGGACTGGAAGGTAGCACGCTCGGCCCCCAGCCTGGTCGATGATTCTGATCGTGTGGACTCGATGACCTGTTCGGCTTATTACCAGACGTGCTGGTGATGATGGAGGTCAGAAGCTGAGATGTGACTGCTAGATTGGGTCCGATGGGGGTCCAGGAGACCGTATTCGGGTTTAGTATATCAATAGCCCCCTACTCCGTGCTGTGTTCCTGCAATGGTTGGGGCGGGGAGTAGAGTCGTTGGTGAGCATGACATACCGCGGCCCTTATGAACTCCGTTTGAGTTGTTTCAATGCCGATGGTGGTAGTATCAGGCTTTGAACGACGACCACGTCGTAAACGGATTGTCGCGTAGTGCCGCGCTAGAGAGCGGACAGGCTTAGGGACTACACTTTTAAGTAGGCGGGTTTGCGCAACTTTTATGTCATAAAGCGACTCGTTGCAAAGTGTTGCGCTATAAAGCGGACAGGCTTGGGGACCTCACTTTTAAGTAGGCGGGTTTGCGCAACTTTTGTGTCATAAAGCGACTCGTTGCAAAGTGATGCGCTATAAAGCGGACAGACTTGAGTACTGTGCTGTTGAGCGGACATAACGTGGTTGTGAGCGATTAAAATCCCGTGGAAGGAGCAGCTCAAAGCGTAACCTTGGTTCCGTAACTGATGTGACGGTTGATATGACTAGCCACAACCTCTGATAGGTGGGAAAACTTTGATAACTACGCGATGGTAACGTTTAAATTCGAATTTTGAATTTTGAATTGACCATTGTGACGTTTCGGTTCCGAGTTTGCCAATATAAAGGGTGAAATCCCAAGTCTAATACACTTTTTGCACTTTCTATTTCCTGTAGCAAAACTTTGGCAAACTTCCGGCGTCTTTCTAAGGTTTCCGGCCGATCTTCACCAAATTTCCATAAAATCATCAAACTTTCAGGTAAAATGTCTTGATTTTTGCTAATTTTTTGCTTCTGTATAGTAATTTATTGCCCCCAATATGCATCAAATGCTCAAATCGTATGATTTCTTTGAGGGTTGAATGATTTTGGGGTGAGTTTTTCTTTCATTTTTGCTATGAAATGACAACTGTCGTCGATGTCGTGCTTCGAACCGTCGTGCTTCTTGAAATTGTTTGACCTGCATTAGACTTTGCCCCAATTGTTTCCTTTCTCTAGGACATGGTCTTTCTAGTTTCTAGGCATCCCTTGTGATAGGACGACACTGCCTTCCTGGTCGCCGACCGTCGTATCTAGGCGGTCAGGAGCCGAAGAGAGGGGACGGCACGGCCTACACCCCTCTAAATCGGCCATGCCAGAAATGGGCTCCAACTATAAGCCCTTCATAAACACAAGGGAGAGAGATCCGCACGAGGATCTCCACCTAGAGCAACTGGAGATTGTGGACTGACGATCACGCCAATCAGCTAAGGGTACGGGATGATCATCCTAGGATCCGCGCTGCCTACCCTCTAATGCGACTCTTGCCGCCATCACAGATTCAATTGTACTATGTCCTTAGTTGTAATTATGCTGAATGTAAGTCGGTCCATACCCGATAAATAGGGCTCCATGTATTGTTCAGAAAAAGAGATGAAATATATAAAAATCAGGCAAAACTCTGCCTTTCCAACAATACTTTCTACTTGCATTGTGCCACCGCCGGAGCTCTTTAGTTCCGCCCAGCACCACCACTCACACACAGAATATAGCTTGATATCCACCACTAAACATCCTCTGAACACCCTTGATAATTTCGATGTTATCACCTTGATTGTTGTTGGGATTCAACCGTTAGTGTTTCGGCGGAAAAACGGAAGGCGAGATGTTAGGAAAAGTGGACACGCTCGTCTTGGCCCGACTCCTAAGTCTAGGTGATTAACTATCCACCTCGCCTTTGTGTTTTTCAGGATGTCCTCTGAACGTACCCCAGTTATGATGAAAATCGAGAGGTGATGGAGTATGGGCCCTACGAGGTGGATACTAGCGAACATGTTTTAGTGGAGTTCGCTGAGCAACTTGAGACTGAATTGGCCGAAGAAGAGGCTCCGAGGACTTCCGGACGGGATCTGCTTCGTCCAGGTGAGGCTAACTTGAATGAGTTGGCGACCCGAGCTGGTCGTGGAAAGCTGGCTAAGGACAAGAATCCCCGACCCCCTAAACAGTACACGGATGAAGGATTGGCCGAGCTCGAAAACCAGAAGGCCTTTGATAAGGAAATCGGCAAGCAGTGGAAGAAATTTTACTTGGCCGATGATTACATAAGATCCCTGGCTGCTTATGATGTTTCCGCCGATTAATGGTTTGCACCCTGTGAGGGGGATAGGACTAGTCAGAGGTTTTGTTGTCGATCCCCAAGGGATTATATCTTTCTTCACTACGATCATTTTGTGGCCGGGTTCCGACCACTCTTTGACCCCTCTTAGTGAAGTTCATGACGGTTACAAGAACCCTACCTTGTGATCTCTCTCTCGGGCTAGCGAGAGTTTTGGTAGGCTTCGTTATCGTCTGCCGGCTATCGAGGGTGAGCCCAGCCTGCCTATTTTCAATCACTTTTACACCCTGTCTAGGCTGAATAAAAAGGGGCAGCTAGGTCCATGGAGATGGGACTGCCAACTATTCTTCTACCTTTCTGAGAAGGTTGGTGGCTGAAACACTAGGTGTATGCGAGTGGAGTCGCGAGTCGGGTGGCCGCTTCAGAATTTACGGCCGGGTCTATCCAATATTGAGGAGATTAAGTCATATGAGGCGCAGGACGACGATAAGAAGATCATCAAGCGGATGTAAGAGGCTTTGATGTTTAATGAAAACCCTCCCTACCAGAAATAGACCTTTAACTTTCAAACTCTACTGGACGTGACCGAGGCATTTAGTCGGGCCGCTGGAATCCCTGGGTCCGAGGTCGAAAAGCCGTTGGTAAAAGTCGAGCCTTTGCCTAGTGATTCAGATTGGAATGCTGAATGTCACCATAAGGCATGCTTCCCCTCACAATGAGTCGTATGTGAGGGCGATCATGAGAAACGCAACGAGCTGGGTAATGACCTTCTTTCATGCATACTTAGCTTTACTTTGCTTGTTTTGCTTATGTGGTCAATGTTTGCTTTCCATAGTATTATGTATTAACATACTCTTGCACTTGCAGATATGCCGAACGTTAGCCGTCTTCACAAAAAGGTTGCCGACAAGCAAACCGTTGGAGAGGTCGAGAGAGCGAGTCAGCTCGCTATGCTGGGGGAAAACAAAATGCCTAAAATTCCTTTAGTCGTTCCGGAGGGTGCCGCACCACCGAACCTCAGAAGCAAGGGAAAAAATATGGTCGCTTCTAGTAGTGGTGCCCAACCGCTCGTTGGTACAAAAAGGAAAGAGACCCTTGTGATTGATGTGGGTGCCGAAGAGGGTGATCCGAAGAAATCCAGAGTTCCATCCCAGCCAAAGACGCAGCCCGCTGTGAAGGGCAAAGTGGTGGCCGAAGCGGCCAAGAAGGCCCTGCATCCGATCACCAGTCAGTCTAACATTCAATCAGTGATTGAGCGACATACGGCCTCTGCTTCTCGGTCCGCCTCTGATCGTGTACCCTAGTTGTCTGAGGGTTTCACACTGCTGAAGACGGAGGCCAAGGTTGTGATCTTCGCCGACGCTATTGCTTTGGTTCCCCAACTACGGAACTTCAAGTTACGTGACCCGGATGTGGTGGCGATGGCGTTCGGGAAAAGGATTGGTGCTCGTATGGTGCTGAGGGATCGATTAAGTCCTTCAAAGGGCTTTCTGCAGAAGCGCCAAGATTTGGTTAGTCATTATTCTTCACAAATATTCTTGATTCCTTTCCCTGTTCACCAGTTATTAACTGCTATTTTCTTATTTTGTAGCTCGAACACCTCCATTGCCCAGTCTGATCGCATGGGCGATGAGATGGAGCGAGATTTGGGCAAGGCCCTGGAGAAGGTGGAACAGGTTGAGGGAAATCTTTACGAGCTAAATCTAAGATCTGGGACCGCGGCGAGCGAATTGGAAGCGCTGAAGAAGAATCGTCGAGATGAAATTGAGGCAGTAGAGATAGCTCGGGTCGAATGGCAATCCAAAGCTGAAAAAGAAGCCCTTGAGTACAACCAGACCATTGATGAGCTCAAGGGAAATGCTGACCGGGCTGAGAGTTGTGGGCAAAAGAGAAAGCCGCTCTCGAGGAAAGGGTGAAGAAGGCCGAGTCCGACTTGGTGGCCAAACTGGAAGCTGCTAGGGTAGCCGTGAGGGTGGAAGCAGTTGATGCTTTCCAAAGGTCCGATGCATTTAATAAGATCCTTGAGGCTAACGGCCTGGCGGGCTATGATGAAGGATTTTTTCACCTAGCTCGATGTATCCGCTGGGCTCATGGTAATGATGCCCCTTCTTTGAGTGTTCTAAAGGATTGGTCTTTCCTCGACCAGTATGATGATCAGCTGATGCCCTTATATTCATAAATCCCCTTCACTGCTGAAGAGCTTGAGGCCATTGCCCAGAGTCGGGCTGAGGAAGGCAAAAATCCATGGAGTCCTCCACACATGATCGCTGACAATTTGCGGGCCATGATTACGAAGTCCTCTAGTGGTACTGCTCAAGATGAGACTGTGCCCACTGCTAGCCTAGTGGACTCCTTTTTGCATCCTTCTCTTCAAGGCGAGAATGTACATGATGAATCAATGGTGCCCGAGGGCGAGCAGATCCAGCAGTGAGAGCTTTTATTTTTCTTTTCATCATACTTTGGGCTATAATATTAAACTCTTTGTTTCTGAAATATTTATCTGTAACAACTTAGTAACTTTGAATGATGTTGTGGCCGCTGTATGGCCTTTGATTGAATCTATGTTTTTATCTTCTTTCTGATATTGTCCAAGTATTGATTGCGCTTGCATGTTAAAGCTTGAGCATCCTCTGTTTTTGCTCAAAAATATGGCATTTTTCGAGTTGGTGTGCTCGAGTTTGTGTGCTCGCACATGGGGCATGTGCCCCCTTGTTTTGAGCAAGACTTTTGACGAGTCTGGCCAAACTAATTTAGTCTGCCTCATTGGCTCTTTTTGGCGTCTCAGTCTTGGAAGCGTAACAGTCCTGACCTAACATGCCTCTTTATGATTGTTATCTTGGTAATTGCAGCATTGATTGCCAACACGATACCCGTAGAGCATTAAAGTTGCCTTTTCAAATTCAAATTTAAAGAGGTTGCCTTAACCTTATCCGCTTATTCAAAATTTGAATTTAAAAAAGGTAGCTTCAGCCCTATCCGTCCGATTTCCTTGATCTCGACCGTAGGTTTTGCTGGTTCCTCTTATAAAAGGAGGGTCTTTCCATTTCTTCACTCACACTTGCAAACTTGAGTTTTCCTTGCAAACAAAGTTCTATGGTTCTTTATTTGTTTTTACTCTTTTGTAATATGCCTCCCTCCAACGTTTTTCACCATTATTTGATACGACATCAAATGTTGTCCTTGCGAATTTCTAGGTTTACTTTAACCATTTCCCATTTTTAATTGAGACAGGTCTGCACCGTAGCAAAATAAATGGAGGATCTCGTCTGTGTATTTCTTTGTCTAGGTGGGAGGACTTGATCGCTAGGCCTACTAGTCATTATAACACCGCAATTGTGCGTGAGTTTTACTCGGTCTTATAAGAGGTCGGGTCAGTAGGACGCGTCACGTCCGTCCTTGTTCGCGGTGTATCCGCCCTTTTTACTCCGACGGTTATAAACAGTTTCTTCAACCTTCCCAGTTTTGACCTCGCTATTCATTACGAGCAGGCTTGGGCCCTGGGTGATGATGAAATCTCTAGGCATGCGCACCGGAATGGCGCATTCCACTACTTGTTCCCTGGTGAATGGGATTCCGCCGCACAGGGGGTCGTGTCCGAGCTGTCTCAATATGCTCGGGCGTGGAAGCGATTCATTAACACCCGTGCGCTTCCCAATGATGATTTTGAGGAGGTCACTGAATAGGAGGCATTTATCTTGCATGCCATTATCACCCCAACTGTGAAGGTTGATTGGGGCCTCCTGATGCATCGTGAGGCCGTTTCTTTTGCCACGGGCATAGAGCCTGGTCGCTCTATCCTGTTTCCCTGGCTACTTTCCAACCTCTGTTCCGCTTTGGTCCCTACTTGTCCGTCAGACAAGTATCTTCCACGGCAGAACATTGCGTTCGATGAGATCCCCTCCAAGTCCTCCACTGAGCCAGGCACCTCATCTGATGAGGAATTGCCCTATTTTTATTATTTTCTTGTTTCTTGTAATCTGACTGTGGCCGCAATGTGGCCTTTAAATTGAATGTTGCCCTATTTTTATTGTTTATATCTCTTGGTCGCTACCCTTCTTTCTTCCACCAAGTCCAACTCGATTTGCCTGTTGAGCTTGTTGTCCGCTGGGTTGTATCTTATGACCCTGATACTTGGGAGTGCCACCTCAATTGGTGCCATGGCCTCCGAGCCATTCGTGAGCGCGAAAGGTGTTTGACCCGTGAGGGTTTTTACTGTCTTCTGGAACGCCCATAGGATGGTAGGAAGATCATCAACCCAGCTCCCGCGTTTGCCTTCTTGCTCGCACTCTTTTTGAGCATTTTAATTATCTGTTTGTTGCCGGCTTCGTCTTGACCGTTGCCTTGCGGGTAGGCTACTGACGACTGCCAGTGTTTGATGTTGTAGTCGCTACAAAAGTTTGAGAACTCGTCCCTGAATTACGGCCCGTGATATGTAACCACCGCTCGCGGGATACCAAACCTTGACCATATCTGGTCATGCAAAAAATAAACTGCATCCTTCACTCCTATCCTAGCAAGAGGCATTGCTTCGATCCATTTCATAAAGTAGTCAACCGGCACTATGATAAGCTTGCAACTGCCCCTTCCCGTGGGAAATGGTCCTCTAAGGTATAGACCCCACATGTTGAAATGCCAAGCTATCACTATGATGTTTTGTTCTACTGAGGGTAACCTTGGGATGTCCGCGAATTTTCACAGGCTGGACATGCTCTGACTAGAGCTTCGGAGTCCGGTAGGATCGTCGGCCAATAATACCTTGCAAATATGACTTTTTGAGCTAAAGAGCAACTAGCAGCGTGGCCCCCACACGCCCATGATGTAATTCTGCCAGGATTTTCTCACTTTCTTCCTTATGGACACGTCTGAGGAGGGTTTCGTGATTGACACTCTGTATAAAACTCCGTTAAGGATTGTGTACCTTGCAGCCTTCCGCAAAGAACGGGCCTCATCCTTATCTGCTGGTAGGTTGCCCGATTCAATGTAAGCCGTGATGTCATCGATCCAGATCTGATTCAATTCCAACTCATCGATGTCCATGATTGTCTCTTTGTCAACGGAAGGTGCTGCTAAATACTCAACCATGATAGAGGGATCGGCGAAATCCTCGCCCTCCAACAGTTTTGACAAGAAGTCTACCCGAAGGTTATTCCCTCTGCTGATCCTTTTGAACTCCCAATAGTTGAAATCTTTCCTCAACCATCTAACAACCTCGCAATATCTGTTTAGGAAGCCGCAATACATGTCGTAGTCGCCCGATATTTGATTGACCACCGGTTGTGAATCGCGGTAGACTTCGACATTATCTACTCTCTTTTTTTTTGCAAGCTCAAGGCCGGCTATGACAGCTTCGTACTTGGCCTGATTGTTCAAAGATTTGAACTCGAATCTTAGGGCCTTCTCTATCTCTTTGTTGTTTTTGGTTCAGACAAAATAATACTGGCCCCGCATCCGTTTTGACTGGACGCGTCATCAACGTCAAGTTTCCAACGCTTTCTGGCCATTTCATTTCCGTGGTCTCCATTATTGTAGGCTTTTCGAGTCCTTGCGGACCCAGCTACTCTGTGTTGAAGCTTGTTTCGACGATAAAATCCGTAGGCGTTGATTGTCTTTCTAGGAAGATATTGTATATCAAACTCCGTAAGTTCGACTGCCCATCCGAGTAAATAACCTGAGAGGTCCGGTTTGGGTAGTACTTGACGCATTGGACTATTCGTGAGTACGACAATAGTATGCGAAGTAAAATAGCCCCTGAGTTTCTGGGTAGCAATAACGAGCGAGTAGGCAAGCTTTTCAACATTAAAATGACGACTCTCCACCGGACTGAGAGCCTTGCATACATAGTAGATGAGGTTTTGAAGGGTCCCAGCCTCTTTACAAGTACTGCAGCTACTGTGCGATTTGATACCGCCAAATACAAAAACAAAATACCCCCTTCTACCGGGTTAACTAGAAGTAGAGGTTTCCTCATATATTCCTTGAGTGTTTGGAAGGCTCTAGAGCACTCTTCGTCCAATGAGAACGTTTTGTCGCCCTTGAGGATCTTGAAGAAAGGGAGACACTTTTCTGTGGATTTTGATATAAACCTGCCCAAAGCTATGATTCTTCTATTGAGTCTATGAACCTCTTTGATGCAAGTTGGCTCTTTCATGTCGAAAAGAGCTTGGATCTTCTCTGGGTTGGCTTCAATACCTCGATGGCTAACCATAAACCCCAGAAACGTGCCTGTCTGGACACCAAACATATATTTGGACGGATTAAGCGTTATGGCGTGTCTCCGAACGCTCTCAAATGTTTCTGCAAAGTCGGCGGTGTGACCTCTAGCTGCTGATTTGACGACCATATCGTCTATGTAGGCTTCTATGTTCTTGCCGATCTACGAGCTGAAAACTCTGTTCACCATCCTTTGATAAGTCGAGCCTGCGTTCTTCAACCCCAAAGGCATCATCTCGTAATAATACAGGCCCCCAG
The DNA here is from genome assembly GCA_036785695.1 of Gentiana straminea. Lineage (NCBI taxonomy): Eukaryota > Viridiplantae > Streptophyta > Magnoliopsida > Gentianales > Gentianaceae > Gentiana > Gentiana straminea. Next base: position 1,205,488 of record JAVUPR010000412.1, on the reverse strand, counting down.
CATCTCTGAAAGCTATTTTCTCCTTGTCGGATTCATCCATTCTGACCTGATGATATCCCGAATATGCATCTAGAAAACTTAGGGTTTCAAAACCGGCGATCGAGTCAACTAATCTGTTAATCCTTGGAAGCTGGTAAGGATCTTTTGGACAAGCTTTGTTGATATCTGTGAAGTCGACGCACATCATTCACTTGCCGTTATGCTTTTTTACCATCACTACATTAGCTAGTCAGGTTGGGTAGGCCAACTCTTTGATGATACCAGCTTGCTTACCTCTACCTTGATTGCGACCTCTTTCTCAGGAATAAACTGTCGGGCGTGCAGCTGGATTGGTTTAAATGTGGGGTCGACATTCATATGGTGAAGCACAACTTCGGGCTCCACGCCCCTCAGTGACAACCCATGTGAATGCACCCAGATTTGCTTTGAGTTGGGCGATCAACGCCTCTTTCTCGGTGGTGGGCAAGTGAGCCCCAACCTTAACTTTCTGGTCGGGGTAGACATCGTTAATTACTACCTCTACCAGCTTGCCATCTATTGTGAAATCCGGCTCGTCCCTGACCTGTAAGGTCTCACACTCGACCTTTGTAAGAAGGAGCTGTTTAATCATTTGGATTATAGCTGTTCTTGCTGACGCCTCTGGCTGTTCGATGCGGGCTTTTTATTGTCGGCCCTTGATGTCCGGAAATGGGTTAGGACTGACTCAGGGTCGGTAACGGAGACCCCGATTCCATCTTCAGTGTAAAACTTTGTGTGTTGGTGGATCGAAACAACCATCTGGAACTGACTTAGCGTTGGAGCCCCTATGATCATATTATAATTTGACTGGAGATCTACCACAAGAAACGTTACTTTTTCGGTCCGGAAATGCGTGTAATCTCTCATATGCACATCTAGATCAATGACCCCCTTGACCTGGATCATGTGATTGGTGAAACCTTTGAGAGTGCCATTGTGCGGCCTCAAGTTGGAGTCGCCGAAGCCGAGCTCCTTGAAGCAGTTGTAGTACATGATGTCCCGACAGGCTCCTGTATCAATCATAACTTGGCCCAATAACATCCGATTGATAATCACTAAAATACTTAGGCATGTATCCTCAATGTTGATAGACGTGACCGCTCGCTACGAGTAAACGCAAGCGCTTGCTCATACCCGAGCTGAACTGTTGGCCGTTCCCCCGTGCTTGTGAATGGAATTGATTCTCTACTTGATTTGGTTGTTGCTTGGCGCGACCTTCATGATTATACAAATCTCTCTATTATACTGGCGGGCTTGACGATTATCTATATTAGCCCCTTCTCCATCCTTTATATACGTGCTTTCCTCATTGTATCAGCATCTCGATTACAATTTTCAACTACTTGCATTCTTCCATAGTATGACCATTATCTCTGTGATATCGACAGGATTTGGATTGGTCACGACGCTTGTCAATCCTTATCGGAGCAGGGTCAGGAAGCTCATTTCTTACTTCGGCTAGCATCTGCGTATAAGAGATAGTGAGGGGAGTGAAGTTGTCATCTGTAAACTTTTCAGGCTTTTTGAGGTTACGATCTCTATTCTTGCGGCTCTCTCTTGAGGGGCTGCGCTCAACTCTTGGCATGTCCCGTCGGGACGTAGATGCCGTCGATGGTGCTTCGGTCGCAACATACTTTCTTGCCTGGCCTAGCATATCTTGGAGGTTTTTCGGTGCATTTAGAGCGAAGTGGGATTTGAGAGCCATTTCTTAGCCCAGCTTCGAAGCTGGTCATTACCATGTTTTTAGCTAATCCTCTGGTTTTCTCGCAGATCCTGGCGAACCAATCAAAGTAGCTGCGAGTAGTTTCATTTTCACCTTGGCGAATCTCATGAAAGTCGGTATGTGTTTTCTTTGGTTGACCCACGGACTTGAACTCAGACGTAAACTTGTTCACTAGGTCGCCCCATGACATGATTGATCTGGGAGGTAGACTGCGGACTCAGAAGGTCGCCCGGTCCTGCATAGCCCCTACAAAGGCTAAACACCATGCCTCCTCACTGGTGTGACTAGGCTAAACTTGCTCTGAAAGGCCAACAACCAATCAAAGGGATCGTTAGTTCCATTGTAATTTGTTGCTGTTGTTAGGCGTAGTGCCCGAAAAACAATTTCTATAATTGTTTTTGACAGGATTTATAATTCATCTTAATATTTGCATTTATGCTTATATTAATACACTGCTGAAAACCCTAAGTACATCGGTATGTAATCACATAACTCAGTGTATGGCATACACACGAGGATTGAGTTAGTGACGATATGCTTAAAACTATTTAGTCCGTGGTGAATTTAATCACAGTATGGGTCTCATGATTAATATACCAATAATGCGCCCAGAACACTTAACGGTGTGACCGTCTTATCCGGACCGTCGGTATAAGGTACCTAGTTGGGCATTTATATATGATGTCTATCATATAGGACTGGACCGATTTGATTTGAACTCAAGATATAATTCCGTGATCGAGAAATCTTATCGAATCACAAGATGATCATATATGGATTAATCTCAATCCTGATGTGATCACAATCTACTGCTTGGTTCAAAGTAGGGTTTGATGTGTTAGTTAAGGATCACTTGGATACATGTGATCTGATCTCGTTGGCTCTATTCTGGAATGATTGAGTAGTATGTGACTTCACAGATATGGAATCCATTCCTTCCTACGGGAAGTAGACAGACAGTTCATTTATTTGTTAATCCTAGAAGCAGATCGATGGGCCCAGTTCATATTATATTAGTTATGAACTAATTGATCACTAGGGGGTTAATGGTAAATAAGGATAAGATGTTTTGAGAAGGGTTTAGGGAAATATCCCGAATCAAAACGAACACTCTATGGAGGATTTATCCGTAAGTAATGATTATATCAATGGACGCTTATCGACTCAGTGATTAGAGTGTAAGTATATATCTATAATCGATAGAGTTCAGTTTCGGGTTTATGGTGGCGTAATCCCGGAATTAATAGATTGAATAAGAGTTGTTATGTTCGATGAATAATTTATTTAATTTATTGTAGCTACTGGTTATAGGTCCATGGTCCCCGATGTGGCTCATAACATGCATATGTTTTTTGACGTTGGGCCTCAATGATAATTAAGTAGTTGGACTATTTAATTGATGTGCGAATAATTATTTAGTGGGCTAAATAATTAAATACATGGAAAATATATTTTTCGTGGACTCGGCCCATTATGTGAAATTTCGTGTGCTAGCCTTATTTGACTAGGGCATGGCATGTTCTACATGTTGTAATTAGAAAGAAATTAGTTTTCTTGAATAATTACATGTCATGTGATTAATTGTTTATTTGTTAAATAATTAATCTGGAGATTAGATATTATCTATTATATATATCTAAATTAGTTTTAGAATATATTAGATTTATCTTATATTTAATAAAGGATTATTATGATTGATTATTTAATTAATTATTAAATCCTTGGAGGACAATGATTTCTCTCCAATATAAAGAGAGTTCTCCTAATCCTTTTATTGACTATAATACATGCATATACACACAAAATAAGCTTGGAATTTTCGGCCAAGCTTAGGGTTTCGAGTTGGGAAAATCTTCGGGATTTTCCGGGTAGCATATCAAGGAGGTCAAGCATGAAGGATCAACATCCACCGGTTGTTGCTTGGAGATACACATCGGAAGACTGTGGCATCTCAACTATTTGGATCTCGGCTTCTCAATCTTCGGATCTAATCTTTCGATTGGTAAGTAGATTCAACCTTCTTGTAGTTTAGATCTATTTATTTATATGTTTTTATTTGTATTGATCGTGATCCTTGTTATTCCCCTGCGTAATCGGGCGGATCTAGATCCCTCCGGCGATATTACATCCTACAGCTGTCGGGTAATGTATCCTCCTCTTGGGGCCGCTTTCAGGATGCTCTCGTGAAGAACACTCGTTCCCTAAGTGGGAGCTTCCTGGTTAGCTGTCTTTCCGTTTTCTAGATCCGTAATTTGCTTTCTCATTAATTTAAGCTCATCCGCTACTGTTGGATTTATTTTAAGTTTTAATGATGAGTGCCAGACTAGCTGTTATAGAGCAAAGGCAAAAAAAATGTCTAGATCAAATGTATAGGTTTATTAGAGTTTGATCTTTGTATAGGTGTTATCAAACAAGCGTTGTAATTAGGTCAGCTGACTTTATCAGCAGACCTGTCTAGGTCAGTAAGGTAACTTGGTCAGTAGACTAGTTAGGAACCTGCTGAAGACTGAAGGCTAAGGGTTCAAACTTAGTTGCTGAAGGCTGAGGTTCAAACTCAGTTGTTGAAGTCTAAGGGATCAAACTTAGTATCTAAAGTCAAGGATATGGAATCAGAATTTAGGGAAGTCTGTGATGACCTAAACTGATTACATATACCTTGTGTACAAGGTCTAAGTTCCATATGTTATGTGGTGATTGAGACTTAATTATGTTTAAAATTGGTGTACTCTAACTTCACAATAAAAATTTAGATGAAAAGCATTCAGCTGAAGTGTTTCATAAACACATCAGACTTTAGCCAGCTGACTGATATGTACATCAGTAGACTATATTAAGTCAGACATCTGCTAAGTATAAATATTGATTTAATCAAAGGTTACATTGGAAGATTACAAGGATAAGGATGGATTACAAGCCTTGATATTGTCAACAAATCAATGGCCTAGATTAAAAGAACGTTAGAAAGATTCAGAGGATTAACCAATGGACACAAGTCAAAGGGTGGACAAACTGGAAACTGACAGAAAGCAAACTGACAGTGTCAGTACTATGAACAGAGACAGAAGGCAAGTCAAGATGGGGACAAATATGAAACGTCTATGTTTGAATTTCAAACATAAGTCACATGATTCTCACCTATAAATAGAGGACTCCTGATTCAGATACAAGGATGAAAAACAAATAATCTACTCAAAGCTATCAAGTTTCTTATCAAGCAAATCACCCTACTAACATCATCCGAAAACCCTTCAAGTGTAACCTGCCATCAAGTTACATCAAGTTCACACACTTAAATATATCAAGCTGCGATCATTTCATCCCGATCAAGTGGCCGACCGTTGAATCATTCATTTGATTCAAACTTTCTTTTACAAGAAACTTGCTGAAGACAGAGAAGCACTTAGGTGTCAAGAACTGTTGTTTGTTGTGGAGCTGGTGAAGTGGCAATCCTACCCTTCAAGTACCAGTGGAATACTTTGGAGCAGCAATCCTACCTGTTTCAAATATTCAGTTTGTGAAGCCATAGCTATTGGTGAAGGACGACGGACGGCTTAGGGATTTTTGTAACTTGCAACCTCAAAGATCTCTAGTGAATTTCCTCCAACATCACAGGAGAAGAGTGGACTGATAGGATTACACCACCTGGAACCACTATAAAATTTGCCTACTTACTTTCTGCATTTACTTTCTGCATTTAGTATACCAAACACATCAACTTATTGAAATTAGCAACTGAATCACACACTTACACTACTGGGTATCTAATACTTAGTATCATCTTTTTAACAACAAGTAACAAGGCTTAATTTGAATATATTCCGCTGCAACAGATTTAGTAATATCAATAGTCAGCAGACTACTGACCTTGCTGAGTTTTTTAACTGCAAAAAAAGTTTTAAGTGTTAAGTTTATTCACCCCCCCCCCCCTCTAAACTTAAACAAAGCCTTCTCAAGGGACCAACATCTACTTCTGGGGGAGAGCCACGGTACTTTCGGCATAGTCTGAGTCACCGCGCCACTCAGTCCGAGGTCGTACCTGAAGAGTCTCCTCTGGTCGTTTTGGGCAATCACGCACAGGGGCTGCACCGCGGACGTTATCCGCAGGCCCGAGGCATTGGAGTGCCGATCTCCTGCCTTTTTTAGGAGCGAGGTCGCATGGCTGCTCTGTTCTTCTTCTGTACGATGAGATCGATTATCCCTAGGCAGATTTAGGGTTGGTTGTACTTCGGTCGGAGCTCTCAAGGGCGGGGAGAATTTGCTAACTGGTTGAGGAGGAAGCCCCTCAGCTATGAGCTGCAGGTTGTAGACCCGCATATCTTCTTCATATTCCATGTGGGATTCCAAGGCTAGAGCATAAGGGCTCTCTTCCGTAGTTGGAGTTGCTCCATGTCCAAGTTTTACCGAGATGGTTCTGTGATGTGTTTGCCGCGGCTCTTCCTTATAGCCGCGTCTTCCAGCTCCTGAGCCTTTGCCTTTTCGTTTAACACGCTCCGCATGTCGGGGTCATTGTTATGCCTGCTGTTTCTTCTAGCGGTGCGTGATCCCCTACTACATCTACTCTGATGTGATGCTGTGCCACGTGGAGGATCTTGGTTCGCCTCCTTGGTCGGCGTTTCAGGCTCTATTGCTTCCCCTCTTGCCATTTGAATTGAAAGGAAACTTGTTGTATACGTTTTAGACCAAGCTAGGTGTGAACAGACGCTACCTTACCCAGAATCCGGTGAGAGTCCGACGAGGGTGCTCCCAGATTACTAAACAAATCCTACACTCAGATACCAACAACCAACTCGGAATAACAAGATCCACAACCGGACTATGCCGTAGGGACGTCGACCGGAGTAAACTTGTTTTCCAGAATCCGGCGGAAAGCACAATTGATCTAATTCCAAACCGACCAGCAGGTGCAACGCTCTATTGATTTATGAAGTTGAGCTTGGGAATACACATGCACTAACCTGAATATTTTGATAATTCCGCTCTAAGTTGGCTAGGATGCCGACGGTGGTGCCTTTCCTTCTTTTGATGATCTTGGCGAAGAAAAAGGCTTTGATCCATAGAATCTAAACTATTTTTGTCCGAGATGATGCAACGATTATGAAAGCTATGATCTTTGGGCCATACAACCCAGAAAATCAAAGTTTTTGTTGATTTGGAGGCTTGGAGACGGCAGTGGAGCTCGCCGGAGATGCCGTAAATATGAATTTGCGGCGGTGGAACAACCGGAAAGATCTTGATTTTGACGATTTCCTAGTAACGGAGCCAGTTGATATTGTCGGAAATATCACGATGGGTATTACGGTGTCAGCATGGTGGATATCTTGCTGAAGGTGATGATCTTTTAATGAAATGGGTGGTGGTTATTATGAACAAGAGGCGGTGCTCAGCCGCCGGACACAACTTAGGATGAAAGCGAGTACGAGGTCGACAAATTGGCAAAGTGTATCTGCTTATATTAATTTCGAGATCCTTTTGTGGGTTACAGGATGCCCCTATTTATAGGCGGATCTCTAATGATGGTTAGGCTAATTGTGACAAGACATAATTAAGTACAGTTAAGAGATAAAGCGATGGTAAAGAACGGATCAATGGGCTCGCTGGTCGCTTCGATGTCCTCTTGTTCGCGGAGTCTTGTCCTTGCTAACGTTAAGTGTGGATCACGTTCGCCTACGTGTTGCGGGCACAGTCCGATTGATCGGTTCAGCGGACTGGAAGGCAGCGCGCTCGGCCCCCAGCTTGGTCGATGATTCTGATCGTGCAGACTCGATGACCTGTTCGGCTTATTACTAGACATGCTGGTGGCGATACATGTCAGAAGCTGAGATGTGACCGCTAGATCGGATCCGTGGCTCCGTTTGGTTTCGGACTGGACTGGATCCATTTAAGTCATGAGAGAGAAAATAAAATAAAATAATGTAAAGTAATGATTATAAGGTTGAAATGTTGAATTAAAGTTTGTGTTGATGAAGAAATGATTGGTGAGAGAAATATTATATTGATAAAGTAATGGTTGAATAGTGTAGGTGGTGAATAAAATGGGTTAGTCTTATATGAGGAGGATGTTTGAGGAGTGAGCCTACGTGGCTCATTCTGAACCACACAGTTTGAATTTAGATTCAAACTGTGTGGTCCAGAATGAGCCACGTAGGCTCACGGTGCAAATGGAGTGATCATAGAAGACTAACCCGAATAAAATGAATTGATTAATATTATTTTATTTGTTGATGGTGAAATGATTGGTGAAATGATTGTAAAATAATAGTAAATAAGATAGTGGGTGAATAAAATATTAAGTTGGATCCAAATGGATCCAGTCAGTCCGAAACCAAACGGAGCCCGGGATCCGGTAGACCGTATTCGGGCTTGGTATATCAAATATATAGTTACGGACCAACGATAAAATGAAGCTATACTATTGGAAAAAGATCCCCAACGGTGCATGTTGCACCTTCCCCCCCACAAGTGCATCAAAACGGTGTCGTTTTGATTCAAAACGACACTGTCTCGATGTGATTTTAAAAAAAAAAAAAAAAAAAAAAAAAAACACAGTCAAAACGGTGTCGTTTCGGATCGAAACGACACCGTTTCGATGCACCTCCCCTTGCACCGCTCGACCTGCACAGTCGGGGATCGAGGTCCCTATACTATTATTATAAGCTAGCTTATAAGTAGTGATATTGCATATTTTATGATTCATTAATTGTTGTATATAGACGTGACCGGTTCCGGGCCGGTTCCGGGTCCATGGCACGACCCTCCGGTTCCGGGTCCAAAATGGAACCGGAACCGCCGGTTCCATTTTCTAGCCGGTTCCGCCGGTTCCCGGGAACCGGCGGGTTTGACGGTTCCCCGGTCCGGGTCCGGGTCTCGACGGTTCCCGGGTCAGACGGTTCAGATCACGGTTCCGATTACGGTTCCGATCACGGTTCCAATCACGGTTCCAATCCCGGTTCCAAAAAAATCAATTTTTTTTCACAAAATTTGTATAAGTTACGTTAAAATTAATAATAAATTCTAATTGGTTATTAAACTATATGTAATATTTAATTTCATAAGTATGTTTAAAAAAAAAAACACACGGCTTGTATAATATTTAAATAAAACAATTGCTAAGAAAATAAAGAAAAATAACATGGATTAACTTTTAACATTCATTATAACGACCATTTTCGATTACATTAATTTATTACAATACAATAAATGATGGATAAATTAAACATAAATGATGGATACCGATTATTCTACGTAACGGTTACATTGATAAAACTAAATTAATACAACAAAACACTACAACAAGCAACATTCAACATTTATATTACATCGATTTTTCATAACGTGCATGTTGACGTTGTTACATGTCACATCCTACCTGGCTACCCGTCTCGACGTATCCGCGCATCATGCATATAATTTTCATATTCCTCGGAATGCCTTATTCGTAAATGTCGCATATAAGAACCAAGCCCGATTCCACGCTCGTAATGATACGTTTTTTCACAAACGTTACAAACAACCTTAAATTTTGAATGATTCACTTCCCGGTAGTTTCATCGCAACATTTTCTTTTCGGAAAAAAAAATGAAAAGCAGACACAATGATCGACATTGCAAAATAATATATTTCGAAAGTGATAAAGTAAACGAATTTATTCAGAATAACTTCAAATCACTATCCGAAATATATTATAATGATAGATAATATTATAATATGTGAGTTAGAATATGAGAGATAGAAAAGAATTGTGGGTAAAAATTGATGAAATGGATATGTATTTATAGTGTGATGAGTGTGTGATATTTTAAAATAAAATAAAAATTTTGAATATATGTCCGTTGGGAAAAGAAAAAAAAAAAGGAAAAAAAAAAAACGAAAATAAAAAAAAAAAAAAAAAAATTATATAAAACCGCCGGTTCCGGGTCCTCCGGGCCGGTTCCGGCCGGTTCCGGCCGGTTCAACCGCCGGTTTTTCGGCCGGTTCCTTGAACCGCCGGTTCCGGTCCGGGCCGGGTCCGTTGGAACCTAAAAAAACCGGGTAGGATGGAACCGCCGGTTCCGTGGACCCGTGGGCCCGTGGAACCGCCGGGTTGGACCCGGGAACCGGCGGGTCCGAACCGGATTTGGAACCGGAACCGCCCACGTCTAGTTGTATAACATATGTATAAAGAGACTTGAATTGTATATCATGAGACACTTGGGACCCAAGAAATCTCATATGATTTACTCTAGATTCTAAACCTCTTTCCCATTTTGTGTAAAGTCATGTCACTTCCTCAACCACATAGGTGTAATTTTTGTTGACATTTTGGGAAACGTAAACAACTTAAATTTGATAGTTTTAAATAATATAAAAAAAATTATTTACGTCTTTTGGCTTGTGTTTGTTTTTGTTGAAGTTTATTTTTTAAGAGTTTTTTATATCATTTTTTAAAATTCTCCCATCAAATTTTTTCAACTATAAATAAAAAAAATATTAAATTATCTTTCATCATTTTGTTTTATCTACTTTATTATTTTTTTACATTATTTTATTCATTATACTACTTTATTTCAATTTCTTTCATCAATAATTTTTTTATTTACACAAATTTTAAAAAAATATTTTAACTTTCTAATTATTACTTCAATCATTTTTATTACATTTTATTATCCACTAGCATATAAAAACATCTCAAAATAAACTCCAATCCAAAACAAACGGACTTAACTATAGTGTTCATATTTATACACTCCCTCCGTGGTTTTTTTGTTTTATTTTTTGAGAGAAAACCGATTTTTTTTAATTGTCGGAGAGAAAAATCACACAGATTAAGAAAATAATTAATGTGTATGAAATAAAGTATAAAATAATGAAAATACCCTTCATTTCTTGCGCATGAAAAATTGTACCAAAATTTGGGTTATTGAGATGAAGGGTAAATGATGAAAAAATAATAATAAATGCTGCATTGATAACGAACAATGACAGATAAATAAAAACAAAACAAATTTTGAAAAATGACAGTAAAAAAACGGAGGGAGTATCATGCAATTTAGTTCAAAACATTTCCTCAAAATAATGTAGTTCAAAATGTTTAATGTTTAATGTTTTGATTAGAACAAATTATCATTAGCTTCTAAATAAATCCTTAGAACTATAAGAAAAAAATGATTTCTTTTCTAATAGTACTTAAAATAGACACCTTTATAAATCTATAATTTATAAAAATATATTGTGTCTCTAGTTAATTATGCATAAGCGTTGTGATATATAGTAATATTACCCGACACCCAATGGCGGATGCACATAGTAGTAAATCGGGTCTGTGGATTCTGTTAAAAGTAAAAATATTTTATATTTTACTTATAGAAAAATATTTCAAACTCCGTAAAAAAGTTATTTGCTATAAATAATATTTACGGACCCCGTTGAATGTAATTTCTAGATCCGTCTGTGCCGACACCTTTTATATGGTGAATCTCTTTCTTTTTCTTTTCCTTTTCCTTTCTACTAACATCTACTCAAAGGGGTTAGAATGAATTGAGTGCTCAGGTGCTCAACTTAAATATTTTGGACCCTACCATTACTTGTTATATATATATATATATATGTATGCTGAATTATTGTTTAGGATGTTTGCGTGATTGACGTTGAAGTCTCTAACTTTATACTTTCTTTATGTAAACATAAGATCTCTCCCAAATCTTACTAACTATACTTTGAGTGACATGTAGAAATAAAGGTTGTATATTTAAAAAGCATAGTTTTTTTTACACGTAATTCTGCTGTTACAACGGCTGACACAATACGTACATACTTATATCTTTATTGATAATTATGAAAATATATATGTCATAATCAATAATATACATTAAAAATCGGTTTTGTTACTCGTTATGAATTACTGAACTGTTATGATAATAGCATCTCGGATTTAGTAATCAAAAAGCTATTTCAAAGTCTTCACTACAACTCAAAGAATGACCCACCATGTCTTCTATCTTTATGATGATGATGATGATTTTGTGTTTGTATAATATTATTGTCGTACGTTTTTATATATATATATTCAATTTTATTGGTGTGTGAAAGAAACGTTGATGATGAATCTTTACATCACCTTCATTTACTTTAGGAATAAAGTTTGTAATCTTTTTTCCACCGTTTTGATTCTTCTTTGCTAATAAATCATGATTAGTTGCTCTAATGGTGCAAGTTGTCTACATGGTCAATCTTTTAATTTCCCATAAAACAAGGCAATTAGTATTTGCTAGCACTTAAGATTGAAGACAAGTAAGCAGGGCCCTACACCCCTACCCCAACACCCCTTTCATCATTCTAGATCAAAAGACTTGTTGGTTGTGATCCAATGGATTTTGTTAATAATGTTAATCAACCCCCCAACACCTAACTGTTTTGCCTTTTGATTTGCTTCTAATAAAGGTTAGAAATTGGCATCTCATGGGGCTCAAGAACTTTGGTTCGACTCTTTATAGGCATATGAAATGAAATGTAGTGACCCTTTCAAAATAGGTAATTATTTTTTGGTGGAGATATCATTTTTAGGCAGTATCTCCACTTATAAGGATATCATATGTTGCGAAATTTGGATGCGTAATTGCAGCCTAGTGGGAGGTTAGAGGTTCGATTCCCACAAGGGGCGAATTATTCCCTCCTGTTAAAGGTAAGCGTTATTTCTGACTACTTGTGGGATGCGATTTACATTTCCACTCATCCCGTGGGACAGGGGGAGTGGGGACCCTCCGGGGTAAAGTTTACCCTTTTTTTTTTATGTTGCGAAATTTGGACAATAGTGTTTCATCTCACGATGAAACCGTGTGGTACAACTATCCTCACATGTGTACATAAGGAAACTTGTAGTTTTTACATAGTGCTTCTACATATGAAGAATATGAAGAAAATCAGAATAGATGGAAAAGACAGTTTTTTTATTGATGATCAAATATAAGAAATACAACCCCTATTTATAGTACTCCTATGGTGATTAATAGATAACCACTAATTATTTGAATAAAAATGATAAAGATAAATAATAATAAAGACTAGATAATGATTTATTTTGACAACTTTTATCTTTTAAATGACATCATTATCTCTTCAAGATCCATCACTTTATCTTCTATTACCCTCCCTCAAACGTTGCCGGGGTTGGAGGCAATGTTTGTTTATCAACGGAGAATTATGAATTTATGATGCGGCTTTTTGACACCCACGATGGCTTTTAGCTCCTGGCTCTTGGCTCTTTTGGCTTTTAACATGTGGCTCTTTCTTTTTTTGTCGAAAACCTATTAAGTCTCTGATGATGACAAACTTGCTTTTTCGTTGGCAACCTCCGAGAGAGATCTGTTTTTTTTTTTTTTCAACTGAATCTACGGATAAAGAATTAGATGCCAGAAGGAACAAAAAATTTATAATATGTATGCATGAATTTTTTTTATTATTTTTTTATTTTTTAATAATGGACGGAAAAAGAACTAGATGGAAAAAAATATTTATACATAAATAGATAAATAAATAAATAATGGACGTATGCAAATAGAAAAGCAGCAACGTTTTTGAATATAGCAAATGGTATGACAAATAAAATGTGGATCGATGTTTTTTATTTCTTTTCTTTAGATGATGGTTTGATGAACAACTTGAACCAGCGAAAAAGGGATCGGGCGAGGTTCGCCGATGTTAAGGCACCTGAACCCCCGCCCCCTGCTCCAATACTGTGAAGAAAAAGCAGAATAGATGCAAAAGACGATTTTTTATTGATGATCAAATATAATAAATACAACCTCTATTTATAGTACTCCTATGGTGATTAATAGATAACCACTAATTATTTGAATAAAAATGAGAAAGATAAATAATAATAAAGACTAGATAATGATTTATTTTGACAACTTTTATCTTTCAAATGACATCATTTATCTCTTCAAGATCCATCACTTTATCTTCTATTAGAATACACATGTGGAGGGGAAATTCTTCCCTACTCACTCCATTTGAGGAGTGGGTCTATGTGGTTGAATCTGGACCACGCGGTTTGAATTTAATTTTAAACCGTGTGGTTCAGATTCAACTACGTAGACCCACGATGTAAATGAAGATATTTGTATCATATTATTTCATCCTGAGATAAATTTTGTGGTCCGCAACACATGACATTTCCATGTACGGAGATATCATCCAAAAATTACAATTTTCCTAACAATTTGTTGTGAAATTCCCTACTTTTACAATTAATATATATATGACTATTTTGAAAGGGTAGTTTTTAAATGTGCAAATTAGTTATAAGGCCGTCGTTAGAGAATTAATGATCATTTAGGACACTCCGAAATCTTATTTAGTTATAAGGACATTCTAATTTTAAGAAGGAAACTTATTTAGTTATAAGGACATTCTGATTTCAAGTGGATAAAGAAGAAAAAGGAAGGAAGAAAAAAAAAAGATGAAGCGCTGGAGAGAGAAAAAAAAAACGCTGGTGACATTGATTTTTTTTTTAATTTTTTTTTTTAAGATGCAGTGACATTGATGTCTGAAGCAGTGACATTGATGACTTATGCAGTGACATTGATTTCTGAAGCAGTGACATTGATGACTTATGCAGTGACATTGATGTCCGATGCAGTGACATTGATGAATGATGCAGGGACATTAAGCTAAACATTCAAGATCGTGTTAAAGAATTGAGGAATTCCACAATGAATCCAATTATCAGGAGGGCACAAACAACGTGTGGCCATTACAAGAGTCATACTGAAGAGTCTTTGTAGTTTCACCAAACTTGTACTTCTATCCATATTAAAAGCTCCACATTTGGAGAAATGCAAAACAAGAGCAGAGCTGACTGATGCAGTTGTTAGGTTTTATGCAGTGACATTGACGATTTATGCAGTGACATTGACGACTTATGCAGTGACATTGATGTCTGATGCAGGGACATTGACGACTTTTGCAGTGACATTGATGACTTATGCAGTGACATTGATGTCTGAAGCAGTGACATTGATGACTGTATTTATAATTAGATAACTGATGCAATGATATTGATGTCACCGCATATACAACTTGATACACACATTTGATAACTTTGTAAAGTAACTTTATTTCTTTGTTATCTTTAAATATTTGATTGATGTTGGTTTATTTGATTAGTGTTGGTTTAAATTTTTGATAACTTTGTAAAATAACTGTATTTCTTTTGTTTTTTTTGGTTTAAATGCATATTTTTACAACCAAATGTATGCATAAATTGTTACAATAACACGTCAGTGTATAATTCGATACAATAAGACATCACTGCATAGATCGCTACAATAAGAAGTCGCTTGCATAAATCGCTACAATGAGACGTCATTGCATAAATCGCTACAATGAGACGTCATTGCATAAATCGCTACAATGAGATGTCACTGATCAAGGTTGCCAATGGATAGTGGCGGTCAATACATCATGGTAGCCAATGAATCGCGGCGGTGAATGCATCGGGGTGGTTAATGGATCCCGGTGGCCAATGCATCCGGGTAGGTGGTCAATGCATGACAGTGATCAATACGTCACGTCGATTTTTATGAAGAAAATAATTGATTTTATGAAATTTATTCGGAAAAATATCAAATTTGATTTTAGAATAAAGAAGACGAAAAAATATGAATTTTAGTGAAAAAATTATGATGATCCGAGTTTTAGATCAAAATATATGACATTTAGAAATTTTTTTTTTTTTTTTCCCTTTCAGCGCTTCTTTTTTTTTTTTTTTTTTTTCCTTCTTCCTCTTTATCCACTTGAAATTAGAATGTCTTATAACTAAATAAAATTTTGGAGTGTCCTATTACCCCTAATAAGTTGAAAATTAGTCCTTTTAAATAATTGGCCCTTTTTAAATAAAATCTCCACACGTTGAGATTACACATGTGAAGACATTTGTACCAAACTGATTGATCATGAGGTGAAACTATCCGTTTGTTTTGAGTTGGGTTTTTTTAGGGTTATTTTAGATACTAGTGAATAATAAAATATAATAAATATGATTGAAGTAATGATTAGAAAATTAATATGTATTATTTTACTAAATGGGTCTCCCTTTATTTAAGCAACTCATCCGTCGGTCTCCTCTGAAATTTGTTTAGATAAATGAATGATTGGTGAGAGAAATTAAAATAAATTAGTATAATGAATAAAATAATAATGAAAAATATAATAAAGTTGATAAAGTGAAATGATGAGAAATGATTTAATAGTTTTTTATTTGTAGCTGAAGAAATGATTGGTGAAGTGATATAAAAAAACTCCAATCAAACTCTAACGAAAACAAACACAAGCTATCCGTTTGTTTTGGGTTTTTTTGTATAGTAGTGATAATAAAATATGATAAAAATGATTGAAGTAATAATTAGAAAGTTAAAATGTTTTTTTTTTAAATTTGTGTAGATAAAGGAATGAGTGGTGAGAAAAATTGAAATAAGAAAGTATAATGAATAAAAAAATATTAAAAAAATAATAAAGTAAATAAAATGAAATGATGAGAGATAATTTAATATATTTTAATTTTAGTTGAAGAATAGATTTGTCAGAAAATTATAAGAGTTTATTGGTGATGTGATATATAAAAACCCAAAAAAAAAAAAAAAAACCTCACTCAAAACAAACTCTCACAATAAAACTGTATGATACAAATGTAGAGCTAAGGGCGTGTGCCCTCTTCCCTTTCCCTGTGGCTCCATTGCTGCCTATAAACGGATTATTTTTGGATGGTAACCCCACATTTGTGAAATTTTTATGTAAATTTGAATTTAAATCATATTGACTTACTTCATATGTTGTTCAGATTCATCCACATATATATAACTCCATAAAATGTGTAGTTACCCACCAAGAATTTTCCTACCTTATGAGTTACGATTAATCTTCGATTTCAAAACAAAAATGTCCATCCATTTGAATATTAAGGTGCAAATTTTACCCAAAAAGTATATTAAATTTTTTTTTTCACTCACTTGGATTATTAGAGCTAGCCAGCTAGGGGAACCACGTGTAATATTATTATAAAACTTTTTGCCTTGGCCTACAACTTCAAAGTTCAAACCTCGTCCTTTCGGGTTTAATATGGACTTTTTTTTTCCGGTAATAATCCAAAATATTTTAACGTACTGAATGTCATCGTATATACTTTGATAACCTTGTATGAATTTATAATTATTATATTTGTTATTGTGTGACGAATCATCATTAAAGAAAAATGCAAGCATGATGCAGACAACTTAGGCATGTATGTATGTATGTTAGAGCTGTTAAATGAACCGAATGTTCACGAATAAGGTTCGAACTCAGCTTGTTTAATTAAGCTCGTTCATTTATGCTATCGAGCCGAGCTCGATCGGGTTCTCCTGCTCGTCTACTAAACGAACGAACACGACTCTGCTCGTGAACGCTCGTTAGTGTTCGCGAACTTATATAATATATAATATAAATAATAAATATAAATCATATATACAAATAATTTTTTTTTTGAGGAATATATAAACATAAATAATTTAACAAATAACAAATATTTTGTGGATGTTTGATTAAATGAGTATTTTGTGTTGAATAAAAGATATATTGGATATAAACAAATCATTCCTTTTAAAAAAAATACTATTGAACGAGCCGAGCTCGAGTTCGAGCTTGTTCGTGAGCTTCACATCGAGCTCGAGCTCTAGCTCGAATATTTTTTATACTTATCGAGCCAAGCTCGAACAGGCTTTTAGGCTCATTTGTGTTAACGAGCCGAGCCAAGCCTATCCGATTACAAACGAGCTTGAGCTTGAACATCGATTCTTTTCTGAACATTTCAAGTTCGTTAAATGACACTAATTGTATAGACAGATAGATATATATAACTTATAAGTGTGGAGCCAATTAGGACATTCATATATATGATATATATATATATATATATATATATATATATATATATATATATATGATATATATATATATATATATTGTTATCAAATTTGTTAAACTAACCTTTGCTTTATGTTTGTAAATATGTAGGTTAGGCTAGCTAGGTAGGAATCTTTTAAAAGAAGAAAAGAACATTGAAGATAAACCCATAAAAACAACAAATACATATACAGTGCTAACAATAATTGACCTTAAAATATAAGCTTAATCCAACTGGCTTTAAATTAGGAGTTTTAGTTAGCGATTAGTGGCTTCCACCCTAATAATATACTATAAGCTATTTTTAAGGACATAATTATGATTTATTTAGTTGTTGATTGAAGTGATAGCATCATTATCATTTAAGATTTCCTAAATCCAGAGTGGTGCCCACAAAGTTGTAGTTGTCAAGAAAATTAAGCCAATTAATGTATAAACAATGATCGATAGAGTTTGAGCTGAGTTGAAGAGACTCAAATCGCTTTTTTAAAAGGTTTCAGTTCGAGTAATTAATTATGGATACGGGAGAAATTTTCATATATAGTGTCCGATATTATTGGTCTTGTACAATTCTCTGGGAGTAATCTCGAAAAAGAAAAAGTATAAAGAACGAATTTCTAACATCAGATTATTTGAGTTAGACCATCCACAATGATCTCCTTGAACTATACTCTAAATCAACTTTCAGTGTACTAAAGAGTACTTAAAGTCTACAATGAAATCTGATAAACCCACTCTATCTGGTAATTCTGCTACCTTTCACTGGAATTCACAAGAGGCTCTTGGAGTGAACGATACACCTCTCTCTTCGCCAAAATTTTGGCTTTTCTTTTCATTTCCATTCGAAAGTGGATGTTTTGATGGAAAAAAAACCAGGCAACACAATTGCAGAATTGGTCTATTTAATATTCCATTATTTTATACTGTTTAAAGAAAATAAATTCCATTATTTCTCCTGAAATTTCAATTTTCAATATTGTTTTTTCAATTACGATTAAGGAAGAATAAAGATGAAGGGAAAAAATGTTTTAAGAGGATTGTATAAAAGGTGTTTGTTGGAGTAGATTAATTTATAAAGTGTTAAAAAGATGAAACTGAAACGGAGAACGATACAGTTAGAGGGTGATATAAAGATTGTTATTGGAGATAGTCTCGTGATCCTATCTTCATGATACATATGCTCCATTAACTTCTACATCTTTGTTCCCATTTAATTTGCAGCCTTCTCTTTAGAAAGATGCATTCTTGTTGGCCCCACATATACTCTGGAATCATTGCAATATTCGGGAAATTTTTCTATGGTATATTTGTATGCAGATTTTTAAAAGGTCGGGACTTTTAAGTAGTGCATCCACTTGCAGATATATCACCTAAAATTTTCTCATGGTAAGTCAATGTGACGTTCTGACTTACTGTGTAGTAGATACATAAGATATAACGTTCATTATAGTTTCCGATGGAATGTACATGAAAATATACATATTCTTGAATGTTCATAGCTGACTTATTCTTAAAAACTAATTGAAATGAATGAAAAATGTCAAGTCGGCTACCACGTAAACAAGCATTATCAACGATTAATCGACGAGAATAAATGATGATATGCCATGTCACCTTTTGGCAACCTTTGCCAATGCTACCACGTCATTTATTGTCATAACCATGTTAACACTGTCAAGCACACATATGATATATATTGTCAAGTCAGCTATCAAATAACTACTGTCATAGACAAAACATGATGATGCTGTTATACTATTGATTATAATGTGCCTATATCGATGAATCCTTCATCATAATCAAAATCTAGAGATTTTCATAATTATCTGAATTAAACGGTACGTAAAATGAACAACCCCTCAATAATTTTAATAACTAATATTAAAATACATGATATTTGTTAGGTGGAGTTATAGCTTGAGGTCATGTGAAGTGACTATATTTGTTTTCTTATTCCATATTGTTTGTTTTTTCTTTTCCATATTGCTTGTTGATCACACTTAATATATGTACAAACAAAACAATTTTTTTAATAATTAATATACTCCTAACAAAGGAAGATTAATCTAATTAGATGACAACCCCCCTAGATCCTACGCTAGAATATATATACAGATTAATTAATTAAAGCCATATATTAATTACATATGATTACCTCCTAAGAGGCTTTAGCTTTAGACTTTAGTAAATAAATACTAAAGCTGTACAACAAGTAGCCCCGTGATATGTATATGTTAACCAATAAGACAAAATATATGTGGTTTTGGTCGACATTAAAGTAGACACATAGACGGCTATATATATATATATACACACACCACAAAAAAAACACTTGTTCTAGATAATAGATATATATTTAATTTTCAATGAAAGATAAATATATATTATACATAACCCAATCTTTAAGATCAATCCTAAAATTCTTTTGGGGAAGGACCATTCATAAAATCATTTTTAACTCTTAGTGGGAAGCTAATTAAAGACAACATTTGCCACTTAATTAATTAATTAATTACTAGGTAATATAATTTGGAGGAATCTTTATAGACATGATAGGATAGCTTGGTCATCAAGAAATTAGCTCTTTTCCTATATATATTTATATATATATCCCTTCTTTCATGATGAAAGTGTCCCATAAACACATGGTTGATTCCCTATTGATAATGGTATACTTATAGAGGTAATGGATGTATCATTTCCGTAGGTAATTTCTACTAAAAACGTACATCATAGGTGTCTAAAAATATATGAAGTAATTATATAACATGTGTTTTCTTAAACTATGATTTAGTACAAAGACAATTAGCATGTCATTTTCTTTAATATGTCATATTTATGTTAGTTTATAGCAACTTTAATCTACGGGTAAGGAGACTTGGGGTATTCAAGGAGTTTTATATATACATTTGTACTTACTTGATTAACATAAAATAATGGTCATAATTTAAATTAATATTACATAAATCCTTCTCTCTGTGTACCAATAGGATACATATATATATATATATAGCTTTGTAGGTAGGCAAGGCCACATGTGGGTATGTACACCTTGAATTGGAATTTTAAAAAAAAATAATTTGCTCCTAAACCCTATATTTTTATATAAACTACCGACCTAATCCTTTAAAAAGAAGATAATTAACATCAACAAGATGAGAAGAAGACAAATTTTTGTGTCGACATGTCATAGCCTAATAGACTACTTTTAATTAACTTGATAATTGATAAGATAATATATCTAATTATTATAGATTAGGCCATTACGAAAAAAGGTAATCCATATCTAATGGGAAACTTGAAAAACAAATTATGCTCTAAAAGTTTAACATCGGTAAAAATATGTTTCAAAAGATAATATTGAAAAATATGCTACAAAATAATTTATTGGAGAATTTATTCGCATATGAATTCAGTAAAAAAAAGTGGTTTTTTGTGCACATTTTTTTTTTCAAGTGAAGAAAAAGAAAATGCAAGAAAGAATAATATATCATTTCTCCCCTCAAAAAAAAAAAAAAAATATATCATTTCTATTGCAACAACACACAAGAGCTTAAAACAATGGTGGTTTCACAATTCAAAAGCTTATATAAATCAGGAGGCTAATTTACACCAAATAATACAAATTAAAAATAGAAATAAATACAACAAAATTACACAATCCTAACAATTTTTTTCAAGTCTA
Organism: Gentiana straminea; assembly: GCA_036785695.1. Taxonomy (NCBI): domain Eukaryota; kingdom Viridiplantae; phylum Streptophyta; class Magnoliopsida; order Gentianales; family Gentianaceae; genus Gentiana; species Gentiana straminea. The sequence goes on along the minus strand of JAVUPR010000412.1, from coordinate 1,184,147 downwards.
ACTGCAATAAATCACAGAAAACAATGAATAGTGGTGGTTTCTGATTGTACCAAACCGTCGAATAAGTGTCGTTCGTATAAAAACGCATACAAGAATTTCATGCAGTAAACAAACGTCTCGCAGAAAGCCGAACACCAAGACGACGAATCAAACCCTCTCTACTTATCCGAACCTTTAAGATTCAGATTGAACCATTTCTTCTTAGACGATGATTTTTCTTTCGAATCTGAGCTGCTGCTGCCATCTTCTCCAGGACTACCATCCACTTTAAATACAGACGGAATTTTACTGCTACTGCTACTATCCAGTTTAAATGCAGACGGAATTCCATTAGCAAAAACAAGTGACCTTGCCACTGTAAATGACGAATGTACGCTGTCTCGTTCATTAAGCAGCTCGTCAACCTGTACACGAACCAAACCGAGCCAAATATTTCATGTTTGTATATGTGTTGGTTTAGTACACAAATGATCTCGAGCTTGTTCGTTTCATAAACGAGCTGAAATTTGTATTCAAGCTTGGTTCGTTTAGTTTTGAGCTCGAGCTTGGCTCATTTACGTCGAAGAACAAACAAGCGTTTGCAAGCATGAAAGATTTTTGTTCTCGTTTGACACATTCACATGAATAAAAATAAAAATAAAAAACGAGTGTTAGTTCTAGCTTGACTTATTCAGTTGGGGTTAGGTTAGAAGGATATTGAGTATATATATATATATTTGCTCGTGAATTTAAACGAGCGTTTGTGATCATAGCTCGTATTTTGTTTCATTACTATCTGAGTTTAACAAAGTGTTTTTGGCTCGTTTTTGTACACAAACAAACACGAGTTTATACTTAAGGATCAATGCAAAAAGTTTACCGCTTGCTTTTCCTGGTTGTATTTGTTCGTCACTTCTTGGAATCGAGCCAACGCCTACGAATTCCACCACCAAAATTCGATGACACGGTGAATTTTTGTACATTAATTATAAATCGGATTGTGTAACCGAAAACTTTATGATATATAATATACCTTCCGGTATTCTGTCTCGAATTGGCGTAGCTCATTCCGCTTCATCAGTATCTGAGACTCGATTTCTTGAAGTTTTTGAGTTGTTTCCTCGTACGATTTTGCACAAAGAACCTCGATTGCATATGAAGCAGGTTTGAAAAAGTTATCTCCTGCAAAATCATTAAGAATTGTACTCCCAAAAATTATTATATTTACGGAGGAAAAGCACTGTGGAGTGTCCTCAGTGAGGAGATTCACTTGCATTCAATCATAGCACGAGGCTTGGCATCAAACACAAAAAAATCATGCACGTGTCGTGTTTTGATTGAACAATGCAGATGGATCACGGATCTCCTCATTCAGGACATTCCGCAGTAGAATTTCCAGAAAAGATTAGTGCATAAATCGAGAGGCAAAATAAAAAGGTGTTTCGAACCATAAACAGCGAATATGTGCGTTCCGGCTTTCAGTTCAGATACTTCACAAGGTTGGAGACCTTCCAATCTTTTGAAAAATGAAGCTTCAGGATCTTTAGCCATAGCCAACTAACATTACACCACCAAAACACACACACACACATATAACACCAAGACACAAAAATTAGTCAAACTGGTTGAAAATAGTTCATTAACAAGGGATAAATGAAACCACCATACCGCGTTTACGGTAGTATCCATGCGATAAACTTGAAAATGCAAGAAATACATTCCAGCTGACGTGACCTTTCCGGTCTTTTCACTGTCTTCCTGTAACACACGCATTCAAATCACAACATTTAAATGAATACGTGTTTACTTTGTTTTACGGTATCTACTACAAGTGCTCTAATGTCAATCCCGTATACCTGCAAGGCTAAACCGTATCCACCATTCGGATCTTGCTCGAAATACAGCAACTGAGAATTAATTTACAAAGCGGTTTTAGTGCTACACAGCTGTTCATAAAAAAAGCACATAAATACTTATAAAAGAAGAAGCCAAATTACTATTGAAAGAAAGTGTACTTTAAATTTGCTTTGTGCAGTTGAAGTAACTCTCACAACAATACCGGCTTCGGCTTGCTCCTCGTTGATAGTAACACCGAAGAAATGCGCACATTGCTTTTCTACCTGACACATTATTGCATAGAATATAAATTGACTCAGAAAAGCAAGTCCAACAATTGGAAGAAAACGAAGCATAGGGATGTAAATGAGCAAAGCGGTTTTTCTCGAACAGTTCTGTTTGATATGGTTTGAGATTGAAATGGACTCGACTCAAATTAAATACTGCTCAAACAATCTCAAGCATTCACATGCTCGAATCGTTAGCTCAGGAGCATGCTTGTACTTAAGTTACATGCCAATACTCGAATCGTAGAAGGACTGCTCAACTCGACTCAAATGGATTACAACCCCAACGAAGAAGCTTACCTTTCCACTAACTGATGATCCCATTGGAAGGGGCCTTATCGTCACAGTCCCGTTTAAAGCTTCTTCAAGAACAGTTGCGGAAACCGTTGTCTTGATAGGTACACCAAGCTTGCTATAGAAAAATACAATAGTTAAGCAGACAATAACAAAATATTTAAAATGCCAATCCAAGTACAATGCAAAACTCACCTAAATAATGCAGCAAACACCGTGTTTACGGTCCCAAGATTGGAGAGATCTATTTCCACATCCATTCCGTCCGGGTCAAGAGCCTTGTTTAAGATCAAAACATTAAACCAGTAAGAAACAGCCCTATCAAATCAGTTAAATTGATAAAAATAAAACGAATAGTCATATTTGTGTATTTAACAATATTCATCATACGCCAACATCAATGTGCATAAGAATATATACGTAATTACTCATATCATTATTGGCAGCAAATAACCGATAAGCACTACTAGTATTTATCGGGAAATCTACATCTCCTTCTAACTGATTGAACACGCTCTCCAACCGTTAGTGCTTTAGAAACGAAGAAACTAGAACAAGATTAGAAATATGCTCTCAAATTTGTCGGTTATCAAGTTTACACCAATGATGGAAATACTAAATTACATTACTTTAACACAAGTTTAACATAAATTGGCTAACAAATGTTGTGTAAACAAGGCTAAAAGTACCTCGAATCCCAAAGTATCGTATTGTCTTCGTTTTTCAGGGTCAGACAAAATGCTGTATGAATATGCTACCTCCTTGAAAAGCTCTGAGGCTTCCGGATTGTTAGCATTTTTATCGGGATGATACCTGCAGAGCCGCAAAAATTATAACTTTTAGACCCATTAAGAATTAGATTGGCACTGCCATTAAGCTCTTCCTTTAAACCAATTCACAGTGTTCGACATTGGAGCATCTAAACACGAATGATCAAAAAGCAAGGAACTTGTAAGCCAAGCTAACAGTTCGATATTGGCAAAGGCAAAAAAATAGCCTTATCTTCCACAAACTCCATAAGAATTCAACTAAATATATCTCTTAGACGTCCAAGAATTAGACAACAACCATCGGATTTGCTTAAGTTCTCAAGTTTTCACCATACATTCATTCATCCTTTTTTTAATAATCGGGACACATGTAATAAAAATTCCATGTAATTGAGCTAAGTAAATTCTGAAATGTGGACACTCAAATCTAAAAATCATCCTCAAAGTAAAGAAGCAAAGACTTACTTGAGAGCAAGCTTTCTGTATGCAGTTTTAATTTCCTGATCAGACGAATCCTTTGACACACACAACACTTCATATGGATCTTTCCTCACCGTCGCCGCCGCTGCCGGGGCTGATGTCCCCTCCGTTTTCGGACCCGCCATTCTCTTTAATTTCTTCCTTTCTCACAGTTTCAATCGGCGGAATTTATTTCTTCAACAAATACCTTGATTGCAGCAATCCGCAAATCAAGGCTTCTTGTCAGCAAAATCAGAAACACAATCAATTCATACAATAATATATGTATAGTAGAAAGCATGGAACTCTATCAAATTGCTCAAAATCGATCGAAAATTTACGGATTTGGATCCAACTACTTCACTAAATCGGGATTGATGCAAAAAAAAAAAAAAAAACAATTCATTGATCTTGATTAATTAGCAAACAGGAACACTACAAGATACAAAATCACCTGCGTTTTTGTTTTTTTCCCGCCTAATAGGTCGCGATTTAGTTGGAAGCTGGAAGCTCAAGAACCCGAGCTCAATGATTCGGGTATAAGCTTATACAAGATTCACTGTACTTTTTTTTCGTATGAATTAATGAATATGTCGGTCTACATATGAACTTTTGTAATGAAAATGTTTTTTTTTTTTTGAGGATTGTAATGAAAATGTTTAATTCTATGTCAATATTTGAGTATGATTATGATCTAAATGAATGAAAGAATTTATTCTTATCAGTGGAATGAAAATTTTCAATTTCATTACTTTTAAAAATAGATGGAATACGATAGAATAAAATTAAAATCGACAAAACACGTGGATGATAGAGTAAGAATGGGTGGTAGGATAGGATGATGTAAGGTAGGATAGATAGGGCGGTGTCATGGATAAGATATGGTAGGATAGGGTGGGGTAGTGGATAAGATAGGGTAGGGGTAGGGATAGGTGATGGTGGAGTAGAGTGGGTGGTGCGGTGAGGTAGATATGATACGTATGGTAGGATATGGTGAAATAAGGTAGGGTAGGATATGGTGATGGGTAAGGTAGAGTAGGATGAAGTGGTTGAGTTGGTAAAGAGGTAGAGTGCAGTGGGGTGTGGAAGTTCCACCATATCTTATCTTATAAACCGTATCATATACTAAACCACCCAACCTTAATACATTACTATTCACTACTCGTCATTCAATGTGTCACATTTTATATAATTTGTTTAATTTTATTCTTTAACATTCCAAACGCACTAATGAAATAAATTATACCATTTCACTTCTATTATTTTATTTCATTTCATTCCATTTCATTCATGCGTAATAAACTTGTCATTAGATTAACTCCAATAAGAGGTTATCTTTTTTTCTAAAGCTTTAACAAAAGCTTCGTACCATTAAAGCTTTGATGATTGGACAAAGTTCTACACAAAAAGCTTTGTAAATATGAAGTGGTTCAGTCAAAGTTGTCAAGCCTTAATTTTTTTCATTTTAAGTTTTTGTATAGTAGAGAAAAAAATTATGGGTGGTGGATACATGTTGTAAAGCTAAATAAAAGGTTTATCTTTTGTAGTGAAAAAAGTTTATACTAAAAAAGTTTATACAGATATGATTTGGGATAGTCATAAACATTTTAAAAGGTTTATGATTGGAGATACTCTTACAATTTACTACTAATTTTTGACCGTAAATCAAGATGGAATCGACTTTGCAAAAATCGAATATATGGAATGAGATACGGTGTTATAAAAGTCTAATAATGATCGACAATGCGGGAAGTCGTATGTTTCCCATACATTCGACCTTCGAACGGTCGTTTCTGTAAAAATGATGCGGTGCACAACTGATATGAGACAACAAATAGACCAGTTATTGTGCAGATAATAGTTTCCTCCGCAAAAATCAATTGGTAGGCTCTATTATGAATGGTTTCATGTAATGGTTATGACTAAATGATTGCATTAAAACTATGAGTGCATGATCATCATCTTCGATGATAAAAATCACCAAGTACTAGCCGAGTCGAACAATTTCAACTCGATTAGTACTTCCCAATTTCTAAATTTGAAACGTCTTTTGTCTACAAACTCTAGTAAAGTCTCAAACTAACCAATAACAATAAGGTGCACCAAACAGTTCCCTAATGAAAATCAAGAACATAAAGTTTTACAAGACATTCAAGCTAATAAATAAATTATACAAAGAAAAAGAATTTAAATCAATATTATTTTTACTTAAACACTTGGTTGCCACGTGTCATCAGATACAGAAGGAGAATCAGAGACCAAATCAGCGGTCTCATGTGATGGAGACATCTCTAAACCTCCTCTTAATTCCTCAATCAATTTCACAACATGATTCATTTGTGGCCGTTGATCTTGTGATGATGAACTACAAGCCATTGCTATTTGCAGCAATCCCACCATTTCTTCTTCAATGTCTTTGTATCTCATCAACTCCAAATCAAACACTTCAGCTGTCCACTCTTCTCTAACCACAGACTGAACCCACATTGGTAAATCCAAAACCCCATTATACCCTCCGGTCCCAGGCCCACTACCGTCGTCGTCGACGACGACGGATGAAGGGCATTTTCCAGTAAGAAGCTCAAGTAAGAGGACCCCAAAAGAGTAGACATCAGACTTCTGTGTAACTTTGGGTTCAGGGGCATAATAGCCATTAGACTTTCGAGCCGAACCGGGCAATGCAAAGGCCGAGAGACCGAAATCAGTGAGCCGAGCGTTTCCAGACTTGTCTATAAGAACATTAGTTGATTTGATGTTGCCATGAGTGAGCTTAAGTGGCTTGCATGATTCATGAATGTAAGCTAGCCCTCGAGCGGCTCCGGACGCGATTTTTAGCCGTGCAGTCCAGTCTAGTGGTGTTCTTCCAGGACCTCTGTTTCCTGATATATATACACAAAAGTATTGCATTATTAACTTCATATCGATCAATTCATGAGTCGTACACCATTCAGTGGCGACCACGATAATAAACACGTTAAGATGTGTCGATAAAAACCGCGTCCTTAACACAGGTCTATACAGAGAAGGAGCATAGTTAGACTGTTGGTCGTATGAAAGCATATTGTCTATACAGAGTAATCAGGACAAACCCCATATGCAAATTGGACAAGAAAATCATAATGTACGCACCATATCAAACATACTTTCATGATACTGTTCACTTGACTTCCGCCAAATTAATTATGGTAGTATTAACAACATCTACCATAATTTCTCATGCAAATAACACAAGGGCAAAAAAGGAAAAGAGTACTAACCATGAAGCATCCAAAACAAGTTGCCATTTGCCATGTAATCATAGACCAACAACTTCTCATCTCTAGCAAGATAATAAGCTTTCAAACTAACCAAATTTGGATGATTTAACCTTCCTAAAACCTCCATTTGTTGCTCAAATTCTTTTTTCCCATTCAAACATATATCCTTCAATCTTTTAACAGCTACAACATTCCCACCATCCAGTATTGCTTTATATGCAGTACCTAAACCACCTCTACCCAACATTTCAGCTGATGCCTTAAACAAATCTTCAAGCTCAAACCTTTTCGAACCGTTGAAAAAGACCATTTTGCCCCTCTCGGGTTGGGTAGATGGTGGATACGGGCTTGTTGACGAGTACACTATCTTCTCGACTTCTTTAACACTTTTTTTGCTCATTTTCTTTGCATAGTTTTTCCAACAACACCAGTAGATTAAATAAAACACTAACCCAAGAACCAGAAGAACCGCCATGCCAATGCCAGTGGCAGCTAAAGGACTAATCTTTCTGTTACTATGGTCTTTTCCGGGTATATGGGTCGACCCGTTTTCTGGTATTATAGTTGGAGATGAAGATACAGTAGAAGAAGGCGCCAAAGGAGAGGCAACGGCTCCTGAAGAAGAACCTGGTCTGGTCGGGTCGCTCCGAATGGTTGAACAGGCTGATAATGGCGGCCCACAAAGCATCAAATTATTCGAAAAAGAAGATGCAGGAAAGGTTGAAAGCGAAAAGGGTATCTGCCCAGATAATCTGTTTCCGGAAACGTTGAAATTCTCAAGGTTTTGCACGTTAAGACCCGAAATATTGCCCGTGAACCGATTCTCCTCAAGATAAAGAGTCAAAATGTGGGTTAAACGGTTTAATTGTCCAGCCGGAATCTCCCCGGAAAGACTATTGAACGACAGATCAACCCGAGTGACACGGATTAGTGAAATTAAAGAAGCCGGGAACTCGCCGGAGAAGTTATTATGCGACAAGAAAAGGAATTTAAGTGACTTAAGGTTAGAAAGGTCAGGAATTGAGCCAGAGAAATGGTTGTGCTTAAGGCTAAGAACACGAAGTTGGGTTAATGAGGTAAGTGATTGAAATGAGTTGTGTAACTGAAAGTTTTCAAGAACAAGTCGGGTAACCCGGTTATTTGTGCAAGTAATTCCGGGCCAAGTGCATGGTTCTGTTGAAGAGTTCCAATTTAGAATGTTGTTAGAGGATTTGAAGGATAACAGAGGAGTTAAGTCTGAGTTTTGAGAAGCAGAGTGGAGGAAGAAATTGCAGAGGGTAATGAGGAGGAGTGAATGGGAGCATGTGTGTTTTGGTTTTGTCATTTTGTAGAAGAAAATGGGGAGGAGGGGGGTGGTGGTTGGTGGGAGAAGGGGGATGGTGGTGGTGGTTGGTGGGAGAAGGGGTGGGTGGGGGGGGGGGGGGGTTATATGTCAGGTTATGGAGGGGAGGAAGAAGAAAGGACTACAAAGTGATAGTGAGCAAAAGCATAAGCATGGAGTAAATGGCCTTGTCTGCAACTTCTTTGGTGGAGCTACAGACTACATGTAGCATAATCCCCTATTCCCCTGTAGTATACGAAAGTCGTGGAGTGCTTTATCTCCACCTTTATTCCTACAATGTAGGGAAAAAAATAGTAAGAAACAAAAACTCTCCCGCATCGATATTTATCCCCACTCTACATTTGGGGTGGATGAACAGATTCGGCAACATTGACTGTAGTAATGCCTATCCATTTTTTTTTTTTTTTTTTTTTGAAACGATTTTATTTTTTTTTCTTCCCTCTGTTGAAATATAGCGTAGTAAAATTTGAATTTAAAAAGTAAGTTTTGAAAAATGTGTGTTCAAATATAGCCGCGGAGTAAAATTTTAAATTTTAAAAATAATTTTGGAAAAAATGTGTGTTCGAATATCGAAATATAACCAGTTATAATAAATAACCCCCGTAGTAAAATTTGAATTTAAAAATTAGTTGAAAAACTAATATAATGTAGGATAGAGACAAAATATGTTTATTTACTTAAATTTAATTCATCATCTAGGATTCATTATAATGTTTTTACATTATTGATTATGATGATATAAGATATATTGTGAATTTAGTTCTTGTAAAGTAGGGATATGTATTTTTTAATAGTATTTGTGGGGATAGAGATAGGGTGATTGATATGAATACATAATATTAAATATACGATGATCAATGATGTAAAAGTATTTGTGTAACTAGTTATGTATGAATGATTCTGAGGCAGTAACATTACCCTAAAAATGTAGTGTAATGCCACAAGCAAAACCATTCAAAACAATTAATGACATAACATGCTTTTATGTCATTAATTATGATGTAAGAGAGCAGTTAATCATCATATAAACCTATCATAATCAATGATGTAAAGATATTATATATCATTAATTGTGTTTAAATGGTTGTTACTATAGCATTATCTTGTATTTTTATATCCTTAATCGTGAGATAAGATTCATCGATTAATACAAGGTCAATCTTAATCAAGATTGCAAAATGTGTTGTCATTTGATGTATATGGAATAACCAGGTAATATCAATATTACCCATTGTATTAAGAATAAAATGATGCTACTTCCTTCAAATTTTTTTTTTTTTTTGCTACTACCATAATGTTGCGAAGAGTAACACAACATACACCTTTATATTATTGATTATGATTAACTTACATAATAATCAATGTATTACATTCGTCCTAAAATATAAATTATTCTATATTATCAATACAATATTTATTATTAATTTCTCTATCTTATTTATAATTTATTATTAATCTAACAACTTTTCATTACTTAACAACTACTGCATTAATGATAATCAATGCGTATTTTAGACATTTAACCTTCAAATTTATAACATTCAACCACTTTGTTAATTTGTGTGAAAACATATAAAATGACTTATATTTTGGAACGGATGTAGTATCTTACTCCCTCCGTTTTTTTATATATGTTCACGCGATTAGAAAGAAAATTAAAAAATAAGGAGACATCATTTAAGTCTTGTCTAAAGTAATTAATATTTTGTGTTCTTCTACATTTTTCAATATAATATTGGAAATGTATTTTTTAAGTATTGGAGATGTAAATATTTATTTTTTTATTGGAGATGTAAATACTTTGTTGGTAAATGTGTTTTAATATTGAAAATGTATCTTTTATCGTTGGAGATGTAAATATTTTTTTGGTAAAGGAGAAAAAAAGTAATAAATGATGTATTGAAAATATACAATAACAGATAAATAAAAAAGAATAAATTATTAAACGTGACAGATAAAAAAAACGAAGGGAGTACATCATTGAGATATAAATAATAATCAATGTAAAAGTATGCTACGTAAGTAGTTGCGTGATTATATCATTGAGATGTAGCATTTCTTTAGGCAAAAACATGATTTTACGTGACTTTTAATATAAATGAATGCGTTTATAGTAAAATAGTAAGTTATTGGATAGAATACAAAAAACATTGATATGAAAAGAATAAAATGGGAGCTATGTGGAACAGTGAAAGTGAAAGAGGACCGTTGGTAATTGAAAAGGATCCTTGTTTAGATACTTTGAAGTCCGCAGCTTTAAAAAGGACATGCCAATGTGAGATAATTATCTCTTTTTACAACTTATTTGTCCCTTTGCTATTGCAATTATTTAGAAAGATACATCTAAAACGGTTAAATCCTAATCGAAAGAGTTTATATTTTCATATTTCACGGAATGAGTGGAGAGATTAATCAGACAACCTAATAGCTCAGAATCATGGGTTGCTACTTTTATGGGATTCGAAACTCCACACTCCAGCTTCCGGTCCAACTGCTATTGCGACACCCAAGTCATTTACTATTAGGTATGTCCTCATTGTCCTAAGGACATGAATGATATATCTTACTCTTTTACAAGTGGAGCACAAATAACTCACGAAAAAATGGTTCATTTACAAACCTACAACAGAATAAACAAAGCAATCTTGTGGATCTATTGTTGATAAAGTGTACAACAAGCTTGCTACCTCGAAGGTGAATCTCTTGTTTGGGAAAGTTATGAGGGGTGGTGACTTCATTCCGTGTGAAGATGTTTGCTGAACTGATGCATGATCAAAGAATATGATTTGGGAATAAGTTGTTGATATATCAAGCCCGAATATGGTCCATCGGACCCGTAGACAGACTCGAGCCAGCGGTCACGTATCATCTCATGACCTCTATCGCCACCACATTGCCTGGTGACAAGCCGAACAGGTCATTCAGCTAGCATACTCAGCGTATAATCATGGTTGGGGGCCGAGCACGCTGCCCTCCATCCTGCTGTCCGATCAACCGAACCATGTCTGATACTTTAGACGAGCAGGATCCACACTTGGCGTTTAGCGAGGACAAGACCACCACGCGATCAAGAACATAGCACCGCGACCAGCGAGCCCACGATCCCGCTTCTTACATTTGCTTTGTCTCTTGATTGTACTTAATTAGGTCGCATCACACTTAATTATGTCTTGTCACAATTAGCATAATTGTCATCAGTGATCCGCTTATAAATAGAAGCACCCTGTAATCATTAACGGGATTTGGGAATTAATATATGCAGAGCAACTCTGCCAATTTTTCGACTATGTACCCGCATTCATAGCAAAATGTGCCTGACGGTTGAGCACCACCCTTGTTCATATTCGCCACTACACCTCTCCGGAGGAATCATCATTCCCAACCAGATATCCACCTCTAAAACACCGCTACAACCACCGTGATATTTCCGACGCTATCATTTGTCTTAGAGAGAAATGTTGTAATTTCTTGGTTTGAGCCCGAGGAAGTTTGCTCGAAGTTTAAACCGGTGGTTAGTAAAGAGCAGATTTGTCAGTTGGAGTTTGGAACTTGACCTTAGAGTATGCATGCCATTGATCAGTGGATCATGTAGCCAATCTCGAGGTGATCCATGTTTGGTTGATAACTCTGCTCTGGGCCGATGTCTGAGCTATTAGAGAGACATGTCCGGCTTAGAAATGAGGCTGCTCTGGGCCGATGTCTGAGCTATTAGAGACATGGTCGGCTTAGAAATGAGATTGGGTGAAATTCGTCATGGCTTTACTAGTGACCGTGTTAATTAAAAGTAGACCATTTGTATAAACGTAGCTTAATAGTTTCTCACATGTAGGAGTTGATGAAAAACGTAAGTGAAACTACAATTTTATATATATATATATATATATATATATATATATATATATATATATATATATATATATATATATATATATATATATACATGTAGGAGTTGATGAAAAACGTAAGAAACTACAATTATATATATATATATATATTGAAAAACGTAAGTGAAACTACAATTATATATATATATATATATATATATATATATATATATATATATATATAGAATATATATATATATATATTGTATTTATGTCTGTAGTAGATCTTAATTTTATGTTAATTATACACAAATATATTGTATTTATGTGTATATTCTTGTAATTATTACGTATATTTACCATTTATTGTAAATGTCTCATTATCATATTTGGAATACTTGTATATTATTAATCTCCCTCACACATACTACTCTCTTCATAGGAGACATCCTACTATTTTATTTTATCATAAATCCGCTTTCCCTTTAAGAGTACGTTAGGTGTTTTAAGCTGACGAATGGAAGCTCAATTGAGTTGTTTTATATTTATTCAATGTTAATATATTATGTTTAAGGAGTTTCAGAAATGATAAAGCGTACTTATAAAGACGAACAACACAATACGCCCGTTTAAAAGACATTTGAGCGCTTAAATAAGATCTAGCGTCCGAGGCGTAAATCCACTTTCCCCAGGCTAAATCATCCTATAGAACGATTACAACTTTGACATGATAAATAAAATGCTTACCTCGACGTACGTCAACGACGAGCGTAAATACGAAGTACCAACCAAATGAGCATACGTCGATCCAAGCAGAGCGCCCGTCCCGATTGGGGCGACAGGTTTCGACTAGAACCACAAATCATCGAAGTTCAGATCCAAATTCGAGTTTTTAACCCAAAATAACAATTTAAACATAGTAAAACGTAAATAAACATATCTAACCATTCCAAGAACACACCATGATCCTTGATCAACGAAAAAACACATCTTCTGACAAAAGCATTAAAACATCTTAAACACCTTAAAACTTGATCTAAACCTTATAAGCGATAGTGGAAATCATAGCGAAGAAGCCTCTATGCAGCAATTGCTGCAACACCGCGTGCACAAACACTGCAGCATATTGCAACAATTGTTGATCCTCGACCCCAAAACCTATGTGATCAACGAAGACGCAAATCAAAATTGTTACGTGCGAAAAACAGCTGAAAAAGACACGATGAACTGAAGATTACAGGTTTCTTGCCCGCGAAAACTATTTTTATGTTAATACGCTTTAGGAAAACTGATCGTTTGGACTACTGTGGGCACGATGAAACGATTACGGATTGAAAGATCTGAATTTTCTCAAGAATCGAACTACTACGAATACAGCGAAGCTAGGGCTGAAAACTTTACGAGGGTGAGAGATGTTATTTTCCAAAGTTGCAAATAATCGTACAATCTTTGATCACTTTTCTCTCTTAGCGGCACACTTGATCGGATGAACGGATTGATCACACGGTTCTTCCTTTTTATTTCGTCTTCCACTTCGTTGCCTTCTCTATGCAGTGTGCGCCGTTCCTCTTTATTTTCCTTCGAGGAAGATGCGCACCAGACTAATGAATAAATTTACAGGAACTAACTCCTTTTTATAGCCAATAATTAAATCCTTTATAATTAATAGCTAAATCCTTTAATTAAATCCTTTTTAATCAAATAAATAGGATAAATAATAATTGGTCATTAGTATGAAATACGCCCAGTGACTATTTTACTTGCTTTTACGAAAAGTCGGGATGTTACGTTTCCTTCCACGAAAGCTTAAGAGGAGTTTAGATCCTCGAGCATTCGAGATGTAACCAGCGGAGAGATACTTGAACTCTGAACTGCGAAGCGATTTTAATCTCTGGCACCATTCTGATGTGTATTCTTCTATTCTTCCACTCTTCCGCCGTCAACTCGTGTTCTTCTAATCACCATCTTCATGAAAGGTCGCTGGCGGCATCTTGTTCCAATTTAATATACTCTTGAAATTAAAATCAGGAGGAATTTACAGTGTCATCACCGAGATTATCGTGTCCTTGTCTTTCCCGTCGAAATCCCAACGATTTCGCTACCAACGATTTGCTATCTTCCTCCCAACCAGCAATAATAGCATGGCTTCTCAAACCCTCCTTGGCCGGGAAACAAGCTGGATCTTCATCTTGTTTCTTTCTGGCTTTCAGCTACCTCGAATGCTGCAATGCGTAGTTGTTTTCTTTGGTGCCTGCAAAAATGAAAACACGCTCCAGCCTAGCCTACGCCACGGCACACTTGACTTCTTTCGATCTAACTGCATCCGTGAAACCACGAGCTTCTTTGAAGAGCTGCAAAGAGTTGGCAATGAGACCTGCAGTAACCGTTGGGATGGAGAACATGTATTTTCCATCACTTTCTCATTCGATGTATCGATGCCCAATCTGTATAATTAGTGGTTAGCTTGAAAAATGTTTAGAGATTGAGAATTTGACAAGTTGAGGCAATTGCAGGTATGCTAAATAGTAGTTAGCCAAGGAAAGTGCAATGCAATTGAAATAAGTGAAGGTTGCAGATTTAAGCAAAACAGAAAAAACCGTTGCCAATTGAAAGTTGAAGTTGGCTCCCTGAAGGATGAAAGAGGCATCAAATATCATAATACAAAGATAGCTACAAGAAGAAATGAAAAGATTAAGGTCTGAATGAAATTCTTTGAGAGAGTGGAATACTTGCAAGATGCGGTGGTCTATAAGCATTTCAGTAGGCAACTCAGGTGATGTGGTAATATAGCTGCATAAACCTTTAGAAGGTGGAAGGATGACTAAAGTGAAACATCACTGCAGTGGACTGAAGATATATTCCAATGCATGAAAAGAAACCGAAGCTTGAAACATTAAGGAAAGTTGACCTTGATCAAGCATCATCAGCACAGCATTTGGTTAGCAAAACAGATATGCAATTAGAAAAATGCTTCAGCCACACATACGCAATTTGGTAAGGAAAACATCACAGCAAAGTAATTGCAAAGTAAAGGTGCAGCATCTGTAGAACCCGAAGAACTAAAATATGAGAAATCAAGAAGAGATCTCAACATTTAATATGAATGAAAATACGAGACAAAACGAGTACACACAAAAGGTCTCGAAAAGAAATAAACACTTGTCAAGAAGTTGTCCAAGTTTGCAATAGTCAAAGAGAAATTATTACGAGATTTAAAAGAAATAGAAATTTCCTCAAGAAATTGTAAGGGAATATCCATAGTTTGGATAAATGTAAGCGATCAAACAAGATTTTGAGTGAAGAGTGACAATTTAGAATTGTCGGATAAGGTTTGATTTCAAAGAATTAATTCAAACCTTCAAAAGGAAGTTTAAACGATCATTGACGACTCAAATAAAGGTTCAAGGTTGCACTTTACTCGAGAGGAATAGTACACTTTGCCATGAGGAATAAATGCTCAAGGTTATTCCCATGTGGAAATAAAACGGTTAAAATAAAATAGACTTTCAACCGGTGTAACAAAATTGTAGTAGAAAAGACAAAACGAAAGTGAAAGTCAAAATGTGTATATGGAGGTTCCATGTCTAAATGGCCCGAAAAGAGATTTAAAAGCGAAAGATACAGGTAATTCCTCTAGGGCGAAATGAAAATCGAAAGTTTAGGAATTCAAACGTTGGATTGTCTAAATAAGTTCGGAAGGCATCTTGAAAAATTCCGCCTTAAACGTCCTTGAAACTAGTTTAGCAAAATTGATAGAAGGTTAAGATAAGTAATCGAAGAATGTAAAGATAGGCTTAAAAATATGACTGTACAACGAAGATATGCATACCTTAAAGGACACAATTAAGATAGCATTAGGTGAAATAGTTACATTATCGAATACTACCCTTGAGGAGGGAAGTTTAGAATAAACACAAGTAAAAGGAATGTTGCTGACATCGGGAGGCATTCAACCCAAACTTTGACGAGAATTTGTTTCTTGGAGAAAAGCTAAGAAAGAATGAATTTGTTCAAAGAAGGATACTTATGGAGATATGTCTCGGAGATAATTCATGACACCAGAAAATTCATGCGAGAATACAGGCGCTTGCTTATGGCATTTGGGTTGTGTTTAAAAAAGATACCTCATAGTGAGGGATTCGAGAAGGAATCATGAGAAACAAATTTCGTAACTTATTACCCTCTTAGCCCACAGAAAAGGTATATTTTTTTTATAGAAAGGACGATACTCGACATGCAAAACAAACGAAAAGCAGATGCAGTGAACGATCAAAGCATTTTATTCCGGCATTACTGATTGGATGAGTGATCGTGATCCAAGCAGAATCAATTGGTGCGTACTGGATCAAAATTCCGTCATTAACTGCTGCTCAAAGCAAAAGAAGACTAATAACGTTGATTGGCTCGAGTTGGTGTACAAACTACTCCTATGAAAAATTTCTAAAAGGCTTTCACTCATGGTCAATCCAAACTGCAGAAAGAGATCAAACACTATGAGTTGAAATGGCTGAGGAGTACTTGGAATAGAGTTACACATGAAAGAACCATCTCAGGCACAATCATAACTTAATCAAATACATTCTCTCTTAGCCCAAACACATGTGTAGAAAGTGAAGAAGATTTCTAAGTCAACACCAAGAGGGAGGTAAAATAAGATAAAGATGCATTCCTTTTGGGTTTAGGCTCAAAAGAAGGAGAGTTTCTACTAAGAATACTAGAAGGAACAAACTGGGCGGATACATGAAAGATGTGGCGAACTCAACCCCAACTTTCGTCTCGAAGACTCACCAATAGGTCACTGATAACTTGACTGCATTTAGAGATTCTTGAATAAAATACGGGGATTACTACACCAAACTCAAGTTCTAGAAAGATCTAAAGTGCGCAGAGGAAAATACAAATAAGATATATACGATACCAAGCGTAACGCCCGCGAATACCTCGGAAGAAAGCGTTCAGCGCATCTGCATTAAATAAATCTAATACTCTATCAAATAAAAGTAAACGAAATAAAAAGACCCGTAGTAAAAACATAAAAGCTACTATGAATTAACCATGCAAAATGGATAATAAGATTACAGCGATGAAAACCCAAAGATATACAATGCGATGCTAAACTAAGTAAGAAGTACAGCAAAAAATCTAAGAGAAGAGATTTGTACAACTTCTTCTTTTTAACCTTTACAAAGAAAATAATCTCGCTTTAAGTCTTCAAAAAGCAAATTAAATACAACTTGTCAACTTTATTAAAATAGCTACTATTTTGTGAAAATTCATGAGAATGACATGAAATTATTTCCTTTATTTTAAATGCTCTTATATGGTGTAGGGCTCCACGTACCAAAAGTTAAAGTTTGGAATGTCTAATTATATTATGATTAGATTAATTATATAATGGAGACATTACTATTTTATTTTTATAAAGCTTTATTTCATTGTACTTTAATTTTGATTAATTAATTAATGGAGACACAAATTCTCAAACTAGATGAGTGGAACGGACCTTTGATTTCCTTGGACTACGCTAGAATTCGTCTCGCTGGTCGAGCTTTCTACAAAAAAAAACCGATGCGAGAACGTATTCTCTTATCTAAGCTGTATTTACTGTCTCCATAGGCTCCACTCTCCATTCCCATGCGAACCTGACATTGACAGATTTTTTCAGGAAAAATACATGAAAGGAATTAAATTTCGGACAAGTTTTGATTTTTAATCATTTTATTTTGAAATTATATCCTTATCTTTATATCTTTACATTAGTCCATAACCGGCGGAGACGAGAGTTTGAGTCCTCTTTGAGACAAAAAAAAAAGGATATGTGTTGAATCTTTTGTTTTAGAAGAAGAAAAAAAAAACAAATTATTTGTTAATTTCAACATTATCTTAATATTAGATGCTATTAGAAATTTGGAAAAGTTGGACGACCAAAATTTTGTAGTCTCCCAAAACGACGTCGTGTTCTTTTTTTTCTTCCAAAAAAATAAGGGCAACGCCACGTCTTTTCCATCTTCTCGACGAAAACGGCCGATTTATTAATAGGGTAGATCAAAGGAACGAAATTTATGCGAAAACATCTCATCTTGCTCACTCTCTCACCGCAAAATGGCGTTTAGCTTCAATTCTACGGTTATGGAAGGCTATGACGTTGTATACGGATTCGATCTGTCGGTTCTTCCTATTTATTCAGGGGCTTGGAATGATAACCAGAATCTTCATTCATCGGATTTACGATCCTCTGTTTCAGTGAGATTTTTTCGGTTAAAATAGATTTAAGTATTAATTGAAAAAAAAATTGTTCAGTAGTGTCGAAAAGTATCCATACGATGTTGTCGGATATTCATTTCATCGACCGACACGTGCCGGACATGCCATCGTAATATATCAGAGCGTATCATGTCGTGTTGGTTGTCGGACACGTATCGTATACCTTTTTATAGTTTACTCGGGTTTATTATTTCAGTCCTCTATGATTATTACATTTGCTGATTCACTTTTAATTTTCACATTTCGGTGATTATAAAAATAAACCGGAGCACCAATAGTGCGAGCACGCATGCTTTCTTGGATGTTTGATGTTCCACATTTTTCCTATATCCTTTATTTCCAACGACTCATCATTTATTATAATATACTGTTACATCTATGGCCTGAAACCAAAAATCCAATTCATCAACGATACATACATACGTTAAATTGCATTGTATATTTACAATCTGGGACACCGAGAGTGCGGAGCATGGGTGCCTCTTTTCCTAGTCTCTATATAATAAGAAGACAAGAGTGTGTGATGGGAGTGGCACTTGTTTTTTTTTTTTGGTTCTCATTTTTTACTGTTTATCGGCCCAAAAACCCACCTTTTTTTATTTTATTTTTTAATTACCGTTCATCTTCTTTTACTGTTCATCGGTCCATCTTTCTTCACTGTTCATCGCCCATGCATTTTACTGTTCATCGGTTTTTTTTTTTTCAATTTTTTTTAATCTGCATATTAGCATTAATTTAATCTTATTATGTGTGTTGTGCTTAAGATGTATCCGATTCCAATTTAATTACATATTATTTTGCTTTGTGTCTGAACCACACAACCCTCTCGAGATAGACACCAAAATCATTACCGAGAAGAAAAATGGATCGGAAACAACCCCACGCACCCCTTCTTTTTATTTGTTTTATTTTATATATTTGGCTATACTTTTCGACGAAGGAAACAGATATAACATTAATATTTTATTACTCTATCCATTCCTATTTATATGTCGCAGTTGCCGAAATCAATTTTTTTTAATATGAAATCCGATGAACAGTAAAAAAAAAATGGACTGGGGCCGATGAACATGAATTAAATGGGTTATGAAGTTAAATACTATTTTCTATATGAGTTAAATACACAAAAATGGGCTGTTGGGTCCACTGCTATATGATTTAACCTATTAAGTGTACATGAATTATGAAGTTAAATACTATTTACTATATTATGTGTGTCAAATTGTATGATGTCACACAATCCTTCTCTAATATGATTGCATATTCACACACACTATTTTCTATTCTGCTCGCGTTTGAGAAAAATACATTGATTAAAAAAGTGATTTATTGTGTTGACTTTCATATAAAGTTCAAAAAGAATCTTGAAAAGTAGCGGTATATTGAATATGAAAAATTAATTGGTTGAATGAGCCTACAAAGTTGAAAAGTAATATTTAAAAGCGAAAATAGTATTAAAATATGTATTAGAAATGTAACTATGACATATTAAAAAAAATGATTTTGGCAACTGCGACATATAAATAAGAATAGATGGAGTAATAAAATAGTAATGTTATGTCTATTACCTTCGTCGAGAAGTATAGCCAAATATATAAAATAAAACAAATAAAAAGAAGGGGTGCGTGAGGTTGTTTCCGATCCGTTTTTCTTCTCGGTAATGATTTTGGTGTCTATCTCGAGAGGGTTGTGTGGTTCAGATGGCTGTCTTACAAGCCCCTACCCTCTACCCTCTACCTCTTCCTTTCCTCTTTCTTTCGATCTATTAACCATCTCGATTGCCGGAAGGAGATCGACGTAAAATGTTTTATTCTTCATTGTTGCGCTTAAAAATTGCGTTCTGAATGGTTCGTTACATGCTACATTTCTTCGTATTTAATATCGTCAAATAAGTTAAAACTTATAGCATGGGCACGCCGTTAGTTAGTTTTAGTGTGAATAAAGACCAATTTTTACTAATACCATGGTAAATGTATTTTATTGATGAGTGTTAAATGTAGTTTGAAACTTTTGTTTTTTGTATCATGTGTCTATGTAAGTAAGTCGAAAACATTTGTCTAATTGTCGTCATATTAAATAATTGACATCATAATTTGTTGTATAATATCAATGCCGGCTAAATTTCGTCATTTATATTGTGTTGTACTTAAAATGCGTGGAGTGATATTTTAGTTAAAATATATTTTATATTTAATAGTTTTTGACATTAAGGTAAATATCTAGCATGGGCACTCCTTGCGTTGCACGGAGTACCGTTTTTACTAGTATATATATAAGTTGTTCAAACATTTGCCAAGGCACTTGGGTTACACGTTATTTCACTCAAGATAGAAATATTTTGAGTGGCACGCGTAAAAGCGAAAAAGACATCAACAACACTATAAACGAAAGCAATATTCTTTATTGTATATATTTGGTAATATCAGACTCCACATAATAATGTGAGGACATCACATAGTGTAAATATTGATAGATAATGGTATGCAGTGCGGTCTTAAACGAGGGACCCCGGTTTGCAGATCATTAGACAATGATCGAGCCAAAACAAACGTGTTCCCGAAGACATAAACCACAATATTTCGGTTTACAAATTTGGTCACTTGAGCAAGTAAGCGATTTGCATCTTTCGTCGAATTCATTAAGGAGCTTTCGAGACAGAAAAGATGACCGAAATTGCTGAGTATTTAGTGTCTCAGGGGGCAGCATAGCTGCTTTTGGCAAACTATCTGCATTCATCTCACCTACAAAATCACACATTTCAAGTATTAATTACTGATCGAGCAGTGTTAACGAAATGTCTTAAGTACGACGTATCCATGATCACCTCCTACTCATTTATGCATGTGTGTGCATGAGTATTGAGTAGTGAGTATTAACCCACGGGTACATCCTAGTGAAAATTAACTAACCAGTATTAAGGAGGCAAAAGACAACAAAATACGCCATGATCATTGCCATTTTTCTTAATATCTCTGTTAATTATCCTTAATTAATTACTCTTTTCGAATTGCAAGTTTGTTTGTGGAGTTGGGTCTGATTTATAGGAATCAAATTTTGTGCAGCTTGAAAGAGTGGTATTTGGAGGTTATTAAAAAATACAAGGAAAATAAAGAGTCCTGTCTCTTGGTGTAGTCTTTCTTTCTATTTTAAAGTTTTAATTAATTATTTTAAATAAAATAACAAATTTTTTAAATGAAGATTGTTGACTTGATCAAATGGTTGTCATTCAATTATTATTCATCGTCGTTAAACAATTCACTATTTCAGTTTTCAGTTTACTTATTCACTATTTCAATTTTTTTTCCCTAAAAAAACTATAATTTTTTTTGGTGAAAATATGGATACTGATTTTTTTTTTTTGAGGAAAGATACTGATAGTTTGATACTGCAAATTGAGGGTCTAAAAGTTTTGAGACGTTCTTCACCATTAAAAAATAACAAATCCTGTTATCCAAGTATTTGTACTTTGACAATTTAAAAGCCAATTTAAAGGCTGGGAAATATCGTTGATGACAAAAGAATGCTGACTCTTGCGAAAACAAATTCTAAGTAGTACATATTCATATGTGATGATGCTGGAAATCGTCTGGTACAAATCTGAGCCCTAATTACCCGAGTGACAATTGAACAAGATTAAAAGCTTAGACAAAGTATGAATTGGGTGTGGTGTTTGTGATTTTTAGACTGAGCTTGAGAACTCTTGTTCTCAAGTGTATCCCGGAATTGTTTAGGAATCAAGTCTGCCGTAGTTCTGAAAACCGCTTATATAGGGAACACTTATACCCTAGGTTATGGTTGTGTCGTGTCCAAGATGGACTCTATTTCGTATCCCTCAAGGACTTAGACGTATTAATCTCCTAGATTTTTGGAGATAATCACTGGGTTTGAATAATGGTTTAAATTATAGGATCAAAGTTTTTATGTTTTAGGATTCTTTTCATAATTATCCATATTATTGTTAGATATTTTTCTTAAATAAATATTTAGATTATCGTTTGCATATGAGTTGCCGTACGAATTAATGTTATCGTAACGAAACGGGGTTCGAAGGGATATGCATTTTCGGATTTTCAGATACATGAATTTATCCGAATTGATATGTACTTACCCTTTCGTGGAAGGGTTGCATGCTTTAATCCGGTGAACAGTGACAACACTACCCTTTCGTGCAAGGAGTACATCCATTCGTTTATGGGGTACTTGCAGCCTATAAAAGACACAAGTATGCAGACGAAAATGCATAAGTTTGACAGCATCATCAAAAAAACCTTTTAGTGTCCTCGGGTTTGACTCAAACAATTCATTGTTTGAATCAAACACCTCCATTGTATCCTGAGAGAGATTTTTGTTTGAATCCCTAAGTGACATATCGTGTGGGACGAAACATATCTTCAAAGACAACTCTTTGCATGCCTTGGAGTTTATACTTCTCTGTCAAATCATAAGTACTACATTTTTCAACAGTTTTAAGAGATGTTTTCGTTTAAGGATTTGACTCTGAATGACTCTGTGGCACCATCGATCCAAGTCATGAATCAGGATTTGGTTCGTCTTGATCGATTTGATGGGCACAACTTTACTCGCTGGCAAGAGAAAAATCTATTTTTCTTGACAACAATCAAACTATCATACATTCTGAGTGATGAACTTTTACCAATTCTTGAGGAGAACGAGGATGATCCTGATGAACAAAAGAGGGAGTTGCATGAACAAAGGCAGAAGCGAAAGGATGACGACTTCTTGTGCATGAGACACATTCTAAATGCGTTGTCAGACTCAGTTTACAATGGACACAGGACAATCGAGACTGCAAAGCATTATGGGAGGCGCTGGACAACAAGTACCGCATTGAAGAGGCAAGCAATCAGAAATTTTTGATTGGTAACTATTTCGACTTCAAAATTACCCAAGTTCATGAATTACAATCCATTGTTGCTAATCTGAAAAATGTTGAGATGTACTTGCCTGAAGAATTCCAAGTTGGTGCAATTATTGCCAAATTGCAAACTTATTGGAATGGTTATAAAAAGAAACTAAAACATTGATGAAACCAAGCATACCCTGGAATCCCTCATGCGTCACTTGCGTATTGAGGAAGACTCTAGAAAGAGGGAAAATTCTGAACATGAGGCAGAAAAAGCCAACATGGTTCAAGGCCGCCAATCAGGAAACAATAAGCGCAAAAACTCTGGACCTAAGAAGTATCATGCAGAATCCTCCAAGAAAAAGTTCAAGGGTGATTGCTTTTATTGCAAAAAAACCTGGTCATACCGCCCGATAATGCCGAGTTCGAATAAGAGACGAGAAGGCGAAGAATGGAAAAGCAAACAAAGACCTTGTGAATGTTGCAGATGGTAACAATGATCACAACTTTGTTGCTGTTATGGAAGAAGCCAACTCGATTGGAGTTGAAGAAGGTTGGTGGCTGGATACCAGGGCTGCAATCCATGTGAGCAATAACATATCTGAATTCAAAACTTATATGGAATGCTCCGATGGACGAGAGGTCAAAATGGCAGATGATGTTCGTGCCAAAGTTGTTGGGATTGGAACAGTGGAACTAAAATTCACTTCGGAAAAAAATCTCACTTTGGCTGAAGTTCTTCATGTGCCTGAGATGACGAAGAATCTGATTTCTGGAGATTTCCTCAACAAGGCAGGGTTCAGGCTTGTTTATGAATATGATAATTTAGTTGTATCTAAAAACAATATTTTTATTGGTAAAGGCTATTCTTGTAATGGGATGATTAAGATGAATGTAATAAAAAATAACTTTGCTTATGTTGTTGATTCCTTATCATTATGGCATGCTAGATTAGGACACGTAAATTACAAATCTGTCAAAAACATGCACAACATAGGCATTATCACAAAACGCACATATGATAATGTTGACAAATGTGATATATGTGTTCAGGGAAAAATGACATGTAAACCACATAAATTTGTAGAGCGCACAACTGAATTACTTGGTCTTATTGTACACTCAGATGTTTCTGATTTGCATAGAAAAGTTTCACGAGGAGGACATAAGTATTTTGTGACCTTTATAGATGATTTCTCAAAATATGCTTATGTTATTTGCTTAAAAGTAAAGATGAAGTGTTAAGTAAATTTCTAATCTTTAAAGCTGACGTTGATGTTGGAAAGGTGTCCTAAACCCAATCGGGTTGGACCGGATCCGACCGGGTCGGGTCATTTACGATCTATTTAGTTCATGTAATAACTATATTATGATTAATAAAAGCACTTATGTTATTATATATTGTTTGTCTTCATATTATTTGTTGTATACATATATAGTAACGTCCACTAGTATCAATCGTGATAGAGAAACCATGATAGTGATTATGGTTGATGAGATCTCTAATCACATAACAAGGTTGGTACTTAAATGTCTCTAGTCTTATATATTATCAAATGGGACATTGATAGTATAATCGGACTAGCA
Source organism: Gentiana straminea (assembly GCA_036785695.1). Taxonomy (NCBI): domain Eukaryota; kingdom Viridiplantae; phylum Streptophyta; class Magnoliopsida; order Gentianales; family Gentianaceae; genus Gentiana; species Gentiana straminea. Next base: position 1,159,384 of record JAVUPR010000412.1, on the reverse strand, counting down.
CGTATTGGATGTCTTCTATCTTTTAGAAGGTAGGGATAGATCTCGTCTATCGAAGTGTAAAGACACTTGGATTTGTACGTGGACGTGTATTAGAGAATGCGTGCGTTAGGCGACCCACTTACATTAAGTGTCACACTATGTGGCGGTTGTGTAATTATCCTTTTGACCGGAGTCTTCATGGCATCACGGTGTGGATTGTCATGCTTTGACACTATTGAGATTTCTCCTAACCACGGGGCGATCATGCGGTAGTGATTGGGTATGATATTGAAGCATGCGGAGTATACATGATTGGTCGTCCGGGAATCGCGTATCCTATGATTGGGATTGAATATCCGAAATGGCATTCTTATAAGGAATGTCTAGCTCTCGAGAATCTTTGCAAAGTGGGAGTAAATGTGTTATTCCGAGGGAGCATGATATCCGGATTATAAGATACGATCGTCAATGTATTGACACTCGAGATACGATCGTATGGATATTATTATAGCGATAGGATTGTAAGTTACACGGTAAGCTGCTTCACATGAAAGGTAGTAGTCATTGCTTTTGACTCTTCCGATAATTGGGGGTCACGGTGTGTTGCTAGACGCTATCCCGTGATCGTTAGGTATGAAGGGCATTTTAGTAAATTGCACTTTGTGTCTACGGCCAACATATTCGGAAGCTATCGGGTCACACACATATGAACATCGAGTCGGATTAAAATGCGGTTATAGTTGATAACCAAATAAGGAAAGTTTATCTCTAGACTATAAAGGTTATAGTGGTAAATTAATATGGTGGTATTTATTTATTATGAATAAATAAAATACAAGATATTAATTATATACAAATTAGATTAATTAAAGAATGTTCCGGAAGTCAATTTGTTGACTAATGGGGCGCCACTTTTGTGTGTATAAGATACACTTGGATTGTGCACTTTAATTAATAAAGATTGCCATGATATTAATATAAGATATTAATTGATTTTGAAAAATAGATTTATGGTAATAAGATAATTATAATCAATATATGATATTGACAAAATAAATTATAATTAAAGAGATAAATCAATCTAGTTGATTTTCCTTATTTTATTAGAAAAAGGTTTTCTTCTCCTCCACACTACTTATTGGGGCGCCACCTCCTACATAAAAGGGAAGTGGGTGTCAAGCTCTTTTGTACAACACAATTGCAAGAATTCATAATTCTTGTGTAAAATAGAGAGCTCTCCATAGTGAGTTTGTGAGGGAAGAAAAGGTCCGATCTAGCGACCGGAGTTTTTACGTAGCAATCCAAGGAGGATTCCGGCGAGTGAAGATGTCTAAATCGTCACGGGTGTCCTTGCGGTGTATGGATGGTGGATATCGTTTGTATTTAAGGTGTGGTGTTACTCCGGCGGGTGGTGGTATGGAGAGAGTTAGAATGGAGAGAGCTTTGGCTTGCAAGTATAGTGTGTATTTCATATATCTCATCCTCTTTTGTTTACAATGACCACCCGCTTTTATAGAGGTGGATAACTTAGGGAATAAGTAATCTATTAGATATTTTACTAATAGCTAGGTTTTACTTAGATACTAAGCAAGACGAAATATCTAAGCTACAAGTGGGGAAAAGATGCGGATCAATCGGCGGCCATCTCTCGAGGTTGCAAGGAGCAAGCCCTCTCGGCCTCGCCGCCACAGCGACCGCTTCTTGACTGCTGGATGAGATTCACGGGATCTGTTGCACTTGCACAGGACCGCAAATGCCTTGGTCGCGGCGAGGTGAGACACGGTGGCCGCCCGCTTTTGCGATCTCTCTTGTCATGCCGGAGGGTGGCCGCGGTGGGTTGTCCTTCTGTTGAGGTGGTGGAATTATTTATACCCGTCAATGGCCCCCTACTCCGTGCTTTAATGACATTCCCTGGGGATATGAAGGATGGAGTAATCATCAACACTTTTATGACCTCGTCGTCGGATGCGACTTGTTCTCTAAGGGCCGTGCTTTCAAAGCAAGCGACCTCGAAGGTAACTTTGGGCTGTTTTTGCGACCTTGTCGTCGATGCGACTTGTTCTCTAAGGGCCGTGCTTTCAAAGCAAGCGACCTCAAGGTAACTTTGGGCTGTTTTGCGACCTTGTCGTCGATGCGACTTGTTCGCTAAGAGCCGTGCTTTCAAAGCATGCGACCTCAAAGCAACTTTGGGTCTTTTTTTTGCGACCTTGTCGTCTGATGCGACTTGTTCGCTAAGAGCCGTGCTTTCAAAGCATGCGACCTCAAAGCAACTCTGGGTCTATTTTTGCGACCTTGTCGTCTGATGCGACTTGTTCGCTAAGAGCCGTGCTTTCAAAGCATGCGACCTCAAAGCAACTCTGGGTCTATTTTTTGCGACCTTGTCGTCGATGCGACTTGTTCGCTAAGAGCCGTGCTTTCAAAGCATGCGACCTCAAAGCAACTACGGGTCTATTTTTGCGACCTTGTCGCCGTCAATCGTGGGCGACGTCGGTCTTCTAGGTTTTCCTGCGGAACGATGCGGCCGTTTCGGCAAGCTTGCCTAGGTAGTTGTACGTGGATGCGATGGGACGCCTTTTCGTATTTCAAAGCGACAAGCTGCCGCCTGTCGAACCGTTGGATGAAGCGTTCCCAACCGTACGATCGTGGCCCCCTTGCCTATATAAAGCTTTCGCTTCTCACCCTTCACACTTTTAGTGTTTCTTATTTTCTCCGTTGTTGTTTTTTTAGAATTCTCTAAGTTTTTTGGCGAGCTTTGAAGGTTCGACGGCGTTCTGCGGTGGTTCTAGGATTTCACGGCGGTTCTTTTGAAGATTCCGGCCACCTCTTTGAGTATTTCCCGGTTTTACGCGGTTTTCCAATCTTTCTCAGCAAATCAGGTAAGAAATCCTTTCTGTTAACTCGTTTACTCATCCATCCCTGCCTTGTTTTTCCATACATATCAATTTTGTCATTCTTTTTGCTACGGAGATGCAACATTGCCTTGTTTCCGATTAAAAATGGGGATTTTTCCTGGGGAGAGATTATAGCTTTCCTGGGAAAATCGGGGTTTCACCCGCTCCCCTGCTATCCTCTGTAATTTTATTTGCGATCTCTTGCAAAAACGGAGGAGGCGGTATTGAAGTGGGTGCGATCACCTTCCTGGGCTAATTTATTATTATACCAGGTCTGAAAGCTCCACCTTTTTCCTCCTTGTTTTTGCGGGATGTCGGGGAATGATTATTCGGCGACGACTACGGAAAGGGAGATTTACGATTATGCGAGGATGACCCCATACTATCTGCTTGCCTCGGTTGGCGATACGTTGGACGAGGTTGAAGTGGAAAGTAGTCGCGCGGATATTGGCGAGATTACCGGCGATGAGGCCGCTCATATGGATGTCGACCCTTTTGAGTTGGAGGCCTTCGTCTGCGCCGAAATCCGCCGCGTAGAGTGAGCCTTAAGGAGAAGGCGCGGGCTCAAAAGTCTCCCGACGGTTCGTGGGGGTGAAGAAATCGCTTTCCCGACCGAAGGACAAGCTGCGGTCCCAAGTACTAGCGGCGCTCCCGACCATGACGAAGCTTATGTTCGGGACGCCGCGGTTCGTGAGTTAATGGGGTCCGGTGAGGACGAAAATGCGGAATTGCCCCGGAAGGATATGCGGATGCTGCGAAAAGCGAGAAGAAAAGGAAAATTGCGAGCCAAACCATGACGGTTGGTGAGGCCGGCTGCGGCCGATACCCGGCCGAAGAGCTCTCGTCCTAACAATCCCGAAGCTATGCGAGAGTTTGCGATCGTGGCGGCGTATGAGAAGGACGTTGATAAGAAATGGTCCCGGCGTGCAAGAGTAGCGATCTCAACGGGACCATTAATAGCATATTCGGAATCGACACCGGTGTGTATCGGTTTTCTTTTTTCGATTATGGGAAGGAGTCCGATAAATTTAAACCCGGGGACCATAAGGATTATGTAGGTGCGCGTCGCTCCGAGGACACCCTTATCCTCCACTTCCATCATTTGTGTGCGGGTACGAGACCGCCTTTCGATCCTTTCTTTGTGAAGATGCGCAAGGAGATGCGGGCGCTTCCTACGATTTTGCCGCCGGGACTATTATCCGGTTGATGGCCTTCGTCGTTATGTGCCGGATTACGAAGATCGAGCCGACGTTAACTTTCTTTGGGGCAATTTTATTCCTTACGTGGGACGTACATTCTGGACAAATCTCTGCGAGGTCGCGGACTCCCCGCCTCTTATTCCCGCTTCCCGATAAGTTTCACAAATGGGGGCGGCGGGTGCGAAAGTCGAGTCGAAGGTAGGTGGCCTTTCCAGGGCGAAAGTCCGTGGAGGCAAATCCACGCTTTTAATCTTTGACCCCACTGTGAGTGAGCGGCGCTACGTAAAGGGGCGATGACGTTAATTCGGTCGGACGGGGCGGCGCCATCTTGGAGAAATGTTTCTGGGTTGAACTTCTTGATACGGCCGAGCCTTTTGTATGTATGGCGGGCCTGGTGGGCGAGAGGGAATGCCGCGCCCATGGTACGGATGGGTCTGAGAGGCTGCGATCCGGACTGGATTGGGGGTTGTCATATCAACAAATGTTTTCCCTCGAGTGCACGGAATGTGGGGGCGACCACATACTTAGGCCGACTTTGTAACTTTCTTTGTCCACTTGTATTTATTTGTAAATGCTCATTTTGTTTTCCTGGGTTCTAAACCGCTCTCTTTTTGTAGGTATGGATCCAAATGCTCGCGGGGCTCACCGAAACAAGCTTAATGCGGAGCGGACAAGGCGGCCGGTGCTCGACGGGAGGCTTTGAAGAAAGCTCTAGGGATGGTGCCCCGAGCTGTAGACGCCTCGATTGTCGAAGAGACACGTAACCCGGAAGGCTGCGACCTCTTACGCCGCATGTTGCGACTTCCTGCGCCGCATTTGCGGGCCCGGGTCGGTGGTGCCTCAAAAAAGACTCATCCCCCTACTAAAGAGTCGCACGGCGTGGGCGACCTCAACCGGAGAAGGCGAAGGATGATCGCCCACCCAAACGGTCCGCTCCCGGCCCGGCGCATCTTGAAGAGGTTGAAACTCCGGTGGAGAAGAGCGCACCCGGCGAGACGCGCCACAAAAAACTTTGCCCCGAGGTTACTGCGGGAAAGAGGCCACATGGTTGGATCCGAGCTTTACCCGGGATCTTGACCTATCCAAAGCTCGCCGGGTTGGTGAAGCAATTGCGATGTGATTCCTCTTGGGCCGATCCCTCTCGGTTATCACGATCATGTTCAAGTGGAGATTGGCCGGGGCATATTAGCCCGCTTTGCGGCTCAAGACGACTCTCCGCCTCGATGAGATTCTTTGAAATCGAGAGATTTGAGCGGCCGGTTTGGGATTGCGGCTTCTCGGTAAGACCGGTTTTTTTTTTTTTTTTTTTTTTTTTTTTTTTTTTTTTTGCTAATTATCCCCTGTTTTCCACGGCTCGGTGCTCGTTTAAACGGGGTACTTGAGGCCGGCGAGAGGCGCGATGCGAGAGGTGAGGAAAGTGACGGCGCGGTGGGAGCGGCGATAAGGCGAGGGTTACCGCCGAAAAGAAAGCTAAGCATGCGGTGGCGAGGTGGAGAAGATGAAAGCAATCATGGAGGAGCACTCTAAATTGGATGCGAGATCAATGAGAAAGTTGCATCTTTGACAAAGGATTATGCGGGGGCGCGGGAGGAGATCGCCGCGTTGAGGGTTAAGCTTGGCGAGGCGGAGACGGCGCCAAAGAGGCTGGCGAGAGAGCTATTGAGGAAGGCTGCGAAGAAAACGGGCGAGGGCGTCGAGGAGGCCAAGTACGGGGCCGTCGGCGCTGCTACAAGAATTCGGATGACTTCTTCGACCTTATAGAGAATAGCTTTGACCGGGGCTTTAGTCACCTAGCTCGGCGTATGCGGGCCGATCGAGGCGGGGGGCACATCACTCTGGAAGATATCTTTGCGGTGGGTGAACACGCATCAAGGTCATCCCGATTTAGTGGTCTTTCACCCGGAAATCCCTTATGCAAGCGAGCTCGTTACCTCGATTCGGGCGAACGGCTTAAACGCGGCGAGCTGTTTGGGATCCTGCTCTGTTAATCTGTAAACTTTGAGATGTTGAAGAAGCCTCCGCCTACGAGCAAGGCGACTAGTTTACCGGCACCCCGCCTACTCCGCGTGCTCTCAGATTTCTTGGACTTTTGCGAGCTCTTTGAAAATTTGATTTGTAACTTTGACTATTTACTTTTGTGATTTGGTGAATCTTGATTTGTAATATCTTGACAATTTATTTTACGCATTTTTTCAATTTATAAAACTTGGCTTTTCTGTCGATTCGATCGGCGGCCTTTCGCGAGGCGTGACGGGTTATTTTATTCTCTGTCTTTGTCCTCTTTGATTCGTGCGAGGTTGCTTAATAATTTGGCGGCGTCAAGCGATCATGAAACGTCGTCGTCTCGTTCTAACCATAGTCGCTACGCGGCGCTAATTTTTCAAAGTTTCGGCGGCCTTATTGAGAGCGGTGCTTTTGCCGGAAGATAGAGCACTGTTAGAGCGACCTTTGGCTTGTGTCATTAACGCGAGTTATGACCCACAATGACTAGGTGTCGGTTATAAGCTTGTAGCCATAAATTTCGGTCTCTTTATGGTGCGGCGCTCTGTTGCCTTGGTTTTCGGGTCGGTTGCATATACGGCCACTAGGATCCGATTAATCCCAACCGTTGATTATACCCGCTTCTGCGGTATAAAAAGGGGGTTACTTTGGAACTCACTCTACCTCTTGCCTCATCTTGAATTTGCTTTCTTTCTCCCTCAATCGTTCTCCCTCAATCGTTCATTATCCTCTTTACCGTTTATCCCCCGACTACATGTCTCGTCGGGAAAGCGACCGGGCTCGGATATGGAAAGCTCGTCTATCCGGGATGTTTCTCCCTTTTCTGCCTTGCCTCCCCCGTAGCCAAGGATTATTTACGGGATTATTTTAAGTGGCGTGATATTATGAGGGAGAGGGGCTTAAATGAACAACGAATAGAAGACGGCTCCATGCTTTGCGCGTTCGGCTTTACGGGCTGGTGGGAATTTATTCTTTGAGCCTACGGGAGCGGTTAATGTTACCATGATACGGGAATTTTATTCCGTGTTGTACGAGGTAGCCTGCGGCGGGAGCGTGAGCGACATTTCTCTCCGGGGTGTCCCCGTTATCTTTACTCCGGAGAGAATTAACCAAGTTTTTAACATACCCGCCATAAATCCCTCCTCCCGTTATGAGATCGCACGGGACCTTGCGGATGAGGAAAATAGGCGGTTCGTCTAGGTATTGCAATGTGCGAGCTTTGTTCCCCGAGAATCGGCGGGTTTGGTCTTTAGGAGTGGCTTGCGTCCGACCTCTCTCGCGACGACCGTGAGTGGAAGAAGTTTATAAATTCCCGCGCTCTTATCTCTGCGCCGATGCGATGTTGTTAGTGAGAGCGAAGCGCTCCTTACGCACGCCATTCGCGACCATCGAGTGGATATAGGCGGGAGTGTTGATCCATCGCGAGGCACTAAGATATGCGTGCTCGGTGGTTCAAGGTCGCCGTGGTGCGGTCGCCGCATGCCTTTCGCATCGGCGATAACCAAATTATGCGGTGGCGCCGGGGTCCCCTTCCATACTCTCGACCGATATGTTTGAAAAAACTTATCCGGTGGAGCCACTTTGCAAGCGTGGTGTCGTTTTTGGACCTCCATACATGTGATCGGAGGAAGATAACCATCCTGCGGTTGATGGAAGTTTGTCCGGGCTTGATCGATATGTTTGAAAAAACTTTTCATCGTCATTTTTTTTTTTTTTTTTTTTTTTTTTTTTGATGATGACGAAAAGACAAGAATGTAAATACGAGTTTGGAAGAACGACTTTATTTGAATTGGCTTGTTACATATAGTATTTTTTCGGATTGTACGCATGCCATGGTCTATTATACTCGCGGCCCTCCTTGTCACTTAGCATGTACGTCCCTTTTTGATAACTCGCGAAATCCGTAGGGGCCTCCCGGTTTTCCGATAGCTTTCCTTTTTTCGCTTCGTGGCCCGCGGCTTGTCTTTTTTGTAGAACGTAATCCCCGACGGCGAAGTGATGATTGCGAATACGTTTGTCGTGATGACGCTTTGCCGCTTTGTTTATAATTGACTAGACATTTGTATGCCTGGATGCGCCGTTCCTCTACTAGATCAAGCTCGAGTTTACGCGCCGGCGTGTTATTGACCTCGGCGTAAAAAACGACCACAGGGCTTGGTAAGGCCATTTCCACGGGCGCCATAGCCTCGGATCCATATGTTAAAGCAAAAGGAGTTTCCCTCATTGTGATTTTTCGCGACGTCTGAGTGCCCGTAGAGCCGGCGGAAGGTGATCCGGCCGGTGGCTGCTTTCTCACCCGGGCTCTTTTTCAACACACTTAGGACTGTTTGTTGGCATTTTCGGCTTGCCCATTTCCTTGCGGGTAGCACACGGATGATTGCCAATGTTTAACATTGTTCTCCTCCACGAATCTGTCGAATTCGTCTACGAATTGAGGTCCGTGATCGGAAACCATCACTCTTGGAACACCAAATCTTGTCCATATTTGATCGAGCAAAAAGTATGTTATGTCCCTGGTATTGGTTTTTACCAAGGCCTTAGCCTCGACCCGTTTAGTAAAATAATCCACCGCGACGACCACGTATTCGCAACCCGAGCGACCATTCTTCAAGGGTCCGATGAGGTCGATCGCCCACATGTCGAAAGGCCGGGCGGCTACCACTATGCTTTGTTCGGCGAGGGTAGCACAGGGGATACTTGCGAACCTCGGCAAGCATCACATGCTCGGTATAAGATTTGGCGTCTTACGCTAATTTCGGCCAATAATATCCGGCTAGGAGTACCTTACGTGCTAGTGTTCGATTGGAGAGATGGCCGCCGCACGTTCCCTCATGTAGCTCTGTTAGGATTCCCGTTACCTCCTCGGGTCGTACGCATCGCGAAGGGGTTTCGAGAATGAATGACGGTAAAGCACGTCGTCCGTAATCGTATATCTTGCGGCCACTTCTTACTAAGGCCTTAGCTTTGCAAGGGTCGGCGGGAAGCTCTCTAACTCAATATAAGACTTCATGATGTCGACCCGACAAGTGTTCTTGGGTTGGAAATCCATGATCTCGTCTGGGAGATGGCGGGTTCCGATAGGTGTTCGACCATGATGCTAGGATCGCACGACGCGTCTTCGGCTGGTTAACTTGGATAAGTAGTACGCCTATGATTGTCCTCTCGAGGGATGTTTTTGAATTGACAATATGTGAAGGCTTTTTCGAGTCTTTTGACGAGGTTAATATACCTTTGTAAAATTTCGCAATGAATGCCAAATGACCCGTTGATTTGATTCACCACCAGCGTGAATCGCAAAATACTTGTATATTTTCGACTTTCATGGCTTTGGCGAGTTTCAACCCGGCAATGACGGCCTCGTATTACGCTGGTTGTTAGAGGCGGTGAAATCAAATCTCGAGCTGCTCAATTTCTTCGATGTGCCCGGTTCTAACGGGATTATTCCCGCGCCACACCGCTTTGTGATTAGCGGACCCGTCAACGTAGAGGCGCAACGGTGACTTGGCACGACGGGCTCGTCCTCTGTGGTGACCACTATCTTGGTCGCGTTCGGAGCGAGGCTGCTCTTTCACCTCTTCGTTGAAGCTTGTTTACTGCTATGAAATGCGGGAGAGCACAGGCCTTTACGGCCTTCCGGGGCTCGTATCGGATATCGAACTCGGTAAGCTCGATGGCCCGTCGGAGCAATCGACCGGACGGAGTCTGGTTTGTGAAGAACTGTCTTAGCGATGCATTTGATAATACTACGATGGTGTGCGATGAAAAGTAAGCCCTTAATTTGCGGGCGGCTATAACAACACAATAAGCCAACTTTTCTATATTAAAATAACGACTTTCAACGGGGCTTAGAGCTTTGGAAACATAAAAAGCGGCTTGCGAGCCTTCCTCCTCTTTTACAAGTCTTTGCGGCTACGGCCTATACGAGGCGCCAAATATAAAAACGAGTATCCCCGAGCCTCGGGGTACAGTTAGCAACGGCGGTCTTGACAAGTATTCTTTGAGGTCTTTAAATGCACAGGGAGCATTCCGGCTGTCCAAGAGAAGGTACCGGCCCACTTTCGAATTTTGAAGAAAGGCGGACTTCTTTACTGCGGATTTCGAGACAAACCTACCCAAAGGCGTGATCCTGCCGTTGAGCCGCTTTGTACTTCTTTAATGCTTGGTAGGCTCGCTCGTGTTGACCGGGGCCTCGATTTTTTCGGGATTTGCCTCGATCCCCGCTTTGACTTACCATAAAGCCCGAAATTTCCCTGCTGGACCCCAAAAGTGCATTTCGTAGGGTTTAGTTTCATTGAGTGATTCTTCACGTTTGCAAAGGTTTCGCGAAGGTCCTCGGGTGATCTTGGCGACTTGATTTCACGACCATGTCATCAATGTAGGCCTCGTGTTCTTGCCTATCTGCGTGCTAAAAACTACGTTTTTACCATTCTGCGATAGGTTGAGCTGCGTTCTTTAGGCCAAACGGCATCATCTCGTAGTAATATAGCCCGCCGGCGGCCACGAAGGCCGTCGGCTCCTTATCTTCATCGGCCATTTTGACCTGGTGGTAGCCGGAATAGGCGTCCGAAAGCTTAAGGTTTCAAAACCCGCGATCCCGTCCACCATTTTATCGATTCGAGGGAGCGCGTAGGGGTCCTTGGGGCAAGCTTTGTTTAGATCGGTGAAGTCGACGCACATCCGCCACTTGCCGTTGTGTTTTTTCACCATTACTACATTTGCCGGCCGGGTGGGATATTGAAGCTCTTTGATTATGCCTGTTGCTAAAAGTTTCTCGACCTCAATTTTTATTGCGACCTCCTTTTACGTAGAGAATTGACGCGCCACTTTGTTGTATTGGCACGAAGTTGGGATCGACACTCGGGTTATGCAAGGCGACCTCCGATTCCACACCTCTCATATCGGTTACCTCCCGGGCGAATGCGTCCAAGTTTGCTTTCGAAGCTCGATCGGTTCCTCCTTTCTTCCTCGGTAGTCCTCGATCTATTTTTATCTTTTGATCGGGATATTTGTCGTTTATTATAACCTCGATCAACTCGTCTTCGGCGGTGAAGTCGGGCTCGTCCCGAACTTGCAATGTTTACTCTACGGCCTTCTCCGAGATTTCTTTCATCATAGCAATCGATCCGTAGCCGTGTTAAGACCATCCGGTCGGGGTCGCTTAGAATCGACCTGTTTTTGGTCATATAGTCGAGGAAAGCTCCGGGTCGGTGATGGCGACCCCAACTTCTTCCCTACGTGAAATTTGACCCGTTGGTGGGGAACGGATGCCACCATTTGGAACTTCTTCATAGGCGGGATTCCCAAAATCATGTTGTAGTAAGAGGGCGGGTCGATTACCAAGAAAGTTATTATCTCCGTTCTACGGGGCTCGTAGTCGCCCAAAATGATATTGAGGTCGATCGTGCCTTTGACCCGTACTGTGTCGTTGGTAAAACCTTCGAGGACCCCAAGGTAGGGTTTTAACTTGGCCTCCCCGAATCCGATCTGTTTTAAACAGTCGAAATAGATGACGTCGCGGCCGGCCCCTGTGTCGACCATTACTCGGTTGACGCCGTGCTTGTCGTTCACCCCCACGCTTTAGAATGAGGGGTATCTCCGTAGGGCCATTGGCGTTTGTCGGCTCGCTTTTTGTGAATATGATTCCACTTCTCATTCTCTCCCGACACAATCGCTTTTCGAAGCCGCGGGTATTGATTTGATTTATACGAGATTTCGGTTGATGGTTCTTTGGGAATATTCCCGTGGATGACACGAACCTCTCTCGATAGACGCGGTTGGCGTCCACGGCGGGAGTGTTGTTCCCCTCGCGTTTATATTTATTGGTGGTCCCTCACGGATCGGCCTTTCTATCTCGCGCCTCGGGGTGAAGCATTCATCGGTGATGTGGCCATGGTCCTTGTGATAGTCGCGGTATTTGGATTTATCGCGGCTATCGGGATCGCCCTCGTAGGCTTTGGTTTGTCGAAATGTTCACGAATTTCAAACGGTATTTGGGATGCTTTGGTGTTGAGCGGGGTAAAATTATCCTCGCTAAATTTGTACGGCTTCTTTACCTCGCGATCGCGATTAGTATCTCGTCCACTTTTCTTTTTTACGGTCATCTACGCGATCCTCGCTTCGGCGAACGTGGCTCTGTCTTAGGCTTTGCTTTCCCCGCGAGATGGCGCCTCGGCGGCCCCCGTCATTCGGCCACTTTCTAACATCTCCACGAGACCCGGCTTTGGGGGGCCGCGGATTGAATTCGGTTTTCATCGGGCCTTTGGCGATTCCGGTGAGGAAACATGTTATGACCGCATCGTACGGAATGTTCCTTGTTTGATCATATATTCGACGAACCGTTCGTAATACTCTTTTCCGGATTCATGCCCTCCCGTACGAACCTCGTATAGGTCCTCGATGGTTTTCTTTGGCACTGCTTGCCGATTCAAACTCTCGACAAACTTTTCCGACAAATCCTCCCAACTTTCAGCGAGCCGCGAGGAAGCCCGCGTATCCGGGACGCGGCCACATCTGCATGCGCCAACCAATGCGATGCACCGGGCGGATTTATTTTGTGTAGCAAGGGTGATGCGACCCTGGAACGCGGTGAGCCGATCGTTTGGGCATGAATTTCCATTGTAATAGTTGTATGCGGGATAACTAACCTTTTCTCTGTTTGGGAGGCAATGTTTCGGTAATCCGCTTTAGCGAGTACGTCGATCCCCGAAATTGGGGCGACTTTCTCGACGGGCCTCGACTTTTTTAATTACGCAAGCTCTTTTCTCATTACCTCCTCCATCTTTCCGCCAAAATAGGGTCGATTACGGGTCGCGGCGTGCTTGCGTATCGGCTCGCTCCGTTCTACGCTGCGATTCCCTATGATCTCGTGATCCTCTTGGCGGGCCCTCTTTTCCACGATAATTATGCGGGCATCTTGTGCGTGTCTATCTGTTGGATGGGCATCTCTTCTCTAGGAAGGCCGAGACGACTTGGGGCTAAGGCCTTGTCCTTCTCACCCAACCTATTAAACGCGGACCACTTTGTCGATCCTCTTTCCTTTTTGATGGTCGCGATCTTGGGGGGCCGAGGTTCGTGGAATTTCTTTCCTCGGTCCATTGCGACACGAAGAGTGCACGCTCTCCTCTGCGTCGATCTGCTTGAATTTGGCTGCGGCGGCCACAGTGCGCGGCCGCAAGAGGGATTTCGTTTACGGGAGGATTACGGGGTCGAATCGTCATAGGGGCACGGCCGCCACCGGGCGGGGGTGGTGAGATACATAGTTTCGGCGTACACAGGCGTATTCCCTCGTCTCGGCGACCTGCGGGTCCTCACGAAAGCCCGGTTGTATTTACGGGATCGATCTTTGGCTTTCTTGTGACCTCTCTCTGCGAGTTCCGTCCGGGGCAACAACGGCCTCTTTCGACTTGGTTTTTTGATTAATGACATTTCGAGCGTCGCTAGGTGCTAAGACCCCTCTGCGGGATCCTTCTCCTTCGCGGGGAGATTGTCTAGCGTTTCTCTGCGCCTTCCCACGAGCTTGATGTAGCATAGTACCTTTTGCGGGGGTTTGGGGTGTTAGATGTCCTTTACTTCCGGCCATCTGCGGGGTGGCTTTTTGAGCGATTTCTTTGGTAAAGGGAAGAAATAAAGGCGGTTTGAGGACTTTCTTTGTAAGATTATCTCCTCGCTTGATAAGAGCTCTAGGTGATTTTTTACACAATCGATTCCCGGTAACGGAGCCAGCGAAGATGTCTAAATCGTCACGGGTGTCCTTGCGGTGTATGGATGGTGGATATCTGTTGTATTTAAGGTGTGGTGTTACTCCGGCGGGTGGTGGTATGGAGAGAGTTAGAATGGAGAGAGCTTTGGCTTGCAAGTATAGTGTGTATTTCATATATCTCATCCTCTTTTTGTTTACAATGACCACCCGCTTTTATAGAGGTGGATAACTTAGGGAATAAGTAATCTATTAGATATTTTACTAATAGCTAGGTTTTACTTAGATACTAAGCAAGACGAAATATCTAAGCTACAAGTGGGGAAAAGATGCGGATCAATCGGCGGCCATCTCTCGAGGTCGCAAGGAGCAAGCCCTCTGCGGCCTCGCCGCCACAGCGACCGCTTGACTGCTGGATGAGATTCACGGGATCTGTTGCACTTGCACAGGACCGCAAATGCCTTGGTCGCGGCGAGGTGAGACACGGTGGCCGCCCGCTTTTGCGATCTCTCTTGTCATGCCGGAGGGTGGCCGCGGTGGGTTGTCCACTTCTTGTTGAGGTGGTGGAATTATTTATACCCATCCATTCCACGAGCTCCCCCCCGTGTGCGGCGGGTGTAATTATTTATTATGTAACAAGAATGGAGCAAGAAGTTCAAGACCAAGGAGAGATAAAGAACCCATTGGCGTACGGCAATAAAGATCCTATTGGCGGTTGCGGATACCCTTAGTTTGTGACCCGCGGTTTCGTCGGTTGTATTCGAAACCGCACCTAGGAAAAGTCCATGATCATACCGGTTATTTTATGCGCGGAATGTTGTGTATGTTTTACTTTATATGATATCGTAGTAATATGCACATAGTAGATGAGACCATAATTAAACAAAATTAATTAAGTGAATTAATTTAAAATTATTCCCACGCTAAAAATCGAGCCAAAATTGTCTACCAATATTATAATGACGGTGAAGAGCCTTTGTTCGGATCCAACTGATCGGCCCACGTCGGGAGTTGACCTACCACGGGTATATCGTCATTATCGAGATATGATCGTTATGAGATCTCATGAATATTTGGGTTACGACTCGACTAAGAATCTTGCGGTGATTGGCCCACGTCAGGACCGTCTGATTTTAGAGACAAAGGGTGGCTATCACATAGAGATGTGAATTGTCAAAGAGTTGACTAGTCAACCAATGGAAATCGAATAAGATTCGATCGGTAAATAGTACCCACCTTCGAAATTGACCCGGTCGATCGGCCCACGTCGGGGATCGAGTCAACTAGATAGGATTCCATCCACTAAAGAATTAATTAAATTCTTGAAAGCCAATAGGGAATAGTTGGCTAGTGGGAGTAAAACCTTATAAATTTCTTAGTGCAAATTTAGGTTTTTTATACATGAGCTTTTACTTATTCTATCTTTATTTATTGTTGTAGAAAATGTCAAACAAATTGAACCTTCGTTTTATCATCGAAAACAAGCTTGACGAAACTAATTTTCTCGATTGGGAAAGAAACCTCAAAATCGTTTTGAGGCACGAGAAGATTGGCTATGTCTTGGACGAGGCCCTACCGGAAAAGCCCGGCGAGGGTTCGAGCTGCGCGATGTTGTCGAGAAGTACAACAAGCACCGTTCGACGATGCGATGCTACATGTATCATGCTTGCTTCTATGACACCGAACTGCAGAAACGACATGAGTCTATGGACGCCTACTCTATCATGGTCCACCCGAAGGAACTTTACGCTTCTCGGTCTCGCACCGAGAGGTACGAGGTCTTGAAGGCCCCGTTTAGGCCGTAAGATGGCATCGGAATTGCTTGTGGGGTCACACGTGCTTAAAATGATCGGGTACATAGAGAGGCTTGGGAAGCTGGGCCACAAGTTGGAACGAGAGTTGAGTATTGACTTGATTCTGCAATCTCTACCTAACTCATTCTCGCAGTTTGTGATGAACTATCACATGAACAAAATAGATTGCTCCCTTGCGGAGTTATTGAACATGTTGAAGACTGCTGAGGGCACTGTGGGGAAGGGAAAGCAAGTGTTGCTGGTCACTTCAAGCAAGGGCAAGCCAAAAGCCCAGAAAAAGTCCAAGAAGGCAAAGGCTGCACCTAAGCCAACGCCTAAAATAGCGAAAGACAAATCCAAGGATGTTTGCTTCCATTGCGGTGAGACCGGACATTAGAGGAGAAACTGCAAGGGCTTCTTGAGTACCAAGAAGAAGCATTCTGATGCTTCGACTTCAGGTATATTTATGATTGAGATCAACATTACTTCTTCTAAGTCTAACCACTGGGTATTAGATACTGGTTGTGGTTCTCATATTTGTACGAATATGCAGGCACTAAGAAGAACTAGAGATCTGAGGAAATGAGAGGTGGACCTACGCGTTGGAAATGGAGCAAGTGTTGCTGCGCTGGCCGTATGAGTTTATTTTCTTTCATTGCCCAGTGGGCTAGTACTAGAACTCAATAACTGTTATTTTGTTCCCGCTCTTATGAAGAGTATTATTTCTATTTCTGCATTAAATGTTGATGGATTTTCTTTTACGTTTGAGAATAAATGTTGTTCATTTTCACGTGATGGAATCTTTTATGGTACTGGCATACTTAGCAATGGTCTCTACATATTAGATATGAATGTTGACGTACTTAATATAAATAACAAGAAAGTCAAAACAAATGACTTGAATGAATCCTACTTATGGCATTGTAGACTTGGCCATATAAATAAGAATCGCATTTCCAAACTCCATAAAGATGGAATGTTGGATCAATTCGATTACGAATCGTTTGACACATGCGAAGCTTGTTTACTTGGCAAGATGACAAAGTCACCTTTTAGTGGCAAAGGGATAAGATCCAATGAATTGCTTGAGCTCATACATACTGATGTATGTGGCCCAATGTCAATTCAAGCCAAAGGAGGATACTCTTATTTTATCACTTTCACGATGACCATTCACGCTATGGTTATATATACTTAATGAAGTTTAAATCTGAAGCCTTCGAAAAGTTCAAGGAATTCAGAAGTGAAGTGGAGAAACAACTGGGTAAAGAAATCAAAACACTTCGATCCGATCGAGGTGGAGAATACCTAGACGGAGAGTTTCAAGATTATTTGAAGGAGAATGGGATTCTGCCTGAATGGACCCCCCCCCGGGACGCCACAGATGAATGGCGTATCTGAGAGGAGGAACCGCACCCTGTTAGACATGGTGCGATCCATGATGAGCTATGCAGTTCTCCCAAAATCATTTTGGGGGTATGCTCTAGAAACCGCATCCTACACACTGAACCGAGTTCCATCAAAGACGGTTGATTCTACACCATACGAGGTCTGGGCAAAGAAGAAACCAAATCTGGCATATCTTAAACCTTGGGGTTGTCCAACTTATGTGAAGCGGATGATGCCTGATAAATTAGAGACCAGATCCGACAAATGTCTGTTTGTGGGATATCCTAGAGAAACTAGAGGATACCAATTTTACCATCCTGAGGAACAAAAGGTGTTTGTTGCCAGGACTGGCCACTTTCTGGAGAAAGAGTTTATTCTGGATAGGGTCAGTGGGAGTAAGATTGATCTTGAAGAAATTCGAGAACCACTTACGGATAACGGTCCGTTGATGGAAGTAGAGGAGACACCACATACAAATGTGGCGCCACCCTCTACCGTAGACACAATAGCACCTCGAAGATCCACCGGGAACGCCGTGAACCCGAGAGGTACACCGGCGTGTATCTCATGGAAGATGAGGACCCTAGAACTTATGAGGAAGTGCTATTAAGGCATGACAAAGAGAAATGGCTAGAAGCCATGAATTCTGAAATGGAATCCATGAAGGACAACCAAGTTTGGAACTTAGTTGATCCGCCTGAGGGAATAGTTCCCATAGGGTGTAAATGGGTCTTTAAGAGAAAGACCGACATGGACGGTAACGTGACTACCTACAAGGCTAGGTTAGTGGCAAAAGGTTATAAGCAAAGACAAGGAGTTGACTATGATGAAACCTTTTCGCACATTTGCCATGTTAAAATCCATTAGAATTTTGCTCGCTATTGCGGCATACCATGATTACGAAATCGGCGGATGGATGTGAAAACGGCTTTCCTTAACGGGAACTGTCGAGGAAGTGTATGTGACACGGCCGAGGGTTTCACAACCAATGACGCCGGGATGGTGTGTAAGCCGCAAAGATCCATTTATGGATTAAAGCAAGCTTCTCGGAGTTGGAATCTTCGCTTTGATGAGATTATCAAACAGAGTTTGATTTCATCAAGAACGAAGATGAGCCACGTGTTTACAAGAAGGTTAGTGGGAGTGCCATTGTGTTCTAGTGCTTTATGTGGATGACATATTGCTCATAGGGAATGATGTGCCTATGTTACAATCAGTCAAAGCTTGGTTATCCAAGAACTTCTCAATGAAGGACTTGGGTGAGGCGACCTATATTCTAGGAATAAAGATCTATAGAGATAGATCTAAAAGGTTGCTTGGTCCGTCGCAATCCACCTACATAGACAAGATGCTTGAAGAGATTCGGCATGGAGCGATCAAGAAAGGATTGCTTGCCCATGTCACATGGGGTCTACTGTCGAAGGGAATGAGTCCTAAGACGAGAGGAGGAAAGGGCACAAATGAGTAAAGTCCCTTATGCTTCGGCAATCGGGTCTATCATGTATGCCATGTTATGCACAAGACCAGATGTCTCGTACCCTCTTAGTATAACTAGTAGGTACCAGTCCAATCCAGGTGATGGTCACTGGATTGCAGTCAAGAATATCCTTAAGTACTTGAGACGTACTAGGGATATGTTCCTGGTTTTTGGGAATGATGATTTAGTATTACGAGGTTACACGGATGCCGGTTCCAAGGCGACAAGGATGACTTTAAGTCACAATCTGGATTTGTTTTTACGCTTAACGGCGGAGCGGTGAGTGGAAGAGTTCCAAGCGGGAGACTACGCGACTCTCCAACGGAAGCCGAATACATAGCGACTCGGAGGCGGCAAAGGAAGCGGTTGGATGAAGAAGTTCATTACCGAACTTGGTGTGGTTCCCTCCATTGAAGGTCCGGTGCCTGCGTCTTGTGATAATAATGGAGCGATATCTCGATCAAAGGAGCCAAGGTCTCATCGAAGTCCAAACATGTGCTACGGTGCTATCACTTGATTAGAGAGATAGTAGATAGAGGAGATGTAAAGATAGAGAAAGTCCACATGGATGATAACATAGGCGATCCGTTAACCAAGGCATTGTCTCAAGCTAAGCATGAGAAACTGTTCACTTGCACGGGCTTAGGCATATGGGTGATTGGCTTTAGGCCAAGTGGGAGATTGTTGGAAAGGTGTCCTAAACCCAATCGGGTTGGACCGGATCCGACCGGGTCGGGTCATTTACAGTCTATTTAGTTCATGTAATAACTATATTATGATTAATAAAAGCACTTATGTTATTATATATTGTTTGTCTTCATATTATTTGTTGTATACATATATAGTAACGTCCCTAGTATCAATCTGTGATAGAGAAACCATGATAGTGATTATGGTTGATGAGATCTCTAATCACTATAACAAGGTTGGTACTTAAATGTCTCTAGTCTTATATATTATCAAATGGGACATTGATAGTATAATCGACTAGCACGTATTGGATGTCTTCTATCTTTTAGAAGGTAGGGATAGATCTCGTCTATCGAAGTGTAGAGACACTTGACCGTACGTGGACATGTATTAGAGAATGCGTACGTTAGACTGACCCACTTACATTAAGTGTCACACAATGTGGCGGTTGTGTAATTATCCTTTTGACCGGAGTCTTCATGGCATCACGGTGTGGATTGTCATGCTTTGACACTATTGAGATTTCTCCTAACCACGGGGCGATCATGCGGTAGTGATTGGGTATGATATTGAAGCATGCGGAGTATACATGATTGGTCGTCCGGGAATCGCGTATCCTATGATTGGGATTGAATATCCGAAATGGCCTTCTTATAAGGAATGTCTAGCTCTCGAGAATCTTTGCAAAGTGGGAGTAAATGTGTTATTCCGAGGGAGCATGATATCCGGATTATAAGATACGATCGTCAATGTATTGACACTCGAGATACGATCGTATGGATATTATTATAGCGATAGGATTGTAAGTTACACGGTAAGCTCTTCACATGAAAGGTAGTAGTCATTGCTTTTGACTCTTCCGATAATTGGGGGTCACGGTGTGTTGCTAGACGCTATCCCGTGATCGTTAGGTATGAAGGGCATTTTAGTAAATTGCACTTTGTGTCTACGGCCAACATATTCGGAAGCCTATCGGGTCACACACATATGAACATCGAGTCGGATTAAAATGCGGTTATAGTTGATAACCAAATAAGGAAAGTTTATCTCTAGACTATAAAGGTTATAGTGGTTAAATTAATATGGTGGTATTTATTTATTATGAATAAATAAAATACAAGATATTAATTATATACAAATTAGATTAATTAAAGAATGTTCCGGAAGTCAATTTGTTGACTAATGGGGCGCCACTTTTGTGTGTATAAGATACACTTGGATTGTGCACTTTAATTAATAAAGATTGCCATGATATTAATATAAGATATTAATTGATTTTGAAAAATAGATTTATGGTAATAAGATAATTATAATCAATATATGATATTGACAAAATAAATTATAATTAAAGAGATAAATCAATCTAGTTGATTTTCCTTATTTTATTAGAAAAAGGTTTTCTTCTCCTCCACACTACTATTGGGGCGCCATCTCCTCTATAAAAGGGAAGTGGGTGTCAAGCTCTTTTGTACAACACAATTGCAAGAATTCATAATTCTTGTGTAAAATAGAGAACTCTCCATAGTGAGTTTGTGAGGGAAGAAAAGGTCCGGTCAAGCAGCCGGAGTTTTTCTGGTAGCAATCCAAGGAGGATTCCGGCGAGGGGTTCGTGTGGATTAGCGATAGAGGCCGGACGCGTGGACGGCTTGTGCATTGAACTACTCTCCGTTGACGGTCAAAGCGAGGATCTAGTAGATCATCAAGGTATAACCGTCAAACTACTTAACGTGTTTATTGCATTAAACGAAGAACGATCTAGAAAAGGAAATCAAATTTTAAATTCCGCTGCGTTAAACTAGTGATTTCCTAACAGTTGAAAATCAATTGCACCGGAAAATTAAGGTTTTATGTTCTGATAGAGGTGGATAATACCAAGTAATAGAATTAATAAAATTTTGTGAAGAAAATGGTATTGTCTATGAGTTTACTCCACCGTATTCACTAGAATTGAATGGAGTGGCAGAACGGAAAAACCGAACCTTAATAGATATGGTAAATTGCATGCTAATAAGTTCTGGTTTATCTGATCCATGGTGGGGTGAAGCACTTTTAAGCGCATGTTATATTCTTAGTAGGATTCCCAAGAAAAAGATTAGTGAAACCCCTTATGAGTTGTGGTTTAATCGAAAACCTAATATTAGTCGTCTAAAGGTTTGGGATGTCTTGCTTATGTAAGAAAACCAAAACCAGAGATTACTAAGTTAGGTAATAAAACTTATAAATGTGTTTTTATAGGTTATGCAAAGAATAGTACTGCTTATAGATTTCTAAAATTAGAATCATATGAAATTATGGAATCAAATGATGCTGAATTTTTCGAACATTTGTATAAGTCGTCTTCTGTGCAATCTGGAAATAATGGTATTCCTAATGTTTCCAAGAGAGTTCATGATGAATCACTTGATGATACATCGACGGAACTAGAATTTGATTTGGAACCAAGGAGAAGTAAAAGACAAAGGACAGAATAATCCATTGGTCCTGAATTTGTGACATATTTACTTGAAGGTGATGTAAATAACATTACACACCAAACCAAGTTAATGATGAATGATGGATCCATTAACAAATACAAAGCTCGCCTTGTGGCTAAAGGCTTCAAACAACGTCATGGCATAGATTATTTTGATACATATGCCCCTGTGGCACGAATATCATCTATCCTTGTGTTGCTATCTTTTGCCTCGATTCACAATTTAGTTGTCCACCAAATGGATGTGAAAACGGCTTTTCTAAATGGTGATTTGGAGGAAGAATTATATATGGAACAACCTGAGGGATTTGTTTTACCGGGACAAGAAAAGAAGGTTTGCAAATTGGTAAAATCTCTTTATGGTCTCAAGCAAGCCCGTATGCAATGGCATGAAAAGTTTAATATAGTAATGTTGGAAAACGGATTTAGGGTCAATGAAGCCGATAAATGTATCTACCCTACACACATAGGAATGGTGCATGCATCACTGTTTGTGTATATGTGGATGATATGCTTATCTTTGGTCCGAATTTAGAATCCATAAAGGAGACCATGAAATTATTGGAAGCTAACTTTGATATGAAGGATTTTGGGGAAGCGAACGTGATCTTAGGGATCAAAATAATGAGAAAATATAGATGTATATCATTAAATCAATCTCATTATATTGAAAATATCCTTAAAAGGTATGGTCATATGGACCATAAGCCTGCATCTACCCCTATGGATCTTAGTATCAAGTTAATGAAAAATACCGGTAGATGCTATGACCAATTACAATATTCAAGTGTGATAGGAAGTCTTATGTATGCAATGCATTGCAGAAGACCTGATATTTCTTAAGCAGTTGGTATACTATGTCGTTTCACAAGTAATCCAGGAAAAGAACATTGGAATGCAATTTCCAGACTTTTGAGATACCTGAAAGGAACGATTGATTACGGATTACAATATTGTGGTTTTCCCACAGTACTTGAAGGGTACAGTGATGCAAGTTGGAAAAACATAGAATCGAATTCTAAGTCCACCACTGGATGGATTTTTAGGAGGTGCAACTGTATCTTGGCGTTCGAAGAAACAAACTTGTGTTTCGGATTCGACTATGTTAGCAGAATTTATTGCATTAGAAGATGCAAGTAAAGAAACGGAATGGCTGAGAAATTTATTGATTGATATTCCTTTGTGGGAAAGGCCATCTCCAGCATTAATGATATGTTGTAATAAAGCTACTTTCTATTCAGTAGCAAGTAAGACTTACAATGGTAAGCAACGACACCTTAGTCTGAGATATCAGTCTCTTAGTGGATTACTTAAACAAGGAGTAATCTCTGTTGACTATGTAGAGTCAAAGAATAACCTAGCAGATCCATTGACGAAAGGACTGGATAGAGACATAATTGCAAAAACAACGAGAGGAATGGGATTAAGGTCTATGAAACATTAGTTAGTCTTGACGGGAACCCTACTTATGTTTTGAAATATAAGCAAAGTTCAAAGGGTACAAACAAGTTACTGTCTAACTAAAGGAGCCACTAGAGTATTTAATAAATCTCATTCATGAAATCTCTAGTGTGAGTAAATACCGAATGGTAAAGGTTGAATATAGTTCTTAATAAGTTCTATATATTATTGGAGAAAGTGACACACGGTATCCCTTTTAATGGACTTACCTATGTGAGTGTGGAATTCATGCCGCTTCCTATGAGATACAGACCGTCTCTAGAGCACTCATGAATTTTGGGATATAACGCATGGCCATTAAGGCGCTGTAATATAGAGACACTCTTTTATCGGAATAATATGTGTGATAACTCCGGTTACATCACGATGGGGTCCTTGGTTCAAGATGCGTTCACCATATCACCCTGATGAAACTTTGAGTTATTTATACTAAGTGGAAGTTCATGTTGGAAAGGTGTCCTAAACCCAATCGGGTTGGACCGGATCCGACCGGGTCGGGTCATTTACAGTCTATTTAGTTCAAGTAATAACTTTATTATGATTAATAAAAGCACTTATGTTATTATATATTGTTTATCTTCATATTATTTGTTGTATATATATAGTAACGTCCCTAGTATCAATCATGTGATAGAGAAACCATGATAATGATTATGGTTGATGAGATCTCTAATCACTATAACAAGGTTGGTACTTAAATGTCTCTAGTCTTACATATTATCAAATGGGACATTGATAGTATATTCAGACTAGCACGTATTGGATGTCTTCTATCTTTTAGAAGATAGGGATAGATCTCGTCTATCGAAGTGTAGGGACACTTGGACTGTACGTGGACGTGTATTAGAGAATGCGTACGTTAGACTGACCCACTTACATTAAGTGTCA
Organism: Gentiana straminea; assembly: GCA_036785695.1. Lineage (NCBI taxonomy): Eukaryota > Viridiplantae > Streptophyta > Magnoliopsida > Gentianales > Gentianaceae > Gentiana > Gentiana straminea. Next base: position 1,135,447 of record JAVUPR010000412.1, on the reverse strand, counting down.
CACTATGTGGCGGTTGTGTAATTATCCTTTTGACCGGAGTCTTCATGGCATCACGGTGTGGATTGTCATGCTTTGACACTATTGAGATTTCTCCTAACCACGGGGCGATCATGCGGTAGTGATTGGGTATGATATTGAAGCATGCGGAGTATACATGATTGGTCGTCCGGGAATCGCGTATCCTATGATTGTGATCGAATATCCGAAATGGCCTTCGTTATAAGGAATGTCTAGCTCTCGAGAATCTTTGCAAAGTGGGAGTAAATGTGTTATTCCGAGAGAGCATGATATCCGGATTATAAGATACGATCGTTAATGTATTGACACTCGAGATACGATCGTATGGATATTATTACGGCGATAGGATTGTGTTGTAAAACCTATACTACCATGCAAAACTACCTCCTAACCGGCCGAATACCGGGTAGTTGCTAGTAAAGTTGGATAAGTACGGGTATCGATCCTCAGGGAAAAGGGATGTTGAATCTAATCTAATTAATTCTTCTTTATTAACTAAACATAAACCTAAACTAAAGATACATGGGATCAAACAGTGCACAAACCAAGTGATTTCAATCCTATTTCATCTCATGATTTTAATTCAAATTGTGGTTTCACCTTTACACGAGATACAAATCCCTAATCTCTTGAATTTAATCTCAAGCTATGGATTACTAATTCCTTAGTGAGTCCAATTTATCAATCTCTCATCTTCCGAATGTTGAGATCGATTTACCAAACAAAACTCGGTGTAGATTCAGGTTAACTCTCGTATTTTAGAATCTAACAACCTAGATAATTAACCAATTAATTTGTCACATAATTAATGATTAAAAATCCTATCTTTCTATGGTGATCTAGTCTACGCAACTTCCGTATGTTGTAAACATCAATAGCAAACTGATCTCTCGATCTAATTCACATAATAGCATCAAAATCATAGAACGATACAAAATAAATTAAAGATCATAAAAAATGAATAAGGACTGAATAAATTAAATAAATAAACTCACGTAGTTTGGTACATGATTGAATCCATGAATCGAAAAACAGAAGAAAAACGACATCCTAATCTAACCCGGATCACCCGAGCACAAGGCTCGGGTGACCGGCCTTGAAAAGCCAAGTTGGCCGCTGCTGCTGTGATTTTATGCGGCTGGAATAATTGTATTGATTATTTATGGGGATCAATAATTGTTTAATGCATGCGCATATATATAGGAATAGTATGTCGGCTGCTTCTTTATTTTTTATGCGGCTGAAAATAAGTCTTAGTCAATTAGGGTTTTGAATTTTTAAGTCGGCTGAACTAAATGCGGCGGTGGACGCTCGTTTAATGATCCGGACGCCCGTCCGGAGTCTTGTGGACGCAGCTGAACGTTCGTTTGATTCCCGTTTGAACTCTCTGTATCGCTTTTACTTCCTGGACGCCATGCGCGAGTTTCTTGGACGCTAGTTCAAATGTTTAAACGCTCGTTTAAAAGGCCGCAACTTAACTTCTCTCGAATTTCGCTCGCAACTTCTAAAATTCATATCTTGAGTTGTAGACCTCCAAAAATTATGATCCGAATGTCATAAAAAAGCTCTCGGAAAACTCTACAACTTTCATTAAGGACTCTTCTTCGAAAACGCCTTTTTGATTAGCCCGTCGTATTACGAGTATATTTCGGGATTTTCCACTCGAATTCATCTCTTTAAAATCATCCTTTCCATCAACAATGTGTATCTACAATGTAGGAAAAACATACCAAAGCGTAACACAATCCTAAAATAATATAAAATCATGATTTAAACACATAAATCGCTACGTTTTGCAATTTAACCTATTAGAAACACCATTTACTCAATTAATCGATTATAAGCTCGATTTCTATGAAAATCCTAAGAATATGGGGAAAGTTGATGTAAAATATATCCTTAAAAACACTACAAATTGACCCTTAACAGATTGTAAGTTACACGGTAACTGTTTCACATGAAAGGTAGTAGTCGTTGCTTTTGACTCTTCCGATGATTGGGGGTCACGGTGTGTTGCTAGACGCTATTCCGTGATCGTTAGGTATGAAGGGCATTTTAGTAAATTGCACTTTGTGTCTACGGCCAACATATTCGGAAGCCTATCGGGTCACACACATATGAACATCGAGTCGGATTAAAATGCGGTTATAGTTGATAACCAAATAATGAAAGTTTATCTCTAGACTATAAAGGCTATAGTGGTAAATTAATATGGTGGTATTTATTTATTATGAATAAATAAAATACAAGATATTAATTATATACAAATTATATTAATTAAAGAATATTCCGAAAGTCAATTAGTTGACTAATGGGGCGCCATTTTTAAGTGTGTAAGATACACTTGAATTGTGCACTTTAATTAATAAGATTGTCATAATATTAATATAAGATATTAATTGATTTTGAAAAATAGATTTATGGTAATAAGATAATTATAATCAATATAAGATATTGGCAAAATAAATTATAATTAAAGAGATAAATCAATCTAGTTGATTTTCCTTATTTTATTGGGAAAATGTTTTCTTCTCCTACACACATATGGGACGCTACTTTTGACTATAAATAAGAGGTGGGTGTCAAGCTTTTTTGTACATCACAATTGCAAGAGCTCATAGTTCTTGTGTAAAATAGAGAGCTATCCATAGTGAGTTTGTGAAGGAAGAAAAGGTCCGGTCTAGCAGCCGGAGTTTTTCCGATAGCAATCCAAGGAGGATTCCGGCAAGGGGTTCGTGTGGATTAGCGATAGAGGCCGGACGCGTGGACGGCTTGTGCATTGAACTACTCTCCGTTGGCGGTCAAAGCGACGATCTTATAGATCATCTAAGGTATAACCGTCAAACTACTTAACGTGTTTATTGCATTAAACGAAGAACGATCTAGAAAAAGAAAATCAAATTTTAAATTCCGCTGCGTTAAACTAGTGATTTCCTAACAGTTCAAATCCAAAAGCTACTTTCATTTATATACGATTTCCTACGATGATGCTTAGTCTGTGTCTGCATGAACTACTGTGGCTTGATCCCCAAAAGGGTACGTAGGCAATCACATTAGGTGATGCAGCTGCTTCATTCATTTGTTTTTACATATAAAATGTTTTTTGAAAAAATAGGGGGAAATTGTTATATATTTTTTCATAAATAAATATTTAGATTATCGTTTGCATATGAGTTGCCGTACGAATTAATGTTATCGTAACTAAATGGGGGTCGAGGGGCGCGCCAACTCGTGGGGGTTCGGGGCAACGCCCCCGAAACCTAAACCAATACATGCATCAGTTCATGAAGGGATATGCATTTTCGGATTTTTAGATACATGCATTTATCCGAACTGATATATACTTGCCCTTTCGTGTAAGGGATTCATGCTTTCATCCGGTGAACAGTGACAACCCTATCCTTTCGTGCAAGGAGTACATCCATTCGTTTATGAGGTACTTGCAGCCTATAAAAGGCACAATTATGCAGACGAAAATTCATAAGTTTGACAACATCATCAGAAAAACCTATGAGTGTCCTCGGGTTTGATTCAAGCAAGTCACTGTTTGAATCAAACACCTCAATTGTATCCTGAGAGAGATTTTCGTATGAATACCTAAATGACATATCGTGTGGGATGAAACATCTCTTAAAAGACAACGCTTTGCGTGCCTTGGAGTTTATACTTCTCTGTCAAATCCTAAGTACTACATTTTTTCAACAATTATGAGTCGAGCCCCCAAGCTCCTTATGGCTGAACTGCGCTGACCCGACCTCATTGCTCCTTGACCGTTGTGCTATGGACTGGGAGGTAGCTCAAGTCGATCTCCCACATGGGGTACCGATCTGCCCTTAGGCTTAAAGTGGGGCTCATGGCCCTTAAAGTTCTATTTTATTTAATGTTTAACCAACATAAGGATGACTCGTGGCTGAGGCGAGTTCGACCCTCATGATAAGCCCTCGAGATCTAGCTGAACTCTCGAGGTCAGGTCAGATCTGTTTGGAGATGTAGCTCGGCCATGGTTTTATAGACTTATAGAATTTGAGACAGCTCGGAATGACTATTGAACGATAGATCAACCTGAGTGAGACGGGTAAGTGAAATTAAAGAAGCCGGGAACTCGCCGAAGAAGTTGTTATACGACAAGAAAAAGAAATTTAAGTGATTTAAGGCTAGAAAGGTCAGGAATTGAGCCGGAGAAATGGTTGTGCTTAAGGCTAAGAACACGAAGTTTGGTTAATGAGGTAAGTGGTTGAAATGAGTTCTGTAATTGAAAGTTTTCAAGAACATGAGAGGTTACCCGGTTATTTGTGCAAGTAATGCCGGGCCAAGTGCATGGTTCTGTTGAAGAGTTCCTGTTTAGAATCTTGATAGAGGATTTTATGGATAACAGAGGAGCTAAGTCTGGGTTTTGACTTTTGAGTAGCAGAGTGGAGGAAGAAAATGCAGAGTTTAATGAGAAGGAGTGGATTGGAGCATGTGTGTTTTGGTTTTGTCATTTTGGAGAAGATAATGGGGAGGAGGAGATGGTGTTGGGGGAGGAGGGGTGAGGGATGGTGGTGGTGGATGGTGGGAGGGAGGGGGGGGGGGGGGGTGGGGTTGGGAGTGTGTATGTCATGTTATGGAGGAGGAGGGAAGAAAGAAGAAAGAACTACAAGTGATAGTGAGCAAAAGCATAAGCATGGAGTAGTTGGCTTTGTCTGCAACTTCTTTGGTGGAGCTATAGGAAAGGAAGCATAGAGTAATAGACTAATGATACATACACAACATAATCATCCACCCTTAATTAGGTTGTTTCTGCAAGATATCTAGGACCCGAATCATATCTGATTCACAGCATCAATCGAGACGTTCGATCATGCACAGCGGAAGGAACGAATTATAATTCATTTTTCAATTTTACCACGATATGATTCGCATAATAAATTAATCTAACTACAAGAAAGTTGAAGATTTACCCAACAGAAGAGACGCCGTGATCTTCCGGATTGTATCTCTAAGCAACGACTGGTGGACGTCGCGTAGTAGAGCCTCCTCGAATATACTCAAGAATAGAATAAGAAACTATTTTTTCTCTTCTTTTTGGATGAAAGTGGTGCAATTTTGTGTGTTCATTGTGTTGGGAGGAACTCTCTTTATATAGGTCAATAACCAAATAGTTTGAGAGTTTATCTTATACACACATATTTATCTTTTCCTTAAAGGAAAAGAATAAAACAATTATCCAATAGGAAAACAAATTTCCTATTTATCCAATAAGAAAACCAATTTCTTATTTATAATTATTTAACACATAAATAATTATATTTTCCACATTATTAATTAGGTGAAAATTTTCTTTTCCCAAAATCAAATAAAGTGGCGCCATTTTTATGCCAATTGGGATAATAGAAAATGTCTTTTCTGTTTTACATATTATTTATCAAATAAATAATATTCGCATATTCATTAAATAGACCAACTATTTAATTTATTCTCGAGGTTCCACAAAACGAGAAAACATTCGCGTGTTAGGAGCCAACCCGGGGACCATGAACCTATAACCAGTAGGCACAATAAATTGAATAAAATATTCATCGAACATAATATTTCTACTCAACTTATTAATTCCGGAATTATGCCACCATAAAACCGAAACTGAACTCTATCGATTACAGATATAACTTATTCTCAGAAAGTCGAGTCAATAAGTGTCCATTGATATAATCATTACATACAGCGTAACCATCCATAGACTATCCACAATGAAGCGGGAATATTTCCGTAAGCCTTATTCATTACATCTCATCCTCATTACCATCAACCCACTAGTGATCAATTAGTTCATAACCAATATGAACTCGGCCGATCGATCAGTTTTCAGGATTGACAAATAAGGGGATTGTCTTTCTACTTCCCGTAGGAAGGAATGGATTCCGTATTTGTGAGACACACATTCCTCACTCATTCCAGACTAGTGCCAACGTGAAAGTGATTCGGACCGCGCCTCTCAGAAATCCTTAACGAATACATCAAACCCTATCTTGAAACAAGCAGTCGTCTGCAATCACTTCAGGATTAAGGTTAATGCATATATGATCATCTTGTGATTTATAAGATTTCTCAATCATGGAATTATAAGTGAAATGCAGATTAAATCGGTACAGTCCTACATAACTACATCATTTATAAATGCCCCACTTAGATAACCAATATCGCGGTCCGGATAAGACGGTTACACCTTAAAGTGTTCCGGCGCATTATTGGTGGTTTAATCAATAGACCTCATACTTTGATTATGTTCACCACGGACTAATAGTTCAAGTGTATCACCATAGACTTAATCCTCACGTGTGATACACACTAAGTTATATGGCTACGTATGATACGACTTGGGGTTTTCAACGGTGTATTTTATAGAAGTACGAATCAAATAATATGATGAGAATAAATCTCTCATTTATTAATTATAAAAACAATTACATAAATTATCTTTCGGGCGCTACTTTCAACAATCTCCCACTTGCCCATATTGACAAGCAACAATTGTCTTTCGGGCACTACATCCAACAATCTCCCGCTTGCCCGTAAAGACAAGCAACAATTATTTTTAGAGACTAAGCATATAAATTAGTTACTGATTAATCAATAATTATAAATGCTCTTATATATGATGTAGGGCTCCACGTACCAAAAGTTAAAGTTTGGAATGTCTAAATATATTATGATTAGATTAATTCTATAATGGAGACGTTACTATTTTATAAAGCTTTATTTCAATGTACTTTAAGTATGATTAATTAATTAATGAAGACACGAATTCTCAAACTAGATTTGGGTGTATTTACTGTCTCCATAGGCTCCACTCTCCATTCCCATGCGAACCTGACATTGACAGATTTCCAGAAAAAATGCATGAAAGGAATTAAATATCGGTTAAGTTTTGAGTTTTAATCATTTTATTTTGAATGTATATCTTTATCTTTATATCTTTACACTAGGCCATAACCTGGCATAGACTAGAGTTTGAGTCATCTTTGAGGCAAAAAAAACTTGCGTGTCAATCTTTTGTTTCTGAAAGAAAAAAAAAACAAATTGTTTGTTTGTTTTTTTATTTTTATTTTTACAGGAAACGAAAAACTTAAATTCTAGGGGAGGAGGAATCGAACACAGGTCTCCAACCATCGGAGCCTGGGTAGACCCTAGTGGTGACGTGAGTTATAGGTTGTTCAAACATTTGCCAAGGCACTTGGGTTATACGTTATTTCACTCAAGATAGAAATCTTTTGAGTGACACGAATAAGATACGTAAAAACGAAAAAGACAAAAACATTCTAAACGAAAGCGATATTCTTTATTGTATATATTTGAGTACATATCATGTAAATATTGATGATAATGTGAGGACATCACAAAGTGTAAATATTGATAGATAATGATATGCAGTGCGGTCCTAAATGAGGACCCAAGTTTGCAGATCATTATAGATCATTTGATAATGATCTAGCCAGAACAAACGTATTCACGACTTTCAATGAGACATAAACCACAAAAATTTGATATGCAAATTTCATCATCTGAGCAAGTAAGCGATCCGCAACTAGCTGGGTCGTCTTCATTAAGGAGCTTTTTAGGTAGAAAAGATGACCGGATTTTTTGACTATTTAGTGTCTCTGGGAGCAGCATAGCTGCTTCTCGCAAACTTTCTGTCTTCATCTTGCCTGCAAATTCACATATTTCAAGTATTAATTATTATTGAGCAGTGTTAACGAAATGTCTTAACTAGGACGTATCTTTCCTAAAAAAAAAAACTAGGACGTATCCATGATTAGTGGTGCACATGGTCCGGTTTTCCGATTTTCAACAACTTTTAAAACCAAACCATTTTTTTACGGTTTCAAAATTTACAAACCAAAATTGAACCATAGCTAGGTAAAACCATTTTATCCGGTCCGGTTTGGATCGACTTAGTTACGGTGTTTTTCAGGTTTTTAGTCCTCTTTTTTTTTTAACAAATAATTCACTGAAAGGACATTATCACGATTCAGCGATTTCATGTCATTATTTATACGACAATCATACAAGATTCTCATTCTCCATCTACCATACACCATAACTCAAATATCACTGGGTCCTCTCTCTATATATATGTGTGTGCGTTCCAATTAAGATGATCATAAAAAGCTATGTAAACTGTTTTATTTCATCTTGTCGTATGTCCTATTATGATAGGCATCAAACTACGTGTGTGAGGTAGTTGATTGAAGTATTAATAGATCATGGACCGAGATATTAGTTATTTACATGTAGTGATAATTGAGGGGGGCCGACAAAAAGTCGGTTCACTGTGGTGATCAGTTCTCACAATATACTGACGAAATGTCGGTTTTACTATGGTTAGGGCCGGCCCTATACCGAGGCCAGAGAGACCGCGGTCTTAACCAAACGGTGCCGGGAGGGGCCAACGGTACATGTTTCGCTAAAAGAAAAAAATTCGTGTAGATTCAATCAAATCCAACCCCATTTCATTGCGATAACATTATTTCGTTCGACAACTCGTATGCAAGAGATTACAAAAAATATTTATGAAAAAAATATCTAAAAAAAGGTCCCAATAAAAAAAATTTTTACTTGGCTCAAAAGACTACTTTGTAGGTATGTTTTGAGACTATCAATAAATTAAATTTTGTATTTACGGATGTTAAAAACGCGATAAGTATGTTTTTCAAACAAAAAAAAAAAAAAACTTCAACTAAAGTCTCAATTCGGGGACTTGGCCTTAAACCCAAAATATGCCAAGGCCGGCCCTGACTATGGTGCATAGGTAGAGTGATACACGAGTGGATTGGTGTGGTGCATATAAAGACCTCTTAATTGATAGTGTCGATATTCATAAACACATACACACACACACACACACACACACACACACACACACACACACATATATATATATATATATATATATATATATATATATATATATATATATATATATATATATATATATATACGTACATATTGGTCCGGGTTTTATCTTAGAAAACCAAAACCAAATTGTTTTTCATGGTTTGATTTTTACAATACAAAAACCAACAAAAAAATCATGGTTTACGCATTTTCGATTTGAACCGATTTGGTTCGGCCGGTTGGTTTGTTTTCCGGTTTTTTTTGTTCACCCCTACCACCATGATCACCACCTACTCATTTATGCATGTGTTCATGTGCATGAGTATTGAGTATTGAGTAGTGAGTATTAACCCACTAGTGAAAATTAACTAACCAGAATTAAGGAGGCAAAAGACGACAAAATACGCCATGATCATTGCCATTTTTCTTAATATCTCTGTTAATTATCCTTAATTAATTACTCTTTTCGAATTGCAAGTTTGTTTGTGGAGTTGGGTCTGATTTATAGGAATCAAATTTTGTGCAGCTTGGAAGAGTGCTATTTGGAGGGTATTAAAGAATAGAAGGAAAATAAAGAGTCCTGTCTCTTGGTGTATTCTTTCTTTCTATTTTAAAGTTTTAATTAATTATTTATAAATAAATAAACAATTTTTTTTTTTTGTTGAAGAAAATTAACAATTTTGTAAAATGAGGATTATTGACCTTATCAAATGGCTGTCATTCAATTATTAATCATTGTCGTTAAACAATTCACTATTTCAGTTTTTAATTCATGTAAAATAGTGATTTGCCACTGATTTATTACATAAATAAATAATTTTAAATTTTACTTATAAAATTTCGATACTAATTTTCAACTATATATATTTTTTTTTGTAAAATATGGATAGTGATATTTTTTATTTTTCGAGGAGAGATACTGATAGTTTGATACCACAAATTGAGGGTCTAAAACGCGCCTGATGAGGGTCGACCCGAGCTACGCCACGTGTCATCATCTAAATAACCCTACAATAAGTGCAAGGCATTTATGATAGAGCCTTAAGGGCCAGGAGCCCAAAAGACGTGCCCAAGGGTAGTTCTAAACCCTAGGTGGGAGATCGACAGGAATACCTCCACCAGCCCCTGCAGGTCAGTCAAGGCCTGGTGAAGATGAGCTGCCACAGTTCAGCCATAGAGGCATCGGGGGCTCGACGCAGGTCGGACATAACATCCCCGACTTATAGTCCACGTGCTCACAGTTAAAAATAAATAAAGAAAGAATCGTGAGTCATAAAGTCTTTTATCTTGACATTTAAATATGTCCATAATTATCCATAAATCATAGAGATATGCGTATGATTATCGTTAGGGAGAAATAATACAATTCATTGTAGAAACAAGGAATGGGATCAATCGTCCCCTCTATAAACAATCATAAGGACTACGAAAGACTTGATTCCTAAAAATTACAAAAAAAATCACCATCTCTATTGTTAGTTATTCTTGAATAATTGTCACAAAAGGAAATACGGCCCGGATTATCTAATAGATGATCTCCAGCATCGCCAGTGTCGAACTCCGAATTAGTCGGATCAGTGAGTTTCGGATATCGGGGATTTTAAGAGAAAAAAATTAAGGGTCTAAAAGTTTTAAAAGACGTTCTTCACCAATAAAAAAATAACAAATCCTGTTAACCAAGTATTTGTACTTTGACAATTTAAAAGCCAATTTAAAGGCTGGAAAATATCGGTGATGACAAAAGAAGGTTCACTCTTGCGAAAAAAATTCTAAGTAGTACATATTCATATGCATATATATAATATAAATGTTTTGTGCGCATTTTGTATCTATAACGTAATGACTCATGTGTCTTTATGTGACATATTAGTATGTGAATAATAGAAAGAAGAATTGTAATAACATAATTTTTGCATAATATTGGTATTGTAACGTCTCCAGACCCCAGGCCTGGTAGCGTTAAAATAGTTATAAATGCTCCGGTCAACTACTTAGACCGCCGTCCTCGTTTGTCTAAAAGAGCTAACCCGAGTTGACAAGATATTTATGTCTCACACTTATACGAGGGTGAGCAGGACATTATTTTTCCGATGTGAGACTTTACATTCCCCCCCCCCCCCCCCCTCTTTATAAGGGACTGGGGTCCTCGCGAGGACAGCCAAGACTGTTCCCGGATCGTACCTACCAGAGGTAACTAGATGTCATCCTTACACGTCTTCTTGTATGGTGCAGCGCATAGTTCCGTCTGATAGTCGGCTCTGAATACCATTCTGTAACTCCCTCAGACCCGTGTCTGATAGCGCTAAATGAGTCATAAATGGTTCGGTCAACTGCTTGAACCGCCGTCCTCGCTTGGTCAAAAGGACTAACACGAGTTGACAAGACATATAAGTCTCACACTTATACGAGGGTGAACATTCTACTATTTTTTCATATATGGGACTTTACATTCTCCCCTCCCTTATAAGGGACTGGCATCCCCACGAGGACGGCCAAGACTGTTCCCGGATCGTCCTTACCAGAGATAACTAGAGGTGGCCTTCACCGCCTCTCACGGTATGGCACTTAGTTCTCGTATGATAGTCGACCCTGAATACCATTCTGTAACGCCCCGAGACCCCGGGCCTGGTAGCGCTAAATGAGTCATAAATGATCTGGTCAACTGTTTAGGCCGCCGTCCTCGCTTGGTCTAAAAGGGCTAACCCGAGTTGACAAGACATTTATGTCTCACAGTTATATGTGGGTGAGTGACGTGGCCTTTTCTAGTGCTAAACCACTCCTTAACCGACAGTGTATCGGGTCAAACTGTAATGCTAGTGTGGTGAGTCAGAGTGTCGAATCCTCAGGGAAACTTGGTAATTCTTCTAAGTGTGGTTAAACACCAAAGAGTCATTATTAACTCGATCTAAACCGCAATTTTATAACACAGATCACTACTATTCTACTTAACATAAAATAAATGCGTAATTTAAAAGTTATTCTAATATAATATATATAGATATATAAATATATATAGATGTACATAAATTGCAAAATATATATATAGATATAAATATATAGATACCAATATAAGTTTATAGAACTAGCCAAAGTTTATATAATTGAATTATACGATCTTTTCCAGTAAACTGAATGTGCTCGATCTTTCCTTTATTATTAGGTCCAATTGAGTAAATGAAACGGTGCACTCCTGAGGTTAACAATTCCTCCTCACACGAGCGTATGAAATTGTCATATGTCATTGTCATCAGTTCAATCTCCACAACTGCCCCATGATAATCTTAGTTAGTCTGAACAGGTACCGAGTACAAATCTACCCCGGATAAAAGAGGTTATTCCATTTGTCAGACGGCCGATGTTATTTAAAAGGCTCCGGTTGTCAGGCGGATCGATTTAACTTTCCGGTGTTAGTTTCAATTAAAATGTTGATTTTAACATTATTATGATCTCGAACACAATTTTAATAAGATCTATCTTTCCCAAAACAAATCTACCCCCGGGTAGGAAATAGGATTCCGTAGTCACGCTTTCGCACGGCCAATTTTACCCTCCGGTTTTTCTATCTTTTATCTCATATCCTAACTTCTCTGGTCAGTTCATCGTTAGGTTATATGGTGCGATTCATCTTGGTTAATTACGTCAATCCGAATATTATCAATACGTTACAAAATAGAAAAAGATTCAATTAACTCAATTTTAGTAAATTTTAATTAGACAGCATTCCTTTACCGAAAAGATCGAAATAAAACGATTACATAACTTTGGCTAGTTATTAGATTTAGCCTAATATCATTATAAAGACGAAAAAGATAAAAACAAACATAACAAACATAGATACTTAAGAAATTTTACCCGATTACAACTGCTGAATCAGAGGTCGTATTCTTCCGGACATTACAACGACTTCAACAACACGATCTTCGATAATTTCTCGAGCATTACAACGATACTACTATTTATGGCATAAGTCCTATATACATACATACTACTACTAAGAAAAAGAGGTTAAGAAAATATATTGGTACCCTCTTGCATGCTTGTATGAACTTGCCCTTTTATAGGCGAAATTTCCAGGGCCGGATCGATCCGAGGTGATGCCGGATTGATCCGGGAATAAAAAATCTTATCCCCGGGATTATTCTCTGCAGGACCACATGCTGGATAATCATTATGTTTCCTCGGTTCAATCCGAGGTAAATCCGGATTGATCCGGGTAGCTTTTTATTCCATAACTTGATCGAAACTTGATAAAATCATAACTTGAGCTCGGATCTCCAAATGACATAATTCAAGAAGCGTTGGAAAGCTCTTGAAAAGATCTATAACTTCCATGAAGGACTCTTCTTCAGATAATGTCGTCTTGATGAGCCATTCGTTTGTCAAAGCTATTTCTCGATTACCACTTAACCGAATCGATTAGCCACTTGACTACTTAAGCAATTCGATTGACCATTTAAGCTCGTGACACTCTCTAAATCCTTCCAGAGATATGATTATACTTCAACATGTCGATTCTCGGGGTCTTGGTTTATAAATGCAATAAAATACCACAAATACCCACGTAAATCGACGTGACACTCCGGTTATTGAACCGGTACAAAAGTTATAGCTTTTTATTACTTTTCTTGGATTTTTATAGTATTTAGATTTATTCATAACTATTAATATTTCATAAGATTATCGTTATAATTTCTTATATTTTATATAAAAAGAGTTAATAAAGTATATATAATATCGTAATTTTTATCATATAAATGTTATACATCAACTACTCCCCACTTAGCTCTTTGATCGTCCTCGAGCAAAATAAGCGGTAATATATAAAAATTACAATAAAAATGATATAATTGGTATATTAAATCTCAAGAGAGTAAAATATCATTTCAATATCATAAATATATTAATTATATCTTTCTTAGAAATTAACAAGATAAAAAGTGTATATAACTTAGATAAATTATCTATCAAATATCATTCAAATGAAATTTCACATAATCTACTCAATAAATATAATTAAAATTCTAGAATTATTCTCCTATCTCAACTTATATGAAATATTTGGAATCAAGGACTAAGTCAAGTAGTTGACAAAATGGCTTATCCGTTTTAGGCTCAGGGTATTGGTTTAATCGAAAGGATAGAAAAGAAAATCAAAAGAGAAAGAAGCAAGTCGTACGTACTTACAACTTCATAATTTTGATCAAAAATACCTCGATTAATTCTGATATTATTTCACATTTTTTTTCAGATTTTCTCTCTTTTTTTTATTTTTATTTTATAAGATTTAAGAACTAAAAGCGTGCGTGTGTGTAGAAAATCATATTTACAAGCATTGCTTCATCAAGATTGATCGGAGTAATACTCTTTCGATCGAAAATTACAAGTCCGGTTTCCTTAAACTTGTAATCATTCTTGAGATCTTATGATTCGACTTTTTTTTTTTTTTTTCATTTTATGCCTTCATTCCCAGCAATAGGACATTTCGAGATAATACCCTAGCTGGACTACTATCATCAGGCAATCGGGAGCTTTTAAACCTCATAGTTATATAGGACATTTCGAGATAATACCCTACTGCAATCAAATCATTGGTAGCTACTACCGATATTTTTATTTTTTTTAGTTGTCGATCAAAGATAAGGAAGATACCTGGTATTTGATTAATTCTGTGTAAATATGGTGCTTCGTTCTTAATTCTTTTATAGAATATTAACATATCCGAACTTATTACCAAAATCGACTATCTTGCAAGCGTCATGAGGTAAGATCGAATATACTAATACTTATCTAATTTTTTCAATCTCAGCATACACCATTCTTAGCTTTTGTGTCATCATCTCCTCTTATAAGTACGTACAAACTCGTGGGATTTTTAGGAAATGTAGACCAAAATAAGCTAAGGGTCGGTTATAATTAACAATGTCTATTTCGAGTGAGGTCTTAATCACTCTAATCAAGGCTGAGGTAGGGACAAAAATTAGAAATTTATTTAGGTAGGCTATTTGGCTATAGTTTTTATTTTTGTGGTGCCAAAAATCTCATCATTCCTAAGCCGATTCCATATTCATATTTCGTTTTGAAAAGAAAATTATTCTAACATTTCATTATAGATATAAGTATATTCACTAAATTTCATATGAAAATTAATTGATAATATTTATGTATAGTTACATATACTTGAAATCTTATAAAAATCTAAAATTGACATATATAATATAATTATAATATATCTAATTTACTTTACTTAATTAAAATCTATTCTTACCAATTTATATTATTTTTATTCATATTAATTATATATTATCTAGTTATTTTGATTCAAGAAAAATTAAACTAAGTATTAAGCACTTAAGTATAAATTTATATGAGAAAATTTTAATTTTTATTTACTAACTTACCTCTACTCCCCACTTACGAAATGGCATCGTCCCGATGTTCAGTGAGTAATAAAAAGTAGGTTTGAAAGAAAAATTAAAATTTTATACGATTTTGATTTTCATTATTTTTCTCAACATATATTATTAAAGAAAATGACATATATATTAAACATTAAGGAAACTATTACAAACTTTAAAGAAAACTAATTAAAAAGCGATTAAACTGCTAACTTAATCGAGTACTAACTTAACAACAACAACTTCTAACGGATTTCAAACAACTCATCAAACCGTAGATGAACATCCGGGAGTATCTACCGGAAGTAATCCCAACTGAGAATCATGAGATGGAAAGATCTCGTCAGTAGTAAACTGAGGCACTTGATTCAGTTGGACACATAGTTGAGAGATAACCCAGGCAAACGGTAGTGGTCTTCCTCTATTACGCCTCTCTACTGCAAAATTAATTGCCGTTTTAAACATCAAAATCCCCCAATCAATGTATGCTCCCACGGTCAGTGCATACAACAGCGATCTCATCATCCGTAACCCAAAAAAATCTCTAGTTGGATAGATGCGGGAATTAATGAAGCGTTTCCACGCCCTCAAATGAGGGGGTAAGGCCAGAGTTGAAGAATCATAGTTATGATCAAACAGTGGAAACACGTATTGAAAAGCTTCTACAGTACGATTTACAACATTATAAGCATTTCCGAGTTCCCATAGAAACTCGAAGTGTGGGTTTTGATCAAAGGTAGATGGTGGGATTTGAAAGATTTGATTTATGATGACTGGCGAAAACGATATAACGATGCCCCTAACAGTAATGAGATGAGACGAGGCTGCTGTCGTTATATCAGTAAGGGATGCATAAAAATCTCTAACAATTGAAATGTTAATTCTACCTCTGGGAGTCCTAATCGGCTTTCTCCATCCGCAACCTCGGATTAGATTTCGTCCCCACTGATCGATTTTTTCTGTATTTAAGCCTTTCTCCATCAGAATAGGAGAATGGACGAAATTTAGACATCTCGGAACGTCATTATGAAAACACGAGGCATGGCTTTCGGGAACCACACCATCAGGTGTATGTGGTTCGTAACTATTAACCGAGGGAGAGGTGTGGTTAGACATTTTTTATTCAGATAAAGAAAAGTACTTAGAAGAAGAAAGGAATGAGCACTTAGATTTGCTGCTGCTTTTTCCATTTATAGGAAGGTAGCAAACATGCAAAAGTAGAAAAAATCTACCTTTTTGGCGTTTTTATGCTTTCCGGATCGATCCTGAAAAGGGCCGGATCGATCCGGCCTCTCAACTAGCAATCTTGTCAGGTCGGTACTCTAATGCCGGATCGATCCGGGGTTAGGTCGGATCGATCCGGAAACTTACTATTCACGGACAGAGTTGTTTTAGCTTGTAAAATGCCTAGATTTTTTTCTAGGTGATATGTTTTCTCCCTAACTTCGGTTCATTTTTATTATGTTATAACGATAAACTTTACTACACGGTGTGTACTAACATAAAATCAAACGAAAGTAAAATAAAATAACATAAAATCGTAATGAAATAAAATCCTACTAAAATAAAACCAAAATAACCTAAAATTGTACGAAAATGAAGTAACATAAAATCGTACGAAAAAATAAATTGTTTTCAATGTCAATAATCATAAAATGGTTTAAATCAATCCTCCTCATCACTCATCTCGACGTGGCTCGAACTAGGCATGGCTCGAGAACTGTCCGGATCACAAGTCGATTCTTGGAATGGATCTTGAAAATGTGTCGACATCCGAACCGAGCTTTCTAATCCCATCGAGCTCATCTCTCTCGTGACATCAGAAAAAGTGCTTCCCCATCCCGTCGTGGTATGGCCAAATGATCCAAATCCTGCCCAATCAGATGTCGCAGCTGCCGTAGTATCTATCGAAAAATCCCCTACACCACTAGTTTGAAATCCAGAATGTGGCATTTGTTGGAAGTCTGATCGAGGTGGCATCGGTGGAATAAATTCGGGCAAGGTATACGGTACGGATTGGCAATGCGGAATATCCATCTCGGCATAGGTAGGGTCTGTGCGAAAGAAATTCATCGATATATACCTCTCATGCCTTGACGTAAATCTTCGGACCATAACCTATTCCTTTCCGCAAAAACAAACCATATTGGCATTGGCACGATGAACATCATAGGCCAAAGATTGAAACATGTCGTATGTGATGGTGTTTGGAAGTTGAGTTTGAGTGTGACTGGATGATGGAGGAACGGTAGTGGATTGAGAAACATGTGGAGTAGGCTGAGGTCGTTGGCGGTTAGGGTTCATAAAATCTATCCTTCCTGCCGGCCTAAGTGGTAAACTAGGACCTATAAGTGTTTCGTCAACCATAATCAGATTATCATTTGGAAGCTCAGGAACACCTATCTGGCGACACAAGGAAGAAATAAAACAAGGAAAAGGCATGTGATTGCCTGGTTTAGCAGTTGAGACAAATTCCTTGGCCCTTCTATACATAACCCTGCCTACATCCACAGGTATATCATTGACCATAGCCCAAGCAATGCACAGATCCTCTTTACCAAAAGATGTCAAATGACGAGAAGGGTAAAGAGTCGAACTGATAAAACGTTTAATAGCTCTCATATCCCTTATACATTTTCCATAGGAAAACCTATTTTCATGCCATATAGCTGTGGGATCTAACTCGTGCTGGGCTGTCGAGACTATATGGTCAAACTCTGCAGGCTCATCTAAATTCCATACCGTATAATAATCCTCATTTTCTGGAATATCAGGGATACCATAAATAGCATTTATAAACTGGGGATTAAACGGCACTATTTTGGTTCTTAAGCTGACAGGAGTTAACTCACCATTTTCTGTAGCATTATGAGTTGCTACCAGAGAATAAAATTCAGCTACTAAGGTTGTGTTAACTTCACTCGCCCTTAAACCGGCTAACTCCAACCACTTGTCGCCTTTCGAAAATCTCTTTTACCTCCCTTCCCAAATCCTTGAAATCCAAACCCCTCTCTACTTTGCAACTAAACACTTTTGCCCAAATTTATTCTTTAAGGCTTTTCTAGCCGCCGACGCGGTTCTTTCAAAACTAACAGCCAATTCTTCTTCTGTTAAAGGCCTAGTCTCTATGACCGGGATTTGGGTAGGGATATGCGGCTTACGTTTTTTACTGGCTTTTGATGATTCGGCCATTCTACGATTGTGACACAATAACAAAACAACAACAAAACAACACAAATGAGTAACAAAATAGTTGAAATTAAATAAAAAGTTGCTAAAAAAAACAAAATAAATGACTACAATGTTACCTTCTAATGCTTAAAAGGTTGAAATTTGGCCGGAAGAGATGAAAATTCGCCGGAATGAAAGTTGAAGCTTTCCCTTGAAAAATTCTTCAATTTAAATGAAAATTCGAAGAGAGGAGAGGAAAATGAGAAGAGTTTAAGAATTGGGGTAGTTTAATAGTAATGTTGTGTGATGATTTGAAGAGAAAAAATTCGAATGGGGGGAAAGGGGAGGGGGGGCTGTTTGAAGAAAAATGAAAGAAGAAGAAGAAGGAGGAACCCCGTTCCTTTTTTTAGGTTTTTCAGTCTCCGGATCGATCCGGAGTTAGGTCGGATCGATCCGACCAAAATTTTTTTTATTTTAAATCCTTTAAAACTTAATAATATTTTTAAAACCTGCTAAAATTAAAACCTTTTATAAAAAAATTTATAAAACTTTTAATAATTTCATAAAGATCCTTTATATAAAATTTTTATAAAAATTTTCAAAAGTTATATAAAAATTTTATAAATATTACAAAACTCATAAGGGTCCTAATTCCATTATTTCTAAATCTTCCAGGGTTCTAACATAACGTTCTATCAACCTAACCTTAAGAAATGAGGCGTTCGAATTTTCTCTTTGATCTCCATCGGGATTTTCGGATAACCACCTAATCGTTCCCTTCTTAACAACATTCAAACACTCATCCTGGGATTTGGTTGTGCTTTCCCTGCATTTCCCATCATGATCACTTTTTCCACAGATTCTGCATCTCATCAAAAACTTTACCCTTCTCTTTATTGAACTTCTCGATTTTCCATTACATACTTCTTTCAATCTGATATCTCTCAACAATTGCTTGTTTTTCTCAAAAACTGAAGCTTCTATTTTAAACGCGACATCTTTATCCAGGCCTAATTTCAAAAGCAAAATAAAAACTCCTATTCTATCTAAAAAAAGACATCCAGTTCTTTTACGTCTATCCGGTAAAAGACGAAACTAGTTCAAACATATAAAACACAGAAAAGTAGAAGAAAGATAGATAGCACCTGATATTCGGCTGATTTCAGTTCCTCTGCTTTTCAAAATTTGATTTTTTTTGCTTCTTCAATTTGTCGGGGGATTAGTCAGTAGCATTACTTCTCCCTTCAGTGTGATTCCTTCTCCCTCCACAAATAACTTCACTCTGTGGCCATTGGCTATAAAAGTCGTATTTCCATCGCTTAGTTCAACGACTCCGCATTTGTAAACCCGTGTTACTTTAAATGGACACCGTCCATCTTGATTTAAGCTTTCCTGGAAATAACTTTAAACGTGAATTGTACAAGAGCACTCGATCACCTACATGGAACTCACGACTATAGATTCTCTTATCGTGAAAAGATTTCGTGCGTTCCTTGTAGATTCGAGCGTTTTGATAAGAATCGAGACGAAATTCTTCTAGTTCTGTCAATTGAAGCAATCTATGATCACCGACAGCCTTAGGATCGAAATTCAGAAATTTAATAGCCCAGAAGGCTCGGTGTTCTAACTCAACTGGGAGATGACAAGACTTACCAAAAACTAACTTATAGGGAGAACAACCAATTGGTGTCTTAAAAGCTGTTCTGTACGCCCATAATGCATCGTCTAATTTAACTGCCCAGTTTTTACGATTTGAGTCCACTGTTTTTTCCACGATTCTTTTGATTTCTCTATTAGACACCTCTACCTGACCACTGGTTTGCGGATGATAGGGCGTTCCTAACTTATGTGTTACACCATATTTTTCAACTATCTTGGTAAATGGTATATTACAAAAGTGTGACCCTCATCACTAATGATAGCCCTCGGAATGCCATAACGGGTAAATATACTCTTTTTAAGGAATCGTATGACAACTTTGGTATCATTAGTGGGAAGAGCTTCGAAACTTCTACCCATTTTGAAACATAATCTACCATTACTAGAATAAATCTTTTTCCAAAAGATATAGGGAATAGTCCCATGAAATCTATACCCCAAACATCAAATAACTCACATTCTAAAATAGGTTGCATAGGCATTTCATGTTTTTTAGATACATTTCCCCATTTTTGACAAGACTCACAAGATTTAACATACTTATAAGCATCTTTATATAGTGTAGGCCAATAAAAACCACATTGTAAAACTTTAAAAGCGAGTTTTCCAACCTCCATGATGACCTCCCGCCTCACGATCATGACAAAATGACAAAACACTTAAAATTTCATTATCGTGCACACATTTTCGATTATCCCATCCGAACATTTACGGAAAAGGTCGGTTCCTCCCGGTAATAAAATTTTAAGTCATAAAAGAACTTCTTTTTCTGTTGCCAAGTCCAATGAGACGGAATATAATCACAGGCTAAGTAATTAATGATATCTCCAAACCAGGGTGACATTTCCTTGGAAGGAATTCTCGTTCTTTAATAACGCATGGTTGAAGGAGTATCTATTCTAAACAGTTGTTCATCAGGAAATGAATCTTTAATTTCAATTCCTATTCCTTCATCATTTTCCATTCTACTTAGATGATCTGCTACTACATTCTCACTTCCTTTTTTATCTTTAATTTCAATATCAAATTCTTGAAGTAAGAGAATCCATCTAAGAAGACGAGGTTTAGCATCTTTCTTACTTAGTAAATACTTCGAGGCCGAATGGTCGTATAAATTATTACCTTAGATCCAACAATATATGATCTAAACTTATCTAAGGCAAAAATTACGACCAACGCTTCTTTTTCTCGTAGTTGCATAATTAAGTTGAGCCGCGTTTAGTGTGTGAGATGCATAGTAAATAGCTTTGAGAATTTTGTTATATCTTTGACCTAAAACGCTCTCTACAAACTAAATCACTCGCATCACACATAATCTCAAACGGCAAACTCCAATCTAGTGCTACTAACACTGGTGCAGTAGTCAACCTCGCTTTTAAGGTCTGAAAGGCTTCCATACATTTACTATCAAAGTTAAAAGGTACTTCCTTTTCAAGTAAATGACTTAGAGGCTTTGCTATTTTCGAAAAATCGCAATGAACCTTCTATAAAATCCCGCATGTCCGAGAAATCCTCTTAGTGTTCTTAAATTAACTGGTGGAGGTAATTTTTCAATTACTTCGACTTTAGCTTTATCAACTTCGATACCTTCTTCAGAGATTCGGTGACCTAAAACAATTCCTTCTGATACCATTAAGTGACATTTTTCCCAGTTTAGTACTAAATTGGTATCTTCACAGCGTTGTAACACTCGTTCTAAGTGTAACACACAAACATCAAATGAATCTCCATAAACACTAAAGTCATCCATAAAAATTTCTAAGAATTTCTCAACCATATCAGCAAATATAGCCATCATACATCTTTGAAACGTAGGCCGGTGCATTACATAAACCAAACGGCATTCTTTTATAAGCAAAAGTTCCATAAGGACTAGTGAAAGTAGTTTTTTCCCTATCTCCTGCTGCAATGAATATCTGTAAATACCCTGAATAACCATCTAAGAAACAGTAATACTTATGTCCACTTAAACGTTCCAAAATCTGAACTATGAATGGAAGTGGATGATGATCTTTCTTAGTATGATCATTTAGTTTTCTAAAATCAATGCACATTCGATAACTCCGTAATCTCTCTAGTCGGAATCCATTCATTCCTTTCATTCTCTTTCACTGTGAAACCTCATTTCTTTGGTACCACTTGAGTTGGACTAACCCATTCACTATCTGATATGGGAAAAATTATCCCCATTTCTAATAGCTTAATGACCTCTTTCTTAACAATTAACGCAAATTTGGGTTGAGGCGGCGTTGCGGTTGAATACAAGGTTTAGCATCTTCCTTCGAATTATCTTATGAACGCAAATCTCGGGGCTAATACCTCGAATATCGGCAATCGTCCATCCAAAAGCTTTCTTATGCTTTTTCAACATTCTAAGTAATTGATCTTCTTGTTGCTCGATGACGGTTAAAATATACCTATTTATGTCATCAATTCTAACCTTAAATCGGAGTTACTTATATATTTCATATTTAAATCACGTGTTTATATTTATTATTTAATAATAAGTGATTATTAATATGATAATTGGTATTTAGCTATTTTTATTATAAAAGAGCAATTAAATTGTGTGATAAATACGATTTTGCGGATCATGATAAATCGGGAAGATAATTATCATGCAATCGGGGAGATTTCAAGATAAAAGAGAAGAAAATCGGAGCATTGAAGAAAGGATCAATCAGATCAATTCAAAAGCGTGGAGTGGGAAACAAGTCGGACGAACCAAAGTGAAAACGCGTGAGGAAGGAGGCTCGGTCGACCGAGCCATGCCATTCGGTCGACCGAGCGTGTAGGTTCGGTCACCCGAGCCTAATTTGATAAATGCACGTCAATCTTCTGGATTCTCCCTATGTCGGCTACAACTCCTATATAAACAGCAGCCACGATGTTGAGAACACACACCACTACAACACAAAACAATTCATACAATTTTAGATTTTGAGATTTCGTTTTATTTTCTTTATGTTCGTTCATTGTGGATTCATCGGATTCTCCGATTAGGGAGCGCATTAAAGAGTGGGAGTCACTCTCGTCTTCGAGGGTATGACTATTCAATTATGCAATCTTTATTTGTAGATCGATATATTTTATTATGGAGTAGTTTTATTTGTATTGATTGCGTGATGTAGATTTATTTACGAACCCATGTGCTTAGGTTAGAAACGTTAAGAAGTAATCATGATTTGTTCCGGCACGAACTGTGTTCGGTCGACCTAGACATGTCACTCGGTCGCCCGAGTGCTTTGTCATTCGGTCGACCGAGTGTGGTAAGGTGTAGGGCAATATTATGATCGGCTTCGACTACGTCGATTCTCGATTTGGAATTAAAACGAGTAATTAAACACGATCAACTTAATTATTTGTCATCATAATTTAACATGAAACTCAAAAAGTGATTGTTACTTAGGATATAGATTGAATCGGCATCTAAGAAGTACGCCTCACCATAGGAATGTTGCTTAGATGAGGTTACGGTTTATACCGGCGTCCCTAGTGAAATAATTGTGTCAGAAGTTATATGAGATGGAGGCATTAAAAAGCGAAGTCACGTAATGGAGGCACGATGATTTAGATGGCCTAACCGGAGCTAAATCTACCTTAGGGGATGACTCCCGTAGTCATAATAATTAATCTTTAACGTTTGTTTTGTCTCGTTATCAACCTAATTTACATGGGGGAATTATGATCTACTAGCGTAATCAATACTATTTGTCTAGATAATATCAACCGTATTATCCGTGTTTTAGTAGTCTTTAATTTGTCTTTGTGATATTTTGTGTCTTGTGGTTGTCACTATTTTATTTACTGCATTTAGTTGGTCGTAGACCGCCCTTTCAATTTAGTTCTGATAAAGTAAGTTGTGTTTTGTTTGTGCCGAGTCTCTGTGGGATCGACCTCGACTCTATCTAGCTATACTACAATTGAACCTAGTTCTCTTGCTAGTAGGTTAGTAGGTCTCGAGTTAATAATTTAATTTGACCTCCATCAAGTTTTTGGCGCCGTTGCCGGGGACTCGAGTCATTAAATTGAGATATAGCTTATTTTGTTGGAACTGGATTCGTGAATATTCTGTGAATAAGAGTCTGTATATTAAAACAGTGTCGTAAAAAAAAAAAACGTTCGGTCGACCGAACCACAGCTCTCGGTCGACCGAGAATTTATTTTCTTTTCTGTTTCTGATTCTGTCTTAGTTTTAAAACATTCTGCTTCAGTTTTATTTACGTTTTCTTTTCTCAAACTTATTTCGAGTCTGTTTTAGTTTTACTTAGTGAGTTAAAGGCCTAGCCTTTACTAGTGATTAATTGTTTTACTTGTTGTTTACTATTTTATAGTACGCTACTCGGAAATCGAAGGAACCGCTTGAACCTTATAATCCCGAGATAGAAAAATTTGCGAGAAGAAATCGGAAATTAGCTAGGGAACCGGCTAAACAAGGAGAAGAGGATCCAAATCTTGAGGAAAGCGAGCAAGGGGTGGAAGGAGGACATACAACCGATCATTCGAGCATTCCGAATCGAAACGAAATGGAAGGAAATCCGGTCAATCCAAACCAGTACCTAATCCTGTTATTAATCCAGAGTTATCAATAATGCCAATAATGTAAATGCAAATGTTAATAATGAGAACCAAGCCCTAGTCCGGGGAGCGAGGCGCACTTTGCAAAGTTATGCAACGCCCACTATTGAACAATTCATTCCCGCTATAGTAGCACCGCAAGATGCTTTGCGGA
This sequence comes from Gentiana straminea, assembly GCA_036785695.1. NCBI lineage: Eukaryota > Viridiplantae > Streptophyta > Magnoliopsida > Gentianales > Gentianaceae > Gentiana > Gentiana straminea. The sequence goes on along the minus strand of JAVUPR010000412.1, from coordinate 1,110,601 downwards.
AGTCTATCACCCTAGGCCTAATGTAATTCAAATGGTGACCAATTATTCTACTTTTCATGGAGTCCAAAACGAGGATCCCGGTGTTCACGTGACGAATTTCTTGGAAATCGTTAGTACTTGTGAAACCGAAATTAATCCCGGAGGGTAACATTCGTCTTAAGCTTTTCCCTTTCACTTTGAAAGATAAAGCTAAGCGAGTGGCTTCTCTCTTTAGAGGCTGGATCAATCACAACTTGGGAACAGCTTGTTGCAAAAATTCATGAATAAGTATTTTCCCTTAGGAAAAACTTTTAAGTTACGCCAAGATATCCTAGGATTTAAGCAACAACCTGGGGAGAGTTTTGATCAAGCTTGGGAGCGTTTCAAGGAAGCTATGAGGAAGTGTCCTCATCATGACATCTCTCTTTGGCTTTTAATGCAAACTTTTTACCATGGGTTGAGAGAGACTGAGAAAATTAGAGTAGACGCTTCCAGCAATGGAGCGTTTGTTCTTTTATCTCCTGAGGAGGCACAAGGGAAGATGGAACAAATAGCAATGAATAGCCAATGGGGAGGCAATGACATAGCTACTGTGAAGATGGCCGCTGATATATTTGATGATAGTGCATCCACCAAAATCTTAGAACAACTTTCGTTATCAATAATAAGGTAGATGGGATGCAAGAGAGGATGACAAGAGTAGAAAAAGGGGTGGAATCGAGGTAGCACCTCGAGGTGAGAATGCTTTGTACTTGAAGAAGCCAATTATGTCGGGGAGGGTATAGACCTAATCATAACCATCCCGGATTCCGATATAGTGACATTAACGCGGGAGAAAGGCCTAAACCGCCTACCCCTTATGTACCACGACGAGACTAAAACTTTTGGTTGGGAAGCCGCGATAGAAAAAGCGAGTAATGTCGTCACCGACAATATGGGACAACTTTCAAAATCTATGGCCGAGTTAGCCACTAACTTTAGCCAATATTGTCGAAGACCGATGCCAAGGTAACCAATCGGGAAGCTCTAGTCCAAAATCTCACGCACCAGGTAGGACAACTAGGCGAGCAAGTCTCAACAAGACCTCCCGAGGGTTGCCAAGCAACACCGAGAAGAACCCTAAGGATTTGAATGCGATCATGACAAGAAGTGGAAAGGAGGTAACTCCACCGTCCTTGCAAGAGAAAGAAAAAGTCACAAAGAGTAAGGATAGTGAGCCAAGCAATGAGACTTCGAGACTTTGCACCGAGCAAAGAACGTATAAAGAACCCGCCGGCCACTAGAGTTGAACTTTACGATAACAAGTATCCAATTTTCACTAATGTCGACCCTTCAACTCTACCTTATCCTCCACCAAAGCCGAAGCCAAAGTTTGATAATAAGAGGTATAAGAAGTTCGTGGATATGTTTAGTAAGTTACAAATCAATATACCCCTAGTTGAAGCACTAGCTGAAATGCCTGAGTATACCAAATTTTTAAAAGACGCCGTCTCAACTAAAAGGAAACTTCTAGATTTAGAGACCATATGCCTTAATGAGGAGTGCTCGGCCATTCTTCAACATAAGTTACCCCCAAAATGCAAAGATCCGGGAAGTTTTCTCATTCCCTACACCATAGGTAACGTATGTCTGAACAAAGCTTTGTGTGATCTAGGAGCAAGTGTGAACCTGATGCCACTATCTATTTTTCGGGAACTAGGCATGAAAGATCTTAAGAAGACCTCAATCACATTGCAATTAGCTGACCGTTCGTTAAGGAACCGTGTGGAGTGGTTGAGGATGTGCTAGTAAGAGTTGAAAAGTTTGTATTCCCCGTCGACTTTGTAGTATTAGATATGGAAGCTAACTACGAGGTACCATTGATATTAGGGAGACCTTTCATGGCTACCAAGGTAGAACACTAATTGATGTTTACAAAGGCGAGTTGGTGTTGAGAGTGAACGAAGAAAGAGTTGCATTCAATGTCTTTGACACGATGAAGCAACCTGATGATGGAGAGGATGCATGTTTCATGTTAGATTCCATTGACAGGATCGTTCAAGAATTTCAACAACATGAAAGTATCAAGGATTTTCTAGATCTTTGTCTTAGAAGAAGAAGATGAAGTCAAGTATGTGAGTAGTGAGGAGGAAAAGATGATATGGCCCGGATGTAGTAGAGGGACCCCAAGACCGGTAGAGGAAGTAAGTCTTTGCCGCAGATTGAAAGATTCTATCATAGACCAACATGGCATAAGTACTTCGAACTTAAACTCACTGGTCAAAAGTTGAAAACCTCTTTGGAAGAACCTCCCACAAATTTGACTTTAAAACCTCTTCCTGCGAATTTGAAGTATGTATTTCTTCAAGATGAGACTTTGCCGCTAATCATATCTTCTTCCTTGACGGACTTACAAGAGGAGAAATTAATGAGAGTTCTGAGAGAGTACCGCGGAGCATTTGGATGGACCATAGCTGACGTTAAGGGCATTAGTCCTAGCGTATGTATGCACAAGATCTCCGTGGATCCTGAAAAGAAAGCGGTTGCACAACCTCAGAGGCGTTTAACCCCACAATTAAAGGAAGTGGTTAGGGATGAGGTTATAAAAATGCTAGAAATGGGAATTATATTTCCAATTGCTGATAGCGAATGGGTAAGCCCTATCCACGTAGTTCCCGAAGGGAGGATTGACGGTGCAAGCCAATGAGTTGAATGAGTTAATTCCCCGTGAGGTTAATCACCGGTCATCGAGTGTGCATAGACTTTAGGAAACTAAATGATGCAACTCGTAAGGACCACTTTCCTCTTCCCTTCATCGATCAAATGCTCGAGAGACGAGCGGGCATGCTTTCTATTGTTTTCTTGACGGGTATTCGGGATACTATCAAATCCACATCTCACCCGAGGATCGTGAGAAAACGACATTTACATGCCCATATGGGACATTTGCTTATAATCGAATGCCATTTGGATTGTGCAACGCCCCGCGACATTTCAACGGTGTATGATGTCACTTTGTTTGCGGACATGGTGGAAGATTTCTTGGAAATCTTTATGGATGATTTCTCCGTATTTGGAGACGATTTCGATTCATGTCTCACACATCTAGCACGAGTGTTGAAGAGATGTGAAGAGACTAATCTTGTGCTTAACTGGGAGAAGTGTCATTTGATGGTTACGGAAGGTATAGTACTAGGTCACCGCATATCCAAGAACGGTATAGAGGTGGATAGAGCTAAAGTCGAGGTGATCGAGAAACTACCTCCACCTACTAATCTTAAAACTTTGCGAGGTTTTTTAGGCCACGCCGGATTTTATCGTAGGTTTATCAAAGACTTTTCCTTCATCTCTAGACCTCTTACCGAATTATTGGCCAAGGACGTACCATTCGTGTTTTCTAATGAGTGCATAAAAGCTTTCAACGAAATAAAAAGTAGGCGATTCATGCACCCGTTACGGTCGCACCGGATTGGGACCTCGCCATTCGAACGATGTGTGATGCAAGTGATGCTTGTTGTTGGCGCCGCTTTGGGTCAAAGAAAAGATAAGATCTTCGGACCTATCTATTATGCGAGCCGGACTTTGAATGCTTTGCCCAAAGAAACTATGCAACAACGGAGAAGGAGCTTTTGGCCGTTATCTTTGCTTTTGACAAGTTTAGATCTTACTTAGTGGGATCTAAAGTCACTTGTGTGGACCGACCACGCAGCTCTTAAGTATCTCCTAGCAAAGCAAGATTCAAAGCCGAGATCGCTTGTTGAGATGGATTCTACTTGTTGCAAGAATTTGACGTAGAAATCCGAGATAAGAAAGGAAGTGAGAACGTGGTGGCCGATCATCTATCGCGTTTACAATTAGAGGATGGTGAGGAATTACCCGAGATAGGAGAATATTTTCCCGATGAACAACTTTTCTCCATCACCACCATCGGGGGACAAGGTGATTGTCTTTGCGGTTTCTTCGCGAATAGAGGTTGTGAAGGAAAAGAAACAACCATGGTTTAGTTTATTTGTTAATTATCTATCCGCGAAGTATCTACCACCAAATCTCACTGTCCAAGAGAGGAAGAAATTCTTCAAAGATATTAGACACTATTATTGGGATGAGCCTTATTTGTTTATATCTGATAATGTTTTTCGAAGATGTGTGCCAGAGGAAGAGTATAATGATATCCTAAAGCATTGTCATTCTTATGAAGTTGGAGGACACTACGGGGGAGATAAAATGCGGCCAAAGTCCTCCAATGCGGTTTTTATTGGCCGACATTGTTTAAGGATGCACACCAATATGCAAAGGCATGTCATGCCCGTCAAATGACAGTAATATTTCAAGGAGAAATGAGATGCCACTTAAGAGCATCTTAGAAGTGGAACTTTTTGACGTTTGGGGAATAGATTTCGTTGGACCCTTCACTTCATCATTATCTAACCGATACATCTTAGTTGCTTTTGATTACGTATCCAAATGGGTTGAGGCCATTGCTTCACCTACTAACGATGCTAGGGTTGTGGTTAGATTCTTGAAGAAGAACATTTTTACACGGTTTGGGACGCCGAGGGCAATTATAAGCGACAATGGTAGTCATTTTTGTAATAAACCGTTTGAAAGGCCGATGATTAAGTATGGGGTTCGACATAAGCTAGCAACTTGCGTATCACCCCCGGACTAGCGGACGGGTAGAAGTCACCAATCGAGAGATAAAGCGTATCCTGGAGAAAACTCGTCAATACAACTAGGAAGGATTGGTCGTTACGTTTAGACGACGCTTTATGGGCATATAGGACTCGCATATAAAACTTCGATTGGAATGTCACCATATAGGATTGTTTTTGGAAAGGCATGTCATCTACCGGTGGAACCGGAACACCGGGCCATGTGGGCAACAAGGATGCTAAATTTTGATGAGACGTTGGCCGGTGAAAAGAGGATGTTAGAATTAACTCGTCCGGAAGAGTTTCGTTTAGAGGCATACGAGAATGCCAAGATTTTCAAGGAGCGCACGAAGAAGTTCCATGACAAAAAGATTCGGATAGGACCTTTCAAGAGGGTGATCCGGTTCTCTTATACAATTCGCGCTTAAGACTCTTCCCGGGTAAGTTGAAATCAAGATGGTGCGGCCCATTTCAAGTACAACGAGTCTTTCCTTCTGGAGCAGTGGAGCTATTCAATTTCAAGACGAGTCCAGATTTGTGGTCAATGGACATCGTATAAAGCATTATCACGGGCTTCCGCCTCTCGCCGAGGAGGAGGTTTTGTACCTCGATGACCCTGTCTACGAATAAACCATCTTGAGCTGAGTCGAGCTAGCGACTATAACCTTAGAACTACTACTTATCACTATCTTTTTCGTTTCTTGTTTTAATAAAGTAGCATGCGCCTATCACGGTTTTTTTCATCTCGCCATGTTCCGAGTCTAAGTTCGGAATAAACGAGGTTTTTTCCTTGATAGCCGTCATGTGAGTTTTTAGGTTTAGATCCCTTTTGGTCTTGTCCATGGCGGATAAAGTATAGTGGCTTAAATTGTTTTTAGATATTTATATCTAATTACGCCACATTATTTTATAACTTCCATGGACATGGTGTTTGACGATTTCGTGGAGCTTGTTTGTTTATACGGGATGTGTCTCGTCTCTCCACGCCGTGCCGATGATTACTCCGATATTGTTCCTTTACTTGGGAGCCGTTTCCGAGCTAAGTCTTTCTTCCCGACCTCTCATTTATTTTTGTCATTGAGGACAATGCCATGTTTAAGTGGGGGGCATGGGACTTAGCTATATATATATTGTGCTATATGTTGAAGTCAAGGAAAACGGAATACCGAGACAATTTTGAGCTAAATTTAAAATTTTTATGGATAAATGCCAAGTTGTTTAACTCGTACCCTTAAACTTGTGAAGTTCTTATACTTAGAATTGATGGGAAATGAACCAAGGTCGCGTGAGTACGTGGTCATGTTATACTTTTGCGATAAATTGTTAGTAGACTTAAGGATATTCATGCCAACAATTGCAAGTAGTTAGGTATTGTTCAATTACTCAACATGTGAATCGCTTAGTACCGCATGAGTTATAATAATTGAAAGAAGTATGTGTATATTGCTTAGATAATTGATTATGAGGACCCGGTGTCGACATTTGTCGGCCGATGTATTCGATCTTCTAGCCAACAAAAGCGGAGTAATAAGCTTGGGACGTACCGTGTGTTTTGAATGTATTAAAACACTTTGGGCTTGTAGTAACATTACCAAAGTAGCCCCGCGCTTGTGGTAATATTCGATGCTATGCTTAATCTAAGATAGGGGGATGCTCTTATAAAGTTTTCTTCCTTGAGGTTAGTAGCATTCGAAAAATATGCAAAAATTTGAAACGAACTTTTCGAATTTTCAGAGGCTTCGAGTAGTACTCAGTCTCCAAGTCCAAAAACCCTATAGGTACGCTCTTGCTTATTGTTCTAGTGCTTTAACCATTGCGAGGCATAAGAGGTATGAATGCTGATGTTGGTGGATTTAGATATGAAGTCTGCATAAACTCTAAATCTGGCTACATTTATATAAAACCAACGCACATGCACACAATCACTTCGATTCATAGCAAGTAGTGAATAATGCTTATCTTATGAGCATGACTGGTATGAGTTGACTCGGGTTTCTTGTGTAAGTATGAGATGACCACGGAAAATGTTGTCTTGGGGAATAACTTGTTAATGCTTTGTTCGGGACGAAGCAAAGTTTAAGTGGGGGGCATTTTGATGACAGTTAAAATATACCTATTTATGTCATCAATTCTAACCTTAAATCGGAGTTACTTATATATTTCATATTTAAATCACGTGTTTATATTTATTATTTAATAATAAGTGATTATTAATATGATAATTGGTATTTAGCTATTTTTATTATAAAAGAGCAATTAAATTGTGTGATAAATACGATTTTGCGAGATCATGATAAATCGGGAAGATAATTATCATGCAATCGGGGAGATTTCAAGATAAAAGAGAAGAAAATCGGAGCATTGAAGAAAGGATCAATCAGATCAATTCAAAAGCGTGGAGTGGGAAACAAGTCGGACGAACCAAAGTGAAAACGCGTGAGGAAGGAGGCTCGGTCGACCGAGCCATGCCATTCGGTCGACCGAGCGTGTAGGTTCGGTCACCCGAGCCTAATTTGATAAATGCACGTCAATCTTCCGGATTCTCCCTATGTCGGCTACAACTCCTATATAAACAAAGACCACGATGTTGAGAACACACACCACTACAACACAAAACAATTCATACAATTTTAGATTTTGAGATTTCGTTTTATTTTCTTTATGTTCGTTCATTGTGGATTCATCGGATTCTCCGATTAGGGAGCGCATTAAAGAGTGGGAGTCACTCTCGTCTTCGAGGGTATGACTATTCAATTATGCAATCTTTATTTGTAGATCTGATATATTTTATTATGGAGTAGTTTTATTTGTATTGATTGCGTGATGTAGATTTATTTACGAACCCATGTGCTTAGGTTAGAAACGTTAAGAAGTAATCATGATTTGTTCCGGCACGTAACCGTGTTCGGTCGACCTAGACATGTCACTCGGTCGCCCGAGTGCCGTCATTCGGTCGACCGAGTGTGGTAAGGTGTAGGGCAATATTATGATCGGCTTCGACTACGTCGATTCTCGATTTGGAATTAAAACGAGTAATTAAACTCCGATCAACTTAATTATTTGTCATCATAATTTAACATGAAACTCAAAAAGTGATTGTTACTTAGGATATAGATTGAATCGGCATCTAAGAAGTACGCCTCACCATAGGAATGTTGCTTAGATGAGGTTACGGTTTATACCGGCGTCCCTAGTGAAATAATTGTGTCAGAAGTTATATGAGATGGAGGCATTAAAAAGCGAAGTCACGTAATGGAGGCACGATGATTTAGATGGCCTAACCGGAGCTAAATCTACCTTAGGGGATGACTCCCGTAGTCATAATAATTAATCTTTAACGTTTGTTTTGTCTCGTTATCAACCTAATTTACATGGGGGAGTTATGATCTACTAGCGTAATCAATACTATTTGTCTAGATAATATCAACCGTATTATTCGTGTTTTAGTAGTCTTTAATTTGTCTTTGTGATATTTTGTGTCTTGTGGTTGTCACTATTTTATTTACGCATTTAGTTGGTCGTAGACCGCCACTTTCAATTTAGTTCGATAAAGTAAGTTGTGTTTTGTTTGTGCCGAGTCTCTCGTGGGATCGACCTCGACTCTATCTAGCTATACTACAATTGAACCTAGTTCTCTTGCTAGTAGGTTAGTAGGTCTCGAGTTAATAATTTAATTTGACCTCCATCATGCTCAGTTAAAGATGATGAAATAATAACCGGTAATAGATTATCAGTTTCAAGAAAAGCATACTTCAGATTTAAAGGTAGCGGTTTCAATTCCAGATTCTTAGGTGGATCTTCCAGTGATGGTTTAAGAACTGGTCCTTCTAGTTCTAATTCCAAATACTTATGCCATGATGGTTTAAAAGTAAAACTTCCTTTATCTAGAGAAAGAATTATCTCTTTCATTTCGGTGTCTTTCTCATCTTCTTTATAAATAGACAGAGCTAAGCATTCTTCTAATCTGTCTTCAAAAGTTGGTAATGCGATTATCATAGACAGAATGAATATCTTCTATAAAAGAACATGATTCTGGTGATCTGTATGGATGGTTCATAGCTTTGAAAATATTGAAAGTAACTTTATCTTCATTGACTCTCAGAATTAACTCTCCTTTTTGGACATCTATTAAAGTTCTTCCTGTAGCTAGAAACGGTCGACCTAAGATAAGTGGCGCTGAATATCCTTCTTCCATTTCCATAACTACAAAGTCTACTGGAAAATAGAACTTGTCTACTTTAACCAATACGTCCTCAATAATTCCTTTAGGATATTTAATCGATCTATCCGCCATCCGCAGTCATTTCGATTTTCGTAAGATTTCCTATGCCTAGCTTCTTATAATCCTCATAAGACATGAGATTTATACTAGCTCCAAGATCACATAAGACCTTCTTAAACAGAAATCCTCCAATTTCACATGGAATGGTAAAACTTACAGGATCTTTCAGTTTAGGTGGTAACTTATGTTGCAAAACTGCAAAACATTCTTCATTTAGGCATATATTCTCATATTCCTCTAATTTTTTCTTATTTGACAGAATATCTTTCAGAAACTTTCCATAAGCAGGCATACTAATTAGAGCTTCGATAACAGGGATATTAATATGAATATGACGAAAAGTATCAAGGAAACGAGCATACTTCGATCGCTTTAATCTTTTTAATTTGATCTTTAGGTGGGTAAGGTAAAGATTCTAAATCTACAACCTTTGATCCCAAAGTCATTTTCTCTTTTCCTTTCTCCTTAAACCTTTGAGTATTACTTGATCGCCAAGTATCATGATCTTGAGTTTTTTCTTTTAAAACATTCCCTGAATCAATCTCTACTTCAAATTCCTTCAGTTCTTCTTGTTTCTCATCCTTGTTTTCATTATCCTCTATTCTAACATGTTCTTTGAATAAATTCCTTAAATCTTTATCCATGGGATCTTTCAAAATCCTAGGGATTTTTACCCATTTTTCACCTTCATTTTCAGGTTCCAAACTTCTATTCCTTTTCAAGAAATTCTCTATAATTTCTTCTTCCTCATCAGTGAATTCAAGTTCATCTTTAGTTTCATCATTCTTTCCATCTAAATCATTTTCTACTTCATTATTCCCGAAGTTTTCTACTCCATTACTACCACATAGTTTTCTACTTCTCGTAACTACAACATTTACCTCTCTTGGATTTCTTTCAGTATTACTTGGTAATCCTCCAGGAAGTCTACTGTTATTACGTTCACCTTCCCTACTCAAATGATCTTCCATATTCCTTAATGAGGCTTCTATCGTTCTCATTCTGGTATCATGTCCACTCATAGATGTTTTCATTGTATTAATATCTTTAGTGACTGTACCAATAGAAGTCATCATTGTTTCCATATTCTTAGCTTGAGTAGATACTACACCCATCATAGTTTCCATTAGTTTTTCCCATTTTTCAACTCCTTCTGCAGGTTGAGTTGAACTTTGAGTTACTGGTATACTTTGAGTGGTATGTTGAGGATAGGATCTAGGTAATGATTGTAAATTCTGATTAAAAGATGTATTTTCTTGATAAACTTGATTATTATTCATATTCCTATAAGGAACTGGATATGGCGGTTGTCCTTGCTTACTAGGGTTTTCAGACCATCGATAAGTAGGATGATCTCTTCTAATAGCATTAAACGAGTTTGAGTATGCATTGTTCAAATTCCTATGCTGCTGAAGAAAACTCACCTCCTCTCTTGAATATCCTGTTGGTTCTTCAATCCCTAATGGCATATTATCCTGATTTGAGTATTCAGTTGGTGTACTATTCTCTGAACTTTGGTTTTTGTTAGATTGTAGGCCATCAAATTTCCTACTCAAATTTTCTAAATGTGCTAGAACTTGCGTATTAGATGTACATTCTCCTGCAAAAGCTACTTTCCTGGTGCTAGAACCGGTTTCCCACATTCTGTTATTTTTTGAAATCTTTTCTATAGCATCGTAAACTATTTGAGCTTTACTCATCATTAAAGAACCACCACATGCATGATCTACATCCGCACGTGAATCTTTTCGTAATTTACGACAGAAAAGCTGAATTTGCATATCTAAGGAATAACCATAGTCGGGACAGGCTCTTAATAGTTTTTTAAATCTTTCCCAGGCATTCCCAAGCGTTTCTTCAGATCCTTGTCTAAAGTTAGCAACCTCGACTTTCAATTCCAAATTTCGTCCAGGAGTGAAATATTGTTTCAGAAATTCAGTTTGAATCTCCTCCCAACTTGTAAGTGAATGATGTGGAAGAGACATAAACCAATCTCGGGCTCGTCCTTTTAAAGAAAAAGGAAACATAGTCATCCTCGTTAGTTCCTTATGAGCACCTTGACTTTTGGCTGTGTTGCACAATTCTTCAAAAAGATAGAGATGATGATGTGGATCTTCATCATCCTCTCCTAGGAATTGGGCTCTTGCGTCAATTAAACCAAAAAGATGATATTTAATTTCAAAATTGTTTGCTCCTTCATTAGGTAAAAGTATGGGATTATTAGTCTGGTTTCTTCTTATGGTTTGATCACAGATAGGTCTCGGGTTTGGTGGGTTATTACGATTATTCTGATTCCGATTCTGATTATTTCTATTATTATTATTATTATTATTAGGGTTAACAGGGTTCTGTCCATGCCCTAGAGCATGTTCTAGCCCTTGTTCAGGTGTTTCATCACTGATTTCGGCCATTCTCGTATTTTTGTTTGAAGATGATTCTTGGTCAGGATTTCCCTGACTAGTATGACCACGTTTACTCTCTACTCTTAACTGTCTTTCGTAAGTGTTTATGTCAGGCTTATAAGGAGTGAGTGGGGCCTTACCGCTTCTGGTCATCAACTAACGAAAATAGAAAATAACGTGAAATTGATAGTAGTAAAAATTGATAATTTACCTATAAGGTAGGTACCAACGAAAAATAAAATAGAAATGAGATAAGAAAAGTGTTGACTTATTCTCGAGAATTTTGAGCTAATACAAGTAGTAACCATAGACACAAAAAAAGAAATTAGCGTCGTTCCCCGGCAACGGCGCCAGAAAGCTGACGTGGCCTTTTCTAGTGCTAAACCAGTCCTTAACCGACAGTGTATCGGGTCAAACTGTAGTGCTAGTGTGGTGAGTCAGAGTGTCGAATCCTCAGGGAAACTTGGTAATTCTTCTAAGTGTGGTTAAACACCAAAGAGCTCATTATTAACTCGATCTAAACCGCAATTTTATAACACGAGATCACTACTATTCTACTTAACATAAAATAAATGCGTAATTTAAAAGTTATTCTAATATAATATATATAGATATATAAATATATATAGATGTACATAAATTGCAAAATATATATATAGATATAAATATATAGATACCAATATAAGTTTATAGAACTAGCCAAAGTTTATATAATTGAATTATACGATCTTTTCCAGTAAACTGAATGTGCTCGATCTTTCCTTTATTATTAGGTCCAATTGAGTAAATGAAACGGTGCACTCCTGAGTTTAACAATTCCTCCTCACACGAGCGTATGAAATTTTCATATGTCATTGTCATCAGTTCAATCTCCACAACTGCCCATGCTAATCTTAGTTAGTCTGAACAGGTACCGAGTACAAATCTACCCCGGATAAAAGAGGTTATTCCATTTGTCAGACGGCCGATGTTATTCAAAAGGCTCCGGTTGTCAGGCGGATCGATTTAACTTTCCGGTGTTAGTTTCAATTAAACTGTTGATTTTAACATTATTATGATCTCGAGCACAATTTTAATAAGATCTATCTTTCCCAAGACAAATCTACCCCCGGGTAGGAAATAGGATTCCGTAGTCACGCTTTCGCACGGCCAATTTTACCCTCCGGTTTTTCTATCTTTTATCTCATATCCTAACTTCTCTGGTCAGTTCATCGTTAGGTTATATGGTGCGATTCATCTTGGTTAATTACGTCAATCCGAATATTATCAATACGTTACAAAATAGAAAAAGATTCAATTAACTCAATTTTAGTAAATTTTAATTAGACAACATTCCTTTACCGAAAAGATTGAAATAAAACGATTACATAACTTTGGCTAGTTATTAGATTTAGCCTAATATCATTATAAAGACGAAAAAGATAAAAACAAACATAACAAAGATAGATACTTAAGAAATTTTACCCGATTACAACTGCTGAATCAGAGGTCGTATTCTTCTGGACATTACAACGACTTCAACAACACTGATCTTCTGATAATTTCTCGAGCATTACAACGATACTACTATTTATGGCATAAGGCCTATATGCATACATACTACTACTAAGAAAAAGAGGTTAAGAAAATATATTGGTACCCTCTTGCATGCTTGTATGAACTCGCCCTTTTATAGGCAGAATTTCCAGGGCCGGATCGATCCGAGGTGATGCCGGATCGATCCGGGAATAAAAAATCTTATCCCCAGGATTATTCTCTGTAGGACCACATGCTGGATAATCATTATGTTTCCTCGGTTCGATCCGAGGTAAATCCGGATTGATCCGGGTAGCTTTTTATTCCATAACTTGATCTGAAACTTGATAAAATCATAACTTGAGCTCTGGATCTCCAAATGACATAATTCAAGAAGCGTTGGAAAGCTCTTGAAAAGATATATAACTTCCATGAAGGACTCTTCTTCAGATAATGTCGTCTTGATGAGCCATTCGTTTGTCAAAGCTATTTCTCGATTACCACTTAACCGAATCGATTAGCCACTTGACCACTTAAGCAATTCGATTGACCATTTAACCTCGTGACACTCTCTAAATCCTTCCAGAGATATGATTATACTTCAACATGTCGATTCTCGGGGTCTTGGTTTATAAATCTACAATAAAATACCATAAATACCCACGTAAATCTGACATGACACTCCGGTTATTGAACCGGTACAAAAGTTATAGCTTTTTATTACTTTTACTGGATTTTTATAGTATTTAGATTTATTCATAACTATTAATATTTCATAAGATTATCGCTATAATTTTTTATATTTTATATAAAAAGAGTTAATAAAGTATATATAATATCGTAATTTTTATCATATAAATGTTATACATCAGTGAGCAGGACATTACTTTACCGATGTGGGACTTTATGTAAGGTGTAGTGCCCGAAAGACAATTGTATAATTGTTTTAGGACAAAATTAATAATTCATCTTATTATATGCATGTATGCTTATAATTAAGACACTACTGAAAACCCTAAGTACCTCGTTTATGTAATCACATAACTCGGTGTATGGCTATACACAAGAGGATTGAGTTAGTGAGATGTACTTAAAATTAACTTAGTCCGTAGCGTTTATTAATGCGAGTATGGGTCTCATGATTAATTTGCTATTAATGCGCCCGAATACTTTAGATGTGACGATCTTATCCGGACTGTCGGTAATAGGGTACCTAGTGGGGCATTTATATATGATGATAATCATATAGGGGACCGATTTGATTTGAGTTCTCGATATAATTCCGTAATCGAGAAGTCTTATCGAATCACAAGATGATCATGTATGGATTAATCTTAATCCCGAGGTGATCACGACAAACGCTTTAGACTAGGGTAGAGTTTGATGTGTTAGTAAGGATCACTTCGAAGTATGTGGTCCAACACTTCTCGTTGGCTCTATTACGGAATGAGTGAGTGGTCCGTGCTATCACGAATATGGAATCCATTCCTTCCCTCGGGAAGTAGAGAGACGATTCCCTTATTTGTTGACCCTAAAAAATGATCGATCGGCCGAGTTCATATTATATTGAATATGAACTAATTGATCACTAGGGGGTTAATGGTAAATAAGGATAAGATGTTTCGAGAAGGGTTTACGGAAATATCCCGAATCGAAATGAACGATGTACTATGGAGGGTTTATCCGTATGTAATGATTATATCAATGGACGCTTTCGACTCATAAATTGAGTGTAAGTTATCTATATTCGATAGAGTTCAGTTTCGGGTTTATGGTGGTGTAATCCCGGAATTAATAGGTTGGATATAATTATTACGTACGATGAATAATTTTATCTAATTTATTGTAGCTACGAATATGGGTCCATGGTCCCCGACGTGGCTCCCGAATATAGCATAATTGGATTTCTCGTCGTTGCACCTCAATTATAATTAAATAGTGGATTGGGCTATTTAAATTGATATGTGGATTAATTGTTTAGTTGGACTAAATAATTAAATACACGGAAAAGACATTTTTCGTGGACTCGGCCCAAATTGGTGTGTTGACCTTTTTGACCAAATTGGTCAAATATAGAAAATGCGTGTGAACCTTTTTTGATCAAAAGGTGGCGCCATTTTAATGTTAATAATTAGAAAGAAATTAGTTTTCTTGGATAATTATTTGACATGTGATTTATCTTTTATTTGTTAAATGATAATTCATGGAATATTAGATAATAATATGATTTATCCTAATTTGTTTGGGATAATTATTTTATTTATCTTTTATTTGGAATAAAGGATTAATGTAATAATTATCTCTTAATTATTTAATCCTTGGAGGTTAAGTTTTACTCTCCTATATAAAGAGAGTTCTTCCAAGCCTTTTAAAAACACACTATTCACGTCACTATTCACAAGAGAAATTGGCTGAAAATTTCGGCCTCTATTCTTAGGGTTCGAGTTGGAAAAATCTTCGGGATTTTTCCGGTAGCATATCAAAGAGGTCCGGCGGCGGGAAACACCATCCACCTGGTGTTGCTTTGGGAGACACACGTTGGAAGGTTTGTGGCTTCTCAATACGTGTTCTTGGAGATCTATCGTTCTTGGAGTTAAGCACCATAAAAAGGTAGGCTCCTAAACCCCCTTGTAGATTTAGATCTTTAATTTATGTTCTTTGTCTCGTTTAGATCTAGATCTGATGTCTTCCGCTGCGTAATCGGGTCAATCTATGATTGATCCGACGATATTACATCCAACAAGTGGTAGCAGAGCCTTTGATCTAACGATCAAAGTATATGAATTTTAGATCTTGGAGTGGAAAAGCATGTTTTAGATGTTTTATTTCGTTTTTTTTGGTAAAATTCGAATTTAATCATGATTGTATGCTTGTGATTGTTGTGGTTGAAGAGATGGATTGGGGTTGGTATTGTTTACTCGTTAGATCTATTGTAAACTCATATAAATTCGTTTATATGAGTATAGGAAATTTTGTAATTTTAATTTCCTAGAAGTAGATCTGTTTTGTTGTTGTTCCGTTTTTTTTTTCCCGGAGTTTGAGCCATTGAAACGACAATCCCTCCGGTCAGAATGAAGAATAAAAGTTGAAGAACATGCCCTCAAAATTTCGTGACGATCAGAGTCGATCTCGATGTCCGATCGCTGCTATAAAGTTGCTTCTTTGTAACGAGAAAAGCACAGCGAGGCATTAAAACCCTAGCTGTGAGTTCGTCGAATTTCTGGAAGAGATTGGACCGTTGAAACGAAGATCCGACCGTTCAGATCGACGACCATGGAGTTATGAACAAGCCCTAAAAATTTAAGGTCGATCGGGATTTGTCTCGATGCCCGATCGTCCCCAGGAAGACACTGTTGCGCCGCAGTTATAAACAGGTTGCAGCAGTTAGATCGGCGGATTGCTTTGAGAAAATTGGACCATTGAAACAAAGATCCAACCGTTCAGATTGAAGTAGGCGGAGTGAAGAACAGATCCATAAAATTTCATGACGATCAAGGCTCGTTTGGATTTCCGATCTTCGATAATACGCAGCAGCAGCATATTAGAAAATAGTAAACCCTAGTTAGGGTTTGTGTTTTTTTTTTTTTAATAGGTTAGATACGGGGGTACCAACGATCCATCTCGGTGTTTATTTTTTCCATTATTTTTTCGTGTATGATCGAAAATTGTATGATATAACCGGAAAATTTCCATGACATGCATCATATCATGATTCCACTCCAATGCATGTAGCTAGTTTATTTCGAATAAATTAGGCATGTATAACTCGAATAATTAGTATAAATGCTTATTAATTTAATATGTGGTAGTTAAATAATAAGTAGCTAATTATAAAAACCGAGGACCCGGGTTTTGTCAATCGTTACGATTTTTAGTGATGGATTCTCGGTGAATCCCACTTGGATAAATCGTTGAGCTTTTCGGTGATGGCTTCTTAGTGAACCCACCTTAAACAGAAACGAGATTACGCTTTGGGTTACAATTTAGAAATCGGAGAATCTTAGTACATGGGTTCGGAAATGGTCTAACCATGGTTGGGCGTGTTCAACCGAGTTTCGGCTCAATCGACTCCCCTCCACGTGTGATGTACGTTACAGCAGTTCGACAGGACATAGCATAGCCGATAAGCCTTCGGGCTAAACGGGGCTTCTCTTGCCGGATTGGCCTGAACTGTCACATATGTTCCAACGAATAAGACGGCGTAGGCTTGCCTACATAACCGACCCTATTCGGAGTACTTTGATTTATTGTTTCTTATTGTCAAGGCCAAAACCGTAATTAGTAAACCCACCACTTTTTCAAAATATTGAGTGGGAGCGGGGAAGGCGACAGCCAACCCCATGGCCTCTACTATAGATGCAAGCACGTGAGAGAATGGTGACGCCTCGTGCCGCTTTGATTTCGGCCCCCTTCGGATGGTGTTCACCGCTATCAAAATTCAAGGCTTGGTCTCCGAAAGGATAGGATTTCGGGTACTCGTCGGGTCAACGACCCGCCCCCTCGTAGGCATACTCGAGGCGTACTCTGAGATCTGATATAGTAGGTCACACTCTTTATGGATATTTTCGAAATATCTAGGCTAGAAAAAGGAAGGTAATCAATGATTAAGGTCCGGATGTCTGATTCCCGTGAGATGTTCGATTCTCGAAGCTTAATCATTGAGAGAGATTGTCTCAGTTTGACCATCATAGTGCTGATATCGACCCTCTCGGACAGTACTATGCGAGGTTAAATCCTTGGAATGGTAGGATAAACTCTTTTATAGTTTATTATTCCTAAAATAAATCTAGTAGTGAAAATTTATTTTTGAATTTAACTTTCTGTCATTTACAACTAGATCTCTAGGTTACTAAACTGTTAGTAATAGGACTTCAATAAAAATGTGGAAAGTAACAAGTACGTTGTAATTATCAATAAATGCAGTTAACTTTTCGGAAGAAATTTTTCTCTTGAGCCTTTAAAAACTTAAGTGACATAGTACAGGTGTGTCACGGGTGTCACTCGTGTTGAACGAGAGACGACCATACTTAGTTTACAAAAGATGACATAGGACTATCAGATAAAATTCATTTAGTGAATTTTAAAAGTGTAATTACACAACAAATTTCTAAATTGAAAAATTGGAAAATCATATACATAAGGCGTTGCTAGTTAGACGGTATTTGGAACCGATAAACTAGTGGGAGCCTTAGCCTTATGATTTGTTGTTTTTCTGAATTATTAGAAATGTGTAATAGACTGCACAGAAGTTTCTCCATTTATTGGAAAAACAAGAATAAAGCGTTACTAGTTAGACAAGGTATTTGGAACCGATAAACTAGTAGGAGCTTAGTTCGGAGATTTTATAATCGTTGAAACATCATGAACAAAGCATTTCTAGTTAGACGATTTGGAACCCGATAAACTAGTGGGAGCTTAGTTACGGGGATTTTCTCGATCTTTGAAAAATCATAAATACAAAGTGTGGCTAGTTAGACGGTATTTGGAACCGATAAACTAGTCGGAGCTTTGGTCTTATGATTTAACGATTAGAAAAATCGATAGTCCAAGCAAGTAACACGAACGTCCCACGGTCCAAGAGTAGTGTCTACTCACACGAACTGCTAGTTCAAGACTGTTTCCATCTAAGGAAAGTCGAGAATGGGAAAGAATGTTTATACGTGTTAGTCATCTAGACTAAGTAGTTTTAAGGCTAAACCGGAAAATTAATAAATTGGAAATTAGAGGATAATGAAAGTGATTTCGGATCACTGTCCAATGTATCCTAGCAATTTTCTTGAAAGCTAAAGTTCTTTGGAAGAACTAGGTAGCTTTGCATTAAAAGATAAACAAAATAGACAACGGGCAGTTATTTCAGATTGACTAGTGGGAGTGATATAAGGAAATGAATCTCGGATTCAATTCTTGAGCATCACAGAAAATTCATTTTCTGTGTTCGGATTCGTTGGGAACGAGCGTATTCATTTTCAATAGGGTAATTTGTTTGTCTTATTGACGATGAATATGATATTCGTAGCATGAATCCAAGACTCGTACTTTTGTTTGATAAAGTCAGAACCACTAAGCATTGCTGAAAAGGTATTAGTAACGCATCTTAAAACTATATAAACGCAAATGGTTTCCGTATTTAGATAAACACTTCTTTATATACTATTAATTAGTGCATATTCCCCAACGATAAGATCTGGGACCGGCTTAGGGTGATTCCTATCTCCCGAGTCAAAGGAACCATGTCTCAAAGGAACAATGCCTAAGTTTCCTTTCAATCGGGAAAGGGTAATAGATTCAAAGAAGTTACATAGCTTGTTCATATTGACCTTCGGGGTCGTATGAAAGGTACAAGCTAGTGGGAGTTTTTTCAAGTAGTGACATCGGTCGACAACTACTCGAAACTCCAATAAGTTTATCCAAAATATTTGGAGGAAATCTCTCGATTTCACCGCAGATAGAGTATTCCATACTCGAAATAGGTTATCGCGTAGTCTTCGGGACGATGCTTGGCACCGCTCCCGGTGGAATGTTTTCACTAAGGGATACACCATAAATTTGCCTTAAATAGTTATTGATGTGCTACGATACGCTTTCTTGAACTCATTTAAGATATTGGTTGCAAAATAACGGTTGTATTGAAAAACCGAGAAGTCTACCCAGAAGATGCCTACGCATTTGTGTATAAGAAGTGAATTCGGTTCACCCCACTTCCGTAAATAGAGGCATTTAGAACCGAGTGCTTGAAGGTAGGACTGGCAATTTTGCGTACACGTTCAGGTCGTGAAATATCTTAATGCATTGAGTAAAGGTTGGTTATTAAACTCGTAAAATCAGAGAATGACGGTAATACTGTCAAACTCGGTCTGATAGAGTCTATAAATAACAACCTTGGATCTTGAAGTACATGTACTCAAGATGTTACTAGCGATGTGTTCGATCCACATCCAACACCGGCGAGTTGGTGATAACACTAATAAGAACTACTAAACTAGATCAGTATATCAACCCACCCGAACGCAGTGGGAGTATGGTTTGTCCATTACCCATTGCAGGACCTTACGGTCTATAGGGCAGATTGATGACCTATAGTCCTTTGTGGGCTGTGTAGGATCCTGATCATAGAGGTTGGTTTAAAATCCATAACCACTGTGAATGGAGTATGATACTCCACCGTTGAAACTCTTGTAGAACCACCCGAGTATCTCAGGCCAGTGGGAGTAATTGGAACTACATGAAGAAGAGTAGAATGAATAGGAAAGTTTAACTTTCACAGTAAAGCTGAGTAATTTAGGGGTGATTCCCGAAAAGGTAGAGAGTTAACCAGACCGTGATCTCTCTCACCACTCAGTCTTGCTTGATTTCGTCAGAAAGCAAGAAATAGGGGTGATTCCCGAAGACTTCCTTGCCGAACAACGGAATCTGAATTCATTCAGAACAGAAGGGTTTTAGCTAAGAACAAATAATGGATTCGTTAAAGCGCAGAAAATAGGGGTGATTCCCTAAGACTTTTTTGCGAGACTAACGGTATCTTAATTTATTCAGAAGAACCTTTGGCAGGATGCCTGCCATAGCTTATATCCTTCGGGGATTAAAGCAAACCTCTAGGTCATTTCAAAGTCATATATTTTAATATGTGGACTTGACCAGAATGTTGATAAGTCTTTTGTAGACTTGGCATCAATATTAGTAAAGTAGTATGTAGATTAGTGTTTGTGAACGGTAACACTGAAACAATTGGAAACAACATGGGTGTGTTATCTGAAGTCAGAGTCTGACATGCCATCGGGATTCATTCTAAAGGATTTGATTCGCTCAAATCCGCAAGAATCGATCATTGGCAATCCCATCCATTCACCTGGTTAAGATATTCTTGCATTTATGCAACATTCAACGATGTAGTCTACCCTACCTCTCGGGAATGGTTATCTAAACCTGAGGATGAATACGAAATGGGATGTTTAGTGAATCCTCAAGTATCTTCGGGAGAATGAGGAATAATATGCTAGTATATTCAGGTGCAAACTAGAATATAAGTGATGACACTGATTCTGACTTTAGGTCAGATGAAGGATGATCGTTAAGTCGATTTCGTCCTCGGTGTTGAATCAAAGGCATATTGATATCGTACCACCGGATTAGATGGAAAGGCGACGTTTCGATCCCAAAGATTGACTCAAGCCGACATCCTACCTAATCAGTGTACCAAGTCACATGGTATTCGGATTCTGAGTACGCGCCGGGTCACTGACCTACCCTGCGGAGGCATACTCCGGTCGTGCTTGGAAGGATGAATTACTAAGATGCGCTTGGAGGGTACATATTTGAGGGATTCGTCTCACTTGTTTTGAGCAAGTGGGAGAATGTTGTAGATATAGATAAATAAGGGTGTGCTCTAAAACAATTAATCCACTTGCCTTTCGTGCAAGTGGGAGATTGTAAGGTGTAGTGCCCGAAAGACAATTGTATAATTGTTTTAGGACAAAATTAATAATTCATCTTATTATATGCATGTATGCTTATAATTAAGACACTACTGAAAACCCTAAGTACCTCGTTTATGTAATCACATAACTCAGTGTATGGCTATACACAAGAGGATTGAGTTAGTGAGATGTACTTAAAATTAACTTAGTCCGTAGCGTTTATTAATCTGAGTATGGGTCTCATGATTAATTTGCTATTAATGCGCCCAGAATACTTTAGATGTGACAGTCTTATCCGGACCGTCGGTAATAGGGTACCTAGTGGGGCATTTATATATGATGATAATCATATAGGGTTTGGACCGATTTGATTTGAGTTCTCGATATAATTCCGTAATCGAGAAGTCTTATCGAATCACAAGATGATCATGTATGGATTAATCTTAATCCCGAGGTGATCACGTACGACGGCTTTTAGACTAGGGTAGAGTTTGATGTGTTAGTAAGGATCACTTCGAAGTATGTGGTCCAACACTTCTCGTTGGCTCTATTCCGGAATGAGTGAGTGGTCCGTGCTATCACGAATATGGAATCCATTCCTTCCCTCGGGAAGTAGAGAGACGATTCCTTATTTGTTGACCCTAAAACGATCGATCGGCCGAGTTCATATTATATTGAATATGAACTAATTGATCACTAGGGGTTAATGGTAAATAAGGATAAGATGTTTCGAGAAGGGTTTACGGAAATATCCCGAATCGAAATGAACAGTCTATGGAGGGTTTATCCGTATGTAATGATTATATCAATGGACGCTTTCGACTCATAAATTGAGTGTAAGTTATCTATATTCGATAGAGTTCAGTTTCGGGTTTATGGTGGTGTAATCCCGGAATTAATAGGTTGGATATAATTATTCTGTCTGATGAATAATTTTATCTAATTTATTGTAGCTACTGAATATGGGTCCATGGTCCCCGACGTGGCTCCCGAAATAGCATAATTGGATTTCTCGTCGTTGCACCTCAATTATAATTAAATAGTGGATTGGGCTATTTAAATTGATATGTGGATTAATTGTTTAGTTGGACTAAATAATTAAATACACGGAAAAGACATTTTTCGTGGACTCGGCCCAAATTGGTGTGTTGACCTTTTTGACCAAATTGGTCAAATATAGAAAATGCGTGTGAACCTTTTTTGATCAAAAGGTGGCGCCATTTTAATGTTAATAATTAGAAAGAAATTAGTTTTCTTGGATAATTATTTGACATGTGATTTATCTTTTATTTGTTAAATGATAATTCATGGAATATTAGATAATAATATGATTTATCCTAATTTGTTTGGGATAATTATTTTATTTATCTTTTATTTGGAATAAAGGATTAATGTAATAATTATCTCTTAATTATTTAATCCTTGGAGGTTAAGTTTTACTCTCCTATATAAAGAGAGTTCTTCCAAGCCTTTTAAAAACACACTATTCACGTCACTATTCACAAGAGAAATTGGCTGAAAATTTCGGCCTCTATTCTTAGGGTTCGAGTTGGAAAAATCTTCGGGATTTTTCCGGTAGCATATCAAAGAGGTCCGGCGGCGGGAAACACCATCCACCTGGTGTTGCTGGGAGACACACGTTGGAAGGCTGTGGCTTCTCAATACGTGTTCTTGGAGATCTATCGTTCTTGGAGTTAAGCACCATAAAAAGGTAGGCTCCTAAACCCCCTTGTAGATTTAGATCTTTAATTTATGTTCTTTGTCTCGTTTAGATCTAGATCTGATGTCTTCCGCTGCGTAATCGGGTCAATCTATGATTGATCCGACGATATTACATCCAACACTTTACATGTATCGACCCTGCAAATTAAGAATTTTTATCGTTAAGTATTGAGAATCCGTCGGTTGTCTATGTGAGTGAGTACCTTTGATTACAAATAATTGATTTGGTATTGCCATATATGTGATATGTGTTAAAGTGTGGGAGTCTTATGTGATAGACATATGCGTTCTAATTAAACCGGATACAATGATCTTCCTTGAAATAAATCTTAAGGTGGCCTGAACGGTGATAGAGAAAAATTATGGTTTTTTGATATACGTCATGTTTTATTGTATGAGCTTTTGGATGTTTTTTCCTATGCGTTTGATTCAATCGTCTAGGTGTTTGGGTGGGAACTTATGATACGTGATGACTATTTTGGATCTTAAAATTTTATTTCACAATCCTATGATTTGATATGATCACATATTGTCTAGGTGTTTGGGTTGCTTGTAGAATTTCTGTGAACATATAAATTTCATACAATGGATGCCCCTCACTTTTTTTTTTTTGAAAGGTTGGGGAAAAATTCAAAGTGTCATATTCATAGACATGTAACAGAAGTAATTTATGTACATATTTATAACGTAAAGACCCATGTTCTCATTTGTATATTCATATGTTGAGGCTTAGATGGGTCAAAATGGTTAATGTGTCAGATAAACACAAGCTCCTAGTCGGCCTTTAGTCAAGAGGACTTTATCCCATGATCTCATAGCTGTTTTGTGATTCATGCATACATGGTCATGATTACACCATGGCTGCATTTATAACTATTTCATGTCACTGATCACGACTTCAATGGCAGCACGATTTAACTGTTTCAGGTTATTTACCACGACTTCAATGGCAACACAATCAATTTCCCCACGATGGAGCCCTATGAAAGGATCACCATATTTAACTTCCAGAACTATGTTAATTAATTGGCTTGATCTCATACAATATAGGAGTACGTAGGCAGTCTCAACAATGTAGTCATAATCCACCTCTAAAATCTCCGGTTTCAGTGATTGGATTTCTAGAAATACAGTCCAGATTTTTTTTTTGAACAACACTATTATAAAAATAGAGTTCAATTACCCGATCAAACTATCCAACGATATTCCACTATCGTCACTATAGAACCCCTAGAATAATTGTATGAATATTAAAAAAAAGAGAATAAAGTGATGACTTGAAGTGGAATATTAATTGGTTTTATATACTTCTAAAAAAAAAAATCGTTTTATATGGTGTTGGGCTCCACGGACCAAAAGTTAAAGTTAAAGTTTGGAAAGTTTAATTATATAATGATTGATTCTTTAATGACACGATTTCTTAAAGCTGAATTTTTGGTTAAATTGTGATTTTCAAGTATTTCTCCGTTCCCCATTCCCCATTCCCCATTCCCATGCTAACCTGACATTGACAGATTTTTTTTCCAGGGAAAATATTTGAAAAACATTAAACATCGTTATGTATTTATTTTTGTTACAATAAAAACTGTTATGTTTTATTGTTACGAAAACATGTCTGTGTATCTGTTTTGTTACAATAAACAATGATGTAATTCTTGGGTGTTTATCGTAACAATGAGTCTAGTTCTTAAAAATAAAAAATAAACAATGAGTAAGTTTACATCATGATCATATATTGTAAATTTGATTGAGTCTTCCATTATAATACAATGATCGTGACTCTATCGTTACTCTTTATGCTACGTCCATAAATCTCATCAAAAAAAAAAACCGATAATTTCACTTTTGACACATGACATTGTAAATTTGTAATCATTCATTATTACATATATATTTGATAATACAAGACTTTGTAATTGTAAATATAGGCAATGATACATGCATGATGCGGTCCTAAAGTTTTGATCGCCATCTAGAGCTAGCTAGCTAGCTAGCCTTTGATTTCAGTGCAAATGTATTCCATATATAGTTTTGGTCAAGCATGTAGTGCAACCTATATATACTCGTTAGTTGTGCAATACTCGTTAGGAGCTTTCGTGGCCAGAAGGTTGAGTTGTGTACTTTTGTGGGAATCAAGAAGATGCAGCTCCCTTGCCACCATTGCTGCCGGGTCGAAGCTTTTTGACTAAATAATTTCTGCAGTGAAGAAAGCCATGTTTTTTAATTTAAAAGAAAATGAAAAAAAATGCAAGACGTGTTTTTAGTCCGGCCAAATAAGAAAATTTGCTCAAGACGTGTTGTTTTAGTCGGTCTCATGAGAATATAATCCGACCTAAATGTCAAATCGCACGTCCTATCGAGTATTTTGACGGGGTTATGCTTATAAAATTAAAAATATAGAAGTATACAAAAGAAACTGTTATACATTTTGAATTTCCGTCTAAAAAGCTTCCATTCAATTATAGTAGTACTTCTTTGTCATTTGCTGCATATATTCGTGTATTTCATGTACAAAAATGCATCGAGAATCTACAAGAAGATCGAAAAGTCAAGAGTTGATAACAAGTATATACAAAAGAACACAAAAATATGAATTCGATCAATAAGTAATAGGATTGTTGCAAGCCGATCGAATGATTGGGTGTGTTTTGAAAAAAAAAATATTTAAACTTTGTTACTTAGCTATCTTAACAATATTTTCCTCAAAAGAAAGCTATCTTAACAATTTAAAATAAGAATTAAATAAATGATATTCAATTAGAAATAGAATAAGACACACATGCCTTGGGATATCTTTTGACTGTACAAAGATTTTATATTTACGTCCCAAGATGATAGTTGATCGGCCTTTCTGTGGCTTCAATTTTATCCACGAGATTACTGAGTAAACTATGATCATATAGATAGTTGAGTAATATCGTATTAATCAAAGATGTATAAATGTTAAGTATCAAAATCAATAACTCGTGTACAATAGACAAATGAAAATAGAAGAGAAGGTTGTCTCGGATGCAAACGAATTAAATCAAACTAAACTGAAAAAAGAAATATCCATACTTTTGAAATTCACTAATTTTCGCATCGTCGAAATTCACGTTAATTTTCGGGACCTTCTCGCTATAAAAATTATGCAGGTTGTCTAAAAAATATGTAGTTCTCCGTTACTTAAAAATATTTCGTATTGCTCCTTATCCCTAATTTTCCATATTATTAAGCAAATGTTATTACCGGACAACCGTAATTTTTATAGCGAGTAATCCCGAAAATCCTCCCTAGATTTTTTCGAAAATTTTGACAAATGAATCCCGAAAATCTGAATCCCGACAATGAATTTTGAAAATTAGTGAATTTCGACAAAGCGAATTTTCGAACACAAAAATTTCGATGAATATTTGATATTTCATGTCAACTTTATAAAAAACTATGAAGCAAATTCCATAACATATTATCAATATCCCGATTTTTCGAAAAAGGCATATTTTGTTTGTCAATATCTTTAAAATATTTTGATAATAAAATAACCTATAAAAATCTAATAGCTACAAATAAATATCGTAATATAATTTATAACTTTTGTTATCAGATTTACCTGTGGTTTTGTTGTTTTTGAATTATGCAGGTAATGTGATACAAAGTAGAAGAATCGGAATCGAAAAATATAAAAATTTGATCAAGTGGCTGATATTTGTCAAGACCGGCGTAGGCCGGAATAAGCCGGTTCACGCCGGATTATGTGATGATTAAAATCATGTTACTCCACATGCGTCTGACAAAGAGTACTCAAATTCAGTTAATCCGGCGCACGCCGGATCAGTCTCGGTGTACGTCGGACCAGAATACTCAGCCTATAAATAGCCCTCATTTATGAAGGAGAAAAAAACCGTACCAATATATATAACTCTATATATATATATATTATCTTATCTACTCTCTGTAAATATTATTTCATTAGGCATTCTGCCATAAAAGTAGTATTAGTATCATAGTAATATTTAGAGTAATTATCGAAGATTGTTAAATTCATAGCTGTTGTTACATTCAGAGGAAAAAGCCCACTTCAACAACTGTAATCGGTAATATTCTAATGTTATTATGTTTGTTGTTTATATAAATATCTATACATTAGTTTAATAATGATTGTAAGCTAATTATACAACTAGCCAAGACATGTAATTGAGCTATTTTGATCTTTTAGGGAAATGGATGATGACTATGTTAAAATTTAATTAAAAATTGAATATGATGAATCTTTTTCTACTTGAACTAATTGACAAAATCCGTATTGACGTAATTAACCAGTATGGACAGAGACATAACCTAATCATGAACTGACCAGAGACGTTAGGATATGAGAAAAGAGTAGAAAGACTGGAAGGTAAAATTGGCCGTCTGACAAACGGAGCCCTCTTTCTTATCCAGGGACATAATATTTATACTCGAGAGATTATCATGTCAAATCATTAGTTTAATCGAGGTTTTACCAAGGAGGAGGCATAGAACAAATTCCTGCACTCGTATGAGGGGAATTTGTTAGCTGAGGAGTATACCGTTTCACATAATCAATTACACCTTTAAACAGGAAGTTCGATCACATCCATTAAACTAAAAGAGATCATGGTTCAATAATATTGTCTTGGTTAGTTCTTATTATATAACTATCTATATTAATTATATTGGTATCTATATATCTAAATATATATATTATTTATGTATCTAATTATTTATAGCATTAGTATCATAACCTTATATGGTAAGGATTGCGACTTAGATTGAGATAATAACAGCTAATTGGTGTTTAACCACATTTTGAATTATATTTTCATTTCCCTGAGGGATACGACCTTGATTCACCAGACTAAACTACAATTTGACCCGGTACACTGCCGGTAAGATTGGACACCCAGATTTAGCCAATCAAGTTTTTGGCGCCGTTGCCGGGGAAACGACGTTAATTCATTTTGTCTATGGTTACTACTTGCATTAGTTCAAAACTCTTGAGAATAAGTCAACACTTTTCTTAATCTCATTTCTTTTTCTTGTTTCTTTGGTACTTACCTCATTGGTAAGTAGCCACGTGTTATTTTATTGTTTTCGTGTTGTTTTCCATTTTGTAGTTGATGACCCGAAGCGGTAAGGCCCCACTTACTCCTTATAAGCCTGATATAAATACTTACGAAAGGCAATTAAGAGGAGAAAATAGACGTGGTCAAACCAGCCAAGGACATCTTGGAGACAGATATCCTCAGGAATCATCAACTCAAAGTACAGAAATGGCCGAGGCCAGTGAAGAAACACCACCTGAACAAGGTCTTGCTCATGCCCAAGGACATGGACAAAACCTCAATAATCTAATCCAACATTACAAAATCTTCCTCCACCACCAAATACCAACAACCAGAATCCCAATAATCGGAATAACCAGAACCGAAACCAGAATAATCATCATAATAACCCACCAAACCCAAGACCTATTTGTGATCAGACCTTGAGAAGAAATGAAACTAACAATCCAATCCGTTTACCTAACGAGGGAGCAAATAACTTTGAAATAAAATCTCATCTTTTTGGTTTGATTGACACAAGAGCTCAATTTCTTGGTGAAGATGACGAAGATCCGCATCATCACCTGTATCTTTTTGAAGAACTGTGTAACACGGACAAAAGCCAAGGTGCTCATCGTGAATTGACAAGAATGTCAATGTTTCCCTTTTTCTTTAAAAGGAAGAGCAAGAGAATGGTTTATGTCACTCCCACATCATTCGTTGACAAGCTGGCAGGACATTCAAACTGAGTTTCTAAAACAGTATTTTACTCCGGGTAGGAATTTGGAGTTGAAAGTCGAAATTGCTAATTTTAGACAAGGATCTGAAGAAACACTTGGAAATGCGTGGGAAAGATTTAAAAAACTGTTAAGAGCCTGTCCCTATCATGGTTACTCTCTTGACATGCAAATTCAACTTTTCTGTCATAAATTAAGAAAGGACTCACGTGCTAATGTTGATCATGCATGTGTGGGCTCTTTAATGATGAGTGAAGCACAAGTTGTTTACGATGCTATTGAGAAAATTTCTAAGAATAATCGAATGTGGGAAACCGGTTCTAGCACGAGGAAAGTAGCGTTTGTAGGAGAATCTACATCAAACTCAGAAGTTTTAGCACACTTGGAAAATCTTAGTAGAAAGTTTGATGGCTTGCAAGGAAGCAAGAATTCTAGCTCGGAAGGAAAATTATCAAATGAATATTCGAATGATGGTATGAGAAACAATGACAATGGAATGGAAGAATCCGAAGGATACTCGAGGGAAGAAGTAAGTTTTCTACAACAGCATAGGCACTTGAATAACGCTTATTCAAACTCATTCAATGCCATTAGAAGAGACCATCCTACCTTTCGTTGGTCTGAAAACCCAAGTAAGCAAGGACAACCACCCTATCCAACTCAGTACAAAAACTCGTACAATGCTAATAGTCAAAACCAAAGTTACCAGGGAAATTCTTCAAATCAAAACCACCAACCACCACCAGATTATACCCACAACACACCACTCAAAGTATACTAGTTACTCAAAGCTCAACTCAGCCCGTAGAAGGAGTTGATAAGTGGGAAAAATTAATGGAAAATATGATGGGTGTGATGTCTACCCAAGCTCAGAATATGGAAAGTTGGAAACCATGATGACTTCTATAGGCACAGTCACTAAGGATATGAGTACTTTAAAAACATCCATGAGTGGACATGACACGAGAATGAGAATTATAGAGGCATCTGTACGAAATATGGAAGATCACTTGAGTAGAGAAAGAGAACGAAAGAACAGTAGACATCCGGGAGGATTACCTAGTAATACTGAAAGGAACCCGAGAGTGGTGAATGCTGTTATTACCCGAAGTGGAAGGATATGTGGAAGTAACGGAGTAGAAAACTCCGGAAACAATGAAGTGGAAGATGATTTGGATGATAAATTCAAAAGGACTTGGAACACAAGGACGAATCAGAATTCAGTAAAGAAGAAGAAGAAATCATTAATGAATTCTTAAGTCGTGATAAACATGTTGAAACCGAAAGAGAAGAAGAGGAATGGATCAAAATCCCGAGAATACTGAAAAATCCGAGGGCTAGCGATCTACGGACCTTATTCAATGAACATGTCAGGAAGGACGAGGTTACTAATAATACAATCCAAATAGGGAGTAGCAATACTCAACCAACAGAACAAGTAAAGAAGAATTTAGGACAAATTTCAAAGAAGATAGTGCAGGATCATGACACTTGGCGACCGTCAAATGCTCAAACATTTAAGGAAGCATCACCAACCAAGGAAAAAGGTAAGGAAGGCATGACTCCAAACCCTAAAATTATTGACCTTGAGTCTTTACCTTACCCACCCAGGGACCAAATTAAAAAGTTGAAAACGGATAAAAAGTATGCACGTTTCCTTGATACATTTCGCACCATAATGTCAATATTCCTGTCATTGAAGCACTAATCAATATGCCCACTTACGGCAAGTTTCTTAAGGATATCCTGTCGAACAAAAAACGTTTAGAAGAATATGAGAACATTTGCCTTAATGAAGAATGTTCCGCAGTGTTACAGCACAAGCTTCCTCCTAAACTAAAAGACACCGGTAGTTTTACCATCCCATATGAGATTGGGGGTTTTTTGTTTAAAAAGGTGCTCTGTGATCTCGGAGCTAGCATTAATCTCATGTCTTATGAGGATTATAGAAAACTCGGAATGGGAAAACTTAAAAACACCGAGATGACTCTCCAAATGGCAGATAGATCTATTAAACGCCCTAAAGGAGTCATCGAAGATGTATTAGTTAAGATAGATAAGTTTTACTTTCCAGTCGACTTTGTAGTCATGGAAATGGAAGAAGGATTTTCGGCACCTCTTATTCTAGGTCGACCATTTCTAGCTACAGGAAGAACCCTTATCGATGTCCAAAAAGGTGAATTAATTTTAAGAGTCAATGAAGATGAGGTCACTTTTAATATCTTTAAGGCTATGAAACATCCATACAAATCACAGGAATCATGTTCGTTCATAGATACTCTTCTATGTATTTGAATCAAGTTGAATTGCAAAGTTTTGAAGATACTCTCGAAGACTGTTTAGCCTTATCTATCTATGAAGGAGATAACCAGGAAATGAAAGAAGTCATTTTTTATCTCGACACCGGAAGTTCTTTTGAGAAACGAACATGGCATCGTTATTTGGACTTAGAACTGGATGGCCCAGTATTGAAACCTTCGGTAGAAGAGCCACCAAGGAATCTGGAATTGATGCCTCTCCCTTCGAATCTCAAATATGCCTTTCTTGAATCTGATAATTTACTTCATGTTATTATTTCATCATCATTAACCAATTCACAGGAAGATCAATTGTTGAGAATGTTAAGACAACATAAGAAAGCGTTTGGATGGACAGTGGCAGATATTCAAGGAATAAGTCATGAGATTTGTGTACACAAGATCATCTTGAACGAAAAATCCAAGCCGTGTATCCAGCCACAACGCCGCCTCAACCCAAATATGCAAAAAGTAGTCAAGAAAGAAGTTATTAAACTACTGGAGATGGGGATAATTTTTCCCATATCAGATAGTGAATGGGTAAGTCCCACCCAAGTAGTACCAAAGAAGGGCGGATTTACGATAAAGGAAAATGATAAGCATGAATGGATTCCAACAAGGGAAGTCACAGGATATCGAATGTGCATTGATTTTCGCAAACTGAATGAGCACACTAAGAAAGATCACCATCCACTTCCATTCATAGTACAAATGTTGGAACGGTTAAGTGGACATAAATTTTATTGTTTCTTGGATGGTTATTCAGGCTATTTACAGATATTTATTGCAGCAGGAGATAGAGAGAAAACGACTTTCACTTGTCCATATGGAACTTTTGCTTATAAAAGAATACCGTTTGGATTATGTAACGCACCGAAATACGTTTCGAGATGCATGATAGCAATATTTTCGTATATGGTAGAAAAGTTTTTGGAAATCTTTATGGATGATTTCAGCGTTTTTGGAGATTCTTTTGAAGAATGTCTCTTACACTTAGAACATGTGCTAAAACGCTGTGAAGACAAAAACTTAGTTCTAAACTGGGAAAAGTGCCATCTAATGGTATCAGATGGTATTGTTTTAGGTCATAGAATTTCTGAAGAAGGTGTTGAAGTAGATAAAGCCAAAGTTGAAGTAATTGAAAAGTTACCCCCACCAGTAAATCTGAAAACTCTGAGAGGATTTCTTGGACATGTTGGTTTCTATAGAAGATTTATTGCAGATTTTTCCCACATAGCGAAACCTCTCAGTCATTTTCTTGAAAAAAAAGTGCCATTCAAGTTTGATGACAAATGTATGGAAGCATTTGAAGCTTTGAAGGCACGGTTGGTAACCGCACCAGTACTGGTAGCACCAGATTGGACCTTGCCGTTTGAACTTATGTGCGATGCAAGTGATCTGGCAGTCGGAGCTGTTCTAGGTCAACGTCATAACAAAGTACTTAAGGCAATCTACTATGCATCCCATACTTTAAACTCAGCCCAGCTTAACTATGCCACAACAGAAAAAGAACAACTCGCTGTAATCTTTGCTTTAGACAAATTTCGATCGTATATCATTGGTTCTAAAGTAATTGTTTATACCGATCATTCAGGATTAAAATACTTGTTAAGTAAGAAGGATGCGAAGCCTCGTCTTCTTAGATGGATTCTGTTACTTCAAGAGTTTGACATTGAAATTAAAGATAAAAAGGGTAGTGAGAATGTAGTAGCAGGCCATTTGAGTCGTAGTTTATCGAAGAAGAAGGAAGGAGACAGGAGATCAAAGATTCATTTCCAGATGAACAACTCCTCATGATTGATGCTCCTCCAGGAATGCAACTTATTAAAGCTAGTAATTTATCTAAGGAGAGTTCGCCATGGTTCGGTAATATCGTTAATTACTTTACCTGTGAGTATATTCCATCTCATTGGACATGGCAACAGAAAAAGAAGTTCTTTTATGATTTAAAATTTTACTATTGGGAAAAACCGGATCTTTTTCGAAAGTGTTCGGATGGCATAATTAGGAAGTGCGTGCCCGATAACGAGATTTTAAGTATCTTATCCTTTTGCCATGATCGTGAAGGTCGAGGCCACCATGGAGGGTGGAAAACCGCTTACAAAGTTTTGCAATGTGGTTTTTACTGGCCTACACTATATAAAGATGCACACCACTATGCACGATTTTGTGAATCATGCCAAAAATGGGGAAACATTTCTAAAAAACACGAGATGCCTCTCCAACCTATATTGGAGTGTGAATTGTTTGATGTTTGGGGTATTGATTTTATGGGCCCTTTTCCTCCGTCATTTGGTAAGAAGTTCATCTTAGTGATGGTCGATTATGTATCCAAATGGGTAGAAGCTGAAGCTCTTCCCACTAATGATTCCAGAGTAGTGTTAAAATTCCTTAAAAAGAATATATTCACAAGATTTGGCACTCCTAGGGCTATCATTAGTGACCGAGGATCACATTTTTGCAACCGCCCATTTACAAAAATAATTGAGAAATATGGTGTAAAACATAAACTTGGTATACCATATCATCCGCAAACTAGTGGACAAGTAGAAGTATCTAATAGGGAAATAAAGAGGATCATTGAAAAAACTATTGATTCAAATCGTAAAAACTGGGCAGAAAGACTAGATGATGCATTATGGGCGTACAGAACAGCCTTTAAAACACCAATTGGTTGTTCTCCTTATAAATTAGTTTTTGGTAAATCTTGTCATCTCCCTGTTGAATTAGAACACCGAGCCTTTTGGGCTATTAAGTTTCTAAATTTGATCCTAAGGCTGTTGGTGATCATAGATTACTTCAGTTAACAGAACTGGATGAGTTTCGTCTCGATGCTTATGAAAATGCTCGACTTTACAAGGAACGCACGAAATCTTTCCATGATAAGAGAATCTATCATCGTGAGTTCCATGTAGGTGATCGAGTACTCTTATATAATTCACATTTGAAGTGGTTTCCAGGTAAGCTTAAATCAAGATGGACAGGTCCATATGACGTAACAAAGATCTACAAGTCAGGAGCTGTAGAATTAACTGATGGGAATACGACTTTTATAGCCAACGGCCACAGGGTGAAATTATTCGTGAAAGAAGAAGGAATACCTTTAACAAGAGAGGTTATGTACCTTAGCGACCCTCCAACAGATTAAAAAGAGAAGTTTTGCTATCAACTACAAACTCAACTGATTACAGGTACAATCTTTCTTATTTACCTTTTAAATGCATTCTAATTAATTTAGTCTTTTACCGGATAGACATTAAAGAACTGGATGCCTTTTTTAGATAGAATGAGAGTTCTTCTGTTACTTATAAAATTAGGTCTTGATAAAGATGTCGCGTTTAAAATAGAAAATTTAGTTTTTAAAACAAATAAGAAGTTGTTGAACGAAGCTAGAGCGAAACCAGTATGCAATGGACAATCAAGAAGTGTAATGAAAAGAAGGGCAAAGTTCCTACTGAGGTGTAGAATCTGTGGAAAGAGTGAACACAATGGAAGATGTTCAGAAAACACAACCAAATCCCAGGATGAGTGTTTGAATGTCATTAAAAAGGGAACGATTAGGTGGTTATCCGAAAATCCCGATGGAGATCAAAGAGAAAATTCAAATGCATCATTTCTTGGAGAAAGGTTGAGAGAACGATTTGAGAGAACTCTTGAGGATCTAAGGATAAGAAGTTTCGATTCGACATAATTATCGAAAGTTTGAAATTTTATATATATATATTTTTATATATATAAGATGTTTTAAAGGATTTTTATAAACTATATGATATTTTATAAAAAATTTAGAAATAATTATATATGTATGAAAAAAAAAAAAAATAATACTCCGGCGCAGACCGGATTTAACCGGCCTACGCCGGATTTAATTACACATAACCCTACCGGGTTCCTTCTTTCTTTTCTTCTTCTTCTCCCAATTTTTTTTTCTCAGCGCCGCCCCTCCCTTCTTCCCCACTAATTTCCACCATAATTTTACACATCTTCTCTTCTAATTTCTTTACCTCTTCTACCAAAAACACTACAACTATATACATTACACTCAACAAGTTTTTGGTTTTTGCCATAAGTCCTCCTTCAACAAACAATTCCAGCGAATTGACATTTTTTCCGGCCACCTAGCTATTTTTCTACATCCCTCACATATTCAGGTAATCATCTAATATATATATTTATCATTTTAAAAAAAAATTAGTTTATCATTTTAATCATTTTGTTTTAATCATTATCAATGTTAATTTGTTGTTGTTTTCATTATGTTGTTGTTGTTAATACCACACTCGCAGATGGACGAATCATCATCTACTCGTAGAAAAGGTACTAAGAAAAGGAAATCTGACCTACCTCACCGATGTGACAATAGTAATTACACTACGCCCTAAGTATATCGTTTATGTAATCACTTAACTCGTATGGTATATACACGGGAGCCTAGTGAAGTTAATCGAGTACATTAATGCGCCCGTAACACGTCCGGTATGGGTATTTTTTATCATATAGGCATTATCACTTTACGAGAAGTCCATCGTCAATGGATGATCATATTTATGGATATATCTTAATCCCGAGGTGATCGCGAATCGTTCGTCTACGTCGGGAAATGGGAGTGTGATGCGCACAAATTACCCCATCTTGGCAGAAGTTGTTGGCAACTTCCTTCCATTTATGGAAGTAGATAGACAACGCTCCCTTATTTGTTAATCCTAGTCGATCGCGCGAGTTCATATTACACCGATTGATCACCAAGTGAGTTGTATGAATTAATTGATCACCAGGGGGTTAATGTATTCGGCATTATTATCATTCTCGGGAAGAGATAAATATAATGGCGATGTTTGCACGGATTATTAGTTGCTATTGGCCAAGGCCGTCGAATCCTAATAATATTAATTTAGTTCTTATTGGACTTTATTAAAACGAGGCGGAATATAGGTGATGGTATTTGCTTGGCATGCGGGGAGACTCTTGAAATAATGCGGCACGTGGTATTCGACTTCACCTCTGTTGTGAGATGGCGGAGATTTTTCCGACGAGAATTTCCTTCCACCGGGATCTAGAGGGTGTCGCCATTTCACGGCACCTTACAGCATTTTCACTCTGCCTCATTTGCAAAGTTATTTATGAGGCTGATTGAGGAACGGGGTGTTCAGAACGCGGCGCGATTCGTGTGGCTTATGTGTGGATCTGGAAGGCGCGCTGCTCTGCTGTGTTTGATGATCAGACGGTCTATGTTTCAGCGGTATGTATGCGATCTCTAGCTGCTTCAGCTGAGTATATGGATGCTATGGAGAGCTTTCGGGTACAGGCTCGAGACTGTCGCCTACCGGATAAATTGATGAAGCTTGTGACATATGTGGTGAAAAGTAATGTCGACACATCCGTTACTGAGGTTTTCCACGACCCGCATGGATCGGTCCTTCATTCATTTGCTTATCAT
The DNA here is from genome assembly GCA_036785695.1 of Gentiana straminea. NCBI lineage: Eukaryota > Viridiplantae > Streptophyta > Magnoliopsida > Gentianales > Gentianaceae > Gentiana > Gentiana straminea. The sequence continues at coordinate 1,074,143 of JAVUPR010000412.1, read as the reverse complement.
TTTGATCCAGGCGACCTGGTTGAGTATTTGGAGCTCAAGGCTATTTCCTTGGCCATGGTAGAGTCGGAACACTTAGGGATTCAACAGCTCGATGTGGAGAGTGACGTCTGGCGTGCATATCGCGACTTCGACAGCCAGGAGTAAACCTCACAGCTTTGAGCTGCTTAGTTCAGGATTGTTTGGCTCATGCGCCTTGCCTAGCTTTACTTCTGTTTCCTTTTCTTTCATTCGACATGCAGGGAATATCCTTGCACATCTTTTAGCTAAACATGGATTGTCAGTTACTGCACGGACACTCTGGGGTTCTTCACCCCCGGGTGACGTTCTTGCCGCTTGTTTGGAGGATATTGCTTAAATAAATTCTTTGTTCCCTAAAAAAAGGTTATATATTTTTTATTTAAAGAAGGAATATTTGTTTAATGAGTATTTATATTAAGTGCAATTTACGGTGTGAACACAATAAATAATTGAAATCATAATAATCGGAAATCAATAATCAATCCATCAAAATGAAAAATTACATAGCCCCTCATAAATGACTATTTGACAAACACAGCGAATTTGATATGCTTCATAAAAACATTAATAAAAAAAACTTAGTGGGAAAAAGTTCAAGAAAAAGAGCGCATATTTGTATACTTCATTTGAATCAGCAAACGACGATCTCTTCTTCTCCAAAATCGTAGTAAACAATGGCTCTATAAATAAATTTCTCTATTGCCAACGAGGCATTATCCTGATGATAAAAACATAGGTCCTATAACCAAGAGGTCTCGCGTTTATGGGCAAAAAGGGACGTATGCGTTTAAGCTTTCGTTTCCGGAAAAAAGAAAATCTTTATTTGCTTCATTTGGATAGCGAAAACTATTGGCCATGTTCAAAACCTTGTTGGAAAAACTATCCCGAAAAAAAAAAAAAAAAACAAACAAGGGAAAAGGTTTATATAGCATAAGTGATCGTATGTGTTATACTGGTCATTGTCTCAGTTAAAAAGACTCTTAATTAAGAAAACCATGTGGAAAAAAATTTACTAAATAGAAAAAGAAGTATAGCTGGTGCTTTTCAGAATCAAAATATTTATTTAATTTTCTTGTGCACCCTAATGGATATTTATAGTATAAATTCAGGTCCAAATTAAAATTCCATTACATTGAGAAAACAATAGCCAATATGCACTTCATGTAACTATAAAATCTCTAATGTTCTGCTCTTGTAATAACTACATAATCTATAGGTTTGAAAAACATGGACCAAAAGACAGGGCAAAATAGGTATTACACAAACCTCAAATTACAATATTGATATATTTTTCATCTACTTGTTGTACTCACAGATGATCCACTGGTCCATGTATCAGCCACAGAGGTAGGAGAAGAAGGTAATTTCACATCCTTCTTCAACAAACAACATGATGATCTGAATCAGGTGATTTTGCCATAAAAACATTATTCCCTTTATTACTTAGAATTACTTTTAAGCCCTCTGCAACCTCTTCCATTGTAGGCCTCATGTCCTTATCATGTTGCAAACACCTAAACGCTAATTCCGACACCGATTTACTCATCCTTTTAACCTCCGGGTCCGACTCGATTCGAAGGGACGGATCGATCAATTCCGTAAAAGCCTGTCTATGAATCCGGCTCACCGCAAAGCTAGCTAAATTTATATCATTACTTGGCCTATTCATATCAACTGCAGGCAATGATGACATTAGCTCAATTAATACAACCCCAAAGCTATATACATCACTTTTATCAGTTAACTGATAACACTGATAATACTCGGGATCGACATAGCCCGGCGTCCCTTGTGGGGCCGTCGATACATGTGTCACGTCGTTAGGGAACAGCCTGGAGAGCCCGAAATCCGCAACTTTAACACAAAAGTTATGATCAAGCAAAATGTTGTTAGTCTTGACATCTCTGTGTATAATGTCTGATGCATGTAGATAGGCTAATGCGACCGCAGTTTCTATGGCGATGTTCATCCGAACGTACCACGAGAGGGATCGATCTTTTCTTCGGTTTCCGTGGAGATGATCCGCAACTGTGCCGTTCGGGATGTACTCGTAAACTAAGAGAAGTTCACGACTACGTTTAGATGTGCATCCGTACAGGGATACGAGATTACGGTGTCTGAGACGCGTAAGAATCTCGAGTTCGTTCTTGAACTGTTGGAGGGTCTTGAAGTTGTGTCCATACAGATACTTAATTGCAACTTCTCTGCCGTCTTTAAGTTTCCCTGGTTTTTTTTTCAAATCCACATAAAATTGACTAGTTAATTATATGACAAAAATCTGGAACCGGAGCAAAAACAGGACTAAAACGCTAACCGAGGGTAATTAAGGTGAAAATGGGAATTTTACCATAGTAAACAGTTCCAAAACCACCATATCCAAGCTCATTTGACTCATTGAAGTTGTTTGTGATGAGTTCAAGTTCTGTGTAGGAGAAAACAGGTACTCCAAAGAATACACTTTCAGCTTCTGCTATTATATCTGATGATTGTTCTAAAGATGGTTCAGACATTCGGCTCGAGTGAATATACGGCACCTCGCCAATCCCTTTTTTGCGACGCCAAACCAGATATGCAACTAAGATGCTCATCAACATGAAGAGTCCACCTCCAACTATGGATAAAAAATAAAAGATCGAGCTCAGTGTTTCCAAAAAAAAATTTAAAAAAATGAATCAGAAGGTTTAAAAAGTTGGATAGATTTTACCTGTGCCAAGAATTACTCCGAATTTGGACTTCCCTGCATCCAGATTTAATGAAGATCTTCTCGTTAAATGCGCGAAAAGACAAAGATTCTACTTGAATTAAACCAGTTTCAATGAACTAATACAGATGCAAAAGGGAGGAATCGCAAAATTTGCTCTGTACAAACACAAAAATTCCTCAAATTTGATAACAAAGAAGAACTAAAAGGAGAAAATAGTAAATTTACCATTCCTGCAGGTAAAACTGTGGGGCTTTTCAGGGCAATAACACATAGTTGTATTACCATCAAAGCCACAATAACCACCACTTTTTTCACATTCATGACAATCATGCCCTTCCCAAATCAAGGTAAATCCATTTTCCAACAACTTAGTGTAGTTTCCTATTTCACTTTCTGCAGAAACATTACTCCCTCCAGATATATCAATTGGTCCAGCAACATATGATTCACAAGGCAATTCATCACACTGTATCTCATACCCGTTATCAAGAACCGCGTACGCGTGATAACTACCATTCGAAGCACACTCAATAGGGTTTTCCACATACTTAAATGTGGTGCTGTTACATCCATAAAGCAAGCAAAGGCTAATAACATCCGGCCCGAAATTGAACGAAGAACGATCAAACGCGAAAAACGAAGGCTTTTTACATGTTGTAGTACTGTTGAACACATCAACATCAACAAGGTGAAAGGTTCGATTTTCGTATGAAATACTTGTAAGGACGAACTGCCCGGAAGATGTCGTGAACATAGGTTTGTTATCCACACAACATACCTCGAAACCGGGGTACCCACAAGGCGAATCATCCGTCGCGTTTTGATCTTCGATATAAAAAGGGTACCTTATTTCTGGGCCTGATCCACAGTTTCTTGGCTTGCAAGTTTCATATCTCCAATCAGATGATTCAACTAAGATTAAGAAGATAATGAACAAGAAAGTAAGATTCATAAGTAAAGTGTGACATAGATCCATTTTGAAGACTAATTAAAAGTTAGAAAGAAGTGATGAACTTAGCTAGGGAACTTGCTTGATGATCTGTTTCTTTAGTTCTCATTGCCGGCTTAACACAGATTCCCCATTGTCATTTTCAATTACATTATAGTATATGTTTTGATGTGTTTTATGTCATTGTACAAATAAAGCTTTGAAAATGATGACAATTTTTTTGAAATGCTTTGTGGGTTGCACGACTTAATCAATTAGTTTCAAACAAGCACAATATAGTTAATAAATTAAATCTTCGGTTCATTAAAATTCGATATATACTAAATCAAAAAAATCGGTTTTTGATCGTTGATTTAATTGATCGATCAGCAAGAAGTCGATTACAAGGTCTGAAATCGACTATGATAAAGTCGATTATCGCTGTGATAACACTAGATCTCATGGGAATTGAACACACCTAAACTCATTCCAAAAATAAATAAATAATATAAAATAATAACCCACATCTTCTTAATTGATGGTGAAATGCTTATATGTGCCAGCTGCACAAGAAAAGAATTGTAGTTTATTGTATATGTGAACTTTGTTCTAGTTTAAATAAAATATGTACTTCATTTGGTTTTTGGAAATGACAACACTTCATTTGTTAAATGAATATATAATATAAAATTTTTGGACAGCTATTTTTTTCCGGCAACCTGAAAATATGTCTTTTATTCCTGCAGCCTGAGTATTTATTTTATTGTTTATCATTGTGTATAAACTCAAATCTTACTATCGTCCTGATCAATTATGATTTGGTGATTCATGACCAATACGAAATTAGAAAAAACGCATGGGTATGATTGTGTAAAATATTAATTTATATTTTTACAATTTTACCCTTTTTTTAAGAATTTATTGGTAAAACAAACGTGACATGGTGGTCCAGTACCACCATAAAACTGCTGGTGTGTAAAATGGTTGTAACACCCGTAATAACAAACCAATTTACGTCATAATATATACACTTTACGTTCATTGTTTCGGTTGTTTTTCGACTTTTATCTCCAACATAAAATATTACATTATCTCTTTCTTAAGGAAGAGACGTTCATCCTTGCCATGAATTATTCCGGTTCTCGTCAGGACCCTTACTAGAAGATTAATATAGTGGTTTTACTTCCAACATTTCTCATTTTGTGACACTTAGTTTAATATGATAGACTAGTATTGTGCTCTGATATCACATACGTATAACTTTTCAGAACTTGATCCTAATGACAGCTATCTGAGTCATAATAATTTCAGTAACTATATATTTATCGTTTTCGCTTGCGCAATGTTAGAAATCGCAGTGTCTTTACAATTAATATGGATGTCGTTATTGTGATGAATATACATTCAATTAAAAAACCCTTGTGTGTATATACTACTTGGGATTATCAGGCGATTATGATATACCATTTAATTTATCTAAATTTTCATGCTAAGTTCATGTTCTTTTTTTTTTCAGAGGGGACTAAGTTCATATTCATATTATAACAAGAAATTTTTATTTATTTATTTTTTTGATTAATATTTCCTTATATAATAGGAACGACAAAAAGTCCAAGTCTTTGGGGTTAAAATCAAAGAGTTTATTGGCCGGGTGGATGATTTTCCCAAAGATTTAAGATGATGTTGATTTCTTGACATTTAGCTGACTGAGAAATCGAGGCAGTCACACTATAATATGGAACACAGTAGCTAGACTCTGTTATTTTGATTGAATGTATATTCATCACAATAACATGGGTGTACAATGATACGGTTTATCTAAAAACTCAACCGAATTACTACATACACAAACATTTACTTACATTATGTATGATTAATTATAATATATATTCGTGTGTCTCGCTCAATGAAGTAAAACATTGAAATTCTATTACATTAAACAAGACATAGTCTCATACATGATACAACTCATTACATATATATATAACCACAAATTAAATAGTACGAACATAGCAACCATAATTATTAGATTATCATATAAAGCACACATAGGAAGTACAAAGTAACACAATAGATACTAGTATAAAATAATAATCTCTCGATCCCTTTTTTAATTTCCATGAGGGAGTGGGGTGGGGGAGTTTTCAGCACCTAGGAAAAGGGGTGCGACAAGAGAGGGCAACCTTTCTAGCATTAGGAGAATTAATGAACTTTTGGAGATTAGGGTTCTTCATGTAATTGCACAAGCATGGCCTTTGTTGCTTAAGCCTTGTGCAGCAAATTAGGGTTGGTGACGTGGCTGAGGTTATTGCATTAGCACATGGGACTAGTTGCAGTGGATTGCATGTCACTGCACCATCTGTTACCTTAATCCCTCCAAATAGTAGTATTGCAAGAAACATTAATGCACACAATAAGCTAATATTCATCATGCCCTTCATTTCTTCTCTTTTTGTGAGAATGCCTATCCTTTTTTTTTTTTTTTTTTTTTTTTTTTTTGGTTTTTATTTGATGATGGAGAGGATGAGTCAGTGTGTCAATGGATGGATTGGATATGGGCTCAATTTATAGGTGAAGGTTGTAGGTACTAGGTAGTGCATGTAGGTAAAAAAGCTACAAGAATTTGACCTTTCACAATGTCTATAGTTGTGCGTCTATTACTATAAAATACTATCATTATTATCGGACTATTTTTATAACAACAAAATGGTCACAATAAGTTATACATACAATTTATTAAGATTGACCATCATATAACTTATTTCGGTTGATATGGTTTATTGTATAATCAACGGTACCGTAAAAGTGTATTATATCACTTGTTCTTACAAGTTTGTTACCAAAATAGTAATGTTATTACTCAAAGTAGCTGGAAATGTAAATCATGGATATTATACACAAATTTTCAAACTTAAATCTGATATACTACTTTATCAATTGTGGTGTATATGATTACTATGTATATGATTACCAAAACGCATGCCTCCACTGTATAACATGCATGCGCTTATTAAAGTTTTTTGCACAATCTTTTTTGTGGCTCTTTTATCATTTCTCTTCTTTTTAAATTTTTTTTTTTTAATAATCTAGATAATATTTTATGTAAGAAATTAAAACTACACAATATATATTATGGAAAATGATTAGTACACCGAATTGTGTACCAAACTCATCCCTCGAATTGTGAATTTGTAGTTCAGAATTTTTGTGTTATTTTTGTTTTTACTTTAAAAATTAAAATATGGTTATAAAGTGTTATGTGAATCATTTATGTGGATGAGAGTGATGCCTAAATCACTCTCCATATATTATCTCCCTACACTAATAAGAAGGGAAAAGTGGTAGATTGGTGACAAGTGTATTTTTTCTATTGGTCCGTCATTTTACTGTTCATCGGCCCAAAAATCCGGCCCAATCTTTTTTTTTTTTTTTTTTTTTTTTAATGTTTTTACTGTTCATTGGGCGGCCCAGCCCAGAAATTTTTTTTTTTTTTTTTTTTTTTTTTTTTTTGAGGTGAAAGGTTTGAGTTAAATTGTTCCATTTTAGAGGACTCAATTGTATTTTTAATCTACACATTAGCTTTAATTTATTCTTAATCTTATTATGTGTGTTGTGCTTAAGATGTATCCGATTCCAATTTAATTACATATTATTTTGCTTTCCATCGAGATCTCTTCTTTTTTTTTTTTTTTTTTTTTTTTTTGTTTTATCCTAATACGATACGACCACGTGATATTTCAATATACAATAGTTTGTTTGTGTGTGTGTTCTTTTCCTTTTTTGCGTATATATATTTTACGTTGTGTGTCTATGCCGGTTTTTTTAGGGGCATCGTTTTTTGGGGTGCTACGTATTGATTATTTTTTTCCGTCTTCGTTTTTACTTCTATATATTGTGTGTCGGTTTTTTTCTTTGGTCAATGGTTTAGTAGTGTCGAAAGGTGTCGATTTTTGTGTCGTGGAGTGTTGATAGTGTGTTAGATTTTAATTAAAATTTTAATTAATATTCATTTGATCAACCGTTGGATATGGCGTCGGGGTGTATCGAAGCGTGTCGTGTCGTGTTTTGGGTAGAACACGTGTTGTTGCGTATAATGTCGAAGATAGCTTCATTTTTTCGGTTAAAATTGATTTAAGTAGAAATTGAAAAAAAATTATTCGGTAGTGTCGAAAAGTATCCATACGATGTCGGCGGATGTCGAAGATGTGTCGGATATTCATTTCATACGCACTTATATTATTCTTCTATGAACATGTTTTGATGCCACCCTAAAAGGTGTGAGGGGTGGGTTGGGTTAGGGTGGTGGGAAGGGTAGGGTATAGTAAGATGGGTAGTGGGAAGAGTAGGGTATAATAAGATGGGTGGTGGGCACGGTAAGGTAGGGAGTTGTAGGGTAGAGTAGGATGGGGTGGTGAGTAGGGTAAGGTAGGTGGGATGAGATAAAATATGGTGTAATAGGCTTAGCTAGGATAGTGAATTAATATGTAGGTTGGGAGGTAGGTTAAGGTTTGTAGGTAGGTAGAGAGGTAAGGTGCGGTAGGGTGTGCTAATGTAGGTGAGGCGAGGTATGAGATGTAATGCGGTGATGTATGGTATGGTAGGATGGTATGGTTGGATGATGTTGCGTAAGTTAAGTAAAGTTTGGTAAGTTGAATAAAGTACGTAATATAGGGTAGTGTGGTAAGATAATATGTGGTAAGATAATGTAATGTAGGGCATAGTGAGGTAGGATTGGATAGGTGAGTAGAGGTGAGCTTGGGTCGGGTTGGGTTCGTTTGGGTTGGGTTTTTCATAGTATTAGTCGGGTTGGTTTAAAAAAATACTAACCCAAACCAAACCAAATTATTAGAAAACCCAATGGTTTGGTTCGGGTTGGTTTCGGGTTGGGTCGGGTTGAGTTTCGGGTTTTAAGCCATAAACAATGTATTCATAATCAAACTTTGATGTAATAAAATCCATACATGTATTCTATCGAAATTCAAATTTTTTAGCACATGTCCATACAGAACAATATCTAAAGACAATTTGTTTTATGGACATCATATTACGAATCCAATAATCTATGACACAATCAACAACGTATAGAGATAGTAACAAAGAACAATACTTAAGCATTAAGAAAATCATACATGAAAATTTAAAAGTTAAAGAAATGATCAATGATTCATTCGAAAAAATATTATATTCATCAAATAGTCATTTTAGTCTAATTCTGCAATCCTACGGATGTTTCTTCATTTTTCAATTATCACACCACACGAATAATTGTTGATCGAAAATGAATAGCAATAACCATTTTCATTGGCTATCATTAGAATTATCTATTGTAATGTATTTCGGGTTGGGTTGGGTCGAGTCGAACCGAAGAAAAAAATAAAAACCCCAAACCAACCCAATAGCATTCGGGTTGGGTCAAAAACCAACCCAATATTTTTGGTTTCAACTGGGTTGGGTTATTTTGGGTTGGTTCGGTTTGGGTTTTGGGTTGGTTCGGGTTTATTGGGTTTTTTGCTCGGTCCTATAGGTGAGTGTTAAAAAATGTTGGATAGGCGGTTCGTTGCGTGCTACATTTCTTCGTATTTAATATCGTCAAATAAGTTAAAACTTATAGCATGGGCACTCCGTGCGTTGCACGGAGTCCCTATTTCACTAGTATCATCATGTGAATGCAGAATGCCCATGTGTGGCTCACGAATTTTATTATTATATTTCAGGTGTAATTGATGTCTATAGTTACTCGTGGATCAATCAAAACCAAAATGAAGAATACAAATTCTATTGCTTAATTCAATAACTAAAATGATAACTTTACGTCACTTGATTTACTTAAAATATGTATAATTGAAGATAAGTGTTTCTGTTTTCGTGTTTATTAATTTTTAATTTAAAACGCGATCAATTCAAATTATTTTTCATATATTTTATATATTTTAAAGATAGGAAAGCGGATTTTAATTTTTTAATTTAGGTGAATTAATGGATTATGCCGAATTCGTCGAGTGGATTGGATTAAAAATATCTTGTGAATCAAAATAAATTATATAGATTTTTTAGTGTAATATTTATTTTATCTGGATGGACTCAGCCCTTTTAATGTGTAGTATTTTTTTATCCGGATAGACTTAGCCGCTTTCGTCTATATACTAGATCCGCCCTGAAAAGAAAGTAGACGTATGATTTTCGAGAATAAAAATGGTTAGTGGGTTATGACTTATGAGTTTGGAAATGACGGTAACCAATGATCACACCCAAGTGTAATTATTGTGGATCAAGTAATATTAGGGGTAATTATGTCGTAGGAAGTCTCTATTACATCCGATCATCATATTTACGCCACGTGGACAATAAAACAAAACAATTTTTTTTTATATACACAAGGCGCATATCTGACTGTCGAGTCGATAGTGACTCCACACCTAAAAATTTTCCATAATATTAGTGGGCTTCACTTATTATTAAGGATCTATTTGTGTAAATCAATTGCCATGATTTGGAGAGTAAATCACATGAGGCACGCTCATGAGTAATTTGACGTTCGGCTTTAAGTGAACTTGAGTCCAATTTAAACAATTCAATTCGTCAATGTTAACAAACTGAACTCAAGCACCCGTAATACGTGATATTTTGAAATGTTCTTAAGCTCTAGTTGTCTAGCGTTTTGTACTTTCTTTTTTCTTCTCAAAAGTCCAAATTGGAGCATTTTAAAGGTCAACGTTTTTTCCGAGTTTCAAATTCGAGATTGTTTGAGCTCAAAATTTTACGAGCATAATTAAAACTTAATCGGGCTGATCTTGATCAATTTTTTCGTGCTCAAATTAACAAGTTTGAGCCGAGTTTGATCACCACTATTTTAGTAGTTACTTGACTCGAAAATAAATTTGTTATTCGACTCACCTACCTATAGCTTTATTTCACTCACTTACCACTCAATTCATCATCTCCAACTCCAAGTGCATCAAATATGAGGGTTAGAGGTCAAATAATCGTATATAATTACACAGAATTATTACCACAACAAATATGACACAATATATTTTTACACTCTTGATATTGATGTGGGGTCTGTTTATAATGATGTTGGTCCATAATAAAGGGTAATGCTACTGACACAATCATTCAGAAACAACAAGTGACATATAATCTGATTTGACACCATTGATCATTATAGTCCTACGTGATGATCAATGACACACTTACATGATGATCAATGGTATAGAATCAAGTGGTTAGGTTACTTGTTTTTGAATGGTTATATCAGTAGTATTACTCTCCATAATAATCAAAGGTGAAAACTCGTGTGATATCACCTCACAATCGTTGCAACAGTAGCATCACCCTAGTATATATATATATATATATATATATATATATATATATATATGTATAACAAAAGCTTGAATTAAATAAGAAGACAGCTGACTGAAGCACATATATAGCTAGCATATTGTATCATACAAATCCTTAATTAAAAACATAAACAGAAGTTTCCATTATATAAAAAGGAGCAGGTGGAATTTTTTCTTGAAATAATATAACATGATACATAATTGAAGATTAATGTCAGAAAGAGTTGAACATTAATGCTGAAGGAGTAATGCATCCAAATGCTTCATCTTTCCTCACAATCCTTAATCTCTTCACACGTTCTACAAATTCCCTGTTTGTGTGTGTATATATATATATATATATATATATATATATATATATATATATATATATATAACATTAATCAAAAACAGCTTTTAGTATTGGTTTTGAATTTGAAACTGTATATATATATATATCGTCGAAAAATTTGAATCAAAAACACGTACAGTAGTATTAAGATCAACCGCTTACCGTTGTATTAAAATCAATTGGTGGTAGTATAGGTGCTACTATATTTCTTATACATTAATAGTGTGGGCAATATGTCACAACACCCCCCCTCAAGTGTTGGCAATTTGTCCAACATTTACATAATTTTCATTCAAGAGTGTGAGCAATCTGTCCCAACACCCCCCTCAAGTGTGGACAATCTGTCCCAACACTTGCACATTTTTTTAAAAATAATGTTCCAACCAGGGTTTGATCCCGTGACCTCTAACTCCGATAATATAAGGGATGCTTAACGCCCCAGTTTTTTTTAAGATTTCCCCAACCTATACGGCTATACCTTACTAATAAAAGGGGGCTTCCCTTTTTCAGCATGCATTGCACTGCCGCATAAACAATGGATCCGCTGGGCTGGATGAGCAACCTTCTATTTGGCCTCTCTACCACTAGTAGAGTTACTTGCTACTTTTAATCAGAAAAGGAAGATTAAGCAAAGCAAAAGAGAAAGTGACGATCCAAAAAATCGTCAAGATAAACTTCCAGGCTCCTTCCCTTGGTGATAACCTGAGGATGCTCCAGAAACGCAGAAAAGTGATGAAAGAGAGGGGTGATTTGGAATATTTTAGACTGCACTTGATGATGATCAAGCTGCCTACGTATCTAATGATCGAATTGGACTCAAGTCTCCGTAGTTCCTTAGGATGGTTTATATAGAGGGGCTTGTGCCCTAGAGTTAGAGTGTGGCGTGTCTGTGATGGACACTGATTGACTTGTTCCCTAAGGAAATGGATTATGATTAGTTAATCTCCTTAATTATAGCATTCAAATATTCGTATTAAGTGATAAATATTGGAGCTTTTATGACTCAGGATTCTTTCCATAGCTATCTACTTATTACACACGTGGGAGATATGATTAAAGATTGACCCTGGCCGATTTGGACGGCCAGAACTGAGCTACTCGAAGGAACACCCGAGCTGGTACAGCTCGGACTCTTATGCCTATAGAGTGGTAGGTCTGAAAGGGACTTAAGCTGACTGGTAACGCTGGTCATCGGTTGACCAGGATGTAAGTGGTGTCTGACCTTAGGAGGTCAGGCACAGAACCGGAAATTGCCTATGACTATTGAAGGTCTCAGCTAAACACTTATCAACCTAGAAAGGATAGGGCGACCAACCAGACTACTCCGGTCTGGTCACTAAGGTACCTGGCACCATCTATCCCCGTCTTTAATGTCAAGCCACTAAAGAGGTTCCACGTGGGTACGTTCAGATTCTGGCATCGTTATAAGCCCCCCAGATCCAGCCGACCCCTGGTCGGTCGGTTCGGATTTGTCAAGGTGGTGGCTCGACAAGGACGTTTAACTTGCGGATTTTGAAATATTGAAGAGTTGCCAGGTGGCAAGGCTAGTTATGACGAAGTTATAGCTAACCCGAGAATCGAGGCGTCGTCGCCCACAAACTTAACCGAGGCCATTTTTCGTGGCAAGTGAGGGGGTTATAACCCCGTCATGTCAATCGTTTCATAAATACGTTGGGTATTAAAACAGAAGATTTGCTGCCGGTTGCCATTCTTTGTCTCTCCTTCAAATTCGATTCTGCAAGTAAGTGTCTCCTCCTTTGCGTTATGATTTCATAACTTGATTTCCTTTATCCGTAGATAAAACCTTATTCTTTCATAATCCTAAGCCCAATTTCTCCCATATGGAGATAGCGGATAGTAGAGATGTCGGGTCGATTTTGAAATAAGAAGACGTAGATGAGATTTGTGAGTTGTACGGGGTGGATAAGGAGAGGTTTGCTCCGAAACTGCCTTCGGAATAGAATTTGTTTGCTCCAAACCCGCCGGAGGGCTTCTGTACGGTCCATCGGGAGTACTTTGAGGTACGTCTAGACTACATTTCTGCCCGGCGCTCCTTGCCGTACTCCGGCATTATGGGCTTGGAATCTCCCAAATAGCCCCTAATGGCATCAGGGCCATTATAGGGTTCGCAATCTGGTGTCGGCTGTTAAATCTGAGGTTTAGCGTGGAGATGTTTAGATACTTCTACCACCGAGTAGGGGTAAAGGACCACCCCTACCGATATTACTTTTCCAGGAGGCAAGGGAAGTCCTCTGACATTCCCATACTTCCTCCAGGCAATGATTCCTTAAAACGATGGAAGGAGATATTCTTCTATGTGCGCCACGACGGCCATCCCCACCTGAGCGTGTGGAACACGGCCGATCTGGATAAGGATGAACGTCCGGAAGTACGGGAGACGTGGGTGGAGAAGATACGGGGGTCTAGCTACTCCATCGAGTGGCAAAATCTATATGACAACTTAATCGCTGCCGCTCGGCTGGAGGACGCGGGCCCTGATCCTTACGTGAAATTCACTAAAGCCGAGTGGAAGTCCTGTAGGCTTTCTTCCTTTACGATTTGTTTTTGCTAGTGTACTTATATTTTTTGTCTGACTAAGCGTTTTGCTTACGTTTGCAGTGGCTGATTTCGCTGACTTGTTAGCCGGGGCGGAGAAAGATGTGGCGGTTCGCCATCCTGTGCCAACACCGGCGGTTCGGATCTTACCCATGGAGGATCCTGCCGTAGAGGATACGAATGTTTATACATCGGTCCCTCCTCAGGAGCAGGTCGGCCTAGAAGCTCCTGGGGAAAATGTTGAGAAGGGGCTAGTCCCCAGAAAAACGGTACGTCCAAGGCCGACCTCGCATGAGGGTCGTTCCTCGAAGAAGAGCAAGTCTAAGGCTCCTAAAGGAGCTCAGGAAGAGTCTGCCTACGAACAGCAGCGGGTCGCCAACATGTCGGATGAAGAATTGGCGATTCTTGGATGCAAAACCATGGAGCTGGTAAGTGTTATGCCTTTATTTCACTTTTGTTTCAGAAATTAGCTGTGATCCTAAAATTTTCTCTGCTTGTTCAGGGTGGCACGATCGGCCAGGAAGTTTTCAAGAGGTTGGGTGAAGCCTCCAGAGACTTAGCTGCCGATAAGAATAAGACGGCCGAACTGAGGCAGTCTCGAGAAGAGCTTAAGGCAGCTGCTCGCCTTAAGGATACAGAAATGAAGGCTTTGAAGGCTCAGATGTTAGCTCAAGAGGCTAAGATAAAGTCCTTAGCGAGTGAACTCGCTGAGGAGAAAAAGGTGTAGAAGAAAGAGGTCGGCAACCGTCTGGCAAGGGTGGCCGATCTAGAGGCCGGGAACTCGGCTCGGAATGCCGAGGTTATCCAGGAATACAAAGCTTCGGCGGACTTCGCCGAGGCTCTGAAGGTGTTGCTGATCCCCATCCTCTACCATGGGTATACACAAGGGGTGGACGAGGCCATGATGCAAAATCCATCTCTCGTGCTGGATGACCTTCCTAAGAAGGCCTATTACTAGCAGGGGATGGGCGCGGCTTATACCGAGTGCGTCCAATATTTTAAGGCCGGAGTGGACATTGTGTCCAAGTACCTTCTCCAGCCTTATTGCTACTCCTACCGGCTCGGCACCACCGTCCGAAACCCAGAAGAGCCCTACTGCTGATTCTTAGGATTGCTTTTGCCTTTAACTGTAAAAACTTATGATGATTTTGTTAATGTACTTTTGAATTTAGTTTTTATGTCTTTAAAGAATTTTCGGATGGAATATTCGAAGTTGCATTTATGAGTTGTCAGATTTTGTTTTGTTGTTAAATTGTTATGTTTCCGGAGGGGTAAGCCCCCCAGTATGCCATTTACTAGTTTTAACTTTTAGATGGCATACTTGTTTAGACTGCATACCAACCGAGCTAACGATCGGATTTATTTGTATCAAAGTAAAATTTGTTAAGGGGTGTTCGGCCCGATATGCAACTCTGGCGGTTCAGGTTGCACATTTATGTTCATGCATAAGGCTAAGCTCTACTCATGAGCTCGGGTGACAATTAAGTACCGAATCAGTGCGAGTCAGGGTGACTTTAATCCTATACCAACTTACAGTAAACAAGACCAAGTTAAATTAACCTTCGGACTAAACGAGCAAGATTGGACGAATTAAACTTGACCGTACGGACAGACTATTTATGTGAAGTTTTAAGGACGAGCAGGGCCAGGCTAGTGCTGACTTCTCGTTTAAAAGTACGGCGATTAGGGCCAGGTCGGACCGACATTTCACGTGAATTTTAAGGACTAGCAGGGTCAGGCTAGTGGTGACTTCTCGTTTAACAACACGGCGATCAAGGCCAGGTCGGACTGACGTCTCGCGTGAAATTTCAAGGACGATGTGTAAGGACCGGTCGTGCGGTCTTTAAAGTAAGACAAAGAAAGTGCAGTAAAACAAGTACGTTGACGCAAAGAAATCATTTATTCAACGAAAACAGGGATATCAAAAATGGGCATCAAAAGGATGGAAACAAAGCGCAGAAATAAATGAAAATATCCAAGGCAGATAATGAAAAACAGGGGGACAGAATTAAAGTGCAGAGATGAGAAATAGTCTGGGAAAAGTGATAAACGATAAAACTTGCCGAACTGATCAGCCCAACATGATTCCCTTGTCATTGATCGTGGCTGCGTAGCAACTTCGAGCGACCTCCAGATCTCCTATGATATCCACCGGACCGCGGTCGGTCGGGAACTTTAGACTGATATGAGCGGGGGAGATCACGGCCCAAAGATCAATCAGAGCAGGCCTTCCCAAGATTATGTTATATGCTGACGGTGACTTGACTACCACGTAATTGACCATAAGCGTCCTTGCCACTGATTCCTTTCCGAACGTTGTCGCGAGCCGCAACATCCCCTGAGGGTGGATAGGAGGACCTGCAAATCCGAACAAAGGCGCTGAAACAGGGATTAGTTCGGACTCCTTGAGATTCATAGCATGAAAATCCGCCAACTATAAGACATTGACAACGCTGCCAGTGTCAACGCAAACTCTCTTCACCAGATTCTTGTTCACCATGGCTTCAATTACCAAACCTTCATTGTTCGAGACCAAGGGGAGTGAGTCCTTTGGTCCATAGCTTACTTCTTGGGAAGGGATTGAACTTCCTCTGCTTGCCTACGTGCTCCCCGGTCGGGTGTTTGGATTGCCAAACTCAAATGCATTACCAGGGCCTCCCACAATGGTGTTGATAGTGTTAATCGGACGGTTGTCCATCTGCTGGCCTTTGTCCGGAGACTGGTCCCTTCTTCTCTAGGGCTCTTCCTGCCAAGTACGATCTTGATTGAAGGTCCTCCGTGGGTACTCACGTCGTCCTCTACGTTCGTCATACCGAGGTCGTTCCACCACCTCGTCTAGCTTTCCATCCGCAATTGTTGCCTCCACATCACGTTGGAAATTCCTGCAGTTGTCCAGCTCGTGCCCGGTGTCTTGATGATAGGTGCAGAACTTGCTCTAATCCCTTCTGTCTAAAGGGCTTCGCAGTGGCGTGGGGGTTTTTTTCCAGACCCTTTCTTTCCATGATCTCCAGTACTTGCTCATGAGGCCTATTCAATGCTGGGAAGTCCCGCGGTTGCAGGGCACTTCTCTTTTTGGGTCGGCCCGCCACCGATCCGCTTGCACGTTCCCCGAACGCCTTCATTTTCATGTCAGATGTATCTTCAACCTTATCATTCTTAGGTTCTGATTTTTCCACCTCTCGCTTCAAGCGATTGGCTTCTTCTCCTTGACAGTGTTTGAACGCTACTTCCAAACATTCTTCCATAGACGCAGGGAGCTTGCTGCTCAGCTTGGCGTACAACCTTCCTTCACGCAGTCCTGCCTCAAAGGATGCGATCCAAACCTGATCATCAGCGTCTCGAACTTGTAATGATTCCTCACTGAAACGTTTAAGGTACTGCAGCGCAGTTTCGTCTTTCTTTTGTTTAAGGGAGAACATGTGGGTAGCATTCTTCTGGAACGGCTTCTCCGTGATGAACGCGTTGAGAAACATCATTCTTAGAGTATCAAAACTGTAGATCATCCTGGGTGGTATCTTCTTGAACCATTCTCGAGCTCGTCCGGTGAGCAATACTGGGAACGCCTTGCACTTCATCTATTTTGGGGCACAGTCGAGATTCATATGCATGAGATACTGGAACAGGTGATCATGGGGATCTTTAGTCCCATCGTAGGGCTCCAACTTTGGGATCTTGAACCTTGTGGGCCGGGGGTAGCTGTCAATCTGCTTGGAAAAAAGGGGATTCGAGAGCTAGGAGTGCTGATTTCCTTCCTACTATGGCCTCTAGCTCGGCGCGAGCTGCTACCATCGCCTGAGGTACGACCAGCTGCTTTCTTATATCTGAGGATGATGATCGACCCTCCCTTCTGTTGCTTTTACGCTTCAGGGGAGGAGGTGTTTGCTGCCATGACCCGTCACTGGGGTCGTCTTCCTCATCAGGTTCCTGATCCTGGGAATTCTCTCCAGATGAACCTTCGTTCTAGTGATGCAGATCCTGCGAATTGTCATCAAGGGGGTCTTCTTCTTCTAGACCTTCCCAATCTCCATCTTCTCCGTCCTCCTCTGCCAAAACGGCGTTGAGGACGGCCTCTTTTGTTGCATCATCTAAGGCTGTAATTTGATCTACCCACACCTGGTGGGTTGTGTCTAGGGAGACCTCTTCTAGCGGTGGGTTCTGGTTGTTATCTTCTGATTCAGTAGCATTGTTGGTGTTGCTGCCGTTGGCGGCTTGTTGTCGTGTGGTCACCATGTTGATTCTGAAGCTTTCCTAAGACTATCAAGCAAAGAGGCCCTCCTTCTAGCGCCAATTGACGATCCAAAAAATCGTCAAGATAAACATCTAGGCTCCTTCCCTTGGTGATAACCTGAGGATGCTCCAGAAACACAGAAAAACGATGAAAGAGGGGGTGATTTGGAATATTTTAAACTGCACTTGATGATGATCAAGCTACCTACATATCCAATGATCGAATTGGACTCAAGTCTCTGTAGTTCCTTAGGGATGGTTTATATAGAGGGGCTTGTGCCGTAGAGTTAGAGTGTGGCGTGTCTGTGATGGACACTGATTGACTTGTTCCTTAAGGAAATGGATTATGATTAGTTAATCCCCTTAATTATAGGAGATAGTTATAGCATTGAAATATTCGTATTAAGTGATAAAGATTGGAGCCTTTATGACTCCGGATTCTTTCCATCGCTATCTACTTATTACACACGTGGAAGATATGATTAAAGATTGACCCTGGCCTATTTGGACGGCCAGAACTGAGCTACTCGGGGGAACAGCCGAGCTGGTACAGCTCGTATTCTTATGCCTATATAGTGGTACGTCTGAAATGGACTTAAGCTGACTGGTAACGCTGGTCATCGGTTGACCAGGATGTAAACGGTGTCCGACCTTAGGAGGTCAGGCACAGAACCGGAAATTGCCTATGACTATTGAAGGTCTCAGCTAAACACTGATCAACCTAGAAAGGATAGGGCGAACAGCCGGACTACTCCGGTCTGGTCACTAAGGTACCTGTCACCATCTCTCCCCGTCTTTAATGTCGAGCCAATAAAGAGGTGCCACGTGGTACGTTCAGATTCTGGCATCGTCAGAAAGAAATTGTCCCCTCTTCTCTGCTAACCCGCCGCCGCATATGTAGAAAAAGAATGAGCGAAGAAGAGAAGGAAGAACAACCTTTTTACTTTGGCACATGAGGTGGCGGGTTTGGCTAGGTAACATAATGGAAATGTATCGGACTGCAAATCCTGGAATGATTGTTCGACCCCGTCCTTGGCCTCGAGGAGTGGTGAGCAGCACGGAAATTTAATCAATCATGGTATAGTATTAGGGCAGGGGACTTTCCTTTGTTAGAGATCCACAGACAACCCTCTGGAACATCCAAACCAAAGAACTCCCTGCCTTGTTTGGTTCGGGTTTGATTGGGGTTGAATGGATTCAAGAAAGAGAAAGTAAAATAAAATATATTGAAATAATGATTATAAAGTTGAAATGTTATGTTGAAATTTGTGTAGTTGAAAAATGATTGGTGAGAGAAATTTTAATAAAATATTATATTGAAAAAGTAATGGTTAAATAGTGTAGTGAATGAATAAAGTGAATTGATTAAAATTAGGGCACTGCTACAGCCACACCCGTGTGCGCCACATCCGACCACATCGGTGATCTGCACCGTTGATCGGTGTTAGATCTATATTATAATATAGATCTAACACCGATCAACGGTGCAGATCATCCGATGTGGCCGGATGTGGCGCACACGAGTGTGGCACTATCATTAAAATTATTTTATTTGTTGATGTTGAATGATTGATGAGAGAATTTATAATAAAATAATAGAATTAATAAAACAATGATAAATAAGATAGTGGAGTGAATAAAATATTGGGTTGAATCCAAATGGATCCAACCCCAACCGAAACCAAACAAGGCCGACCGACCAAGGGACTTAGCCGAAGCGGGTCCTATCCTTATCCTTGTTGTTCGTCAACCAAGCCTTCTCCAAACCACAACATGATGTGATAGAGTGAACAGCGGCCAGGTAACCCAAGAGTTGTCCGGTTCGAAATGAGATCGGCGTGAGCCGATGCTCTCGTTCCCGGAGAAATGGACATGCGAAGACATTTACACCTAGAGCAAAAAATACTGCACATACAGCAAAGCCTCTCCAAACAACACATCATTCAGATCAAATAAAGCGTAAAGCGGCCACCTATCTATGGCGGACTTTAGGTCTATTGACGATATAATTCTTGGGCTGCCCCTTAATCTCCGAATCGGAGCCCGATGATCAAAAGTCCAATCCATTGGGAGCTTCCTAAGAGCGGACATAAGAAACGAGTCAAATGGGTACAACAAGCGCTGTTTGAAATAGTTTCCTATAGCAAACAGACGCCTCTTCCCGTCACCTGGCAACGTGCAACTCAAAGACCCTAATCTTTCCGATAAAAATAATAATAGTAGGGTGTCTTGTTTTGTTCGGAGATATGGCATTATAGCCTTCGCGTTGTATTCACAGCCCCAATAAGTGAGGTCTGAATTACTATCGCAGAATGGATAATGCACACATTCCATCCATAGATTGTTCACACTCTTAATGTATAAGAAATATAGTAGCACATATACTACCATCAATTGGTTTTAGTACAACGGTAAGCGTTTGATCGAACCCTGGTTGGAATATTATTTATAAAAAGAAAATTGTGCAAGTGTTGGGACAAATTGACCACACTTCCCTGGTTGGAACATTATTTATAAAAAGAAAATTGTGTTTTTGACAGATTATCTCACACTCTTAAATGAAATTGTGCAAGTGTTGGACATATTGTCAACACTTAGGGGATGTTGAGACAGAATGAGATCGAGCAGCCGCGCACCAGTACTTGTGCAGGACCTAAGTTTTAATAGCACCCCTTACTGAAAAATTAACCTTAGTTTTAATTAGCATCACTAAACTTTAATATATTTTACTTTGAACAGTGCATGTGTTGAATTAGCATGTTTCTCAAACCTATTACGTACGCCCCTCACAGATAAACCATCTTTCTCAAAAACCTATTACGCCCCTCGTAGAAAACTTCATAACATATATTTTAGCATGATTAATGATGTGTTTGAATTATGATATCTTTGCTCAAAAACTAAGTTGTTGGAGAAGTTATGATATTTACTTAATTAACACAACTGATTCAACATGCTGCATCGATCTCTTAAACGTGGGCTTATATATATATATATATAAAATAAAGAGTACAAAAAGACTTACTTCCAAGGAACATCTCCAACCATTCTCCATTGGTCATCTAGGTCTTTATAAAGCAGCATATATTCAGACACAGATTCAAACAGACGAAGTCCACCAATTGATTGTTTCCCTGCTAAAAGTAAATATATACTACATATCAAAACCCTAGAGCTAATTCATTTCCATGAATCAAAACAAAACCTATTCATTTCTCACTTTATACATACATACATACATACATGCATGCATACGTACCAAACATTTCTTCAAGTTTAACTGCAAGTGTTGAGTATTCCATATGATCAAGAATACAGATCTTCCTTCCAACAATAATCCCATCCATATTAACCTTCACATACGCGTATCGTGGTTTGCTTTGTATCCCTTCGCCTTCTTCTTCATTATAATTATCAACCAAATTTTGTTGATAATTATTTATTTTCGTGCTTCTCAATTGTGGATGCAATTGGTTCCAATCAATTAAAACCTCGAAATCATCCCCTGTAATTAAGAGCACACAAGTCACAACAGATCGACAAACAAAGATGATACACGTACGCAAATATGTATATAAATCGGTATAAATATTTTGATCATGCATGTTACATTACCAGATATTGGATGGTAAGTTTCCGGCTGCATAACGCGTAGGCTAAGACCTAGATCGATAATATTTCCTTCTTGTTTTTCTTGATAATAAACTTGGGGATGCCCTGCAGATGAATGGTTTAAAACATAGTTTGATGCACCTGAATCCATTGAATGCTAAAGGGGGGGAAGTAATTATTAGAATATGGGAGTGTGGCAAATTGATTTTAAATTATAGCATTTTATAAGTGTCAAATACTCCCTCCGTTCCATAATATCTGATGCAGTTATCAAAAAGATTCGTTCCAAAATAACTGAAGCAGTTCGCATTTAAATGGAATATTTAATGTATTTTTTCTACTTTACCCTTCATTAAATGCATATTTTTGATACTCCAAATGTCTTTTGTATTTCAAAAGTTTTTTTAGTTGAGGGCATTATAGTATATTTCATATAAACGTCAATGCAACAAATGGTTTCTTTAATCGTGTGCGTTTTGGCAACTGCATTAGTTATTTCGAAACGGAGGGATTATATTATATATATACGTACAAAATTAAACACCTGTGACAGAAAAAATAAATTTGATGCAATAAGATTTGGAGACATGGGAAGACAAGAATGGCTTTATCCCATAATGAAACATTAAATGTGAATTTAATTTTTCCTGCCAATTTCAACATGCAAGATTTCAAAAGGCCGGATATAGTAGGAAAAAACAAACAGAGGATGGGCAAAGGTGATTTAATTTGAAGAGAATAAGGGTTGGATTTTGCATGTCTATATATTTTGTTACAAACATTATAAATTTCGTCAGGTTTAGATCTGATCTGAGAGACTACTGTTTAGGTCAATATCGATTATTACATTTTTGGACTGGAGTATGATGTACACGTACGAATAGAGCCGTTCGTGAATGTAACGCCCCCGATCCCGCTCGTAATGCCCTAAATGAGTCGTAAATATCCGGTCATTAACTTGACCGCCGTCATCGTTTGGTCAAAAGCAAAAGGCTAACCCGAGTTACATGAAGACTTTTATGTCTCACACTTATATGGGGGTGAGCGTTCACTTAATTTACCGATGTGGGATATCACATTCTCCCCCTTATAAGGGACCGGCGTCCTCGCCAGACGGCCAAGACTTGTCCCGGATCGTCCCTACCGGAGGTAACTGAGGTCATCCTTACACCGTCTTCTTGTACGGTGCGGCGCGCATGTTCCGTCGATAGTCGGCTCGAATACCATTCGTAACGCCCCCGCACCCGGGCTCAGTAGCGCTAAATGAGTCATCAATGTCCGGTCAACCGCTAACTTAGACCGCCGTCCTCGCTTGGTGCAAAAGTGCTAACCCGAGTTGATGAAGCACTTTATGTCTCACACTTATATGGAGGTGAGCATTCACTTAATTTACCGATGTGGGATATCACAGTGAACAAGTTTGAGTTTAACTCGTTTAAACTTGTATTTGTTTATTTGTGAAAGCATAATTTTTTTTTTGTAGACATATATACAAAGTTAAGGAATGAGTAGACTTTCGTAAGGTCAAATTACTCTGAACTTGGAACTTCAGTTGAAATAAAGATGACTATTATTTCCACCCCAGCTGATCTACTCGTTGTCCCACATACACCTGTCGGTATACCGCATCATTTTCACAGGAAACAACTGTGTGAAAGTCGAATGTATGGGCAACACACGACATCCCACATTGTCTCGACTTTCGCAGGCTCACATGTTGCCCCATAGATTCAACTTTCACATAGTCGATCGATTCTATTGTAGTGCACAAGCAGTGTGATACACGATAGATCAACTGTGGTACAAATAAAGTCCCCAAAATAAAACATCACCTTGTATACCCTCACTAATCTGAATGGGGAATCTCCATAATCAAACACATATATGTTATATTTTACCTATTACCAGGTTACCAGAAGAATTAGTGAATGAATCCAAAACAACAATTAATGAAAATTTTATGTAGACAAGAAACATATCATATAAAATCACCAGAATTTATCATCTCTCACTCAATAGAAGGCAAATTTATAATATCCAACGGAATGTATAGACAATATAGTAATATAAGACTGAGTTTTCACACTTTACAATATGATCCAAATCCAACCTTTCTATGCAATATACCATACCAAATGCAAGAATTGAATGCAAAACATCCATGATCATGCATGCACAAATAAAAAATATACTATAACTCCAAAGAAAAATAGAAAGAAAGAAAAAGAAAAAAAAAATCAAGCCCATCAAAATTGTTTCTCCAAGCACAACTCTCCTGACTCCTGCCAGTCGCCATTGACGTGTCCTCGCCGGTTGTTTAATGTTTTTCAGTAGAAAGCAGCGGAGGAGGAACCTCAGATAATGTAGCCGCAGGGGACGGTGCCACAGTTTGGTATTGAGTGGCCAAATGTGGTGGTGGTTGAGTATAGTATACATGTCCATTTGCAGGATCAACAAATTTATATGCATAATCAACAGATGGGGGATTCAATGCTTGTGAGGGAAGATAGATTCGAGAAAAGCCACCATTTTCCGGGGCAGACTGAGCTGTAGGAACCTGCACCGCTTGCAGAGCCGGTGCAGCTGGCGTTCTGTAGACCCCACCAGCCAAATCAGGTTTACCAGCAGAAGCAGGTGGCGGCATTTGGGGATGACTAGGCATGAAGTAAACAGGGTATGGATGTTCAATACCAGGACGATAATTCGTTTGCTGAGGAGGCGGGTATAAAGAATAATATACGGGCATAGTCCCGGGTTGATGGTTGGGAATGTATTGAGCGTGAGCAGGAACGAATTGATGGGGTTGATTCAGTTGTTGATATTGATGATCAAAGTGACTTGGATATACATATCCAGATTCATGAACTTGCTGCATCTGCATTCTAGTACAATCATCGGCCCTAATACCGAGCTGGTTTCCAAAGCTCTTGCCATTTCCAGACTGAATATGGGCAGTATGTTCTTCATAAACCACATGATTTTGTCTAGACATTGGATTTTGAACACTAATGTCACTGCCGAAAATCAAACACAAAGACTCCAATCAAGATCATGAAAAAACCACATGTCATACAACAACCCAGACACAACGGAAAATGATCATCTAGTAACATACAAGATAATTACAATCATTTCTTGTCAAAGATAAAGACACTAACTTTGTAAGTCCACAATTGAATTGATAAACTATAAGGTTTATATATACATGCACATATCTGCTGAACAAAAGCAACAAAGTGTAAAATTACAGAAAAAGATGAAATCTTGGAACAGTTTTGGGTACCTTGTAACTGATTCAGGGGAAGACAGATCAGAACCACCAGGTTGTTTAACATGCTGCAATTGAGGTGCCACTTGTTGCTGTTCCAATTGAGGTTCTTCCTCTTTCTTGACAACATTCATCTGCTGAAATTGCTCCTCAATTCCCAAATCCACCACCCCTTTTGGATTAGCACCACCCTCCTCCACCTGCACCGTAATCGATGTAGCCGATGATGATGAACCGAAGGATGAGGTCGTATCAAGCATGGGCGAGTCCGCCACCGATTGAACATCTTGTGTTGAATTACCAGCTTTTCCACCAGTTTTCACACTCCCATTAGCTTCAATTAGGGTTTTGCCGGGTTTTGCATCTGAGATATGAACGGAATCATCGAGCCCTAAAAGACAATTCACTGATGGGCGTCGTTTAATAGCTGACGAATTCCAATTTAGGGCAGTGAAAAACCAATCTTGATTCTTGGAACCTCCCAAAATTGATTCAATAGAAGGCGGTTTCTCCGGGTCGAAACTCGAGGTAAAAAGAAACAATCTGAGACGAGAAGCTTTCGAACTGGGATTGATGCAAGAAAGGAGACGATCGTACTCTTCCACCATATGTTCAAGGTCTTCATCTGTTGCGACGGAGATTAAGGAATCAAGATCTTCAGTCGGAAGTTGATATTTCAGGGTAAATAAGTTGCCATTGAGAAGCGATTTCGAAAGTCGAAATTGGAGCTCGGAAAGACTGGTATGACGGTCGACGACAATGATGCGGGTGTCTCCGCCGACATAACAAAGAGATTTGTCATGGGGACGGGGGACTATATGGCCGCCGTAACTGCACATAAGCCGGAGCTTGGCGGTGGCGGTTGTGATGGTGGTTGTGGTAGTAGCGGCTGTGGTGGTAGCCGTGACACCGTTGGGTGGCTCTTTGCATGGGTCTGCCTTGCGGGAAGGGGGAGAAGTGTTAGAGTGAGGTTGGGGAGCTGATTGCGGTGGTGGAGGTAGAGGTCCGGTGGTGGTGATTGCTGTTGAGAGCGGCGGTGGCGGAGGGTGAGGCTCCATTAGGAGAGGGAAAAAGAAATGAAAAATAACAATAAAAAAAAGAAAAAGATTTGCAGGAATTTTTTATATATAATAGTATATGAAAATATATTTGTAACTGATATACCTGAATCGGAACGAGGCCATATTCAGCTGGATTGGGTCTACTGTCATGGTCCATTAACATAGATATTGGGCTTCTATCTCCTCTTTCTGTTATCACAAGCTATATCCCACCCGCCATTTATAAGCCAGTCCTATCTGCCAACAGTAAGTCGGATCCTGTCCGCTAGCCATAAGCCGGACTCCACCTCTTCGCGTGATTTCTACCTATATGGTCAAGGTGATTTCAAAGACAAGGCATATACGAGTCCGATGTTCGCTGATTGCTGCTCGCCATGCTTATCGTTCCAGCTGGCCAATCATTACATTACAATGGCTAGGCCACTTGTATTCCATGCATTTTTATCTTTAAATATGTATTCTTAATTGTCTTGTCAATGAACAGTAAACCGACATAGTCTTAGCCTATAAATATGGGGTCACAATGTAATAGAAAGGCATCCAAGATCTAATACAAGTAGATAGACTCTGCCAATTTGTCGACTCACTCGATTGTTCTTCACAAACACTTATCCGGCAGCCTTGTTCTTGCTCACCACCGAGCTCTCCCTGGAGAAATCACACATATTAAGCCATATATCTACAAGATAAACATTATTACCGCAAATCTGGTGTTCAGCGCAACATCAGTTGGCTCCGTTACCGGAAAAATCATCATCACTCATCATTTGGGAGATTACCTGCTCCACCGCAAAGACGTTTTCATGGTGTCTCAGGCGAGGACACCATCACCTTTGATCCATCGGTCGTCAAAGTTTTGATCTCGTGGGATAATCTAGCCCAGAAATCATCGCCTTCCTCATCTCAGCAACGTACGCAGAAAAGAGATCATCAAATTCACTGCAAACTCGCACTAGAGTCCATCCTTATTACCCATGTTGGTTTATACACCCTCTGTCGGTTACAGATCCTCAAGTAATAAGAAAACTTGGTTGTTTAGCTACAAACCGCCTGGAAAACGCACACCTTTCACCTCAATATTTTGAGCCAGAAATATCTAAAGCCCATAGCCAAATAACCCCAACAAATTATCCACAAAATATCATAAGTCATGGCTGGCGGGAAAAACATAAACCCTGCAACACCGACTAAGGCAGGCAATCAAGTCCCGCCACGTGGAGAGGCTAGCAGGAGAGTTATGTCTGATGGGGCTGATGCCAGACTTGCCCTCACGACCGACATGCGAGCATACATCCGGGAAAGGACCCGAGCCCGCGAAATACATGAGGAGTCGATCAGGAAAAATAAGGGGAAGGGAATCCCTGGGACTTCTAACTTAGGCAACGAGCAAGCGGCTGTTTCAGCAGGGGGAGCGTCCCGACAACATGACTCATATAAGATAGCTCTACAAGCACACATGTAGTATGTGGAGAAAATGCGAGTAGAAAATGCGCTGCTAATTGTAGAGGGACTACCACCCCAACCTATCCGCAAATTTAACCCTCCTCAGCCCGCGCAAACAGAGATACAGCCCACTGCCATTCCCCCAAAAATAGTTCAACCTCAGTGATGAGAGTCAACTTTGCTATAATTTCGTGTGCATTTTACCCCCTATTTGTAGCATATTCGAGGTAATTTTGGGGTAGTTAAGTGGTTTTTATAACACATCTCACCACTAGTTGAATCACGAGATGATAAGACATTTACGTCTGAAATCTCAACAATTTTGGGTGATTTGTGTGCGTTTTATTGGCTTTTGTCACGCTTCGGTTTTCTTGTTTTTGTTTATTATAGGCACGGCGTGATAGAGGGCGTGACGAGGGTCGCAACGGTACAAAAATCATCCAAAACGGGGTTCGTATAAGGAAATGACGCAAGATTCATGTTCGGGTGTTCGAAGAAAAATAAATAATTTCTATACAATCGCGTTTCGAAAACAGAATGTATCATACCCAGAGTGTGACGGAGGATGTTTTTTTTGGTAATATTTGATTATATTATCAATTCAAAATAAGGAAAAAAAATAAAAAGAAAACAAAAGGCAAAGCAGCAGTCAAAGTGGGGCCATGCATTCAAGGAAATGGACCAATAGCAAAAGGGAGCCATGCCTGCATATATAGATTTTTCGGAACAAATTTCCGGAAAAAAGGAGACGGCGGATTTATATTTAAAAAACCTCTATTAGGTCAAATTTCAACACAGTTTTTACATAAGATTTTATTTCTTTCTACACATCAGTTTTTATCTCTTTTCTTAGGTTTAGATCTATTGTTTTTTCTCTTTCAATTTCTCCAAGAACATCAGCCTTTTATTTATTTTATTTTGGTATTGGAACACAACGAAGTGACGATTCGAGTGGTGGATTGCTACGATTTTTATCATGTTTATTATTAATTTCTTCATAAATTTCTGTACTTTTATTATTACCATGAGTAGCTAATCCGTTGTGTAGTCGAATTATGTGAAAGCGGGTGAAACGCCCTAAGGGGGATTAGACGGGAGTAGTGTAGCGCTTAATTAAACGTTTGTATGATTAATCCACGTTCTAAAACTTGTTCTTATAAAGATTATAGCTTTGAATTAGATCGACAACCTAGTTCACTGTCACACACATCGAACTTATATATGTATTTTGCGGTGAGATGTGGGATAAGGGGTTTTAGGATCATTGCGTAGACACAGCCTAGTTGTTAGATTGACAACCTAGCTAGTTGTTAGGACTGTGCCCTATGTGAGGTTTTCATCGGTTTTCCGAGCGGCTCTAGATTTTGGTAAACCATGTTAGGTTAGTTGGCTTTCTAAAAGGAGGGTTAATTAGCCTGGCATAGGGTGTTAAGCGAGAGTTGTTCAGACCTTAACACCAGAATTAGGAGTTGGCACCCGTGGATGTCATATAAACTGAATTGGCTAGGTAGGTTGGTTAAGACACGCTCATTGTCAAGTTTTTCCTGTGGGGTTAAAGTAACCCGCTGGATCGTAGTTCGGCTATGCTTTTTAATCATATAAGTAAAACCAGTAGTGTAATCGTTATTTATGCATTAGTTGTTAATCTTTCCACTATCTATTGACCTGAACCAAGTTCTACGTCGACTTTGGTACTTCTGGATTCAACCTTGAAACCACTATACTACCGTTGACCCGATACTCTGTCGGTTAAGGTTAGCGGTTAAGTATTTTGCTATCACTCAGCGGTCAGAAATGGAGGGAAGCAGCCACGCAACTTCACATCCAAAGGGAAATAGGAAATCAGCTTTAGGTCGCCTAGGGCCCGTGGTCGACGATCGCGGTGCAGCCCCAGGGAAACCTAGGAATCCTCGACAAGTTCGTACCCGCTTAGAAGGGCAGGGGGACTCGCAGGTTGAAGGAAGTTATGTCGCACTCCCGCATGTCCCCCAAAATCAGGTGGAAATGGGCATAATGAAAAAACAGATAGAGGAATTACAAAAAGGTACAACGAGTGTTAAAGTTGTTCCGACTTGGGGAACAAGCGTACTTCATCCTAGCATTCTGAAAGCGGCCCCGAGGGGAGGAACTCACTACCCAAATTTCATCAATTACCATGGGGCTACAGATCCTTTGGATTGGCTATCCGCTTTTCAAAGCAGAATCAGCTTGTGTACATCTAGCGATGAGGCCTAGTGCATAGCTTTTGTGGGATCGATGCAAGACAGGGCAGCATCGTGGATCCGCAGTCTTCCTCCGGGCTCGATTTTATCATAGGATGATTTGATCAACAAAATTATAGCAGAGTTTAGATCAGGAGGAGGACCTAAAAAGACACACATCGACCTGCATGAGGTCCGACAGGGCGAGAATGAGGGTACTCGCAGCTACTATGAGCGGTTTTACAAAGTATATGAGCTAACAAGGGGTTTAGCGGACAACGTCGTCATGAGCAGTTTTGAAACGGGGTGGAAACCGGGGTATTTGAAGTCTTATTTCGCTCTATCCCCACCAGCGAACTTGCAAGAAATTTTGAGCTCAACCAGGAAGTACGTCGCCACAGCGGGAAACGAAGGAGCGTCTTCGTCTAATAAAGGCAAACAGAGGACTGAGCGCAGCCCGCCTAGAGATACCCGCAGAAATGCAGATCGGGATGTCAAAAAGCCCGAAAGATTTAAAGAGGAGCACTTCACGCCGCTCAGAATATCCTATACTCAGATGCTGAACGAAGTGAGAGATGAAATACCTGAGCCCTACCCGATGGTTCCGGATACACGTCGCGATGCGTCCAAATATTGCGGCTACCACAGAGATAAGGGTCATACGACTGACGAGTGTGTCCAGTTCAAGCGAGCAATAGAAAAATTACTCGCTCGCGGACACCATGATCACTACAAACTAGATGTCGGTGGGCCGGACAAGAGGAATCAACAAGCTCGCCAGTTCGACAGGAACATCAGAATAATAACCGAGCCTCCTCCCAGTAACAATCAGATCAAGAACCACATCGGCTCCATTAACAAGCATGTGGAGAAGCCTGTAGTTCTGCGAGGGAATGAGCAACCTCTCACTTTTACGCGAAGTGAGCTAGTGACTTAGATCAATACAGAAGATATGTGTTTATGCATTTCGGTAGTCATCAATCGGGCTTGCGTCTGTTTGATGTAATATCGTCGGATCAATCATAGATTGACCCGATTACGCAGCGGAATGCATCAGATCTAGATCTAAACGAAAACAAAGAACATAAATTAAAGATCTAAACCTACAAGGGGGTTTAGGAGCCAACCTTTTTATGGTGCTTAACTCCAAGATCAAAAGTCTCCTAGAACACGTGTATGAGTAGCCACAGCTTTCCAACGTGTGTCTCCCAGCAACACCAAATGGATGGTGTTTTCCGCCGCCGGACCTCCTTGATATGTTACCGGAATAATCCCGAAGATTATTCCAACTCGAAACCCGAAGAAAGATAGCCGAAAATTCTAAGCTATTTTCTTCCAATATGGCGTGTTTATGATATGTCAAAAGGCTTGGGAGAACTCTCTTTATATAGGAGAGTAATCATAGTCCTCCAATGATTAAATAATTAAGAGATAATTATTACATTAATCCTTATTCCAAATAAAAGATAAATAAAATGATTATCCCAAACAAATTAGGATAAATCATATTATTATCTAATATTCCATGAATTATCAATTAACAAATAAAAGATAAACCACACATTAAATAATTATCCAAAAAAACTAATTCCTTGACAATTATTTAATCAACATGCGCCCCAACCTAATAATTAAATAAGGCCACACGCATTTTTCCACACCTTGGGCCGAGTCCACGAAAAATTTCTTTTTCCATGTATTTAATTATCTAGTCCAACTAAACAATTAATCCACATATCAATTAAATAGCTCAATCCACTATTTAATTATAATTGAGGTGAAGTGACGAGAAAACTAATTATGCTATTTTGGGAGCCAAGTCAGGGACCATTGACCCATATTCAGTAGCTACAATAAATCGAATAAAAATTATTCATCAAACAGAATAATTATATCCAACCTATTAATTCCGGGATTACACCACCATAAACCCGAAACTGAACTCTATCGAATATAGATAACTTACACTCAATTTAGAGTCGAAAGCGTCCACTGATATAATCATTACATACGGATAAATCCTCCATAGACTGTTCACTTCGATTCGGGATATTTCCGTAAACCTTTCTCGAAACATATTAACATTATTTACCATTAACCCCTAGTGATCAATTAGTTCATAACCAATATGATATGAACTCGGCCGATCTATCAGTTTCTAGGGTCAACAAATAAGGGAACTGTATGTCTACTTCCGGAGGGAAGGAATGGATTCCATATCTGTGATAACACAGACTACTCACTCATTCTAGAATAGAGCCAACGAGAAGTGTTGGACCACATACTGCGAAGTGATCCTTACTAACACATCAAACCCTACCCTAGTCTAAGCAGTTGTCTGTGATCACCTCAGGATTGAGATTAATCCATATATGATCATCTTGTGATATGATAAGACTTCTCGATTACGGAATTATATCGAGAACTCAAATCAAATCGGTCCAGCCCTATATGATTATCATCGCCCATTAGGTGCCCTATTACCGATAGTCCGGATAAGACTGTCACGCCTAAAGCGTTCTGGGCGCATCATTAGCAAATTAATCTAGGGACCCGTATGCAGATTAATAAACGCTACGGACTAAGTTAATTTTAAGTATATTTCACAAACTCAATCCTCGTGTGTATAGCCATACACTGAGTTATGTGATTACATAATCAATATACTTAGGGTTTTCTGTAGTGTATTAATACAGGCAATAAATGCGAATAAATAAGATGAAACAAATTCTGTCATTTATTTAAATAAAACAATTACAAATTGTCTTTCGGGCATAAAACCTAACAGCGTCAACAGGGTAATGGTCGACATGGGAGCGTGCCACGACATCTTATACTACAACCGCTTCAAAGAATTGGGGTTTGGGACTCTAATTTGAGGCCGCATAATGGCACCCTTGAGGGCTTCACTAATCACAAAATACAAGTCAAGGGGGCCATCGACTTGAATGTACAGATGAGAGATTATGCACCCTTTCGCACTGAAAAGGTGATGTTTCTGGTGGTCGATCTTCAGTCCAATTATAACATGATAATTGGGATGCCAGCTCTGAAACAATTTCGGATGGTAACTTCCATCCCGCATCAGCGAGCAAAGTTTTATGTGGGGGACAGGATCGGAACGTCGATCAACAAGCCTGCAGCTGTCCTCACATACATACAGGAAATGAGGACCGGGAGTAAAATAGCACGAATCGAACAACCTGGGGACATGGAAAACATCAACATGATCAGAGCCGCCGTCGAACCTATGCCAGTTAAAGTGGAATGTGAAACTTTGCAAGTTAGAGATGAGCCCGATTTTACAGCGGAGGATGAGTTAGTCGAGGTAATCATCAACGACGAATATCCCGAGCAGAAAATCAAGATAGGAGCTCGGCTGAGTTCTTTTGAAAGGGAAAAGTTGATAAAATTACTCAAGGAATATTTGAGTGCATTTGCCTGGGTAGTTACGGACATGCGATGGGTCGAGGAAGACGTCGCCCTCCATCATCTCAACGTCGACTCTACTTTCAAGCCGATACAACAACGAGCACGCCAGTTTTCAACCGAAAAAGAAACGGCGGTGAAAGTAGAGGTCGGGAAACTCCTGCAAGCAGGGATCATAAAAGAGCTCGCCTAACCTACGTGGCTAGCAAATGTAGTTATGGTAAAGAAGCACAATGGCAAGTGGAGAATGTGCATGGATTTCACTGGCATCAACAAAACTTGCCCAAAAGACCCTTATCAGCTTCCGCGAATCGATCGGTTAGTAGATTCCATTTCTGGTTTTGATGTTCTTAGTTTTCTGGACGCATATTCGGGGTATCATCAAGTGCGGATGGCTGAATCCGATAAGGAGAAAATGGCTTTCAGAGCCGCTGGAAGTTTGTATTATTATGAAACGATGCCATTCGGGCTGAAGAATGCGGGTTCAACTTATCAGTGAATGGTCAACAAGGTCTTCAGTTCGTAAATAGGAAGAAATATGGAAGCTTACATTGACGATATGGTTTTCAAGTCCGCTGGGGACGGTCACACTGCTGACCTTCATGAAACTTTCAACAATGTCCGAAAACACTCAATGAAACTCAATCCGGCCAAATGTACTTTTACTGTCCAGGCAGGCAAGTTTCTTGGGTTTATGGTTATTCGTCGTGGCATCGAGGCTAATCCGGAAAAAATACAAGCTTTGCTCGACATGCAAGAACCTACGACTATCAAGGAAGTTCAGAGGCTCAATGGCCGCATCATTGCGTTGGGTCGCTTCATATCAAAATCAGCGGAGAAGTGTCTTCCCTTCTTTAAAATTCTCAAAGGCGACAAGACTTTTTCATGGAGCGCAGAGTGTTCGCAGGCGTTCCAAGCTCTGAAGGAATATCTAGGGAAGCCACCTCTTTTGGTTAGCCCTTTTGAGGGAGAAATTTTGTTTTTGTACCTGGCGGCTTCGGACCGGGTTGTTGCCGCCGTTCTTGTCAATGAGGCCGGAACCCTCGAAAATCCCGTCTATTATGTAAGCAATGCTCTTAGTCCGGTGGAGAGTCGCTATTTTAATGTTGAAAAATTAGCCTACTCGCTTGTTATCGCTGCCCGCAAACTCAGGGCCTACTTCACTTCGCACACAATAATTGTTTTAACGGATAGTCCAATGCACCAAATACTGCATAAACCCGGTCTTTCAAGTCGACTCCTCAGATGGGCTATCGAAATTACTGAATTCGACATACAATATCAACCTAGAAAAGCAATCAAGGGTCAAACACTACCGGATTTTATTGTAGAGACAAGTTTCAGCTCGCCACAACCCAGTTCGCCTTTACCACAAGAGCCCACTGCGGTCAGGAGTAAGCCCGATCAATGTTGGCAATTGTATGTTGACGGTGCATCTAATCGAAATGGTTGTGGGGCCGGAGTAATTTTGATGGAACCCGGAACGACGGAGGAAATCGAGAAAGCTTTAAGGTTCGAGTTCCCGGCCACGAATAATCAAGCCAAGTACGAAGCGGTTATAGCCGGGCTCAAGCTAGCAAAGGATCTAAGCGTGGAAAATGTGGAAATTTTCTGTGATTCCCAACTAATCGTCAACCAAATCTCAAGGGACTATGACACACACTATGTTATTCTCGAGAAATATGGTGAGATTGTTCGACGATTGAAAACCGGCTTCAACTATTGCGAGTTCATCAGAATTCGGAGAGAGGACAACGAGCGGGCAGACTATCTCTCAAAACTATCTCTAAAAGAAGAACTGGTGGATCCCTTGTTGGTCCATTGAAAAGGCTTTGGTTAAGTTTAAAGGGGGGGTGAATAAACTTAACACTTAAAACTTTTAGAGTTAACAAACTCAGTCTGCTGAGATACATATCAGTCAGCTGAACCATATTTTGCTAACTGTCTTTTATCTAACTTTTATTTATGAAGTTAGATTACACCCTTTTGCAAATAACTAAGTTCCAATTATCATCCAACTTAAGGAACTTAGACCTTTACACAAGGTATATGTAATCAGTTTAGGTCATCACAGACTTCCCTAAATTCTGATTCCATATCCTTGACTTTAATTACTAAGTTTGATCCCTTAGCCTTCATTAACCGAGTTTGACCCCTCAACCTTCAGTCTTCAGCAGGTCCCTGATAAGTCTACTGACCTAACTACCCTACTGACCTAGACTAGTTTGCTGATACAAGTCAGCTGACCTTTACAGTGCTTGTTTGATCAAACCTATACAAAGATCAAACTCTAATAAGCCTATACATTTGATCTAGACATCTTTTTGCCTTTGCTCTATTACAGTTAGTCTGACACTCATCATTAAAACTTAAAAATAAGTCCAACAATTTCCCCCTTTTTGGTGATGATGCCTCTACCCTCACCTAACAGCAAAGCAAAAAGATTAAAAACAAAAACAGAACAAATTCCAGTCATATCTCAATATAATCATTTGTTCAAAGTATTACAGTCTAGATACAGCAAAGATAAAACATATAAAGTCTGCTGATCTACTGTCTTCTTTCTCTTTCTTCCATTGCCTTCTCCACTTGCTCTTGGTAGGCTCTTATCTCCTCAATCATTTCTCTCATCCATTCATTTTCAATCAGAGTGAAATCAATGTAGGAATTCACTTCTTTCCACCACTTCCATGCTTCAGGTAGGATGAGATTAATTTGATTTACTCTGAATCCTAATTTCATGTAAAGTTCTTTGAATTCATCAAGTGAGTCCTTTGCTTTTGTGATAGGCAAACTCCTTTCACCTCTACCACTTCTTCCACCTTCCACCTCTATAATTTGCCCTCGAGGCTTTAACCCTTGCTTCCCAAAACTTTAATCCCAGAAATGAGTTTAAACCTTCATGAAATCCCTTGTCATGATAAGGTTTCCTTTTGTTGTGGTACTCATTCTTGTATTGTTTGAGGAGATCATCAGTAAGTGGAAGTCTGCAAGGTGCAGGTTCCCTGAATGCATTAGTATCAGCCTCCCATCTTTTCTTGTGAAAAAATCTGGCAGCCCCTTTTGCTACTACTGTTTGGCCCTCTTCCCTCTTAGTGACATCATCAACAAAACGGGACAAGCGAGGCCATGAACACTCTCCTGTGTGATAACCAGATTACTCAGTTGTCCCTCCATAATTTCAGTTCTTGTATCAACTGCAGTAATCCTTGATTGCAAAGTTTGCTCCAGCAGATTGATCATCTCAGTAAGCTTAGGATCCAATCCAGCAGATTGAGATGTTCCAGCAGCCTCAGCAGGCTTAGGTGCCTCAGCAAGTTTATCAAGTTTCTGGTGGATGGCTTCAAGTTGATCTTTCAGAAACTTCTCCTTCATTGTATTTCCTTGCTTGATTCCTCTCACTTCTAGGGTAAGGTTTGCAAGAGCATACTGATTTGAGGTAATGTTGGAGACAACTGTTTCTGTAGTCCTCCCTCTATTTTCCACCAAATTGATCAGATCTTCAAATCTCTGCTCTTGTCTGTCAAGTTGAGTTCTTAGATTTGCAATGTCATTTCTTACTGTCCTCAACTCTTCCATGACATGTGCTGGTACCCCACCAGCCATTCCTCCATCAGCTCCATCAGCAGGCTCTTCTACATTGTATTGTGGCCTATGTCTAACCACTACAAAACTCGTATCCATTCCGGCAGGGTTAGGTCCTTGATATTCCTCCAGAATAGGATCAAGAGCTGGTTCTTCAAGAACTGGAACAAATGCCTGCTGAGGTTCATCATCAACATTTTCTTCTTCAGGCATTTGAAACTCCTCATCACTGTAGTCATAATCCAGCAGCTGCTCTTCCACATCAATATCAGCAGCCTGCTGACCATCTTTCCCTACAGTGGTCTTGACTCCAGTAGGCTCCACTACAGCAGCCTGTACTCCAACAACAGCAGGGGTTTCCTCTAAACCCAAAGTTTGTTCCAACCTTTGTCCAGGTGCTGTTTGTTCCTCAGTAGCCTGTACCTCTTGTTCCAACCTGTGTCTAGGTGCTGTTTGATCCTCAGCAACCTGTACCTCCACTTCTTGTCTTGGTTCTTGTGCAATATGTGCCATAATAACCTGATCAGGGAATATTTTCTTGTTGAAATTCCCCAATATCACCAATCCTTCTCAGATAATTTGTAGTTTTGGTTAAGGTGTCCTCAGTGTCAATCCAGTATTGATATTGAACAGAATCCTTAGAACTGACACTAGGTTCATTATGATCAGTAACTCTCTCATCATTTGAATCCACAGTCTGCTGATCATCAACATGCTCAACAGGTTCTTCAACAAATAAGGGATCTATCTCACCAACCATTTTGTTTGCACCAATGTCTATGCCCTCATTGATTTGTGCCTCAATATCCTCTATGGTGAGATTTTCCACATCCTCATCCATTTGTCCAGTTTGTTGCCTCTCAGTGGATTGTCCAGCACCGGTAGACTGCTTTACTCTTGGTTCAATAATCATAGCACTTCCACTGACTCCTCCTGGACCAGAGGGATGATTGTCATCAGAATCAAATGATGAAGATTCATCATTATCACCTCTTGGATCCCTGAACTTGATACCCTCTTCTTTCTGTTGTTCATCAAACAGATCCATCAGCCTTGATTGCAGTAAGGTGGTATCAACCAGATCCAACAAATTCTCCACTCTCAATCTTTCAAAAGCCCATTCTTCAAAATCTGTCATTGGTTCTGCAACTGGCTTTTGTCTCTTATAAAATCCAAACTTCCATTGGAAAAAATCAGCCACCAGCAGGAGCTTTGGATCAACATACCCTTCTTTCTTCTTTTTCTCTTGTCTTTCAAAGGGCATGAATGACCTTCTGGGAGCTGTTCCAGTACCTTGCTGACCTCCAAAGGTCTCAACAAGTAAATTCAAAGTTTCTTCCACGGATGCCTCAAGGTCAGTAGGTTGTTCAGGTTGGATGTTAGTCCCTACTACCTCCATCTGTACATGACGTGGCCTTTTCTAGTGCTAATACCAGTCTTTAACCGACAGTGTATCGGGTCAAACTGTAGTGCTAGTGTGGTGAGTCAGAGTGTCGAATCCTCAGAGAACTTGGTAATTCTTCTAAGTGTGGTTAAACACCAAAGAGCTGTTATTAACTCGATCTAAATCGCAATTTTATAACACAGATGACTACTATTCTAGTTAACATAAAATAAATGCGTAATTTAAAAGTTATTCTAATATAATATATATAGATATAAAAATATATATATATATGTACATAGATTGCAAAATATATATATATATATATATATATATAGATACCAATATATAGTTTATAGTACTAGACAAATAATTTTATAGAACTAGCCAAAGTTTATATAATTGATTTATACGATCTTTTCAATAAACGAAATGTGCTCGATCTTTCCTTTTATATTAGGTCCAATTGAGTAAATGAAACGGTGCACTCCTGAGGTTAACAATTCCTCCTCACACGAGCGTATGAAATTGTCATATGTCATTGTCATCAGTTCAATCTCCACAACTGCCCCATGCTAATCTCGCTTAGTCGAACAGTACCGAGTACAAATCTACCCCGGATAAAAGAGGTTATTCCGTTTGTCAGACGGCCGATGTTATTCAAAAGGCTCCGGTTGTCAGGCGGATCGATTTAACTTTCCGGTGTTAGTTTCAATTAAACCGTTGATTTTAACATTATTACGATCTCGAGCACAATTTTAATAAGATCTATCTTTCCCAAGACAAATCTGCCCCCGGGTAGGAAATAGGATTCCGTAGTCACGCTTTCGCACGGCCAATTTTACCCTCCGGTTTTTCTATCTTTTATCTCATATCCTAACTTCTCTCGGTCGGTTCATCGTTAGGTTATATGGTGCGATTCATCTTGGTTAATTACGTCAATCCGAATATTATCAATACGTTACGAAATAGAAAAAGATTCAATTAACTCAATTTTAATCAATTTTAATTAGACGAAATTCCTTTACCGAAAAGATCGAAATAAAACGATTACATAACTTTGGCTAGTTATTAGAGTTAGCCTAAAAACATTATAAAAACGAAAAAGATAAAAACAAACATAAATACTTAAGAAAATTTACCCGATTACAAATGCTGAATCAGAGTTGTATTCTTCCGGACATTACAACGACTTCAACAACACCGAACTTCTGATAATTTCCCGAGCATTACAACGATACTACGAGATTATTATTTTTGGCGTAAGGCCTATTTACAACTACTACTACTAAAAAGAAAAAGAAAAGATAGAGGAGAAAATATATATATGATATTGTGTATATATATTGGTACATCCGGCTCTGTTGCAATGAGCTCCTTTATATAGATGAAAGTCTTGGGGCCGGACCGGTCCGAGATCAAGCCGGACTGGGCCGGTGTAATGATTGATTCCACCGCCTTGATTACAATCAGCATGTGCGGTGATAATTATAATTATAATTATATATAACTTATAAAATTCATATCTCGAGTTCTGGATCTCCAAAAATCATGATTCAAGCGGCATCGGAAAGCTCTCGGGAAAATCTACAACTTTCGTGAAGGACTCTTCTTCAGATAATGTCGTTTTGATGAGCCATTCGTTTGTCGAAGATATTTCTCGATTACCACTTAATCGAATCGATTAGCCACTTGACCACTTCGATTGACCACTTGACCACTTAAGCAATGATTGACCAT
Organism: Gentiana straminea; assembly: GCA_036785695.1. Classification (NCBI taxonomy): domain Eukaryota; kingdom Viridiplantae; phylum Streptophyta; class Magnoliopsida; order Gentianales; family Gentianaceae; genus Gentiana; species Gentiana straminea. The sequence goes on along the minus strand of JAVUPR010000412.1, from coordinate 1,034,310 downwards.
TTTAAGCTCGTGACACTCTTTAAATCCTTCCAGAGATATGATTATACTTCAACATGTCGATTCTCGGGGTCTCGGTTTATAAATCTGCAATAAAATACCACAAATACCCACGTAAATCTGACACGACACTCCGATTTACTAAAATTGGTACAAAATGATAACTTTTTACTATTATTACTAACTTTTACTACTAACTACTCTAAATTATAAAGATTAACATTTCATACTATTTATACCATAATTTCATATATTTTATATACAATTCGTTGATAAAACATAATAATATAACGTATATTTAATCATATAAAAGTAGTATATCAACTACTCCCCACTTAGCTTTTGATCGTCCTCGAGCAAAAATAAGCGGTAATAAAAGATAATATAATTGATCAGATTATAATTTTTAATGTAATTTATATTGTCAATATTATAAATATATTATTCATTCTAATTTAAAATTGTAAGAAGACAGAAAGTGTATATAACTTAAATAACTTAAACATTAAATATTATTTAGATGAAATTGTACATGTAATACTTAGTAAGTATAAATAAAATATTATAATTATTTTTAATCGCAACTATTATGAAATCCTGGAATCGGAAACTTGGTCAGGTAGTCGACAAAAATGGCTTATAAAGTTTAGGCTCAAGATGTTGGTTAATCGGAAAAAAGGAAATCAAAAAGAGAGAGAGGCAAGTCGTACGTACCTACATCTTCATATTCTTGATCAAAAAATAATCATCGATTAATAGCATCTTTTTTTTTTTTTTTTTTTATTTTTTTATTTTCAAGATTAAGATTAAGAAAAAGCGTGAGTGTGTGTAGAAAATCAAACTTACAAGCATTTGTTCATCAAGATTGATCGGAGTACTACTCTTTCGATCGAAAATTACAAGTCCGGTTTCCTTAAACTTGCAATCATTCTTGAGATCTTATGATTCGACTTTTTCTTTTTCATTTTGTGCCTTCATTCCCAGCAATAGGACATTTCGAGATAATACCCTAGCTGGACTACTATCATCAGGCAATCGGGAGCTTCTAACCTCATAGTGATATAGGACATTTCGAGATAATACCCTACTCACTCAAATCATTGGTAGCTACAACCGATATGTTCTTTTTATTTCTTTTAATTTGTCGATCACAGATAAGGAAGATACCTGGTGTTTGATTAATTCTGTGTAAATATGGTGCTTCGTTCTTAATTCAGAATATTAATATATCCGAACTTATTACCAAAATCGACTATCTTGCAAGTGTCATGAGGTAAGATCGAATATACTAATACTTATCTAATTTTTCCAATCTCAGCATATACCAAAACTTAGCTTTTATGTCTTCATTTCTTTTTCATAAGTACGTACAAACTTGCGGAATTTCAAGGAAATGTAGACCAAAATTAGCTAAAGGTTGGTTACTTCTTAGATAATCACAATAGCCATTTCGAGTGAGGTCTTGATCACTCTAATCAAGGCTGAGGTAGGAACAAAAATTGGAAATTTATTTAGGTAGGCTATTTGGCTATAGTTATATTTTTGTGGTGCCAAAAATCGACATCCCTAGTCCAATTCCAAACTCATAATTCATATTGAAAAGAAAATTATTCTAAAAATTTTACTTATAATTATCAACATACTTATATAATTTCATAAAAACAATATCTAATATTAACTACTCAATTATATAAACTTAAAATCTTATTAAAATTTAAATTAGACATAAAATATAATTATAATATATCTAATATACTTTACTTAATTAAAAACTTATTTTTCCAAATTATATCATTTCTTATTCATATTTATATATTAATTACTTAAAAAATTAAAAATAAGTAATAAAAATTTTGATAATTTTATAATTTATAACTATTTTCGAAAATTTTAATGAATTTTCTAACCTAACTCTACTCCCACTTACGAAGTGGCATCGTCCCGATGTTCAATGAGTATTAAATAAGTAGGTTTGAAAATAGAATTAAAATTATCTATTATCGTTATTATTCTGATTTTATTTTTAGCGTATACTAATTATACCATTAAATAACAAACAAACTTAAAAAAACTGAGACATATATATATTAAACAAGATAAATTATTACAAACTAAAAGAACATAAACTTAACCGAACTAAAAACTTCAAACTTAACTTAACTTAACTCATTAAAACTTAAACATTATAAACTAACCACCAACAAACTATCTAGATCGTAGACGAACAACCCGGTGTATCAACCGGTAACAATCCAACTCGACTATCTCTAGACGGAAAAATCTCATCCGTCTCCAGCTCTCCCACTCCACTCATCTGAGTACACAGGCGCGATATCATCCAAGAATTAGGCATAGGTTTCCCCCTACTACCTCTCGTGATTGCAAATTCCAACACTGTCCTTTGAATCAAAATACCCCAATCGACAAATTCACCAAATGCCAAAGCAAAAAGTAGAAGCATTTCATTATCACTAAGGCTCCCGAAATCCCAAGTAGGATACACCCTAGAGTTAATGAAATGTTTCCACGCCTTTAAGTGTGGAAGTAAAGCACGCGTGGACATATCGTGATTTGTGTCGAAAAGTGGAAACAGACATTGGAAAGACTCATGGACTTTGTTCAAATGATTATACGAATTTTGTAAGCCCCATTTCATCTCAAAATGATGCATCGTAACCGGTGGAATTTCGAAAAGTTGGTTGATAATAGAAGAAGAGAATGGAACAGCCACTCCTCTTACCGAAACAATTTGAGTGATATCGATCATGGATGTCGTCATGAGGGCGGAATAAAATTCTCGAACTATCGAGACATTTATCCTTCCTCTCGGTGTACTGACGAACTTTTTCCAGCCAAACCCTTGAATAATCGTTTTACCCCATCGATCAATTTTATCGACATTTAAACCTTTCTCCAACTGGATTGGAGAATTCGCAAATCGAGGGTGTAAAATGATATTCTCGTTAGAAGCTTGAGATTCCGGATGATCCGGGGTGTGAGGTTCGTATGAATTGACAGATGGAGATGATCGGTTCGACATTTTAAAGCTAGATGAAAAGTAAAAAATAACAAATAGAGTTGAAAGTAGATAGACAGTGAAAGAGATGGTATGTTTTCCTCATGCCCTGACCTCCTTTAATAGATAGAAAATTATACATACGTGGATGCACTAGACAGACTCAAAAATGACTCATGCCATTTCCCTTCACGGCTCGGGCCGAGTCTAGGCCGGACCGGTCCGGCCTCATCCAGCTTTTACTGAGGACAGAGGTGAAAGTCAAATTGTATTTTGGTTTTTTACTTCACGTGCGTAATACTACCTACCTCCTTGAAGATATTTCATAAAGATTCATCTATCTTTATACTAACGGATAAAACGTCACATTATATTTTTGTAAAATGACGTAGTAATGATACAAAAATTATTTTTGGGTTTTTTTTATAGTTTTTAGAAAAATTAAAACGATTTAGAATGCAAACCAAATTTCGATAAAACGACTATAAAATCAAGTTAAACGAAAACGAAAACAAACCAATATCTAAATGACAAATGTCGAATAAAATGTGCGTAAAAAATGTTTAATCAAACAAAGTTATGAAATTCAATCTTCTTCATAGTCTTCCTCAGGATCGACATGAAAGCTTGAACTCGGAAACGACTGAGAAGCTGGTGGCTGAACTGTAGTCGTGGTCCCGACCGAACTATCAAGACCCATCGAACTCATGCCGCCGTGATATGTGCAAACTCGCCGAATCCTCCCCAACTAGACATCGCCGGTCTCTCGAACACCCGTCGAAAATACACCTGTCCCACTAGATTGGCTCCCAAAAGGATATGACGATGGATGAAAGCTCGAAGGTGGTGGAATAGGTGTTACCCACTCTGGTAAGGTATAAGGATCTGACTGACAAGGTGGATAGGCAGGATCATTAAAAGTAGGATTACGAAGCAACTGCTCGTTCCTCCTTAAACCTCTACGAATATCGTCACACCACTGCCTATTACTTTCAGCATATAAAGCCATGTTGGCTTGACCACGTGCAATGTCTATCACTAAAGATTGAAACATATCATAGGTGATAGTGTTGGAGAAAGGAGTTTGTTGAGGCTGACTAGAAAAAGATGGAAAAGAAGAAGATGTGAAAACTGGTGGAGCTGGTTGAGTTTGACGTCTTCTAATCAAAGAGCTAATACTACCATCTGGAAGACGAGTCAAACTCGGTCCAATCAGATTTGCATCTGCCAGAGATAACTTGTCATTAGGCAGGACCGGTACTCCCACCCTACGACATAAATCTGAAATAAAACAAGGGAAGTACAGATGACTCCCTGGTCTGGCGATGACAATACTCTCAAAAATTCTTTTAAACATGACCTTTCCAACATCCACTTTAACATCATTTACCATCGCCCAAGCGATACAAACATCTTCCTTTCCATAAGAAGTATGTTTATTAGAAGGGTAGAGATTATGGCTAATAAATCTTTTAATTGCCCTTAAACCTCTGATACACCTCCCGTAGTTAAACCGATTTTCAACCCACACAAATGTTGGTTGGGTCAAAAGCATTCGAGCTCTCGTGGCCTCCGCTCAAAGCTTGCAGGATCATCTAAATTCCAAACTACCCTGTAATCCTCCTCATCAAGAACAACTTCAACTCCAAGAATTGCATTTATGACTTCAGGGTTAAAAGGAATATTTCTGGCTCTTAGGGGTACATTTTGTGACTTAGTGAGCTCATCTTGTGACAATGTAGATAAAACTGAATAAAACTCAGCTACTAAAGTCGTATTAATCTCCCCTTCTCTTCTAGATGCTAGTTCTAACCACTGTCGTCTAGTAAAAATGTTTTTAACTTCATCACCTAAGTCATCCAAGTCTAATCCTTTTTCAACCAAGACATCACATTTACTATAAATTTTCTCATACGCTTTCTTAGCTTCTGGTGATGCTGTCTTATCGAAGCTCACGGCTTCTTCTTCGGGTGATAAAAGTATTGTGCCTACGACCGGAGTTGAAATAGGAATGTTTGATTTTCGCTTTTTAGAGACTTTCCTACTCGACTCAGCCATTCTACGATATTGGTAAAGCCAATCAACAACAAAAACAACAACAAAAACAACAAAAAATAAAAATGTCACAACACACTCAAAAATCAAAACAATTGAAATTAAGCTAAAAAATTATGAAAATACGAAATTGATAACTAAATAAACTAAATTATACCTTAATATGAAGAAAACGTTGAAAAGTAGGCCGGAAAAGTGGTAAAGTCGCCGGAAAAAAATGTAGCTTGTTTTTGCTCCTTTTTTATTTTTGTAACTTTTGTGGAAGAGAGGAGATAGAATGATGAAGAAATCAAGTAGTGGTGTAGTGTGAGATGAATTTTTGTGGAAGAAATTGAAAAAAAAAAAAAAAAAGTGGTGGGGTTTGGTGTGGGGTGCGGCTGTTGAAAGAATTAGGGAAGAAGAAGAAGAAGAAAAAAAAGGGGTCCCCGTCCTTTTTTATGTTTTTAGACCCCGGACCGGTCCGGGTTAAGGCCGGATCGGTCCGTGCCCATTTTTTCCACTTTTTCGATTTTTTTTTCTTTTTATGATTTTTGATGAAAACTTATGAAAATTCTAATAAAACTTAATTAAAATCTTAAAGATAAGTTTATAATAATTTTTAAAACTTAATAAAACCTTTAAAATTGAACTAAATCTTATAATTTTATAACAATTTCTAAAAATTTAATAAAATCTTTATAACACTTTAATAAAAAGCTTATAAAAATTCAATAAATTTATATCAACTCTTATAAAACATCTAAAAAAAACTTTTATAAATTTTTTATAAAACTCTTCAAATTTCATAAAGATCCAATTTTATAAAATTCTCAGAAGTTATGCGAAAATTTTATAAAATAAAATAAGAGAAAAGACTCGAAACTTAAGGGGTTCCTGATTCTTCGATTTCTAAGTCCTCCAGAGTTCTGATATAACGCTCGATCAACCTAACTCCTAAAAACGAAGCATTTGAATTATCTCTCGGAATTCCATCGGGATTTTCGGATAACCACCTAATCGTTCCCTTCCTAACAATATTCAAACACTCATCTTGGGACTTGGTTGTGTTTTTCCCACAGCGTTCAACATGTTCACTTTTTCCACAGATTCTGCATCTCATCAGAAAATTTGCCCTTCTTTTTATCGCACTTCTTGATGTTCCATTACAAACTTCTTTCAATCTGATCTCTCTCAACAATTTCTTGTTTTGTTCAAAAACTAAAGCTTCTATAGCAAACGCGACATCTTTATCTAGGCCTAATTTCAAAAGTAAAATAAAAACTCCTATTCTATCTAAAAAAGGCATCCAGTTCTTTTACGTCTATCCGGTAAAAGACGAAAAGAGTTTAAACATAAATAACAACACAGAAAAGTAGAGTAAAGATAGATAGCACCTGGTATTCGGCTAATTCCAGTTTCTCTGCTTTTCAGTTCTTTTGTTTTTCTGCTTTTTCAATTTGTCGGGGGATCAATCAATAGCATTGCTTCTTCTTTCAGTGTGATTCCTTCTCCCTCCACAAACAACTTTACTCTCGTGGCCATTGGCTATAAAAGTTGTATTTCCATCGCTTAGTTCAACAAATCCGCATTTGTAAACCCGTGTTACCTTAAATGGACTCCGTCCATCTTGACTTAAGCTTACCTGGAAACAACTTTAAACGTGAATTGTACAAAAGCACTCGATCACCTACATGGAACTCACGTTTAAAGATTCTCTTATCATGGAAAGATTTCGTGCGTTCCTTGTAGATTCGAGCATTTTCATAAGAATCGAGACGAAATTCTTCTAGTTCTGTCAACTGAAGCAATCTATGATCACCGACAAATTTAGGATCGAAATTCAAAAATTTTATAGCCCGTAAGGCTCGGTGTTCTAACTCAACCGGGAGATGACAAGACTTACCAAAGACTAGCTTATAGGGAGAACAACCAATTGGTGTTTTAAAAGCTGTTCTGTACGCCCATAATGCATCATCTAATTTAACTGCCCAGTTTTTACGATTTGAATCAACTGTTTTTTCCACGATTCTTTTGATTTCTCTATTTGACACCTCTACCTGTCCACTGGTTTGCGGATGATAGGGCGTTCCTAACTTATGCGTTACACCATATTTTTCAACTATCTTAGTAAATGGTCTATTACAAAAATGTGACCCTCTATCACTAATGATAGCCCTCGGAATGCCATATCTGGTAAATATATTCTTTTTAAGGAATCGTATGACAACCTTGGTATCATTAGTAGGAAGAGCTTCAAATTCTACCCATTTCGAAACATAATCTACCATTACAAGAATAAATCTTTTTCCAAAAGATATAGGGAAAGGTCCCATGAAATCTATACCCCAAACATCAAATAACTCACATTCTAAAATAGGTTGCATAGGCATTTCATGTTTTTTAGATACATTTCCCCATTTTTGACAAGATTCACAAGATTTAACATACTTATAAGCATCTCTATATAGTGTAGGCCAATAAAAACCACATTGTAAAACTTTAAAAGCGGTTTTCCAACCTCCATGATGACCTCCCCCTCACGATCATGACAAAATGATAAAACACTTAAAATTTCATTATCGTGCACACATTTTCTCGATTATCCCATCCGAACATTTACGGAAAAGGTCCGGTTCCTCCCGCAATAAAATTTTAAGTCATAAAAGAACTTCTTTTTCTGTTGCCAAGTCCAATGAGACGGAATATAATCACAGGTTAAGTAATTAATGATATCTCCAAACCAAGGTGAAATTTCCTTAGAAGGAATTCTATTTTTCAATAACTGCATGGTTGCAGGAGTATCTATTCTAAATAGTTGTTCATCAGGAAATGAATCTTTAATTTCAATTCCTATTTCTTCATTATTTTCCATTCTACTTAGATGATCTACTACTACATTCTCACTTCCTTTTTTATCTTTAATTTCAATATCGAATTCTTGAAGTAAGAGAATCCATCTAAGAAGACGAGGTTTAGCATCTTTCTTACTTAGTAAATACTTCAGGGCTGAATGGTCTGTATAAATTATTACCTTAGAACCAACAATATACGATCGAAACTTATCTAAGGAAAAAATTACAGCCAACAATTCTTTTTCTGTAGTTGCATAATTTAGTTGAGCTGCGTTTAATGTGTGAGATGCATAGTAAATAGCTTTGAGAATTTTGTTATATCTTTGACCTAAAACAGCTCCTACAGCTAAATCACTCGCATCACACATAATCTCAAATGGCAAACTCCAATCTGGTGCTACTAACACTGGTGCAGTAGTCAACCTTGCTTTTAAGGTCTGAAAGGCTTCCATACATTTACTATCAAAGTTAAAAGGTACTTCCTTTTCAAGTAAATGACTTAGAGGCTTTGCTATTTTTGAAAAATCTGCAATGAACCTTCTATAAAATCCTGCATGTCCAAGAAATCCTCTTAGGGTTCTTAAATTAACTGGTGGAGGTAACTTTTCAATTACCTCGACTTTAGCTTTATCAACTTCGATACCTTCTTCAGAGATTCTGTGACCTAAAACAATCCCTTCTGATACCATTAAGTGACATTTTTCCCAGTTTAGTACTAGATTGGTATCTTCACAACGTTGTAACACTCGTTCTAAGTGTAACAAACAAACTTCAAATGAATCTCCGTAAACACTAAAGTCATCCATAAAAATTTCTAAGAATTTCTCAACCATATCAGCAAATATAGCCATCATACACCTTTGAAACGTAGCTGGTGCATTACATAAACCAAACGGCATTCTTTTATAAGCAAAAGTTCCATAAGGACAAGTGAAAGTAGTTTTTTCTCTATCTCCTGCTGCAATGAATATCTGTAAATATCCTGAATAACCATCTAAGAAACAGTAATACTTATGTCCACTTAAACGTTCCAACATCTGAACTATGAATGGAAGTGGATGATGATCTTTCTTAGTATGATCATTTAGTTTTCTAAAATCAATGCACATTCGATAACCGGTAATTTCTCTTGTCGGAATCCATTCATTCCTTTCATTCTCTTTCACTGTGAAACCTCCCTTTTTTGGTACCACTTGAGTTGGACTAACCCATTCACTATCTGATATGGGAAAAATTATCCCCATTTCTAATAGCTTAATGACCTCTTTCTTAACAATTAACTGCAAATTTGGGTTGAGGCGGCGTTGCGGTTGAATACAAGGTTTAGCATCTTCCTTCGAATTATCTTATGAACGCAAATCTCGTGGCTAATACCTCGAATATCGGCAATCGTCCATCCAAAAGCTTTCTTATGCTTTTTCAACATTCTAAGTAATTGATCTTCTTGTTGCTCGCTTAAAGATGATGAAATAATAACCGGTAATAGATTATTAGTTTCAAGAAAAGCATACTTCGATTTAAAGGTAACGGTTTCAATTCCGCATTCTTAGGTGGATCTTCCAAAGATGGTTTAAGAACCGGTCCTTCTAGTTCTAATTCCAAATACTTATGCCATGATGGTTTAAAAGTAAAACTTCCTTTATCTAGAGAAAGAATTATCTCTTTCATTTCGGTGTCTTTCTCATCTTCCTTATAGATAGACAGTAGTTAAGCATTCTTCTAATCTGTCTTCAAAAGTTGGTGACGATTATCATAGACGTAATGAATATCTTCTATAAAAGAACATGATTCTCGTGATCCGTATGGATGGTTCATAGCTTTGAAAATATTGAAAGTAACTTCATCTTCATTGACTCTCGAATTAATTCTCCTTTCTCGACATCTATTAAAGTTCTTCCCGTAGCTAGAAATGGTCGACCTAAGATAAGTGGCGCCGAATATCCTTCTTCCATTTCCATAACTACAAAGTCTACCGGAAAATAGAACTTGTCTACTTTAACCAATACGTCTTCAATAATTCCTTTAGGGTATTTAATCGATCTATCCGCCATTTGCGTAGTCATTTCGCCTTTCGTAAGATTTCCTATGCCTAGCTTCTTATAATCCTCATAAGACATGAGATTTATACTAGCTCCAAGATCACATAAGACCTTCTTAAACGTAAATCCTCCAATTTCACATGGAATGGTAAAACTTCCAGGATCTTTCGCCTTTAGGTGGTAACTTATGCCGCAAAACTCGCGAACATTCTTCATTTAGGCATATATTCTCATATTCCTCTAATTTTTTCTTGTTTGACGAATATCTTTCGTAAACTTTCCATAAGCAGCATACTAATTAGAGCTTCGATAACAGGGATATTAACATGAATATGACGAAAAGTATCAAGGAAACGAGCATACTTTTGATCAGTTTTAATCTTTTTAATTTGATCTTTAGGTGGGTAAGGTAAAGATTCTAAATCTATAACCTTTGATCCCAAAGTCATTTTCTCTTTTCCTTTATCCTTAAACTTTTGAGTATTACTTGATCGCCAAGTATCATAATCTTGAGTTTTTTCTTTTAAAACATTCCCTGAATCAATCTCTAATTCAGATTCCTTCAGTTCTTCTTGTTTCTCATCCTTGTTTTCATTATTTTCTATTCTAACATGTTCCTTGAATAAATTCCTTAAATCTTTGTCCATGGGATCTTTCAAAATCCTAGGGATTTTTACCCATTTCTCACCTTCATTTTCAGGTTCCAAACTTCTATTCCTTTTCAAGAAATTCTCTATAATTTCTTCTTCCTCATCAGTGAATTCAATTTCATCTTTAGTTTCATCATTCTTACCATCTAAATCATTTTCTACTTCATTATTCCCGAAGTTTTCTGCTCCATTACTACCACAGAGTTTTCTACTTCTCGTAACTACAACATTTACCTCTCTCGGATTTCTTTCAGTATTACTTGGTAATCCTCCAGGTGGTCTACTGTTGTTACGTTCACCTTCCCTACTCAAATGATCTTCCATATTCCTTAATGAGGCTTCTATCGTTCTCATTCTGGTATCATGTCCACTCATAGATGTTTTTATTGTACTCATATCTTTAGTGATCGACCAATAGAAGTCATCATTGTTTCCATATTCTTAGCTTGAGTAGATACTACACCCATCATATTTTCCATTAGTTTTTCCCATTTTTCAACTCCTTCTCGCAGTTGAGTTGAACTTTGAGTTACCGGTATACTTTGAGTGGTATGTTGAGGATAGGATCTAGGTAATGATTGTAAATTCGATTAGATGTGTTTTCTTGATAAACTTGAGTATTATTCATATTCCTATACGGGACCGGATATGGCGGTTGTCCTTGCTTACTAGGGTTTTCGTACCATCGAAAAGTAGGGTGATCTCTTCTAATAGCATTAAACGAGTTTGAGTATGCATTGTTCAAATTCCTATGCTGCTGAAGAAAACTCACCTCCTCTCTTGAATATCCTGTTGGTTCTTCAATCCCTAATGGCATATTATCCCGATTCGAGTATTCAAATTGGTGTATTATTTTCTCGAACTTTGGTTTTTGTTTGATTGTAGGCCATCAAATTTCCTACTCAAATTTTCTAAATGTGCTAGAACTTCCGTATTAGATGTACATTCTCCCGCAAAAGCTACTTTTCCGGTGCTAGAACCGGTTTCCCACATTCTGTTATTTTTGGAAATCTTTTCTATAGCATCGTAAACTATTTGTGCTTCACTCATCATTAAAGAACCACCACATGCATGATCTACATCCGCACGTGAATCTTTTCTTAATTTACGACATAAGAGTTGAATTTGCATATCTAAAGAATAACCATGATCGGGACAGGCTCTTAACAATTTTTTAAATCTTTCCCAAGCATTCCCAAGTGTTTCTTCAGATCCTTGTCTAAAGTTAGCAACCTCGACTTTTAATTCCAAATTTCGTCCAGGAGTGAAATATTGTTTCAGAAATTCAGCTTGAATCTCCTCCCAACTAGTAAGTGAATGATGTGGAAGAGACATAAACCAATCTCGGGCTCGTCCTTTTAAAGAAAAAGGAAACATAGTCATCCTCGTTAATTCCTTATGAGCACCTTGACTTTTGGCCGTATTGCATAGTTCTTCAAAAGATAGAGATGATGATGTGGATCTTCATCATCCTCTCCTAGAATTGGGCTCTTGCGTCAATTAAACCAAAAAGATGAGATTTAATTTCGAAATTATTTGCTCCTTCATTGGGTAAAAGTATGGGATTATTAGTCCGGTTTCTTCTTATGGTTTGATCACGTATAGGTCTCGGGTTTGGTGGGTTATTATGATTATTCTGGTTCCGATTCTGATTATTTCTATTATTATTATTATTATTAGGGTTAACAGGGTTTTGTCCATGCCCTGGAGCATGATCTAGCCTCTGTTCATTTGTTTCATCACTGGTTTCACCATTCATTCTCGTATTTTTGTTTGAAGATGATTCTTGTCGATTTCCCCGACTAGTATGACCACGTTTACTCTCTACTCTTAACTCGCCTTTCGTAAGTGTTTATGTCGTGCTTATAAGGAGTGAGTGGGGCCTTACCACTTCTGGTCATCAACTAACGAAAATAGAAAATAACACGAAATTGATAGTAGTAAAAATTGGTAACTTACCTATAAGGTAAGTACCAACGAAAAATAAAATAGAAATGAGATAAGAAAAGTGTTGACTTATTCTCGAGAATTTTGAGCTAATACAAGTAGTAACCATAGACACAAAGAAAGAAATTAGCGACGTTCCCCGGCAACGGCGCCAGAAAGCTGACGTGGCCTTTTCTAGTGCTAATACCGCCTTTAACCGACAAAGTGTATCGGGTCAAACCGTAGTGCTAGTGTGGTGAGTCGAGTGTCGAATCCTCGTGAACTTGGTAATTCTTCTAAGTGTGGTTAAACACCAAAGAGCTGTTATTAACTCGATCTAAATCGCAATTTTATAACACAGATGACTACTATTCTAGTTAACATAAAATAAATGCGTAATTTAAAAGTTATTCTAATATAATATATATAGATATAAAAATATATATAGATGTACATAGATTGCAATATATATATATATATATATATATATATATATATAGATACCAATATATAGTTTATAGTACTAGACGTATAATTTTATAGAACTAGCCAAAGTTTATATAATTGATTTATACGATCTTTTCAAGAAACGAAATGTGCTCGATCTTTCCTTTTATATTAGGTCCAATTGAGTAAATGAAACGGTGCACTCCCGAGGTTAACAATTCCTCCTCACACGAGCGTATGAAATTGTCATATGTCATTGTCATCGCTTCAATCTCCACAACCGCCCCATGCTAATCTCGCTTAGTCCGAACAGTACCGAGTACAAATCTACCCCGGATAAAAGAGGTTATTCCGTTTGTCGACGGCCGATGTTATTCAAAAGGCTCCGGTTGTCGTGCGGATCGATTTAACTTTCCGGTGTTAGTTTCAATTAAACCGTTGATTTTAACATTATTACGATCTCGAGCACAATTTTAATAAGATCTATCTTTCCCAAGACAAATCGCCCCCGGGTAGGAAATAGGATTCCGTAGTCACGCTTTCGCACGGCCAATTTTACCCTCCGGTTTTTCTATCTTTTATCTCATATCCTAACTTCTCTCGGTCGTTCATCGTTAGGTTATATGGTGCGATTCATCTTGGTTAATTACGTCAATCCGAATATTATCAATACGTTACGTAATAGAAAAAGATTCAATTAACTCAATTTTAATCAATTTTAATTAGACAGCATTCCTTTACCGAAAAGATCGAAATAAAACGATTACATAACTTTGGCTAGTTATTAGAGTTAGCCTAAAAACATTATAACAACGAAAAAGATAAAAACAAACATAAATACTTAAGAAAATTTACCCGATTACAAATGCTGAATCAGAGTTGTATTCTTCCGGACATTACAACGACTTCAACAACACCGAACTTCTGATAATTTCCCGAGCATTACAACGATACTACGAGATTATTATTTTTGGCGTAAGGCCTATTTACAACTACTACTACTAAAAAGAAAAAGAAAAGATAGAGGAGAAAATATATATATGATATTGTGTATATATATTGGTACATCCGGCTCTGTTGCAATGAGCTCCTTTATATAGATGAAAGTCTTGGGGCCGGACCGGTCCGAGATCAAGCCGGACTGGGCCGGTGTAATGATTGATTCCACCGCCTTGATTACAATCAACATGTGCGGTGATAATTATAATTATAATTATATATAACTTATAAAATTCATATCTCGAGTTCTGGATCTCCAAAAATCATGATTCAAGCGGCATCGGAAAGCTCTCGGGAAAATCTACAACTTTCGTGAAGGACTCTTCTTCAGATAATGTCGTTTTGATGAGCCATTCGTTTGTCGAAGATATTTCTCGATTACCACTTAATCGAATCGATTAGCCACTTGACCACTTCGATTGACCACTTGACCACTTAAGCAATTCGATTGACCATTTTAAGCTCGTGACACTCTCTAAATCCTTCCAGAGATATGATTATACTTCAACATGTCGATTCTCGGGGTCTCGGTTTATAAATCTGCAATAAAATACCACAAATACCCACGTAAATCTGACACGACACTCCGATTTACTAAAATTGGTACAAAATGATAACTTTTTACTATTATTACTAACTTTTACTACTAACTACTCTAAATTATAAAGATTAACATTTCATACTATTTATACCATAATTTCATATATTTTATATAGAATTCGTTGATAAAACATAATAATATAACGTATATTTAATCATATAAAAGTAGTATATCAAGGCTTGATAATAGTCAAGGGCTCGCCTCAATAGCCTCTCCTTCTTCTCTTCTCGCTTCTTGTTGTTGTTGTTGTTGTTCTCTCTGACTTTCCAAAATTCTCAATTGTTTACCCTTGCCATGCTTCTTCTTCTTGGCAATCTCCTTCATTCTTTTGGAAAGTGGTTCATTTTCAACTTCAGTAGACTTCCTCTTTCTACTGAATTCCTTTTGTTGCTCCTTCAAAATTTCGCAACAGTCTTCTTCTTGGGAACAACAGCAGGGTCAGTAACCTCAATTTCAGCTGGACCCTCAACAGACTCAGCAGTCTGTGCTGTTTGCTTTCTTGTCTTTCTAGACTGTATTAACTCTGTTATTTTCCTAGTATCGGCAGCCTTTCTTTTCTCAGTAACTTTCTTTGGTGCAGCAAATTTAGCAACATTCTTAACCTGCTCACCACCAGCATCACCATCATCTCCACCATCATCACTGTCAGCAACCTCCTCAACCTCATCTTCATCATCCAATCCAGGAATAGGAGTAGCAACTACTGGCTTGTACCTTGATTGGTTGATCTTTTCAGATGAAACATCAGGTATCTGAAAATGAGTCAATATGGTCTAAATCAGTAGACCTAGGGGCTTGACCTTGGACTTCCTTATACCGTCTCTATCTTCAGTGAACACCTTCTTCATATAGTGTATAAAGAATCCAACCCAATCAAACCTTAAACTTCTGCAGATGATAATCAGTAGGTCTATCTTAGGTCCAGATAGAGTATCCAGGCTTCCAACAAATCCCAAAATGGTTTTGGCAACCAATTTGCTCAGTAGCTTGTACTCATAACCAATATGCCTTACATTGATGCCTAGACTGGAAGGTATAGCATCATTGGTCTTTATTTGATCTACAAACTTCAACCTGGGTAGATTCATTGCCTCTGGATTTGTAGGAGCATTATTTCCTGGTGCAAAATGAAATAAACTTCTCAGCAGGTCTGAGGAAATCTCTATCTCTCTTCCATTGACTGTTGTAGTGAAGGCCTCTCTTCCTTCATGTATAACAATGTTTTTCCAGAATTCCAGCACATTGATATACGAGATTCGTTCCAATCTCTTGTTTATAACATTTTCTAGCCCAGCAAATCGTCTGATTCTGCTTCCAATATTGATGGCTAGCTCAGTAGAGTTACAGTCTTTAACGTCGCCTCTTACACTTTGAGTGGTTCCAATATGAACTTCATCCCTTGGTGCCATTGTGATAAGAAAAGATGAAGAAGAAAGCTTTTAGATCTATGTTTACATAGTGTAAATGCAAGAAATTTGATCTGAGATTTTTGTGAGTAGGTTCTATGTAGGTCTGCATATATATAGACAGATACGGTTGGGAACTGTCAGATCGTGTACTGTGCATTTAACCATGATTAAATATGAGTGAATGCCGTCTTGACACGTGGCCCATTACTCCTCATAACATTTTGTAACCGTTAGATCGTGTTAACTGAGGTTGTAAATAGGAAATAAATATCCCGTCTTCTGCTTTTTGACTTTAGTAAGTTTGACTGAGTAACGTATCTTCAGCAGCCCTTGTCATCAGCAGACTTGGCTCAGCAGCATGCTGACAAAATGTCTCAGCAGCTGATAAGTAGAGAAGATTTCGCAATCCGGCTCGATCAAATACAATTTATAAAACTTGAAACCTTAGGCAAAACTCACTTTCTAACCGGCAGTGAACCGGGTCGATCGTAGGTAGTGCGTTCAGAGTCCGAGGTCGATCCTACAAGGAGATTGAATCGAATACAAAACTTGTGTTAAAATCAGAGGACAAAGAGTATATGAACAAGACAAAAGATCGAAGCTTTTATTATTTCACGACATACACAAGGATCTGAATCAAGACTTTTATCCAGAGTAAATTTCATCAAACTAATGATCTACACAATCAAAACAATATTGAGAGAAAACAAATCGAAATCAGGAAACTCACAATAATGAAGATCAAAACATTGTAGATCAAGACTTTTGAATCCTAAATCAGCAAAAGATATCAACCTTTAATTCATACAATGATCCCAGGCACGAACTCCACCAAGCTATCGATCGAATATCGTATTCTACTCCATATTTAAAAATCTAAACTAAGAAATTGAAATACGGGGCCTAGTCCGAGCTCTAATCCGGCTATTTAGATGTCAACTCGTCATAACAACCGCCGAAGCGGCCGGGTTGAGCACCTAAGCCGGCCTCGAACTCGCCTAGGCCAATAAAAGTCGAATATGTGTTTCTTAGGTTTAGCTGCTCTTAAATAGACAGAAAATCGCGACCTTGACCTAGTTGGGCCGACCAACTTGGTCCATTTAACTCGTCTTCATTAAATTGGTGATAACTTGTTGTGTAGAGCTCCGATTTGAACGATTCAAGATGCGTTGGAAAGAACGTTCAATTCCCTACAATTTTCATGAAGACGACTTGACCAGAAATGCCTCCAAGATAGGTCAAAATAAAGATTAACGAACATGCATGGTGAAATACTGCTGTCGGCACCAAACGCCCGTCTGCCTCATGTCAAACGCCCGTATGCCTTGAAATCTGATTCTTGATTAGGGTTCTTGAGATTCGAACGAGCGTCTGGCCTGCCTTGAAAGCTCGTTTGTCTTATACGAGCTTTCTTGAATCGAGCTGAACCTACCCAAACGCCCGTTTGGGGGTCATTTGGACGCCCGTCCAGCTGAAAACCCAACTTTCTGAATGAAGTGCCAATGCTGTGGACGCCCGTCTGGAATGTGCAGATGCCCGTCTGATATAGCTTCACGGCAGACGCCCGTCTGGCTTGTCTTCACTCCAAACTTGGCTTTTCTTCCACTTTCATTCAATTCTCGTACCACGAACATGTCTCTTAGTCCAAGATATCGCCTTCCGGGTCCTCGAGTCACCTAAGTCTTGCAATAACATAGACGAACAAACACCACGCGTAATTCCGCAAGACAAAAGTACTCGGAAAAGAGTGAAATATCGTCAAAAAGGCGGATTTCCCTATCGATATGACATTTTAACTCCCCGTGCGTATAACTCTTGATATTACTCTCAAATAGGTCTAAATCTACCCAAAACATGCCAATAAAGTGATAAACGGGGGCTAGATCACATACAAAAGTGCAGTGAAGTTGACTCTCATCAGCAGCCTGCTGACAAAATACTTTGCTGATGCTTAAATCCTTTTGTATTGTTCAATTGATAATACAAGATGAAGTTTAATACCAATGACTGATCTGTCAAGTGAGCTCACCCAACATGACAAAGACCAATCCTCTTGGCAACCTCATTTGCTCAATTGTCCAACCATAAGTACATGGAATTGTTGATACCAATAACTAATCTGCTAAGTGAGCTCACCCAACATAGCAAAGACTAATCCCCTTGGTGAATTCCAGTACACTGCTGATCAGTCAACTTTAATGATTCCAAGTTCTGTCCTTAATTTAGCAAATCTTTCACTATCCAAAGGTTTAGTGAAAATATCAGCAAGTTGATCTTCAGTAGGGATATAAAGAACCACCACATCCTTCTTTTCAACATGATCTCTTATAAAATGATGTCTCACATCAATATGCTTGGTTCTTGAGTGCAAAACAGGATTTTCGGTAATTACCAATTGCACTTGTGTTGTCACACATAATTGGAATTTCTCTTTCTTCAATTCCATAATCCCTTAACTCGTTGTCTTAACCACGATTCGTGCACTGAAACTTCCAAAGAAGAATGTATTCTCGCTTCAAAGGCGGTGGAAGTTGATATAGAGTTCGTTTCTTGCCGAACCAGAAACCGCCTATTTCCCATTAACTGACAGGTTCCTGTGGTGCTTTTTCTGTCAATCTTGCATCTGGCATAATCTGAATCTGAGTAGGATATAACTTTGAAACTTCCATCTCCCTACTCCCAAAGTCTCTTTAAGATACTTGAGAACTCTTTTGACTGCACCTAAATGACTTTCTTTAGGTTTTGATTGAAATCTTGCACAGACACCTACATCAAAGGATATATCAGGTCTGCTGGCTGTGAGGTATAGCAGACTGCCTATCATCCTTCTGTATAAGTTCTGATCAACATCTTTTCCTTCTTTATCTTCATCCAATCTGATGTTTGTACTCATTGGAGTTGATATCTTGGTGCTATTTTCCATACCAAACTTCTTCAGCAACTCCTTGGTATACTTGGTTTGATGAATGAAGATTCCATCTTTCAACTGTTTGATTTGTAAGCCCAAAAAGTAGTTCAATTCACCCATCATACTCATTTGGAACTTACTTTTCATCAGATTTGCAAACTTTTCACAAAGTAAGTCATTTTCAAAACCAAAGATTATGTCATCAACATAAATCTGGACCAGCCGGGTGCTGTCCCCTTCACTGATTCTAAAAGAGTCTTATCAATGGTACCTTTTGTAAAACCATTGTCCACCAAGAATTGAGATAGAGTCTCATACCATGCTCTTGGTGCTTGTTTCAAACCATAAAGTGCTTTGTTGAGTCTATACACTTTATCTTCTTGATCTTTAACTTCAAAACCATGAGGATGTTGAACATAGACCTCCTCTTCCAAAATGCCATTCAGAAAAGAAGTATTGACATCCATCTGATATACTTTGAAGTTTTTATAAGCAGCATATGCCAAGAATAGTCTAATTGCTTCCAATCTTGCAACAGGGGCATATGTCTCATCAAAGTCTATTCCTTCTGCTTGAGAATAGCCTTTTGCTACTAGTCTGGCCTTATTCCTCACAATGGTACCAGATTCATCCAGTTGTTTCTGTATACCATTTTGTACCAATTATATTTGCATGATTAGGCCTTTCCACTAGTGTCCAAACTTGATTCCTTTCAAATTCATTTAAATCTTCTTGCATAGCAATTATCCAATCTGGATCTGAAATTGCTTCTTCAACAATTTTTGGTTCCATTTGAGATAGAAAGCATGTAAACATTGCTTTTAGTTGTCTTCTAGTTCTCACACCTTGCTGTATGTTGCCAATAACTTGTTCAGCAGGGTGATCTCTTAACCATTGTGGATTTTGGTTAGTTTGATTCTCTAGGAACATCAACTTCAGTAAGGTCTGCTGTAGCATCAGGGGGTTCAGCAGATCCTTGAACTGCCTCAGTTGTTGCATCAGTTTATTACCAGCAGGGTGTTCAGCAGGGGAAGAGTCAAAAACTTTTAAGTCATTGAACCTTTCCAAAACATTAACACAATCTTGATCAATGACTTGTTGATTCTCAGTAGTCTCGAATCTTCATCTTCCATTCCAGTGAACTTGGGTTCATCAAACACAATATGTATAGTTTCTTCATGTTTCAGTGTCCTTTTATTCAGTACCATGAATGCCTTGCTAACAGAAGAATATCCCAAGAAAATTCCTTCATCTGACTTGGGTTGGAAATTCTTCAATTGTTCCTTATGATTTAAGATAAAACATTTGCTTCCAAATGGATGGAAATAAGATATATTAGGTATCCTTCCATTCCAAATCTCATAAGGTGTCTTCAGCAGCTTCTTGTTCACTGATGTTCTATTTTGTGTGTAGCATGTTGTATTAACTGCTTCAGCCCAGTACCTTTCAGGTAACAATGCTTCACAAATCATAGTTCTTCCTGCTTCTTTTAAAGTCCTGTTTCTTCTCTCAGCAACCCCATTTTGCTGAGGTGTACCAAAGACGAAAGTTGATGTAGTACACCATTTTGTTCACGTATTCTCTTATCACTTTGTTGAGAAACTCAGTACCCTTATCTGATCTTATCTTCACTACTGTGACACTTTTCTCATTTTGTAGGCTTTTCAAAAGTTCAGGCATCTTTTGAAGTGTTTCACTCTTCTTATTCATTAATACCACCCAAGTGTATCTTGAATAATCATCCACAACAACTAAAGTGTACTTCTTTCCAGTAACACTTGTTGGAGTCACTGGTCCAAATAGATCCATATGCATCAGCTCCAACACTCTTTTAGTTGATTGCTTTATTTTTGACTTGAAGCTTGATTTGGTTTGTTTACCTTGCTGACATGCATCACAAATAGCATCCTTCTTGAATGTGATCTCAGGTAAACCAATCACCAGTTTCTTCTTTACTAACTGATTGATATCATCAAAATTCAGATGATTCAACTTCTTTTGCCATAACCAATTGAGTTCTGACTTGGTATGCACTATCAGGCAGGTTTCTGGAACTGCAGTTGACCAATCCACAACATACATATTCTGTTGTCTTCTTCCAGCCAACACAACTTGATCACCTCTTTCGCTGATGACAGTACAAGTACTCTTGTCAAAAGTGACCTTATATCCCATTTCACAGAATTGTCCAGTGCTCAGCAAGTTGTATTCCAATCCTTCAACATATGCAACATTCCTGATTGTTTGTCCATTCCTCACAAGTGTGCCATAGCCTCTTGTGTAACCAGTTGTGTTCTTGTTTCCAAAGTTCACTCTTGGACCATCCTTTGCTATGTAGCTTGTCAGACACTGCTTCTTCTTTGTCATATGTCTGGAACATCCACTGTCAAAGTACCAGACACCCTACAAAACAAAATCAGTACATTTTAGGTACCCAAATCTGTTTGGGTCCATGATGGTCAGTGGTAAGCATGACTCCTGGCAAGTTTCCATAAGGTCTTCTTCTAAAGGTGTCATACTTATGTTCATACATGTATTCAACACATCCATAAGATCTAACATTTGGTTGTGTAGGATTCACATATACTTTCTGGCTTTTTGGTGTATAGTGCTGTTTGAATTGATTTCTTTTGTTAGAAGCACCAGTATAACCATAGGTTTGCTGTCTGTTAGGAACAGCCCTGTAGTATGGAGTCTGCTGGGATCTCTGCTGAGGTCTTATATAAGTCCTCTGCTGAGTCCTTTGCTGATTCCATTGCCTAGGTTTTACCCTAGCGCATATGGTTATATCTCGTCGTTTCTATCGGTGGGGCAGGAATATTCCAATCATCATCAGTAGGGAACAGTCTACCTTTCCCCCTGAGATAAGTATCCCTTGAATGATTAACATTTTTGGGTTTAGGATTCTTATCCTTGGAATATTTCTGGTTTTTACCCTTCTGTGGTCCAGCAGACTTGGTAGCAGGTCTGCTATCAGCAGGTCTAGAAGGTACATCAGTCCTATTTTTGGATTTATTCTTTTTATTAGGAGCTGTTGACTTCTTTGACTTCTGACTTTGCTTCCTTGAAGCTTTCTCTGTAGGCTTTACTGCCTCAGCAACCCTACTTGGAGTTGGATCTTTAGCAGGTACAAACTTAGGACCAATTCTGGCACTAGGTTCAGTAACCTTGCTGGATCCATTCTTGTTGGATTGTTGAGTTCCAAATCCAAGACCTGTCCTATCACCATAGGGCTTTCCAGATTTGAATGCAGCATAAGAACAAGATTGTTCAGCAGATTCAGTGGCTATTGATTGTTCAGCAGACTTATGCTGATTCTGTTCAACTTCCTTTTCCTTTCTTTTAAGAATTCTCAATTCAGCTTTCAATCTTTCAACTTCTGATTGAAGAGCTTCTTTTTCTGCCTTCACAATCTCATAACCAGATTGTATTATCCTCAGTTGATTAAGGATGGCATCTAAAGTTTCTTCATTATCAGAATTTTTGGGATTTGAACCACAGGTGGATTCACAATCACTATCAGCAGGAGTATTAATTGATACAGAATTGTATACCTCCTTTGTCTCATCCATGTTAGCCATTAAGGCATAATCATCCAATTCAGCAACCAAGGCAGTGTCATCAGATTCATTTCCTTTATCTGATTCAACTTCATAACGAGATTCATCTTCAGCAAGCATTGCTTTCTTTCCATGTCTTCTTTGTTGACTCTTGCTCTTTTGTAGATCTGGACAATCAGGTCTGAAGTGTCCTGGTTTCTTGCAATGAAAACACAAGAAATCATTATCTTTCTTTGTTTCTTCCTTCTTCTTTTCACTGAATTTCTTTGTGAAATTTCTAGGTGAACTCTTTCCATTCTTCATCAATCTAATTTTCTTGCTCAGCAATGCAATCTGCTCTTGCATCTCATCCAACAAATCATCTTGGGCTGCTGATGTCTCTTCTTGATGTGAAGCAGCCAATGCTGTAGTCTTTGGCTCTTCCTTTTCTGTCTCAGGCACCAGTTTCTTACTAAACTCATATGCCTTAAGATCTGAGAACAGTTTGAAGGTGTCTTCCTCATGTAGGAGTCTCATTTCCTCTATTGCTGTCACATTCATCTCCCACACTTCTTTTGCAGGTAGAGCTTCCAAAATTTTTGAATTTATTTCTTCCTGTGAGTATTTAACATTCAGCAGGGTGAGTTCATCCATGATAGCATTGAACCTAGATTCCATTTGTTCAATGGTTTCATTTGGCTTCATTTTGAACTCTTGGAACTTCTTCTTTGCTACACTGATATTATTCTTTTTAATAGCATCAGTGCCTTCACAAATCAACTGCAACTTGTCCCAAAGTTCCTTGGCAGTTTTTCAATCTTTGACTTTCATATACATATTGCTATCCAGAGTTCTGTAAATGATATCTATAGCAATGTTGTTGAGATTGGCTCTCTTTCTATCTTTAGCTGTCCATTCTCTCTTTGGTTTTGGAATGTACCGGACCTCATTATCCACAGTTACAGCTTTTGTTATCTCCAGTGGTCCATCTGTGAGTACATCCATCATTTCATCATGAGTAGCAGCTAGATAAGCCTGCATACGACGTTTATATTCATCAAATTGATCCAAAGAACACATCAGCATTGTTCTAGCATACTGATTGTTATCCATGATGCAAGTTTATGAAAATTAGAAATTTGAAAAAGTTTTCAAAGGATTTTCACAAGTACAACAAGTAGAATACTTCGAACGTGCTAATCGCTCCGATACCAATTGTTGGTCCCTTGAAAAGGCTTTGGTTAAGTTTAGAGGGGGGGTGAATAAACTTAACACTTAAAACTTTTGGAGTTAACAAACTCAAGAACTTCGGCCCTCCGCGATACTTCGCAGTCCGTCGACCCTCGCAGTCCGCCGACTGTTGAGTCTGTTGAATTTGTGCAGCGGAATTATATCAAAAATTAAGCCTTAATACTTGTTGATAAATATGATACCAAGTATTAGATACTCAGTAGTGTATGTGTGTGAGTTCAGTTGCTAGATTCAGTAGGTTGATGTGTTATACAAACTAAATGCAAAATATAAATGCAGAAAGTAAGTAGGCAGATTTTATAGTGGTTCCAGGTGGTGTAATCCTGTCAGTCCACTCTTCTCCTGTGATGTTGGAGGTAATTCACTAGAGATCTTTGATGTAGCTGTTACAAAGATTCCTATGTTGCTTGTCCTTCACCAATAACTATGGCTTCACAAACTGAAAACTAGGAACATGTAGGATTGCTGCTCCAAAGTCTTCCACTGGTCCTTGAAGGGTAGGATTGCCTCTTCACTAGCTCCACCACAAACAACAGTCTTTCACACCCAACAGATGCTTCACTGTCTTCAGTAGATTCTAGTAAAAGAAAATTTGAATCAAGTGAATGATTCAGTTGCAGCAGCTTGATTAGGATGATATGATCAGCAGCTTGCAGTCTTCAAGTGTGTAAACTTGATGTAGCTTGAATGCAGATTACACTTGAAGATTTTCTCTGGATCAGTAGCCTTAAGCTCAGTAAGTTCAGCAGGGTGTTTTCTTGATTAGAAATCGAAGCTCGGGATTTTTCTCTTATATTTCATCAATGTTCATCACTTGTATCTGAATTAGGAGCTCTCTATTTATAGGTAGGAGTCCTTGTGACTTGTATTTGAAATTCAAATATAGCCGTTCCAGATTTTGTCCCATTTGACTTGCTTTCTGTCACTGTTCATAGTACTGACAAAGTCAGAATGCTTTTTGACAGTGTACAGTCTGTCCACCCTTTGACTTGTAACCATTGGATAAAGTCCTGAATCATCCCAACGTCCTTTTATTCTCAACCATTGATTTGTTTGATAAAATCAGAGGTTGTTAGCTGTCCTTATCCATGTTTTCTTCCAATGTAATCTTGAATAAATCGAGATATATGTATCGCCAGCGGGTTTATGAGTCTCGTCGAGATACATATCGATCGACCGAACCATATTTTGCTAACTGTCTTTTATCTAACTTTTATTTATGAAGTTAGATTACACCCTTTTGCAAATAACTAAGTTCCAATTATCATCCATCTTAAGGAACTTAGACCTTGTACACAAGGTATATGTAATTAGTTTATGTCATCACAGACTTCCCTAAATTCTGATTCCATATCCTTGACTTTAATTACTAAGTTTGATCCCTTAGCCTTCATTAACTGAGTTTGACCCCTCACCTTCGGTCTTCAGCAGGTCCCTGATAAGTCTACTGACCTAACTACCCTACTGACCTAGACTAGTCTGCTGATACAAGTCAGCTGACATTTACAGTGATTGTTTGATCAAACATATACAAAGATCAAACTCTAATAAGCCTATACATTTGATCTAGACATCTTTTTGCCTTTGCTCTATTACAGTTAGTCTGACACTCATCATTAAAACTTAAAAATAAGTCCAACATCCCTCCATAATGATAGAATATCTAGCAGTACCCGCTATAGAGGAAACACAGATAATGGAAATCGACGCTCCATCGCCGACTACATGCTGGATCGACGAGGTTCAGGCTTACATAGAGTCAGGCGTCTTACCTGACGGAGCGGATAAAACTCGCCCGCTTAAGAAAAGAGCGGCCAGGTATATTGTAAACAACAGAATACTCTACAGGAGATCCGCGACAAAGCCTCTACTACGATGTGTTCGAGAAGAAGAAAGCAAGACGATCCTTATCGAGCTTCACCAAGGAGTGTGTGGGGGCCATCCCGCTAGCCGTTCCTTGGCCCAGAAGGTTATAACCGCAGGATATTACTAGCCGACAATCCTTAAAGACTCAGAAAAGTTAGTCAGGGAGTGTCCGGAGTGTCAGAAGCATGCAGACATCCCCCGGATACCATCTGTCGAACAGAGCATCATAGTCGCATCATGGCCTTTCGACATGTGGGGAATCGATCTTATCGGACCTTTTCCACCAGGAAGAGGCGGGTGCAAGGTTATCATAGTGGCTGTGGATTATTTTAAAAAGTGGATCGAGGCCAATCCTATGGTCAAGATAACCGCGAAGGCTGCGGGTTATTTTTTATACGATCAGATTTTTTCACGTTTTGGTATCCCACGGGCAGTAGTATCGGACCACGGCCCACAATTCAAGAAGGACTTCTTAAATCTTTGCGAGGAATTCAAAATCAAACACTGGCAATCATTCGTGGCTTATCCTCAAGGAAATGGCCAAGCCGAGGCCGGCAACAAACAAATAATCAAGATGCTTAAAAAGAGCATGGATGACAAAGTTAAAGCAGGAGGATGGGTTGACGAGCTACCCGCTATACTTTGGACCCTCCGTACAACAATCAAAACACCCACAGGAGAGACACCTTTTGCTCTTACTTATAGATGATGACGTGGTCAATCGTGTTATAAAATACTCGACCACCATAAACCAATACTAGCAAGAGGACTAGGCCCATCGTAGTATAGCTATAGTGAATCAAGGTCGATCCCACAGGGAACCAATTGTGGATCATCTTATATACAAACAACTAATTAAACATGCCAAGGACATGAGGCGGTCTACGACCAACATAAGACAAGAAAAGTAAAGACACGACTCGACACAACGTAATTAACCTCCCCAATTATAGTCATTATCGTTTGGACCTAGATAATTTATATAATAAACCGAACTTATTAACTCGTCAATCCATTTGTATCTATCTTAGATTGGCTACGGGAGTCATCCTCTTTAACTTGACTTAGCACCGGTAGTCACTAAATCACCGTGATATTGTTACGTGACTTCGCCTTTTGGTGCCTCCATCTCATATAACTCACACGCTTACGACTCTAAGGATGCCGATATTAACCGTACACCTCGTCCAGGCAACATTCCTGTGGTTAGGCGTACTTCCTAAACGATCGCTCAAGCCCTCGTCCAACTAACAATTACCTTTTAGGTCTCATGCTAGTTTACGAACTACGTATAACTAGGTGACGTCAATTCCCTAATACAAAACCTACCTAGATCTCGCTGAAAGCCCCGGAAGATCATTCATGAGCCGACCTAGGAGCCCTATATTGGTATTTCCTAATCGTACGCTGATTAAAACTGACGAGCAACGTAGCCGTGGCCATACCTACTGAGATAATAAATTCTATTAAGTTAACCTAACCATAAAGACGTGGCTATTTAACGGATGAAAACAGGGCTCGGTCGACCGAATAGCTGGGCTCGGTCGACCGAGTGAACTCATTCGGTCACCCGAATCAATTTCGTCCCCAGATTACATCCCTGAACATATCTCTCGCCGTTTCATCATACGTACGTATTAAACAAGAACTCGTAAAGCATTCATATAAACTAACATAGATACACATTAATTAAACAATGCGTATTCATGAATAAATACTAAGTGTATGACGTAGGTTACGGGATCCCCCTAAACAAGGAGTCGCCACATCCCTATCGTCATAGCCTAGATCTACATCATCTAGCTATGATTAATTAACTCAAACGATAAAGCATAATTGGGAGGGATTAATTACTTAAAAGAAAAGAGACAGTAAAATAAAGGCTTACATAATTCGCAAAATTTTAAATTGCCGGAAACCTTCAATCTACTTATGCTACATTGTATTAAAATATCAAAGTAGAATTATATTCTAAAGTATGAAAGGTGTGTATTACAATTGCTCATACCGTTGCTTATATAGGAGTTTCGGCCGACTTAGGAAGGATCTAGAGGATAAACACGATTAAAGTCGAAACCGCCCCGACTCGCAGGCTCGGTCAACCGAAGGGAAGCACTCGGTCGACCGAAGCACGAGGCTCGGTCGACCGAACCCGGATTTTCCAAGTTCTCCACGTTTTCTTCGTCCGCCTTGCTCCCCACTCCACGCTTGCGTGTTGATCCGATTTCTCTAATTTATCTCTTGATTAATGCTCCGATTTCCTTCCTTCATTATCTTGAGATCCATTGATTGAATGACATTTATCCTCTCGATTTGTTGTGATCTCGCAAAATCAATAATTATCGCACAATAAATCGGCTTTAAATAATAAAAACGGCTAAATACCAAATATCATATTAATAATCACTTAACATTAAATAATAAATATAAACGTGTGATTTAATATAAAATGCGTATTATTTGGCTCGATTTAAGGATAATGTTGATGACATTTACGGGCATAATTTGACCGTCATCAACTACCCCCCACTTAGACTTTGATCGTCCCGAACAAAGCATTAATAAGTCATTCCTCAAGGCAACATTTTCTATGGTCAAATCATACTTACACAAGAAACTCAAGTCAACTCATACTAGTCATGCTCATAAGATATCCATTATTCACTACTGACTATGAATCGAAGTGATGTGTGCATGTGCATTTATTTCTATATATTCGTGGCAAGATTGAGTTCATGCGTACTTCGTAATCTCAACCCACCAACTTCGTATTCATACTTCTTATGCCTTTTATTTTTTGAAGCACTGTGAGCAATAAGCAAGAGCGTATCTATAGGGATTTTGGACTTGGAGACCGAGTACTACTCAAAGCCTCTTAAAGAGTTGAATATTTTTTTCATATCTTCATATTTTTCAAATACTATTAATCTCAAGGAAGAAAACTTTTTAGAGTATCCCCTATCTTAGATCATGTATAGCATCGAATATTACCACAAGCGCAAGGCTACTTTGGTAATGTTACTACAAGCCCAAGTGTCTAACATTTTTTGCTAAAACACAGTACGTCTCAAGCTTATTACTCGCTTTAATGGCTAAAAGATAAGAATGCATCAAGAGATAGATATTGATACTAAGTTCACATAACCAATCATCTATGCAATGTACACATAATTTCTTCAGCTTATTATGATTTGCGCGGTATACTCGATTCACAAAGTTGAGTAATTGAATAATAAATAACTACTTGCAAAAACGGGCGTGAATATCCTTAAATTCACTTAACATAAGTATAAAATGATCACGTACTCATGAAACTTGGTTCCTTTCCTATCAATTCTTAGCTAGGGATTCACAATTCTAAGGGTACGAAATACCTAATATGGTATTTATTCAATTTTTTCAATCATGTGCCGTTTCATTCAATTTTCCATTATAACATAACATGGCTAAGTCTCCTACCCCCCACTTAAACATGGCATTGTCCTCAATGACAAAAATAAATGAGAATTTAAGAAAAAGACTTAGCTCTGGAAACGGCTTTTAAGTAAAGGAATAATATCGGAGTAAATGTCAAGACGTTGTGGAGAAGCAAGTGAAAACCCGTATAAGCAGACAAACTCCACGAAACCGTAAAATATCATGCCTTTGGAAGTTATAGAATAATGTGGCGAATTAGGTATTAATACCGAAAAACATTTTAAGCCACTTTATTTTATACAACCAAAGACAAGAAAAATCAAAAAGAAAAATACTAAATAGAAAGAAAAATAAACAAGCAACTAAAGATGATGGTCTTCATCTACAACCTCCACCGCCTAAATATTCTTAAAACCGGGTGGAGAAGACAAAGATCAAAAAGCATAACCCCATGTGGGAAAACACGAGGTGGACTAGATCGAAAAGGTATTCAATCCAGGAAAAGAGAAACTTGGTAAGGTATAACCGATTGAATGCGACCTATTGGCTAAAGATAAAATCAAATACTTAACGCGTAAACTTCTCGCTTGCATTTGATATCAACAACTCGGGAGATGTAGCTACTCCTCGAAATTACTAATAACCCAATGTATCACGTAAAAGTCATAACCGTCATCAACAAGGTCGATTGGTGTGATAGTTCGTAACAAAACTTATCATCTAGAAATGCCGGAATAGACGGAAAAAATGTGAAATTTAAAACTTCCGGTAGAAAGATAAGTTGTACTTTGATCGAACCAAAAACCTTTAAAATCTAGCTAGGGTCGAGCTACACTTACCCCAACTAGATCATGAAAATCAAAATGATAAAAGATAATCATTAACGCCGAGCAATATTTCAAATTCCGCAACACAAAGGTATTTTGTAAACAAAATGGAGGTTGAGATTATGATGGGTTTAGAAAAAGATACACATAAGGTTGGGAAGAAAAGATAAAGGGTGGGTAAGAAATTGTGTTTATGGGTGGGTTGAAAATGGTTAAGGCATCGAGATTGGGTGGGAGAGTGAACTCGGATGGAAAGTAAGAGAGGCGATGAAAGAATGGTTAGAAATGTGAACTGTTGGCGGCATTGGTGAGAGGATCGAAAAGGTTGAAGGTGAAAAAGTGTAAAAGGAAAGGTAAGGATAATTGCGTAATGAATTGCACACTACTTTGGATTTTCACTTGGATCACCATTCTAAAAGGTTTTGGAAGTTGGCCAAAATTGTTCTTGTTCGCACCAATCATTCTCTCGTTACATTTTCAAGAATTCTCAAGCTCTCTTAATGCTTCCATCTTAAGGTTGATTGCTAAATTTCCTTTTATTTAGCAATTTCTCGACTCTCCTACGGAACTCTATTTCACGTGGCCTATATTGAGTAAAAAAAGTTTTGCACATCCTTAGCCCAATGGCCATCGGAACACGGCAAAATAAAAAACCTCAACATATTTCACGTTACTCTTATTTGACTCAAAGAAAACAAAACCTATAATCCTAAAAAGAAATCCTAAGGGTTTTAAAGAAGTAGTTCTGAGTTTAAAGCCCTCACTCGACTTTCCAAAAGTATCCTTGTCGCTTATTATTCTTGGATCGCCGACTTTGACCCTCCGAGCACTATTAGAGGTGGCTTGTCGCTTTTGCGGATTAATACCCTTCCCTTGGTTGTGAGACCTAGGAAACGACATTTATCCATACCATTTATCCAAAGCTCTTACCTCGGCTCTTGTTTTAGAATTAGCGAATTCTAAGAAACTCGGTCAAATTACGGTTTTGGCCTTGACAATAAGAAACAATGAATCAAGTACTCCGAATAAGGTCGGTTATGTAGGCAAGCCTACGCCGTCTTATTCGTTGGAACATATGTGACAAGCTTCAGGCCAATCCGTCAAGATTAAGCCCCGTTTAGCCCGAAGGCTTATCGGCTATGCTAAGTCTTGTCGAACCGCTCGTAACGTACATCACACGTGGAGGGGAGTCGATTGTGCCGAAGCTCGGTTAAACTCGCCCACCCATGGTTAAACCATTTCCGAACCTATGTACAAAGATTCTTCGATTTCTAAATTGTCACCCAAAGCGTAATCTCGTTTCTCGTTTAAGGCGGGTTCACCGAGAAGCCATCACCATAAACATCAACGAAAGAAAAAGATGGTGTTCTCTCAAAACTCAACGTCTTCTTTAGATTGCGAATGCTTAAACTACACAATTTGTTGCTCCCCCGGCCGTTAAGTAATCTCATGCATGTAGACAAAGAGATTTTAACGTAACTACGAGGAACTCTTTATTCATCGCTTCCTTTCAACGACTACATGTTTCCCTACACCCTCTAGATGAGACAGATATGGGGCAAAACCTTCGACACTAATAAAATTATTCTTACAAACCAACTCCGGGCTAAGATTCTTACTAAGATTCATGTATAGGCTAACTTATGCTCAAAAAACCAAAAGGTAATAAAACATAAGCAAAAAAAGGTAGTACCTTGCCTTCAACATTGTACCACGAAGAATTTAAGCCTTTAAAATTTTTTCCGGAGCCATCTTGGTGCTTTAAAGGTATTGCTTCCATTGCTTTTCCCATTTTAGATTCGTAGCTCCACATGTTTGCTGGGTTATTTTCTCGCCCCCGCGAAAAATTACCGACTCGAATATTGCTTCCCCGGTTTCGCAAACAAAGAAAAACAAAAACAAACAGACCGTAGATCGATTTTAACATGGTTTCCCATGCTACTATCGTACCTACGGATTAAACATACGGGGATAAACAGACACGCGAAATTCCGTACTCGAAAAACACAAATCGAAACCGTGTAAACAAATCAACAAAACAAAAATATTATAAAATGCTCGGTCGACCGAATGAGGTCTCTCGGTCGACCGAATAAATATTTTTTTATTTTTTTTATTTATTTATTTTTTATTTTTTTAAGCCGGAATTTTCGTACAGAGGTACAACCGTAGGACTCAAAACGTAAAAACAGACTCTAAAACATAAAACTTGACATGAATAAGAAAATTATTTATATATAAAATTGACCGTTGGTTCCCCGGCAACGGCGCCAAAAACTTGATGACGTGGTCAATCGTTATAAAATACTCGACCACCATAAACCAATACTAGCAAGAGGACTAGCCCATCGTAGTATAGCTATAAGGAATCAAGGTCGATCCCACAGGGAACCAATTGTGGATCATCTTATATACAAACAACTAATTAAACATGCCAAGGACATGAGGCGGTCTACGACCAACATAAGACAAGAAAAGTAAAGACACGACTCGACACAACGTAATTAACCTCCCCAATTATAGTCATTATCGTTTGGACCTAGATAATTTATATAATAAACCGAACTTATTAACTCGTCAATCCATTTGTATCTATCTTAGATTGGCTACGGGAGTCATCCTCTTTAACTTGACTTAGCACCGGTAGTCACTAAATCACCGTGATATTGTTACGTGACTTCGCCTTTTGGTGCCTCCATCTCATATAACTCACACGCTTACGACTCTAAGGATGCCGATATTAACCGTACACCTCGTCCAGTGCAACATTCCCGTGGTTAGGCGTACTTCCTAAACGATCGCTCAAGCCCTCGTCCAACTAACAATTACCTTTTAGGTCTCATGCTAGTTTACGAACTACGTATAACTAGGTGACGTCAATTCCCTAATACAAAACCTACCTAGATCTCGCTGAAAGCCCCGGAAGATCATTCATGAGCCGACCTAGGAGCCCTATATTGGTATTTCCTAATCGTACGCTGATTAAAACTGACGAGCAACGTAGCCGTGGCCATACCTACTGAGATAATAAATTCTATTAAGTTAACCTAACCATAAAGACGTGGCTATTTAACGGATGAAAACAGGGCTCGGTCGACCGAATAGCTGGGCTCGGTCGACCGAGTGAACTCATTCGGTCACCCGAATCAATTTCGTCCCCAGATTACATCCCTGAACATATCTCTCAGCGTTTCATCATACGTAATGTATTAAACAAGAACTCGTAAAGCATTCATATAAACTAACATAGATACACATTAATTAAACAATGCGATTCATGAATAAATACTAAGTGTATGACGTAGGTTACGGGATCCCCCTAAACAAGGAGTCGCCACATCCCTATCGTCATAGCCTAGATCTACATCATCTAGCTATGATTAATTAACTCAAACGATAAAGCATAATTGGGAGGGATTAATTACTTAAAAGAAAAGAGACGTAAAATAAAGGCTTACATAATTCGCAAATTTCTTTAAATTGCCGGAAACCTTCAATCTACTTATGCTACATTGTATTAAAATATCAAAGTAGAATTATATTCTAAAGTATGAAAGGTGTGTATTACAATTGCTCATAGCCGTTGCTTATATAGGAGTTTCGGCCGACTTAGGAAGGATCTAGAGGATAAACACGATTAAAGTCGAAACCGCCCCGACTCGCAGGCTCGGTCAACCGAAGGGAAGCACTCGGTCGACCGAAGCACGAGGCTCGGTCGACCGAACCCGGATTTTCCAAGTTCTCCACGTTTTCTTCGTCCGCCTTGCTCCCCACTCCACGCTTGCGTGTTGATCCGATTTCTCTAATTTATCTCTTGATTAATGCTCCGATTTCCTTCCTTCATTATCTTGAGATCCATTGATTGAATGACATTTATCCTCTCGATTTGTTGTGATCTCGCAAAATCAATAATTATCGCACAATAAATCGGCTTTAAATAATAAAAACGGCTAAATACCAAATATCATATTAATAATCACTTAACATTAAATAATAAATATAAACGTGTGATTTAATATAAAATGCGTATTATTTGGCTCGATTTAAGGATAATGTTGATGACATTTACGGGCATAATTTGACCGTCATCGACAACCTCAAAAGGTACTACATGTAATAAATCGGGTAGGGTTATGGCTATCCTCTCGTTTACGATGTGAGTGGTTAGGCTTTCTTACTTGCTTGTAATCTTCACTCATCTAGCGGGATGAGTCGAAATTAATAAAGCCCGATTTTACATTTCTCTTTTAAAAAATGCATATTATTATGAGCGATACGCGGGTAGAGAATGAATTTTTTCGAAAATTTTTCAACAAAACCCTCGGACTCACCTCAGACTTTGTTAAAAATGGGGGCCATATTCGGAAAAATTTAAAGCAATCATTAGCGAACAAATTCATCAGGGCTCGGCTCCGAATCTCATCTCAAATAGGGGGCCACCCTTCAGAAAACTCGAGCGGTTATTTGAGATCAGATTCAAGGCGGCGGATAGAAAAGTTCATACATTCCAGACGAGCAGTTATTTCAGATAAGATTCGAGGGAGGCATATCTTGAGGATAAGTCCGTTCAATATTAACTTGGAATCTTATCTAAAAAACGGGGCCGGATGCTATTATGATCGGACTCAATTTAGGCAATAAATTCGAGCAAAAAGTAAGCATACATCAAGCGAGCAGAAAACAAACTTCAGAATTGTTATTGCAAGGATAAAGTGCGGAAATAAAGAGTTATACAAACGCAAATTCAAAATAGTTTTTACAAAACAGAGAATACAAAACTAAGAGTTCTCAGGCCGCATTTCTTCGTTATGAACGTTCTCCTCGCGGAGGGAATGATGCAGCATTTGATCGGCATTCGTTTCAGATTCCGTAGGCTCTAGAGTCTTCTCACCTGTCTGCTCGGCCTCTTCACCAACTGGCTCGGTTTCTTCCTCAGCGGCGGCATTCGTCTGGGTCTCTCGGCGTACCAGCTCTCTTAGGTGCTCTTCTACTACCGCAGGAACCTCCCAGTCTGGAGCATATTTTGGGATATACCGTTCAAGTTCAACGTTGGAAAAGGGAATATACGAGTGGAAATCCCTCAGATGATCAGAGAAGGGATGGGTAATTATCCAGTATCGCAAAGTCTCAATATCCGGAGTCTCGCCACCGTGAGCCCAGATACACCAGGCGATATGATAAAAGCCTTGATCATATCCCATCAGGAAGTTCTCACCCGCAGTAGCCTCTAGCCGAGTTTCAATTCCAGAGTTTAGATCAAAGAGCTGTTTGTTCAAAGCCTCATTTGCTTTCTGAGCCGCGTCAATCTGATTCTGCATCTCCTTCATTGTTTTGACGACCTCGGCATCTTTAGTAGCCAGCTCACGACTAAGTTTCTCCAGACGCTCAGAGATTTGCCTGGGCCTCAATCCGCGCCTTCTTCTCACTAACAGCCAGCTTCTTCAGTTTGTCATTTTCCGCCTCAGCAGCATTTAAGCGAGCACGCAGTCCAGCCCCCACCTCATTTGCGGCATCGAGAGCTTTCTTAGTATCGGCCAACTCTTTTCCAACATTGGTGCTCGCAAATACGGTGTTCCTATAGTCATTAATGAACTGCGCCAAACCAGTGCCGACCTAAAAAATGAAAGATCAGTGAGGTCAGTAATAACTTCAAAAATATAGCAATAAAGAAAACAAAGCAAAGACAGGAAAGATGTTTACCATGCTCACCGTGGCGCCATACAAACCCCACAGGTCGTCAATGTTTTTTAGGAAGGTACGGCGGGGATCGGTCTGATCCGCCATTACAACTTTGCTCGCGATCCCGCGACCTATCTCCAGCTGGACGGAGTTGGGAAGACCCCATCTGAAATGCCTCAGTGGGGGCACGTCAGCAATTCCCCTCGAAATGGTCATCGCTTTGGACATGTCGAGAGGTTGTTGGCGCATGAACTCTTTATCCAACCATGCGGCGGGACACCTCCAGGCCCAACGGGGACTCCAGCAAAGGGTACCACCGTCCTTGTTCCCGCAGAGAATGTTTCATCGGCCACAGATTTGCCTTTATCAGAGGATTTAGCTTTGTCAGCGGCCTCTTTCCTCTGGGAATCATCAGTTTTGGATTTTTTGGGAGGAGGAGCATCCTGCTTGCCGCTACCACCTCCTACTGGGTCAGTCTCTTCGACAACGGCTCTCTTTTTCTTATCTCCAGCTGGCGGCTTCGTCAGGGTGGTCTGCTTTAGGGTTTTGCTCACCGTGACTTTATCCCCCACTTGTTTAGCTGGCGGATGGGTTGATTTCACTACTTGAGATCCAGAGGCTCCAGCCGCCCTTGCCTTTAAGTCAACCATTGGGAGGGAGGTTTTGATCCCCTTCAGCTCAGCGGCTCTCTTCACATCGCCAGTAGTTTTCCTTCGGGTTAGCTGGCTGCGTTGTTCGAGAAAATTCATGGTACCTGCGGAAAGCGATATTTATTAGCGACCAGAAATATGAAAGGAAACAAATTATAAAAAGTATCAGGAAAGAATACAAATAAAAATCCTACTCGGTGCTCGCATAGAGGGGTCGCCGCCACAGATAACGCACTGAGAAGGCATGCGCTTTCCGTGATGACACACCCCATACCAGTCTGGGTCAGTCGGCAATGGGTCAACTACCACTAAGGGTTCGCCAACGCCGGCTCCAGAAAGTCCGGCCTGTCTAAGATAAGGCTGGCCAACATCTAGTAACAACCTCTAATTGAATGCGTGGGCTTGTTCTTCACCTTTGCGGGTATAGCCCAGGTCGTCTTTCAATTCGGCTATAAACTCATCATCATCAAATTGGGTTTTTATTTTTATCAGATGATCAGTCTTAACCGAATTCACCGGAAGCTTCTCAAACGGCCACCCTACACGGGACTCTACCTTCATGCACCTCTTGTTCCAGTCCGCCACCTTGTCAGGAAGGTCGAATATAGCAAGGGTATGCCGCTACTTGACCTACTACGCGGCTGAATTTGACTGGCACCGCCTTTCTGAGAAAAACCATAAAAATACAACAGCGCCGCCATCGACGGTTCGCGTCCGCTTAACCTGCTGATTATGATAAAGGACATAACCACGTGGACTACTCCCAGACTGAGGTCGCAGGGCATCACCCTCAGCTCCTCCATGAACTTAACAAAAATGGGTCAAAGGGAGGTCTGAGTCCGGCAACGAGGTGGTCATAGTGTAACCACAAGAAATCTTCCTGTTCACGACCACGGTTCTAAGATACATTGGTCGCGCCCATGCTGACAAACCTATAATCCTCTGGAATGTCATACGCGTCCACCGCCGGGTGTCATCTTCCCGATCTCGAAACTCTCTCCATCGAGCTATGAGATCGATGTCTGCCCGCTTTTGCTCTTCGAGCTCCTTTTCTACAGCAGCGGACCTCTTTTTTGGCGGCCTTTTCTTTTTTCCTGGCACATCAGAGGCGGCTTTCCTCTTGGACACTACTAACTTTTGAGACTTTTTTGGCCTCTCCGACGCCTCGGCGGTTTCCACGGCTTCCTTGACCTTAGTGCTACGTCTAGCGGCTCCAGGGGTGATAACTTTTTCCATCCTCTCAATAAGGCCGCTCAGCACCATCTGGTCATCATCATCGACCTTGCCCCAGTAGTGCCTTCACCGATTACTGCGACCTCAGGATCGGATTCTATATCAATGGGTCCTTGATTTTCCTCCACCATCTCCTCTTCGACGTCGCTTGAGCTAGCATCATCCATGCTCGCCTCTTCCGAACCATAGCCTGCAGCGGCCCTAGTCTCTTCGTCTGATTCTGTATGCTCTGAAGACATTCTAAAAAAGAAAAGGGGCAAGGTGGATCAGTTTAATCACCCAGATATGGAAATCGGGCTGATGTGAAAGCAATCACACCCCGACACCTCGCCCCTCCATCTTCTTTAGCAAGAACACAGCCCAGAAAAACCCCAAACACAGCCCAGAAAAACCCCAAACACAACCCGGAAAAAACCCTAAATAAGCACACATTCAAGCCTCTACAGATAGCAACAATCTGAGTATATGCATACAAAGAAATTTCTTGGGGAAAAAAGGGCACAATCACTAAGAAACGTACATGATGGGCTCATGGTGTTCATTAGGAAAAAACAAATAAATTACAGAGGCAATTTCACAACATTGTGATTTCTAGCAAGAGAAATAGGTGAAATCAAGGCAAAATCGAATAAAAAGACAAAGGGAAGGTGTAAATTCGTACCTGATTGATGAGAAAAGAAGTAAAGTGTTGATCTTTATATGAAATAACGCTTGCCGGAACCTGCTTGCATTCGCCGGAATTCTCTGATGCTGTCGCCGGAAATACTCTCAGAAAAAGGAAAGGGGAAAAGTGGAAGACTGGGGGTGGAAGCCCCTATTTATAGATGGAAATCGAGAGGGAACGACGATTGGGATTTCAAAATTCAAATGTAATAATGACTGGAACGGTTACCGATTCTCCTCCGCCAATCAGAGCGAAGGGCGGTTCGTTCAAGCGTCGTGTCAGTGCACGTGACTGATGCGACGTTTCGTGAACCGATACGTCCGTTTATCATCTCCAACCGTTCAAATCCCCTCTGGCGACCATCAAATTTGTCCGAGCACACGAACTCAGATTATCACTGTCTACGAACATTTCTTCAAGCGGCCAAACATTTATCAATGCCCGCTGGGGCCTATTCAACAATTCACATATGATAGAGCGTTATCAATTTATACTAAGTCCGATAGAACGTTATCGGCAATAAGCCTGTCCGTTACAATGCGCAGCATATAATCGGTAATTCGCTACGCGATACTAACACTGATTCAAGCCCGATAGAACGGTATCGGCGATTAAGCCTGTCCGCTACAAATGCACAACATACAACTGGTGGTTTTCACCAACACTAGTTCAAGCCCGATAGAACATTATCGGCATACCTCTGTCACGAGCGACAACACAAAGGTGCAGCTCCCCAATTCTTCTTCAAGTTCTACTCTCCGGCTCGGCGGACACGCCAGGCACAGAGTAGACGGCCATTGATATACCTGAATCGGAATGGGGCCATGTTCATCTGGATTGGGCCTACTGTCATGGCCCATTAACATAGATATTGGGCTTATATCCCCTCTTTCTACGATCACAAGCTATATCCTACCCGCCATTTATAAGCCGGTCCTATCCGCCAACAATAAGCCGGATCATGTCCGCTAGCCATAAGCCGGACTCCACCTCTCCGTGTGATTTCTACCCATATGGTCAAGCTGATTTCAAAGACAAGGCATATACGAGTCCGTTGTTCGCTGATTGCTGCTCGCCATGCTTATCGTTCCAGCTGGCCAATCATGACAGCTGGCTAGGCCACTTGTATTCCATGCATTTTTATCTTTAAATATGTAATCTTAATTGTCTTGTCAATGAACAGTAAACCAACATAGTCTTAGCCTATAAATATGGGGTCACGATGTAATAGAAAGGCATCCAAGATCTAATACAAGTAGATACACTCTGCCAATTTGTCGACTCACTCGATTGTTCTTCACAAACACTTATCCGGCAGCCTTGTTCTTGCTCACCACCGAGCTCTCCCCGGAGAAATCACACATATTAAGCCATATATCCACAAGATAAACATTGTTACCGCAAATCTGGTGTTCAGTGCAACATCAATTCCCTCTTATTTAAATTTTTTGTTGTTGTTATTTTTTAATTAAATCCTTATGTCTCAGTTTTGAGAATTTTTCTTGGTTTATCAGGTATGGTTACGGAGGCATACTGATGCCGCATTTGATTTGCAAAATGGCTGATTCACAGGTATCACTTGGTTGCATTCATCTTTGTGTTTTGACTATTTCATTGTGTTGTCTATTCTTTGATTTTTGTCCGTATTAATTGATATTTGTGGAAAATAAACTGAAATATTTTTAATTTCTTTGTGCGTCTATGATACTTGGTTCTTTTTAAGGTTTGCGAGGGAAATTGGTTGGTGTTGTGTATGGATTTAACGCTCTTGAGCCGTTTCGGGTAAGTTTATTTTTGAATTTGTTGAAATCTCAATTTGCAAATTTTTCTGAGGAAATCGTAATCTCTTCTATTATTATTTGAACGAAGATCTATATCCATAGGAAAAATTCCATATTATTTGACTTGCTAAAATGTTTTGTTCTCTGTTAGGGATTTAACTGTTTTGTTCTCAGGTAACCACCGTCAATACCCCTGCAACCTTAGGTAATGGTGGAGGTCATTTATCACATGTGTTTTCCAATTAGGTAGGCTTCTGGTTGACCCATGTTTTGGGGGTGGATCTAGGTAGGTGGGGGAGAGGAATATTGTTTTTACCATTTTAATTTTTAATTTTTTTGGTTGAACTTGGTATACTTTTTCCGGATTACTAATTTGCAAACATAATCTGTGATTTCGACTCCTCTTTGCAAATTGATGTAAGAGGTATAAGAATGCAGTGGTTATAGATTTATAAACGTGTTTTTTCATTGTTTGTAATTTTAATTTTAATTTAATTTCTCATTTTATTCTTTCTCATTTGCAACTGTGCTTAGGGTTTAAATTGCGTTTTTACTGTTTTTTAATGAGCATATTGTCATTTTTTTTCTTTCTTATCAGTCTTTACTTATTAAATCGACATGAATGTGCAGATAAAGAATCATTGAAAGGGTTCAAGATGTGTTTTTTCTATGTTTGTTATTCAAGACATGTTTTTCATTTGTTATTTCGATATGTTTTTAATGTTCGTGAATGTGCAGGGAAATACCCCTGCAACCTTAGATAATGGTGGAGGTAATTTGTCTCATGTGTTTTCCAACTAGGTAGGCTTCTAGTTGACCCAAGTTGTGGCGTAGGCATGAGAAGCAGTAGCGCAACACAACACAACACAATGACGTCATTTGAGGGATTAGGTTCCAATATCACTGCCCGAAACGCAAAATGGGAACTTTTTGACTATTACTTACCGGC
This sequence comes from Gentiana straminea, assembly GCA_036785695.1. Taxonomy (NCBI): domain Eukaryota; kingdom Viridiplantae; phylum Streptophyta; class Magnoliopsida; order Gentianales; family Gentianaceae; genus Gentiana; species Gentiana straminea. The sequence goes on along the minus strand of JAVUPR010000412.1, from coordinate 993,576 downwards.
CTTACTGGGGTTATCGGTATGCTTGGATGAGGTGGAGAGTGTATATTAATCTAAAAGGTCACGGTTTCCGTTTTTTTTTTGTCAAAGAAGAAAAACTAATAGTTATTAACCATTTCGCATTGGCTTTTGAAGGAAAAGGGGTAGTTGAACTTGAACGGAAAAAACTTAGGATGTAATTGGCATGAAGGACCACAGGGATAACATATTGCAGCCATGGGAAAATTATGTCTTTCATTTCTCTACTATGATATATAATTCTAATCCTGTAACATTTATTATATGTTATTGATTGGAACTGTTTTTTATGGTTGGTTGTTTGGTTTGACAAAAGATATCATTATATCTCTTAATTTGTACGCTATGGGGCTCTTAAATAAATTTTTTGCTTAAAGTCTCTGGTATCCGGAACCAACTGGTCCTACTAATCCGGGGCTCTTATATAAATTTTGCACATATCCCCGTGCAATGCACGGGTTAATTGCTAGTGTTATATAAGGACGAGGACTTTTCTATGTGATAAGTCCACAATTGGTGAGGTATATAGTGTATTTTTTATGCATTTTGTGTGAAAAGATATTGCTCGGATAGTTGTTTTTTATGTTTTTCAGGACCTATATGATGGAGGCATGATTTTGGATGTTTTGAGTCATTTCGGAGTCATTTGGAGCGGTTTGGACGAAGTTGAAGTGAAGAAATCAAGCTAGAAAAAGAAAACAGTGCTGGAAAGCTAAAACCAGTTATGGTAGGATCCTACTATTCCACGGCCGAGTTTGACAGAATTGAAACATATCGGCAGCGAATTTGCATCAACTATTTTACCATTTAAACACTATTTTATATTATTTTGACCCCATGTGTGGGTCCAACTTTAATTATTATTAGTATTTAGATAAAAATAAATATTTCTCAATCCCTAATTAGGAGATTATGCGACAAAAACAAAGAGAAAGACGCCTCTTTGCCCTCTCATCTCCATCTTCATCTTTTCTTCATGGATTGATGATTGTTTCTTGTTCTTTTCAATAAATTAAGGTATTCTCTTTCTTTTTCTTGTGATTTTATCGTGAGAATGAGTAGGTAATTCCTTTATTCCGGTTAATTGAATGTTGTACCCTTGATTTCTTGATGATTGTGAGATCAAATTGTTCCTAATCCTCGTTATCTTATTTGTATTTATTTATTTTCTGCATTCATCGGAAAAATGATTAGAATATTGAATTGGTTATTTGTGCACAATAGTTGAATCGGTTTTCTAATCAAGCACCAAAATCCATCTTAGACGGTTGTCATAAAATATTGGATTTTTAGTGGTAAACAACACATTGTCTACCGGTTCGTAGCCCGTAGGATTCCCTGTTGTGAAAATAGATAATACTATGGTTAAAATTAAGCCGGTTGAATTAATACCTAGTAATTGGTCTCTCTAATCTTTAAGGCTGTAATGTCACCAAACTCCGGGCGGTCGTTGCGGGGTGTGCCATAATTAGGGTTTAATTAGTGGCGGTTGTCATAATTAACGAATTTTGGAGAGATTGGTTGATTCACGGTCGTGGTCAACTATAACCAATTTATTAATAATTTAACGAGTCATCCTTGAATCGATGATCAATCGTAGGAATCGAGGGAGAAACGATTAATTGATTGTAACTTTTCTTCATTTATTTTTCCTTTCTTCGTAGGAAATTAGATAAAAACAAAATTATATTTTATTTTATAAATTTTAGAAGAAATAAGTCCACCGTCCCTGTGGGTTCGACCCCTACTTCTACTATACTAGCTATAGAAGTTGTAGGTGAATTATTTTTGGTGGCTTGACGACCCACCAAATTTTGGGGCCGTTGCCGGGGAAAGGTGTTAAGTGATTTATTTCTTTTAGAATTTTGCATATAGTTTCTTTTTGTGTGGTTTTGTGTTTTCCTTGTTTGCAAGCATGTCAAGTTACCACTACACAACTCCTATGGCGAATTGTGATGTGTATGGATGACGGGTGAATAATTCATATGAGGAGAGATGTTATCCTAGTGAGCCGAGTTATCCAGATTGGAGTTATGTCGAATCACATTCTCAGCCGTCTAGTGAACTTGAAAGTCTGATACCTTGTTCAAATGAATCTCTTGAAGCCATGATGCAGTCTCTTACTAACAATCTAACACAAATGCTCCGAAAAGCTAATGTAGAGTTTCTACAAGAAATTGGGCAAGAGATTTCACAGTTCAAGAAGAGCAAAGCGCATGGGTTCAGAATATGAAAGGGAAAATTGACGAGCTGAAAACTGAAGTGGATTGGCTTAAGGAACAAAGGTTAAAATTAAGCCGGTTGGATTAATACCTAGTAATTGGGTCTCTCTAATCTTTAAGGCTGTTATGTCACCAAACTCCGGGCGGTCGTTGCGGGGTGTGCCATAATTAGGGTTTAATTAGTGGCGGTTGTCCTAATTAACGAATTTAAGAGAGTTTGGTTGATTCACGGTCGTAGTCAACTATAACCAATTTATTAATAATTTAACGAGTCATCCTTGAATCGATGATCAATCGTAGGAATCGAGGGGGAAACGATTGATTGACTGAAACTTTTCTTCATTTATTTTTCTTTTCTTCGTAGGAAATTAGATAAAAACAAAAATATATTTTATTTTATAAACTTTAGAAGAAATAAGTCCACCGTTCCCTGTGGGTTCGACCCCTACTTCTACTATACTAGCTACAGAGGTTGTAGGTGAATTATTTTTTGTGGCTTGACGAGCCACCACTATGCTTGGTGCCTTTAGGGTTAGAATCAATGATATTTGCTCTCTTTTTCTTGGGGTTATTTCAAGGTCATTAGTAAAAACCGGAAAACATCAGCCCACCTACTAGCAAAACTAGGTTTTTCTAGTCATGATTATTGTAATTGGGGACTCTCTCCCCTTCTTTATGTTCTTACACCCATTCTTGCATATAATGAACGAAATATTTTCTTTTTTAGAAAATAAAATCATCACCGAAACAACCGAAGTCATCGTTATCGCCAACAACATACTACAACAGAGTTTGGAATTTTATGCATGATAACTTCAAAATTATACAAATCAATGGAAATCTACTAGACACAAAGCATCATCTCTATTTAGTATTTTGGAGAGAAAATTTGTATGTGATATCTACACATTTAAAGATCACACATATGAAGAAATATGATTTGAAACTGAATGGTCCTGATTTCAACATATAGACATCTCTACATGTGTATATATCACGTAAAAATCACATATTATAGACCTAATATTTAAATTTCCATAGTTCTCGGAACATAACTCAATGGTTAAAGAGTTTGAATATTATAGTGGCAATCTAGTCTAGTTAAAGTGTGGCAGTTTGAATCTTGCATGGACAACCATTTCCAATAAAAATGCTTAGAGGCAACACGAGTTAACTGAATAATCGAGACATATTTTTTCGATTTACATCATTCACTAATCCGATAGACGAGGTGATGGAAGACCTTTTAGATTGGGTTCAACTTTTTTAATAATCAGATTTCCATATATCAACACAATGAAGCAATCTTTTTTGCTTTAAATGCGTCATGAATATATCATTAAGATCTTTCGATTTACATCATTTACTAAACATATTGATGGATGATGAGGGTCACTATAAATTGGGTTCAACATTTTTTTTAGAATCATTTTTTTAACCCGAAACGAAAGATTTCATTAAACAAACAAATTACAACCGGATCAAAGCCGGGAAATAGCCGGAATAACTCCGGATCACCGCCAGCCTAGAGCTGGACCAACACCAAATGCAACGAAAAAAAAGACATGGGAGAATCCATGCCTACTAAATTCCGCCTCAACACGGAGGACTTGATTTGGTAAGATAATACGACAATCAAACTTGTTCTTAACATACTTAAACAAAGCTAAAAAAACTAAAATCCGGAGTAACCGACTATAACCGACTTGATCCCGAAAACCGACACAAACAGACAGAAACAAAATAAGAGATAAAATAGAGCAACTACAAACACCGCCTTCATCTGCCAGTCAACACCATGAGAGTCGACCGACAGCCTCCCTCTGAAGACATGCAAGTGAAGTCTGAGCCCAAACTCGACATGCATCCGCCAAGCTACTCTCTGATTGCCATCTCCGAACAGAGAGTTATCGGTTAATTTTTTATAGAGAGTTATCAAATTTCCATAAATCAAAAACTATGAAGCAACCATTTTCAGCAAAAATATTTAAATGTAGTGTGAATACACTAAATTATTGAATCACATTTATCGATTTACATCGTTCGTTAATTCTATAGAGGGCATGATATAGGACCATTTAGATTGGATTCAACCTTTACTTAAGAATCAAATTTTCATACACCAACACTCTAAAATGACTTTCTAATACGGTGTCACGATAAAAACATGGTATTCTATCAATATCAATGACTATAATAAAAAAAAATATAGTCGTTTTCTTTCTTCCACATCATCAATCCATTTTCAGCTCACTCCAGCACCACGTAACCCCACTCTTGTTCCTTTTTCTTTTTACTTTTTCTTTTTTCGAAATGAATACTTTGAAAATCTTGAATTCAAAAAATATCCCTATCCTTTTCATTCCCTCTGTTTATCTTCCCAACTCCCCAAAATTTATTTCAAGAAACAGAATTCGAACCCTCCACACTGTTCACATCTTGATTCACGTAATTCAAAATTTTTTTTTGTATGTGTGTGTGTGCATATTGTAATTGTTGAGTTGTATGCAAATGTAACTGAAAGTATAGACTTTTGCCAGTTTTAAAGCTCCTTGGTGCTTTTGTTTTATTTGCTTTGTTTTGCAATTAATTCCTTGTGTTTTCTTTCGGGGATTCGCAATTTAGCTGCTTTTCAGCAAGCATGGATGTTTTAATTTCAGATTAATTGGAGTGCAAAATGTAACTGAATGTAGACAACTTTTGCCCTGTTTTTACGCTCCTTGGTGTTTTTTTTGCTGTGTTTTGCAATTGTTTCCTTGTGTTTTCTTTCTGGGATCTGCAATTTGGCTGCTTTTTCGGCAAAAGTTGATTTATTTTTCAGATTAATTGGAGTGGAAAATGCCGGAGATTCAGTTGGGTGCTCACACTATTCGAAGCCATGGAGTTCAAGTAGCAAGATTTCATATGCATGATTGGTTGATTCTTATGCTGCTTGTGGTGATTGATATAGTTTTGAATTTGATTGAACCGTTTCATCGTTTTATTGGAAGAGATATGATGACAGATTTGATGTATCCATTTAAAGGGAACACAATTCCTTTCTGGGCTGTTCCGGTATGTTTCCCCTTGATAATATTGCTTTAGTATTTGCTTCTTTACTTATTTTTCATGAATAAAGATTCATTTTATAGTTATGTAAACAATGTATGCTTTGATTTAGTGACACTGATAGAAAAAGGGCATTAGGGGAGGGATTTCTTGGCCAAATGTAACCTGATTTTTGTAGGCGTGGCACGACACCGGGGCTTTAGGTTCGACTTTTTAGAGGTCGAATGTCTACATTAGTTCTTTGGAAAGTCGAATATTGACCTTGGAATTGACTTTCCGGAGGTCGAATGTCATTTTTGTGCCTTGAAAGTAGGTTTCGTGTGGTGTCACTGATGAAGCCCAATATCATTTTACAGCTTGCAAAAGTCTCGTGGACATCGTGTAAGAAAAATGATACAACGCAGAGAGGTTGAGCAAGAATTTTACGGATGAGTCAATAGAAAGCCGATAGGCTTCCTTCTCCTAGAGAAATAGGGTGCTGAGTGTTGTATTTTATTTGTTGAAGTCCTAAAACCATCAAAAGCTTGAGCGTTTCTTCGTGCAAAGGCCACATGGCAATATTGGGTTCAGATTTTGGTAGTTTTTTCGTCTAGAGATTTGACTCTGCAAACATGTCCTTTATGCTACATAGCAGAGCCGAAGCAAAATCATAGGGACTGAGAATCATGATCTTATTTGCCACTTTACATTCCAATGCAATACAAATTGTTTTAAGCTTCCACTAGCATTATGTAAACGAAACATTGTGTGCCAAGTTACATTATTTTTCGATAATTATTAAACCATTTATTAGAAATTGTTTATGCTTATGTTGCCTGAGTTTCTAACGGTCTGAATTTCATACTTCTTGCAAGCAGATTATTGCAATATTGTTGCCGTTAGCTGTCATTATCATATTTTACTTTATAAGAAAGGATGTGTATGATCTGCATCAAGCTATACTAGGTATTCTGGATTTAACTCGTCTTTGGTTGATTATTTGTTCTTCATTTATTGTGAATGTCGTAATTCTTGTGAACTGGTATCTCTCAAAGGTTTGCTTTTCGCTGTGCTTATAACCGCGGTGCTCACTGATGCAATCAAAGACGGTGTTGGCCGGCCTAGGCCAGATTTCTTTTGGCGGTGTTTTCCTGATGGGAAAGGGGTGAGTCCTAGCCACGAGTTACAAGTTTTGCTTGATTTTGTATTTGATTATATTATCGAATTTATTCCTAGAGCGGCGTTTTTAGGTTTTTGATCCTATCACGGGTGGTGTCCAATGTACTGGACTGAAGGCTCATATTAAAGAAGGACATAAAAGCTTCCCAAGTGGCCATACCTCTTGTAAGATTTTAGCTATTTGTTTGTGTTCTACTAGCTTGTCATAAAAATAAATATGTGAACACCTTTTTAGTATTTTCCATATGGCATGGATTATACATCCAATTTTTTATCCAATTTTTTTAGTATATGACATGTTATGATGCACTGATACTTCTGTGTGGTAGCGTGTGTCCCGTATCCGATACGTATCAACACAGATGCGCACCGGATACTTATGATACAAACCTGGGGCGAATTTGTAATTTCTAAAAGTTGGACACGGGATTCAGATATGCTTGTTTGAGAAACTCGGGTGCCTAACATGAACGTCATACTGTTTTCTGGTGTTGGATTTTAGGGTCGTTTGCAGGTCTTGGCTACATTGCGTTGTACTTGGCGGGGAAAATACGAGCATTTGATCGTCAAGGCCATGTAGCAAAGCTGTGCATTATTTTCCTGCCATTGCTTATTGCAGCTTTAGTTGCAGTTTCTAGGGTTGATGACTACTGGCACCATTGGCAAGATGTATTCACCGGAGGCCTTTTAGGTTTGCCCTTACTATTATAGTCATAATCTCATCATATAGTTACTATTATTGTTTCTTAATTTTTTTATTAACTACCTTTTACCTCTTTTGCCCTTTTCAGGACTTACAGTTGCTTCTTTTTGTTACCTGCAATTCTTTCCTCCACCGTACGACGTTGATGGTACTCGCTCTCTTTTGTTATCCTTAGTTACTTCTACGTATCCAACACAGATACTTCGCACACACACACACACTTGAGGGCGAAATTGTATTTTTTTTTTCACAGTTGGATCATGAAATTATTATATATGCATATCCATAACTTGGATATGTCAAATGAAGAGGATGTGGAAAATTGTACCTGTGCAACGTATCCTATATGTTTCTTAAAATTGTGCACCCACGTATCTTCTGCCTCGAGAAATCCTTGTGTTGAGAGTCTTTGTTGTACCCCCACAAACCATTTGTGTGAGTGACATGTTTCTGCTGCAATAGGATGGGGACCTCACATGTATTTCCAGATGTTGGAGGAGTCACGAAGCGGGAACAACGGGTCAACAAACGTAGGCTGTTTGGGTGTACGCGCACCAGAAGTAGAGAGTGGTGTATATGATGCTCAATCTGACGGCATTTCGATGAACACAAATTCGATCCTTGAAGACATAGAAAGAGGGAGAAGGTATTGAGTTAGGACAATTTTTGATTTGATGATGTTTTGCATAATAGGACTAAGTTCTTCTCGATCTCCTTGTATATGCTATAAGATCTTTTCACACAATAGGAATTAAGGGTTTTCTTGTTTTGTTTTGTTTTTTAATTTGGTATGTTAGTTGTAATTTGTAGTTTGAGCTATTTGTAAGATGGTTTTGCTATTGCTATTGCTTTCTTTCAAGGATGGATAGATTGGGCTTAAAGTGTGAGCACAGAGGATAATCCTTGTTGTGCTTGTAGGTTTTCAAAACGACACCGTTTTGAGCTGGAAAAAGAAAGTCGTCTTTAAAGACTCCACGCTAAAGTTGCCCTTGCCTTTAAAGGCACCCAAGTACATGACCATTTTTAACATTGTTGTGGTGTCTTATGTGGATTTAGTGTGGTGCATTTAAAGGCTCTAAAAAAAAGAAAGAAGGATCTGAGCACCTTAAAGTGGTGGGTCGAATCGAATCCGATCCCTCCAATGAAAATGAACTTTGTTTCTTTCCTTGACCCAACAGAGATGCACGTTAAGACTCTGCCACATGGTGCAATGTAGAGGCATGACAGTAGGGAAATGTTTGATATCAGCCGGTAAAATTTGTAAGTACATACTTGTTTTTTTATTAGAGAAAATGTCGTCATTACATATACTTAGTGCAATATAATTTAACATTAATTAATTTGCAACACTATGCCAAGTCCAACCTCTACAGAGCATGCACAGATCGACAAATGGATAGTTTAGGCAGCTGATCCATATAACTTAGATTCGTGGCTCTGAAGATCGACAAATGGATAGTTTTTCACACAAACTACACTTTTCAAGTGTTTGATAAATGGATCGTAATACATACATATATAATATATTTATTCTCTTTCTCCCGATCTGACCTCTGTAGGACGGCTCGGTCACGTCGGAGTTTGGGCAATACGCTCAGGATGGTCTGAGGAGCTCACCGCAGGACGGATGAAGCTTCCCTTATCCGATATTTTAAACGTGTTCCTATATTGTAGGATAAACGTGACAAGAATTGTAGGATATCATACAGTGATCATGTTATTTAATTCGTATATAATAATCCCTAAAATAAAGGGATTTACATAAGATGATCCTTAGGAAATAAGAATCCTCATACTTGTTGAACAAGAAAAAGGGACGAGGCGTCCCCTATAAAATCAAACCCTAAGGAACTACGTGAGACTTAATTCAAATTACTCACATTAGATACGTAGGCAACTTGAGAGCAAACTATCAGGCTCAGTAACACAATCACTATCGTACTTTGTTCCCAAATTATTCTTGGATTAATTGTCACTAGAAAAAATACAGACCGAATTTATTTATAAATAAGATCCAGCATCGTTGACATTAGAGTTCCTTTAACTATTATTATTATTGTAAAATATTGATATCTTAATACATGTATATATAAAAGAAGCCAATTTCTCGTATAAATACTGCACTCTTCTTCAGTGTGTACGGCAGGCACTCTACTCTATACCGCTGCAAATTAACATTCTTCCTTCTTTCTTTCTTCTCTCTAACACACACACACACACACAGTGATCGTGAAACATGGACATCAGCCCTCCTCTTGAATACTTGCAGATGAGAATAAAAAGATACTGGCGAAGAAGAAGGTACCAAAAGATTCAAAACGCATCAAGAAGAATCAAGAAGAAGAAGAAGAAGAAGCTAAAGATAAACCGCTTGGGAAGCAAAAACCAAACAACTACTACTTCTTTGATCGATAAAAAGAATATAAGGCCCTGCAGAAACTGGGATCCATGATGTTCTTCTTATCGCCATTGAAGCTGCTGATGGAGAAATTTCACAAAGCATATGTTGATGCAATGATGACTCTTGCAGCAGGAGAGAAGATCAAAAGAAAACGGGTTGGCAAAGGCGGGTCGGATCCTGTGTTGATGTCTGAATATAGGAATGAAATGGTGGATAGCAGAATGGTGATGGAAATCTACAACCGGCTTGTGTCTTTACGTGATCAATCTGCATCTGCTCCGCCGGTGGTTTTACTTGCATCATCAAATTGATGTATGTTGCCGGAAAATTACGCAAGCAAAAACAATGGTACAATATAACCTTTTTAACATCGTTAACGGTACCACCGTCCATCTATTTGGAGACCACACACCTAATATATGGTGGAAATCAAAATTGAATTTTATGTATAAATTAAGAGATTGAATTTCGCTATAGCATCCGGTCGTAGATTAAATGTGTTGTGATTAACGGTGTCATATAATTTTATTATGATAGACGATCAATATATAAAGGGTCAATTATTTAAAAAGACTGATTTTCAACTGGAGTAATAGGACACTACGAAATCTTATTTAGTTATAAGGACATTTTAAATTTAAGAAGGAAACTTATTTAGTTATAAGGACATTCTAATTTCAAGTGGATAAAGAGGAAAAAGGAAAAAAAAAAGTGTTCAACGTAATTATAAAAAAAAAACACAAAACAAAACAAAAAAAACTTACTGTTTGCCTGGGTTTTTATTTTTATTTTTATTTTTATTTTTATAATTCACCATATTTCTAAAGGTCATATATTTTGATCTAAAACTCGGATCATCATAATTTTTTTACTAAAATTCATATTTTTTCGTCTTCTTTATTCTAAAGTTAAATTTGATATTTTTCTGAATAAATTTCATAAAATCAATTTTTTTCTTCATAAAAATCGACGTGACGTATTGATCACGTCGTCATGATGACCACCTACCCGAGATGCATTGGCCACCGGGATCCATTAACCACCCGTGATGCATTGACCGCCGCGATTCATTGGCTACCATGATGTATTGACCGTCGCGATACATTGACAACCTTGATCGGTGACATCTTATTGTAGCGATTTATGCGCATGACGTCATCAGAAATTGTAGCGATTTATGCGGTGACTTCTTATTGTAGCGATCTATGCGGTGATGTCTTATTGTATCGAAGTATGCACTGACGTGTTATTGCAACGATTTATGCAGTGACGTGTTATTGTAACAATTTATGCATACCTTTGGTTGTAAAAATATGCATTTAAACCAAAAAAAACAAAAGAAATATGGTTATTTTACAAAGTTATCGAAAATTTAAACCAACACTAATCAATTAAACCAACATCAATCAAATATTTAAAGATGATAAAGAAATAAAGTTACTTTACAAAGTTATCCAATGTGTGTATTAAGTTGTATATGCGGTGACATTAATATCATTGCATAAGTTATCTAATTGTAAATATAGTCATCAATGTCACTGCTTGAGACATCAATGTCACTACATAAGCCATCAATGTCACCGCATCAGACATCAATCTGCATAAGTCATTAATGTCCATGCATCAGACATCAATGTCACTGCATAAAACCTAACAATTGCATCAGTCAGCTCTGCTCTTGTTTTACATTTCTCCAAATGTGGAGCTTTTAATATGGATAAAAGTACAAGTTTGGTGAAACTACAAAGACTCTTCACTATGACTCTTGTAATGGCACATGTTGTTTGTGTCTTCCTGATAATTGGATTCATTGTGGAATCCCTCAATTCTTTAACACGATCTTGAATCATTTGACGATCTTGTTTAGCTTAATGTCCCTGCATCATTCATCAATGTCACTGCATCAGACATCAATGTCCCTATATCAGTCATCAATGTCCCTGCATCAGACATCAATGTCCATGCATCAAACATCAATGTCACTTTGCGTAAGTCATCAATGTCCTTGTATCGGACATCAATGTCACCGCATAAATCATCAATGTCCACCGCATAAGTCATCAAATGTCCCCGCATCGACATCAATGTCACCGCGTAAGTCATCATGTCCCCGCATCGGACATCGTAAATTAAACGGTAAATTCAGAGTACCTGAATAGCGGAAGAAATCATCAGGATCGTTTCCCTACGTCCATTGTTACTCGATTACGTCTCCGTTTTGCCATGATGTTGTTGACGCCTTGATGAGGATTCCGATATCTCTCTCCTTGCCTACAACCATTATGTGTTGGTTTCTTTCGTATGCTTTATGATGGAGTAAAGCATTGCTTTTATAGGTGGAGAGAGGGCCGAAATCCGAATGATCTAGGTTTTAGCTTTAATCTCGGCCGTCCATCAAAGCCGAGTTTTAATCGGATTAAAACTCCTTTTAAATAACCAATAAATAATAAATAGCATATTTCCTAGGGAAAACAAATTTCCTATAAGACCACTATTACGGGGAAGGAAATTAATCGGGCTCAATAAAAGCCACGACATAATTATTCTTACATTCTCCCACTTGGTCGATAGGAACATTTCATCAGTGTTTTCCTTTCATGGATCATAAGACGCGCGTTATATGCTAAACATTTCCTTTAGTCGGTTAGCGTAAGTGTCATCATTAATCTAGCTGTTAATGGGAGTCATAGCGGTTACACATCATTCTGCAACATGCTTCCTTCTATGTACCACAACATTAACAACCGTCTTAACTAGACCATAAGCGGAGATTACATAAACGGTCCCGTTATGTCTTTGCAAGAGACAATTTCTGTTTTAATAATTCCATTCGTAAGGTGTGTACACAATGGAAAACAGAAAACAATAATGATGTAGAAAAGTGACATTAAGAGCTCAACAAATGTCAAACGTAAGTACAAAATAATTGGCAGAACACGATAATTGGGAGCTATCCTCAAGACCTATGCTTTCAGTGTCTCTCTGTTATGTCTTGGTGGTAGTCCTTTCGTAAATATGTCTGCAACCATAAGATTTGTCAATATATGTTCAATGACAAACAAATTTCTTCTAACATCTTGCTTCAGTAATAGATATTTAAGGTCCATGTGTTTTGGTCCCTTAGATATCATGTCATGCTTAGAGGATCCATGTCCCCTAGACTGCAGCCTCATAACATGCCACATACTCTTCTTTCATGGTGGATGAGTAAGTCAACTATGACTTCTGGCTTTTTCGTGATACGGCACCTCCGTTTAGAAGATATACATAGCCAAGAGTACACAGTCTGGTGTCAGTTTATCCTCCAAAATCCGAGTCTGAATAACCAGTCACCTGTGGGTGTCCTGATTTTCAGTATGTGAGCATGTAATTCATGTTCCTTTAAGTATCTCAGTACTTTCTTAGCAGCTTTCCAGTGAGACATTCTTGGATTGCTGTGAAACGTACCCATCATGCCAACAACATGACTAATGTCGGGTCTTGTACAAACCTGTACATACTGTAAACTCTCTACAAGAGAAGCATAAGGATGTTTTTCCATATCTTTACGTTCCAACTCATTCTGCGGAATAATATTAGAACAATAATGGAAGAACATGTCATCATGCCAAATCTTTCCAAAACTTTATCAATATAGGCTTTTGAGACAATCCTAAATATTAAATGCCCTGTCACGGAATATTTCTATCCCTAACACATCAGGAAGACCCACTTAAGTCTTTCATTTCAAAGTTCTTGAAGAGATCGGCCTTGGTTTCATGTAGTACACCAAGATCACTGTTGGCCAATGATAGATCACCAATATACAAAATCAAAAATATGAACATACTCCCACTGATCTTGAGGTATATGCAAAGGTCGATTGTGTTCTCATTGAAACCGAAAACAGCAATGGTTTCATGTAACTTTAAGTAACGTTACCTCGAAGCTTGTTTCAGTCCATATATTGATTTCTTAAGCTTGCGGACCATGTCTTCATGACCGTCAACATGAAATCTTTAGGGCCGACGCATATAGACTTTTTCTTTCAAGTCTCCATTCAGAAAGGCTGTTTTCACATCCATCTGGTGTAACTCGAGATCATAATGAGCTACTAGTGCCATGATAATTCAAAAAAAAAAAAAGGTCTTTCCTGGACATAAGGGAAAATGTCTCTTAGCAATCAATGCCTTCTTTCTGATTGAAGCTTCTGGCAACAAGTCAGGCTTTATATCATTCAATATTACCGTTACAGTCGCGCTTAGTCTTGAAGACCCATTTACAGCCAACTGGTTTGTGTCCTGAAGGTAATTGAACGACTTCCCATGCTTGATTTTCATCCATAGATTTCAATTCATTTTTCATGGCATCAATCCACTTACTAGAATTAACTTCCTTAATGGCTAGTGAAAACGAAACCGGATCTTTACTTGTCCCTCGTTCATATTCTACTTGATAAAGCATGTAATCATCAGGAATAGCAGATCTCTTTTGTATTTGAGATCTTTTTAATGCTGGATCCATTGGTGCTTCATTACTATTTTCATTGGCGATGATCTCATAATGGAGTTGTTGATCATTTATTGGATTTTCTTCATTGTTCGGCGGTTCAACAATGGAGAGATTCCCAATACTTTTCGGAATAGGGTTAACGGGACGGGTACCCTTATTTCCTTTATGATCACATCACGAATTTTATCACTCCCACAGATTTCGCCATTCTTGTAGAATATAGCATTACCGGTTTCAACAATTCTCGTAATATGGTTAGGACAATAAAGCCTATATCCTTTGGATTTTTCTGGGTAACCTTGAAGTAACCACTAACTGTTCTAAATCCAATTTCTTTACTTGTGGATTGTAAATTCTAGCCTCAGCTGGACAACCCCATATTTAGAGATGTTTCAAATTAGGTTTCCACTATTTCCACAGTTCCAAAGGTGTCTCTGGAACTGCCTTACTAGGAACCCTATTTGAAATATAAGCAGTTGTGCTTAAGGCATCCATCCACAGTCATATAGGCAAGTAAGCATGACTCATAGATCTAACCATTTCCATATACGTACGATTCTATCTTTCTCCTACACCATTCCGCCATGGAGATCCGGGCGTTGTGTATTGAGCAATAATTCCAAATTTTTGGAGAATTTTTGCAAAAGGTCCAGGATGTTAACCCGTTTTGTCATACCTTCCATAAAATTCACCACCTTTATCCAACCTTATGATTTTCACCTTTCTATCTTGTTGCCTCTAGACTTCAGTTATGAACATTTGTAAAGTGTCCACAGATTAAGATTTGTCATGCAACATGTATAGATAACAATAACGTGAATAATCATCGATAATGGTGATACAATACTTTTCTCCTCCAAAGGTGGGAGCATCAAAGGTCCACAAATGTATGTATGCATTATTTCAAGAAGCTGGGTACTTCTTGTGGCTAAATTGAGATAAAAAATATTTAATGAGGCTAAGTTAAACAACACTTGCATAAGAGTAGAGTATACACAAGAAAATAAGGTGCTCCTGTGGGTAGTCACCATAAATTCTACACATAATGTCGTGATACTCACACATAATTGAGTGATATTTTTGTAAAGAAGACGAACAAGGTATCCGTGGATATCCTTGACCTTCGTAATATACACTCAATATATCTTTTTGTTGTGATGGTAAGATGATTTTCAACAAAGAGAGCATCAAGATAAATTTTATAATCATCAATCAAAATCCCAGAATCCATGTTATTATCTAGAGTTTTGAACAAATTAAGAGGGCCCATTTGCCAATCATTTGAACTTATGTGGCTACACTTAAAAGCTAACAACATAATACAATATAGAAGTTGCTAATACCAACCAAACTAGGGTCTAAACCAATTTATTCCTTAAATTGACATATCCCTTAATTTGAACCATTTGTCAATTCAACTGAATATTAATAAATTTCAACCACTTCACATAATGTGATCAAAACATTAATTCATCATAATGTCGGGTCTTGTGGCTACACCCAACATTTGACGCCATTGACACTCAAAACATTGACAATCATACAGAGGTCAACTAAATCTTATGTTGACATAAACATGTGCAATGTAATACTTAAATATGATTCAAGTATGCATATAAATTGCCTTACTAGACTTGCAAAATAAATATGTCATGATCTAATCACTAAACATAATGTGAATAGTATGTCAAGAATTTGAGTTTCTTTGTGGCAATACTCTAAACTTGACACGACTATAATGACATATTTCTAATCTTTGCAAAAGTCAATAATTTAAAGGCCAAAATTTTATGATATGTCACAACTTTTATATGAACCAAATATCAACAAAATATGTAATTTGCACTTTAATGATATTTAGTCACTTTATCAATATTTGACTTTGTAGATTCGGATGTCATAACTTAATCATCAACAATAAATGATTTAACACACAATATGAGACAACTAATATTCAAAAGAATTAATAGACCTTCAAAGTCATCACAAAAGTATGTACACATATCGGAAGTAAAAGCATGAATGAACTGCTATTATAAAACGATCAATATCATCAGTCACATATTATTTATCACTTAATGTGCTAAATCATCATTTATATAAAGAGAGGCCAATATGCTAATCAATTAGTTTTATATGACTAGTTTCTTTATGTGTCACTATTTATTACCCACTATACATGATAATCATTATATTATTTGATACAATATGTTTAAATAATCTTCACGCACAGATAACCGTAATGTCTTAACCGGAAGACTCAGTAATTCACTTTACTTGATGTGAGAAGGTCTACTCCATACAACCAACTAAGACATCAGGCCCAATAATGAGGATTAAGTCTACCTCACGTATGGTCTCAATCTATAAGACAAAGAAATTTCTATTTTTATTTATTCAACTGAATAAAAACATAAAAGTCATGGCATGTTATAAATTTAATCCCCAAGACAGAAGGAAACAAACAAAAGGCTTCAATTCTTTAAATATTAGTAAATAAATAAAAAAAAAAAAAAAATTATGCATGCCAGCCAAAATAGCCCAACAATCTGCGAACCCTAAGTGCAGCACTGCCGCCGCCATTAAAGGATTTTATTTTATTTTTATTCTTAATCCACCAGCTTATATTGAATAGATCACTGAATATGGAACATTATAGATCAATGATGATGACCCACCGTACCGTTCCGGAAGGCAACAAAAACATTACAGTACTGCCGTTCCGTTTTAGATCCAGTTAACCAATGAATTCTTCGCCTTCATCTATTCTTCTTATTTATTTTATTATTAGGTAACAAATATAACTGAACAAACAAACAGTATAAAACATGCTATGTTGTTCAGGAGAAACAACTTATCAAATTCAAAGATGAATTTAGACGAGGCGGATGACCTAAATAGGGGTGCGGATCATGACCGATAATAAAACGAAGGCAGCAATTTATCCCTCAAAATTGATACAAACAATCCGGTTTACAAAAATAATACCAACAATTAGATCGAATAACATGAATCGTAGGTCGGCGCTCCGATACCACATGTAAAATAAACGGTAAATTCAAAGTACCTGAATAGCGGAAGAAATCATCAGGATCGTTTCCCTACGTCCATTGTTACTCGATTACGTCTCCGTTTTGCCATGATGTTGTTGACGCTTGATGAGGATTCCGATATCTCTCTCTCGCCTACAACCATTATATGTTTGGTTTCGTTCGTATCTTTATGATGGAGTAAAGCATTGCTTTTATAGGTGGAGAGAGGCCGAAATCCGAATGATCTAAGTTTTAGGCTTTAATCTCGCCGTCCATCAAAGCCGAGTTTTAATCGGATTAAAACTCCTTTTAAATAACCAATAAATAATAAATAAGATATTTCCTAGGAAAACAAATTTTCTATAAGACAACTATTATTACGGGAAAAATTAAAATTAATCGCCAATAAAAGCCACGACATAATTATTCTTACATGCCTGTTTCCTAGCTGTTTCGCCACAGCAAATCAAGATTCAAACTTCTGTAATTTCCCTATTTTAAATATCATGTATAGTCACGATTCAAGATGCCATCTCAATAAAAACCTCCTTATATATATATTCATTCATTTCCATCTTCTATTCATCAAGTGTTAAACAAGAACACCGCTTCTTCTTTCTTTTATCTGCTCAGCTAGGCATCAAGAACTAATATAGCTATACTTCAATCACCAATGGCTTCAATTTCAGCAACCCATTTCATTATTAGATCATCTTCTAGCTAGCTCCAAGAAATCATCTTCTAATTTGATTCTATATTTAAACAAACAGATATTAGATCAAAACTACTCCCTTGGAAAATCACTCACCAGAAACAAATTACCCAATTGACATCAAAAGGAGAACAGAGCAATGCTATCAACATTGTTCTAACAGCATCAGATGTCAAAGTACCCGGCTTTTGCATCAACATCTGTGGAACCCATAGATCAAGCAAAGGAACTATTGTAAGAGGAAAGATCCCACAATTTGCATACATCTGGGTCGGCAATTCCGAGACTCAATGTCCAGGCTATTGCGCTTGGCCATTTCATCAACCACCTTATGGGCCACAAAACCCACCTTTGGTTTCACCAAACAATGATGTGGGAATGGATGGGATAATTATCAATTTGGGTAGTCTATTGGCTGCTACTGCTACAAACCCATTTGGAAACGGATACTATCAAGGACCAGCTAGTGTACCGCTTGAAGTTTGGAAAATAAATTAGAACGTCCTTATAACCGAATAAGTTTTTTGAGTGTCCTAAATGATCATTAAGTCTTTAGCGACGGCCTTATAACTATTAACCACATATATGAATCCTATTATTAAAATATGTTATATTACTTATTGTCTCGCAAATGTAGTGATAGTAGTGATATTTCTTATTGTCCTAGATTATTTTGGCTATTTCAATAAATTATTGGTTAAAAGATTGTTTCAAATTATTGTGATATTAGTAACATTATTTTTAGAAAAAATTGAAAGGACGTTCAATGAAAATAAACTTAAGTAGCATTCATCTTTTTTTTTTTTTAGAGGAAAATAACTTTTATTTCACCAAATCGAGAGAGCAAGCCATTGTTTAAGTTCTACCAAAGAAAGACCTTCATTTGCCAAGAGGTGAGCCGGAGTATTTCCTTCTCTCTTGACAAAAGAGAAAAAGCATTTAGAAAAAACAAGGAGCATAACTTTACAATCATCAATGATACTTCTCAAGTGAGATAAATCCAACTCATCCGATGTTAATTGTCAAATCTGGAAAAAAAAAAAAGAAGATTGCATGCTGTTGTTTTTGACTTTTAATTTCAGCTAGATAGAGTGGTTCCAATATACATAGGCTCATACTCTTTCCCTACCATCCGATTTTTCCTATTATGGTTTTTCCGACTAGGGCGTTTTAAGGAGGTGAGGCATGTACATTGATGATACGCTTTTGTTTTTGGGAGTGTGCATGGGGTGTGCACTGAGACCTTGTGATATCTTTTCAGATACATAAAGTTATAGGTTTTTCAAAACCAAAAAAAAAAAAAAAAAAAAAAAAAAACCTTTGGTATACTGTCAGAGAAAGTAGCATTCATTTTTTAGAAACAAATTATTCTACTACATGTAAAATGATGTTATGTTCCGTTCATAAAAACTGAGTGTCGTTACCGTTTTGGTTACACAAAAAATACACAATTCAACCTAAAAGGTATTTTATCCACGTCCCCTTTGGACCATTTTTCGTGTCACTACCAAAAAGTTATGTTGTACTAGTATTATAATTGGTCTCGATTGAAAATTTATCATTTTTCATTCATATATTAAAAGATAAGATTATTTTTATGTTTGAGTTTAATGTCACTCGTGTTTATACAGATGGACTTTTATCGGGAACTTAGGAAGTTACCATTTAAAGGTGTAATTAAAGTAACATAATATATTACATCATTTGCATTAGTGAACACAAACATATTATATGTACATACATGTGTAAACAAGAAGTAGATCAGTATGAAAATCATGAGCATATTATACTACTTTCAAACGTCGTTTTTAATAGAAGCGCTATAACCGGATTGATCATCGTAATACTTGGACCATAGCATGACGCCTCCGTATTTCTTAGAACCTTTGATAGCCGGAAGGACTCGTGACTTCAAATCCGACACAGGAATGAAACCACTTCCAGCAGCATCAGTAGAAGCAGGCAACCCTAAGAATATCTTTGTAGCAGGAATCGATGATGTCCATTGTTTCCATGAATCCTCGAAACTAGCAAAGTCACTAGACGAATACTGGCATGGCGGGTTGTTATAAAACTGAACCCAAACGTAATCAAACAGCCCTGTTTTCAAAGCAACCCCTACCCAAGCATCAGGAAACGGACACTGGGGTGCTGCCGTTAAGTAAACCTTCTTACCTTTGCTGCTATAGGAAGACAGATACCTAGCAAGATCGTCCCAGTACAACCCTGTTCCTCCTTCAATATCAAAATCAATCCCATCTAAAACCGCGTCACCTAAAGGGCGTGAAGACGAGTGACCTCCAAGGAAGTTATTCCATAGATACGTTGCAACGTCCTTGGCATCATCAGCCGAAGCAAGTGAGTATCCACCAGCTCCACCACCGATCGAAAGAATAACTTTGATCCCTTTCGACTGACAAAACGTTATGTTGGAGCTTAAACCGATGCATCCATCGGTGTACGGATCACAATGACCAGCAAGATTGATCATCGGCGTTGCACCGTTGCCAAACGTCGCAAGAAACGCAAGATTCACAAACTTGTAATTGCCGGTTGCACAAGTTGAAGATAAAGTTCCTTCATTTCCGTTTTGGCCCCAATAGATTGAAATTCCTCCACCTTGACAGTGTTTCACTACAATCATCAGAAGAAGTAATGAAAGAAAAACATGAAGAATTGATAATTTTGGTGCCATTTTGAGTTTTGTTATATAATAATTAGAGATAATTAAGGTATATATATGGATATATTAATGACAATTGCTTTCTTGTGCAAGTATTTATATAGCTAGCCCTAGCCCCTAGCTAGGGAATAAAAGTATAATAATTAAACCAGTATCTTGGATTTTGTATGTTCTTACTGCGTGGCTGAACTGCTAGCTATGTAATTATTTACATGTAATTTTGCATTGCCTGAAACAGGCATCTTGTTATGATAGCAGCGTTTTGTATTGTTTTTATTTTATAAATTAATACCACTCATTTTGGAACATAACCTTATTTATCTGAGTATATTGTCTGACAAAACCGAACTCGAGAATTGCTCTCATTTGAGCTAAACTCGAGCATTTTATTTCTAGCTCGATCGATCTTGAACCGACTTTTGAGGATGATAAACCCCCGCCCCCCCTTCCCCCCCCCAAACAAAAGAGCCCCAAATCATGCATATGATGAATGAATCATAGAATTATTAATATATATTTTTCATCAAATTACTCCGACAATGTAACTTGTGATTTCTTTGTTTTACAAAGGAAAAGACAAATGATGGGCTGTCAAATGATACCCAATTGTGTGGCAAAAAGGGAAAATCACAGCCACTCAGATACATAACATTTCCCTACAAGTACAACTAGCTTAGTATCAAAATACAAATAGTCAGACTAAGATTTTGACCACCATATTTATGTCATATATATATATGCAGAGGGGCCTAAACATCTTAGGGTTTTGTGCCACTTAATTTTGTTCCTTTATTTTCCTGCAGCATCACACTTTCAATATGTATTTTGATAACTAACAAAAACATGTTTTAGGCCTCCGACGTGAGAGTGATTGCTATTGCTATGTTGCATAATATAAGGGAATGACTTGGATCATGGGGTAACACATGAGGTCGACGATAATGAGATGCCTTGAGCTGAGGTTTCTGAACCAAAGTGAGCTTGGAACATGTCGGTTGAACGAGCCGGGACATGTGGCATACGTGACTAAGTGTTCTTCCTTGAATTAAGTTATACAAAATATAAGGCCCGTTGCTGAGATGAACTCCTTTGGCCCATGATGTTGAGAATATCAGAAATAGTCGATAGGTGTCACGTGTACGACGTAAGGTCATACCCACGTCAATACCTTAGCTAAAAAATCCAATTACATTAGCCATAAAACTTTGAAAAACTATAATATATATACTCCCCGTTTGAGAGAGCTTCAGCTAAACGAGTATCATATATACAAACAGACATAAACCATTATATTTTTTTACATACACATGACATTCATCAAACAACATATGGATTTTTCATTAAATTTTTGTTGAGCCTAGCTATAAGATTGAATACAGTAAAGGATGTGTAGTGATGCACACAAAGGCAAGCATATTGTAAAGTTGACCCAATGCCACCAACAGGAAAATGACAATTTTATTCTTTTATTAAAACCATCATTATAACCTTCTGCCCAGGTCCCAGGGGAAATTCTTCTCGATGGAGAGTCCAGGTAAAGCAGGGCCTTATGGATATAATCACTATGCACCTTATGGAATAATCACTATGCACTTATTACTACTACTACTAATAATAATAATTCATATAAAATGACAACACTGTAGGCTGTCTGACAACAATTAATGACAAATTATTATTATTATTACATAGCACACTTTTTGAAAAATATAACACACACAAATAGTGTGTGATTTTTGAGAAGTGGCTCCATCATATATATATATATACACTCTAGTGTATGTGAGTGGTGCAAGGCACGGCGAATCCAACATAAATCGTTATCAACGATAATACCAAAGAATAAATCTCCAACATGAAATTAATGGCGTAAACTTAACCACGCCACGTGTTTCACTCATTTCTATACAACATTTCTCTTTCTTATCACTAATGAATACGTCATAGGTATCATGTTCATTCATTTGGTGAAAAAAACACGTGTCAAACGGTATGAAGAATATAAAAAGTGATTTGGTATTCCAACGTCAATTTAGTAACGCTCGTACTGCAAACGGCCGTCGGTTCCACCGACGTTATGTTGTTCAAAATAATAAAAATATTTAATGTGGTGTCAAAAGTGATTATAATCCATCGGTCTTTCTTCTTCTTTTTTTCACATTTTCTTCATAAACTACTAACGGTACACGTTTGATAAATAAAAAAAAGGTAAAAAAAAAAAAAAAAAAAAAAAAAAAAAAAAAAGTCGGCCAAGGAGGGTAGTCACGTGGCCTCATGAGGGCTCACCCTCCTTAGCATTTAATAGATGTCAATTTTAATGTGACGCTCGTACTGCAAAACGCCGTTCGGTCCACCGATGTTATGCTATTCAAAATAATAAAAACATTTAATGTGGTGTCAAAAGTGATTTATAATCCGACGGACTTGTCTTTTTCTTTTTTTTTCTTTTCTTCACAAACTACTAACGGTACACGTTTGATAAAAAAAAAAAAAACACAAAGGTAAAAAATAAAAATAAAAATAAAAAAAAAGAAGAAAGGGACAAGTGTCGGCCAAGGAGGGTAGTCACGTGGCCCCATGAGCGCTCACCCTCCTTAGCATTTAATATATGTCAATTTTATTGACGCTCGTATTGCAAACGGTAAATAATAAAAACATTTAATGTTGTGTCAAAAGTGATTTATAATCCGTCGGTCTTGTTTTTTTTTTTTTTTTTTTTCACAAACTACTAACGGTACACGTTTGATAAAAATAAAAATAAAAATAAAAAAACGCAAAGGTAAAAAATAAAAAAATAAAAAAGAAGAAGAAAGGGACAAGTGTCGGCCAAGGAGGGTAGTCACGTGGCCCCATGAGCGCTCACCCTCCTTAGCATTTAATATATGTCAATTTTATTGACGCTCGTATTGCAAACGGTAAATAATAAAAACATTTAATGTTGTGTCAAAAGTGATTTATAATCCGTCGGTCTTGTCTTTTTTTTCCTTTTTCTTCACAAACTACTAACGGTACAAAAAAAAAAAAAAACACAAAGGTAAAGAAAAAAAGAAAGGGACACGTGTCGGCCAATGAGGGTAGCCACGTGGCCTCATGAGGGCACACCATCCTTAACATTTATTTTGTTCAAAATAATAAAAACATTTAATGTGGTGTCAAAAGTGATTTATAATCCGTCGGTCTTGCCTTTTTTTTTTTTTTTCTTTTCTTCACAATCTACTAACGGTGCACGTTTGATAAAAAAAAACACAAAGTTTAAAAAAAAAAAAGGAAAAAAAAGGGACCCGTGTCGCCGTGTCGGCCAAGAAGGGCAGCCATGTGGCCTCATGAGGGCTCACCCTCCTTAGCATTTAATATATGTCAATTTTAGTGACGCTCGTACTGCAAACGGTCATCGATTCCACCATCTTATGTTGTTCAAAATAATAAAAATATTTAATGTGGTGTCAAAAGTGATTTATAATCCGTCGGTCTTGCCTTTTTTTCCCCATTTTTTCACAAACTACTAACGGTACACGTTTCATTAGAAGAAAAAAAAACAAAAAAAAACACAAAGGTAAAAATAAAAAATAAAAAAATAAAAAAAAGAAAGAAGAAAAAAAAAAGGGACACGTGTCGGCCAATGAGGCACCTCCAATGATGCGGTTCAAAAAAGATAAAGTTGTCCCTAGGACATAGCTTAGTGGTAAAGGGCTTGAGTGTTGTAATTATAGTTGGACCAGGAGCTGGAGTGTGGAGGTTCGAATCCCGTAAATAGACGATTTCTTTTAGTATCTTGGTAACCTGATTAACATCTCCACTCATTCCGTGAGACAGATGAGTGAGGACCATTTCGATTAGGGTTTAACCGAAAAAAAAGATAAAGCTTTACCAAAAGGTTTGGTACCATTACAATGATGCCGACTGTGTAAAGCTTTTTGTTAAAGGTTTATCTGCACAAACCAGGTTGTAACATTCCAGCTGGATAATTTTATATTATTTTTTACTCTCGCAGCTTTCCTTACTTTTGCTTTCCCATTTCTTTTTTGACTTTTGTTTTATATATTTATTCTTTCTTTCGTACAGGTACAAGTGTTATAAAAAAATACTGCATTTAGAAATAAATTTACACAACCAATAACATAAGGTTTTAATAATTAAAAAAATGATCAATTATTTAAAATGACTGATTTTCAACTTATTATAGATAACAGGACACTCCGAAATCTTATTTAGTTATAAGGATATTCTAATTTCAAGTGGATAAAGAAGAAGAAGGAAAAAAATGAAGAAAGGAGAAAAAAAAATAAAAAGAGGAAGCGCCGGATAGCCTGGATGGAGGAAAAAAAAAAAAAAAAAAAAGAAAAAAAATGCGATGATGTTTTTTTTTTTTTTTTAATTTTTAATATTTTAATTCACCATATTTCTAAAGGTTATATATTTTGATCTAAAACTCGGATCGTAAATTTTTTTTCACTAAAATTCATATTTTTCCGTCTTCTTTATTCTAAAATCAAATTTGATATTTTTTCCGACTAAATTTCATAAAATCGATTTTTTCTTCATAAATATCGACGTGACATATTGATCACCGTCATTCATTGACCACATACCCCAATGCATTGACCACCGGGATCCATTAACCACCCAGATGCATTGACCGCCACGATTCATTGACTACCCTGATGTATTGACCGCCGCGATCCATTGTCAACCTTGATCAGTGACATTTCATTGTAACGATTTATGCAATGACGTCTCATTTTAGCCATTTATGCAGTGACTTCTTATTGTACCGATCTATGCAGTGACGTCTTATTGTATCGAACTATGCAGTGGCGTGTTATTGTAATGATTTATGCATACATTTTGTTATAAAAATTTGCCTTTAAACCAAAAGAAACAAAGAAATACAGTTATTTTACAAAGTTATCGAATATTTAAACCAACACTAATCAAATGAACCAACACCAATCAAATATTTAAAGATATCAAAGAAATAAAGTTATTTTACAAAATTACCAAATTGATATATCAAATAGTATATGCAGTGACATCAATATCATTGCATCAATTCTCTAATTGTAAAAACAGTCGTCAAATGTCACTGCAACAGAGGTCAATGTCACTGCTTCAGACATCAATGTCACTGCATGAGTCAGCAATATCACTGCATAAGTCATCAATGTCCCTGCATCAATCATCAATGTCACTTCATCAAATAGCATGTAAATCAGAAAAATATTTCTTACTTCGGTAGTTCTTGAGCTTACACTTCTTTGTCAAAAGGCATCAAAACCATTAAAAACAGAGCATGCTAAGAAAATGCTACATCAGTCATCAATGTCCCTACATCAGTCATCAATGTCCCTGCATCAAACATCAATGTCACTGCATAAGTCATCAATGTCACTGCATAAGTCATCAATGTCCCTGCATCAGACATCAATGTCACTGCATAAGTCATCAATGTCCCTGCATCAGACATCAATGTCACTGCATAAGTCAGCAATGTCACTGCATAAGTCATCAATGTCCCTGCATCAATCATCAATGTCATTCCATCAAGTAGCATGTAAATCAGAAAAATATTTCTTACTTCGCTAGTTCTTGAACTTACACTTCTTTGTCAAAAGGCATCAAAACCATTAAAAACAGAGCATTCTAAGCAAATGACAAACAGTAGCACTTACAAAAGGCCTCAAGATAACCAAAAATATGCATTCGAGCTGAAGGACTGTATTTGAAAACATAAACTGTCTCAAAAAGACGTCTCAATACTTGAATATCCATTAACAAGAGCATAAAAACGGAAAGCCAAATTCTATATCTCTCCTCCTTTTTCACGGTGTGAGACCCTATGCATTGAGAAGCTACTTGAATCTCCAATCAACCGCCCGCGATACTCGAAAGTTGGAAAGGCTCGGGGACAAGCGATTCTCGTTGTGTACGCATAATGCCAAGTTGCGACCAGCAAGAGCGTTGTCCAAACAACAACCAATACATAAAAGTGGATGAATTTTTTTTGTGGTTAAGTGAACTTCTGTGTTACAAAACAAAGCAAACCAAACCAAAACAAAACAAAGTGAACTTCCAACAATTGTGCGGTTAGTAGCATAAAAAGAAAGACAAAATAACAAATATGGCCGAAAGTAGCTAAATTGTAAAAACAAAACGGTGAACTAATTAAAAAGATTTGCAACACAAATTTTTCACCAAGCCAACTAAGTCATATTGGTAAATACTAAGATATTGATCAATGATCAACTAAGTAAAAGACCATTTTTATTATTGCAATCCATTCTAGACAACAAACAGCAGCAAGGAAAAGAGAAAACTAATGAACTTGATTTGCAATTGAGTAAACTTACTCGAAGAAGATTGTACAATTTTTCCTCTATTTGCAAATACAGCCATTAAATCATGAAGGCCTTTGAGGTTACGAGAAGGAATTGAAGCAACAACAACCGGTAAAATTGAAGCAATCCACGCTGCTCTCAAACACGTAATCGACTATTTTCCATTACATAAAATCAACAAACTTACCCCCTACCGATCGCAAAGAAATAAATTGAAAGCCGAATAAGATTTCGGTAGCTCGTAGTCGTCGGAGCAAGACAGCAACAGTGACGAACACTTTATTCTTTTCAGGGGTGATGCGAGGGACAAGTGAGCTAAAAATATACGAAACGTTGAACTGTGGTTTAGTGGAGATTCATGGATTCCCGGGAAGAGAAAGAAATCATTTGGGGGACTGGGGCAGAATCATGAACGGAACCGTAGAAGGAAGCGACGGGTCTTGTAAAATAAATTAGATTGTCCTTATAACCGAATAAGTTTTTTGAGTGTCCTAAATGATCATTAAGTCTCTAGCGACGGCCTTATAACTAATAACCACTAACAAAAATATTTTCTAATTATATGGTACGAAATAATTAAATATATATATAGTGGGTAAATGTTATAATAAATAAAGTTATAAAATATTTATGTATAATGAATAAAAGATTTATAAAGTAATGATGTGATAGTGTAAAAAGTTTTATGATTGTAGATAAAAGGTTTATGAAGAAAATGTTTATAAATTGGATGATGTGGCACAGTTATAAATCTTTTAATATGTTCATGACTTGAGATACTCTTAGCATTTAATAGATGTCAATTTTAGTGTCGTTTGTACTGCAAACGGTCATCGGTTTCACCGACGTTATATTGTTCAAAATAATAAAAACATTTAATGTTGTGTCAAAAGTGATTTATAATCCGTTGGTCTTGACTTTTTTTTTCCATTTTCTTGACAATCTACTAATGGTTACGTTTGATAAAAAAACAAAAAAACACTAAGTTAAAAAAAAAAAAAAAAAGGGACACGTGTCGGCCAAAGAGGGTAGCCATGTGGCCTCATGAGGGCTATAAGATAATAATAAGATAAGATAAGATAAGAAGAAAAAAAAAAACACGTGTCAAACGGTCTGAAGAATATAAAAAGTAATTTAGTAATCCAACGTTAATTTTGGTGACGCTCGTATTGCAAACGGCAGTCGGTTCCAACATCATATGGTCAAACGGTCTGAATAATATAAAAAGTGATTTGGTACTCCAACGTCAATTTTTTACGCTCGCATTGCACACGGACGTCGGTTCCACCAACTTTATGTTGTTCAAAATAATAAAAACATTTAATTTGGAGTGAAGAGTGATTTATAATCCGTCACACGTGGCCTTTTTTCCTCTTTTCTTCACAAACTACTAACGGTACACATTTGATAAAATAAAAAAAAAAAGTCACGTGTCAAGCCAAGAGGGCGTCAATTTTAGTGACGCTCTTATTGCAAACGGATGTCGGTTCCACCGACGTTATTTAGTTCAAAATAAAAAAACATTTAATGTGTTGTGAAGAGTGATTTATAATCCGTCACACGTGGCCTTTCTTTTTACCTTTTTCTTCACAAACTACTAACGGTACACGTTTGATAATAAAAATTTAAAAAAAAAAAAAATGTCATGTATCAAGCCAAAAGGGTGACCATGCGGCCAATTGTGGGCACACCCTCTTGGCTTCTTATAGAGATAAGATAAGATAAGAAGAAAAGAAAACCATGTGTCAAACGTATGAAGAATGTAAAAAGTGATTTGATATTTGAACGTCAATTTTTATGACGTTCGTACTGCAAACGGCCGTCGGTTCAACCGACGTTATGTTGTTCAAAATAATAAAAACATTTAATGTGGTGTCAAAATGATTTATAATCTGTCGGTCTTGCCTTTTTTTCGTTTTTTCGCACAAACTACTAACGATACACGTTTGATAAAAAAACACAAAGGTTAAAAAAAAAAGGACATGTGTCGGCCAAGGAGGGTGGCCACGTGGCCTCCTGAGGGCTCACGAAATTGTGTTTCACTCATTAATATATTTGAAAATGTTTTTCACTCATTTTCTATACAACATTTCTATTTCTTATCATTAATCTCGTGTTAATTCAATTGGTGAAAAAAAAACCACGTGTCAAACGGTCTGAAGATTATAATAAGTGATTTGGTATTCCAACGTCAATTTTGGTGACACTCGAATTGCAAACGGCCGTCGGTTCCAACGTCAAACGGTCAAACGGTCGAAGAGTATAAAAAGTGATTTGGTATTTCAACGTCAATTTTAGTAACGCCCGTATTGCAAACGGGCGTCGGTTCCACCGACGTTATGTTGTTCAAAATAATAAAAACATTTAATGTGGTGTGAAGATTGATTTATAATCCGTCACACGCGACGTTATGTTGTTCAAAATAATAAAAACATATGTGGTGTGAAGAGTGATTTATAATCCGTCACACGTGACCTATTATTTTTTTTTCCCCTGTTCTTCACAAACTACTAAAGGTACATGTTTTATAAAAAAATAAAAATTGCCAAATGTCAAGCCAAGAGGTGGTCAATTGTGGGCACACCCTCCATCGACGTTATGTTGTTCAAAATAATAAAAACATTTAATGTGGTGTGAAGAGTGATTTATAATCCGTCACACGTGGCCAATTTTTTTTTCCCCTTTCTTTACAAACTACTAACAGTACACGTTTGATAAAAAAAAAAAAAAAGTTAAAAGAAAAAAAAATTTGGCACGTGTCAAGCCAAGAGGGTGGCCATGTGGCCAATTATGGGCACACCCTCTTGACTTCTTATTATAGAGAGAAGATAAGAAGATAAGATAAGAAATAAAATATAAAAAAAAAACCACGTGTCAAACGGCATGAATAATGTAAAAAATGATTTGGTATTCCAACGCCAATTTTTGTGACGCTCGTACTGCAAACGGCCGTCGGTTCAACCGACGTTATATTATTCAAAATAATAAAAACATTTAATGTGGTGTCAAGAGTGATTTATAATCCGTCGGTCTTGCCTTTTTTTTTCCCCCTTTTCTGTACAAACTACTAACGGTACATGTTTGATAAAAAAAATACAAAGGTTAAAAAAAAATGTACATGTGTCGGCCAAGGAGGGTGGCCACATGGCCTCCTGAGGGCTCACGAAAATGTGTTTCACTCATTAATATGCTTGAAAATGTTTTTCACTCATTTTCTATATAAAATTTCTATTTCTTATAATTAATGAATACGTCATTGATCACGTGTTCGTTCATTTGGTGAGAAAAAAAAACCACGTGTAAAACGATGTAGAATATAAAAAGTGATTTGGTATTTCAACGTCAATTTTGGTGACGCTCGTATTGCAAACGGCTGTCGGTTCCAACGTCATACGGTCTGAAAAATATAAAAAGTGATTTGGTATTCCAACGTCAATTTTAGTGACGTCCGTATTGTAAACGGACGTCGGTTCCACCGACGTTATGTTGTTCAAAATAATAAAAATATTTAATATGATGTGAAGAGTGATTTATAATCCGTCACACGTGGCCTTTTTTTTTCATTTTCTTTAAAAACTATTAATGATACACGTCTGATAAACAAAAAAAGTAAATTTAAAAAAAAAATGCCACGTATCGCCAAGAGGGTGTCGTGTGCCAATTAATGCGCATACCCTCTTGGCTTCTTATAGATATACGAGTACGATAAGATTATATATATATATATATATATATATATATATATATATATATATATATATATATATATGTAAGTGAAGGAATATCCTAAGAAAGGCTTTAAGCATATCCAACCTATGTTGTCAAAATCATGTACCACAAACAATAACAAATATATTATGTTATTTCTACATTAAAATATTGTCATGTGCTGGGCCCGTCCTCGGGACAGGTCAACAAAGCCGCGGCCTAGACATCTTCAAAAATTATAATTTTAGGGCCTCCGTTTTCATGTAATAGAAATATATTTTAGGTCAATTTTTTTTTTTACCAATGCTAAAAAAACGGTAAGACTCAAATTTATAGTCGAATTCACTGAAAGAAAATCTAATCAAATTCCGTTACATTTTTTTATAACACTCATCAACATAGTATACCTCAAAAATAATTGTGATATATTTTTTATTAATAGGGTCGAGGGCCCTAATTTTTTTTGATCTAGGGCCTCCGATTACACAAGGACACACCGGTCAAACGATCATAATACAGTTTTACAAAATGAAAATATTTAATGGATCAGTGCTTTATCTCTTGAAATGCATTCTCTTTTATCCGCAATTGATGGAAAAGTTTTGATAATCGCCTATAAAGTTCAACTCATAAATTACTAGCTTGTTAGCTGTCATTTATATATATAAACACAGAATAGACAATTATTTGAACCACGCTTATATGTACATCCAACAAAATCATTTTTGTTAAAGTTGGTTCATGAGTCAAGAACATACTTCTCGTAGGTGATTGTGAGATAACCGACTTTAAAAAAGTCGGCTTACTTCAAAACCTACGAGAAGTCGATTCTTTATCAATAAGATTTGTACATATAGTTCTTTGCATATCGAACTATTGAATATTTATGATCGATTTACATCATCAATCAAACTTTTCACAGGTGAGGTCGGGTGATCGAGACAGTGGAGCTAGCCTTTTTTTTAGGTTGGGGCGAACCTTTTTTTCAAATAAACCTTTTACCTTTATTTTTCTAGAATTGGCCTAATGGAATGGAAACTCGATATCTAGTGTCTCTCCACAATCTTCATGAGTCATGACTCATAACATCTGTATTATGAGAATTATTTGAACTATGTCAACTAGTAATTTCACTTACATAAAACTAAAGCCATAATTACATGTTTGTTACGTATGAATGAATGAAATGAAATAAAACAATAAGAATGTAATAAATTTATTTCATGACTGCGTTTGGAATGTCAAAGAATGGAATGAAATAAATTATATAAAATGTGACACATCGAGTAATGAGTAGAGCATGGTAGTGGATTAAGGATGGATGAGATATGGTATGGTATGGTTTATAAGATAGGATATGGTGGAAGGGTTTGGGTTAGGTAGCGTGGGGTGGTGGGTAAGGTAGGTAGCATGGGGTGGTGGGTAGGGTAGTGTAGGGGTGGGTAAGATAGGTAGCATGGGGTGGTGGGTAGGGTAGTGTAGGGGTGGGTACATAGGGTGGGGTGGTGGGTAATGTAGGGTAGGTGTGGGGTGGTGGGTGTGGTAGGGAGGGTAAGGTAATGGCTATGGTGACGTAGGGTAAGTTGGGGTAGGGTTAGGTAAGGTGGGTGGGGCTACCCCACACCCCAATGCATCCTACCTCTCTTCCCACCATACCTTACCCACCACCCTACCCAACACTACCTCACCACCCCTACCCTACCTACCATACCTTACCCACCATCATACCCTACCCTACCTTACCCACCGTCATACCCTACCCTACCTTACCCACCACCACACCTTACCTTACCCTACCTTACGTACCCAGCACCCCACCCTACCCTGCCTACCATTCACCCTACCATATCCTACCCACCACCTACCCCTACCCTACCTTACTTATCATCCCACCCTACCCTATCCTACCCTAACCTACCACCCCACCCCTATCCTACCCTACCCTATCTCACCCTGACCTACTCTATGCTCCTACCTACCTTACCCCACCACACCCTATCTTATCCCATCCTACCTACCCTACCCTACCCTACAACCCACCCACTCACGTGTTTTGTCGATTTTCATTTTATTCCATCGCATTTCATCCGTTTTTGAAAGGAATTCATTCCATTAGAATAAAATTTCATTTCATTCCATTACCTTATAATTATACACAAACATTGGAATGAAATGAAAAATCATTCCATTTTATTACATTCTCACCTAACAAACATACCATAAATATTTACTACAAACCAATGCATGCACTAATTAAAGTTTTGGAAAACCTAAAAGTCATTCAAAAGAAATCAAAAGATGCTTTTTCATCATTCCCTTAAAGGAACAACTATTGGGGTATATCTAAATATACTCCATATTTTCAAACCAGGAAGATTCTAATGCGGGATTTCGCTTTAAAAAGACTCTTATATATAACATATAAAAGCTTTAGAGTTTTATACGGATGTTATGTGTATTTAAGGAATTACACACGCGTGATAACCCTAAAGTTTTTGTGTATGGAATATCCCCAAAAAAAAACTGGGTCCGTCACTGGATATATCTAAATATACTCCATATTTCAAACTAGGAAGATTATATCACATGATTTCGTTTTAAAGAGGCTCGTATATAACATATAAAAGCTCTAGAGTTTTATACGGATGCTATGTGTATTTAAGGAATTACACACGCGTGATAACTCTAAAGTTTTTGTGTATAGAATGTCCCCCCAAAAAATCTGGGTCCGTCAGTGGGTATATCTAAATATACTCCATATTTCAAACTAGGAAGATTCCATCACAGGATTTCGTTTTAAAGAGGATCGTATATTACATATAAAAGCTTTAGAGTTTTATACGGATGCTATGTGTATTTAAGGAATTACACACGCGTGATAACCTTAAAGTTTTTGTGTATAGAAGACTCACTAAATCGGCCGGAGTCGTGCATAGAATATCCCCCAAACTAAGGCCCTACATAAAATGCTACCGCTTGCACTATCGTATGGGAATAATATTGGCATGTTTAAAATCTCTTTTGAGGGGCAACTTATAATGCGAACAAGTACTAAAGTTGGAGACCACTTATTCATATGCATGAATGATATTCACTTTCCAAAGAACTTGACTGAAATTTTTGGTTGCTACTACAACATATATGTTAACTTCAAGATTCCATTTATACGAGGTTTAATTTGTTCAACCCCAAAAGATGATAATGGTCGAGAGATACATATATTGATGTTTTAACTTTTAACTACAACCTCATAAGCTTATTTATATATTATGGGGTATACATGAATACATCCTACAAAACATCATATTTTTTTCAGCTCTTTTAGCTGCCTCATCTATACATCTTTATCCGATCTTCTATTAGAGTTGGATCCTCTGTTATGACTTTACGGTTTTGTGAGAGATATGTGTATATATATCCTTGTTTTTTTATTCTCTTAATTACATTTCAAGGAGATATGCAAATGTATATTTCATCACAATATCGTAAAGTCACAACAGATGATCCGGCTCCCTTTTGAATGTTCACCATAAAACCCCCGACCCTTTTATGAATTTTGTCACCATAAAACCCTATTTGTGGTGATGGATCCATCTTTACGTCATTGATTATCTGAATGCGAGATACCACGAATCATTTGACCGGTTAATAGTAAAAATTATTGGTGGTCATATTCCACGTCTCCACGTATGAAGGGTGTTGATAAGAACTTCCCTTACATATAAGCTTTGATTCTCTTTATCTTCGAGTTGAACTCGAGATTAGAAGAGTTACGTGAGGATTGTAACTTCTTTATCTTTTCTATTTTGATCCTATTTCTTTCATTTTTCTAATATCCTACAAGATGGAGTAGAGGGCGACAGCTTTTAGTTTAATCACATATCTTAAAGTAAATTAATGGTTAATTAGTAAAAAACACTGCAGACAACACCGTCCTTTCTGTAGAACTTAGTATATATTTATCCACGAAACACTGACATAAGACTGCATCAAAATTTCAACTTTGACTATCGTACGCCTGCGCTAACGGCCACTTTCTTCCTCTCTGTCTCCTCATCTTTCTTCCATTTGTAATCACAAAATAGAAAAAAAAAATAGAATCAAACCATGTCCCTTTCCCCTTGATTGGATTCTCTGAATTGCAATTATTGTAGTATTTCTATTTTGAAGCACCAGTCTTATACGGAATCTTATTGAGTAATACTACAATTTGGGTTGTCAATTTTTTTAGTGTTACTGTAATTACCAATGATTTATTCAAGCGATTCCGGACAGCCCATGATTTTCTAGCTCGAGGAGTTTGATTCGACGGCCGCTATATTTCCAATCAACTCACTGTTGTAAGCTGCTGAATCTTTCTATTAATTTTAATGTAACGTGGGCTTAGAAAAAAAAATTAATTCTTGATTGATTTAAATTGGTTTTCTTATTTGCTTCAATTATACTCGAATCCTGGTTTTTTTTCTATGCTGTTTTTCTCCATTTTCTTATGAATAGACGTGAGGAGTTGGCATGAGCTGGCTGTTGGTTTGTTTGGGTTTTGAATTATGGGCAGCTGTAATAATATTATTATTTTTTCCGTAATTTTTGTTTAAAGTTGTCGACTTTGAGCAAAAAGAGCATTATAAAACCTTTTTGTTTAGCTTTCTTACAACATGCAGTGAGGGCTAGGATTCGAGCTATTGAGAGGTCCTGTGATTGAATAAGTTTATTAGGTTACTCTGAATTTGATACATGTTTTTTGTCTGTGGCTTCTCCTTTTCTCTTTTGCTGCTGTTCTATTTTATTGCAGATGGGATGGGTGGGGGGTGGGGGGTGGGGAGGTTAATTGTTTGCTTACTTTACTACACATGGGGGTGCCTTATGACTTTGTTTCCCAATCTTTGAAGTATGTCTTTGAATATGATTTTTAAGTCTTGGACCTTTATTAAAGTTTGGTACAAGGTTGAATTTAATGGAGGGCTAGCCATTTATCATATGAACTTGGTTATATATATCTTAGATAGAAATTGGATTCTCTGTTATTATAGGTTATGGAGACTAATTGTCATAAAAGAGGAATACAGAGGGATTGTGTTGTTAAGCAAAATGGAAGCATGAACACATCAAGGGCTGATGAAGAGTTTGATCCATGGACTGCTTGGGCGTACAAACCTCGTACCATTACATTGTTACTCATTGGCGCATGTTTCCTCATGTTAGTGACTATCTGATAACTGCTAGTTCGTAAAAGAACCAGTTTTCGATTTGTGTCTTGTTTTTTGTTTTTTTTTTTTGGGATGTTTTTTAGGGTGTTTTTTTCCCTTATGTTCTTTTGTTCAAATGAATTATACTTGCTTTCTAATGTTCATTGCAGTGTATCTAATTTAGTACTGAAACATAGAACGTCTATTGGTTTTCTTGGCTTCTATCTGGTTAAAAGGTATATATTTTGGAGGTGGGAAAAAGTTTTGTACCCGTTCAATCCATGGAAAGTCTTTTTCTTAATTTTGTTTCAATGGTGATAAGAAATTCATGAATATCGGGAGCAGGAGAATTCTTATTGTCAACAAAATCTACTTGTTTTGCTGCAGTGTAGCATTTCTCTCATCGATAACAAAAAAAGCTTCATCCATCTGGTTTTTCTCATTCCAATAATTTATCCGTTTGCGTTAGAGTTAGCAATGTAATTTATCCATGACTAGCCATCCTTTAAACGTGCATTTTCTTTTTGTTTAATAACGTCGCTTACTGTTATCAGTTATCTCTTTGTGGATATTTTGTTGACCTTGCAAGCTTCCATCTACTTACTTGAGAGATATTTTTACAGGATTGTTATCAAAAGACGTATTGCATTTCTTTAAGACTCACTTTCTGCATATGATTATGATAATTTATTCATGTTGTGAGATTATATCTATATCTCTCTGCAATCTTTAAAGCTTCAACTCACTGTAGGATAATCATTCGTATTGAAGACTCGATTTTGCTGAATTTTGTTTTTTAGTTGGGCAAGTGGGGCACTTGATCCTGAAGGCATTGCAACTAACGATTCCATTACATCAGTGAAAAGGTTCATATTGCTTTCAGCTTTCCGTTTTCTCTTTTCAGATCTTAATATTCAATCGTTGGTGATCTGTTTTCTTCATTGAACAGAGGTGTATGGGCAATGATTGCTGTTTTTCTCACTTATTGCTTGCTTCAAGCACCTGATACGTAAGTTACTAGATGTTCGTGTGTTTCTTATGCTTTTGATTGATTTTGAGCATCCTGTTTTCGGGTCTTGCCTGAAATAACATCATCCTCGATTATTGATAGAGGTGTGTTTTTGTGTCCTATTTTGTTGCTCTCATTTTCCTTGCAGAATACTGATTAGACCTCATCCTGCAATGTGGCGCCTAGTTCATGGACTGGCAGTCATTTATCTCGTTGCGTTGACTTTTTTGCTTTTTCAGGTGATTTGGCATTATCTTTGCTGTATTTTCATGAAAAATAAACCTTTATTACTTGATTTCAAGGCACACACAACTTGTTCTTTTTTGCTTTTTGAATTTTTTCGAGTCCATTATCTAGTACGGATCTCCCTTTGTCACATTTGGAGTTTGTTTGAGACGTAAAAGTTGGTAGATTGGTATTTCATATGCAGTTTCCATTAACGGTTTTTGTATTGATGCTACTTTTGAAATGTTGGCTACGTTCAGAAGCGTGATGATGCCCGGCAATTCATGAAATTTCTGCATCCTGATCTTGGTGTTGGTAATCAACTCTGCTTCTTTTCCTTGTATTCATTAAAGGGCGCCTTTCTTGGCACTGTGGTGCCACAAAAGACGCCCTTCAAGCTATTTTGCGTATCGTTCTTGTCCACCAGAGACGTGTATACAAAAATATATTGTACTCCATTATATAGTACTTTGTTGCAGAACTTCCAGAGAGGTCTTATGGTGCTGATTGCAGGATTTACGTGCCTGATAGTCCTACGAGCAGGTTTAAGAACGTTTATGTATGAATTCTTCTTTCACGACGTATCTTTGTTTGTTTTGTTACGACTCCATTTCTAAATACCGTTCAGTGTGCCTATCTGGTTTTAAACGATTTCCTCGGTTTTGTTTAATTTATCTTCAATTAGGACACACTTTTTGATGAATTTGTCGTCGCTCATGTACTTGGATGGTGGGGAAAGGCCATAATGATTCGTAGTCAACCTCTCTTATGGGTTTTGTCTATCGGATTCGAGTTTATGGAGGTCAGAATAGTAACATCACCTTTTGATTTTGTAATTTTCTATATGAATTTCTATAAGGACGTCTCTAGTGCTTTTACCTTGATGCCCTTTATATCTTTTGCTGATGTTTTTCAGCTGACATTCCGACATATGCTACCGAACTTCAACGAATGCTGGTGGGACAGTATTATTCTTGATATATTGATCTGTAATTGGATTGGTAACGTCCTAAAGCCACGTTTCATTTAAACTTTCTTCATGCATAATACCTTTAATCATAAGCATCTCTTTCGATTGGCGGCAAACAATCATTTTTACTATCTTGAAAAGTCGAGTACTTGTAGTAGATACTGTAAATAGGTAAAATCTGTAAAATAGAAGTTCAAATCATTCGAATCCACCAAAAATCATCTGCAATTGGAATCTCTACTCGTATCTGTAAAATACCGAATCATTGAATTGTTTAGAATAATGTTGCAGGGATTTGGGCAGGCATGCGGACGGTTAGATACTTTGACGGTAAAACATACGACTGGGTCGGCATAAGTAGACAGCCTACTATCATGGGCAAAGTGAGTTTTAGTCTCGCGTTTTTTTTTTTCATACAGAAACGATATAACTACATGTAATCTCACACCTATCTGAGTGCTGAGTGCAATAGAGACTCTATACCCAAAAATCTCCGTGTTTTTTTCCAGGTGAAACGCGCGTTAGGGCAATTTACACCGGCACAATGGGACAAAAACGAATGGCATCCATTTCTTGGGCCATGGCGGTTCATTATGATATTATGCCTTTGCATTGTGTTTTTAACAGTGGAGCTTAATACATTCTTTCTCAAGTTTTGCCTTTGGATTCCACCAAGAAATCCCGTGGTTGTTTATCGATTGATCTTGTGGTGGCTTATCGCAATCCCAACACTTCGCGAATATAATTCTTACCTACAAGACAGGTAATATACGCGTTCTTATCCACAACACTGTATCACTATACACTTATAGACCATTGATCATGATACGACTGACTGTAGTGTTTGTATCATGGGGTCTCAAAACAAATCAAA
This sequence comes from Gentiana straminea, assembly GCA_036785695.1. Taxonomy (NCBI): domain Eukaryota; kingdom Viridiplantae; phylum Streptophyta; class Magnoliopsida; order Gentianales; family Gentianaceae; genus Gentiana; species Gentiana straminea. Next base: position 954,804 of record JAVUPR010000412.1, on the reverse strand, counting down.
AGATTTGTTCTTTGGAGTTTTTCTTCTCTTTCTAACTAGGCATTTATTCCGTGAATTATCGTTCAGAAGACCCGATAAGAAAGTGGGAGCATTTTGTTGGCTTTCTCTTGCAATCTGCATCGTCGAACTCCTCATTTGTATCAAGTTTGGACATGGTATGTGTGTGTTACGTGCACCGAATTTAGTACATTGATTGAAAATGATGCGAACCGTACATTTTTTATCTGATGAAACGTTCTCGGTTTTGTAGGATTGTTCCCTAATGCCATGCCAGAGTGGTTGAAGATAATGTGGGTTATGATCGGGTCGAGTATCACGATATACTTAAGTGTTTGGACATGGTTGCTGCACAGAAGAATGAGGATAAAGAAGGATTAAGATATACTGTATTTTTCTTTTCTTTTCTTTTCTTCTAATCATTCTTTGATTCTTCTTCTATCTTTTAGGGTATTGCAAGATACTGTAAATAATAATCTTTCAGAATTTTTTTTTGATGTATATGATTGCTCCTAGATTAGATATCATAGATGTTCCTCTTATGGAATATTATTTTTTGTTACAACTTTGTTACTACAACTGTGTAGTAGAAATTTTGCTGTCTGATTTATGGTTATTTGTCCTTTGGCTACCTTTATATTGCTTAAATGGAATATTAATCTTTGAACACCTGCAAAAAGACTTCCAACAGGAAGGATATTTCCTTGAATGTTAAAAGTCGGTGAATAGTTAAAAAGTTTCAATAACACCTGCAAAAAGGCTATATCAAAGCCCTTCTGATTTTTAAGACAGTAATTAAACAGTGAAAATTTTACAAAGATGCTTCAATTTTATACAATAAAAGTAATTAATAGATTGAGTACAAACATATGTTATACACAAACAAACAAAAAAAGAAGAGTCAGCAAGAAGTTTTCACTCGGATCAGTAAAGATGATGAACTTATGAATGATTAAACACTTGCATCTAATAATAGTATATTATGGAAGAAAACAGCATAAATCTTGAAGACCCTTTAATCCAAATTCAAGAAAGAAGCCATGAAAATCAAAGTTAGCAGCAGGTATTTCGAAGAAGAGGAAGTTTTATATGGAGGAGAGAAGAAATAATTGAAGAAACAAAAAAGCAAGTAGGATTAGCAGTGCCATTAATAGGAGTTAGCATATTGCAGTATTGTTTACAGATTATATCAATAATGTTTGTTGGTCATCATGGTCAACTTCCTCTCTCTAGTGCTTCCATGGCTACTTCCTTTGCCTCTGTTACTGGTTTCAGTGTTCTTGTAAGTAATTTCGATAATTTCGCACTCTGCGTATTCGTATTCATAATTTTGCTGACAATTTTTTTAAATAGTTAGGAATGGGAAGTGCATTGGAAACACTATGTGGACAAGCTTATGGAGCAAAACAATACCATATGCTTGATATCTACACACAACGTGGAATGTTAATTCTTCTTCTTTTAAGCATCTTTTTAGCTACCATTTGGTTCTATACAGACACCGTTCTAATTGTTCTAGGCCAAGATCACGAAATCTCGATCGAGGCGGGCCGGTTTAACCGATGGATGATTCCAGCCCTTTTTCCATATGCTCTTCTACAATGTATCAACAGATTCTTACAGACACAGAATGTTATGTTGTGTATCCTATGATGTTGAGCTCCGGGGTCGCGGCGTTACTTCATGTTTTGATTTGTTGGGTTCTTGTTTTTAAGACTGGATTAGGGAGTAGAGGAGCTGCTTTGGCTAATGGGATATCTTATTGGATTAATGTTGTGTTTTTGGTGGTTTATATAAAGTTTTCGTCCTTGTTTTCGAAGACTTGGACTGGTTTTTGTAATGAGGGATTTCATGATCTTGGGAGTTATATTAAACTGGCTATTCCTTCTGCAGTTTGGAGTATTGGTCATTTGAGATGGTGGTTTTGCTCTCTGGAAGGCTTCCAAATCCGAAACTTGAAACATCGGTGTTATCGATAAGGTTTGTTTTATATATTTGTGTGTAAGAAGAGAACTTACAGTATCTGTGTATTTCATTGTAATGAGTTTTGACAGCCTAAACACATGTTGGATGGTGTACATGATTTCAGTTGGACTTGGTGGTGCTATAAGGTGAGGATATAATATATGCACAATTTTTTCAAAGTAAAGGGAAACTTTTAGACAGAACAATATTGTTTTCTTTTTGTAATCAGTACAAGAGTTTCAAATGAAGTGGGAGCTGGAAATGCAGAAGGCGCACGTTTAGCATTACACGTCGTGATAGCCATTGCCATCTCAGAAGGTGCGGTAGTAGGAATAGCAACGATTCTGTCTGGTACGTGTTTGGGGGAAGATGTATAGCAATGAAGATGAAGTTGTCAAATATATGTTGCAAAAATGGTGCCTCTTCTTGCCTTATCTGATTTTCTTGATGGATTCCAGTGTGTCTTATCTGGTAAATCACTACAAGATCTTTTGCCTAAATATACAGGGGCAGTATGTATGTATGTATGTATGTATGTAATTCCATTTTAATAATTTATATTTGATGAATGAATGGATAATTAATAACAGGGGCAGCAAGAGGATGTGGATGGCAAAATGTATGTGCATATATAAACCTGGGAGCATATTACATAGTGGGAATTCCATGTGCAGTTCTCTTTGCTTTTGTCTTCCATATAGGAGGAATGGTAAACTCTTTTCCTTTCCTCACATTTACATTTGTGTCATATTACAGACTTACAGAGATGTTTGATTATGGTAATTAATGGTGGGACTGACTAATGAACATTGTTGATCTTTGATTAGGGATTATGGATGGGGATAATCGGTGGACTTTATAATACAAGTAATCAATCGCGCTTGTTGCACTAAACCTCTTTCACTCACGACTGGAATACTGAGGTCCCTGTTTAATAACTGCTTTCTTTTTTCACATTTTCTTACTGTTTAAGAATTATATTCTCTTTTTTGTGAGCAGGCATTGGCAAGGATCAAGGAAGGCTGCAAATAGAGTGGAAGGTGAAAGCTAGAACAACATGGGGGATATGTGAATCTTGCACACTTATATTCACATATTACTTTACATCTCCAAACTTATTTTGTATATTATAAATTATACATGTTGCCTGTGTTACATCAAATATCACACCATCAGTTTGTGCCTCTTGTAATTTCTTTTCTAATTTCATTTTCATATTTTCTTTTAAGATGAATGAACCGTTATTTTTATTTTGTTTTTCGAACCGTTAATTTTAGTCCGTGATATCATTCATCGGTCCCTTCTATATCTATAGATTTCGATATACAATTATACAGAAAGAAACGATCTAGACAATACTATTTGTAACAAAAAAAATATAAATCTAATAATACAGGAACACAATCAATTTCGATACATTTTCTTCTATGAAAAAATAAGATTTCTATACATTTTAACGTAAAAATAAAATCGCACAATGTTTTTTATTTTTAAATCTCCATTTATTCCGGTCCATTAGCCTTCGGAAAAAAGGGGAAAAAAACAAAAGAAAAATTGAAAAAAAAACATGAATAAATAAACAGTTTTTCTTTCTTCTATTCAATCGCCACTCTCATTTCTCATTTCCATTTCTCAGGTGTCTGAGCTCAGTCGCCGCTCAAACCCTACATATATTCCTCTTTTTCTCTCTCCATAGCTCAATCCCTAAGCTACCATGGCATCTCGGAGGCTCTTAGCCTCGTTCCTCCGATCATCCGCCTCTCTACGCCGTAATTCCCCTTCTCCATTTCACAAACCAGCCACCACGCCGTCCCCTGCTGGTTTTCTCTTGAATCGCGTGGTCAATTACTCTACATCTGCTGCTGCTGCCGCTCCACCAACTACTCCATCTGCATCGCCGTCGTCTAAGGGAGCTGGTGGACCTGCTGGAAAGATTACGGATGAGTTTACTGGCAAAGGATCTATTGGGAAAGTGTGTCAGGTCATCGGTGCTGTTGTTGATGTGAGATTCGATGAGGGTTTGCCGCCGATTTTGACTGCTCTTGAGGTGCTTGATAATCAGATCCGGCTAGTGCTTGAGGTAGCTCAGCATTTGGGTGAAAGTGTTGTCAGGTGTATTGCTATGGATGGTACTGAAGGACTTGTTCGTGGTCAGGGCGTGCTAAACACCGGCTCTCCTATTCGTGTGAGTTTTAAAATTTGGTTTTTGTTTTTGGAAAATCAGTTCTAGGTGTATGGAAATTCAAGAAATTTGTTTTAATTTTTGTTATAGCTGATTCTGTGATCTTAATCCATTATTGATAATTGAGGATTGATGATCACATTATTGATAATTGAGGATTGATGACTGGTATGTTTTGAAGGGTGTTTGATTTTGTTGAGTCTCAAAGTTGCGATTTATGTATCGATGGAAATATCATTTTTCTCATTCTTGACATATAGAGAAGGCGGGCCGCCTATTAGACAAAACTAGATACTCAGTCATGACTTATCTTATACACCAATAAAATATGAATGACAATAGTCAAGCAAATCCAGCAATACTATTATGTATGTATACCAAACATCTATTTCAAAGACATGCACTATACACGCGTTTTGAAATAGAGTATCTATATGTAATCACAACAGCAACAAATATGGTGTTTCTGCTATAATCATGTATATACCACATTTGAAAAACAAAAGATTAAGAATCTGCTCGATTCATGATTTACTTAGCTCACTAGAGCTTCTGAGCACTTGTGTCAGCATGCAGATGACAAGTAATCTAGCTAACTTGTCTTCAGTTCAACATTTTTTGTTTCAAATTGACTGTAATTTACGAAGGTTAAAGGAACCAATCGATTTCCTTTTCAGTAGATGTACTTGTCATCTGCATGCTGACACAAGTGCTCAGAAGTTCTAGTGAGCTAAGTAAATCATGAATCGAGCCGATTCTTAATCTTTTGTTTTTAAATGTGGTATATACATGATTATAGCGGAAACACCATCTTTGTTTTTTATTGCTGTTGTGATTACATATAGATACTCTATTTCAAAGTGTGTGTTTGAAATATATGTTTGGTATACATACATAATAGTGCGTGTCTTTGAAATATATGTTTGGTATACATACATAATAGTATTGCTGGAGCTGTCATTATTATTGGTGTACAAGATGAGTCATGACTGAGTATCTAGTTTTGTCTAATAGGCCTTTTTTAAGCCATGAAAATTGCCTTTCCTATTTCTATCTGTCAAGAGTGAGAAAAATGTAATTTCCTTTGTTATATCAAGGCATCGATACATAGTGTTAATAAATCAACTAGTGTGGAAAGTCTCTCTTCGGTTTTGCTTTTTAATATAAGCACTGAATTATTTCTCTTTGTATTGACAGGTTCCTGTTGGAAGAGCTACCCTTGGCCGTATTATGAATGTGATTGGCGAGCCTATTGATCATAGAGGCGATATCAGTAAGTTTTTGTTTCAAATTCTGATAGGTACACCTGTTTTTTGTGTAGGATATGTTCATGACTAGAGAATTATTACACTTGCAGAAACTGAACACTTTCTCCCCATACATCGGGAGGCTCCTGCATTCGTTGAACAGGCTACCGAACAACAAATACTTGTTACAGGAATTAAGGTTAGTTCTCAAAGTCACTAACTTCGTTTCCCCATTGTCAATCATACACCAACATACAATATTTGCTTCACCAGATTTCAGTGTGTTCCTATTATAATATATTCGTGATTGTTATACAGGTGGTTGATCTTCTTGCACCTTACCAAAGAGGAGGCAAGATTGGACTGTTTGGTGGTGCCGGTGTAGGGAAAACCGTGCTTATTATGGAATTGATCAACAATGTTGCCAAGGCACATGGTCAGTTATTGTCATGGCAAATATCTGCTCAGAAAAGAAAAGACCTTTCTAACTTTATTAACCTTATGGTTGTTGTCTTCTCTTTCTCCAGGTGGGTTCTCTGTGTTTGCTGGTGTAGGAGAACGTACTCGAGAAGGTAACGATTTGTACAGAGAAATGATTGAGAGTGGTGTTATTAAGCTCGGTGATAAGCAGGTAAATATTTTCTTCATATATGTGTTCAAATTTTATAAACTTGTCTTCGTTGTATCTGCTAATGTTAGTCTTACTTGCTTAATGTCCTAAAACAATCAAGAGCGACAGCAAATGTGCTCTTGTATACGGTCAAATGAATGAGCCTCCTGGTGCACGTGCTCGTGTTGGTCTTACTGGTCTAACAGTTGCAGAACACTTCAGAGACGCTGAAGGGCAGGATGTCCTTCTCTTCATTGACAATATCTTTAGGTTCACTCAGGTGGGGTGCCCCTCTCATAACTAGCTTTGCTCTCTTTCCTTCAAATCCGTGTACTCACACGTGCTATTTTCGGGTTTTTTGTTGTGTTGTAGGCCAATTCAGAAGTGTCTGCTTTGCTGGGTCGTATTCCGTCTGCTGTCGGTTATCAACCAACTCTAGCAACAGATCTTGGAGGTCTTCAAGAGCGTATCACTACTACCAAAAAAGGTTCCATCACTTCAGTTCAGGCTATTTATGTGCCTGCTGATGACTTGACTGATCCTGCCCCTGCAACTACCTTTGCTCACTTGGATGCGACAACCGTGTTGTCTCGTCAGGTGTGTTTTCTCTTTCCAAAGGAATTATTTTGCCATTTCTACCCTCTTTCGCAGACACTCACTGTATGTTAAAGAGGGTAGAAATGGATAGATATGATGCATCCACTGCATAACAAATATCAATTTCATATGATTTATTTTGTTAAAATGGAACAGATATCTGAGCTTGGTATCTATCCTGCTGTCGACCCATTGGATTCTACATCACGTATGCTCTCTCCACACATATTGGGGGAGGATCACTACAATACAGCTCGTGGTGTTCAGAAGGTTCTTCAGAACTATAAGAATCTTCAAGATATTATTGCCATTCTGGGAATGGATGAGCTCAGTGAAGATGATAAGTTGACAGTCGCCCGGGCGCGTAAAATACAGAGATTCCTAAGCCAGCCATTCCATGTTGCGGAAGTATTCACTGGTGCCCCTGGAAAGTATGTGGAGTTGAAGGAGAGCATACAAAGCTTCCAGGTAATTGCATGTTCCTGAATTCCAGCTTCTAAGTGTGTTGAGTTGAAAGGTTATTTTATGTGCTTTTTATGGAGCATCTTTTCACGCAGCACACTTTCCTTACTGTATAACTGTCAGAAACTGAAACTGAGTATAATGCTTTTTCTCATCAATTGGCTTCTTCTTTTTTCAATTTTTTCCACGATAGCCTAGCCATGCTAGGCGAGCCTAGGCTTTTTGCTTAGCACCTATATACGTATGTTTTTTGTTTGTTTGTTGTGGTTGTTACTATTAGCTGGAATGGTCCTATAGTTTTCTTGGCAACGGGTGGTTCTATTGCACGGAGTCTTCATTGGGCTAAACTGTTGGATTTGTAATGTGTTTAAGTAGACGCATCAAACGGTCACATAGCAATGAAAAGCCTTGCGATAGAATCTTCCCATGTGTTTTCTTGTTACGTATATATGATATAAAAGATTCACGTTGATAATCTGTGTATCTGACCTTGATATATCTATCAAATGTGCGGAATTTATGCAGGGAGTATTGGATGGGAAATTTGATGACTTTCCAGAACAAGCATTTTACATGGTTGGTGGTATTGAAGAGGTCACTGCTAAGGCTGAGAAGATTGCCAAAGAAAATGCTTAGTCTAAAGAGTTTGATTATTACACACCCTTTATTTCGATGATTCCAAAAAATCAATAATTTGACAACTTGTTTGGGGCTTTTAAGCCCAAGAATCATTAATTTTAATTTCCTCCCAAGTTTTGAGTTTTAGATACTACATGTTGTTGTGTTTCAGTTTGAGATTGATTATTGGGACTAGTGACTACACTACCGTGTGTTGTATGGAGTTTATTATTAGGGAGGGAGGTGAAGGCCACCTCCACCAAAAGGCTCTTTGCAATTGCCGTATTTGTACATTTTTGCTACTTTTGTTATCATCTCTTTTTTCCTTGAGAATATTGGATGCATGATGACGCATTACTTTACTAGTGTAGCTATCACGAATATTGATACTGTGACAACTAACTATTCTGACACGATAAATGCCACATTTTGAGTCGTTTCACTGCCATGTCGTGTTTATGACTTAAAGGTATGTGTAATTTTATGTTGTAAATACATAGTATACGTTTAAAACATAAAGATTCATATACCTTTATGTACCCGTATGCAGGATGCCAATCTCTTCTTCCTCGTTCTCTGGTTCACTTGGTTAGCATGGAATAAATTTGTTTTCAGTGGAGAGCAACCTTCATTTTACCGGATTTATCATCAAGCGCACTCTCTTCTTGAGGCTTTCCGCATTGCAACCTTGGCAGATGACGACCCCCCCGGTGTTAATTCCTTATCCTACTCGCTGGACTTGTCCCAAGAAAGAAACCTTAAAGGAATGTTGATGCAGGATACAGGAATGGGATTGGAACGGCTGGCGTTGCAATTCGCGATCATACTGGATCTCTAATTGCTGCCTTGACTTTTAATCTCTGACCTTCAACTTCAATTGAGCATGCAGAGCTCACAACCATCCTTGAAGGGGTAATGGAAGCAGCACGGGTTTGGAGTGGCCCAATCACAATCGAATTGGATTCCCTCGCTTCGGTCAGTAGATTTAATGGGGAAGATGCTCTGGGCACCATCATTGGAAGAATCCGAGATGCTTGTCGTTTTTTCTCCTACTACCGGTTTGATCATGTCTGGCGTAGTGGCAATACGGTGGCTGATAGTTAGGCGAAATTAGGGTTTAGTCTACCCTCTACCTTTTCAGGTCGTTGTAATTGGGGTAAAGCCCCTCCATCTTCTGTACTCAGCAATTATTGCTGATAACTTTTAATTCTATTAATGGTATTTTATTCAAAGAAAAAAAGAGAAAAAAAAAGAGTGTTGGAGTTGGTCTTTTGATTTAAAGGCAAAGTTACAAATAAACAACGTGTTGGCAAACATCATGTCACTTATAAAAAGAATAACATAATAAGATATAGTAATTGATAGGGGTCGAGTCCATAAGGACATGGGAAAAAGATCTCCGACAATACAGCCCCTAGTTGTACCGATCTGTACACCCGAAACGGCGTCGTTTCGGGTCGAAGCGACGCCGTTTTGATTATTTTTTATGTTTTTTAGGTCGGAACCAAACGACGTCGCGGGTCGATGCGGCGTCGTTTTGATGCACAGCCGGACGAGCTGTGCAATGTGTACCGGCGGGGATCGGGGTCCTAATGACATGTTTTAAACTTAAATGGTTGAGAATGACTGTCACTACATGTGTTACTACATTTTTGTAAATGTGTCACTACATGTGTTACTACATGTTTGTCCTTCTCAACCATTTTAGATTAAAACTTGTCCTTTATAACCTTTTACCTTAATTGTGGGATAATGGTAGTGGTGACACCTGAAATTAGGCATTAGTGGGCATACACATTGCCTACCGACGACTATCACCAATTACTTTTATGTCCTCGTGCAATTATCACATTATAAGATCAACAATTATGTTTGGTTCAATTTCAATCAAATTGCCTACCATCTTTTTGGTAGCACAAATTGAGAAGAGAGTAGGGAAGACACATTCCGATTATGAATCGAATCAACTTGTCTTTTAAAATATTGATGCTTCTTTTCCGGCTAAAGTCTCAACGATAGGAAACTATAAAACAATGTAAAATAATTTATGACATCAGAAAATGTTGCTAGTTTTAAGGTTGCATAAAACAATTAAAACAAAACCAATAATAATATTGAGAAAGTCAATGTGGAAGAAAATTTTGAAGTTTAACATTTTATCGAGCTTTCCTCAACAACAATAAAAAAATTACATTTTATCGAACTGTTCGAGCTCTGGTTTGAGTTCGAGATTACTTAAAACTTTATTGACTCAAACTAAAGCGTAGTGAAAATTTAATGGGGCTGGTCTTGAATAATTCTTCTTTACTCAATGAGCTCGTGTGAAGTTCATCCATTATTTTATTTTATTTTTTTGGCTATCTTAATATTTCTTATCATTTTTTTTATTTCTTATCATTTTTTCTCATTTTAAATCAAAAACAGTTATTTACAACCTTTAACATTATTTTTTTAACTTCATTAGTAAGTGTTTAATCTGATTCGAATCGATTTTTTAAAACGACGATTCAGATGGGATTTGTAGTGTATGCGGAATTTGGATGGCTACCAATAAAGTCTCCCAGAAATAAAATATTTTAAATTAAAAAAAAAAAAAAAAAAAAAAAAAAAAAAGGAGCTCTATTCATTCGCCACTCTCATTTGACATTTCACATTTGACATTTCCCTGGTCTCTGAGCTCACTCTCCCCTCGAACCCTACTTATATATTCCTCTTTTTCTCTCTGTCTCTATAGCAGCTAAATCCTAAGCTACCATGGCATCTCGGAGGCTCTTAGCCTCGTTCCTCCGATCCTCCGCCTCTCTCCGCCGCAATTCCCCTTCTCCATTTCACAAACCAGCCACCTCGCCTTCCCCTGCTGGTTTTCTCTTGAATCGCGTGGTCAATTACTCTACATCTGCTGCTCCTGCTGCTCCACCGACTACTCCATCTGCATCGCCGTCATCTAAGGGAGCTGGTGGACCTGCCGGAAAGATTACGGATGAGTTCACTGGCAAAGGATCTATTGGGAAAGTGTGTCAGGTTATCGGTGCTGTTGTTGATGTGAGATTCGATGAAGGTTTGCCGCCGATTTTGACTGCTCTTGAGGTGCTTGATAATCAGATCCGGCTAGTGCTTGAGGTGGCTCAGCATTTGGGTGAAAGTGTTGTCAGGTGTATTGCTATGGATGGTACTGAAGGACTTGTTCGTGGTCAGGGCGTGCTAAACACTGGCTCTCCTATTCGTGTGAGTTTTACAAATTGTTTTTTTGGTTTTTGGGGTATTCAGTTTTAGCCTTTAGGTATATCGAAATTCAAGAAATTTCTTTGCTTTTCTTTTTTTAGCTGAATCTGTGATCCTAAGCCATTATTTATAATTGAGGATTGATGATTGGTATGTTTTGAAGGGTATCTGATTTCGTAGAACTCTCAAAGTTGTGAATTTTTGTGTTCTATTAGGAGATGATCACCACCGGGATACTTATTTTCTTATGATTTTTTTAGAACCAAAAGTCTATTGTTTCTATAAATTACTGTCAATTTAAAAAGTTTTGTTTTTTATGAAGTGAAGTATACATTTTCATAGGTTGGTTATCTTTAAGCTACATGTACCTTTAGTTTTCTGCATATTGCTGGCACAAGTGTGCAGAAATTCTTTAGCCCAATGTACCATGACAAGGCATTGCTACATAGTATGGATAATCAGCTAGTGTGGAAAGTCACTCTGTAATTTCCGTTTTGCTTTTTAATGTAAGCACTGAATTATTTCCATTGACAGGTTCCTGTTGGAAGAGCTACCCTTGGCCGTATTATGAATGTGATTGGCGAGCCTATTGATCATAGAGGCGATATCAGTAAGTTTTTTGTTTCAAAATCTGATAGGTACACCTGTTTTTTTGTGTAGGATATGTTCATGACTAGAGAATTATTACACTTGCAGAAACTGAACACTTTCTCCCCATACATCGGGAGGCTCCTGCATTCGTTGAACAGGCTACCGAACAACAAATACTTGTTACAGGGATTAAGGTTAGTTCTCAAAGTCACTATTTCGTTTCCCCATGTCAATCATACACCTACATACAATATTTGCTATTTTGCTTCACCAGATTTACAGGGTGTTCCTATTATAATATATTCGCGATTGTTATACAGGTGGTTGATCTTCTTGCACCATACCAAAGAGGAGGCAAGATTGGACTGTTTGGTGGTGCCGGTGTAGGGAAAACCGTGCTTATTATGGAATTGATCAACAATGTTGCCAAGGCACATGGTCAGTTATTGTCGGGGCAAATATCTGCTCAGAAAAGAAAAGACCTTTCTAACTTTATTGACCTTATGGTTGTTGGCTTCCCTTTCTCCAGGTGGGTTCTCTGTGTTTGCTGGTGTAGGAGAACGTACTAGAGAAGGTAACGATTTGTACAGAGAAATGATTGAGAGTGGTGTTATTAAGCTCGGTGATAAGCAGGTAAATATTTTCTTCATATATATGTTCAAATTCTATAAACTTGTCTTCATTGTGTCTGCTAATGTTCGTCTTTCTTGCTTAATGTTCTAAAACAATCAAGAGTGACAGCAAATGTGCTCTTGTATACGGTCAAATGAATGAGCCTCCTGGTGCACGTGCTCGTGTTGGTCTTACTGGTCTAACAGTTGCTGAACACTTCAGAGACGCTGAAGGGCAAGACGTCCTTCTCTTCATTGACAATATCTTTAGGTTCACTCAGGTGGGGTGCTTCTCTCATAACTATTTTTGCTCTCTTTCCTTCCAATCCGTGTATTCACATGTGCTAATGTTGGGTTTTTTGTTGTGTTGTAGGCCAATTCTGAAGTGTCTGCTTTGCTGGGTCGTATTCCGTCTGCTGTCGGTTATCAACCAACTCTAGCAACAGATCTTGGAGGCCTTCAAGAGCGTATCACTACTACCAAAAAAGGTTCCATTACTTCAGTTCAGGCTATTTATGTGCCTGCTGATGACTTGACTGATCCTGCCCCTGCAACTACCTTTGCTCACTTGGATGCCACAACCGTGTTGTCTCGACAGGTGTTTACTCTTTTCAACGAAATTATTTTCACATTTCGACTCTCTTTCACTCACACACCTGACACTCCTACTATATGAAAGACGGGAGAAATCGATGAACATGATGCATTCACTCGATTGTACCATAATATTTATTTTGTTAAATGGGAACAGATCTCTGAGCTTGGTATCTATCCGGCTGTCGACCCACTGGATTCTACTTCTCGTATGCTCTCTCCACATATTTTGGGTGAGGATCACTACAATACAGCCCGTGGTGTTCAAAAGGTTCTTCAGAATTATAAGAATCTTCAAGATATTATTGCCATTCTCGGAATGGATGAGCTCAGTGAAGATGACAAGCTGACAGTCGCCCGAGCCCGTAAAATACAGAGATTCCTTAGCCAGCCTTTCCATGTTGCTGAAGTATTCACGGGTGCCCCTGGAAAGTATGTTGAGTTGAAGGAGAGCATACAAAGCTTCCAGGTATGTGCATGTTACTAGTTTTCAGCTTCCCAGTTTATCTAGCTGAAGGTTATTTAATGGCCTTTTTGTTTGGAGCATTTTTTCACACAACACACTGTTCTTACTTAATAACAGTCGGCATTTTTTTTCACACTAACACACTGTTCTTACCATACACAAATCTATTATGACCCAATTTCAGTTGAATGTTGGGTGCTTTCTGGACCTGATACCTATTAGAAAGATCTAAATTTATAATTGGGCCGAGTTGAGTCGATCTAGGGCTTGAGCTCCACTCAACTAAAATTATCCATTCTTGATATTGAGCGAGTTATAGAAGGCAAGGTTGAACTTGACTCGTGAGCATGATTAATTTTTCTGGAATTCATTTGATTTCCATTTTATGTGGCAAGCTCTAACTTGACTCTTTTCACCACTTGTCTCGACTTAGTGGATTCTAAAACTCGAGATCGGCTCGATTAATCATTCAAGTAGCTTGGCTTGACTCAAACTCGAAAAATACCGAATCAAGTCAAATACTTTTATGAGTTGTGTACGAGTAGCTTGTGAGTACCCCGATCCACTTGCAGCAGTCCGAAAGTGTACATTTAATACTCCATTGCTAAAGTCTGGTCAGCAAAATTTTCAATATTCTACCTAACATTGGGTCATGCGTAAAAAAAAACAAAAAAATGTGGTCGTAAGTGGAAATAAAAGTATGTTGTGATAAAGAATTTGTGTCGTGTGTAAAGATATGCATCTTTTTTTGGTACTTGCTACTTTCACCTGGAATGGGATCTTTTGTGTGCATCCATGATCCTATAGCTTTTTTCTTGGCAATGGAAAAACCTTTTATAGGGAGTCTTCATTAGTCTAAACCGTTGGTTCGTGACAAGTGTCCAAGAAGACGGATATCAACGGTGACATAGCAATGAAAGTTGTCCGCAATTGAGTTTTTCATGTGTTTTCTGTTACAAATATGATATAAAAGATTGATGATGATTATCTGTGAGTTTATTAATGTGGGTGTGGAATTTATGCAGGGAGTATTGGATGGGAAATTTGATGACTTTCCAGAACAAGCATTTTACATGGTTGGTGGTATTGAAGAGGTCACTGCTAAGGCTGAGAAGATTGCCAAAGAAAATGCTTAGTCTGAAAAGGGTTTGATTACACCCTTTATATCGTGATCGTGTCTCGATGATTCCGAAAAATCAATACTTTGACAAGTTTTTGGCTTTAAGGCCAAGAATAATTTATATTCCCAAGTTTTGAGTTTTAGTTCTCCTTGTGTTTCAGTTTGAGATTCAAAGTAAGTGAGATTATTAATTAATGGTTGGGACTACATGTGATGTGATGTGATGTGATGTATGGGGAGTTATTAGGGGGAGGTGAAGCCATCTCCAGTCTCCACCAAAAGGCTGTTTTTTTTATTTATCTTCTTGTTATTTTACTTACTACAATAAGGTCGGTCTCGGTCCCTCCCCTGCAATGGCTGGATTTTGTACATTTTTTGCTACTGTTGTTAATGTTCCTTTTTTTCCTTTGAGAATATTGGATGCATTACTTTACTAGTGCAGCTATCACGTATAGTGATACTGCGACAACTATTCTGACACGATAAATTTCATAACATGATTGACATTGAGACCTCTTATGGATATGGCCGTGTGATGATCTGTTTGAATTAATGCCACATTGCATATGTCATGGCCGTGTGATATTTGTTGTGTAAGATAAAGCATAGCTAGCAAAAATTTAGTTGAAAGCAAAGAGGGGAGGAAATATGCAATTCAAATTGAATCAATTGTTAAACTTGATGACCCAGAAACCGCTCTAAACAATGATATACTTGAACTTTCTTATTGTCGAGAGGAAGATCCTTTGCCCCTCTTCTTCATAATAGGTGACAACGAGCGAGGCAGGGGGGTAAGAAGCAAGCTCCCCCTTCCTTATTGATCATTTTGATTTGGGGGTTGGAGGAAGTGGACAAAATAGACTCGTATTTCTCATCGTAAAGGAAAATAATCATATTGAAAACGCTTATAACCCAACCCCTTCCTTCGTAGAGCCATGCATTGCAAGTGATCCAAACCTACATGGAGCAAGCCTCCCACAGAGGCATGTGAAGTTGGTGAGCCGTATAATGGACAACTATCGATCTCCTGCGTTTCGGAGAGGACTCAGTTGTTGGTATCCCCTTGGCTCGGTTTTAGGGTGGACGTTTTTTACTTTATTTTATTATATACGCTTAGTGAAAAAAATGTTATCCAGCTAAAAAATAAAGAAAAAGTAGTTTCTAACATTTTAAAACAATAAAAACAATGTAAAATAATTGATGCATATCGGAAAATATCCCTTGTTTTAAGGTAGCATAAAACAATAGAAAGAAAAACAGTAAGTAATAATGAAAAGTCAGCGTAAAAAAAGCTAACCGAGTTGATAAAGACATTTTTATCTCACAGTTATACGTGCGATATCATATACGGAAAATTCTATCCTAGAGACTCCTACTAGGAAACTGTTTACGTGGCAGCATCTGGACCACACAATTTCCACACACGGGGCACTGTGTATTCCACCTCAGGAAACTGTGTGGTCCAGATCCTGCCACGTAGGCAGTTCCCTACTAGGGAGTCCCTACAGTAGAACGACCAATCACATACTTTACCATAAAGTGCGGAGAAATAAAAAAGGGACATCGCATCGACTAAAGTCTAAAGGTGGAGATGTCTGAAACTTGGGACGCAAAACAAAGCTTTTGCTTTCGGCTATAGAAAATTAAGAGTGGACAAAATGTTATTATTATTATTCATAGTAGTACTACCAAATAGTAAAATAATATTCCTCTATCTATACTTCAACGTTTCACACCTTGACTTTAACTCTTTCTTTGCTTCAGGTTTGGACAATGGACATATATTGTGTTGGGGAGTTTGTGATGATGTGAACAAAAGTATCAAACCAATAGTATTGAGAAAAACTAGAGACAAAACACGTAGAGTCGAGGTGGGACTCTTTCCCCGCGAAAACTATTCGTCCCCAAGATTGCCTCCGGGTAAATCACGAATGTATTCACGGGATAAAACTACGTCCTTTCTATCTTGGCAATTAGATAGAAAGATAGCTACAAAAGTTTTGAAGTTTTGTATGAAGAACTTTGAGGTTTTTTAAGAACATTCAAAGAAAAACTGAATATATCTTTTTAGTGTTGAATCTCTCCTCTCAAAATGAGTCCCAAGTGTTTTTGTATTTATATGCAGTGTTATACTAAGATAACCCACCATACACAACCCTTCAGAGTCAGTTAAAAGTGTAAAACTCGAAAGGATACCAACCAAAACCGCCAAAACTGCTCCAAAAACTGCTTACTGGACGCTCGTTTGTAATCTGGACGCCCGTCTAAAGCAGACTGGACGGGCGTCCAGTTTCTTCAAACGCTCGTCCGTCCAAACGAGTTTAGAACCTGTATCTAAATCTACACACTGGACGCCCGTCCAGAGAATCCGAACGTCCGTCCAATAAAAGAGATTTAGAACCTGTATCTAAATCTGAACCTCAGACGCCCGTCCAGTGAAGATGGACGCCCGTCTGAAAAGCAGCCAAAGTGAACGCCCGTCCACATAATATGGACGCCCGTCCAAACAAGAAAGAAAAACCGGTTTTGTTCAACACTTGATCTAACACTTCCGTAAGCTTGCAAATGTCAATTATAAGCATGCACCCCGCATCTCCTAACTTATATCGATTGTTTCAAGCTTACCAAACCTCAAAACTAAGTCCAATTACACTAAATGACATTGGTGATATAATCACCAACAATCCTCCCCCATTTAGTGTAACCCTTGATTTAGTTAAAACATATCAACATACAACAATTCATCTTTCAATGATAATATCACGCATTGAATTACCATCTAGTATATTACACATTCCAAAATATTCGAGTATTGGGGTGTGACTAAGCATTGAACCCCTTTACACATTTTGAATACTTCAAAGATAATACACAAATGAATTAAAAGACAACTCCTATAGCTTGCTTGACACTCTTTATCCAGGCCTCGTGTCCATATCAATTCATGAGCATGTAGAAAGCCAACCCTAACTTTCTTGAAGCGGCCAAACTTCATACTCATATAGGTTAGTCTTATCAATCGTGTACCCGCAACAACACTTTTCCATAAGACTTATTAAGATATATTATCAACCTCACATGCGTGTTTAGCACATACCTTCGGGACAAAACACATGTGCCAAATCTAAGTCACTAGGCCTTCCACATTGAATTCAGCCCCTAATGTCGTATTAGGAGGGAATTGGGTATCCTAATGCAAAGATTCAATGGGTTGTAGACCCATCCCGACAACTGACTTGATGAACAAGTCCTTAGCCAATGCCTTGGTCAAATGATCGGCTAAATTCTTTTGAGATCTCACAAAAGCAACAGATATCACCCCGTGAGTGATCAACTCACGAATCGAGCTATGCCTAACTCCAATATGTCGCGACTTTCCGTTATACACTTGACTATAGCATTTAGCCAATGTATTTTCACTATCACAATTGATAGAAATTGGTGATATCGGTTTTGGCCACAATGGAATCTCGTAAATCAGATGTTTAAGCCATTCCGCCTCTAAACTGGCCGAAGCCAAGGCAATAAACTCCGATTCCATTGTTGAGTTTGCATTACATGTTTGCTTCTTGGAAGCCCAAGAAATGGCACCACCTCCAAGTAGAAACACCCAACCACTCGTAGAAGAATGATTTTCATTTGATATCCAACTAGCATCCGAGTAGCCTTCTATAACCGAAGGATGTCCAACATAAGTTAAACCAAAATTTTTGGTAAACTTAAGATACCTTAACACACGTGTCACCGCATGCCAATGAACACTACTTGGATTACTAGTATATCTACTAAGTTTTCCAACCGCATATGCAATGTCCGGACGTGTGCTAGTCATTGCATACATCAAACATCCTATAACTCGAGCATATTCAAGTTGAGACTCCGGATTACCCGAATTTAACTCAAATTTCTCATGAGGATCCATGGGAGTTCTTGCCGGAACGTAATTTTCACAATTGAATTTTTTCAACACTTTCTCGATATAGTGAGATTGTGTCAAAGTAATCCCTTTGTCATTCCTTATGATTTTTATTCCAAGGATAACATCCGCCTCCCCCATATCTTTCATAGAAAAACTTGATGACAAAAATGATTTACAACGGTCAACTTGATCTTGGTTTGTACCAAAGATCAACATGTCATCAACATATAGGCAAATGATTACACCATTTCCGGTTTCATCAAATTTGCTATACAAACACTTGTCCATTTGGTTAAGCTTAAAACCATTAGACAATACAACCTCATCAAACTTATTATGCCATTGTTTGGGAGCTTGTTTTAGTCCATACAAGGATTTAACAAGCTTACATACTTTATGCTCATTTCCGGGTATCACAAAACCCTCCGGTTGTTTCATATAAATTTCCTCATCCAAATCCCCATTCAAGAAGGCTGTTTTAACATCCATTTGATGGATAACAAGATTGTTAATGGCTGCCAAGGCAATCAACAATCTAATAGTGGAGATTCTAGCAACCGGGGCATAAGTATCGAAATAATCAATGCCTTCTTTTTGTCTAAAGCCTTGTATCACCAACCGGGCTTTATACCTTTCAACGGATCCATCAATTTTCATTTTTCTTTTGAAGATCCACTTGCAACCCAATGGTTTACAACCACGTGGAAGATCCGTTAATATCCACGTATCATTGCCTAAAATGGAATCCATCTCATTATTAATGGCTTCCTTCCAAAAGGCAACATCCCGAGACTCCATAGCCTCTTTATAAGTTCTAGGATCATCATCAATATGATAACAATATGCATATTGAAATCCTACATTATCTCTTGTACCCTCCACCAAATATGTTTGGAAATCGGGACCAAAAGATTTTTCTTTCCTTGCCCTTTTGCTTCTTCGAAGCATTAAAGGCTCATCTTGTGACTCTACACCACCACAACTTTCTTTAAATCCAATGTTCATAGGAACAACATCTCTAGGCCTTGATATAGAAGAAAACCGACTTTCGTCAAAGAGAGCATCCCTTGATTCAATTATGGAATGAACCGCAACTGAATCATTTGGTTCTATAACATAGAACCTATATGCCTTTGAATGCAAAGCATATCCAATAAATATGCAATCAATGCCTCTTTCCCCCAAGGTTTTAATCTTGGGATTGGGTAGTCTTACGATCGCTTTCTACATCCCCAAACACGCAAATAATGCAAGTTTGGCTTCTTTTTATACCAAAGCTCATATGGGGTAATAGGACTCTTTTTATTAGGAATCCTATTCAATAAATAACAAGCTGTTAACATAGCTTCTCCCCAAAAACCCTCACTCAATCCCGAGTAAGAAAGCATAGCATTCACCATCTCTTTTAGAGTTCGATTCTTTCTTTCAGCTATGCCATTTTGTTGTGGTGTATAAGGTGTAGTTCGTTCATGTATAATCCCACAAGATTCGAAAAATGGTGGATCATAGTATTCTCCACCTCTATCCGTACGAAGTTTCTTTATTTTAGTTTCAAGTTGCAATTCTACTTCGTTTTTAAACACTTCAAACTTTTCCATTGCCTCGTCTTTTGTAAAAAGCAAGTAAACATAACAAATACGAGTGCAATCATCTATGAATGTAACAACATACTTTTTGTTTCCAAAAGATGGTGTAGAACTAAATTCACAAAGATCACTATGAATAAGTTCCAAAATAGTAGACGACCTTTCAACACCTTTGAAAGGTTGTCTTACTATTTTAGTTAAGTTACAAGTATCACACTTATTCATAGTCGTACTACAAACAGAATTAAGTCATTTTTAGACATTTGTAACATTCTTCTAAAATGCACACGACCTAATCTTGCATGCCACAAGTATGAATCATCAACATTTACATGCATAACATTCATAGCAACATTTTCATACAAACCATTACTAACAATATTAAGCATAAACATACCATTGTTAAGATAACCAAATCCTACAAATACACCATGTTTAGTTAATACATAACGAGAGGACTCATATACTTGTTTATAGCCCTCTTTACATAAAATACTACCGGAAACCAAGTTTTTCCGGATTAAAGGAACATGTAAAACATTGTTTAAGGTTACAAATTTTCCAGAACTAAATTGCAAATTAACAATTCCTCTTCCAACAACAAAGGACTTAGACTCGTTTCCCATATGCACAATGGATCCGTCTTCAACTTTTTCATATGTTGAGAACCACGATCTATCCTTGCATACATGTCTTGTCGCTCCCGAGTCTATCCACCAACTAACATCATCATCCCGCAAATAACATGCTTCGGAAATCGCGTGGTACATAATTCATATCGAATTAAAGCCACAATCATTAACAAGTGTACCTTGATGTTTTGATGGATCCGGATCTTTCGACCCCGTCCCGAACCTTTACCGGTTCCTTTACCATTGTTATGCTTTCTAGCATGACAATCCGCCCTAAAATGGCCTTCCTTACCGCAATACCAACAAGCCCCTTTAGGCTTTTTGTTGAACTTTGCTTTGTTTTTGTTGTTGTTGGAATCAAACTTTCTCTTGTTATTATTTTTCTTAGAAGTTTCCCCAACTTCAACCATGTTGATTGAAGTTGAGCCACCCGCAATGTTCTTACCGCAACCTACAACATTTTTACCACTTTCTTGCAAACGCAAACTCTCCTCTATCCTAAGATGAGAACCAAGTTCAATCAAAGAAAGTTCTTCCGTCTTATGTTTCAAGGAATTTTTAAAATCCCTCCAAGAGGGAGGCAACTTTTCAAAGATGCTTGAAACACAAATGGACTCATCCATAGCCATTTTATGCATAGAGAATTGACCAAACAAACGCAACAATTCATGATATTGATCCATAACCGGACGATTATCGACCATAACATACTTCATAAAATTACCAACAAGAAATTTCTTACTAGACGCGTCCTCACTTACATACTTAGCCTCCAAAGTATCCCATAACTCTTTAGATGTTTCAATTTCAAGATAGGTATCAAACAGATTATTAGACATACCGTTCGTGATGTGACCACGGCATATATAGTCATCGTTTTCCCACTTACTTTTTCTCCTCGACTCCTCCATGGTGTCGTTATCATCAATCCGAGGGCATGGCGTACTCAACACGTACACAACCTTCAATGCAGTCAAAAGGAAATGCATTTTCTTTTGCCACCTTCGGAAATCCTCACCATTGAATTGTTCCAACTTGCTGAAATTTGACGTCATCTCCTTGATACTCGACATTGTTCAAACAACAATAGTTTTCGCATTGTTGGGGAGTTTGTGATGATGTGAACAAAAGTATCAAACCAATAGTATTGAGAAAAACTAGAGACAAAACACGTAGAGTCGAGGTGAGACTCTACCCGCGAAACTATTCGTCCCCTAAGATTGCCTCCGGGTAAATCACGAATGTATTCACGGGATAAAACTACGTCCTTTCTATCTTGGCAATTAGATAGAAAGATAGCTACAAAAGTTTTGAAGTTTTGTATGAAGAACTTTGAGGTTTTTTAAGAACATTCAAAGAAAAACTGAATATATCTTTTTAGTGTTGAATCTCTCCTCTCAAAATGAGTCCCAAGTGTTTTTGTATTTATATGCAGTGTTATACTAAGATAACCCACCATACACAACCCTTCGTAGTCGCTTAAAAGTGTAAAACTCGAAAGGATACCAACCAAAACCGCCAAAATCGCTCCAAAAATCGCTATCGGACGCTCGTTTGTAATCCGGACGCCCGTCTAAAGCAGATCGGACGGGCGTCCGGCTTTCTTCAAACGCTCGTCCGTCCAAACGAGTTTAGAACCCGTATCTAAATCTACACACCGGACGCCCGTCCGAGAATCCGAACGTCCGTCCAATAAAAGAGATTTAGAACCCGTATCTAAATTCGAACCTCGACGCCCGTCCAAAGGAAGATGGACGCCCGTCCGAAAAGCGCCCAAAGTGAACGCCCGTCCACATAATATGGACGCCCGTCCAAACAAAGAAGAAAAAACCGGTTTTGTTCAACACTTGATCTAACACTTCCGTAAGCTTGCAAATGTCAATTATAAGCATGCACCCCGCATCTCCTAACTTATATCGATTGTTTCAAGCTTACCAAACCTCAAAACTAAGTCCAATTACACTAAATGACATTGGTGATATAATCACCAACATATTGCACCATAAAATAAAAAAAAATAGAAAAAAAAAAAAAAAAGGATAGGAGGGGGAGGGGGGGGGTCTAGACTATAATTCACCCAAAACACATGCCCGTATAATAATACATATAACTGTAAAATGCAGTTGTATCATATTCTGCTAACGATAGTACATATTATATACACGATATTCTACATCTAATAAGATAGAGTATTTATTAAACGATATCAATGCATATGCTCCTAACCTCTCATCAGGGGCGGACCCAGCCTTATAGGGGTGGGGTGCATTGACCCTACTCAAATTTCCGGACGAAGTTATTAATATTATCTTCTATTTAAAAAGAAATAAAGAAAAAGGGTTTAGCCCAACTCAAATGTTCCTCGCTACATGTTCTTATAGGTTTGTAAAAGTATATATGTAAATCGAGACTTATGGCTCGATGTCTTAATTAATCATTAATATTTTTTGTAATGCTACGTGTATATGTATATATATACACTGTAGAAAAACACAATGTAAAGCATATATATGTCTTTTATTCACTGTTTTTCCTTAAACCAAACTGATACAAGGATCCTACTACTTATACAGGCCGGCTGTGGCTTTTTTAGAGAAATTAAAGCAGATAATGCAATCTATATTTGAATATTGAAATAACAACAAATAACAACCATATCAATCTATCCTATCATCACATAAGAGACTAAATAGCCATTAAACTCTTTAACCACCGAAGGATACTCAGCCTAATCATGATTTTAAATGCTTCCTTATCTCTCCAAAACAACCTTATCACTCCTCAATCATGATTTTAAATATTTTGAATATTTTTGCTGTTGATTTTGCTGCTGCTGATTTTGCTGCATGGATTTGCATGGATACGTTAATACTCCCCCTCAAACGAGGCTAGGACTTGGGAGTAGGCTGAGTTTGTCTCGTAGTTTTTGGAAGACATATTTAGATAGAGGTTTTGTGAATATGTCGGCAAGTTGATCTTGAGAGGAGACATGTTTGGTGATTAAAAGTTTTCTGGCTACTTGTTCTCTTACATAATGGTAGTCAAGTTCAATATGTTTGCTTCTTGCATGAAAGACTGGGTTTATGGTCATATAGAGAGAGCTGAGGTTGTCACATAGAAGAGTAGGGGTTGTAGGTAAAGAAACATGAAGTTCTTGGAGTAGATGAGTGATCCAAGTAATTTCTGCTGCTGTATGGGCCATAGCCCGGTATTCAGCTTCTGTGCTTGATCTTGAGACAGTTGGTTGCTTCTTGGCACACCAAGATATGATATTGGGGCCTAGGAAGGTGCAATAGCCTGTAATTGAACGTCTTGTGGTTGGGCAGGCAGCCCAATCTGCATCTGAAAAAGCATACAAGTTGAGTGTTGATGAGGTCTTGAGTGAGATTCCAAGGTTGATGGTGCCTTTGACATATTTGATTAACCTGTGAACTTGTTGCATATGAAACTGAGTGGGTGCTTGCATGAACTGAGACAAGGAGTTAACTGCAAAACTGATATCTGGTCTGGTGAATGTGAGGTACTGCAGGCCACCAATTAGACTCCTGTAAAATGTGGGATCTGCTGGGGGAGAGTGAAGAGGAGGAAGAGGCTTGGTGGCCATAGGTGTGTTGGCTGGTTTACAATCTTGCATTGCAGCCCTGTGTACAAGTGTTGTGGCATAATGGGACTGGTGAAGGAGCATGCCTTGAGGAGTATGCTGTATCTGGACACCAAGAAAGTGATGGATGTTGCCTAGGTCCTTCATTGCAAATTCTGAATGCAATTCATGTATAAAGGAGTGCAGCAGTTCTTCACTGGAACCTGTGACAAGCATATCATCTACATAGAGTAGAGTACTAGTGTATCTTGGTTAGTGTGATATATGAACAATGATGGATCCGATAAACCGCAAAGAAAACCATATGTAAGAAGGAAGGCACTAAATCTGTCAAACCAAGCTCGGGAGCTTGTTTCAACCCATATAATGCCTTTTTTTAATTTGCGGACATGAGTGGGAGACGAGAGGATCATACATACCTGGGGGCTGTTCCATGAAAAGAGTTTCTGTAATATGCCCATGCAAGAAGGCATTCTTGACATCTAATTGCCTGACAGACCAGTTATAAGATAGAGCCAGAGATAAAATGATCCTAATAGTGCTAGGTTTAACAACAGGTGAGTAGGTTTCAATATAATCTAATCCATCTATTTGAGCAAAGCCTTTAGCCACTAATCTAGCCTTGAGCTTGTCTAGGGATCCATCAGCCTTTAATTTGGCCTTAAACACCCATTTTGAACCTATGACATGCATATCTGGGGTCCTAGGAACTAACTGCCATGTATGATTATCCATTAAGGCCTGCATTTCTTCTTTCATGGCTGTGTGCCATCCTTCATGTTTGAGAGCACTCTTGACAGTTTTTGGTTCTGTTGGAATATTGCTATAGGAACTAGTGAGAGCATATTTGGGATTAGGTTTGAAGATGCCATGTTGAGCTCTAGTGGCCATGGGAGAGGATGGAGGAGATGGAGAAGAGGGAGCTGATGATTGTGAAGATGGTGATGAAGAGGCAGGATCAGAGACTTGGGATGATATAGGAGGTGTTTGAGAATGATGGTCAGAGGGTGATTGATCATGAGTGTATGAAGTTTGGGAGTCCTGAGAGGAGTCAGGAGGATCAGTGAGATTGGATATAGAGATGCTAGGGTTTGGCTGAGGAGGTGTGGAAGTAGTGATAATGATATCAGGGGGAAAAATAGAAGAGGATTGTTGATGAATAGGTGTATCTGTGGCAGGTTCTTGAGTATGATGATCAGGAGGGAGCCAAGGATCAAAGAGACTGAGGACATAAGGTCTGTTGATGATGGACATGGTTTTATAGGGCATGATGGTCTCATCAAAAATAACATGTCTGGACATGTAAAATTTCTTAGAGGAAGGGTGGAAGCACTTAAAGCCCTTATGTTTGTTACTATAGCCAACAAAGACACATGGTAAGGTTTTGGGATCAAACTTATTTTTCTTAGAGTCCCAAGTATAGGGGTAACATTTAGATCCAAAGATTCTGAGGCTGTTGTAATCAGGATGTGTGTTATGTAGCGGGAAGTAAGGAGACTCGCTTTGTTAGAAAGTGAGGGAATTCGTGAGTATATACACAAGCGGTGGAGAAGGCTTCCACCCATAGGTACATGGGTGTTCTACTATGAAATAACATGGTAAGACCAAGTTCTCTAATGGTCCTATGTCTACGTTCAACAACACCATTTTGTTGAGGTGTGTGAGGACAAGTGATGAGGTGTTTAATGCCCCGACTTAGTAGATCGTGTGTGAGGGGGCTTGTTATCAAATTCTCCCCTCCATCCGTGTGCAAATGCGAGTTGCTTAATTTTCTTATTGAACCGAGTTTGAACATACTCAAAGAAATATACAAACACATTGTAGAAGTCGATTTATGTTTAATAGGAACAAACCACACATATTTAGAGTAATCATCAACCGGACTCACATAATAAGAAAACTTGCTAATGGAAGCAACAGGGGCAGGCCCCCAAAGATCACAATGAATTAAATCAAAACTGTTTGCAGAAATATGTTCAGAATATGTAAATGGGAGCCTTGAAAGCTTGCCTAATTGACAGCTTTCACAGAGATGCTCAAGTTTATTAGGACCTAGAATATCAATAAAACCTTTATTATGCAAAGCATTAACAGTAGAAAGTTGAACATGGCCCAATCTTTGGTGCCAGACTTCAGATGTGGAAGACTTTGTGGTGTGTGCTGCCAAGGCATGGTGATCATTAGAAACGGCATAGAGGCCTCCTCTACATTCTCCCATCAGGAGTGTCTTGTTGGTGTTGTTTTCCTTAAGAACAAAACCAAAGATTAGTAAACAAGCACTTGTGCATTATATTGTCTAGTGAGTTGCCCGACGTAGATTAAATTCTTGGTTATATCGGGGACAAGTAATACATTCGAATTTTTAAGATGTTATTGTTATAAGTTATATGGATGTTACCTGTGCCTGTAATGGGAAGAGCTGTACCATTGCCTACAATGATATGAGAATGAGGAGGAAAAGTATGTAAATTGTGCAGTAGTTTAGAGTTACCTGTTATATGATTGCTGGCACCTGTGTCCATGATCCATTCAGTGTCTGCAATGGTATTGTCCAATGTAAGAGCAGACAGTGCTTGAGGGAGAATATCTTCTTTTGCCTTGTTGCTCCACCAACAGATTTTTGAGATGTGACCTTGTACTCCACAGAAATCACAAGTCTCATTCTTGTACTGATCCCTTTCTGCCCTGGACATTCTCCTAAACACCTTTTTTGGCTGATCTGTTGCTGCTGCTGTGCCTGTGCCTCTGGATTGCTGTGCCTGAAAGCCCCTGCCTTGTGAATTGAACTTAGTTTGTGTATCACCCCTTTGCTGTGGTTTTTGGCCATAAAAAGCTAAGTGGGATGTGTCTGAATCTTTTGCAGCAAACCATGATCTCCTTTGGTCCAAATTCTGCAAATGGCCTACCAATTCCTCATAGGAGGGCTTGTGCATGAGCATAGTGGTTGTGAACATTTCATATTGTGGTCCAAGGCTGGTTAGGAGGAAATATACTTTTTCAGGATCAGGAATTGGCTTCCCTATGGCAGCCAAACTGTCACACAACCCTTTGAAGTACTGGACATGTTCATTGATGGTTTTTGTATCATCTTTCCTCATATAAGTGATCTGTTGCTTGAGATTGAACTCCCTTTCCTGGGATTCTTGTGCATATGCACGTTTAAGTGCATCCCAGACTGCTTTTGCAGAGTCCAAACCAATTACAAGACTTAGGGACTCCTCTGTCAGTGATCCAATCAGCCATGCCCTCAATAACCTATCTGCCTTCTTCCATTTGGTGTACTCTGGATTTGGTGCTGGAATATCAGTGGTGGAGGTGGTGTTTTGAGTCTGTTCTGGAGCAGGAGTCTCACCAGTGAGGTGTCCTAGGACATCCTGACTGTCTGCAAAGGCCAGGGCTTGTTCACGCCACAAAGGATAGTTTCTGGATGAAAGTTTTAATGAAATGATGCTGCTGACATTGATAGATGTGGTATTAGCAGCCATAACTATGTATTTGTTTGGTGATTAGACACCAATTGTCTTTGATACCATGTAGAAAAACACAATGTAAAGCATATATATGTCTTTTATTCACTGTTTTTCCTTAAACCAAACTGATACAAGGATCCTACTACTTATACAGGCCGGCTGTGGCTTTTTTAGAGAAATTAAAGCAGATAATGCAATCTATATTTGAATATTGAAATAACAACAAATAACAACCATATCAATCTATCCTATCATCACATAAGAGACTAAATAGCCATTAAACTCTTTAACCACCGAAGGATACTCAACATAATCATGATTTTAAATGCTTCCTTATCTCTCCAAAACAACCTTATCACTCCTCAATCATGATTTTAAATATTTTGAATATTTTTGCTGTTGATTTTGCTGCTGCTGATTTTGCTGCTGCATGGATTTGCATGGATACGTTAATATACACCTCTTGTTATTGAAAGAAATAAATTATTTACACAATCAAACTCTCACAAAAAGCTCAAAATTGAGACTCTCTTTATAACATTTCTTCTCTTGTATCATTACGCTATGCATTTATTTATGTATATATACAAGTATGATGTTTATATAATGAAAGCTACTTTAACATAAATATACTAGAATTTGTCGACGTTAGATGTTGATTACATGGCTTGGTTTAGAGTAATTGCAAAATGTCCCCATGACGTACGGCGATATCATTCGTCAAACTTCCCAAAAAAAAGTTAAGTTATACGGCAACATATAAAATATTTACGTGTGCTGTGGGCATGCATTATTATTTATTTCTATATAATATATGGGATTTTATTTTAAGGGCAAAACGTGTCCGTT
The DNA here is from genome assembly GCA_036785695.1 of Gentiana straminea. NCBI lineage: Eukaryota > Viridiplantae > Streptophyta > Magnoliopsida > Gentianales > Gentianaceae > Gentiana > Gentiana straminea. Next base: position 926,465 of record JAVUPR010000412.1, on the reverse strand, counting down.
GGATTGGATACGTGCATGAGTCAAATTAATGATCATGATTATGATACGTTGTCTATTTATTGGTTTGTATAGATAAGTTAGATAGATAGATAGATAGATAGATAGATAGATATGTTTAACAATTGACTCCATGGCGCCTAACGTACGTATACTCCTACTTTAATATCTTCTCCACGTATTCATTTCTTTTTTTATTTTTTTTTTTTTTATTTGCATATTTCCACCTATATTTATTATAATTATAGGGGTAATATAATTCTATTTTTAATAATTCTATTTGTATGAATCATCATGTCATGTATGGGTTGATGTCGGTTGCAAATGCCAATATATTTATGAAGGGACATGTCACCTGTATCTTATCACCCTTCAATTCTACGGTAGTTTTGTGTTTATTGCATCACAGCCTTCGATAAGTAGTTTATCTGGATTACTGAAAATCTAATGAAATGAATATGATTTTATTCCTGTGTTTGAATGATGGTCTAGAGCAAAAAAATCACTTGATACGTTTCCTAATATATACCGGATATATCTATAAAAACAAATATTAATACCATATATATATATATATATATATAAAGGTAGCTCCGCACCCGTGCTACATATGCATGTAGCTCTCTGCCTCAGGTGTGGTATGTGATGGTGGTGGGTAATGGTGGAAAGGGATGGCACCTAGTGGTAGTATGGCGGATATATGGTACGGTGATGGGGTACGTGTGTGGTGGTGTGATGTATAGTACATGGTGGTTGTGGGGAGGCGGTTTAATTAGTGGCAGATTGTCATGACAAGGGCCGGTACCGGTGGCAATTATGTGTTATATTACATATATACTAATATCAGTTAATTTCATGAATGGATTTTATATGAAAAACACAACACATGGAGCAGAGTTAAACCTAATTAATTTTCATTTCTTGTGAATGTTTAATTGATTATATTATCATAGCTGTTAGCAGTCATAGGATACTTTTATTATAAGTGATATAATTATATTAATGATTCATTTTCTAATATATATTTGTTGAATTGATTAGAATAATTTGGACATTACTTCATTTGGTCAACATATGTCAAAAAGAAATTAGGAGTTAGTTATGATATGAACTAATCACAATATATTAACTATTAAAGTAACAACCAAATCTATAATTCTTTTTTTATTATCTGTGATGTAACCATACTTTTGTGAAGGGTCGGCAGCACACGCAGGATTTCGGATAAGAGTAGACAATAATTTTTTTAAAAACAAATAAAAAATTTAAAGGAAGACAAACGATATGTTTTGCACATATATTAGTATAACCTTTGGTTGTATGTAGCTCCGTCACCGATGGTCGGCCCAGATATATACTTATACTATATGACAAAATCAAATAAATCCTAGGCTGACCTTTTCTACGTTAATATTGGAATATATGTGTATATATAATATTAAAATCTTTGCTCAAAGCCAAGGTATTAAATATATAGTGTACTCCTAATGAAACAAACATTGTTGAGTTGTTACTTCTTCTAATTGCAATATGGCACGATTTGAAGTCATTTAACAAAATGACAAGAAAGAAAAATTAAAATAAATTTTAGTGGATTAGCTGTACTCAAGTTTTACGTAGAGTTGTTAGAAAGTTTGCATTAGGTATTTTTAACGGATTTTGTATTTTACGGTTTTAAATACTACACTTTATAATCACAAATGTGTTTTTTTTTTCAGGATACGAAAGGAAAGGGGAAGGGGATTCGACACCCAGGCCCTTTTAACAAACGAAAATGTGTTTTTTTTTTTTAACAAACGAAAATAGTGTCGTGAAATGATATAGAATGCATTTTACGGAGATTTTTAAATAGTTGCATATCTTTTCTGAGACATGTATGTAGAGTCAATCAAGTATGTAAAAATTCATTTCCACAATTATAAGTGTAACAAAGAAGAGAAGCAGCCATGAGGAGTTTGTTAGTTGTTAAATTTGATTAGTTAGGAAATAGCCATTTACTAAAAGAGTTTTATTTTCTTAAGTAAGACACGATTAAGGGAAAAGTTGTACATAATAAAGCACATCACTCCAAAAAGCAAAGCAAAGCGAAGCAGTCATCTTCTTTCATCAGTCAGATTCATTCATCTCATAGCGTTCTCTCTCTTCCTTTTTCTTTTAATTCATTCACCTCCATTTTTGCATTGCATTCACACCCGCCATTTTATTAGTATTACACTCCATTTCTTATCAATCTCTTTATATATCTGAATGCCCACAAAAAGATTCACTTGTAACAACTTCTTTCTTGTTTCAAGCTTCTACTATCTTCTTCAAGATTTGATCTTTATAGGATCCCACATCAAGAAATGGGAAAAAATATGACAAATTTTTGACTGAATTTTTAATCTCTGGGTCCTGGTGTTAAGAGTTTTTTTATGCTGAGATTTCATGTCTGATAATAATTGCCGAAAGATTTACAGAGAGGTCTCCAATGGAGATGTTCTTGTGGTTGAGGCCTTTATTGGGATTCATTTCTTTCTTTTTTTTGTTCATTTGTCTCAGCTCACTCCCAGCTCATTCTTATCCCGTGCAATCTTTCAAGCCCATTTCTGGTTAGTTCATTTTCATTCATTAGAAATGTTCTTTAAAAGTAGCTCAATTTGGCCTTATATTTCTTATTCCAGATGTGAATTTCTTGTGAAATCATCCCCCCTATCCAAAATCTAACAAAATGGACAAAAATGTATTCAGGTTTTTTATTCTTGATTGCTATTTCTTGCCAATAGTAGTTGTTATATGTAAATTTTGGTTGTTTGTGTAATCTTGGCAAGCTGCCTATTCTACTACTACAACTAAGTAGCACAACAACGGAACATACTTTTACACTATTATCAGTTCGGATAATACCGATGATCATGATTTATGATATATTGATTGATCTGGTCCTACAATGATCAATGATGTAAAAATATGTTACAAGTATCATTTCCCTTAGGATTAAGGGAGGGCCTTGAAATGGAGTTCATAATTTAGGAACAGCTTTGTCTTTTATTTTGGAAGTACTATGATTTGTCTTCTGATTGGGCATTCGATCTTTATATTTGAAGTTGCTCTTAGCTGTCTGTCCCTGTGCCTACATAAGCTATTTTGACTTTTCAGATTTGTTTCTTTTGGAGTTCATAAGGTTATGAGGAGGAGGATCTTCTTTATTTAGCAAACTTTTTAATTTGGTGATCCTATGTTACATTTGTTGTTTGTATCTTTCCTAACTTCTATATTGTTTCCATGTGGAAAAATAGCCATATTTTAATGATGATGTTGAAACTTGACTTTCTTGATAATTCATATTGCATTTTGGAATATTTTTTGATTCTTTTTTTTAATGTAAGGATTGTTTTTTATGTAGGCCAAGAGAATTTGGGTGCTTGGATGAATGGAATATTAAGTGGTGATGCTGCGGCGCAGGCACCAGGACCGTCTAATGATGAGGCAACCCTTGTATTAGCAGAGAACAGGACAGCTAGGCCCGATATTCTTTCCGGTTTCCGGAAGTATCGAGGCGGATGGGACATTTCTAATAAGCATTACTGGGGTGTAAGTTTAATTCTCCTCACTTGCGGTTTTTAAATCAATGCATGCTTAGACATGATTTCTTTGCCTTATTTTCTGATTATGATTGTTTCTTGTTCGGTGTTGTTTTAGTCCGTAGGATTTACAGGTGCTGCTGGTTTCATTCTCGGTGTGCTCTGGTTTCTCTTTTTCGGTTTAGCTCTTGTTATTTACGGTTGCTGCGGTTGGAGAATCGACATAAACGGGAGAAAATCAAACTGGTCACTTAAACTTTGCTTGATATTGCTCGTTATATTCACATGTGCTGCAATGTAAGCAATTATTGTGTACACTTTTATGCTTTTCAGCTCTTTTCTGCATACGTGTATGAAAGTGTAACGTCGTTTTGATAATATCAGGATTGGCGGCATTCTGCTTTCGGTTGGACAAGTTAAATTCCATAATGAAGCGTCTCAAACGTTAAAGTTCGTTGTAAATCAGTCAGAATATACCGTACAGACGCTGAGAAATGTTACTGAGTATATGTCACTTGCTGAATCTGTCAGTGTAGCCCAAGTTTTCCTTCCTTCAGATGTGAAAACCGACATTGATCGGTTGAATGTCGATTTAAATAACGCAGCAGATACGTTGGAATCAAAGACAAATGAAAGCTCAGGCAAAATCAAACGAGTTTTCAACATCGTGTATGATTTCATTTCCATATTCATGTTGTCTTTTCTCTTATTTATGTTAAGCTATTGACCTTGAAATTCTACGTTTAGGCGGTCGACCATGATCGGTGTTGCGGTAGTGATGCTTCTGGTATCGCTTTTAGGTCTTGGTATGTATTTGATTATTCTTAAACTATATATTACACATTCATACTGTGTTACTGATACAATATATGTTTACTGCAGTTGTATCTATACTCGGCCATCAACATGCAATATACGTGTAAGTCTGAGTCTAATCTTCTTTTACCCGTAAACCCCCCTCGGTTTTTGTATGACATTATTCCGTGTTTTTTTGCACAGATTTGTGCTGAGCGGATGGCTACTTGTTGCGGTTACTTTCATACTTTGTGGAGTATTTGTTATTCTCAACAGGTATGTCGTACGAATGCAATGTACATGTTTTTACGCGGTTTTTGTATGTTGGGAATGTATGCATGACGTGGCAAGTTTTGTGTGTTGTTTCAGTGTAATATCTGATACGTGTGTGGCTATGGTCGAGTGGGCGGATAATCCACAGGCGGAGACCGCCTTCAGCAATATTCTTCCATGTGTAGACCAATCGACAACAAACCAAACATTGCTCAAAAGTAAAGAAGTTGCCAATAACATTGTTGGTATTGTCAATAGATTCGTCGACTCTTACGCGAACCTAAACCCGTCACCTCAAGACCGTAACTACTATAATCAATCCGGGCCGTACCTGCCTCGGCTCTGTTATCCGTACGATGGTCAGTATCAAGAAGATCGTCAGTGCACGGATCAAGAGGTTTCAATGGCTAATGCTTCTATGGTATGTCGCGAAATTTTCACAGATCTCGCATAGACAGAATGCTTTCGTACAGTTTTTTTAACCGCGTGCGTTTTTTTTTTCTTTTCCGACAATTGAAGGTGTGGGAGAAGTATGTTTGTGTGGTATCGTTATCTGGAGTTTGTACGAGTATTGGGAGGATGACACCGGACATGTATAGACAGCTAGTGGCAGCGGTTAACATCAGTTACGCGCTTCAGCATTATACGCCGCCATTGCTTAATCTTCAGAACTGTAATTTTGTTCGGGATACATTCAAGAACATAAGTGCAGGGTATTGTCCGGCGTTGAGGCATTATGTTGGTGTTGTAAACATAGGTTTAGGTCTGATCTCAGTTGGGGTTATGCTAAGCCTTGCACTTTGGTTGCTATATGCGAACCGCCCCCGAAGAAGGGAGGAAGTGTTTGCGAAGATCCCACCGCGGATGATGAATAATAATAATAGCAGCTTTAGTGGTGATAATCTTGGGGACTCAATAAGTAGTACAGCTCCATTAGCTAATGGAGTTTAGTGTTTAGGGTGACACACTCTAAAGACTCTTCTGTTATCTAGAGTCATTGATTAATCAAGTCTGTAATTAGACATCAATCAATAGAGTCAGTCGACTGTGATCGGTGATTCTGGATAACACGAGTGTTTTTAGGGAGTTGTATAGAGTGTCTATACGGGTCGAATGTGACCCGGATATATCATATATATATATATAGAGAGAGAGAGTTGAAATACACCTTAATGATGAGTATGATAGAAAGAAGCAAATGTATATGTAGTAGGGACAAGTTGCAAAAAGGGGGCAAAGATTTTGTGCTCTCTTTTGGCTTGTAAAAGCTCAAAGATGGGGCAAAGCCACTACTTTGAGTTGAGAGAGATGTTTTGTGACAATTGTAATATTTTCTTTTATATGTGTTTTGTATCTATCTATCTATCTATCTATATGATGCATAAATGAGATATGTTTTCAAGTTATATGTCTCCTTTTTATTCCATAAAGCAAACTAGTAATGACAATATTACTTTCTTTCTATTGCATAAATTGATAACCATTGAGTCTTCACTAGATAATTATTTGTGTAACATTACATCTTATTAAAATAACTAAAAGCTTAAGGAAAATGTTTGACTCATATCTTTGTAATAACATGGATTTTTAAACAAAAATCATAAAACTAATCTTCACTTCTTTCATATAGATTCTCCTTTTTCTTATCAAACAAAATAAATCTAAACTTTGCACCACAAAACCTACTACAAACATATGAATTCTAAAATCTGAAAGGAAATCCGCTTGACTTTGATGGTCGGTGGTTTAAGAATGTCTAGAGATATCGCGTGTTTGGTTTTCCTCTTGATCTCTGGATCGTCGTATCAAAATGCCAAGAGTTAAACCTTCTTATACCTGAATTCTCGATTAGTCGGGTCAGTTGGTCCGATTACCGAATAATTTAAGAAATAAAATTAAATTAAAAGAAAGAAGATGATAAAGAAAAGGTAAAGTCTTTCTCCTTTTTTATTTAAAGTGTATTTGTTGTATACTAAAAACAAAACAAAACAAAAAAAAAAGGTAAATTACAGTTATTACCTAATTAGCCAAATTCATCATAGATTGTGCCTCAGTCATTTCCGGCAAGTACTAAAATACTCCGTGTGCTTCCGGCGGAATCGTGCCGCCGGTAAACTCTTTTTTACCCGGAAAATTCTAAAGCTAGATCGCATGCATCACTTTCCTTGAAAATATCACAGCTGCTGATTGTCAATAGAGTTTACATAGATTCAAAGCAACAGATTTGCGTTGAATTTTTTTCTTTCGATGTCTTCTACTCTTCCTGTTATTTTGCTGTTTTTTGCACTACTTTTCTGTAGTTCTTTAGGATCATCGGATATTTTGAATTCTTCTCCGTTATATTCTGGGAGATCGATACTTCGAGAAATCACAGATGGAAAGGAATCGGAATATGTACAGAAACCGGATTATGCAGTGGAATTAAACGCAGAAAATTTCGATAAAGTCCTAAGAGACACTCCAGCTACTTATGCAGTTGTTGAATTCTTCGCACAGTGGTAAGTCATGATCGATTTTGTTTTTTTTTTTTTTATTATTTAAAAACATTACTTTGAGCGTGTGTATCTTGTGTTTATCTTTCGTCTCCGTCAAAAAAAAAAAACATTTCTCTGTTTTTAGGCAGTAAAGCATTTTTGTCTTGAGCTTAGAAATGCTGAAGTTATATTATTTAGGAAATTAGAAGTTAAAGATGATGCAAATCAGGATTCATTCGTCGGAAAGATAACTTCTTTTCGTCTTCATTTTAGCTATAAAGCTTTGACTTCGTTTTAGCTTCTTTTTTCCCCCTGTTTTTTTGTGGGGTAAAAATGCCATGAGGATGAGAGATGGGCGGATGCTTGATAATGAGTAGGTAGATAAACGGTGGATAAGTATGGATGGTGATTTCCTTGCGTTCAGCTGTGGTGATGATTAAATGCTGAGTTTACAGCCGTTTTTGTGTTGGATATTGATGAGATATGTTTTGCAGGTGTCCAGCATGCAGAAATTATAAGGTAATATAATGCTCTTTGTGTTCAAGAATATTGGATTCCCTACCATTCCTTTTCAGTTGATGTGAATTGAATAGAAGGATGTGCATTGCTCATATTTCAGTTGACTTTTTGCAGCCACATTATGAAAGAGTTGCTCGGCTTTTCAACGGGGCAGATGCAGTTCATCCTGGAATTATATTGATGACAAGAGTGGATTGTGCTTCAAAGGTATTATGTTTTAGTTTCAAGCTTCTTCATCACTGTTTTTGGGTACTTACAGTATAGTTATGACATATGGTTATGCAGCTAATTATTGTTGTTATTGAGTGTGTTGTTTATTTGTGGATAATGTTGTACCTTTTGCACCAAAAAGGCTCATGAATCTATGATTGTTTCTCAACGCATGTGATTTTGCTTATACAATTTGAGAAATAAGAAATAGGGACCATCTTTTTTGATAAAAATGCTGCAATACATCTTTTCGTGTTATGGTTTTTTTGGACTATGGACATGTTAAGCATAGACACTGACTTTAGATGAATCTAATCACATGTTTTGTTGATCAATAAGTGCTGTCGGTGGTGCCTGATGGTTAATGAAGTTGGATAATTTACATGTTCACAAAACTTAATGAAAATTTAGTCCTTTGATTTCAATTATTGTGGTTTGTCAGGACAGGTAAATGCCAATATCGATGATTTCATCTACTGATACGTGTTTGTTCTTCTTCCTTGTTTGCCAGCACAGATAAATACCAATCTCTGTAATAAGTTCTCTGTAGAACATTACCCTATGCTCTTCTGGGGTCCTCCTTCGAAATTTGTGTCTGGTGGTTGGGATCCTCAGAAAGAAAACAGTGGTTTACGTGAAATTGACGATGGGCGGACGGCAGATCGCTTGCTGAACTGGATAAACAAGCAATTGGGCAGGTAGTGCTTTGTGTTCTTTAGTAGATTTTTTGGAACTCCTGTAATTTTTAATTTATTTCTAGAAAGAAAGTTAACTAGATAAAATAATCCTGTTATTCACTGCAAGTATTTTTTTAATAACTGTTTCGTTGGAATGTCTTGCTGCAAAATAGCTCGTACACCTTGACGGATGAGAAGTTTAAGAATGAGCATATTCAAAACAATGCTTCAGATCCTGCACAGGTTCATCACGTATTTGCATTTTGTTGCAAGGTGTTTAAGTTCAATCTTCGTATTGTTAACTTTCAGTCTCATTCGTTTTATTGAAGATTAGTCGTGCCATATACGATGTTGAGGAGGCTACAGCTACTGCTTTTGACATTATCATAAGACACAAGGTGAAGATCATCTGGTCTCTTACCTCCCATAGCATTATTCCATTGTTTAGTAAAGAAAAAAAAATTAATCATCTTTTTCTACACTGCAGATGATCAAGTCAGAAACTCGTGCACCACTTCTTAAATTTCTACAACTTTTGGTAGCTCACCATCCATCTAGAAGGTTTGCATCTCTCTCTCTCTCTCTCTTACTCTCTAATATTTGATTTTATGCGGCTTTCGTCAGTCTGAAATTGTATGGTATACCTTAACAGGTGTCGCAAGGGAACAGCGGAGATACTAATAGATTTTGACGATTTATTCCCACCTAAAATGGCGATAAAAAACTTAGAATCTGTCACTGATAGCAAAGAGGATCTACTTCAGAGTACTCACATTTGTGGGAAAGAGGTCCCTCGTGGATATTGGGTGAGTTGATCAACTCTATTTGTGTGTGTGTGTGTGTGTGTTGCTTGTTTTAAACCATGTATGATATTTTGAAGCAAGATTATTATGTTGCGATTTGTGATTGTTGGCGATGTACTCTCCTCAGATGTTTTGTCGTGGCAGCAGGAACGATACTCGTGGTTTTAGGTAATCTTCTATTTATCTATCTTACCCTTGTGTATTTCTGATGATATATTCTATAGCATATATTCCACATCAATTATCGAGCTTGAGTCTGACCCTGAATTCGCTTTACTTGTTTCTTATGCAGTTGTGGCTTGTGGGTTCTATTACATTCACTTTCTGTAAGAATTGATGATGGAGAAAGCCACTTAGCTTTTCAATCCGTGTGCGATTTCATTCACAATTTCTTTGTTTGTGAAGATTGTCGCAAGCATTTCTATGAAATGTGCTCTAGGTAACATCTAATTCCTTAATTTTCTCATGATCATACATCATTTGATGAAACTACAAATTCATAATTTTAAACCTTGCAGCGTAACTACTCCCTTTGGAAACTCACGTGATTTCGTCCTCTGGTTATGGGATGCACACAACAAAGTCAACAAAAGGTTAAAGGAAGTCGAAGCAAGTAGCGAATCCGGTGATCCCAGCTATCCGAAAATGATCTGGCCTTCAAAACAGCTATGCCCTACTTGCTACGTCGGTGATGACGAAAGCCAAAAACCAGGCGAATTCGACAAAAACGAGGTCTTTAAATTCTTGGTAAGCTACTATAGAGAAGGATTAGTTGCTGTTTACAAAGATAAAGAGCTTTTAGGGGGGAATAAAAAGTCAACGGCTGATGACTTACCGATTGCCATCGCGGTTCCTGCTGGTGCTGCATTTGGAATTCTTGCAGCAAGCTGTGCTTTTGGAGCTTTAGCTTGGTTCTGGCGTTCGCGACAGAAAAACCGAAAGTATAAACATCAATTACACTCCTTGAAAAACATATAGACTATGATAATACAGCCAATTTTTTTTTTATCGTTTTTTCGTTTACGGCTCGATTATTTATTTCAGGCAAAGGAGAAGCTGGCAGTGAAATTTTAAACAAAACTGGATATAGCTTTGATCAAGACAAGGTGAAGTAGGTGACTTTGTATACACAAAATGTAACACATAATTTCCCATAGTTTATGTACTGTGTTATTGGCATTTTGATAGGCTTTGAACCAGTAATTAGTGTTGAGATTTCACTCTCTGTGTAATTTTGGACATCAATGTGTGTTCTGTACCTTTTGTATCTTTTTGTTTGAAGAGTTGTTGAGAATATGAATGATGATAAGCATCACATCAATTATTTAAACTTTTGATATAGATATGCTTTTCTTTTCACTTTTTTTGACGGGTCGTGCCCGATTTAACCTGGGTCTAAACCACCCTGACCCATAGGAATACAGGTTTAATCTCAGATAGTTTAACATCTAAATCTACGATCGTGATAACACAAGAATTGTTGGGGCATCGAAAAAGCTGTTGTGATGCCCCGCGATGCTTTGCGATATCCCATGATGCTTTTTATGACGGTAGGATTTTTTTTTTTTTTTTTTATCTGAAACAAACCGGTTCTTCTGCAATTGTGTCCAACAAAGGCTTTCTTGATCTACACGCAGCGATCTTACATCTGTACTCTGTTCCATGAAAACCGTCAATCTCTTCCAAACTCAATCTCGATCTTTCCGCGGCTTCATTTTCCTTGACACTACTATCCACTGTTCTGGCCGCCACAGGCTTGACTTTCCCACCGGATATCCGCCTACTCACGGTGTTTGCCGTCATCAGAACCGCCGCCATGTCAGCAGCGGTTACTATAGATTTCAGTCTTCTCATAGGAAACATTATATAAACATTACCAAATTCCAAATCTTTATCAGCTGAAAGAGCTAAAAACCTTTTACCAATATTCAAACACTTTGAATTCACCAAGAAGCAGTTGGGAGATTCCAACATGATCTCCGCCGCCTTCACCGGCTCACGAAACTGACGGATTTCGCCTCCGGGGAGAATTACTCTTGTAGCCCTGGTGGTTTTCATCATCGGCGTAGAAAGATTTCTGCATGAAATGTAGTTACCCATTTTTTTTTTTTTTTTTTCTATGATGAAGGAAAGAAATATATTGTTTGAAAATATACTTGTATTACATAAAGAGGTTAAGGTTTCCTTATATATAAGTTGGGTACGTACAAGAGCAGTTTGTTGTGGGGAGGGTGGGGGGGTCGTTATTGCTTAGAACAAGTGCATGGGTGGGTTTAAGTAGCGTGTGAGATTTTGAGTGGAGGTTACTAAAGATAAAAATTAACTTATCATTCTTTGAACTAACATAAGATGCATTTATATCGATAGTTGTGGCATCAACATCAAATACCACTTCACAAACCGAGACTCAACTTTCCGTCGATCGATTGTTTTTTTATTTATATTAAATCATGTTAATTAAAAACACATGAGAAATTCAAAAATACTAACAGGGATAATGGTAGAAGCACAACACATTGAAACACAGTATATAAGGACGAAGGTATAAGTATTGCTTACAGAAAAGGTAATTAAGCCCACACAAAGGAAAATAGTTATCTAGGTTATATAAACCTATCTAAGACTTCTTAACACAACCCATATGATCTCATCCTATTACATTTCACTTGCCCGGCCAGTGGCCACCACATTCTAAATTTATGGTCCCGCATATGATAAAGCAAACACGGCTGCAAACATTCGACAATTAAAATTCGTGTGCGTTTGGCCAAATTTGTTCATAATAAAGGCAACCAACGGGGGTTGAGCCTACCGACTGCCATTTTTTTTTTTTATTTTTATTTAAATAACTTTAAGCTTCCTTTCTGTATCGGAAAACAAATGATTCGATTAATTCTTATTGTAGTTTGTTCGGATATATAGTAGGAGCTAGCGGATCTACATAGTGTGATACGGAAGCCAGAGTAGGACGCGTGCCCCACTGTTAGAATGTAAGGACTAATATAGTAATTAGTCAAGTTGTGTCTTTATCTAGTAATTATCTATAGTAGTGTGGACACTTGGCACACTATGGTGCACCTTCTAGATTTGCCACAGATAATATATGTATGAGAGACTGTTGTACTCTTTCCGTATGTTGCAGTAATATAAAAGTTGTTATTTTATCTCCCAGTAAGATTCAATTTTTTTAAAATAGCTTTTACAACGGTGAAACCATATAACTTTCAAGCATTACAAAATAGAGAGGAAGCATTATGGTTCATCTTAACTAGGTGATGATATACACAATATTCATTGTTATTTAATAATGGAAATAGTGATACTTCATATATATGATCACTTGTATGGTAAAAATGTGTGCTGAGGTTGTTAGTTAGTTAGTTGGATGCTTAAATAAAAATCAACAAGTTGATAATGACATGCCCACCACATTTCTGGAGTTTCATGTGGGATACTTTTTTAAAAAGACTTTTAAAGACACTATATATATAAAATTATGATATGACATTCAACATTTTAATTAAAAGTCAATTGTGTTAGATAATTTTTTTTATATATATCTTGTTATTGTTTGCATTCGGGTTGTCATAATAAAACGGGATTCGACCTGCCCGGTCAGGTCGTGGGGTCAAATTGATGTATCTGTGCATATCAGATACATGCATAAATGAAGTGATGCAATTCTGTTTCATGCACATGCGAAGAGATGCACCTCACGAACCCATGAATTGTAGTATTTTGGCCGGATGAGGATGACTTTTACCTCTTTAAGTAAGAGTACCAACATGCGTGTATGTGGTACCAACGAAATCATTCCTAAGTTTGAAAGTGTCATCATAATTTTTCTGAATAAGTGTCATCGGGTTTGATTCAAACAAATTACTGATTTGAATCAAACATCTCAATTGTATCTCGAGAGAGATTTTCGTTAATTCCCTAAGTGACTATCGTAAGGAACGAAACATCTCTTTAAAGATAACATATTTTTGTGTGCTTTGGAGTTTTTACTTTGTCTGATCATATTTTTGAGGGTTAATATTTCTAACAAGTTAATTAGTATATGATTTTGAATCGACTTTAAACGTGTTAAATATGTATGGTACCATAATAGTTTGATACTATCGAATATTGTTGTGATGCAAATTTACAAGGGCCTCGATTTGCATCAAATTTGATTTGGGGTAGGTATTTGATAAACAAGACCTCCACAAGGTAGCAAACATGATAGTATTTTAGAAGTCCTTTCAACACTCAAGTTGGTTATAGAGAATAATATAGGCACGACTATGATCTATATATATGACAAGGTTGCATATATAACTGCATGAGATTGAATTCCACGTCGTGACGATAATCGTAGACAAAAATCAGACTCAAACCTGAATCATCTGACTCAATGAGATACAGGGCCGAGCTGCATGATCGAGCTTGGATTTTTACCACGTGTCCGGTTTATAAATAATCCGCCACGTCACCACCCTCAAAGTGTGCATGCAAAATGAAAGTTTCACCATGTAAAATGAAAGAATTACCAAAAGGTCATCCACTTTCACACTTTTATTGTTCCATTGAATCAAAATGGAGACCGGTAATAGGCACAAATTCTCTCTCTCTGTGTTTTCTATTTTATTTTGAGGTAGTTGAAGGAAAACGTGGTGTGAGTGATCTAAAGCTGTAATACAATCAACAACATACATCTCAAATTTTATTAATAATAATCAAAATGTAGCTTACACTTTCTAAATTTAAATTTATAACATTTAACTAATTATTTTAATGTGCATGGAATTTTAATTAGAGACATGTACTGTATTACATCACAGATGTATTATAAAATTTGAGATGTAACAAAAAAAAATGTTGGTCGGAGACCGTTATTATATATATTATTTCAATATTCATAGAAGACGTCAAAGCGACGACTGTCATTTAGACATGGATTTGGTCAAGCATGCATCCTTTAATAAAACAAATGGATATTTTTCTTATTTTCAAATCTGTATTGCAATGAATCATTTTGTATTTACTCTATCTGTATGGTTTAGACAATTACAAAAGCAAAAGTTAGAAAATTAATACTTTCAATATTTTTAATAAGAGTGAAAATCGCGTAGGGATGGTATACTTCCATTTTTTAATAAATTTTTTAGAAGAAGAATAAATGTTCTATATACTCTCATTTCGTTTTTTTATATGTCGCAGAGAGAATAATCAGACAGATTAAGAAATTAATTAATATATCTAAAATATAGTAGTAGTATTGAAAATATAATTTTTTTTATATTGAAAATGTAAATACTTTGTTGGTAAAAAGAGTTTTAGTATTGGAAATGTATTTTTTTATTGGAGATGTAAATACTTTATTGGTAAATGAGGAGAAAATAATAAATAATGCATTGAAAATGTAAATAAATAAAAACAGAGTAAATTCTGAAATGTGAAAGATAAAAAAAACGGAGGGAGTAATGTATATCAAAAAGGAATTTCTTCTATGGTGAGTTCATTTGAATATTAAACACGTGGATGAATCTGGATCACACAGTTTCAACTCAAATTCAAATTGTGTGGTTCAGAATTATCCACGCGTGTTTACGATGTAAATAAGTGACTAGAGAAGAAGCGTTCAAAGCTATGATGCACCGACACTCCAATATGGGTGACGTGCGCCGTATCCGACACGCGCCCGACATGACACGCGTCCGACACGCGCCAACACGTGTCGGACACGTGTCGGTTGATTTAACATAATGTTAAATTAAATTTTAAAAAACGACACGGCGCCGTGTCCGTATCGGTGTCCGTGCAACATAGGTTCAAAGTATATACACCAACTGTACAGCTGAACTTGTAAAAGTATGATGCCATTGTTTGAGATTAGTTTTAACCCACACAGTGATGTTATATATATGTTTGATTGTATTTTAGGGTTATATACATAAATATACAAAAATATTTATTATATATGTTTACATATCATGTCACCGTTTCACAATCAATTGTAATACAATTACTAGTACATGTTACCATCTCTATGTTTAATTAAATTTAGTGCTACGTATAATGTTTTCAATAAAAAAAATAACCATTTAATCAAAACAACGACTTGTAGGCTGTAACTTTAGTTTTTTTTCAATGATATCCTTTAGTTTTAGAAAAAAAAAAATTCAAAACAACGACGTGACACCTATGCATTAAATGTTTTTGTAGATTATGATGTTGTATCGATTTGTGTAATAACATTTTTAATTTCTTCAAGTTAGCAATGAATCAGCTCATCAGGATTTAATATTGGAGCATAATTTTAGCCTTTGACTATGCAGCTCATTTCCTCAAATTGTTTGAAATCTCATCGTTTTACTTTATTATACTAGCAAAATGCACGTGCGTTGCACGTGTTGGTGTTGGTTAAATTGATATATTTATATGAAATTTAAGAATGTAATTTAACGTTATATAATGTTAAGTACGTGTTTAACTCATTAAATGAAAATACAGTTTACAATGATAACCTTGTATGAGTTTTAATTGTTTCAATTGTGGAATAAACATCAATACAAATGGAATCTAAACAAACTAACTTTATAAACACGTCTATTGTTACAACATATATAATATAAACAAGCTGATACATAAAAGAATGGATACTGAAAAAAAACATCTGGGCTGGACAAATCTCCGGACATGTATAAGGGTTTGATTCAAAGGCAACCGGAGACCTCCCACTAATTGTTCTTTGTAAACGGTCATAAAACCTTCAGGAAGTTTATTGGCCCTCTCATCAAATGACGGGAGGTGAATAGTGAATATTTTCTGGTCGATATCAAAGTCTGGCAAATCTCCTTCATGGAAGCATCGACGGTAAGAGAGGATCTAATATCCTCCACACCAAGAAGTACTACCACAACCTCATATGAGTTTGTACCTTTCTTTTGAGCTGGTTGAGTACTTTTAGATGGACCAAAAACTTTTGAAATTGAGGTACCTTAATCTTCAATAGAAGTCGTTGAGATTTCGGGGAGAATTTCTGTTTCAAAAGAAGTGAATTACTTTGTTGACGGAGATTTGAATTTCAAAAGAAAGTTGAAAAACGTATTCATGTCAGAGATCTTTGGGTTCCTGCTTCTTAAGAAGTGTGACATCATCTCCAATCAGACCTAACCTATGATCTCCGTTCTAGCTTAGGTCTATGAGGCTTTTGACATGAGTATGACCCGACGTTACACACGTGGCACCTAATATGCTACATCAGATCCTCTTACATAGGCCACAAATGTTCAGCCTAATTTAATTAAGGCCGCATACTCTAGATAACTTTGATGAAGATGTATCAGTTCGGTATGAAGTGTCTCCCAACTCTTGTTCTTGTGATATGGTGAAGGATCACCTCGGTCCTGGACTCTCAGCTCGGGGCAGATCATCATCGATGACTTCAGGTTTTTTGAGATGACCGGTCAGGTCATTTAGTAGACTAAAACTGCCACAATAACGCCTTTATGATTCCCACTCCATTACGACATGAACTGTAAACCCTCTCGTGATTTCAGTCATGACCTTAATCATGCACTCCAAGTCATCTTCTTCGGAAAGGGGATCATATAAAAAGGATTCACTCCTCACAATTTCCAAAACTCTATTAATAACTTGATCCCTAATCCTCTGAGTACGTAGGCAGTCAATCACATTGGCTCAATTATAATTCATCACAAAATCCACCAGTCAAGTAATTGGATTATTCTTACGAAGACTAATTACCCACATATGATCCAATTTCATCATTGAAAATTTCAGATATCGTCAGATACTATTGTGGATTTCAGGATAAACATAAAATTGTAAGAAGTTGAATATATATAAATAAAACAATATCAATTTACAGAAATACAAAATTCTACTTTGGAACTCAATGCTTAATGATGCAGTTGTCGATATTATGTTCTCTCATTCATCATGCGTCATTCTCTTTCATAGCAAAAATTGGGTCATTAATAAGTGTAAAAACTTGATTTGCTTTCATTCTTCGTTAAGAAGCGCCATCCTCTTTTTTTCCATATAGACTCATAAGAATAAGTATGATTGTTTTAATGAAAATAAAGGAATATAATATTTACGCACCTGACTACAGAACTTGTTTGTATACTGTATTTTTTTTTACATCTGTAGGTGTTGTCTAATTATCTTTGGGTTTGATCAACACCTTAGTTGTTGATATTGAAGTTCCCTTTGAAAGTGCAACATATAGTTGTTTATGAGAAAACATCGGTCGTATGCGAATAAACTCTTACAAATGGTTTCGTTTGTCCTTGTGCTTTATTGATCGTCATTGCAAAGCAAAGATATATAGGATATTGCTTTCTTGTAAAATGAAATGTTCCTTTTCTGCCGGTGAGAATGGAACATGTGGGATTAAAACTTGCTCAGTATGAATCAGGTTTCCTTTGAACGATTTACATATATCATTGCATAATCCTCTTAGATCTAAGTTTCTTAACAACATTATCGGTGAATATTTTTTCAACACTAATTTGTTAGGAGGCAATTCATTTGGTGTCAAAGTGTTGAGAAATTTTTCTTGATAATAATCATTAGTATCATCAATAGCCTTATCAAAGGTGTTGAAACAATATCCATCGCATGGAAAGGTTGATAACAATTTTCATTCAACTTATCAACATGTTCATTAGTCGTGGCCAATATTGCTCTTCTTGTAATGTATTCTGCTGAGAATGTATTCTCATGTATAGATGAAAAGATACAAATGATTAAATGATTTTCGGAAACCTCATCGTCATTTCATTATATTCAATGATCATTTCTTTTGGTAACTCTATGTCCCATTTAATGTTTGTTGGTTCTTCTCCACAACACGCCCTTAATGAATATTGGTTGAAATGTAGATCTCCTTTTGCTCTCATATTTTTGGAAAGATTTAATTTTTTCATCATTGTCCACAAATATGACTTCATCATGCTTGTCTATATTGTTTGTAGTATCGTTAATTTGGAACATGAAACATTGTCTAAAATCACCTACAAATGCGTTTGAATTTCTCATGACATCCTTTAAGCTTTTGTCAAAAGCTTTATTTAAGCATTTCGAGATGCTCTGGTCAGATTCTAATAAACTTCTTTTCTCTAATCTTCTTTAAAATTGGTGAAATAACATAATAGACTTGACTCACATGAATGTTTATGCAATTGATGTTGATAAAGGCGATGAGGTTAATGCATTAGAAATGTTTGTTTCATTACTATTTTTTTAATTATTCTTGTTGTTTCTTTCTTTTGCTCAAGTATTTGACTGTTGTGTAATCATTACTTGCGTTGATCTCCTATTTAAATGGGATGATGAGAATGTTATATGTTCTACTTTGTGTTGTATATGTATGAATTTTTATATAAGGGGAGTGGTTTAAAAGGACCAAAAAAAAGAGAGGAAAAATAGGAATCAGGACAGTGAAAATGTAAATTGAGTGATAAAGACAAATCTACTGTCCATAACCCCAAATCCACTATTTGTTGCAGTGAAACTGACCTCAAATCCACTGTTTGCTGTAGTGGATATGTTTTTTTTACCCAGAAAAATATTTCACTGTCCTATTCACATATTTCAATGTTCAAATTGTCCTTTTTGACAATAAACCCTTTTATATAAGAACTAAAAATGTTTAGTCATATTTACAAGAAATCTCCACATATCATTGTGATTTATTTGCATCATTTATCGTTGGTTAGTTAAGAATATGTTCTTCTTTTAACTTATAGTCTGTGCACATTACCTTCTTTACTTTCGCAGTATAACGATGAAAGCGATAATAGTGAAGATGATAATAAAATAATAATATACTTTTCATTTCAGTTGTATATGATGCAAATATCATCTTGTGATTAACTATGTTGTAAGATTTAAAAAAATAATCACATCACGCATATTGGTTGAAAGGACATATAATGTGTTACATTTGCCTTTGGTGGATAATGTTTTTTTCATCATATTGTTCTTATGTTTCTGGATTTTCAATAGCTAGTGAGAGAGTTAAGTATGTATATGTATGGAGTTAAGTGTTTATTTGTGCTGTAATTGCTAATGTATGAAAAATATTTTCGGTTTTAAATTTACTTTCGTAGTAAGAATATTAATTTATTTTCGCAGTAATAATTATTTTCGGTTTTTAATTGATTTATGAATCGTCAAAGATTTTTTATTGGTAGATTAATTTTTGTTTTTATATTATATTATTTAAAATTAATTGATTAATTATTTAAATGAGGAGAAACAAAAGCACACTAGAATTAATAATGCTTTCCTTTTTAAAAATTGAATCTCTTCTCACACGTAAAATATCAATCAAATTTCTACGCATCATCATCATACCGTTATATTAATTTATGTTAAACATGAAAATAGTTGTTTTGTATCACATATCTTACCGATTAGACCAATGAAATGTCTATAGAAATATACTTTGTAGCTAAAGATTTTCGATACTCGATCACAAATCAGATTACTTGACATACAACATGACAATATAGGTACAAGTATGAGTATCCTAATCTTACAACCTCTAGAGGCTTGGAAAGAGTGATAATACCACATCATTACCATTCAACAGAGGCAAGTTCTTCAACCGTACAAGACCTGTTATGAGGTCGCACGCATGCTCCCAACCTAATGCGTGCTCGGTCAATGACCCAGTATCTTCGTCAGAGATCATAAATATGAGTACATGACATTAAGAAAAGTACTACAATCTAATACCAGTAAGATCTTAGGCTCATCCAAGGCTTGTAGACTATTGGGTTGACGTACATTTTCTTCATTTACGTAGTTACTGTGGGACAGACTCCCACTACTAATTATATATATCAGTTGATAAAATTCTTTATTTCTTTCTTCACTTTGGCTTAATTACTTTACACTATTACAACAAGGGGCTCATCATTGTATAGCAATATCATCCTGCTTTAAGGTCTATATAAACTCGTGACATTCTATACTTTCTCTTTTCGTATAGAAGCGCATTTAAACAACTTTTCTGCTATAACACTGGCCAAAGAATTGCAAGGATTGCTTAGGGAAATTTTACCAGCCTTGTATTGCAGGTGATCAAGGTGGAAGATTAATATCAAGACTCAAATGACCATTACTCCATTAGATCCACACAACAACATTCAAACATAATTATCACACATTTAGCATCAGCATAGACCATTTTCTATTGCAGATGTGTTTTCATTTTATCCGTTCGATACTCAACTTAACTCTTACTTTTTTTTTAAGTCCATGTTTCTCGTTCTCTCCAATCTGATATTCCTTATCTCATTCGTAAGGGATTCTCTATCATAACGTTTATAATTTACACTTATTTCTCTTATTCCATATCGTAGTATATAATTTAAAGTATTTCATCTTATTTGATCGTATATAATATAAAGTATACAACCAACTTTATGGAAATATATAAAATCATTTGAAAACTTCAAACATAACTTTTTTTTGAACGTATATAAAATAACTTATAAACCAACTTTATGGAAATATATAAAATCATTTGAAAGCTTCAAACATAACTAAAAAAATAAAATCCTTACGGAAAATTAACAAGTTCAACAAAAAAGAAGTACTTCTAGAATAAATGGAATAGATATTCAAATTTTTCTTGTTTTTATAGTTGATCTTAGATTCAAAGAACACTTAGAATAAACATTAGTATAAAAGCAGACTCTGCTGTTTATTGAAATTAGCCGATAATTGTTTATTAGCTGTAAGAAAAACATTCTTGTTTTCTTCTTCAAGGAAAATAAGAGAGGATTGATTCAATTCTCTATGTCCTTTCACTTCACCTCCTCCAACAACCAGAAATCCATCTCCTCAAACCCTAACCCCTTTTTACAATATCCTTAATCATATTCCCATCAGATTTGAATTTCCAGATCGTTTGGCGAAAATCCCACAAAAAAATTGATGAATTTCTTCCATTGAAATGCTCAAAAGACCCCAATAGGGATCGGTACACGCCAAGAATTCTTCAAACTTGCTGGTTTTCTTTGTAAAGATTCAATCTTGAAGAATTCTTCTTTGTCATTCCATGCTTAAAAGCTTGAATTTAGATAGATGTTTAGAATGGGAGCTGAGAAGAAATGGATTTTTGCACTCTTCTCTGCAGCCTTCATATCCTTTCTCATTTTTATATCAACTATATTTGGTTTCAGCTCATCATACTATGCTTTCAGTACAAACAAGCCTTTCATATCCTCTGTTCATCATGGGCCGGGTCATCCACCAGCATTTGGGTATTATATTTCAGGTGGGCAAGGTGATGGGGAGAGGATTTTTAGGCTTTTATTGGCTGTATATCATCCTAGGAATAGGTACTTGTTGCACATTGGAGCGGATGGGTCCGACAATGAGAGGTTACATTTGAGTGCACTGGTGAAATCTGTGCCTGTAATTCGAGCTTTTGCGAATGTGGATGTCATTGGAAAGCCTGATCCTGTTACTTATATGGGGTCTACTAATATTGCTGCTGTATTGAGGGCAGCTGCAATTTTGTTGAAGATGGATAATGGGTGGGACTGGTTCATCACTCTTAGCGCAATGGATTATCCGTTGATTACACAGGATGGTATGCTATCTTTAGAATTTTGCTTGCTTTGTTGTGCTGAATGTGATAATGCTGCTTTTTTTTTCCTGTGATTGTGGCATTGTTGAGTATAAATCTTGAATTGGTATCTAATTGAGAAATGCTTGTTTCCATTGTTAATTTGGGTTGTATGATGCAAGTGGATCGTTTGACAGTTGTTTCTGCTTAATGCATCCATTCGGTTTTTTATTTGTATATTGTTAAGTAGTATAATAGGTTATGCGTTATGACTGAAGGCTTAGCATTCCTTGAATTACAGATAAGATAAGTGGCAGAGGGTGGAGTGGACTGGATGCATCATTAATTATACACTTTTCCTTGTTCGTAAGTGAGGTTTAATGATATGCAGTAATGAGCTGCAAAGAAAGGGCTCGGTGTTATGTAGGCGCCATTGAGAGAATGCTTAAACTTAATGATACACACGTCTTTAAAAGACAAGTAAATGTTTGACTTAGCTGTTGCAGCTCCGTTTTCCTAATTTTGGATATCCTTACACTCTGTAGCTTGCTCCTACACAGTACTGATGATTATGTTTTGAAAGATGAACATATGATCTCTAACAAAGCTTATAACATGTATATATATGCTGTTGGTTTCACCAGTAATTTCTTCAACTGTTGAGGCCAAATCAATCACTGAGGTTAGGAAGACTAGTGTTTTGTCGTGAACCTGAAAAAAAGTTGGTCAAAAATAACACAATTAGATGTACTCCTTTCCACTGATATTCATAAATGATTCATATTTGGCTATCGTACTTTGCTTAACAGGATTAAAAACTTGCCTAGACTAATTCCTTTGTAGTCGTTGTAATCAGTGAATCAGATAAGAAGGTGTGAAGCTCAATACAGAGTGCTAGTGTGCAACATGATTTTGTTTTTTGTTTGTGGGGTTGGGGGGGATGGGTACTAAACTTAATTGGTTTCATTATATAAGGGTATGAATATGAAGATCTCATAATGCTAATCTAAGCAGTTTAGAATGTCAACGTCAGCTGATGCCAAATTCAGAATTTGAAGTGAATACATGTCATGCATTTTAATAGACGCTTGTTATGTCTTTTTCTTGATTGTTATCACATTTTCATCTGTTTGGTGTCCATTGCTTACTTGCTCTCCTATGAACCCAAACTATGTCACTTTCTTCTGAATTTGCTATGACATTGATTTTTTTTTTTTTTTTTTTCCCATTTGGATTTCAGACTTATCCCGTGTATTCTCCTCTGTTTCGAGGGACCTCAATTTGATCGATCACACCAGTGACCTCGGGTGGAAAGAGTAGGCAAATCCTTGTTTCTAGTTTTGAAGCAAACACTTACTTCTCGCAACTAACTTTATCTAAACTAACTTTTACATGTTATGTCCTTTCAGGGTTCAGAGAATTCGTCCAATAGTAGTGGACCCCGGTATCTACTTGGCCCGGAAGACACAAATTTTCTACGCAACAGAGAAGAGGCCAATGCCTGAGGCTTTCAAACTCTTCACAGGCATTCTTTCTATCCTCAGAAAAAAAAAAAAAAAAGTGTTCTTTTTGACAAGAATAATTTTATTAATGCAGTTTTCAGACAATGCTTTGTTGTTGTTGTTTTCCAGGTTCTCCTTGGGTCATCTTGAGCAGATCATTCCTCGAGTATTGCGTTTTTGGTTGGGAGAATCTCCCACGGACTCTTTTATTGTTCTTTACGAATACAATCTTGTCTCAAGAAGTTTATTTCCATACGGTAATCTGTAATGCACCCGAGTTCAAGAACACCACTTTAAACGGGGACTTAAGATACTTGGTCTGGGATAATCCACCGAAAATGGAACCCCTTTTCCTCAACGTCTCAGATTACGAGCAAATGGTTCAGAGCGGTGCAGCTTTTGCTAGACAGTTCAAAAAAAATGATGATGTTATGGACATGATCGATAAAAAGATCCTTAACCGTGGTCGTAATAGAGCTACACAAGGTGCATGGTGTTCTGGACAGAGGAATTGGTTAATGGATCCTTGTTCTCAATGGGATGATGTCAATGTAGTGCAGCCGGGCCCACAAGCCGAAATTCTACAAGAATCTTTGAACAAGCTTCTTGATGAGTGGAAATCGCAATCGAATCAGTGTAGATGATAAAGCTCTGCTAGACGAGTTCTCTCGTACATGTGGGACCCATGCATCTAACGGTATGGTTCGATTCGATAAGAGAGTGTTCATGTTAGAATTTTCCATGACGTAGGGTCAAATTTGCGGTGAATTATGATGCGGGGTTGTTGTTACATGATTCTTTTAGGGTGATTTCTTCATAGTACAGGACAGTTTCTTTAAAGTTATGGCGGGTCGAGTTTTTCAAAGCTTTAGTTGATGAATTTTAGTTGTAATTTAAGCCCACCACAGCCATATTAGAGTTGTCTGTTATAGGAATCTCCCACTTGTATCATGTAATTGTCTTTTGTTAATTTATGGATTTTGGGATTTTAAGGATATGTTGTTTTAACAAGCTAATCCTTGTTTTTATGGTTGGTTGGTTGGTTGGTTGGTTTTACCCTGAATATTTATCTGCAGTTTAGTTATTTGATTGTCATGCTCCTTATCTTATCCTTTTAATGAACTAGTTGGGGCAATTTTAGCCGAATATAGCTACCTAGAATTGATTTCATTGATTGATTGATTGATATGAGCCTCGAACAATCGTTCTAAAACGCAACGCAATTGATTTCAAGCCTTGATTGATTATATATATAAGTACTCAAACAATCGTTTTAATAAGGCAACGAGGATATCAAAAAGCCTTGAGGCATATATATATATATAAGTACTCAAATTCAAGCTTTTTAGCACAAGGCCCTTGGGCCTTGAGGGTTCAAAAAGGTCACGAGGGGGCTAGAGACACATTCTTGTCGAAAGGCTACATGATACATAGATAGATCAACCATGCATACAAGGCCTTGGATAGGTCCTGACCTCATGATGCGTTCGGTCATGGGGCCAGAGGCATTTAAAAACTTAAGGTTCCGTGAAGCATAGATAAGGTATATGATGGATTGGATAGGTCCTGACCATGAGATACGCTCGGTCGTGGGGCTAGAAGGCACCTTCAACACTCCTCAAGTGAATTGGTCTCAATCTCTCACGCTCGGTCGTGGGGCTAGAAGGCATCTTCCACACTCCTCAAGTGAATTGGTCTCAATCTCTCACCTTATATAAATATATACTTGACAAGTCTCTAATACATAACGTTGTGGTCATGAACAATGCTCTGGCTCGAGGCATGTGATCATTCATCATATGCATGTATGTTTAATTAATTAATCCTTAATTAATTATGATATGTGGTCTGTATCATGGCTTTGCTACAAGAGATGCCCCAATGTATTAGACAATACATTATCTCTCTTTCATGGTTATAAAAAGAAAGGGAAGGGTGTGTGATCTCTTTTGGTAAAATGGAATTAAGTAATACAACTTGGGGGGTGGGGGGGTCAAATAAAGAAAGGTAATATATCCAGCTCTTTATAATTTCAAACTTGGTCATTGGCTTTTATTTCTTTTTATTTATTTAAACTACTTTAGTTTAACCTAAATAAACATTATAGTTTAATATAAACGACTATGATTATGTCCTCCATGATTCAACAAGTCACTCAAAAGATATTCTTTTTTAAAAAAAAAAAAAAAAAAAAAAAAAAAAAAAAAATCCCATAAATATCAGCAAACGAAATATCTTTACTTTATTATGAATTTGGATATACATTCACTTGGTTGGTAATGATGTGTCACTTGGTAGAGAGTGACAAAGGAAAGTGTCTTCCACAATATATATGTTTTATACTCTAATTAATTTGTGACTAATAATCGTTAATTAATTGCAGATTATTTTATTTACTCAGTGGGTGGGACTTTCATTTTATTCATCTACTTGATTGTTCATCCCAACAGCGTCTACTTTACAGATACGAGTAAAGATTCTACTGTAAAAACTCTTTAAAAGACATCGATGATTTTACTGATTATTTCCAAATTTATTTTATTTTACGGTATCAAGCACAAGTGATGTAACAAGAACATGCACAATATATATATCTGAATGGCTAGGTGGTCTTTTCCAATACAACTTCAAAATATAATAATTTACAATACAAGCAAGTAGAAAAATAAAATAAAAAATCCAAAGAGACCTCTACTTTTAAAGAAACCATAATTATCTTCAGCTAGAGACATTGATCAATCAATATGTCTTACGTTCTCAAAAGACACTAATGTTACTCAAAAGACACTAATGCCTTGACATTAAGTATAACAACACTCCTACAAAATGATAACATATGAAGTTTGTAGACACCGATTTATTTTTTTGTTACAAAACTTTAATCTCATATATACAGAGACAGAGAGAGAGAGATTAGTTAATCACATGATGGAACAAGCATTAGGATTATCATCACTAAACATAGTGGTGTAACCATCGACAGGGCCACGTGGGCTAGGCATTGTTTGAACAACGTTGCGCACATAACCAGAAGGGGCCTTTTTGTCATAAACATGAGGGGCATATGGGTATTGTACCAAATTGTATTCAACGTATGGCCAAAACTCTGCTTTCTTCCCTGTTTCTTTTATTAGATTTTTTAATACTTTTGCAGGTTCCACATTGCCATTCACTGTCACTTTGCTTTGCTTTCTGTTTACATCCACAGATCTAACACCTACCAAACAAATTATAATTATAAATAAGAAAAATGATACAGTATTATATTTCAGTGTATAGAATCATTTTCGATGGCATATGTATCATATATGCCACATTCTGTCTATTGCTCATTTGATTATGTATGCCATTTCATTATGACGTAGTGTATATATATCTAGAGAGAACAAATTAAATAAGGGTAGTGACAAGCAATTGAGTGTTGAAAAGTACGTGCAGGTGCATGGACGATACTATCACAACCAAATAACATTACATGCAAATCATTTCAAAGTAAAATGAAGCATAGCAAAGACTGTTGCGATACTTTCTAGACTTTGCGATGTACGCATTACATTGCTATGTTGTGCTATTTTTTTGGTATGTTTTGCGGCACCCCACAATATCTTGCTATAATTGAGTGATGCTACGACCACCACACTTATGACACACATGTGACCCAAAACATGTTTACCCTTTCAAAAAAAAAAAAAAAAAAACATGTTTACATTTTTTATTATAGTAAATCTACATAATGATCGGTGATTCTTATATAACGATAAATAATAATAATAAAAAAACAGGTTGTGTCACTCAATATATATAACACAACCCTGATGACAGTAACATTTTTAAGATAATATTTTGAAATGCATATTGTGTCACTTGATTTAATATTTCGCCGTAAACTAACAGAAGAGGACATTTTAGATATGATGATAAAGAGAAAAGGTGTTCATACCAACAAATTTCAAATGTTACAACTTTATTTGTTGTATTTTTAATTTTCCTTCAAAAGAAAAGTACTGTATTTTTTATTTTTTTTTCTGAAAGAAATCCTACTGGCTCTCCTGTCTCCCCCAATCAATGGAACAAATAGATTGTGTCCCATTTTGCACTGTCCTCGAGGTACCTACCTACCTTCTAAAGACTTCTAGAATACGTTTAGCAATCACGTCGGTCTTATTTACTTTGATTTTGATTTTGTGTCCCATTTTCAAATTTGCATAGAGGGAACTTCTTGTGTGCTATCTTCATATGCATTGAAATGATATGTGAGTTGATCGAAATCATATAATTTCTATCATGAATAAAAACTGTATGGTTTCGATCAATTCACGGATCACTTCGAGGTATATTCTCTCACCACACAAGAACATCCTCTACATACATACATGCTGTCGGATCATATATATAGTTAATAAATGAGACATGCCCCGGTCCTAAATACCGTTTCATAATAAGTGAAACTTTTCA
This sequence comes from Gentiana straminea, assembly GCA_036785695.1. NCBI lineage: Eukaryota > Viridiplantae > Streptophyta > Magnoliopsida > Gentianales > Gentianaceae > Gentiana > Gentiana straminea. The sequence goes on along the minus strand of JAVUPR010000412.1, from coordinate 898,599 downwards.
CGATTGATAATGATTTAGGTTTTATTAATTAGCATGTAAAACCAATATAATCAAACGTGTAAAAACGTGTTTTGTCCTTATTTATATTACTCCTCATATAGTCATGATAAAATGAAGCACTTCTCTATATGTTATCTGCCCTTCAACATGAAAAGCTAGAAAGAAAAAAAAAATTGAAAAGGAAAGTTTAACATTACTATCACAAGTAAACGCCATATTTTTTTTGCATCTTTTGATTTTTGTTTGTGTCATATCAATTAATAAGTCAAAAATAATGTTAGAGACAGTAAAAAACTGTTGTGTTACTGCATAAATTTTTTAATGTGCACTGTAATAGCAATTTGCCCCCAAAAAAAATAAAAAAAAATAGAGAGAAGGTAGCATGCAAACCTTTCATGGAGGAAACTGCACTTTTGACCTTCCTTTCACAGCCATCACAGCACATCTTCACTTTTATTTCTACTGTCTGTTTATACCACCAAAATGAAAATAAAAACCAATTAATTATCTCCTCCACAATCAAACATGCATAATAATAATAATATAATATGCATGCACAAAAAACACCTGAAACCCCTCTCCCCCCCGGCCCTTCCAATAGATTGAAGCTTCATGTGTGTATAATTTACAGAAAACGATGGATGTTATTATGTCACAACAGTTGATGACACAACATATTCATGATATGGGATTCACACGAGATCTTAGACTTATCGTAATCAATGATCCATAAGTTTGTTGTGTTCATGGTTGTGACTTGACTATATATCGTGGTAGTATTATATTAATTTATACCTTAATTAAAAATCTATCAGACCACTTAAACATATATGGTACAGGCCAGGTATTATCTTATTTATTTCAGCAATATATATAAGGTTTATACTATGAAGAAGGAGAAGAAGAAAACAAATGAAAGAATTGGGGGAAGAAAAAAAAATGAAAACAGTACCTGCATTGGCCTCCATTTTTTCTTTCCTATGTCGCTGATTTCTGTCTCAGAGCATACCACAGCAAGATGATCTAGAAATCCCATGATTAATCTTCTTATTCTTTTTTCTCTTCTTTTTTAGAAAGATCGAAGTGGGATAAGAAAAAAAAGAAGGGATTGAGTTGGCAAGAAAATTAAGTTAAGGGTGTGAATTTGAAGATGTGGTAGAAAGATTTGTTAACTTCAGGTGTGTATATATAGAGTACTACTCTCCATCAGTTCCAAAATAACTAGCCACTTGCGAAAAAGATTTGTTCCAAAATAATCGAGGCGGTTACATTTTCAATACAGATTTTATTGTATTTATCATACATGTACCATTAAGGGTGAGAGAATATATAAAACATTCCATTAATTACAGACTAAGGTTTTTTTAGTTATTTTGACATTCAAATTAAAGCATCCTTACTATGCGTGTTTTTTTTGTAACTACTTTAGTTATTTCGGAACGGAAGGAGTACTAAATTTCACGGTCTCGTAACAAATTTACACAACATATATTTACACAATTGAACTTGATATAATTAATATTTATTTATTGATATGAGTTCATCATAAACAATGACGTAAAATTATGTTGCTGTCACTTTGTTGTGGAAATAACATTTCAGGTAGAAATGAATAAAAAATACAATTTGCTCGACAATATATGACACAACACATTGCTATATCCTTAATTACCTTGAGAAGCACTCAATCAGTTCAATGATTCAATTAATATATCATATACTATAATCAATATGCATAAAAATAAATTATTTTGCTATTCGTTATATCATAACCGTGATGAGAGTAGCATTGCTTAGATATATGTATGTATATATGATAGAAAAATGAAAGGGGTATAGTATTATTATTATAGTAGGAAAACACAGTTGTAGCTTAACAAGATGGGCATTGGAAAAAAAAAAGGGAATAATAATAATAAGTATGAAATGAAACAGAAGAAAAAGACGTGTGCCTCCTAATCATTAAGCTTAGCTAGCTTAATATTTATATATATATATATCAAGGCTGTCTTCCCGCGTCTATATTTTGCTTTAATCAAATTGTATATTATATACAAGAATGTGCTTTACTTGCACACTTTGGTATACATATAATTTAAGCATGTAGTTTTATTTGAAATTGCAAATTCTAAACTTTTGCTAATTAACATATATATATATATATATGAAATGGGAGAACCAACAAAAGACATAAACTAAACTCGATATCTTAACGACATATATAAAGTAAAACGTTATATGTTGCAGACAAAACACTTATGTCACAACAATTGACGTAACTTAATTAATCATATGTTGAAGCCCCGATCATTAGCAACGAATTGGAAATGCTTGATAGAGATTTAGAATTAAATCAATTTTAATTGGCCTGATGATGCATGTTTGGTGACAAAAATAAGAATAAAGGCATTTAACTTTCTTTATGCATTTCAACTTTTAATAAACACAGAGATCAGAATGACCAAAAAAATAATAATAATAATAATAATAATGTAACCTTAATTAATTATCATATACTACCATCTACCTGGCACATCAAACTCAAAAACGAATAGGATACATATTTAAGGAGTTTCTTATTTTTTGAAAGTTAATATCCATTAAAAATTTAGACATCTGCAATCAATGCGAGAGATAACGAGAGGGAGGGTTTATGGGTTTCATCCATCGCGTCGAGAAGTGCCCGAACAATCGTAGAAGACATCGGATGCGGCCGCTCTATTAAATTCTTCCAAGAAAATCCCCGCTTGGTGAGGAATTCGATTCGGGAACAAAGCCGCACCTTGGAAGACGGCGCGCTATTCCTATTCAGCCAGATGAACCAGAATAACAAGAAGAGGAGATTTGCATTAGGCGTCGGATGGGTCACCAAATGATAGCAGAGATCCAGAGCGCAATTAAAGTCATAGGATACAACCGAATGAAAATCAGGTTGATTCTTCCACATTTGAGCAATCCAGTTACACTTGAAGAAACAGTGACTCCAAGTCTCCATTTCTGATTTGCAGATAGGACACAAACCATCAGAGATACGCCTTCGCACAAGGTTGGAGCCCAGTGGAAGGGAATTGGTTGCAACCCTCCAAGCAAACGCCTTAACTTTTGGTGGAATATCTAAGGACCACGGTAACTCCAAGCTCTTGAATTCGCCTTCGATGTTGTTTCTTCCCCATGATTCCGTGCTTGTGCTTGCATTCTAAGGGCCGCCACTGTAGCCGCATTTGATTGTATAGTTCCCTTTCTTCTCATAGTGCCATATTTGCCCATCGGTATTGCAATGAGTACTAATTGGGATAGTCTTGATAGCTTCAATTTCATGGGGTAAGAAGGTCCGGTCTAAGTTTGTATATTCCGGTGTCCATTCTCAATCGGTTGGTCAACGCTTGAATATGACTATTAGTACCAAATGTTGTAACAGTGAACTTTGGTTCCAGGGGCACCCAAGGTTGGGTCCAAATATTTATGGTACTGCCATCTCCCACAGACCATCGTAGTCCCTTAGAAAGCAAATCCCTGCCATGTAGTAAACTTCTCCAAAGATAGGAAGGTCTAGGTCCAGGTTTGGCCTCCATGAAGGTCATTCTCTTATGATATTTGAATTTTAGAACTTGACTGACTAAAGATTGGGGATTTGATACTATCCTCCAACATTGTTTAGCCAGTAGAGCCTGATTGAACAAACCAAGGTCCTTAAAGCCTAATCCCCCCATGTTCTTTGGCTTGCACAGCTTGTCCCAAGATATCCAAGCAGTTGGATTTCCATTCTGATTTGACCTCCCCCACCAGAATTTCCTTATCATCCCCAGCAGTTCATTAAGCAACTTCTTTGGCAACTGAAAGCACTGCATCACATAAACAGGAATAGCCTGAAGAACAGCCTTAATCATGACCTCTTTGCCAGCATTAGTAAGGTACAAAGCTCTCCAACCATTTAATTTCTTCCAAATCTTGTCCTTTATATGCTTAAAAATATCATACCTAGATTTCCCAATTATGAATGGAAGACCAAGGTATTTCCCATTAGAATTCCCTATAGGTATCTCCAGGAGTTGTGTAATGGCCTCTTTGATTTCTTCCTCCAGCTCTTTAGAGAAGTACACATTGGATTTAGAGAGATTAACTTTCTGACCAGACATTAGCTCATAAATCCTCAGAATTCCAATAATAGCTTCAGCATTTTCCAGATCAGCCTTTGCAAATAATAAGCTATCATCTGCAAAAAGAAGATGAGATAAGCAAGGACCTCCTCTTCCAAATCCGAAGGGTGTAAGAACTCCCGTGAGTATTGATTTGCTTAATAAGAGCCGAGAATCCTTCGTAGCGATAATAAAGAGGAAAGGGGACGGGGATCCCCTTGCCTAATTCCTCTAGATGGCCAAAACTTTGGTGAAGGTTTTCCATTAACAAGAACCTGAAAAGAGGCAGAAGTAACACATTTCATAATCAGCCTAATAAAATTCAGGGGATAGTTCATCCTCCTCAAGATTTGCTCTAGATAATCCCATTCAACCCTATCAAATGCTTTCACCATGTCAAGCTTTAATGCCATTTGATTCTTGCTGTAGATCCCATTGCCACTCAATGTATGAAAAGCTTCAAAGGCCACAATTGCATTATCAGTGATTAACCTCCCCTTCTGGAAAGCACTTTGGGAGGGATCAATCACATCCTCCAAAGTTTTTTTGAGCCTATTAGCCAACACTTTAGATATGATTTTATAAATGGTATTACTTAAACTGATAGGCCTAAAATCCTTAAGTGTACAAGCCTGTGGAACCTTAGGAATAAGAGCAATGAAAGTATCATTAATATCAGCAAAATCTAGATCATTATTTAGCACATTTAAGAGAAAAGGGAGAATATCAGTTTTGTAAAGATGCCAGTGCTTGTGTAGAAAGATGGCTTGCATTCCATCTGGCCCTGGACTCTTCCTGCCAGGTAGGTGCTTTAGAGCCTTTAGGATCTCATCCTCGCATAAACATCGGTCAAAGAGGACCCGTGCCTATCGGATATTCTATTAACGGAAGATCCTGCAACAAGTTATGCAAAAAACTCCTATCTTGAGTACCTGCCTCAGATGTGAAAAGTTGTACATAATAGTCCCTAGCATAAAACTGCAACTCATCAGGGTTATCAATGATAGCTCCTGTGTTGGTAATAAGGGCATCAATCCTATTTTTGGTGTGTCTGCTGGAAGCTTTCCTGTGAAAAAAAGAAGTGTTCCTATCCCCTGCAGCAAGCCAGTTACATCTACCTCTTTGCTTCCAAAAATCTTCTTCCATATTGAGGAGAAGATCAATCTCCTTCATTAAAGCTCTCTCTTCTATGACATCATAGTCATCTTGTTGCTGTAGTTGAAATAGCTTATCTTGCAGAGATTTGATCCTCCCGTCCAAACCTTCCCATACTTCCTTGTGCTCCAAGACTTGAGATAATCCCTAACATTTCGATGCCCTTTGACACTTCACCACCGCACATGACCGAACCGGTTCCGGCTCACAGTGGATATTTCCAAACATTACGTATCCTGCAGGCCAAAAAGGATCAAATCTAGCTACGGTCTCTTAGCGATCTGTCCTTCCCGAGGTAAGTTGCATCGATATAAGAATAGGCAAGTGGTCACTTACGGCGAAAGAGAGGTGAGTCACGAGAGAAATTCATGGCTTATATAGAGATATATATCCTTTTTCTTGTATGTATACACACTTAAAATTTGGTTTTCTTATAGACTATTATTTAGAAATTGTCCCATCGTTTTCTCTATAGCCCTCTGTTTGTCGCTAGACCTCTTTTTGATGTCCGTCTGATTAGGGCCAATTTACGAGATGACTCGAACGGAATAATGCTTTAAACGAGTTGGGCGATTTATTTAAATTATTCTTGACTTCGAGATCGAATATACATGAGTATTACTTTTAAACTTTGTGTGTACGTGAATAGACATGTAATGGATTGCTCGTGTATATATCCTACGTCTAATCTTTGAGTCGAGCTAAGTTCGGGTTCAAGATAGCTGATTTAAGTTGAATCTATTGGAGATATATTTAGATTTATATTATATTATTTTATATTATGCATTTATGGTTATGTAATCAATCTCATTATGGTTATTATTATGTTCACATTATTTATTAGTATAAATAGCCTACTATTGTATTCAATCAAAGCAATGCAATAGAATACTTTTTATATTTCTCTATCATGGTATCGTGCTCTGACTAACGTCTTTCGATCCTGAGCAAAATCTACGAAAAAGAATGCCCGGGTGGGGGTTTGTGACATCAATATGATCAAACCCTCACCCCTCCCAAATTTTCTTTTTTTTCACGTTGCATTTTTTTTTTAATAGTTAATATCCGATTTTTTTTTTTTATTGAATAAAACCCTAGCCGTCACCGGCACCATCGCCGGCATCAATGGCTACAGCGCCATGGCTAGCCCCACCCTCCTTCTCATCGCAGCAACAGCAATAAGCCAGCCGCCGTCGGATCTCCTTCTCCGGCAACTCTGGCCGCCGTCAGACTCTCTGCATCTCTCAGCGCCGCCTTCACAGCTCCACCGTGTCCTCACCTCGGCGGGCGCCCACTCCGCTACGGCCTCCGGCCACCGGCTCTTCTTCTCGATTCGCGGCGGCCCACTTTGTCACACCCTTGGCCCAACAAAATCTCGGCGGCACCACAAATGCGGGAGGTAAAGGTTTGGGGTACGAGGAAATTTTTGGAACGTATTTTAGGGTATATCCCTCCACTTTTAAAATTTTACGCGGGGTATATCCCTACACTTTTACTTTTACGCTAGGGTATATCCCTCCCTCCTGTTAACACGGGTTGATTTTATTTTACGCAAGGGTAAATCCCTACAAATTTTATTTTACGCATGGGTATATCCCAAAATATTTTATTTTACGCAAGGGTATATCCCTCCCTCCCCGTTCACACGGGTTGATCATCGGTTCTCTTTAGGGTATATCCCACAATTGCGTCCCAGGATTTTATTCCTCCACCACCCACTCCTTCCTCCCGGTTCTTGTTTGAAGATGCCTCCGACTGCCATCAACGCCTACCAGTTTCAAGCTTCATGTCGCTGCGCTCCCATGAGCTTGAGGGGGCCTATTGGAGATATATTTAGATTTATATTATATTATTTTATATTATGCATTTATTGTTATGTAATCAATCTCATTATGGTTATTATTATGTTCACATTATGGCTATTAGTATAAATAGCCTACTATTGTATTCAATCAAAGCAATGCAATAGAATCGTTTTATATTTCTCTATCAGAATCGAGTTATACTCTGACTCAAACTGATCTCAAACTATTCACAAGTAGTATGATTCACTTACATCTCTATAAAGTCTCAACGCTTAACCATACTCTTTTTTTCCCGAAAGAACGCTTAACCATACTCGAAGAACAAATAAATTACTACTAAAAAAACTGCAGATCAATTGAAAATCATTAGATACCTAATAAATTTAATATTTCAAAATCATTAAATTAAGGTGTATGTGTATATATATATATATATATATATATATATATATATATATATATAATGATTATAACTTTTTTTTTGAGGTAATATTGATTATAACTTAGTTATTGGTCATACATCCAAAAAAATAAATGAAATGGAGCCCATTCTCCTACTCAAAATCTGGTATTTAGGTACGATTAATATTGTATATAGTAGTAAGCTCATATCACCATTATTAGGTGACTACGACTTCTCAATGCATATCTTCAAAAAATTCAATGTGAATGTGTATAATTTATGTTGACATTGCATGACTGTTCCTTGAAAAAGTTATGTATGATTGTAACAACTTAACTTTGCTGTTTTGGTTGAACATTTTTTTTATGGTACAAAAAAATATTACAATGTGTTTATTAGTGAAAGTGAAAGGTAACCGTATTATCATGGCCGGCCCTGGAAATTTCGGGGCCTAAGGTGTCCGTGTTTTCCGGGGCCTTTGACGTCAATGAAAGAATTGAATAAAAAATGAATCTAATGTTAGGTATTGTTTCATAATGACATATTTCGTGATCGTGTACATTCGGGTTGTCGCAACAAAACGGGCGGTGACGGAGCTAGAATTCGAATCCAGGGGGCAACATTCGTATAAAACATCGTAGAAAGAGTGTATAATAAATAGGGATAACAAAAGAAGAGCAACAACCAAAAATCAAATAAGTACACAAAACAAAAGGAAAAAATAGGTTTACCGAGAATAACATATCAAAACCAAGAATAAAATAGATACATAAAATAAGAGGAAGAAAAAAATAAGTTCACCAAGAATATAGTAGGTGCACAAAACAAGAGTAAAAAAAGATGTAAATGGAGCAACAAGTACGGCCTTTAAGAGGTTCGAAAAATAAATGGTGCTATTAAGAGTCGAACCTGAGACCTTGAAATTTGGTTATTCGCCATGTACGAGGATCCCCTGATCAGACCCGGGACAATCTTTTTTCCTTTCCGGTTCTACAAGAAACTAAAGTGCTGAACCAACTGCTCTATCTAACTACATGATTAGAAAATAGACAAACATTTAATAATACACAATTTTTATTTTTAAGCGAAACATGTGAATGGGGGCCCGCCCGATTGGTGGGCTTAAGGCGGCCGCTTGGCCCGCCTTATGGGTGGCCCGGCCCTGCGTATTATAGGATAATGGAGGCAAAAGAATGAATAATCAAAAATATCACTTTGTTTTGGTTCTTAGAGGAAAGAAAACAAACATGTAACATGCGTTGTAAGACCAAATTAGAAACAACGATGGATAGAATGTCAATCTCAATATGTTTTGTTTGAACGTGAAATTACAAGGTTAAATGATTCGTAAGTGGCTTCTATATTATCAGACTATAACTTGGATACAAGATATTGAATCCAATGCTAATAATAAGGAGCATTTATATGCAGCACACTGATTCTATACGTGCATCACAGTAGAATTGAATTTGTGAAATTCGGTTCTAGAGTCAAGAACCAACTTCCCGTAGGTTCTGGAGCAAGAACCTAAAAAAGAGTAGTTGAACAAAAAATACTAAACTGTTTGGTTTTATTGATAGATCAAATTAAATGACCACCATTTCTCCTTTATATAGGAGATAAATAAGATAACAACTAAATTCAAAATAAATAAAAATAATGATAACTAAAACTTGAATCAAACTATCGATTTTTATTTTAAAGGAACTCGATCAAACTCAATAGCAAGTCTATTTATCTCTTTGACTTTTATCTTTTATCTTTTATCTTTTATCTTTTAATAGAACCGACTTTCCAATGTTGATTCTTACAATGCACCTACGAGATGGAAGTAAGTTCTTTTCTCCAGAACTGACTTTCACACAATCGATTTCACTGATGTACACAGATAGAATTGGTGTAGTGCAAATAATGGCTCAAATAATAATGTCCAAAAAGAAAACGTCTTGTATTTTGCCTTGGGCCGGTGCTTGCAAGACAAACTAATCAGGACAAGTCCACAAAAGATAGAATAAGCTTCAAGAAAAAGCCTGTTTGTCTAGGCCCATTGCCCAATTTAGTATCTTAAAATGTAAGGGGCCTAGGCCCTAAGGGCAAAGTGATGATTTGTTTTTGTTTTTGTTTGTTGTTTTTTTTTGGAGAAAGGGCAAAGTGATGGAGTATTTGTTAAGAGAAAAATATTCATGAATGGTCCTTTAGTTTCGAAGATAGAGCTTCTTGAAACCAATATTTAAAATTTTTGCATATTCTCACCACAACTTATTTACCAGGTTCGATTGATTTGTTATACCATGATCAATGGAATTAAATGTTATAAATCCCGACACCACGACACTTTATTATAATATTGGCGTTTTATTAATTATATGGTATGATAATAATAGTAATTAATAATGGGAAAATTATTCAAAATGATACATATTAGACTTAATTAGGCAAAAATAACACCCAAAACAAACACTTAGTTATAAGAACAAAAATTAGGTAGATAGACCCAAATACCCTTAATGAAGGGAAAAAAAAAAGAAACAGGCGCATGGATTTTTTTTTTAAAGAGGCGCTGAACATAGGTTTTTTTTTTTTTTTTTCTTTCTTTCTTTCAAAAGCAGGCGTGACCACCGCGATGGCATGACCACCGCGTTGCATTGACCACTGCGAAGCCGTGACCACCGTGATGCATTGACCACCGCGATGTAATGACCACCACGGATGTAGTGACCACCCGCGATGCATTGACCACCCCGATTCATTGACAGCCGCGGTGTAGTGACCATCCCGATGCAGTGTCCACTCCGATGCAATGACCACGCGATTCATTGACCTCCGCAATGCAGTGACCATAGTGATGCATTGATCACCTGATATGAATCTGAGTCCAAGTCCTTCTCACGATCCTCTCATATTTCGGGCTGGGCCTAAAACTCAAGTGCAACACAAAAAAAGGCTCAAGGTTTTGGATAAATTAGCCCAATTGATAATGTGGATCCATTAAATCCATTATATTTGCTTATGGGCTTGCTGAATAAAAGCCCAACATTAAGGCCTTTATTATGGTATTATATTATATATTTTATTATGCAATATTACTTAAATAAATGACAAAAACTTGGCTGAATTTGGAGAATGAAATGGCGCCACTTTTGCTAGCTTTGGAAGGTGAGAAGACAAGTTTTGGAAATGCAAAATACATTGAATCAAGATGCATGAATCAAGATTTCAAGAGTCCAAGCATTTATTCAAGATATATTGATTCATGATGCTTGGAAACTAAGTGTTTGGGGCGCCACTTTTTGTCTTACTTTTAGGAAAACTTTTCATCTTATTTTTCTATCCATTATAGTCCTATAAATACCCAAACTATTGTAACTTGGAAAAGTGTTGTGTGAGTTTCTCTGGAAAGGGAATTCAAATCTCGGATTATCAAGGACTTGAGCAATCCTTGTGGTTATCCATATACCAATGCGCTTAGAAACAAGTTTTCTAAGTGTTGAGGTTTATTCCAAGGTGCCTTCACATGAGTTGTGATTGTGTCGCGAAGCTTATTATTCCAAGGTGCTTCCACACAGGTTTTGGTTGTGTCGAGGACCGTCGACAAATACTTTCAATCCACGATCCTAAGTATTTATTCGATTTGAAGCCTTCCTCCGGGCGGTTTCACTTCAGTTGGTATTAGAGAACAGCGGATTGAAGGTATTATATCCAATTTTCTTTCTTCTTAAAAAAAAGATTATTCTCTGTTGCATATTATCGTATGTATCTGAAGAACCATAGTATGCATATGATCGTGTGTATTTGAAGAACACTTTATTTCGCACGAGCATCTATATATATATATATATTTAACAAAAAAAAAGAAAGGTGCACAAGTAAATCGTGTGTATTTGAAAAATAATTTGTTCCGCACGAGCATAATGTTCCGTACGAGCAACAAGTTAAAAAAAATCGTTTTATACACTTCACAATTTTTGTGTTACATCTTTGAATATCTTCTCTAAAATACTTCACAATTTTTGTTTTGTTCACTTTGGAATTTCAAAACTCTTAAAAAAAAACTTCTTGATTCTTCACTCTTGGTATTCTGGGTAACTTGAGTATTGTTGAATAATTGATATCCGATCTGAATTCTCTTACTTGAGCTAAATAAGCACACCTTTGAGAGGAAGAATGGCTGGAAGAAGGTATTCTAAAAATGCTTACTCCCGACAACTTGAGAAAGTTGGACAACGACTTGATGAACTGAATCGAAAATTTAAGGATGAGATTGAGAATATGAAGGAAGAGAGTTTGAGAAAGTAAATACTACTTGAGTAAACTTCAACTTAGTTTATTCATCAAATGGAAGAAGTATAAATAGTTACAATTGATGGGAGATACTAGCTAGCTTGGGCGGCCACTAGATGGGCGGCAAGCATGCATGTAAAAAGTAAAAGTATGTCTATGACATAAAGCAACTAGAGTTTGACATATTAATTGTTTTTATGTACCACAATTAATATGTCCTTTTACAACTAAAGTGTACAAATAATGTATACACGAAAATAAATAAATATTACATACTATTTGATATGTAATATTTCCACACCCCCTCAAATTTGGGTTGTATATGTTTATACGACCAAGTTTGCTACTCGGTCTGTTGAACATAAGTGGTGGAATGGCCTTGGTGAGAATATCGACATTACAGTGCAACGAGGGAACATCTTTGGAGTTGAATAATCTTGGCATCAATCTTCTCCTTCGGGAAGTGTCTGTCAATGTCCACATGTTTGGTTTTATCATGATGGAGTGGATCCTCTGCCATGCATAATCTTTGAATTATTGTCACGGCGAGTGTGATAGGGTCTTGAATAAGTGCTTGAAGTTCGGTCGGGACCACTTTTTATCCATAGAGCTTCACAAATACCCAAAACTAGTGCCACGAGTTCGGCTTCGACCTTTGCTTACGGAGACGATAGGTTGTTTCTTGCTCCTCCGGGGTGACAAGATTTCCCCATACATAAGAACGATGCTTTGTAGTAGACCTTGTCTATGTGACGGCCCGGCCAATCGGCATCGGTGTAGACCTTGATAAATCTCTCGGCGGACTTGGTGAAATGTAGGCCTTGGCCGGGAGTGGATTTCAAGTACCTCGGTATCCTGTTCACGGCATCCCAATGTTGCTCGGTAGGGCAATGCATGAGCGGCTAACCGGAGACCCGACCCCGTATGCAATATCGGGTCTTGTATGGGACGGATAAATGAGTTTCCACTACAAGCCTTTGATATTGATCCTTTACGACGGCAATGTCACCATGCGACGGGGTATTACTAGGGTCTCTTTGGGGATACGACGGGTTTGCATCCCGGCATACCGGTTTCCTTTAGCGAGGTCCGGCACATATTTCCTTTGAGAGATAGAGATACCCTGGTTGTTTCTTGCAATTTCCATACCAAGGAAGTATTTAAGATAGCCCAAATCTTTGACTTGAAAAACCTTTGCCGGGAGAGTCTTCAAATTACGGATCTCGGTAGAGTCATCACCGGTGAGGATGATATCATCCACATATACAATAAGGATAGATCTTTTACGGCTAGTGGTCTTGATAAACATGGTGTGGTCGAGTTGCATTGATGATATCCGGCGGCTTTAACCACGGTAGTGAGTTTCCCAAACCAGGCTCTTGGGGATTGCTTTAGGCCATATAGAGATTTCCTCAATTTGCGGACCTTTCCTTGAGTGTTAGGATTGGTAAAACCGGGAGGTACATTCATGTAAACTTCCTCGGTAAGGTCACCATTGAGGAAGGCATTTTTGATATCCAATTGGTGAAGAGGCCGGTCAAGTTGGACGACAGAGATATCGGTATTCGACGGTGTTCGGTTTTGCAAGCGGGTGCAAAAGTTTCTTTGTAGTCAATGCCATAAGTTTGAGTGAAACCCCTTGCAACTAGTACGGCCTTATACTTGTCAATTGTACCATCGGCATTGTATTTGATGGTAAATAACCACTTGCGGTATTGTCTTTTTTTTGCCTTTGGGGAGAGGCTGTTAGATCCCAAGTATGATTATCTAGGAGGGCGATCATTTCGGTCTTGACGGCGACCTTCCACTTATCATGTTGGAGAGCTTCTGTATATTCTTAGGAATAGAGTGAGAATCCAAGTCTGTGTAAACATGACAAAGGCGGTGATAAGCGATCATAAGACGGATAATTATGAATAGAATGATCGGTAGTGCAAGATCTCTTTCCCTTTCGATAGCAATAGGTCTATCATCAATGTCGACGGTGGCTTTTGAGAGTCGATGAGGCTGGCGAGAGTCGATGAGGTTCTTTGAGTTTCGGTTAGCCTTTGGTTCGGTAGGCTCGGTTCGGTAGGCCACTGGTTCGGTAAGGCTGGGGGGTCGATAGAATGCGGGGTTCGGTTCTTGAGAATCGATAGGTTCTTTGAGGGTTAAGAGCTTCTTTGTGGGAACGGATTTAGGTCAATTTCAATCAAGTTTCCATCGATGGCGCCTCGGTGGACTTCTTTGTAGTAGGGGTCCTTTCAAAGAATTTTACATCCATAGAATTGTAAAATCTCTTTTCGAAGGAGAATAGCACTTGTAACCTTTCTGTCCTTTGCATATCTAGGAAAATGCACTTGTGAGCTTTGGGATCAAGTTTGCTTGTGTTGGGCATGGATATAAACAAACACGGTACAACCAAAGATTTTTGGAGGTAATTGGGAAATAAGATGAGGGCGGGAGTGAGTGGTCGAAAGGGTTTGGATAGGAGTTTTGAAGCTAACACTCTCTTGGGAAGTACGTTGATTAAGTATGTGGCGATTAATATAGCTTCACCCCACATATACTTTGGAACATGTGTGGTGAACATGAGTGATCTAGCCATCTCCGGCGGGTGCTGTTCTTTCTCTCGGCAACCCCGTTTTGTTGAGGTGTTTCCACACAACTACGACATGGACAATCCCTTATCCATCAAGAAATTGCGAGGTTAGACTCATAGTATTCAAGTGCATTATCGATCTTTAAGATCTTGATCTTAGTGTCAAATTGAGTAGAGATCATGTTGTAAAATTCTGAAAAACAGTTCCAACTTGATTTATCCTTCATTAAAAACGACCATGTGTTTACGGTATGATCATCAATGAAAGTGACAAACCACCTTTTCCACTGTTATACTTTTTACTCTTGAAGGTCCCATACATCACTATGAATTAAAGTGAAAGGTTTGGAAGGCAAATAAGGTAGTTTGGTATACACGAGATTTGGTAAGTTTGGCAAATTGACAAATATCACATTGAAGATCATTGACATTACATCCTTTAAATAATTCGGGAATTACGGACTTTAAATAACCAAAACTTGGATGTCTAGTCTATAATGCCATAACATGATATTGTCTAAGGTTTGAGTGCGAGTGGCAGGCGGATTCGGTCTTCGGTCTTACGTCTTCGGCGGGGTTGACCACATACAATCTGAGCGGGGTTTAGCCCTCCCAATCACTTCTGTGAAGAAGGGTCTGGAAAGTGCAACGATTCTTATTAAACACCACGGTCCAATTCAAATCTTTTGCAAGTTTGCTTGGATATGAGATTGCGGTCTAATTTTGGAACAAATAGGACATCCTTTAGGCATATCTTATTAGTGATTTTAACATTTCCAAAACCTTTTGCATGAGAGATAGATCCATCGGCGAGTCTTAATTTTATGAATTTGTTGACATGGCATAAGGTGAGTTATGAGGTTTTTATTACCGGTCATATGCGAGGAGGCCCCGAAATCAACAATCCATGTTTCATTACTAATAGAAGAGTAGAATTTACACCTTGCACTTGCTTTGAGTGGCCATGTCGGTAGAGGGACTACCTTCTTTTTGTTGAGTGAGGAAAGCTTTGAATGCGACAAGGCGAGCATTCAACTTGTTATCATTCTCCCCTTCATTGACATGCACCTTTTTGACTTTCCCTGGTAGGCTTGGAGGATTTAGGCATTCCGTGTAGCTTCCGGCAAGTGTCCTTGGTGTGATTTGTGCGTTTGCGGTGCTCACGAGAACAACTTTCCGGTTCGATCGGTAGGCTTCACGACGGTCTCGGTAACCTCGGCGGGCTTCGACGGTCGGCGGGGTAGCACTTTCGGCGGGGTTGTCGGCGGGGAGTTCGGCGGCATCACTTTTCTCTGCTTTCCTCGTGTTTGACTTCGGCAAACATGGATTTGAATTGGGGAGAGGTTTTGTGGCAAGGATTCTTCCCCAACATCATCAAGAGTAGGATTCGGTCCGGTAAGAAACTTGAATACTCTCTTTTTCTCAATAATGTCCTTATAAAGGGCGGCATCCTTGACATCATTCCGGGGGTGAGTTTCCAACATGTCCGGGTGTTGCCATGCCTAGAACGATTGGTTGAAGTATTGAGTTACGGACATATCTCCTTGTACGCAATTTTGAATACGAGCTTCAAGTTCATACACTTCGGATGTATTGTCTTTCTTGGAGTAAAGATCCCTGGCATTATCCCAGATCTCCTTTGCAGTATCATACATCATAAAGTTCTCACTAATCTCTTTTGTCATTGATCTTGTGAGAATGGTCATGACTTGATTATTAGTAGTATCCCGTGCTTCAAATCCTGGGTCATCTTCGGCGGGGGCGGGTTTAGAGCCGGACGGGTATCCCGTCTTACCTTGTCCGGAGATGTACATTTTCATAGATCTTGACCACGGCAAGTAGTTGTTGCCATCAAGTCTATGATTTGTGTAAGATGAAGAGTCGGTGACCCCGGTCTGTGAGGCGGTGGGACTCAGCGAGGGTGAGGAAGCTTCGGATAATGAAGACATTCTTGATTCGACGGGGTCTTGAGAATTTGCGACGGATTCGGGAGTTTAAGGCTCGATACCATGAAGAGAGTTTGAGAAAGTAAATACTACTTGAGTAAACTTCAACTTAGTTTATTCATCAAATGGAAGAAGTATAAATAGTTACAATTGATGGGAGATACTAGCTAGCTTGGGCGGCCACTAGATGGGCGGCAAGCATGCATGTAAAAAGTAAAAGTATGTCTATGACATAAAGCAACTAGAGTTTGACATATTAATTGTTTTTATGTACCACAATTAATATGTCCTTTTACAACTAAAGTGTACAAATAATGTATACACGAAAATAAATAAATATTACATACTATTTGATATGTAATATTTCCACTCAAGAACAACACACCATTTCATTGGAGACCTACTCAAAGGAAAGAATTCGAAACTCTTAAATCTCATTTAGTTTCAGCACATATACTTGCTTTGCCTGATTTTTCCAAAATGTTTGAAATTGAGTGTGATGCATCGGGGTTGGGTATTGGCAGTGTTTTGCTACAAAAAGGTTGTCCAATTGCTTGTTACGGTGATAAACTAAAAAGCGCAAAACTGAATTATGCTACTTGTGACAAAGAGTTGTATGCACTTGTTCAATGCTTGCGTGTTTATTTGCGTCCTAGAGAGATTGTCATCCATTCTGATCATGAGTCCTTAAAACATTTAAAAGGGCAATCTAAGTTGCATTTACGTCATATCCGTTGGATGAAATTCATTGAATCATATCCTTATGTAATTAAATTCAAATAGGGAAAAGAAAACACAGTGGCTGATGCATTATCTCGACGGTATACTCCTCTCCCGATATCCTTATTTCCTTGGGTTGATCTCTCTATGGAATTTCTTTTGGGTTTGCCTTGTTCTCAGTCTGGTAAAGATTCGGTGTTTGTGGTAGTTGATCGTTTTTCAAAGACGGCACATTTCATTGCGTGTAATAAGACCAATAATGCCTCTCATATTACTGACCTATTCTTTAAAGAAGTTATGCGTTTACATGGTGTGCCTAAGTCGAATGTGAGTGATCGTGATGTAAAATTTATTAGTCATTTCTGGCGTTTTCTATGGAAGCATTTAGGCACTACACTTTTATGTTCCACCGCATATCATCCTCAGACCGATGGTCAAACAGAAGTTGTTAATCGCACTTTGGGAAGGTTATTGCGCACCGTGGTGCAAAAGAACTTAAAGAATTTGGAGTCTTGTTTACCATATGTTGAATTTGCTTATAATCGTGCTACTCATTCTGCTACTTTGCATTCACCAATTGAGATTGTTTATGGCTTTAATCTTATAACTCTTATTGATCTTGTTCCTCTTTTCCCAGGAATGCTCATAAATCTCGAGGGAGAAAAGAAAGCTGAGATGGTCCGTGAGTTGCACGCAAAAGCAAGGCAAAATGTTGAGGCTCAAACTGCTCTCTATGAGAAGCAAACCAACAAGGGAAAAAATGAGATGGTCTTTGACCTCGGAGATTGGGTATGGCTGCATTTTCGCAAAGAAAGGTTTTCAAACAAACGGAAGAACAAACATAAACCAGCGCATACTTTTCATGATCCTTTTGCTGCGTATGTTGATGATAATGCAACATTGAATTACTATGATTCTATTTCAAACACACCGAGTTTCATCAACATTTATATCAAACCAAGATACACCTTTCACGTTAATTTAGTGAAGCGGGGATCACGACATCAGCATGCAATTTTGAAGTTGTGTATTCGACTCATATTTGATCCCGGTGTTTGTTGGGTGATATTTTGGATTTATTTAAGAATGGTGTTTGATTCTGAACTATACGACATTCTTTTGATTCGAGGACGAATCCTTCGCAACCGGGAGGGTCTGATATGAATCTGAGTCCAAGTCCTTCTCACGATCCTGTCATATTTCGGGCTGGGCCTAAAACTCAAGTGCAACACAAAAAGAGGCTCAAGGTTTTGGATAAATTAGCCCAATTGACAATGTGGATCCATTAAATCCATTATATTTGCTTATGGGCTTGCTGAATAAAAGCCCAACATTAAGGCCTTTATTATGGTATTATATTATATTATATATTTTATTATGCAATATTACTTAAATAAAAAACAAAAACTTGGCTGAATTTGGAGAATGAAATGACGCCACTTTTGCTAGCTTTGGAAGGTGAGAAGACAAGTTTTGGAAATGCAAAATACATTGAATCAAGATGCATGAACCAAGATTTCAAGAGTCCAAGAATTTATTCAAGATACATTGATTCATGATGCTTGGAAACTAAGTGTTTGGGGCGCCACTTTTTGTCTTACTTTTAGGAAAACTTTTCATCTTATTTTTCTATCCATTATAGTCCTATAAATAAATCCTTGTGGTTATCCATATACCAAGGTGCTTAGAAACATGTTTTCTAAGTGTTGAGGTTTATTCCAAGGTGCCTTCACACGAGTTGTGATTGTGTCGCGGAACTTATTATTCCAAGGTGCTTCCACACAGGTTGTGGTTGTGTCGAGGACCGTCGACAAATACTTTCAATCCACGATCCTAAGTATTCATTATTACATATTGACTGGGTATATATTAATTAAAGATAGATTCCTTTGACCCTACCCCTCTTATTTTCAGCAATAGAATAGAAGTCCTTTACTTTCCGTTTACTTGTTACTGTGAATTGAATGAAAAAACCGATGAAATTACAAAAAAGATGGAAGAATTCAAATACCAGTTCGGAACCAATAAACGGAAGAGCGAAAGTTGTATGGATTCCAAAAGACTCTTCTGATAGAAACTCAAAAGGAGATATCGAAGTAGTTCTGATGATTCACTAATACTATTATTTCAACTAGAAGTTCTTAATTACTTCTATTGGATTGGATGAATCCTACAACGTAATCGTAATAATTAAGTCATAATTCTGAATAAACTTAACACAAAAGAAGAAAAAGAAATAATCGTAACCTGGTCACGGGGATCTACCATTATCCCCACAATGATCGGGCATACCATTGCTATCCATAATGGAAAGGAGCACCTGCCTATTTATATAACAGACCGTTCCAGAGCTAAAGATCGTAGTTCTCGAACGAGTAATCGAAAAGATTCTGGAGCATCCTCAGGGTTTGGTATTGTTCCTCCAACGATGGTAGTTTCCTCCGGGCGGTTCCACTTCACCATCCTGATGTAGTGACCATCGAGATGCAGTGACCACCGCGATACATTTACCACCCCCGATGCATTGACCAACCCGCGATGCATTGACCACCGCGATGCATTAACCACCCCCGATGCATTGACCACCCCCAATCCATTGACCACTGCGATGCAGGTGCCACCCCGGATCTAGAGAAACCGCGATGCAGTGACCACCCCCGATGCAGAGACACCGCGATGAAGTGACACTGCGACGCTCTAACAACCACGATGCATTGTCACCGTGATGCATTGACCACCGCAATGCATTCACCTCCCTCGATGCATTGACACCGCGATGCATTGACCACCGCAATACATTCACCTCCCTCGATGCATTGACACCGTGACGCATTGACCACCCCCAATCCATTGACCACCGCGATGCAGTGGCCTCCCCCGATCCAGAGACACCACGATGCAGTGACCACCCCTGATGCAGTGATCACCCCCGATGCAGAGACACCATAATGCATTGACCACCCTGATGTAATGACTACCGCGATGCATTAACCACCGCAATGCAGACCATCGGGATGCAGTGACCACCATGATGCAGTGACATTTGATGAAGCAACACCGTGATGACATTTGATATTTTTTCGACTTAATTTCACAAAATCGATTTCTTTTCTTCATAAAATCGACTTCAAATGGCTATATCTTTTAATATAAAACTACGATCAATATAATTCTTTCACCCTAATTCATATTTTTTTGTCCTTATTCTAATATCTCGTTTTATGAAGTGACACATTATGCAGTGACACTCAATGACACCAATATTTTACGAGCCAAGCTATATTGAGCATTTAGTGATCGGGTTAGATCTTGCCTTTTTAAGGCTCAATCGAGCCCAAACTTTTTTAGTCGAGTCGAGCTTGAGCCCTAGAGAGTATCGACTCAACTCGACTCGGCTCGAGTACACTCCTAATATTATGAATGACACCACTTATTTTACAAAGTTACCAAATTCTTGTATCAAATTGTATATGCAGTGACATTCAATTCTCTAATTGTAAATGCTGTGAAATCAATGTCAATGCATCAATTCTGTAATGAAGTGACAACACAATCCTATCTGGCAAAAAACCGTGTGCTTTGGAAAGATTGTAGGACAAAACAAAAAAAACTAAATGGACTTATATTTTGGGACGGAGGTAGTAAGTAAATAAAGAAATCACAACTAAACACAAAGACTTACAGTGTAATAAGCAACAACGTTAAGAAAAAAAGAAAAATTTCAGCATTTCAAGAATTACAAAGTTCATACTGGAAATTAAGTAGAGTCGAATACAATTGAGATTGTTTCCATCGACGAATCAAAGGAGAACGATGTCAAATACATTAAAAACTCATCATCTTTATTTATTTCATATCTCTCACCAAAGTGTTTAGTACTGAAATAGAAATACACAAACAATGCATCAATTGTATATGCAGTGACATCAATGTCACTGCATCAATTCTCC
This sequence comes from Gentiana straminea, assembly GCA_036785695.1. Taxonomy (NCBI): domain Eukaryota; kingdom Viridiplantae; phylum Streptophyta; class Magnoliopsida; order Gentianales; family Gentianaceae; genus Gentiana; species Gentiana straminea. The sequence goes on along the minus strand of JAVUPR010000412.1, from coordinate 877,622 downwards.
AATTGTATACGCAGTGACATCAATGTCAGTGCATCAATACTCTAATGAAGTAGGCTACCTATTTGATCAAATGCATACCAGAGCCCAAAACTAATGTTAAACAACATAGATTTTTACACGAACAATTAGCCATACATAAGTTCTTGCATTTGGTTAAAGTTGTTTTAGTTGTAGGGGTAACATATTCAACTCGGACCCCCAACTGCACCATCTTCTCCTTCTCCGCCTCCTTAATAAACTCGGCCTCAAGCTCGCTTTAAGCCAATGTAAATGGCACATTTTCAATGACCTCACTTATTTCTCAATAGGGCACTTATAAAATCAATTAATTCCATCTAAAAACTAGTCAAATTTCTAAGAATGGAAGCTTCATAAAACATTTCTTCAGACCAATGATTGATAAAGAGCCGTGGTCCGAGGCTTATCAACCGCCATAGTCCGAGGCTTATCAAGACTTTTTCTGAAGCCGATGTTGCTCTCCAACCTCAAGGTGGAAACAATTTGGACAAAGAAACATAAAACACAGAGCTAAAATGTTCTTCTCCAAAGCCAAAGCCTTTTTGTCTGAAATAGGGTATTAAAGGCTTCATCCAAGATACACACACGAGCCAAAGCCTTAACCAATCCGTCAAGGGCCAGAACCAAAGAATTTGACCCTTTAGCAACTAACTCATCAACTAATGCATCACATAAATCCCAATTATCAAACCCCAGATCATCATTTTTTGAATTGATCACCTCAAGTAACACATCTGTCCAAAATACATGAATATCAAAAAGAGTAGTAGCCACCTCCACATGTAAGCTCTCCCACAGACGAGTCTGAAACATAGTTGATATACCAAAATCAACATTGGCCAAGGCAACGGAATAAAGCGGCTAGCAGCTAGCTCGGCTCTAGGCGCCAGGGGCCTCTCTGTGTCCTCTTGGACTCTCTGCCCGCCAGGGGCCTCTTTGTGTCCTCTTGGACTCTGTGTGTCCTCTAGGACTATGTGTCCTCTTGGACTCTCTCGTCCTCTTGGACTCTCCCCGCCCGGGGGCCTCTTTGTGTCCTCTAGGACTCTGTGTCCTCTTGGACCTGTGTCCTCTAGGACTCTCTGTGTCCTCTAGGACTCTGCCCGCCCGGGGGCCTCTTTGTGTCCTCTAGGACTCCGTGTCCTCTTGGACTCTTTGTGTCCTCTAGGACTCTGTGTCCTCTTGGACTCTGCGCCGCCCGCCGGGGCCTCTCTGTGTCCTCTTGGACTCTGCGCCCCGCCGGGGGCCTCTCTGTGTCCTCTGGGACTCGTGTCCTCTTGGACTCTCTCGCCCGCCGGGGGCCTCTTTGTGTCCTCTAGGACTCGTGTCCTCTTGGACTCTCTCGTGTCCTCTAGGACTCGTGTCCTCTTGGACTCGTGTCCTCTTGGACTCTCTGTGTCCTCTAGGACTCGTGTCCTCTTGGACTCTCTCGCCGCCCGGGGGCCTCTTTGTGTCCTCTTGGACTCTCTCGTCCTCTTGGACTCTATGCCCGCCAGGGGCCTCTTTGTGTCCTCTAGGACTCTGTGTCCTCTTGGACTCTCTGCCCGCCAGGGGCCTTTCTGTGTCCTCTTGGACTCTCTGCCCGCCAGGGGCCTCTTTGTGTCCTCTTGGACTCTGTGTGTCCTCTAGGACTATGTGTCCTCTTGGACTCTCTGTCCTGTTGGACTCTCGGCCCGCCAGGGGCCTCTTTGTGTCCTCTAGGACTCTGTGTCCTCTAGGACTCTGTGTGTCCTCTAGGACTCTGTGTCCTCTTGGACTCTCTGTCCTCTAGGGGCCTCTTTGTGTCCTCTAGGACTCCGTGTCCTCTTGGGCTCTTTGTGTCCTCTAGGACTCTGTGTCCTCTTGGACTCTCTGTGTCCTCTTGGACTCTCTGTGTCCTCTAGGACTCTGTGTCCTCTTGGACTCTCTGTGCCCGCCAGGGGCCTCTCTGTGTTCTTTAGGACTCTGTGTCCTCTTGGACTCTCTGCCCGCCAGGGGCCTCTCTGTGTCCTCTAGGACTCTGTGTCCTCTTGGACTCTCTGCCCGCCAGGGGCCTCTTTGTGTCCTCTAGGACTCTGTGTCCTCTTGGACTCTCTGTGTCCTCTAGGACTCTGTGTCCTCTTGGACTCTGTGTCCTCTTGGACTCTCTGTGTCCTCTAGGACTCTGTGTCCTCTTGGACTCTCTGCCCGCCAGGGGCCTCTTTGTGTCCTCTTGGACTCTCTGCCCGCCAGGGGCCTCTCTGTGTCCTCTAGGACTCTGTGTCCTCTTGGACTCTCTGCCCGCCAGGGGCCTCTTTGTGTCCTCTAGGACTCTGTGTCCTCTTGGACTCTCTGTGTCCTCTAGGACTCTGTGTCCTCTTGGACTCTCTGCCCGCCAGGGGCCTCTTTGTGTCCTCTAGGACTCCGTGTCCTCTTGGACTCTTTGTGTCCTCTTGGACTCTTTGTGTCCTCTAGGACTCTGTGTCCTCTTGGACTCTCTGCCCGCCAGGGGCCTCTTTGTGTCCTCTAGGACTCGTGTCCTCTTGGACTCTCGCCGCCCGCTGGCCTCTTTGTGTCCTCTAGGACTCGTGTCCTCTAGGACTCTGTGTGTCCTCTAGGACTCTGTGTCCTCTTGGACTCTCTGCCCGCCAGGGGCCTCTTTGTGTCCTCTAGGACTCCGTGTCCTCTTGGACTCTTTGTGTCCTCTGGACTCGTGTCCTCTTGGACTCTCTGTGTCCTCTGGGACTCTGTGTCCTCTTGGACTCTCGCCGCCGGGGGCCTCTCTGTGTCCTCTAGGACTCGTGTCCTCTTGGACTCTCTCGCCCGCCGGGGGCCTCTTTGTGTCCTCTGGGACTCGTGTCCTCTTGGACTCTCTCGTGTCCTCTGGGACTCTGTGTCCTCTTGGACTCTCGGCCCGCCAGGGGCCTCTTTGTGTCCTCTTGGACTCTTTGTGTCCTCTTGGACTCTTTGTGTCCTCTTGGACTCTCTGCCCGCCAGGGGCCTCTTTGTGTCCTCTAGGACTCTGTGTCCTCTTGGACTCTCTGCCCGCTAGGGGCCTCTTTGTGTCCTCTAGGACTCTGTGTCCTCTAGGACTCTGTGTGTCCTCTAGGACTCTGTGTCCTCTTGGACTCTCTGCCCGCCAGGGGCCTCTTTGTGTCCTCTAGGACTCCGTGTCCTCTTGGACTCTTTGTGTCCTCTAGGACTCTGTGTCCTCTTGGACTCTCTGTGTCCTCTAGGACTCTGTGTCCTCTTGGACTCTCTGTGTCCTCTTGGACTCTTTGTGTCCTCTTGGACTCTCTGCCCGCCAGGGGCCTCTCTGTGTCCTCTTGGACTCTCTGCCCGCCAGGGGCCTCTTTGTGTCCTCTAGGACTCTGTGTCCTCTTGGACTCTTTGTGTCCTCTAGGACTCTGTGTCCTCTTGGACTCTCTGTGTCCTCTTGGACTTTCTGCCCGCCAGGGGCCTCTTTGTGTCCTCTTGGACTCTCTGTGTCCTCTAGGACTCTGTGTCCTCTTGGACTCTCTGCCCGCCAGGGGCCTCTTTGTGTCCTCTAGGACTCTGTGTCCTCTTGGACTCTTTGTGTTCTCTTGGACTCTCTGCCAGCTGCCCTGCTCTCTGCCAGCTGCCCTGCTCTCTGCCAGCTGTCCTGCCCTCGCCAGCTGTCAGCTCCACACTTCTATAAATATCACCTTCACCTCCTTTACAACTCTCGGACTTTTTCTCCTAAGAACTACGCATTGGCTTGATCCCTTACGGAGGTACGTAGGCGGCCTTTCGAGCACGGCTAATAATCATAAACACCATCCTTCTCCTCTTACTCCCCAAAAGCTCCATCTTTTTCTTGAGCTCCACCGTGTCCTCACCAGAGATATCACTCATATCAGCCTTATATCCTCAAGATAAACACTGTTACCGCAAACCTGATGTTTTTGACAACATCAGTTGGCTCCGTTACCGGGAACATCATCAAGAAAAGCCTACTCCGGTAGTCCGCACCACCGCGAAATCCGTTTTTATGGCGTCTCCGGCGAGGTCTTTCCTCCATCTTCAACTTCAAAATCAACAAAAGCTTTGGTTTTTGGGTTGTACAGCCTAGAAATCATCGTTTTCAGCCTCTTAGAAGCAAACTCGGTGCAAGGATCACTGGTTTTACGGATCGTTACAACGTCATCTTCAAAACTCGCACACGAGTCCCTCATAATTTCCAGGTTGGTATACGTGTTTTATCAACTCAGCTTTTACGTATAAAGGGGATTGCCTCTGCAAGTGTTATTTGACACCATTTGGGGTTGCATCGCCTGAGCTCCGTCGGATTCTGTTTGAGGCTTCACCGGCCGGCACCGCCTATGTTGAGTATTTGTGTCGGCCAGCTCTAAGTCCGATTTGTGTCGGCAAGCTCTAAGTCCGATTTGTGTCGGCAAGCTCTAAGTCCGATTTGTCTCGGCCAGCTCTAAGTCCGATTTCTGTCGGCAAGCTCTAAGTCCGATTTCTGTCGGCCAGCTCTAAGTCCGACCTTTGTCGGCAAGCTCTAAGTCCGACCTTTGTCGGCAAGCTCTAAGACCGACCTCAACGTGTATTTCAACCAAGCCCGCAACGGCCTTGCTTAAAACAAAGGGGCCATACATCGGATTTTTATTTCAGTTAGCAAGCTCCACATCAGCGAGCTCACTTTATTACAAGCTCCACATCAGCGAGCTGAGAGCTCATTTATTACAAACTATCTTATTACGAGCTCTCTGCAACAGGCTCGCCATCAACATGGATTTCTCTACAACGAAAAGCCCGTCGCTTCATGCACGGCACTTTATGCCCGACAGAGCGTTGTCGGCGACCTAAGCCCGATAGAACGTTATCGGCGACTAAGCCTGTTCGCTGCAATGCACGACATATAATCGGTAATTCGCTACGCGATACAAACACCGATTCAAGCCCGATAGAGCGTTATCGGCGATTAAACCTTGTCCGCTCCAATGCGCGGCACATAGGCGGTGGTTTTCACCAAAACCGAGTTCAAGCCCGATAAACGATATCGGCACTCTAAGCCCGACTCCGGCTCGGCATCATATTTTGAGCTCGCCTCGAGCATCTTCTCGTAAACCCGACTCCCGGCTCGGCATCATATTTCGCTCGCACCTAGTAGAATCTTCTATCGCTTTACAAACAGCCGTCTCGGCAAAACGACACAACAGGTCACCTACAACTTTACTCCATGATTCTTACCTGTGCAGTGAAGAGCTCAAGGAGTAAGGGGCCATTGATATACCAAAATCAACATTGGCCAAGGCAACGGAATAAAGCGGCTAGCAGCTAGCTCGGCTCTAGGCGCCAGGGGCCTCTCTGTGTCCTCTTGGACTCTCTGCCCGCCAGGGGCCTCTTTGTGTCCTCTTGGACTCTGTGTGTCCTCTAGGACTATGTGTCCTCTTGGACTCTCTGTCCTCTTGGACTCTCTGCCCGCCAGGGGCCTCTTTGTGTCCTCTAGGACTCTGTGTCCTCTTGGACTCTCTGTGTCCTCTAGGACTCTCTGTGTCCTCTAGGACTCTCTGCCCGCCAGGGGCCTCTTTGTGTCCTCTAGGACTCCGTGTCCTCTTGGACTCTTTGTGTCCTCTAGGACTCTGTGTCCTCTTGGACTCTCTGCCCGCCAGGGGCCTCTCTGTGTCCTCTTGGACTCTCTGCCCGCCAGGGGCCTCTCTGTGTCCTCTAGGACTCTGTGTCCTCTTGGACTCTCTGCCCGCCAGGGGCCTCTTTGTGTCCTCTAGGACTCTGTGTCCTCTTGGACTCTCTGTGTCCTCTAGGACTCTGTGTCCTCTTGGACTCTGTGTCCTCTTGGACTCTCTGTGTCCTCTAGGACTCTGTGTCCTCTTGGACTCTCGGCCCGCCAGGGGCCTCTTTGTGTCCTCTTGGACTCTCTGTCCTCTTGGACTCTATGCCCGCCAGGGGCCTCTTTGTGTCCTCTAGGACTCTGTGTCCTCTTGGACTCTCTGCCCGCCAGGGGCCTTTCTGTGTCCTCTTGGACTCTCTGCCCGCCAGGGGCCTCTTTGTGTCCTCTTGGACTCTGTGTGTCCTCTAGGACTATGTGTCCTCTTGGACTCTCTCGTCTGTTGGACTCTCCGCCGCCGGGGGCCTCTTTGTGTCCTCTAGGACTCTGTGTCCTCTAGGACTCTGTGTGTCCTCTAGGACTCTGTGTCCTCTTGGACTCTCTCTGTCCTCTAGGGGCCTCTTTGTGTCCTCTAGGACTCCGTGTCCTCTTGGGCTCTTTGTGTCCTCTAGGACTCTGTGTCCTCTTGGACTCTCTGTGTCCTCTAGGACTCTGTGTCCTCTTGGACTCTCTGTGCCCGCCAGGGGCCTCTCTCGTGTTCTTTAGGACTCGTGTCCTCTTGGACTCTCCCGCCCGCCGGGGGCCTCTCTGTGTCCTCTAGGACTCTGTGTCCTCTTGGACTCTCTGCCCGCCAGGGGCCTCTTTGTGTCCTCTAGGACTCTGTGTCCTCTTGGACTCTCTGTGTCCTCTAGGACTCTGTGTCCTCTTGGACTCTGTGTCCTCTTGGACTCTCTGTGTCCTCTAGGACTCTGTGTCCTCTTGGACTCTCGGCCCGCCGGGGGCCTCTTTGTGTCCTCTTGGACTCTCTCGCCCGCCGGGGGCCTCTCTGTCCTCTAGGACTCTGTGTCCTCTTGGACTCTCGCCGCCGGGGGCCTCTTTGTGTCCTCTGGGACTCTGTGTCCTCTTGGACTCTCTCGTGTCCTCTAGGACTCGTGTCCTCTTGGACTCTCGCCCGCCAGGGGCCTCTTTGTGTCCTCTAGGACTCCGTGTCCTCTTGGACTCTTTGTGTCCTCTTGGACTCTTTGTGTCCTCTTGGACTCTTTGTGTCCTCTAGGACTCTGTGTCCTCTTGGACTCTCTGCCGCCCGGGGGCCTCTTTGTGTCCTCTAGGACTCTGTGTCCTCTTGGACTCTCTGCCCGCTAGGGGCCTCTTTGTGTCCTCTAGGACTCTGTGTCCTCTAGGACTCTGTGTCCTCTAGGACTCTGTGTCCTCTTGGACTCTCTGCCCGCCAGGGGCCTCTTTGTGTCCTCTAGGACTCCGTGTCCTCTTGGACTCTTTGTGTCCTCTAGGACTCGTGTCCTCTTGGACTCTCTCGTGTCCTCTGGGACTCTGTGTCCTCTTGGACTCTCTGTGTCCTCTGGGACTCGTGTCCTCTTGGACTCTCTGTGTCCTCTAGGACTCTGTGTCCTCTTGGACTCTCTGCCCGCCAGGGGCCTCTCTGTGTCCTCTAGGACTCTGTGTCCTCTTGGACTCTCTGCCCGCCAGGGGCCTCTTTGTGTCCTCTAGGACTCTGTGTCCTCTTGGACTCTCTGTGTCCTCTTGGACTCTCTGCCCGCCAGGGGCCTCTTTGTGTCCTCTAGGACTCCGTGTCCTCTTGGACTCTTTGTGTCCTCTTGGACTCTTTGTGTCCTCTTGGACTCTTTGTGTCCTCTAGGACTCTGTGTCCTCTTGGACTCTCTGCCCGCCAGGGGCCTCTTTGTGTCCTCTAGGACTCTGTGTCCTCTTGGACTCTCTGCCCGCTAGGGGCCTCTTTGTGTCCTCTAGGACTCTGTGTCCTCTAGGACTCTGTGTGTCCTCTAGGACTCTGTGTCCTCTTGGACTCTCTGCCCCGCCGGGGGCCTCTTTGTGTCCTCTAGGACTCCGTGTCCTCTTGGACTCTTTGTGTCCTCTAGGACTCTGTGTCCTCTTGGACTCTCTGTGTCCTCTAGGACTCTGTGTCCTCTTGGACTCTCTGTGTCCTCTAGGACTCTGTGTCCTCTTGGACTCTCTGTGTCCTCTTGGACTCTTTGTGTCCTCTTGGACTCTCTGCCCGCCAGGGGCCTCTCTGTGTCCTCTTGGACTCTCTGCCCGCCAGGGGCCTCTTTGTGTCCTCTAGGACTCTGTGTCCTCTTGGACTCTTTGTGTCCTCTAGGACTCTGTGTCCTCTTGGACTCTGTGTCCTCTTGGACTCTCTGTGTCCTCTTGGACTTTCTGCCCGCCAGGGGCCTCTTTGTGTCCTCTTGGACTCTCTGTGCCCTCTAGGACTCTGTGTCCTCTTGGACTCTCTGCCCGCCAGGGGCCTCTTTGTGTCCTCTAGGACTCGTGTCCTCTTGGACTCTTTGTGTTCTCTTGGACTCTCTCCAGCGCCACCGCCCCCTCTGCGCGCCGTACCACGCTCTCTGCCAGTATCCCGCCCTCGCCGGTGTCGGCTCCACACTTCTATAAATATCACCTTCACCTCCTTTACAACTCTCGGACTTTTTCTCCTAAGAACTACGCATTGGCTTGATCCCTTACGGAGGGTACGTAGGCGGCCCTTTCGAGCACGGCTAATAATCATAAACACCATCCTTCTCCTCTTACTCCCCAAAAGCTCCATCTTTTTCTTGAGCTCCACCGTGTCCTCACCAGAGAAATCACTCATATCAGCCTTATATCCTCAAGATAAACACTGTTACCGCAAACCTGATGTTTTTGACAACATCAATAGTCATCTGAAGAGGAAACTCTGCTTATACATATATAGATTGTGAATTATCCACCTCCACATGTATAGAGGGTGAAATTGTATCCCAAATCTTAGAGAGGATAACCACAGCACAAAATTCCAGATTTTCTTTATTAACCGTCTAAGATTTAATCTCCGACACTCTGTCCCAATTCGATCCAATCTGAAAGAAACATACAGAATTCACGAGAATAACTAAGGTTTTGTACTTTTGAAGATGCAAAATAATGAATTCTTCACTGGAAATAAGATCATGCCACGACTTACATACACTTGAATTGTGTTAAAATTCTCACGGCATCCTGCATAAAATTTCTTCCAACAATTCATCAGGAATGGACGAAACGCTCAATTGCTTTTCTTCATCAAGCCGCCGGGAAGAGCCTGCGTGTAACGCCCCGTTCCAGGACACCGAGTCCTTATCCGGAAAAGGAACGTTCGGCACGTATAAAATAAAATAAATTTCACTTTATATGTAAGCCTCTACCACGTCGTATCGAGTTAAGCAAAACGGAAGCAAAAAGACTTGGGTAATTTTTTTTCAAACAACCAAGAAGAGAAACTCAATATCTAAAGATAGAAAAGTAACATTTATTACATTGGGAAAAGAAATCAAATGAAAACCAAACATACGAAAAACCTCCAAACATATACTAAAAGGAAATACAAGGTTCCCAACAAAACTCCAAGTCTAATAAAATAAATGAAAACATGAATAAATGAACTCTTCAACTTCGGCATCCTTAAACGTCGTCATCAAAGTCCTCCTCGAACTCCAGATTTACCTGTAATCGTCTTCTCTCCCCCAAACACATAAATAAACATTCATTTGAGGTAAGTACATTGTACATAGTAAGAAGTAGAAGCTACAATTTAATTAGTCTCTTTAACATTTTTTATTTTAATAATTATCTTTATGAGACCGACTCGATCTAAGGTTCACTCCATGCCCATCGACATGTCATGACTATACGTTTCTAGCTTAGCTTATCTTGGTTACGTCATTACTCAAGGACACTACGCATGGCGTTCATCAGCCTGAAGATATACTTGCTAACTAACGGTGATTAGCACCGATTAGCTCCGGGGTCTCCCTGGTATGCGTATACGTTCGATGAATTTCCTCTACTACCCTTCAGCTTTTTGAGCCAGTAGTGTTGTTCACCTTTTATGAACGTATCACATCGCCGATATGAAATAGTGCCTATCCGAGAATAAGTGACGTTTTATCTTTTACTACACTTATGTAATTATTATTGTGAATTAACTAGCCACCTAAGTGTTTTCAAAACACAACTCACCTTATCAACTCTACTCTCTCACTTAGACAACTAAACATCACATCCTATCAAGTACACAGACATTGATGAACTCTATATCATCAAAGCACAAGCACTTTCATGCCTTTCTGACGGTCCTGGACTTCAACTCCCTTTAAGAGTATGTCTGGTGCCGGAACCAAACGCATCAAAAACTCAATCGAGGCTTGTTTACATTTAATTAATATTATAAGATCAAAGGTTAACATTTAGAACTCATTACAAAGCTTAAAACCACAGTTTTCCTCAAAACAAGGGGCCGGGGCGCCCACACTGGGGTTCAGTGCGCTCACACTGAGCCTCTGTATGTAAAATCCAAAATCTGCTCGACTGGTCCGCACCGGGGTCCGGTGCGCCCGCACCAACTCTCTGAATGTAAAATTCACATTCAGGGCCTCCAGTGCGTCCGCACTGGGCTTGGTGCTCCCGCACCAAGCGCGGAAACACCCCAAAAACTCAGGTTTTGAACCCTAATCGTTCCCAAATTTATTCAACATCAATATACACAGAAAATAGCAGAAAACTTAACTTTTACAGGGCCACATCCTATGATTCTTAAACAACTCGTCGCATGAATTCTAACCATCAAACCATCCATAAAATCATAACTTAAACCCTATAAACCGTAATTAACGTGTAGGAAGACCTTCTTACCTTTAACAAGCTATTCCTAATCCAAGAACTCAGAAAAACTGCAGCAACGATCCTCCTTCACACAGAAAACCATGTGATCAATTCCAAGAAGGGGTTAGATTCGATCACACACTTCGGTTAACACAAACTACGAAAGATATGAGTTTTGATCCATCAAACTCATCCAAAACATCAAGTAGGACGAATTTCATACCTTAACAAAGCTCTGATCTTTGAGTGTTGAAACAACGCTCCTTTCACTACGAATCCAACGCACTTCTCGAATCTGAAAATGGTTGAGATTCGACTTAGAAAATGGGAGAAATCTCTCTGCCTTCCTTTCAATGTCTCACACGCAGGAAATAGGACTCAGAAGGTGGAATATCTGATTCAAAAGATTAGGGAAACTGATTAGGTTTATTTTTCCTTAAATAGGAAATATCCCAATAATTTACCTAATCCTTATTTTCCTTAATCACCTTTTTACTAAAAAAATCAGATTTCCTTAATATATATATATATATATATATATATATATATATATATATATATATATATATATATATATATATATATATATCGACATATATTTATATTTTCCCCGTAAAAACTTAACTCCAATAAAAGAAGTCAGAATAATAATATTTCGTTTTCGCAATATGACACGTCTGGGTTTTCACGAAAATCGGAATATTACACTGCGAGCCGCCCGGAAGAGCCTGCAAGTCGCCGTGAAGAGCGGAGGGAATGATCCATTAATGGCCGGAAGTGATTCTCCAACGAATTTGTCATTCACTGGGCAGAGCTTTTCGAGGAAGCCATCGTCGTCGAGCAGATGAATAAGGGGAAAAAAGAAGGGAAAAAAAAAAGACTGGGTTTGTAATAGATGGTAATTTAGGAAACATAGAAAAAATCCTCTCTTATAAACGATGATCTTTTTCAGGCGTCTTAAATGCTAATTAAGTCTCCAAATCACTCCTTATAAACAAATAACCAATTAATAAAAGAGGTGTAGCGGCCGACCTCCCACCCACCAATTGCAAGCACATGAGTTGCTTGTTGGCTGTCCATTAAATAATTCATGTGGCTTGATCGATGCGTGCTACAAGCTCATTATAAACCATATGTTATATGTATATGTATATGGCGTCGGTTTAGCCAATTTTTTTCTTGTCTTTTTTATTCAGTAAATGCCAACAATAATTAAAGAGAACCTTCCTTTTTAGCTATACCATTTTTGCCTTAATTATGCTCCTTTCATTTATTTGATTCAACAATTTTTCTCCTTGTAACACCGTCTTTTTTCGTTGGAGCACTGAAAACCATAGATTTAGGGTATTCGCAGTAGAAGCCTATATGATGTCATATCCTTAAAATAAGGATAAAAAATTGAGTTTTCTCCCAAATAGCTTCTACAACAGAGGCTATATCCCTATTTATTTTTAGAGATATGAAAAGTGCATATCAATCACATTTGAGGATGCATTATTCATGTCGCCAAACATATTTGATTAGAAAAAATTATATGGATAAGGATAAGGATGCTCTGGAGTGAAATAATAAATATTTAATGTGTATGAATAGAGTTGAGAAATAGAATATATGTTATTTAATAATATTTGAAATGTTATAGGGATACGGATAGTGATGCTGTTGAGGAGTGTTTTGAATTGTGATGCTGTAAAATAAGGATATATATTATTTTATATTATTTTAGGGATAAAATATGATGTATCAGCTACTAATGCCCTTACGTTCAAAAGTTTAACAATATGATGATCTATATGCATGTTTGCTGGTTTACACCACACATACTTGACGCCTTCCTGCCGGTCGGATTAGGTCTAAGTCTATGCTTGGGCGTGGTCAATACAAAATTTTCTTTAAAATTTGCCAGATATTAAGTTCTTTTATGCGTCCAACCCAACCCAACTCGTCCTTTCATATGTATACAAATTTGGATAGGAACCGAATTGTTACAAACCTAAATTCAGGTTGTGCCCATTCGGTTCCGTTTGAATAGATACAACTGTAATTCAGACAGATGTTTCTTCCTTATAACCCCCTCCCAAATGAAAATGCATACGGATTAGACACAAATATGTACCAATTTTTTACGGTAAACACTTGTGTATTTCGAGTCAAAAAGACAGGTGCACCATGCATCTCCTAGTTCGATTCAAGTTCCACCCTTGACGAATCAAGAAAAGATTTCATAACTTGATTGAATCTGTGTCTTTTTTGTTCAATTCAAGTGTTAACTTGTATAAACGATGCAATAGCATCTTATGGACAAAGCGTTACATATGTCTTAGTATAAAAGTTTTCGTGTTTAACGCACTTAATTCGATGCAACTACTCTGAATGCGAAGTTTGTATTAAATAAGTTGCTATGTTTTGTCGACAATTATTTTTATAAAGTCCACAATATTTTATTTTATGTACTATCTACGTTCTAAAATATAAATCCTTCTAGATGTTTTCATAAACATTATGAAAGTGATTGAATGTCATAAATATGATGATTAATATATAAAATGCCCTTGACTATCATTAATGCAATAGTTGTTAGGTAATGAAAAATAGTTTGATTTATATTGATAATAAATTAGAGATAAGATAGAGAAAAGAGTAATAAATGTTGCATTAGTAATGTAAAATTAATTATATTGTAGGACAAAACAAAAGTATAGAATGATTTATATTTTGGAGCGAATGTAGTATTTGTGTGTATGTGAAATGATTGATTTTCTGAAGAGATAAAGAGGCAAAAGTCCTTTTTTTTGGCACAAAATGAATAAATAGGACATGCACATTTTTTTAGTTGCAAAAAGGACAAACAATTTCAGACGGACAAAATTACCCTTTATGAGACGCGCGCGTAGCTTCAGTGGTATTGTTTGCATATATGATATTTTACTGTAGCTGTTTATATGTTTTTTTTTTTTTTTTTTTCAAACACTCGTAACTTTTGATTTACAACTCCGATCATCGAAATTTTTTCACCAAAATTCATGTTTTTTTTTGCTCTTCAATTTGAGCCCAAATACGATACCCTTCCAACGTATATTTTGAAAGACGAAAAAATATTTGTATTAACTAGAGCGCTTTTTCTTATAAACGACCGTAACTTTTGATTTAGAACACCGATCATCAAAATTGTTTCACCAAAGTTCATATTTTTTTTATCTTCATATTGAGACCGCGTTTGATACCTTTTCGACGTAGTATTTGAAATCCGAATTTAATCGCAGCATTTACACTAACACAGTATCGTATCGGTATCGTATCGGTATCGCATCGATGTATCGGTATCGATCGATGAACGATATCGGGCTCATTTAAAGCTTAATTCAAGTGACTACTTCAAGGCACACATAGCTGGCTCATATAAGGCTCATTTAAGGCTTAATTCAAGTGATTAACTATTAAGCCTATGTCAAGTTTATGTGGTTTTGATTGATAAAAGAAATAGCATAGATTAACTTAATTAAGGTGTGGTGTTTATAACATGCAGGTTCAGTAGTTAATCACTTGAATTAAGCCTAAAAAGTACATCAGACTAAAAGTTAATACATAGAAGATCAATACAACAGACTATAGATTTAGTACAATAGGTACATCAGACTAAAAGGTAATACATAGAAGAACAATACAAGTCTGAAACAGTCTGAACTATCAGCCAAATTATAAGAAGGATATTCAAGTTCAAAGAACTAAATTATCATGCCCGGAATTCACAAGGTGATGAATTACAAGTTCAGTAAGCCAAGGAACTAGGCCTATCTATTACATGATGATACAATGTAGATCAAAAACCTCAGCACACCAAGGCACATAGTAAGCCTATGAACTAGGCCTATCTATTGCATTAAGGCACACAGTATCAGTAGTATCAGTATCAGCAGTATCAGTATCAGCAGTATCAGTATCAGAAGTATCAGTATCAATAGTATCAGTATCAGGCTCAAAAGGACTCTCCTTTCGATTTTTTGTTCCAAGGTCTACGTCCCCCAAGTCCTTGATATGAACTGAATGTCTTCTTACAGTTCAAGCACTCATATTTACTTCTTTTCGGAGCATGTTTCGATACTACTTTTTCTTTAGGATCATTTCTTTTAGGCCTCTTCTTGTTCTTGGGTTCAATCACATTAGGCCACTTGTTCTTGGCTTTATAAACAACTGCATTCTTGAAAAATCCTTCTCTTGTAGTAGACATAAGCCTTAAACAATCGTTCTCATGCTTCTTTCATCATCCGAACCGAAGAGGCATGTCTATTACCGTTTTCGTTCGGTGAATTACCTCCGTCGTGAGGCTCAGGTTCCTTTAACAAGGAATCTAGACTCGACAATTTCGCCGCTGCCTTTGAATTCCATAATCTGCGCAGCTGCCTTTGTTTCTTCTTCTTTGTAGTAGTTGCAGTAGGCTTATGAAGGCTTGTATAACTTCAACACCATCTTCTTGTATTCTGTAATCGAAAAAGTTGCACACCAAAAAACAAATCAAAATCCAGGTTTAAACACACATTTGGGTCAAACAAAATGAAGACATAATCTGTTCATTTCAAACAGAATACCTTCTTGATTCTCTTTACACAATGCAACTGCATTTCCCGTTTCATTTAAGCTCTGCATTTGTTGATCTTCATTACCCACTCTTTTCTTTTCAACAATTTTGCAACCATTGCCCATTTCTTTACTTTTTGCTTGAATGATATCAAAGATATAAACCTAAAAAATGCATGGAAAACAGATATTCTTGTAGAATTGACTTGTTGTAGAATCCCGATTACAAGATGCTTATAAAATTGACTAGGGATGCTTTCTCCATTATCTTTTCACGCTCTTCACTGGACTGTTCTCTTCCCCATCGATCTCGAGCTTCATAAAATTCAGCCAAAGTACCAGCAAGTGCTTGTCCTTCTTCTCCAACCACTGATTTTGCTTTTGTCTCAGGAATCCGTGTTTTCTCTTCAACATCCTCTGTGTGTTTTGCCATTTCCAGCCTCTCTAATAAAGCGGTAGCCACAGTTGGTGGGAGGAATTCCTTCCCACGGTACATAACTATGTCAAATCAGAGCAGGTATAATCATGGCGGAAGTGGAGGACATTAGAGCCTCAGCCGCGTTACTCGGCATCGATTTCTCAACCGTCGATCTCGATTCATCCACCTTCCATCTGGTGAATATTTCGTCCTTCAGTTTCTGAACTTCGTCTATGTTGATTTCCTTTTGTATTGCCTTGATTGCATTACTTCCTGCCTTTAAACCCTCAAAGACTTCCTTTTGTTTGCTCGAAAGTTCAATATCTGCCAGCTAAAATAAGAATGACCAGAACACATAAATTAAAGTCAATCAACAGAAATCGTTTATGATAAAACCGAAACAACAAGAACACACAAGGATGGAAATTGAATTATGAAGACTACTTACTTGTTGATCGACATTGAAATTGAACAACAAGAACACACAAGGATGGAAATTGAATTATGAAGACTACTTACTTGTTGACCGTATAATCATGGAGGAAGTGGAGGACATTAGAGCCTCAGCCGCGTTACTCGGCATCGATTTCTCAACTGTCGATCTCGATTCCATCCACCTTCCACCTTCCACCTTCCACCTGGTGAATATTTCGGCATCGTCAGAAAGGCAAGAGTTTCAGGTGTGTGTTTGACAGTTGTATCAAACATGGGTATATTCGTCCGGTGGAATTTATTTATCCTTAATGCAACTAAAAAATTGAAGCTGGATTAGCACTTAATTATAGGACAAAAAGTGGACTATAAACTAATTTTTCCTATTCTGAATCATTATTTATCGTATTCAGATTTGTATGGAACAATCAATCATCAATTAAAAATTATTATTTAGATTTAGAGAAATGAAACGTGTAGTTAAGAAATCAATTTCCAATACTAGTCCGACCAAAGAGAAACGTAACAAAATGCAATTATTTTTGCTGGCTCTCAAAGATATTATTATTATCATTATTTCTTCGCAAACTTCTTAAGTCCACAAAATACTTTACATCACTCTCACATAACTAAATCATATTAACAACTTTGCCAAACTTCATATTCAATTCTCCCCCCCTCAACCACCGCCTCCTCCCAAACATGTTACGTGTCACGGTGGTTTTCCTACTTCTGGCGATCGTCTCAGCTCCGATCAACTGTCAACAACTGCCGGGTGAAGGTGGCAGCAAGTGTGGAAGTTGTCCTTGTGGTAATCCCTGTCCCTCACCACCGCCTCCACCATCATATCCATCACCACCACCACCGTCTCCGTCTCCGCCTCCACCAACGCCTCAGCTACCGCCACCTACACCAAAGGCTCCAAGTTCTCCTTACTGCCCTCCTCCTCCAGCAAGCGTTCCTAGTGGACCGATCTACCCTATTCCGCCGTCTTCACCGTCGATTTACTTCACCGGACCTCCCGGACAGCTGTATCCGATTGATCAGAACTCTGCCGCTGCTGCCGCCGTCAATATGGGTTTCGCTGTTGGGTTGAAGCTTTTGATTGGTAACGTCGTGCTCCTTTATTTCTGGTGGAAATGAAATTTCTTTCTGCATGATTCAGACATTCTTGGCGCAATTTTCGAGGACTTCTACGTTAAAGTGGATTTATTAGAATTATATGTTTTGACAAATTTATTATTATTATTTCCTTCACGAATATTTAGATCTTCAAAAAAAATAAACGAATATTTAATGTTATAATTAGTCACATAATTGCAAGAAATATTATGTATTTTCTCCTTTTATAAGTCAACTTATGCAGTCTCTGGACACCATGGTAAATGAATTACTAGATGGATCATATCACAAATTGTTTGATAATCATTCTCTCTTTATATATATATATATATATATATATATATATATATATATATATATATAATTCTCTGATAAAAGGTATATGTGTCATAGCATACCTATACTTGTTTTCTTTAATTTTGCTACTTTTATATTCTTTTTATTTGTGTGGGGTTGTAACTTACATGTGCATGGATTCCTATTAAATACAAAATGATGATGTATGATGCAATACTATGAAAAAAATATATGTAATAAAACATACGGCAGGGCAAAATTTTTTGGCCTAAAGTGTCTTATGTATCTGTTTATTATGTGCAATATATATTCCCCCAACGTTGCACAATAACTGAGACAGTTGTGAAAAACACATTTATTAAAAATATGATTTAATGTTATGATTTTAAAGATACAATGAGTAAAAAATCCCTATGATATAATTAATGCAATTTTATTTTTAATTTTTTACATAGTTTTAAATAATGATAAAATTAAAAAATTAACAATAAATATTGCTTTGAAAAATGTTTTAACCCAATGATTTTGATACAAATTTTTTAAACAATTATCTTGGTTATTTTAAAACTGAGGAGTACTATGTACAAAAAGTATGAGTTGAAGTGTCTACAAATGTGATATGTGATATGACATCAAAGTTTAGGAGAAATAAATTCATTTAAAAACTAAGGTTGACCAGCATCAAATTCTGTGACAAGTGACAATCGATCATGGAACAATTAAGAATTAGAAAAAGGGCACTACACCTTTACATTTTTTTACACTACCTTTTAATCTGAACAAAACAATTTTGTTCATATCTTTCAAATATTTTTTTAAAGCAATGAGTATCATATAAATAATTAAATAGAATATATATATGCTCGTAATTGTATAGATAAATAAATAAATAAGAGGAATATATGCTCGATAATTGTAGTGGAAAGAAAAAAGATTAAAAAAAGCACATGTATTGTCATCATCCATGTGGAAAAAGGGATTATATGAATCTTTTTTTTTTTTTCCTTCCCATTTCTTGCGACGATAATGACGACTTTCCGTTTGTCCATCAGCTTAGCTAGCAACGTACTCACGCAACAACTTGTATTGAATAATTGAGGCTCTAATTAATTCTAAGTTGTATATTTCAATATGTAAAGAGATAGGTATCATACTTTCATTTAGTATAAGAGATAGATTGCAATATTGATGGTAATTTGATTTTTTTTTTGTGCCGGAAACGAAAGGAGGAGAGAGGGAATCGAACCCGGGTCTCCAACCACCGGAGCTGGATAGTAACCGCAGGGTAATTTGATATTTTTTAATAAGAGATTAAGTATCATCAATTAGGTGATCTATTATTCCTAGGCTCTTCGGACAGGGAGCCTCTTAATTTGAGCCTACAAAATTAATAGATAAATACTGAAGTGTCTTCGATTAGGAAAATGTGTATCTGACCCTGATGACTGGGTTCGTATTTTTGGTTAAGAACTCAAGGTGTGTACCTTTAACCGTTAGATGGCCGGGCACCTTTAACTGTTAGAAGAGTTAGGCTGTCTCCAATGGTTCTCCTATCACACTCCCCATTTATCTTATTTTCCGTTCCAGATTTACTTTTTCAACACCCTATAAAACAACCAACTTCAATAAGCACTCCCTATACAATTCCCCAATACTATTTTTTTTTCACATCTCAACCAATTAATTTAACTACCAACACATTTTCCATTTTTTTTAATACAAAAATCGGAATAAAATATTTTATACTTGCAAAATGAGATTTTAATGTCGTATCATTGTCAAAAAATGTCGTATGCGTTTAAACAACCAATTAGGGGATTATTAAATGTCCTCTAATAAATGTCGTATCGTTTTTATTAGAGGAGATTATTACCGAAGTGGTTAAAATTGAGTTTAGTATAGTTGAAGAAGATTAGGATAAATAAGTGAAGAGAGAAAAGTGAATTGTGTGGTTAAAAATGGTTACGATTCACCCTCAACCTTCCCCCTATAATAAGGGAATGCCTTAATTTTAATTGGGGATAGGGAGATGGATAGGGTGTTGTTGTGGGTTTGGGGGTTGGCTACTCACCCTATAACACATTTAGGGAGCCTTAAAAGGCTCCCATTGGAGACAGCCAGACATTGAGGATGTCATCAGTGATCTAGTTAAGAATACAAGGAATCCAAATGTATATATAGAGGACGTCATCAGTGGTGTAAGAATACAAGAAAAGTTGTCATATCAGTGAAGTATATATTGAGGTTTTCTTAAGTTGATTAAAAAAGAAAAGAAAAATTGGGGGATGCAAAATGTAGGATAATTGAGTATGGTGGAATTTTCTAGGGCTGGGCTTGAAGGGTCTAGAGGTCATGAGGATAGGCTTGCAGTCCCTACTAGCTAGGGTCTCTGCAGCTTGAAGTCTTGGGGAAATACTTATGTGGAGAGTGTATTTTGAAGTGAAGTGACGGGTGAAATGATCAGAACTGCACAGTTTAAATATATGATGAAACTGTGTGTTCATAGTGCTATGATCGTGCTATGATCATAGTTTTTGCGCCATTTAATAAATTGTGTGTGCTATGATCATAATTGTGGTAAATTATGCTTGAATAATTGTAGTTATTGAAAATTTGATGAACTTTAATCCATCTTTTTTTTTTTTTAAAAAAAAAACCAACAAACAATTTATTAAGGCAAATATGTCAAAGTAGCAGAAATTACATCAGCAGGTTGAGAAACACCCCAAAATACCGAACCCAAAGATTTGACACTGTGCCATGCTAGTAGGTGCGCTGGCACGTTGCCAGTTCGCTTAACAAACGAGAATTGACATAAAGTAAAAGAAGCCGAAGCTGACAGAGAGACAATCCCGAGCGAGACACCCCAACACGGACAAGTCCTCCAGTGGCCGTGTCAAGGCTTGAATGCAAGACGGACAACCACTCACAAATAAAATCCATCTTGTCGTTTTTGTTTTTGTTTTTGTTTTTATTGCACGTATAATTAATTATTAATGGAGTGGCCATGAAGGACCACTTTACTTGAACATGAAGTATTCTATAAGTATCTCTACAACCTTTTAAGTTCAAAAAGATTGATGTAAAAAGTTGAAAGAAATCATAGTTAAAAAGATAACGAGATTTTTTGGTCTCATAAACATATTCAAATGATATGAATTAGACAATTATTTGTGTTTCAAATCACGAATTCATGACGGTACAATTAGTCAAAAATACAAAGATCGTGATAAAGTTAATTAATTAGCCTATATATAGATTTGTTTGAAATTTAAGCTCCTTTAGGTTATAACCCATTAGGGTTGCAATTGTAGTTCTACTAAAGTTTCTTCAATGAAATCGTCAAAGCCTTATCCATTACCAGAGATAGCCCTGAGCAAAGGTTGAGAAACCCTGGGTCTTGGGCTTCCGGTTTTCTACGGAACCCCCTAAAATTTTATCATTATTTATAAGGAAGCTGTGCATTTTTGTTCAATTGAGCCACGTCGATTGTTATGTTGAATTATTTCCGCTTGGGCTTTTGTTTCGCAGGGCCCATGAACAGAAAAAAAAAGATGGTCCAGCAAAAAAGGTTTGTTAAGAAAAATAAATTCAGACAAATAAATATATTAGGTAGTATATTATTATAGGTAATAAAAATAATTTGGGTACTCTTTTCAGATTCCGTTGCATGTGGATATGGTGCCGGTGGCTTCTCCACTCCTCCTCTGCTTCGTCTTCATTCTCCACCACAAAAATCGGGTTCGATTGACGTTTAATGCGGCGGGTCTCATTTCAGTTGACGTTTTACCGTTGCCATACAGCTGGGAGGGTTTGATAAGGTCCTGGTTTGACAAAAGACTCCGACTTTACAGCTGCTCGTGGATGATGCAAGATAATGGATGGATTGTCCATAAGATTTCAATGACAGATGGGAGATTTATACTCTTTAATTGCTTTTTTTGGGTTTCTTTTATTTTGATTTTCATTTATGTATATGGCAAGTCTATGTGTTTCTTCTTTCTTAGGTGTATTCTTAGATGTGTGTATCTGTCATTCTTAGGAGTTCAGGAAAAAGAAATCCCTTTTATCTAACGGATGTTGAGGAGGAGAAAGAAGATAGGGACCCAAAGAGAATGCGTCTAGAACAACAACCCTTCCCTGATTTTAAAATTCCTGACTACCGCAAGATAGATTTTGAGCTTCAAATCGAGGTATTGTATTCTCCTCTTTCTACTAAATTGGTGTGTTTTTGTTTGCAGGCTAATATTGTATTTATTCATTTTCCTAGATTGCTTGAGCTGTTGTTGTGTTGTTGAAATTAATTAATGATTTATGTCCGCAGTACTAGATTACAAGGAATTACGGGATATATAGTTTGGTACAAATATGCGGGGTTGGTACATTAACTGTTTTATCGTATTTATTGGTGTGTGTTTGATTGTTCTATCTTGATCGTTGAGGTGGAAGATGGGGGGCAAGTATGGTTGTATCGTGTAAATTTCGTGGCCTAGCTGTTCATTTCTTCTCCGGTGTTCTTTTTGGGGTGTGTTTTCCTGTTGTTTAAGTCCTCTAGCATTCTTGTTTGTTGTTTCAGTTGAAGAAATTGCTTCCTTCTATGGCTGAGACATATAAGAATGATGACTGGTTTGTACTGCACAGATACAGCTCGACGGGTATTTTTTCTGAACTATGCATATGTGTAGTGTGTAGCCAATTGTTTATAACACGGACTCCCTTAATTACTAGGTTTAAACTTGAATATCGAAGACGCTTTAAAATCCGAATTTGCTGCCATTTGTGTCTGGTTCCTTTTCAGTGAAGTTCCTCCTCGCATTAAGGTCTAAAATTTCATGATTATGTTTGTTGGTTGGGTTTCTTAATTTCTCGGGGGGTTTTCCATTCGATGTCTTAGTTGCTTAGGCTTATGGATCTCTAATTTCTTTCTTCCAGGAAGGTGCCCCTCGTGTTCTGACATGCATTTCTTTTGGAACTTCCGAGGCCCTAAATGTGTCTAAAAGTACTGACATAAGCATGTGCGTCACGGAATATAGTGGGCCAATAGAGCCCACTTTGCAACACTTTCAAAGCGGTTCTTTGCCCCGAGAAGTGGCCTCCGGCCTCTTTGTCGTGACAAAACGAAAGAGCACTCAAAATTTCACCCTCCGGGATGCACCTCCTCAAAATGCCATCCGAACACAACCTATATAAACAAGGATATTCCCACACATACTTACCCACCTCACTAAGGAATTTACGTCTTTGGTTCGAGTCAAGGTCGGGATCTACAAAACCGCACTGTGTGGTAGTTGACAAAAGGAGCGAACCAAGGACTACCTTCCTTACCGACTTTTAGGGTTTCCTCTCTTAGCCGGAAGAAGGGTTTCAAGTGCATAAAGTTGCTCGTGAGGAAAAGAATCATTTAATACTCTTGCATTCATATGAAGAACCTTTCTTTTTTAGCATTTACTATGCATTCAGTATATAAGAACCAAATGCCTAAGAGTGTGTTTTGTGTTCTGCATGTCTCCTATAGCTATATTTTTTTCTTTATTCTTCTTAAACAATACTATATTTGTTTTGCTTTCTACATTTTCGGTAATATTTAGTGTGGGTTTGGCTGTTCAGACATGTACTTATATGCCGTGATTTTGCAGTTCTTGGCTGCTAATTCAAAGCTTTTCCATACGAGGTTTGTACATTTATCTCTCTTCTCTTATCATTTTGTGTTTTCTTCCTTATGGATGTTGTTTGTAGTCTTTAGTTGTTGTGCTGGTTGTGTTGTTGCTTTTAGTAGTTGTGCATCTTTAAGATTTCTTACTTATTATCTGTGATCTTTACAGTTCTTGGCTGCTACTTAAGCTCTTTTACACACCAGGTTTGTATATCTTTCTGTTTGCTCTTGTCATGTTGTGCTTCTTCCTTGAAAATGCTTTTTCTTGTCTTGTGTTGATGTATCTGCTCTTTTGTTTTAGTACCTAGACGTTCACTTCATTTTAGTAATCCTGCTTGGTTGAGTTTTTATTCATTTGCCTTCCAGCTCTAGGCATGGATTGTTTATGCCTAGGTCTACCTTAACTATCAGTGTTTAGTCTTTATTCATTATCTAGGGTTGTTCTTACGAGCTTCTTTTGTGTTTTGTTCTTCTCGTGCCTTCTTTGGTTTTGATTTCACTTATTCTCTTTGCTGAATTTTCCTTTCTGGGATTCCAGCTCTTGCCATTCATTATTTGTAGTTTGCCTTGTGCTGACTGTCATTGTTTAGATTTTGTTTGTTGCCTTATGTGGTACTTGCTCAGTTTTTTTTGTGTCCTGTTTTTAGGTTTCTGCATATATGTGCTAGTTAACAGAGTGTTTAGTTTTTCTTGATTTGCATTGTAGTGTTGTTCTGTTGTTAGTATTGTGTTAATAGTTGTTACAGTGTGTCTACACCAGGTCTTTGCGGTAAAAGGGTAGAATCGTCTTTAGGATTAACACAACTTATTGAGGACTAAGGGCAAAGAAAAGCCCAGCCCTTTACTAACACAAAAAATTGTTGTTGTATGAGGTTTTGTTGTAAACATTTAGCTTACATGTTGTTGTTTGGCCTTTCTTTTCTGTTTGTGCTTTACATGTATGTTAAAAGTTTACTTACCTTTACTTACACACATGTTCTGTTTATTCCTTAAAAATACAACACTTAATTTTCTGATGTTAAATGCAGCAATGGCAATATCACCAAAAAGACGTATACTCTGCTGTCAAGACGTATACATTCTAAACATTTAATATGCCCTGTTGCTTGGCTGTAGCACATTTTCCTTTGTGGATCCAACCAATTTTCTTGTCTCATACATTACTTCAACTTCTATCTCGTGGTATTTCAACATTCCAAATTACATTCTAAACATTTAAATTGTACTTTCCTTTACACAATCCAGACCACCTTCTTATTTGACACATTCCGTTTACATCTTCGTCATTATATGTTTCATCATAATTTCATCCCAGGGCCGTTCATCGACGTGCCGTGCCTTGCACGGCAACCCCCACTAGTATCCTTATATAGTAGTTGTTAAAAAAAATATTAACTTGTTTTAAGCCCAGTTTAAGTTTTTGAACAAAACTTGGTTATACAATTGTCCAACCCTAGTCCAATAGCTCACTTTTATATAAATTTCCACTATTCGTTTCTATTTTGATTAACACACGAATTTTTGTTTAGAAGGAGTAATAAATTAATCTTCAAACCCCACTACCCCACTACCCCACAATAACATTAATCATCCATCCTAACTCCCGATCATCAATATTGCTTCTGGTCTCTGAATCAATTTTTTTTCTACTATTTAATTGAAACATAAGGACACCCACACATATTCTACTCCATTAAATCGGAAACGAATCGACGCGTTGTTGACTCGGAGACGAATCGACGAATTGTTGAC
This sequence comes from Gentiana straminea, assembly GCA_036785695.1. NCBI lineage: Eukaryota > Viridiplantae > Streptophyta > Magnoliopsida > Gentianales > Gentianaceae > Gentiana > Gentiana straminea. The sequence continues at coordinate 852,938 of JAVUPR010000412.1, read as the reverse complement.
TGAAATTAAGAGTTTTTTTATGTCATGAAAGGCAAACATTGTTAGTATTCACTAATCACTATTTAGTAGCGTTGTTACGGATTTTTCATCTCCCAATCAAGTGTTGTTTTGAGCAACTATGATTATTATTTTTCATTTATGAGCAATTCGCGTTCTGTGAAAATCAAACTATTGCTGTTGAATTGTGTACTTTTGTTTAGGGTTTTGATTTTTTAAGTTTTACGATCGATTGTAATTTTTTTAAGTTTTTTGAATATTTAATTGTTGTTGTTTTTCTTGATAGATTATTTGATTATTCTACTTTAATCAATAATTTGCTAGCTTCTAATTAAATATGATAGAAGAGCAGTGTTTAGATAATATTTATACGTATAGACAAACCTATGAATTTAAAATAAAATATTTTTATATATAATTTTTGCTTATGTTTCTCTACATGAAAAAAAAAATTTATTCAAATCTAAGTGCCCATGTCCGATAAAATGGCTTTGGGCCCCGGTTTTCACAGGGCCTTTCCTGTCCATTAAATAAAGTTTAAGAAATTATTTGTTCCACTCAAAAAAAAAATGTTATTTGTTTAATTGAAATGTTGATTTTTATTTGTTTTTTTTAAGATTTTTATCGACACATTTCTCCGAGATCCTGCGTTCATTGTTTGACAAAGACAAATAATGTAATTATATTGATATGGGTTTAAAGTAGTTTACTTGTAACATAATAGGATTGTATAAATTCCACTATTGTCTTCAACTAATGTTGAAATTATAAGAGAATATGTGTTCAACTACCCACTTAAAATATCAATTATATATGTCGCTAGCTATTTCTGAATAAGATGCCACCAAAACTAAAGTAAGTAAAAAGAAAATATGGCATGTCCTCTCTCTCTCTCTATATATATATATATAAATGTTGACTAGTAGGTATGCCATACTTATCAATTATCATTCGAGAAAATTGCCTTTCCTTTTCTTTTCTTTTCATTTCATGAAATTAAAGGCGGCCAAAGTTTTCTACTTACTATAAATTAGAGTTGGTACCAATCTATATGTACCAGCTAATTATAACTGTATAACATATTTTTACGGTAATGATAAATTTGATTAATATGAAATGTATAGATATAAGTATTCTATCCATTGCGGACGTACTTTTTTTTGACAATGGAGGAGGCTATTCGATTGGGGCTCTCTGCGGTCATTTTTGAGACGGATTGTTTGTCTTGTGTCCAGGCATTAGTGCGGCGGACGGATAATTTGTTTGTCTTTAGTTATTTAGCGCGCGAATGTCTTGTGCTTTTGTTATCCTTCATATCTTCGTCCTTTTCTTTTGTTAAGCGTACTGGAAACTTCCCGACGCATCTTTTAGCTAGACATGTGTTAGAATATACCGGTCGTATTGGTTGTGGAACTTCTCCCCTCATGATGTAATTCCTGCCGTTATTGCAGACTTGGCTTAATAAAAAGCTTTTTTACCTCAAAAAAAAAAAAAAAAAAAAAAAAAAAAGATAAGTATTATAAAGAATTCTATTTTATTTTAGATAAAGATTAGCGTGAGGATGAGAATAAAAATAGACACAAGATATGTTAAAGATAATGATAATTAAATTTGATAAAGATGCAAAATCTTCAAGTATTATAATAATATTTTTTGAGAGAAGTAATGTATTATTCAATATTGTTATCTTTTAAAACTCCCTACGCCCAAACAACAACAAAAAAAAAAAATTTAAAAAACAAAAAAATCAAATCGTGTTTCTCAAACCATAGTACTACCTCCGTCTCATAAAAAGTGTGGGCATATGGATTAAGAAATTCAATTAATGTGATCTTTTTTTGTAACAAATGGACGCATATACCCTTAGCATGGATATTGATGAGCTTTATTGACTTGATGTATGTGTATTGAAATTAACATTCATTTATTATGGTAGAGGCTTTTCATATGGGTAAAAAATTGACAGCCGTACAAGTGTTCCTGCTAATTTTTTTTGCCAGCCAAATTTTCAAGAATTTGGCGCTATACGAGTAGTACCAACATTAAATGATTGTTTTGGGATTAGAAAAAGTAAAAAATGTGTAATTTTAGAAGAAAGGTATATTTGGAAAAAAATCATTAAATGATGCATTGGTATTGAGAAATGACACTTTTTATGGGACATAGCTTTTTTCAAATATGGACATTTTTTATTGGACGGAGGTAGTATTAACTAACCTTAAATAATATTTTGGGTCAAAAAAAAAATCTTTATTATAATAATTTATTATCACTGGTATTTTTGGAAACACAATCTCACCCTTCCATAATTTTTTTTTTTTTTTTTGATGAAGCGATCACTTTATTAATAACCCTCAAAGAGGCAAAAAACCAAATAGGTTTACAAATTTTGTGGAAATAACACCATTGGCCTACTCTTTGCACCACGCAAGTCTAATGTTTTCTTGCCCTTTCAATTGTACGAGAAATAAAAACATAAGCTGGGGGTCTATCTTCATCATGTTCATGCTTGAGCTTGTTTCTCCACATCCAAATGCCATGAATTGCTTCGCTCCATATATACTTCCAATTCGTTGTTCCAAAGCATCGGCTTCCATCAGGTGACATATTAAACCGCATCCAGTCCGTAGCGTTGTAGCTGCAAAAAAGTTTCTTTTCTCATCCACTGGCACACATTGATTCCAGATTTCCTTCGCCCAATTACAGTCTCTCAAGCCATGAAGGGTGGATTCGTCTGTCTCCTCACAAATGCTACAAATAGGGTCATCACCGATATGTCTAGTATGTAGCATCATTGCCACAGGTAAGGTGTCATGAGCAATGGTCCAAAGCAAATAGCTACTCCTAGTTGGTCCTTTCAGGTCCCATATTCCTCTCCAAATATCCTCCATCTCATTTTGCCCGGCATGAGAGGTCAACAACATATAACCTGAGGCCACAGTATATTTACCTTTCAAGTCTGCTATCCACCTAAAACCTTGTTGTGTTTCTTCCAAGCCTTCTCTAAGGTGAGCATAGGCCTTACATATGCCTCTCCAAGTTTGAGAGCAACCTGTTTCAGCTCTTGTAGATAGTTCTTTGTACTTATGCGATAGGACTTGTACCCATAGTGTATCTTTCTGCGTGATCAAATCCCATACCAGCTTTCCCAGAAAAGCGATATTCATTTCGTACAGTTTTTTAAATCCCAACCCACCAACATGCTTTGGTTGGTGCAGGGTATTCCATGCTACAGTATGCATCTTACGCCCAGATTCGTCATCTCCCCAAAAAAATTGCCTACAGATCTTTTCCAATGCGTTCAGCAGTGTAGTCGGGAGCATAGTGGTTTGCATGGTGTAAAATGCTTGTGTTGCTAGGGAGCTTTGAATAAGGACTCTCTTACCTGCACGGGAAAGGCTCCTCGATTTCCAGGCAGACAATTTACTCCTCATCTTATCTTCAATATATCTAAAATGAGATATTCGTTTGCGTCCATGGAGTAGTGATACTCCCAATTATTTTCCCAAATCCCCCGTATACTTCATTTGCAGGCAATTGGATAAAGCCGCAATCATGGCATGACCTACATTACTAGAAGTATAAAACGTAGATTTTGAGGTGCTGATTTTTTGACCTGAGCAGTTGCAGAAATCTTCAAGTACCTCTTCCATGACCTTTGTCTGACTTTTCGTTGCTTCCCCAAATAGCAATAGATCATCTGCAAAAAGAATATGAGAAATCGGAGGGCCCTGCTTCGAAAGCTTCAACGGTTTCCATTTTCCTTGGTTAACAGCATCGTTTATTTTATTGCCAAGAACTTCCATGCATAGAATGAATAAATATGGTGCAATGGGGTCCCCATGTCGTAGGCCTCTACCAGGAGTGAAAGCTTCGAGTTTCTCTCCATTCCAAAGCACTGACAGCTTGGAGGTTGTGACACAATGCATAAGAAGAGTCTGTAGATGCTCCGAGATGCCCAGTTTCTGGATGATATTTCGTAGGAAATTCCAATTAACCCGGTCATACGCCTTTTCCAGATCGAATTTGATAGCCACATACCATTTCTTTCCTTGTTTCTTCGTGTACAGAAAATGGATCACTTCCTGAGCAAGAATAATATTTCCCGAACTTCCCATACCCGGTATAAAGGCAGTCTGAGTAGTACTCACAAGTTTCCCAATGATACTCTGTATGCGGTTTGCTAGCACCTTCGTAATAAGTTTAATAATCACATTTGCCAGTGCTATGGGCCGGAATTGTGAGGGAGTTTCTAGATGATCCACATTCGGAATTAGAGTTATCAACACTTCGTTCATTTCTGCTGGGAAAGTAGCTGTTTCAAAAGTAGTCTTCGCAAATCGTATAACAGAATCATCGATTATGCCCCAACATTTTTTTAAAGAATATCGGTGCAAGCCCATCAGGACCTGCCACTTTATATGTTCCCATATCTAAGCATGCTTCTTCAATTTCTTTGTCACATACCTGTAGATTAAGGTGTTGTATGTCGTGATCACTAAGAGCAGGAAAATGCACGTCACAACGGCAATAATGATGCTCCTCTTCATTTGAGTACAGATTTATAAAGTAGTTCCTCATCATATCATGTATTTCAGATTCCTCTACGATCCAAGTTTCATTCGGTCTTTTCAAGGAAGTGACTCGTGTTCTTTGTTTCCTCTTGAAGGTTGTTACATGGTAGTAATGGGTATTCCGCTCTCCTTCCACCAACCAATGAAGATGGGATCTCTGGTGCCAAAATTTCTCCTCATGTGCCAAAATCAAGTTATACTCCTCTGTAATTTGTTTTTCTAGATTTACAAGGTAAGCAGAGGGGTGTTTTGCAAGAGACTCTTGAATTCCTGCTAATCTCCTCAAGCACTTATCCTTTCGGAAGAAAATATTACCAAAATGGGACTTGTTCCATTGATAAGCCTTTAGCATGAATTTTTTTTCAACGGCTCCAAAATATGGATTACACGAATCCCAATTCGACTCTACAAAGGATTCAAAGTCCGCGTGATCAAACCATGCATTTTGAAAATATGGAGGCGGGGGACCCCTTCTTTTTCCTTTTTATGAATTAACTAGATCAACAACGGACTATGATCTGAATATGTCTTACGCAAATGCGTAAGGGACACATCAGGAAAGAGGGTCAGCCATGAGGGAGTACACCATGTCTGATCCAATCTCTCAAGAATCGGTACGCCTATGTATAATGGTCCTGTCCAAGTGAACCTAGGACCATTAAATCGTACCCCCACCAAATCGCAAGTGTGGAGCATTTGTCTCATATTACCAACATTTATTCCGCCTAGGGGACGCCCACCCTTCTTATCCTCTTAGTCGACCACTTGATTAAAGTCCCCTATTAGACACCAAGGATGCTTTATGATTACAGAAAGACGTTCCGGATATGTCAATCATTTATTACGCACCACCGGAGTCGGAGAGGCATAGATGACCGACAACACCCAGCTGATATTATTCTCTTGCATAATTTCCATATTTAGAAATTGGTTCGTACTGGGTAGTAACCTCATATTAACCGAATTATCTTGCCAGAAGCACCAAATGCCGCCTGTAAAACCTCTGGCTTCAACACAAATCACTTTTGAAAAATATGGTTGGTGCAAAATACGCCATGTTTTCCGGCTGCTAGCTCGTGTTTCTAGTAAACACAAAATGTCCGGCTCCTGTTAAGTAAGAAGATCATTTAGATTCGTAAAAAACGACGTTGAACCCACTCCGCGACAGTTCCAGACCAATATCCACATGAGTATTAATTTTTATGGGGTTGGACATTCATGTCCGAGATTGTACCATCCGGAGGTTCGTCGCGTAACCTCCACATTGCTGTGTTTCTCTCATCTTCTTTTTTGTTGCTGATTTCGTGTGCTTTGGACCTGTGGCTGGTCCGGAGGCTTTGCTTTAACATTCTGGATATGTTCGTTCCCTCCGTTTCTACCCTGATTTTTGGTTTCTTTAATCTTTTCTGTTGCAGGCCTCACCTCTATTGGTTGCTGGTGCTTTTCCTGGGCATTGGAGATGTCGTATAGAGTCTTAGATGGTGTGCACAGGGACTTAGATCCTCCTGTAGATGTAGTAGGTCGTTTTGATGGTAACGTTGGTGTTCTCTCGCTTGCAGCAGTCCCCTTCCGTTTTCAAGTCTCATTAGGAGCTATGCGTTTGGAGTTTGAATCCCTACCTGAATTGCTTCCTGTTGTTTTTTCCTTTGGCGTAATAGCATGTTCCTTGGATAATAGCGAAATGGCGGGCTCTTTGTTGCTTTGTGCTGCTGCTTCCATTTGATTATGTAACTCTTTAAACTGTTCTGGGACACTATCGTGTTCCAGTTGTTCATCCATGTGCTCTTCTTTATATAAAACGTTAAATCGAGACCCTCCCATTACCTCACCTTGCCCCTTATCTGCACCTCTCCCTTGTGAGGATTCATTTCGGTTGCCAGCCCCTTCATCTTGTTGTTCTGGCTGCTACTGTTGTCTGGTCCACGGTCTATCACCCCTACCCTTTTGCCCCTGATTCGGCCTTCTTCTTTTGTTTGTAGCGATCATCCATGGACCAAAGGGTCGTTCGGGGTTGGACCAACTGGTTTCTTGGACTGCACAGTCTCTACCCCATCTTGTCCTTGTTCTAAAAGTGCAGCTCAAAGGACATCTGGGCATTCACTCATTTTATGCCCAATTTTACCGCATTCAAAATAGATTTGTTGCAAACCCTCGTATTCTACCGTAAATCTGTTTCCATTCAGTACTACTTTGGTTCTCAGAACTTGCTGGAGATTTATTTCTACACAAATTCACACATACTTTGCTCTTGTAGACCTGCAGGTGACTATATCTACTCTTCCCTGTTTACCAACTCTTCGTGCTAGACTTAATAGGAAATCCTCTTTTTCAAACAATTCTAAAGGCACACCCGGAAATCTTACCCAAACGTGCGTAGATAGAATCTTCTGCTTTGATGGTTGGAAGAACGGACGCCATTTCAAGACTGTAAGATAGTGACCTTGCACCGTCCATGGACCCATTGTCAAGGCAGTCTCGTAGTCATCTTTGCTAGCAAAATCGGACCACATAATAATCCGATTCCAAATCTACAATGTCTAGCTCCCCTGATGTTTACCACAGGCTATGAAGTCTTTGATGGAGAATCCGGTAAGAAATACTCCGGCCGATCACTTTCACAATAACCGCTCTCCTCCACGGCGTCCACAAGTCAACGCAATCGATTACCGGGATTTCAATCGGATCATCATCGGTCTCGTTACCTCTCCAATCCTCCGCTATACTGATGAAATCGGCGATATCCGATTAATCCTCACCTTCTCCAGTGTAAAAGAATGAGTGATGCTTAGGCTCCTTTAACAACTCAGCACCACCACGCAATGCCCATGGTGACTGTGTTCCACCCGATCATGTTGTACCGTCTTTCCATTTATCCGAACTCTTCCGGGGGATATCCGATTCCTCTGTTGATGGACCTGTATCATCAGTTTCCATGGTGGCCAGAGGCTCCATGGTGGAGTATTGATTGACGCCGGACGCTAGGGTTGAAAATCGCCGGACATAAAATTTTTAAGAACTTTTACTTGATTGATAGTTTCTGAACGGTAACTTTTAACGTGCCAAAAAAAGACCCTTCCATAATATTTAAAAGGTAATGATTGATTGATTTCCAAAATCTTTAAAAGCGTATTGAACGAAACTAAGAACACCGTTTTATATATATATATATATATATATAAGTCGGTTCATTAATAATTTGTTATTGATCAACTATATTATGGGTTGCTAAACCAATATAAAATTTCTTCCACCATACATACTTTGGCTTATTATTCACAAGTATTATCAAGTCTTCATACCATTAATTAGAAGACCTCTATTCAAATTCAATTATCTTCTCTTTTTTTTCACACAAACGCCGCCACAACATGGCCATCAACCACCGAAAACACCTCCCAACCCTCCTATTTTTTCTCCTAGTCCTCAATTTTCCGGCATGTTCAAGATCGCAAGAGTGTCAATACCCATGTTATCCACCGCCAACAGGCTCCTCCGGCAGCAATTCACCGGTGATTATACCACCACCGCCGCCCCCTGCAGGGTCGTCGTTTTCTCCTCCTGCAGCTCCTTTTGGCAGTTCCCCACCTGCAGCAGGAAATTTTGCACCGCCGAGCTTCAAAGGATCAGCGCCTCCACCGCCGAATCAAGTCGTGCCATGGTTTCCGTACTACTACCGGACTGCGCCAAACGGTGATCGGTCTTCTTCTTCATCAACATCTTTGATGAAAGCATCAAGAAACAAGATCTTCAATTTCGCCACCATCTTCTTTCTTGTTTTTACCTTTGTTTTTAATTAGCTTTTAACCGACTGTGTGTGTGTGTTTTGTTTTTAAAAAAAAAATTTTAATTTATCATATGTTAGCGTGTGGAAATTAAATAGTAGCTTATATATATCGTAGTACTTCAAGATTTAAACCCTCAAGCTTGTGGAGTTGCTTCAAAAAAAAAAAAAAAAAAAAAAAAAAAAAGAGTTTGTGGAGTTGTATTATCTTTCTTTTTGTTGTCGTCATCTCAAAAATCTTTTTTATCTGATTCTTTTTTACATTAATGAAGCTGCATTTATTATGTTTTTATTTATTCGTTTATATCATTATACTATTATCCATTAACTATGTTTGCGTTTGTTTTCGTTGGATTTTTTTTTTTTTAAGTTTTTTATATAACTTCATCAATTATTTCTTACAATTCTCTCAGCAATCATTATTTCAACTACAAATAAAAAATATTAAATTATCTTACATTTTACTTTATCGATTTTATTAATTTTTTTACCATTATTTTATTTATTATAGTACTAATTTACTTTAATTTCTCTCACCAAATACTTCTTTATCTACATAATTTTAAAAATACATTTTAACTTTTTAATCATTACTTCAATCATTTTTACTATATTTTATTATCCATTAACATACAAAAAAAACCTCCAAAATATCCAACCCAAAACAAACGGAACCTATGTGTACCTTTTTTTTTAGGAACAAAGAATTTTGCTAATCAATATCCGTCAAACAAGCGGTTCCAACATCATTTATTATCCGTTACTATGTGTTAGATTGAAAAGAGAATTGCATTCATTATATATAAGGAAATTTTAGTCATTTTCTTGTTGAACTTAAAAGCTTAATCTGCCTGCTCCATCGACCAATATTTGGGATTTCACAAATTTTAGAATGGTTATTGACGATGTTGGATTTCGTCTGTGAGTTAATCCGGACCAATTTCCTTTGTGACAATAACCTTAAATCTTATGAACCCTAAATCATGTTTAATGGGGATGTGTTTTTGGTGTATTTTAGACTGAGCTCGTGAGTTATTTTTCTCGAGTTGCCTACGTATCCAATAACAAAATTGGAATCAAGTCTTTCGTAATTCCTTAGGATTTATTATATAGGGGATGTCTCATCCCCCGCAAGGAATTAAGTTATTATAATTAATATTATTCCCCTAAGGATATACACACTTAAATCCCTATCATTTATGGATAGTTATGGACACATTAAATGTCATGATCACAGTCTTTATAACTTAGGATTTTTTCTTTATTTATCTTTAGCTATCCAGCACGTGGAATAACAGCTGGGGTTGCTTTGAGCGTCCTGTGCTGAGCCCCCAAGGCCATTATGGCCGAACTGGGCAGCTCCTCTTCGTCAGGCCTTGACCGACCTACGGTGGCTGGAGGAGGAGCTTCTACCGATCTCCCACCTAGGGTCTGGACCTACCCCTAGGTACGTCTTTTGGAGATCCTAGCCCTTACTACTCTTCATTTAGAGGTTAGTCATTTATTACACGTCCTAATAGGATGACACGTGGCGTAGTTCGGGTCGGCTATTGTCTCGGATTTTATCTAATGAAAAATAAACAAGTAATAAAATAATCCGGTTTACCCCAAGTGCAGGGATCGTAGTATAGTAGTTACAACCAGAGTCGAATCACAGGGAATCGAGGTTGGTCTAGTTCTTAATTTCTCTAAAGTTGTCACGAAAAATAAAACAAAACAGAACTAAAAAAATGAAAACAATAAACTGGACAGAGGATCTAGAATCCAAAGCCAGGAAAGATAGTTACGAGCCAAACTAATGAAAATAATTCTATTCTAAAAAGATAATAAAATTACTAAGATGAAAACAAATAAATTGAAAACGAACAAGCAATGATTCACCGATCTCACAACCCTCAACTTCCTCTCTAGATTGTTTAGAGAAGATTTAATGAAGATTGTGGTTCACCTATCAAAAGTATGAATTTCTAATCTCTTAGATAATTCGCCTATTAATCTCTCATCTCTCGATCTTAAAGATTAACGCTTTCATAACAAAGGTGTAAGATTTCTCAATCTAGCAACCTAGAAATTAACCTAACAACTCTCGTTATTTTTAGGTTAAAAATCTAATCTTTACTACGGTGATATAAATTTAACAACGATTCTCATCACATATCAAACATCACACATCATTACATTCATCAATGAAATTGCATAACATCAATAAAAACATAATAAAGATACAATCTTTAATTAAACTCACAAACAATCCAAGAGTTGAAATCAAAACGCTGCTGAGACGGCTTCACAAAGCTTGTTCCAGGCTGCTCAGCCTCTACTCATCTTCGGAACGAACGAAAAAAATAAAAAAAAAATAATGTTGAGCTCGGTCGACCGAGAGGTGCAGTTCGGTCGACCGAACTGTGCCTTCTCGGGTTCTGCGCCGATTTTTGTTTCAGGGTGAATTGTTATGTCTTTTTTTTTCTGAATGCTGATGACTCCGTCCTTTTATAATGTTTGTCTTCGAGATTAGGGTAAAAGAAATCCAAACCCTAATATAAAAATATAAGATACTTCCTATTTTATCCTTCTCCTTAATCTTCAAATAAATTGTTGCTCGAACTCCTTCAACTCTTCGATTCGTCCACGATATGCTCGTTGTACCTACAATAATAAAAACGTGCAAAGTGTAACATCACATATATAAATAGATAATTGCTAATAAAATCACGTAAATAACCCGACTTTGCACTCTAACACTTTCCAACTTCATTCTTTCAATAAACCCATTAAACACTTAATTTTCTATAAAAATTAATAAAATACCAAGGATATTGTTACGAAATAATGTAATATAAATCGTAAAAATCACCGTAAACAACTCCCCCACACTTAGCTTTTGCTCGTCCCGAGCAAGACAAAACAAGACCAAGGCTTAGATTTACTTAGTACCACAAAGTTCCAACCAAAAAGAATAAATATAGACATCTTCAGCAAGATACAGCGTATTTAATAAGTTAGAGGTTCACCCCGGTGTGTGTGCAGAGCCATATAAAATTTCCAGTGAGTCCAAACTTGAAACTTTCCAAGCAACTAGCAAATACCCATCTAAACTATAAAAAGATGATGATACTTATAACATGTGCCCTACAAAACGTAACATGTCCTGAAAAGGATGATAGAATGTGTTTAGGATCTTTCTGACATACTTAGAGGATATTCCCTACAACATGCCTGTCGGTTTATACTGGGGATAAGATAGGCAATAACTAAGTCTTCCACTTATTCATACCACTTTCCTTACGTAAGTTGATTCGATTAACTTTCACATATAAACGCACATCAGAATGAGCTATTGCCCGTCATAGTAGAATAGGACATTCGGGATATGACCTACCTTACTCAAATCATAAGGCAGCTTCTTCTGACTGTAGGTGCAACATCAGCAAGAAACTAAGTGACTACATTGAAGCAGATTGTGTAATTCGCTTTATGAAAAGTCTCAATGATTTCTTTTCTCCAGTAAGGTCACAGGTTTTCCTAACCACACCACTGCCCACCCTGCAGCAAGCTTTTGCCATGGCTATTAAGTTTGAAAGACAAGTTGTGTATGCAATGGGACATCTTCAAAACTCAGAGGCTTTGGCTTTAGCGGTTCAAGCTCAAGGTTCTAGTCAGTCAGGCTCCCACAATGCAAATAATGCCCCCACTTATCAAAGATTTCAAGGATCTAGTACGGGGAAACAAATTTCAGAAAACCAGGTCAAGCTGGTACAAGCCAAAAGAAAAAGGTTCAATGCTCTTTTTGTGGGTATAATGGCAACACTATTGATCAATGCTACAAGAAGCATGGATTTCCACCAGGTTTCAAAGGCAAACCTAGGGCAAATATGGTACAACAAGAAGATGAACAAGATCTGTCTGCTGATACTCCCTTCCAAGATTCGAATCAGTCTCAAATTGCTATTCTCCAGAGTCAAGTGTCTTAGATGATGAAATTAATGGAATCTAGAGGAGATCCTGGGCAACATGTTGCAAATCAAGTTACAGCTTTTACCAATGTAAAAACAATTATGTTCAATGGGTGGTAGACTCAGGTGCCACATACCATATCATTTACAGTCATGACATGTTTATGACTAGTAAAAGGGTTTCTGGTGTCTCTGTTACCTTACCCATTGGTCAAGAATTACCTATCACATCTATAGGTGTTTAGGGTGATTTTATGTGATTTATATCGTTGTATTTCGTAACAAATTCCTCCATATTCCTATAATTTGCATAGAAATTAAGGGTTTAATCGAATTATTGAGCAAATGAGTTTTAAAAGTATTAAAGTGCAAAATCGAGCTAATTACGTGGTTTAATTGGTGTTTTCTATCTATATGTATGATTTTACATTTTTCATGTTTAAACTACTTATAAAAGGGGGCATGCGAGCGAAAACGAGAACATATACACACGGAGACGAACACGGCGCAAGAACCGAGAAGCCAACCACTCGGTCGACCGAGTGCCCCTCGGTCGACCGAGCCATATTTTTATTTTTATTTATTTTTTTAGTTTATTTTCTTGTTTCCCGACGATGAATAAAGGCTGAGCAGTCCGATCAAGCTCTGTGAAACCTGTTTCAGCGACGAACTCGATTTCACTTCTTGGATGTTTTGTAAGTTTAATTTAAAGTTGTCTTCTTTTCTATGATTAATTGTTATCTTGCAAATTAAATCGAGAGATGTTTGCTTGTTGATGTTTACCGTATGACGAGAGTCGGTGTAAACTTGATCACCATAGGAAAGAGTAGAGCTTTAACCTATTTAACGAGAGTTGTTAGGTTAGGAGTCTAGGTTCATCATGAATCACAATTTTAGTTAATTCATTACAAGGTTATCTTAGAAAGAGATTGAGGGATATCATCATCACCGGAAAAGATGAGATTTTGCATTCGTTTATTTTATCAAGTTGTACTTGTTCTACCTTCATGTTTTATGCTTTAACGGGTTAATAGAACTTAGAAATACGAGAGTAATAAGTTCATTAGATTATCGTGAAGGAGAATAGCAATAATTATTCCAACAAACGAGAGTTGAGGGATAATGTTGTTAGATTAGGGTTTTTAAATCCGTATCTTTGCTTTGTAAATGCGTTAGTTAAACCGAGAGGTAAACTAATTAATGGCGTGATAAATCGAGAGAGGAAACGCTTCTTTAGATAAGATTTAAATCCAAGGAAACTTGTGAATGAATGTTTGTATTTCTTATTACTTTCGGTGGGGTATCGATCCACAGGGAATTGGGATGTTGAATCTAATCTTATTAATTCTTCTAAATTGTTACTACTAAAACGAAACTAAAAACGATAAAATAAACTGGACAGAGGATTGTCGGTCCAAAGCCGTAATAAGAAATACAAACATTCATTCACAAGTTTCCTTGGATTTAAATCTTATCTAAAGAAGCGTTTCCTCTCTCGATTTATCACGCCATTAATTAGTTTACCTCTCGGTTTAACTAACGCATTTACAAAGCAAAGATACGGATTTAAAAACCCTAATCTAACAACATTATCCCTCAACTCTCGTTTGTTGGAATAATTATTGCTATTCTCCTTCACGATAATCTAATGAACTTATTACTCTCGTATTTCTAAGTTCTATTAACCTGCAAAGATAAAACATGAAGGTAGAACAAGTACAACTTGATCAAATAAACGAATGCAAAATCTCATCTTTTCCGGTGATGATGATATCCCTCAATCTCTTTCTAAGATAACCTTGTAATGAATTAACTAAAATTGTGATTCATGATGAACCTAGACTCCTAACCTAACAACTCTCGTTAAATAGGTTAAAGCTCTACTCTTTCCTATGGTGATCAAGTTTACACCGACTCTCGTCATACGGTAAACATCAACAAGCAAACATCTCTCGATTTAATTTGCAAGATAACAATTAATCATAGAAAAGAAGACAACTTTAAATTAAACTTACAAAACATCCAAGAAGTGAAATCGAGTTCGTCGTTGAAATAGGTTTCACAGAGCTTGATCGGGCTGCTCAGCCTTTATTCATCGTCGGGAAACAAGAAAATAAACTAAAAAAAAATAAAAATAAAAATATGGCTCGGTCGACCGAGCAGGGGCACTCGGTCGACCGAGTGGTTGGCTTCTCGGTTCTTGCGCTGTGTTCGTCTCCAGGTGTATATGTTCTCGTTTTCTGCTGCATGCCCCCTTTTATAAGTAGTTTTGCCGACTTAGGGTTATTATTAGAAAAGCTTAAACCCTAATAAAATAGAAATAAAGATATTCTCATATTTATCCTTTCTATTCATCTGGACTCACATTTGAGGCGATGGACGCCCGTCCTATATAATTTTGAACGCTCGTTCGGCTTTTCCAAATCTTCATTCCAAGTTTCACTTGCATCTTTCTCCTTCTATCTAACCTTCAATTGAATATGTTTTTTTGCTCATCCTATGCCATGCAAATGTACCTACAACACGACAAAAACATGAAAAATGTAAAATCATACATATAGATAGAAAACACCAATTAAACCACGTAATTAGCTCGATTTTGCACTTTAATACTTTTAAAACTCATTTGCTCAATAATTCGATTAAACCCTTAATTTCTATGCAAATTATAGGAATATGGAGGAATTTGTTACGAAATACAACGATATAAATCACATAAAATCACCCTAAACAATAGGCACAGTAAAAGTCACTGAGCATCTCATTTTGTCTCAAGTACTTTGTGTCCCAGGTTTTAGATACAATCTTCTCTCTATAAATAGAATCACTAAACAATCCGGTATGTCTGCTGTTTTTGCTAACAATCAGTGTGTGTTACAGGACCAACATGGGAAGATGATTGGATTAGCTAAAGAAAATCAAGGATTATATGTTTTACATTCTAACAAATGTCCAACACATGTGGCAGCTTGGGCTCAAGTACCTTTCGATGGGAGTCAACTTCACTGCACTTTTATATGTGATCTAGCCCCCGTTTCTCACTTTATTGGCATGTTCCGGGTAGATATAGACCGTTCGAGAGTAATATTGAGATGCACGGGGAGTTAAACTGTCACATTGATAGTAAACTCCGCCTTTTTTACGATATTTACTTCTTTTCCGAGCACTTTTATCTTGCGGAATTACGCGTGGGGTTTGTTCGTATATGTTATTGCAAGACTTAGGTGACTCGAGAACCCGGAAAGCGATATTTTGGAGTGAGACACATGTTCGTAGCACTAAAGCAGCATGAAAATGGAGAAAAGTCAAGTTTGGAGTGAAATCAAGGCAAACGGGCGTTTGCTCTACCCAAACTGGCGTTTGCAGCAAGGTGAAGGACACAATGACAAAACTGGCGTTTGGCCAGTTCAAACGAGCGTCTGTCAAGTTTGAATTTGATACTGAAAGTTGGGTTAGAAGACGAACGAGCGGCCAAATTAACCCCAAACTGGCGTTTGGATGGGTTCAGCTCGAATATTGAGCTCATATTCAGCAAACGGGCGTTTGCCCTCAAGACATGATCCATCAACCGAGCGTTCAAAGAATCCAAACGCTGGTTCACTGAAGAACCAGCCCTAATCAAGAATTAGATTTCCAGGCAAACGGGCGTTCGCAAGGAGGCAAACGGGCGTTTGCCCTCGACAGCAGCAGATTTTGACCTAGCACTATAAATACGCAGCCCTACTCTTTCATACGGCAGTTTTTACACCTTAGGCATATTTTGGGCGATTTTGGTGCGGTTTTAGTGTAGGTTGATCATACTTTGATCCTTTGGTTCCTTAGTTCACATCTATTGATTCTACACACTTCCTATAGCTTAGATTTACGTTTCAAGATCAAAGATTCGACTTTTTAGAGCAATTATTTCTTCAATACTTTGTGGATCAGATTTTCGTCAAATTATATGGTAATGAATTATTCTTCTTTTATTATTTCTAGCATGATTTCCATTCTTATTTCGTTTATTAGTATAATCATGAGTAGCTAATTAGTTGTGTAGCCAAATTATGTGAAAGCGAGTGAAAACCCTAAGGGGGACGAGATTGGGAGCTGTGTAGTGCGTAATTAAATGCTTTAATGATTAATCAACGTCCTAAAACTTATTATAACATCTTTGAATTTGATTGATCACCTGGTTCACTGTCACACACATCGAACTTATAGATGCATTTTGCGGTGAGATGTGGGAAAAGGGGTTTTGGGATCGTTGCGTAAATTCGACCCAGTTGTTAGGACCGTTTCCAATACAGAGGTTTGTCATCATTGTTCGAGCAACTCTAGACCTCAATCATGTTAGGATAATCGGTTTTCTAAAGGGAGAGTCGGTTAGCTTCACATAGGGTGGTTAGATCGAGTTGTTCAGTCTAATCACTAGAATTAGGAGTTGGCACCCATGGATGTCGTTAAACTACATTGGGATAGGTAGGTCGTTTAAGACATTCTCCCTGTCAAGTCTTTCCTTAGGGGTAAAAGTAGCTCATGGGATCATAGTTCGGCTCTGCCTTTTAATAACTAAAAGTAAAACCGGTAGTTTAATCTTTATTTCTGCACTAGTATAAGATCTTTCCACCTTTGATTGACCAGAACTAAGTCCTACATCAGCTTTGGTACTTAGACATTACTCCTTGTGGATACGACCTTGTGACCATTGTACCCCCGTTGACCCGATACTCTGTCGGTGAAAGTTAGCGGTCAAGTATTTTACTATCAAGAATTTTGGCGCCGTTGCCGGGGAATAACCAAGGCTATTATCCGAACAACCAGAATCAACAAACTCAATCACAAGAGGTTTTTTCCGGGTAGCATATCGGAAGGGTTCGAGTCGAGAATTTCCTTCCACCGGGAGTTGCTTGGATCACACGTACGGAAGATCATGGTGCTCTTCACGTCTTCTTGCATTCTTTCTTTTGCGGTTCTTCAACTTGAATTTTGAGATTCAAGAGGTATGTTCTACAACCCCCTAGTAGATGTAGATCTAGTTATTTTATTACCTGTATTTTATAGATCTAGATCCTTAAATCGCTTCCGCTGCGGATGATATTACTAACAGTGTTATCAGTCGCCAATGTGATCTATATTTATACGTATAAAATATTAGATCAAGGAGTGGTAAACATGTAGATTTTTTGTCCCAAATTTTTTTTTAAAAAGGGGCCGATGCATGTTATGAATGTTTTTATTTTTTATGTTATGAATGTCTTGGTTGAAGAGATGGATTGAGGTTGGTACTGTTTACTCGTTAGATCTATTGTAGCTCATTTGTTTAGTAACAATTGAGCATAGGAATTGTATTTTATTTATGTCAATTTTCGAAATTTATATGTAAAAGTAGCATCTTTTATTGTAATTTTGAATATCCGGGCTGGAAAAGATGAAGATCTTGAAGGAAAATTGAAGATCAAGGCGAAACCCAAGGTATTTGGAAAATATTTTTTTATGGTAACAGCCGCATTGTAACAATAAGAAAAAAATTAATTATCAAATAAATTGGATTTATTTAATTAAAAGCCTTTCTCCTCTTGGGTGTTCGTGGTTCGTGATCCGGCGGCTCGAGTTCAAGATTCGAAGATCAAGACTCGAAGACATAGATTATGTAATTTACTGCTTTCCTAGGATAGATTAGATACGGGGGTACCAACAATCCATCTCGGTGTTTAAATTTTCCGCAATTTATTTTTTATGTGTTTGATCATAAAATAGATATAAAATCGGAATTGCCATGACATGCATCATATCATAAATCCACTCCATGCATACATGTAGAATTTTAATTTTGGTAATTAAAATCGGCATGTATACAAACTCGTGTAATTAGTTGAAATTTAATTAATACGTGGTAATTAATTAATTTAGTAACTAATTAAAGATCCGAGTACGGGTTATGAAATCGTTAAGCCTTTCGGTGTGTGTTCTCGGTGAACCGCCTTAAAGTCCAAACAAGATCACGTTTTCGATTCGTAGCGTCTACGAGATTGAATGATGGTAAAAGAACAATAAATCTTGGATAAAAACGGTTCGCCTATAGGTTGGGTGGTCAACTGAGCTAGGCTCGACCGACTTAACCCTTCTAGTGTGATGTATGCACGGGGGTCCGGCAAGACTAAGCGACACCGGCGAGCGGAGGGGTGATTTCTTCTTATCTCAATGGGGCTCTCTTGACCCGACTTCGTCCAACTGTCACATATGTTCCAACGAATAGGACGGGTAGGCTTGCCTACGTTACCGACACCATTCGGAATCCTTGATTTGATGTGCTTTTATGTTAACATCAAAAAGACGTGGTTAGTTTACACACCACCACTTCCAAAATATTGAGTGGGAGCGGGGGAGGCGACAGCCAACCCCACGGCCTCTACTATAGATACAAGTAAGTGAGAGAAGGGTGACACCTCGAGGCGCTTTGATTTCGTCCCCCTAAGGATGGTGTTCACCCCTATCAACATTCATGGCTTGGTCTCCGAAAGGATAGGATTTCCGGGTACTCGTCGGGTCACTGACCTATCCTAATACGGCACACTCGGGGCGTACCTAAGAGATCCGATAGAGTAGGTCACACTCATAAAGGATATTTTTGATAATATCTAGGCTAAAAAAGGATGGTAGTCAATGAATAAAAGGATGTTCGATTCTCGTGGGATGTTCGATTCTCACAAGTTATTCATTGATGAGATTGTCTCGATTTAACCGTCATCTCTTTTACCTACCCTAAGGCGGCACTGAGATGCGAGGTTAAAACCTTGGAATGGTAGAGTAGACTTAATTTTAGTTTACAATTCCTAAAATAAATTTATATAGTAGTGTTAAACTTGAATTAATATATGTCATTTTATTTTCAGCAAAAAAATGTCTGCTCAAATTTCTGCTTTACTGTCTGAAAAATTAACGGGAAACAACTTTAAGAAATGGAAGAGTACCTAAACGTGGTACTCACATATGAGAATGTGCAACATGTACTCACTTCTGAATGCCCTACGGTGGCGATCCAAAAACCTGGTAAAGCTGAGATCGAACAGCGTAATCGCTGGATCGAAGCAAATAACCGGGCTCGTGGGATCATCCTGGCGGTAGTGTCGGAGGTTATTAGGACCCAGATTGAAGAGTTTGAGACTGCAGGGGAAATCATGCGGAAACTTACTTCGATATTTGGATCACCTAGCAACCAAGCAAGACACGATGCCATAAGGATGGCTGTTAACACGAAATTGAAGAAAGGTCAAGCAGTGAATGGTCATGTTTTGAATATGATCAGTTACTTCAATGACGCCGGTATTCATGGATCAATGTTCGATGAAGCAACTCAAGTATCAATGATTTTAGAATCATTGACTCCTGAGTTTATCCCGTTCAAAACTCAGTATCTGATAGGGAAAACATGAGTTGACCATGACACAGATGCTTAATGAAATGACTATCTACGAGGGCCTACTATCGAAAGATAAAGTCCAAGTAGGGGATAAGAAAGCTGAAGCCAATATGGCCGAAGCCAAGTCTTCAAACAAGCCTAAGGCCAAACCAAAGAAGAAGGGTAATGTTGCACATGTGCCCAAGCCAATGAAGAAAAAGAAAGCCAAGAAAGTTGACGAGGCCAAGCCCAAGGGCAAATGCTTTTACTCTAAGGAGGTAGGACATTGGAAACGCCATTGTCCGGAATATCTTCGTGATGTGAAAGATGGCAAAGTCAAGGCTGTCGCTGGGAAAGATAAGAAAGGTAATTTGGAATTACTATTCTTGGAATCTTTTAATGTAGCTAAAGATGTGTCCACTTGGATACTTGATACTGGAGCTACTAACCATGTATGTTCTTCATTGCAGATTCTTAGTTCGTACGAGGAGCCGGGAAGAGGGTTCTCAAGTGATGCGAGTAGGCACTGGGGCGCTCATTTCGGCTAAAGCAGTGGGAGCTGTGGACTTGCATTTTAATAATAGAATTTTACATTTAGAGAATGTTTATTTTATTCCGAATTTCAGGAGAAATTTGATTTCTCATTCTGCCTTAGTTGAACAATCATTTTTTGTTTCAAATTTGAATGGTGAATTTGTTATTTCGAAGAATGGCTTTGAATTGTGTTCAACTACGAATGAAAACGGTTTATATTTTGTAAGACCACATAAAGCTCCCCTACTTAATACTGAAATGTTTAAAACTGCTCATCAAAGATCTGCTAAAAGGCAGAAAGTTTCTCAAGTAAAAGAAGATAAAACATACTTGTGGCATCTGAGGCTTGGCCATATTTCCTTGGAAAGACTCAAAAGACTAGAAAAGGTTCATGCCTTAGGTGAGTCATCGCTTGACACACCGCCCGTCCGCGAGTGTTGCCCGGAGGGAAAAATGACTAAGCGTCCCTTCTCATCAAAGGGTAATAGGGCCACGGGAACTCTAGACTTAGTACATTCAGACCTTTGTGGTCCGATGAACGTACAAGCAAGAGGCGGATACGAGTACTTTGTGACTTTCATTGATGACTACTCGAGATTCGGTTATGTTTATCTGCTGCATAGGAAGTCTGAGGCTTTTGGAAAGTTCAAGGAGTTCCAAGCAGAAGCCGAAAGGCAACTAGGCAAGTCATTGAAATGCCTTCACTCGGATCGTGGAGGTGAGTATTTAGATACTGAGTTCATTGACTACTTGGCTGAAAAATGAATTTGTTTCCAACGTTCAGCGCCTAGGACACCTCAGCAAAATAGAGTTGCTGAGAGGAGAAACAGGACATTGATTAACATGGTTAGATCAATGATGAGCTACGCCTCACTACCTATATCCTTTTGGGGTTATGCTTTAGAAGCAGCGGTCTACATTTTGAATGATGTACCGTCAAAGTCTGTCGAAAAGACACCCATTGAGATGTGGTCGGGACATCGCGAAAGCCTGCGTCACTTCCGCATATGGGGTTGTCCTGCACATGTGCTGATGGACAAGACTACCAAGCTACGATCACGTACGAAAGTATGTTTGTTTGTAGGCTATGCAAAAGGTACACGTGGTGGTCTATTTTACGATCCGGAAGATAACAAAGTGCTAGTCTCGACTAATGCTACGTTTTTGGAGGAAAGTTATATGAAAGACCACAAACCTCGAAGTAAAATTGTACTAGAGGAATTACTCTCCGATGACGTCAGGCCTATTGTGGCTGTTGATCTTCCTATAAACTCCACCTAGACGTACTGTGAGAGTGGTTCGGCCACCGGCTCGGTACGGCATGGATTTAGAGGCAAACGTAGTCGCCTCTGATGGGGTGGAAGATGATCCTCCGCCTATAAGAAGGCCTTACTGGATCACGATAAGGATAAATGGATTGATGCAATGAATCAAGAGATAGAGTCTATGTACTCTAAATCAGTCTGGAAACTTGTAGAACTTCCTCAGGGTGAAAGGCCCATTGGATGTAAATGGCTCTACAAGCGAAATAGGAGAGTAGATGGGAAGGTCGAAACCTTCATAGCACGGCCGGTAGCCAAAGGTTACACACAGCGAGAGGGTATAGACTACGAGGAAACCTTCTCACCTATGGCCATGATGAAAACCATCCGCATCCTCCTTTCGATTGCTGCATGTCTGGATTATGAAATCTGGCAAATGGATGTTAAGACAAAGATTTCTAAACGGCTTTCTCGACGAGGAAATCTATATGCAGCAACCAGAGGGATTCATTGAAGAAGGTCGAGAGCACATGGTGTGCAAGTTGCTCAGATCCATTTATAGGTTGAAGCAAGCATCTCATTCCTGGTATCATAGATTAGATCACACGATCAAGTCTTATGATTTCGAACAACACTTTGCTGAATCTTGTGTGTACAAGAAGGTTATCAAAGATAGTGTTGTATTTCTAGTGTTGTACTTTGATGACATACTCCTGATTGGCAACAATAAGGAGATGATGTCCGACGTGAAAAGTTGGTTGACCACGCAATTCCAAATAAAATATTTGGGAGAAGCGAGTTATGTTCTAGGGATCCAAATTATAAGGGATCGCAAGAACAAGATGTTAGCTCGTCCCAAGCAACTTATATAGATAAGGTGGCCGGCACGCTTCGCATATGGAGAACGCAAAGAAGGGTTTTCTACCAACCCGTCACGGCGTTTACCTCTCTAAGACTCAGGGGCCTCAAACCCCTGAAGAGACTGAAGCTATGGGAAGAGTGCCATATGCCTCGGCTATTGGTAGTCTCATGTATGCTATGAGGTGTACGAGACCTGACATTTGTTACGGCGTTGGATTAGTAAGCCGTTTTCAATCAAATCCAGGGCAACCGCACTGGACAGCAGTAAAGAACCTCATCAAATATTTGAAAAGAACCAGAAATTATATGCTCGTCTATTCGAGTGGGAGTTTGGAGCTAGCGGGGTACACCGATTCTGATTTTCACTCAGACGGAGATGATTCTAAATCAACCTCTGGTTTAGTGTTTATTCTTGGTGGCGGTGCAATAGAATGGAGAAGCCAAAAGCAATCCAGCACATCCGATTCAACAATGGAAGCTGAGTTCATAGCGGCCTCGGAGGCAGCTAAGGAAGCGGTTTGGTTAAGAAAGTTCATCAGCGGATTAGGCGTTGTCCCAAATGCTGAAGATCCTATTACTCTCTATTGTGATAACAATGGAGCCATTGCCAACTCTAGGGAACCTCGAAAGCACAGTAAGTCGAAGCATATAGAGAGGAAATACTGGGTGATCAACGATTTTGTCGATAGAGGGGACATTTCCGTCAAGAAAATCGCCTCCGCCGATAATCCTGCTGATCCATTCACCAAGACGCTGTCGATTGAAGCTTTTAGTCGACACTTGGAGACTATAGGTATTAGAGACATGTCTCATTTTCTTTAGAGCAAGTGGGAGTGATAGTTTGTTGTATTTTAAATAATAGGGTGAGCTCTAAAACAATTAATCACATGCTTTCGTGCAAGTGGGAGATTGTTAGGTGTGATGCCCGAAAGACAATTTTGTAATTGTTTTATTTAATAAATGAAATGATATTATTATTCATATTTATTATTCTCATATTCACCGATGTGACAATAGTATTTACACTATAGAAAACCCTAAAGTATATCGTTTATGTAATCACTTAACTCAGTGTATGGGATATACACAGGAGGATTGAGTTAGTGAAGATGTACTTAAAATACAATTAGCCCGTAGTGAAGTTAATCGAGAGTATCGGGTCTCTCCTTTAACGTGCTATTAATGCGCCCATAACACAATAGGTATGATTGTCTTATCCGGACTTTCGGTTAAGAGAACCTAGTGGGGCATTTATATATGATAGATATATCATAAAGGGCTGGACCGATTTGATTAGAGTTCACGATATAATTCCGTAATCGAGAAGTCTTATCGAATCAATCGATGATCATATTTATGGATATATCTTAATACTGAGGTGATCACAGTCAACTGCTTGAATCAGTATGAGGTTTGACTTGACGGTTAAGGATTAACACTGAGTCTGTGGTCTGAATTACCCCATCTTGGCATTGTACTGGATTGAGTGAGTAGTCTGTGTTATCACAGATATGGAATCCATTCCTTCCATTTATGGAAGTAGATAGACAATTCCCTGATTTGTTAATCCTAGAAACTGATCGATCGTACGAGTTCATACTACACTGATTAGCTACCAGTGAGATGTATGAATTAATTGATCACTAGGGGGTTAATGGTAAATAAGAATAAGAGGTTCTAAAAAGGGTTAACGGTAACTTCCCGATTTAGAATGAACAGTCTATGGAGGATTAATCCATATGTAATGATTATATCAATGGACGCTTATTATTATTCTCGTGAGGAGATAAATATAATCTCATAATCGGAGGAGTGCGATCACGGGATTATGGTGGCATATTCATGTGATTGATTTATCGAATATAATTATTCTCGTTCGTAATATAATTATTTATTTGATTTATCGGGTCGCGATTATTAGTCCATGGTCCCCGACATGCCTCCTATATAGCATAGCTATTCTCGGACGTCGAATCCTTATAATATTAATTTAGTCCTTATTAGAATTTAATTAACGATATGTGAATTAATTGTTTAGTGAACTATTAAATTAGTTGGGCTAAATAATTAAATATGTGAAAAATGCATTTTTCATAATCTTGGAAAATTAGTGTATTATAGCCGAAAATAACATTGACTAGGTCAATGATGATGAATTTCGGCCATGGCTTATTTTAGGAAACAAGAAATTATTTTTTTGTGAATTAATAAGACATGTGCATAAAATATTTATTGGATAAATATTTATGGAAAGAAATAAAGATAAATATTATTCTATATTTGTTCTAGAATATTATGGGATTATTTTTATTTATTTTATTTGCAAAATAAAATCCTTTGAGGCCAATGATTGTTCTCCTATATAAAGTTTCTATTGGAGAAAAGTCCGTGGCACGAAAGCAGCATGAAAGTGGAGAAAAGTCATGTTTTGAGTGAAATCAAGGCAAATGGGCGTTTGCTCTACCCAAACTCGCGTTTGCAGCAAGGTTAAGGCCACATTGACCAAACTGGCGTTTGGCCAATTCAAACGAGCGTCTTTCAAGTTTGCATTTGATACTGAAAGTTGGGTTAGAAGACGAACGAGCGGCCAAGTTACCCCCAAACTGGCGTTTGGATGGGTTCAGCTCGAATATTGAGCTCATATTCAGCAAACGGGCGTTTGCCCTCAAGACATGATCCATCAACCGAGCGTTCAAAGAATCCAAACGCTGGTTCACTGAAGAACCAGCCCTAATCAAGAATTAGAATTCCAGGCAAACGGGCGTTCGCAAGGAGGCAAACGGGCGTTTGCCCTCGACAGCAGCATTTTGACCTAGCACTATAAATACGCAGCCCTACTCTTTCATACGGCGGTTTTTACACCTTAGGCATATTTTGGGCGATTTTGGTGCGTTTTAGTGTAGGTTGATCATACTTTGATCCTTTGGTTCCTTAGTTCACATCTTTTGATTATACACACTTCCTATAGCTTAGATTTACGTTTCAAGATCAAAGATTCGACTTTTTAGAGCAATTATTTCTTTAATACTTTTGGATCAGATTTTCATTAGATTATATGGTAATGAATTATTCTTCTTTTATTATTTCTAGCATGATTTCCATTCTTATTTTGTTTATTAGTATAATCATAAGTAGCTAATTAGTTGTGTAGCCGAATTATATGAAAGCGAGTGAAAACCCTAAAGGGGACGAGATTGGGAGTTGTGTAGTGCGTTATTAAATGCTTTAATGATTAATCCACGTCCTAAAACTTATTATAACATCTTTGAATTAGATTGATCACCTGGTTCACTGTCACACACATCGAACTTATAGATGCATTTTGCGGTGAGATATGGGAAAAGGGGTTTTGGGATCGTTACGTAGATTCAGCCTAGTTGTTAGGACCGTTTCCAATGCAGAGGTTTGTCATCATTTTTCGAGCAACTTTAGACCTCAATCATGTTAGGATAATCGGTTTTCTAAAGGGAGAGTCGGTTATCTTCACATAGGGTGGTTAGATCGAGTTGTTCAGTCTAATCAATAGAATTAGGAGTTGGCACCCGTGGATGTCATTGAACTATATTGGATAGGTAAGTTGGTTAAAAGACATGCTCCCTGTCAAGTCTTTCCTTAGGGGTAAATGTAGCTCGTGGGATCGTAGTTCGGCTATGCCTTTTAATAACTAGAAGTAAAACCGGTAGTTTAATCTTTGTTTCTGCTCTAGTATAAGATCTTTCCACCTTTGATTGACCTGAACTAAGTCCTACGTCAGCTTTGGTACTTAGACATTACTCATTGTGGATACGACCTTGTGACCACTGTACCCCCGTTGACCCGATACTCTGTCGGTGAAAGTTAGCGGTTAAGTATTTTTCTATCACCTTTATGTGATAAAATTCCCACATATTTGTTATGTCATTATAGATTAGGTCATTTCTCCAATAGAATAGCTTCTATACATGGTGTCTGTCCAAATGTATATGTATTTAAAGACACTATCTGTTATGTTTGTCCATTAGCCAAACAGAAGAAACTGTCTTTTCTATTGAGTGCTTCTAGTGCTTATATTCCTTTTGCTCTTGTACGCATGGATATTTGGGGTCCTCACAGACACCCATTATTCATAAGCAGTCCTACTTTCTGACTATAGTGGATGATTGTACTAGATATACATGGATTTATTTGTTACAAGCCAAAAGTGAAGTAAGATCTGTTATTGTTGCTTTTTAAAATTATGCTTTAACTCAGTTTGGCCATTCTATTAAGGTACTTACGTCTGATAATGGTTCAGAATTTGACTTTGTTGAGTTCTATAATGAGAGAGGTATTGTGCACCAAACTAGCTGTGTGGAGACACCACAACAGAATGGTGTTGTAGAAAGAAAACACCAACATATACTTAATGTTTCTAGAGCTTTAAATTTTCAAGCTCAATTGCCTATTAATTTGTGGGGTTACTGCATTTTGCATGTTGTCTAGTTGATAAATATTTTGCCTACCCCTATCCTAAACAACCAAACACCATATTTTCTATTACACAACACACTACCAGATTACACTGCCCTAAAGGTCTTTGGATCCCTTGTTTTCTCTACCACCTTATCACATGGCAGGACTAAATTTGATGCTAGAGCAAGAACTTGCATTAACTTAGGCCATGCCCCAAATCAAAAAGAATACACCCTGATGGATGTCCATTCAAGGGATATCTTTGTGTCTAGGAATGTAGTTTTTCATGAACATATTTTTCCATCTATAACTCTAAAAATTCACTCCACGAGAGAATCATTGTTTCATATCCCTTATGCATCTGACTGTGTTTTTCCAACATCTAATGCTGATCCTCAAATGTGCAGTCCTTGCAGCCCTTCTTCTACAACAAGTCACATTGCTAGTCATGAGGTTTCTCCAAATTCTGGTGGTGATGATGTGTCTGACCACTCATCATCCAAAAGAATTCCAAATGTGGATGTCCCTGTAATTCCTCCTTCTGGTGTACTTGAAACCAGAAGATCAACAAGAGAAAAGAAAACCCCAACTTTTCTCAAAGAATATGTTTGTAATCAGGCACAGGTCACCCCATATCCTCTAGATTCAATCATTGACTATACTAATCTTTCTGATAAATACAAGTCTTTTGTCATGAATGTGAATGCTGGCAAGGAGCCAACTACCTACAATCAGGCTGTTAGATTTCCCGAATGGCAGGAGGCTATAAAAAAGAAGATTGATGCATTAGTATAGACCAATACTTGGGAAATAGTATATTTGCCCCCAGGAAAGAAGCCAATAGGGTGCAAATGGGTTTACAAGATTAAACACAAAGCAGATGGTACTATAGAAAGATATAAGGCCAGGCTAGTTGCTAAGGGTTACACTCAGACCTTTGGTATAGACTATGAAGAGACTTTTTCACCTGTTGCAAAGATGAATACCATCAGAATCCTACTTGCTATAGTTGCTGCAAAAGCTTACATTTACCTCAACTAGATGTAAACAATGGCTTCCTTCATGGAGATCTCAATGAAGAAGTTTACATGACACTGCCTCAAGGTTTCCAAGCACAAAAAGGCAAGGTTTGTAAACTCATCAAGTCTCTGTATGGCCTAAAACAAGCCAGTAGACAGTGAAACTCAAAACTTACCACAACACTACAAGACCTACGCTATGTTCAATCCAAGCATGACTACAACATGTTTACAAAGATACATGGTGCTGATTTCATAGCCATCTTAGTCTATATGGATGATGTAGTTCTTGCCAGCACCAGCGTGGATTTGATAAATGAGCTCAAACAGTATCTACATAAACTTTTCCAGATTAAAGATCTTGGGGAGTTAAAGTATTTTCTGGGATTAGATGTTGCTAGATCAAAGTCAAGGATTTCTATATGTCAAAGGAAATATGCTCTTAATCTTTTGACAGAATATGGCTTTTCTGGTTGTAAACCTACAAAGACTCCAATGCAAAGCAAGACTCATCTACTGAATGGGGACTCAGACCTCCTTCCAGACAACACAATGTACATGGAGTGTCAATGGCAAGCTCATGTACCTGACTATAACAAGACCTGATCTTTCTTATAGTGTTCATCAACTAAGTCAATTTTTAGCTGCACCAACAATCAACCATTTACAAGCAGCAAATAGACTTTTGAGATATGTCAAGCTAGCTCCTGGTCAATGCCTATTTTTTCCTGTCAACAATGATCTTAGACTCACTGCATTCACAGACTCTGACTGGGGAGGTTGTCATGAGTCTAGAAAATCAATCACAGGATATTGTATGTTCCTAGGACCTGCCTTAGCTTCCTGGAAATCCAAGAAACAACCTACAGTTAGTAGAAGTTCAGCAGAGGCAGAATACAGAGCTATGGTACTAGGTGTTTGTGAGCTATAATGGATCACCTATATCCTCCAAGATTTATCTATTCCCTGCAAACTTCATGTTTCTATGTATTGTGACAGTGTGAGTGCTATCCACATAGCCTACAATCATGTTTTTCATTAAAGGACTAAACACATCGAAATTGATTGCCATATTGGTAGAGAAAACGTCCAATCCGGCCTAGTGAAGCTTCTATCTGTCAAGACACACAACCAGTTGGCTGCCATCTTGACCAAACCCCTAGATGGTCCTCTTTTCAATCACATTCTGCAGAACCTGTCAATCTATAACATTCACAGCTTCCCTAGTCCGTCTTGAGGAAGTGAAGTGAATATCGGGTTCCATGGTGCTGTTTCTAAAGCAGACATCAGTCGTATCAGGAGACAATCCTCAGCAGTCTGCTGATGTTACACTCATCAGCAGATAATCCTCAGCAGACATTCATCAGCAGCTTCAGCGGCATCAGCCGTATCAGCAGCTCAATGAGGACTTTTTTCGAACACCTTCAACCATAAGTAGTTGAAGTTTGTTACAACAAATCAACACCTCAATAAACCGTCTTAGCTAGTTCTCAGTTTATATATAGTAGAACAACCGATTGTACAATTAATTGAAACAGATGAATAAAATTCTATAGTTTTCCTTCATCTTCTTAAAATTGCATTTCTTGTTTTTCAGTTTTGCTTCAAACTCATCCATGGAGTTTGAACTTCTCATCCATGGAGTTTGAACTTCTTCAACAAAACAAAAAAAAAAAACCACCAATCTATGACGTTTAAATTGATGACTTGTTGGTTCAAAACCTGCTCCTGGACCACCTTAAAAGTAGTGATTTGAACGACTAGATTGAAACGTAAGGGATCAATAACAATTTTAATGACCGTACCAAAGATGTTGCATGCCTCGAAAACAATATTGAATTATACGATGTACCAATTATAGTAGGGAAAAGTAAGGAAGATTATGTCAACATTAATTAATGAGATTCAAATTGTGAAATTATCTGGGAATGGCGTGTATTAGTTTTAATTTGCATATAGAATGAATTTATATATATGTAATCCAAAAACAAAAAAACAAAAAAAAGAAATTATATATATGATGATGCGATTCTGGTAGTAGAAGGAAAAAGAAAAAATAAAGGGATATTTATAAATAATAAACGAGAGATTTTATGATGCAACGGTTGTAGGAAGGTTATACCAAGTGGAATGCATTAGAGTCTCTTATTTTTAATCTCTTTCACATATACTCTTTTATCGCGTGTGATAGGTTACAAATGAGTGGTTGTAATGCATTCCACTTGGTAAAACCTTCCTACAACGGTTGTATTTTAAAGTTTCACGTAAGAAGTTGCCGACTTCATCATCGCTATCAAAGAGGTCAACTTTTAGAAGATTGTGAATGGGGTATGTAGCTATTTATTCTCACATTTTTTCGTGTTAATATATACAGTAGTCTATAGAGGGAGAGGGGGAAGGGGAGGGGGAGGGCGCGGGGGGAGGGGGGGGTTGTGATTTCATTATACTCATCTTAAAAGGGTGTACTTATTAAATGCGCAACTTTGGACGACCATTTTGTCGTCTTGTATTTTTATTTTCCTTGGTAAAATAAAACGGCGTCGTTTTTATATTTTACACATGACACGTGGTGACCACATCTGACGACATCTATACCGTTGCAGAGGCAATGGATGGGTAAGTTTCCACTCACCGTAATTTTTTTACATTCTCTCCTCCTCCTCCTCTTCTCCTTTACAAATATGGAACAAGAAAATCACACTCTTCCAGATTTTTCGAGTGGCAAAAGAGTCAAGTATACTGAACACAGAAAGCATACTACTATTACAAGGCCCTTCTCTCAGACAGTCGGCAGGGTGAGGAAGTTGCCGGAAATGAATTCAGCCGCTCCTAAAGTTGTTAGTATTTCTTACACGATGCTGACGCCACTGACTCCTCCGACGATGAAGATGAGAACCCGTTTTGCAGAAGAAGGAGAATCAAAAGGTTCATTATGAAGTGAGTATTGCACCGGTTTCCTCATGTATTGTTGCCAGAAAACCGTCTCTGGCGGCGGTGACGGAGAAGAAAAATGTTGGCCAGAAGGGGAAGAAGAAAGGTCCGATTGTGCAGCTTCAAGATTCAAAGATCAAAGGCTCATATCAACATTCTTCGATTTTTCCAAATACTGCCATTGTGCTTCATCTGCCACGGTTCTTGCGTTTGCTTGTTTTTCTTGTACCAAGATTACACCTGCTCACTGCCGTTACTTCTATTTTAAAACATTTGTTTTGGGACTACTAATTAATAACTATGTGCTCTGTGTATTGCATGAAGGTATTTGTCCCTGTTCTTGGCCTTGGAATTATTTGTATATTTCAGTATTCTCCACTTTTGAAACATCCACTTTATAGTTACTTATAAGAACCTGCAAGATGTATTTTTCATGTTTTTAACTCGAAAGAACCTGCAAGATGATGTCTTTGTTCCGTATTTTGAGCTTAATTGACTCATCGTATTCATTGCAGTTGGATTTAAATCTAGGAGCAGCTTCGGAAGCAGAGACTCTATCTTTGCCATTGTGCTGAAATTTTGGTGTTGATACGAGTCATTAAGGCCCTGATTCTCAACGATTTGCAGCCATCGTCAAATAAAGGTAAAATCGTTCCTGCTTAATATCTTCATTTAAATTCTGATTCAGAAAAGATTCTCTGCCCTGACTTTCTTGCCTATTGTTAATGTTGAAGGTCGAATATGAAATGGTGGGACATTGCCTCTGATTTATTTCTGCTTCGGACTAAAACGGTAAGCGGGGTGTAATTAGCTACAAGCGATGATGAATCTCAAGTAGCAGCTGCTAGAGAAGATGGCACCCTTGAGATTTGGCTCGTCTCTCCTGGCTCCGTTGGCTGGCACTGTTGGCTTGTATGCTATTCATTTTCCTAATTTGTTTGTTCATTACTTTCTTTTTCGATTTTTTTTATGTATATGATTAAAATGTTGAACTCTGTTTGTAGACTATACATGGGAATCCTGAGGCAAGGGTGTCTTCATTGGTTTGGTGTCATTCTAGATCAAGAGATGCACCCAGCGGCCGGTTATTTTCTTCTACCATTGATGGCTCAGTATCTGAGTGGGACCTTTTTGATTTACGTAGCATAATTAAAAGGTCTGCTTCATATACATCGCATCAAAAATAAACCGGCCTATATTACAGATTTGTAAAATTTGACAAATACAGGGCCCACCGTGCATCGCACGGTACGCCTGGCTAGTTAACTATTATTAAAAAAGAACTTAAAGTTATTAATAGTGGTCATATTCTCCTCGAATCAAGTCTACGCCTCGCCTCATCTATGTACGTATTGAGTTGCACCATTAAATTTGTGATATCTAATCAAAATGTTGTATTCGAATTTAAACATTGTGCTCGATTTCTACAAAATCAATCAAATTTTACGGTTGAGATTTGTCTATTCACGGTCTTTCCTTTTTTTCCACTAAAGAGTTCAAATCTTCCTCCACTAAAAAGAGCTATGGGATGCTCAGCTTAATTACTTTAGAAAACCTAAGACAAGAGATCTTAGAAATGGCATCCCCACAAAGTTCCGTTGCTAGATCATGAATTAGTAAATGCATCCAATTTTCAAAAATAAAATTCCAATTGTGCCGAGCTTTCCTTTCCATTTTTGGAATGGAATATTTACGGAATCTCCATGAATAGGGTCAACCCTATTCCATGGCATTTACACGAGGTTCCTCAATCAATCAATTTTCATACAAATATTGAAATTAAGTCAATTCCAGGTGTTAATGTAGGATATCATGCTAAAAACACCGTGATGTCATTAAGAATTATTATGGATTTGAAAAACACATGAAGCATTTAAAAAACACATGAAGCAATTAATGAACAACTACGTACATCCTCCCACTCAACAATTAATTAATTAATTATTTCAATCGAGAGGATTCAAAGATAATTAATTAACTTTATAAATCCATCTTTAACCAATTGATGCCGGCAGCAGAAGCCGGAGTTGTGGCGGCAACAGTGGTGATAGCTCCGGCATGGTGGTGGTGGACATCGGTGGTGACACGTTGACATCGTGGACACATAGTCATGATGGGCGGTGTTGATGATGCACCGGCGGGTGGGATGTGGGGTGGAATGAGTTGAATGGCCCTAAGCTCCTCAACTTCCTTATGTAACCTCTTGTTTTGTTCACTTAGTGAATTGAACCATCTCTTTAAGTAGTCACATTCCACTTCTGTTTGCTTCTGTTTGCTCCTGTACGTACGTACCTTTTTATTAATTGATTAGTTAATTATCACATGTACACTCCATTAATTACACAAACACAACAACATTTTATGGATGCATGTATCATCAGAAAGTTATATATATATATATATATATATATATATATATATATATATATATATATATATAGTTACTTTGAATTCAACCATTTTGATTGTATATGTACGTACTACCTTTTTATGTTGGAATTCAATAGGTTGAATGAAGAATATTGAAAGTCACAAAGATTAATTATTAGGCTTTGAAAAAGATGGAACCACCTCCTACTACTACTACTACGCTTTCATTCCAAGGATATATTCGATCACTACAGAATCCATAGTCGTTTTTGACAATCCATTGCCATTTTTCTTTATATATATGTAGTACGTACGTACTATTATAATTAGAAATAAAAATAAAAATAAACACATATTGATATTAGCAATAATATAATCATAAGAAAATACCCTATATTAATTATGAGAGAAAAATACAAATTACAAAAGCAAGCAAGATATACAGTTATGAAAGGGGATAGCTAGGAAGACGATATGTGACAGGGGTGTGGAACCTTTTGATTAGTGGAATTAATTGTATGTATATATGTACGTATAACCCTGGCCTCCAATACTAAATTAAGACTGATATATATATATATATAATAATATAATATAAGCAATGACTGTCACAGAACCTAATAATTTGAAGATGATGGAAACATCAAATCCTTTATGTTGCTTTGTCCCCAAAAGTTTATACATCCCTTTAATTCTTGATACTACTCTACTCCAAAATGGGTCCATGTGTGCATGTATTTTTCAATTGCTATTGGATATATATACAGTATATACTAATAAGTAATAACAGTACCTTTGTCATATATTCCCTACATATATACATCATATTTATAGATATCATATATTCCTTTATCCATGTATACTTGTAGCCTGACCATGCATCATAAAATTTACGATAACAGCATTATGTCTCAAGTAGTACGTAGCCAGATTGGTTAATTAGTCAACTCCGTCTTTTTGGTGTTACAACAATTATAGCACAACATTACAGGGTATGATCACAATTGAGAGTACGTATATACTGTTACAAAGCATAAGTCATAAACATATACTACGACGACATAGACATTACAAATTAAAGCAATCCACCGGTTTTTGTCACGTTACGTGATGCTTCAAGAATTGTTATATCAATAATGTTTTCATTAAAAAAAAAAAAAAAACACACTAATTGTTCATATATAAGAAGTGAAATCAATTATACTACATTCCCATGCATATATAACAACTATGTATACGTACAAACAGTATTAATTAACAGTACGTATAATTAAATAAAGACGGACATGCAGGGGTAGGTACCTTACCTAGCTCGACGATTTTGAAACCAAACTTCGACCTGTCTGGGCTTCAACTTTAATCGCACAGCTAGGACCTCCTTTTGTTTCTGCACCATTTAAACTCCATATATTGATCGAGTACTAACATCAACAATATATCTATATACAATATATATATTTATAGCTAGTGACAAATATTAAAAAAAAATAGTATTTATTATTTTTACTTAGCAAATATAGCTAAGAATAACAGACCATATATAGTAAACAACGACATATATATATATATAACAAAATATAACAAATCATCATGCACGGAGGTTATTTTAACAAATAACAGACCTCCCAAATAAATAATACAAAATTTGGGACAAGGATATGAATCAAGAATGTTGTACTAACAGGATTCAAGGTTTTGTTTAGGCGGAAAGTATCTTCAAGAAGGAAAGACTGTTCCTTTGTAAGCCTTAGCTTTTTCTTTAGATGACTACTACTACTACATCTTCCATTTCCATTTCCATATAGGCTGTCGTCGTCTTCTTCTTCTTCAACATTATTATTGCAGTATTCTTCCTCCATTTCCCAAGGTATCCGATTTATGTCAATATCTCTCATCGTCCCACGCAGATGCAGGCAATCTCACCGCCCGTTAGCTACATTAAATTGTGTCAATATGCTCCATCAACAACTTTAATTTACCATTAATTAATATCAATAGACATATTGTTCTATAAAATTTGCGTATTATTTCCATCCAAACAATTAACAGTAGAAGATTTCGATCAAAGATAGAAGACCAACATTATTTAATTAGTCCAAAACACGTACAACCCGCATGTGTTTTTTTCTTATATACGTACCTTTAATCACTTCAAATATTAAAAAAAAAAAATTCAAAGGGACATTCGAAAAACCTATTCATATCATATATATATACAACTATCATCTAATTAACATATTATATTGTTAATTAATTGTAACTTTTGACCTTTCATATAATATATATACAAATATATAGTAGCTAGGTACGTATAATCAAAGGCTGGCAAGTATTCAATAGATGGATCCAAATTAAACTAATATATATAACACGTACGTGATGAAGAAAATAAATGAAAATTTTAAGTAAAAACACCTTAAGTTTTGCGGGATAATTACCAGAAGATCGAATTAAGTGGCCAGCAGTGATCGATGAAGATGAGGGGTGAAGACAAGCCAGGGATAGATCGATATATGGTTAATTAACTCCAGGTTTCTTGTAGCTAGAATATATTTTGGATGAAGAAAAACCCACAACAAGATATATTGCACCAATATATGTATGCAATTATCATATATGAATAGTTGTGATGGAGGTTTGCCTTAATTATATATTGAAGAAGATCAAGCTAGTACTGTATGACTTTCAATTTGCAGAGATTTTTATCAGTTACTATAACATAAAGAAAGGGGGGGGCGGATGCTTGCTTGCTTTCTAGCTAGCTAGCAGATAAAATTGAAAGCATATACATACATGCATAGTAGTAAACAGAAAAGAGGTTAGCAATTACCAAGAAAGATGGAAACAATTAATTCAATGTCAAAAAATGAATAGGGAGAGACGAGATCTATGTTTGTTGTTGCCGATTTTAAAAAGCAAAGAGGGATGTGGGAGGGGGAGGGGGGGGGCTTGGGGGGTGGGATGGTAGCGTGTTAGTAGGGCATATTGGGAACCTGCCTAGTTAGATGGGGAATATTGAAATATTGACTTTGGTCATTAAGTCAAGGTCTGTTCCATACACGTGTGTTGACCGATGGAAAATTAATTACTCCCCGTTCTTATTGTACCGTTTCCAGACTTCGGGATTCGTAGTGATAAATAAGTCATAAATGGTTCGGTCAATTGCTTCGACTGTCATTCTTGTTTGATCTAAATAGATTAACCATACTTGACAAGACATTTACGTGTGACACTTATCTGGGGTGAGTATTCTATTACTTTACCGATGTGAGATTTTACACCTATTTTACTGTCGCAATTGTTAAAAAGACACATATTAAGAAGAGTAGTTTATGTTTTGATTTAACATCAAAATTATAATAACACTCCTAGTTTAAATATAATCAATGCAATGTTATTTTCAATCTCCTACTCCTTAATAAATAAGGATAAATGTAGAAAAATACAATAAAAATGCTTTGAAAATGTAACTAAAACACATAAAAGGAATTTTTGATTTTGACAAATGCGACGATTAAATAGAAACGAAATGAGTAATTTACTACTACTAGCTACTACTAGTTTTGATAAGACTAATGATATTGTTGTTACAATTATTTTAACATAACGAATGTCATAATATATTAATTGTTGGAGTGAGACATTTGATGATGAGTAGTGATACATCCACTACTTCTTTTACCACAACATCCTACACAACACAATCATCACATTTGATTTTATTGGGACCAGCACAATAAATAATTCATCATTTTAATCGATGAGTATAAAATATGTAGTGGAGAGTGCACTACACAAATTTGTAGTGCACATACCATTTGATGATATTACATCTGTTAATTTAAGTAAGGATTTGGCAGAAACATTATGAGTGAGAGTGATTATAATGTAAAAAAAATCAGATTATGCTATATTCGTTGCGTTAATTTAGTGTTGTTAATGAGTCGAGCCGAACCGGTTATCAGTTGTTCAAGCTCTGTTTGTTTAACCCACGAGTTTGTTTATATTCGTTTGTTTAATAAACGAACATAAAAATATGTTCAAACTTGGTTCGTTAAGGTAACGGGCTTGTTCACGAACGTCTGCTTAATAAACGAACATAAAATAATCTTCGAACTCAGCTCATTTATAAAGAAATTTTGTTCGAACTCGTGTTTGAGTTTGACATGCTACATGTATTTTTCTCTTTGCTTGTTAAGGTATAAAAAATTATGTCCAAATGAATAAATAACAAAATACAAAGCCGTAAAGTCCCACATCGGTAAATTAAGAGAATGTTCACTCCCATATAAGTGTGATACATAAAATTCTTGTCAACTCGGGTTAGCCCTTTTAGACCAAACGAGAACGACGATCTTAGCAGTTGACCGGACCATTTATGACCTCCTCTCCTTATCGAACATTATTGCTCACCCCATTCATGTCATGTACGTGCTTACTAGATCAAGCTCAATAGTACTAGTTTTAAAGAATTGTTTTATGACTTCATCATGCTTTATGTATACTAGAGGCGTTTGGGCCTTGAACCGCAAGGCCCTCGCAAAGCCCTGGAGCTGTGATTGTTTGTGGCTAATGAACCATGATGTAGCAGCAGGTGGAAGGAGTGCGTAAGTATAGTAAGGTAAAGGAATGAAAATATGTAAAGAAAAGAAGTTAAATTTCAAAGCAATACCAAATCTGAGAGCCTGAAAAGTAAACACAACACTTAAGAACATCTGGTAAATTCATATTACATTTACTAATAACATATTTATTAAGAAACAGTTGAACCGATAACTATGTAAGCATTGTTATCAGATCTCCATCAACATCTTAAGGCAAAGAGAGTGATTGATGCAAAAGAGCAGAATAAAGCTAGACACGCATTGTCTTACCAGCCAAAATATATTACAAACCAAAGCTTCCACGTCAAATCAACAGTAACTATGGAGGTGTTTAAACATTACTTTCTTCTCCTTTGTTTTTCTTCTTCGGTGTTTCCCCAATGGTAAGAAGCTCTAAATTAGGGCGTTCCAAGGCGGCATCTGCCAAATCTTCAATAGTTATGGTACCAAAGTTAATGCTTCTCTTAGCATTGGGTGAATCTGAGCTGCTGGACGGTGCTTGGGCACATTGTTGGCTGATTTCTTGAAGAATTTTTTTAGTTGTTGGTGTAAAGAATTCAGTCTGGGAGTCATTCGCTTTGTTTGAATCAGATGACAAGAGTTCAGTTTCAGCAAGTTTCAGCAGGCACAATAGAATCAGCTTGTGAATGAAGGTTCACAGCTTCAGGTGCTACGAATGTTTTGTTCTCACGAATTGCTTCTAGTTCATCAACTGTATATGTCTTTAGTATGACATATCTTCGTAGCATTGCAGAATCAATTTTCTTATCATAGTACTTGACAAAGCACACAACTTATGTGTTATCCATTGCAATAGAAATATTGTTAAGAACTGATTGACCCTGCGAAGGAGATGGTAATGCAACAATTAATATATTTAAATAAATTTAAGTGCCCAATTTTGAACATATACATGTGCGTTTTGAAGTTGGTTCAGAACAACGTGTAGCCCTAGTAAAAGCAAACAGGTAAGGAAGCAATGCAGGCATTATTGTTAAATTGTATGTGAAACAATCAAACTTCAAGGAGTAAATGATAAAGGAGTTTGTCTGAATTGTTTGTCAATAACGCAAACCGAAGAAATTGTCAAGTGAGTACCTCTTCTTCTCTCTTCATTATTTCAGTTGCAGTGAATGGAACAAGCTTTTCAGCATCTGGGGATTTAATTGTGCTTATCATGTTTGTGTTTTCATCGTTCAAAGTAACAGGTAGCCTGATCCTGTGAAGGCGAGCATAAATCCAAGGTAAACACATCAAAGTAGTGGCCTTAAAATTGAGAATACATTTATTAAGAGAAGTATAGGTGAAAATTACTTTATTTCCATTGGTGACAGAACTCCACATCCAGAGCATTTAACATCCCAATCCAAGCCAGCGTCGACTTCTATTCCACAGCTTCCACAAACAATGTAGTACAAAGGACTACGTGTGACGCTTAAGCGAAGGCTGCCTTTTATCCAGCATGTTTTTGCCTACAGATTAAGTAAAAGTAAGCAGTTTTTTTTAAAGAAACAACAAGTGAGTGATACTGGTGTAGTCACCAACATTGTTGAAGGCTGACATTGCAGCTGCCAAATCCAAGATACTCTGTGGTTCTGGTGGGACAAAAAAGTGTCTAGTATCCTCATAGGCCTTATTTTTCAGCCAATTAGTAACTTTTTCCTTGTTTTCAGCATACCTTTTTAACACAAACAAGAAACACCATAGGTGAGCATTGTATTTGAGCCCTTATGATAAATTGTAAAAAGAAGCATGTTACCATTTGTTTAGGCCATCATTTTCTGGCAGTTGTGGATTCTCAATTATGTAAGTGTTGTCTCTTGTGGCAAGGGACAGACCTGTAAGTAGAGCAGCTTGAATGGTTGGAACAGTAGGGTAAGCATTTAGTTGTAGTTAAAATGACAAAGTAAACATACAATGAAACGTCTTGACTTGAAGATTTGAGGCAATTATAGTTACTGGTCCTT
The DNA here is from genome assembly GCA_036785695.1 of Gentiana straminea. Lineage (NCBI taxonomy): Eukaryota > Viridiplantae > Streptophyta > Magnoliopsida > Gentianales > Gentianaceae > Gentiana > Gentiana straminea. The sequence goes on along the minus strand of JAVUPR010000412.1, from coordinate 813,273 downwards.
TGTGGAAGTTGTTAACATTTGGATCATAAGGAGCCAACAAGTCTTTCCAAAATCGTATGACAATTGGGATTTCTCTAGCATAGACAAGATGTTTGTAAATTCTTTTGTACACGGTATAAAAGAGAAACCAAACAATATAGAAATAATCTTACTCTTCATTAACCAGAACATAGTCCTTAGCACATCTTGTATTTGAAATGTCCAGTATTGGAAAAATGTGGACAATTAAGCCTTTGATTGCTGTGAAGACGTACATTTTCAGTTTTTGTTAGTAAACCAAAGAGAAGGTAATGTTTATAGTTGAAAGAATTATGTTTTATAGAGGCAGTGTAAATATCTTTGTTTTATAACTACATCATAACGTATAAGCATATGGTTGGAATATAGATGAATTTTATGTTTACCTATATTTGCATCGGTTTCTTCAAACTTGTGCAGGTCAACAAACTTACAGACTTCAAAGTTGCACGGTAGAGGATACGGCTTAGCGTCGGCAATTGGTTCCACAGGTATCTTTATGGTGATAATCCATGAGTATTTATAACCTTCCAGCTGATACCTTTCTGGAGGTAGGGTGACAGCTGTGTTGAAGATCTTATACCTTTGAAACGGATGCAAAGAAGTCAATGTCGCTATCAAACATCACAACTTTGATTTTTGTTCCCTGCTTTTACGTACACAAAGAACACAAGTTATTATGTGTATGATTTGTTTTGTTGAACAAGACTGAAAGTAATCACAAGTATGTCTAACCTTCATATCAGTACGTAGATAGGGCCTATATCGCTTTTGGAAAGGGTAGGCAGTCAAGGCCTTATACCCAACAGGATGTCTTTCGATAACTTGGACTATGCAAGTCCATCCTTTTTGTCCAGGTTTTATCTCGTGAGCATCAAGCATTTGTCTTGGCATGTTACTGTCAAAAGAAACAATATTTTCAGCAATTCAACCATGATAAGCATTTTGGTAAGCCTACCACTTCGACAAAATGTTAGTGTTCAGAAATAACAACACTTGTGCATAGTAATTTCGAGGTTACTATAATATCAAGTCTTTTCTGTTGAGTGAAAAAGAAAGCAGTAACAATGTGGCTGTGAATCAGAGAAGTTGTAGTACAGAAATAACAAAAGCGGCTGAATGTATCATTTTTATGCTAGGTAAAAGCAGTACCAAAAGTGATGTAATTCATGTTTTGTCGTTTGGCCCATAAATTGGATAATCATGTATGCGTAAGAATATGTTTGTAGACTTTTTGGTTTGTTCTGGACCAAGAGAAGCATAAAACGGAGGCTTTATTACAACTTGTACACAGGCTGAAGTCCTAGCTCTTGATAAAGCCATATATAGCTGTCCGTGTGCAAATACAGGTTCTTTTAAATAAACGCCTACGTAGTATAATGTTTGTCCTTGAGCTTTCTTGATAATCATTGCAAAGCTAAGACGAACCGGAAACTATGTGCGTTTGTAATGCACAGGGTAGTGATCATCTTTTGGAGGTTGTAAATGTATTCTATTAATGAAAATATGCTTTCCACAAAAGTCACTGAAGACAATTTCAGCATATATAACGTTTCTTTGCAACGCTCTACAAATTAAATGCGTTCCATTGCACAACCCCTCTAATGGATATAGATTTCTAAGAAGTATGATTGGTGCATTAACCTTCAGTATCAAATGACGAGGAGACAAACCATTTGGAGTTATGCAATTAATTATGTCTACATATTGGCCTTGGTCATTAGGGTTAATTGTTTCGTCAAAGCTGAAATAATCAACCACGTCTCCTGGAAACCTTTTTATCATTATCTGGTTTATATCATCGACAAATGAATTTTTTGTTGTTAGTATTGCTCTGTTCATAAGCTGAGACATGCCATCTAATGAATTGTCAATAAAAGGATAAACTTTATTAATTAGTTCATTAAGTGCTCCATCATCGCTCGGTATGTTTAAGAGTATTGATTTAGGAAGTTTTACATCTTCGATGTTTTTGTTTTGAAGGCTTCCATTTCCAATGTTCAGCAAGAATTCTGTGTATGTAGGATCATTCAAAGATCTCATGTTTTCTGTTAGTCTAATCTTTTCAAGTTTTGGCCAAATCTCAGAACTAATTATTATAGCATGTATAATTTGACTTGCACAACCTTGCTTGACCACAGGCAAAGTCTGCCTAAAATCACCGCCTAAAACTACAACTTTACCCCCAAAAAGTTGAGTTGACTCCATTAAATCTTGAAGTAACATATCTAATGCTTCAATTGAATTTCTCTTGGCCATTGGTGCTTCATCCCAAATTATCAGTCTGCATTCCTTTATCAACATAGCAAGACAGCTTTGTTTAGACACCCTACATGTGAACCTTCGCTTTCATCAATCGGTATCTTAAATCTTGAATGTGCAGTTCTACCTCCTGGAAGAATAGATGCTGCAATTCCAGATGTAGCAGTAGCTAGTGCTATGTAGCCTTTGGAACGAAGTTCTGCCAGCAGTGATCTGTACAGGTAGGTTTTACCCGTTCCGCCGGGCCCGTCTACAAAGAAAGCTCCTTTCTTGTTCTCATAGACTCTGTTTATAATAGTAGTATAAGCATGTATTTGATTCTCGTTTAAATTGTTAATTGATTCTAGGTCAGTCAACGGAACTTCAATATTTTGCTCGGATTGAAGTTCTTTAGTCAAATCTTTCAAGGATGCATGGTTAAATTCTTTGTCTAGAATGCCAAATGTATTTATATGTCTTCCCATAGATTTTAGAAAACCATTAATCTATTGAAGTACTTTTGTTTGAATTTCTTGTTGATACACCAGAAATTGCCCCGCTCCTATTATAATATTTTATCTTCCCAACGAGATCAGTCAACGGCCGGTCAAGTATGTCACCGCCTCGCCATCGATTAAACCGTTGATTATCGAGCCCCTCCGCGACATGTATCGGCGAAGTGGACCCCGCACCGGGGGCCCGCCCAACGAGTTTATCGCTGACCTCGCCTATTTCGGCGAGCTTATATATTGTGAAGATCACCGGGCTCGGCCTCTCGACCCCGATTCGTCGACCTCGGCCTCTTGACCTCGATTCGTCTACCTCGGCTCGAGGCTTCGATCATCCGCTAAGCCTCGTATCCGAGCCCATTATCTTAGCCACGTGTCTTATCCTACTCGTTTGGCCTTAACCGTAAATACACACTAAGCCCTAAATGGGCTCATACCTATAAATAGGAGGTCTCCCTCCACCATAAAAATGATTAGAAAGATACCGAATACAACACTTGGCTCCACACTAAATAAGCCAACTCTTCCAATACCGAGAACTACGCCTGGCTTGATCCCTCTCTACAGGGTACGTAGGCAGCCTCCACGGCTCAGCTCACAACCACCCCAAACACCTTCCCTCTCACCGGAGCTCCGCCGCTCCACCACCCCTCACGATATCCTACACCGCTCTACTTTCTTGATGAACCATTTTCGGCATCATCAAATGGCTCCGTTACCGGGAAATGACTTGAAAGCCATCTTTTTCCGGCCAGATCTGTTTCTTCTCCGGCGAGATTTACTCTTTCCGGTCAACTGTTTTAACAAGATCTTCATCAAGATCTTCATCTTTTTTACAAGATCTACCATAGATTCAACACTTTTTAGCTATTACCATCGTTTTATTACATCAGGAACAAAAGAAAGAGGAAAAAATTGAACGAAGATGAAGCTGCGTTCGTCATGGGTACCGGACGTCACTAGCGGAGTCAAGGTTTCTTGTTCTCTCGCTACACCACCGTAACCATCGCTCCTCCAACTACCTCGCCTTCTCGTTACGCGCGGCTCTCCTCCGCCGGAGATTGCGCCCTCTTCATCTCCGTCCTCTCGCCGCACCCGGGCCACCATCGAATTTTGCAAAGACCACCGCCCGTTCGCAATCCCAATCGAAGAACGTATATTCACGGGCCTTTCTCTACGCTTCTTCTCCGGCCAATGCATGTTCACCGGAGATGAAGGTTCCGGTCAAAGACTCCGGCGATGAAGCTATGGCCCGCACCCATCTACCCCCCCGCCACTTCGACGGTCAAGCCGGTGCAAGAGTTCTTCGTGCTTTACCGGACCCGTTAAATTACATATTGGAATTACTTGGGTCAAGCCAAACCTCTTTGGTGCGAAACGAGCCGAGACAAGGGGGCCTCGCATTGGATTTTCTAGATTTTATGGTTTTTCTTATCGGGCTCGGCGTAACAAGTGGTGGTACGGGGCGCTCGCCTCGCGACCTTTCGGAACCGCGGGCTAAATCGCCCCTCGCGGTGTTCTAGAGACGGCCCTTATAGGCCCATCTTTACATGTAAACTCGCCGGCCACGGTCGGCCTCGCTATATTTTACCCGCGGCCTCTATCGGCCTGGTTATGTTATTTTCGCATCGGCCCTCGGTCCGGCCTCGACATCTTCGGCCCCGCTTGGCCTCAATATTATCGGCCCTCGCCGGCCTCGACTTAGCTTGGGCCTCGGATCGGCCTCGCTCACCAACGGCCTCGTTTTGGCCTCGCCATAGCTTCGGCCTCCGAAGGCCTCGACTTAGCTTTGGCCTCGATCGATCTCGACACCTCGCCACTCGCAGTCTTGAGAGGTTCTACACGTCATAGCTACTCGCAAAAAAAAAAAAAAAAAAAAAAAAAAAAAAAAAAAAGGGGAGTAGGGGTGTACCCCCTCGTCTTAGTACTTGTGTTTTAATTGGGAAAATTAAAACTTTTCCAGAGATCAAATGAAATTGTTTTTACAAAGTTTGGAATCAGGAGTATATGTGTACATACTCTTTCGGTGCTTGCATTTTTATTGCGAAATAGACAGACTTGTTGAACAGTCTAGCGCACAGCCTCAACTGTTTAGAGTCCGCCTCGACGGTTCAAGCCCCGCGCCAACTACATGGAACACCGCCTCCCGTTAACCATCGGGGTGCGCTTCAACGGTTCGGTGCATCGCTCCGTAGTTTTCTTCGGCCATGGATATACTCTCATATCCAAGCCTTGCCGAAAAGGGTAATCGAATGATACCGCACCGATCTTGCTTCGCCACCAACAACTTTTTACAAGCCGACGACTTCTAGTGTTCCTCGAGAATCATCGCAACTCGATCATCAACGGCTTCGGTTCCTAGCCGACGTCGCCCACGACTCACTTTTGTGACCTCGGCAACAACTCACATTTGTGATCTCGTGACTTCCTCAATTGAAATACATTTCTCAAATGTCCTCGCGTGCCGCTTAAGTTCTAACACACGACGTCTCGACTTTCGAAGCAAGTTTTACTACCCGTAGATGACTTCTTCCCCGCGGTTTTTACTTCGTTTGATAATTCGGATTTGAGTTTCGCCATGGATATCTTTTTATCATAGGCGAAGTCCCCGGTATTTGGGGTCGCTTTGATGTACGGCGCACCACCTCACCGCGCTTAGCTTCTTCTCGCCCAAGGGTTTGACGAAGACCTCCCCGGCGTACCGCATATCAACTCACGGCTTGGTCTCGCGAGCGACTCCCAAGTTCTCATCTCAAAATCATATGAAGATGGCTCTTCGCAACACAACAAGGAAGAAGCCCCCGCCATAGCAAAGAAAGCCGGTGTCCTCGACATCGCATCTCAAGCCGCAGTCGCAGCGACCAGAACAGCTCCTCGCGGCATATCTGGATCGCTCTATGCTGTGCACCTGTCGACTTCGGTCAGACCAACGAGCACGGACGATTCACATCGCAAGCTCTCAAGCCACAATCGCAAGCGACTGCAACAGCCTCCTCGCGGCATATCCGGATCGCTCTATACCGTGCATCTCAAGCCGCAAAGGCGATCGTAATGCCCTTTGCGGCATATCCGACGTTCTATACCGTGCATTTCAAACCGCTTGCTACTAGCGTATATCGAGAACAGCTCCTTATAGAACATCTCTTATAAGTCCGATCTATCTCGGCATCATTATTTTGGAACTCGCCATTCGGCGAGCCTTCTCTTATAAGCCCGATCTACCTCGGCATTATTATTTCGGAGTTCGCCATTCGGCGAACATCTCTTATAAGTCCGATCTATCTCGGCATTATTATTTCGGAGTTCGCCATTCGGCGAACATCTCTTATAAGTCCGATCTATCTCGGCATCATTATTTTGGAACTCGCCATTCGGCGAGCCTTCTCTTATAAGCCCGATCTATCTCGGCATGATTATTTCGGAGTTCGCCATTCGGCGAACATCTCTTATAAGTCCGATCTATCTCGGCATCATTATTTTGGAACTCGCCATTCGGCGAGCCTTCTCTTATAAGTCCGATCTATCTCGGCATTATTATTTCGGAGTTCGCCATTCGGCGAACATCTCTTATAAGTCCGATCTATCTCGGCATCATTATTTTGGAACTCGCCATTCGGCGAGCCTTCTCTTATAAGCCCGATCTATCTCGGCATTATTATTTCGGAGTTCGCCATTCGGCGAACATCTCTTATAAGTCCGATCTATCTCGGCATCATTATTTTGGAACTCGCCATTCGGCGAGCCTTCTCTTATAAGCCCGATCTATCTCGGCATTATTATTTCGGAGTTCGCCATTCGGCGAACATCTCTTATAAGTCCGATCTATCTCGGCATCATTATTTTGGAACTCGCCATTCGGCGAGCCTTCTCTTATAAGCCCGATCTATCTCGGCATTATTATTTCGGAGTTCGCCATTCGGCGAACATCTCTTATAAGTCCGATCTATCTCGGCATCATTATTTTGGAACTCGCCATTCGGCGAGCCTTCTCTTATAAGTCCGATCTATCTCGGCATCATTATTTTGGAACTCGCCATTCGGCGAGCCTTCTCTTATAAGCCCGATCTATCTCGGCATTATTATTTCGGAGTTCGCCATTCGGCGAACATCTCTTATAAGTCCGATCTATCTCGGCATGATTATTTCGGAGTTCGTCATTCGGCGAACATCTCTTATAAGTCCGATCTATCTCGGCATCATTATTTTGGAACTCGCCATTCGGCGAGCTTTCTCTTATAAGCCCGATCTATCTCGGCATTATTATTTCGGAGTTCGCCATTCGGCGAACATCTCTTATAAGTCCGATCTATCTCGGCATCATTATTTTGGAACTCGCCATTCGGCGAGCCTTCTCTTATAAGCCCGATCTATCTCGGCATTATTATTTTGGAGTTCGCCATTCGGCGAGCCTTCTCTTATAAGCCCGATCTATCTCGGCATCATTATTTTGGAACTCGCCATTCGGCGAGCCTTCTCTTATAAGTCCGATCTATCTCGGCATTATTATTTTGGAGTTCGCCATTCGGCGAACGTCTCTTATAAGTCCGATCTATCTCGGCATCATTATTTTGGAACTCGCCATTCGGCGAGCCTTCTCTTATAAGCCCGATCTATCTCGGCATTATTATTTCGGAGTTCGCCATTCGGCGAGCCTTCTCTTATAAGCCCGATCTATCTCGGCATTATTATTTCGGAGTTCGCCATTCGGCGAACATCTCTTATAAGTCCGATCTATCTCGGCATCATTATTTTGGAACTCGCCATTCGGCGAGCCTTCTCTTATAAGCCCGATCTATCTCGGCATTATTATTTTGGAGTTCGCCATTCGGCGAACATCTCTTATAAGTCCGATCTATCTCGGCATAATTATTTTGGAACTCGCCATTCGGCGAACATCTCTTATAAGCCCGATCTATCTCGGCATTATTATTTCGGAGTTCGCCATTCGGCGAACATCTCTTATAAGTCCGATCTATCTCGGCATCATTATTTTGGAAATCGCCATTCGGCGAACATCTCTTATAAGCCCGATCTATCTCGGCATTATTATTTCGGAGTTCGCCATTCGGCGAACATCTCTTATAAGTCCGATCTATCTCGGCATCATTATTTTGGAACTCGCCATTCGGCGAGCCTTCTCTTATAAGCCCGATCTATCTCGGCATTATTATTTCGGAGTTCGCCATTCGGCGAACATCTCTTATAAGTCCGATCTATCTCGGCATCATTATTTTGGAACTCGCCATTCGGCGAACATCTCTTATAAGCCCGATCTATCTCGGCATTATTATTTCGGAGTTCGCCATTCGGCGAACATCTCTTATAAGTGTTAGGAAATCTACGCGGGAACGCAATGCGGAATTCAAAATTTATTTCCTATCGACCCAAGATCGACTTCGTTTAAGCAATAAACAAACAAGTAGTAGACGGTGGTTACCTTGGTTGATCTAAAAGATCGACGCTTTGACCGTCTAAGAGAGTAGTAGTTCGCATGTAGCCGCCCAAGTGTTCGGCCTCTACCGCTAGTCCACACGAACAGCCCCGCCGGAATCCCATCATGGATTGCTATTGGAAAACTCCGGTTGCTAGACCGGCCTTTTTCCCCTCTCTCCAACTCTCTATAGATGCTCTCTATTTTACATTTTAACAAGAACTATTAGCTTCTTGGAATTATGATGTACAAAAGAGCTTGACACCCACCTCTTATTTATAATGAAAGTGGCGCCCCATATAAGTGTGAGAGAAGAAAACCTTTTCCCAATAAAATAAGGAAAATATAATTGATTGATTTATCTCATTTATTACAATATCTCATATTAAATAAATCTAGGATATTGTCAATATCTTATATTGAATATTCCCAAGATATTGTCAATATCTTATATTGACTATCTTTATTTTATTACCATAAATCAATTTACACATACGCGTATATATCACATATATATTACACAAATAAATCTATTAATATATATATATACATACATGCGCATGCATATTTGTGCCAAACACATTTTGCACACACGCACATATATAATATATATATTATATATATATATATTAATATCTAATATTAATATTTGGTAATACTATTAATTAAATTGCACAATCCAAGTGTATCTTATACACACAAAATTGCGCCACCTTAGCCAATAAATTGGCATCCGGAATATTCTTTAATTAATATAATATTATTAATATCTTGTATTTAATTTATTCATAATAAATAAATACCACCATATTAATTTACCACTATAACCTTTATAGTCTCGAGATAAACTTTCCTTATTTGGTTATCATCTATAACCACATTTTAATCCGGCTAGATGTTCTTATGTGTGTGACCCGATAGGCTTCCGAATATGTTGGCCGTAGACACAAAGTGCAAATTACGAAAATGCCCTTCATGCCTAACGATCACGGGATAGCGTCTAGCAACACACCGTGACCCCCAATCATCGGAAGAGTCAAATGCAATGACTACTACCTTTCATGTGAAACAGCTTACCGTGTAACTTACAATCCTATCGCCGTAATAATATCCATACGGTCGTTAGTCGAGTGTCAAAACATCAACGACCGTATCTTATAACTGATATCATGCTCTCTCGAAGTAACTCGTTTACTCCCACTTTGCAAAGATTCACGAGAGTAAGACATTCCTTATAAGAAGGCCATTTCGGATATTCGATCCCAATCATAGGATACGCGATTCCCGGACGACCAATCATGTATACTCCGCATGCTTCAAGCATCATACCCAATCACTACCGCATGATCGCCCCGTGGCTGTGGAAACCTCAATAGTGTCAAAGCATGACAATCCACACCGTGATGCCACGAAGACTCCGGTCTTAAGGATAATTACACAACCGCCACATACAGTGACACTTATCCGTGTAAGTGGGTCGCCTAACGTACGCATTCTCTAATACACGTCCACGTACAAATTCAAGTGTCTCTACACTTCGATAGACGAGATCTATCCCCGCCCTTAAAGACAAGAAGACATCTAATACGTGCTAGTCCGTTTATACTATCAATGCCCCGTTTAATAGTACATCGCCCTGTAGACATTTAAGTATCAAACTTATTAAAGTGATTAGAGATCTCATCAACCATAATCGCCTATCATGGTTTCTCTATCACAGCTTAATACTAAGGACGTTATCATATAACAATTCATAATTGGTTCTTTAAAAGAACATATATATGACAACATAAAAGCCATTTAATATATGTATAAACATAAAGAAATAGTAGAAATGATCCGACCCGGTCGGATCCGGTCCAACCCGATTGGGTTTAGACACTATTTCAACAATCTCCCACTTGGCCTAAAACCAATCACTCGCACACACAAGACCAAGTTGAAACACAAGAATCTCATGCAATACTCGCAACTAGCCCTAGCCATAAACGGATCGCTATCCGTGGGGACTCGTACTATCTTCATATCATGTTCCAAATGACCAAGTCAAAGGAACCGCCTCAACACACACACGAATCTCCGACGAGACCCCGGTCCTTGCTTCAAGCAATGAATCCACTTACTATATCAACTATATAGAAAAGGTGGAAGAACCGTACAAGGTTCGAATGAACCTTCTAGATCCATGTATCGCTCCCGCCGCGCCTCTAAGGCACTACCGTGTTTTGGCCTAGTTGTAGAATTTACAAGGACCCATATGCTAAGAACATTTCCACCACCGTATCACTTAATCAAAGTGATTGCAAACCCGCATCGTAGCTCCCACTCGCCTTCATAAGACTCAGTGATATACGTCCGTATATCTACGTTTATTTAATTCCAAGTTTCAATAAACTAGAAACTTTCCTTAACTTGTTTAAGGATATTCTCGACATTCACCGCATTTACTTTCATACTTGCTCATGACTATTCATGGACTATGAACATCCGGCATTACCTATAAGATGGTTCCTATCGCAAGTAGCGAAGGAAACCTTCCATAAGCATCATCTTTCACCTTATCTTTAGACCAACGTCCTAACATAGATAGATCTCGAGAACACCGACTAGCGATCCCCGTCGCGATATGCTAAACTCTTTTAGCATCACATCTATATAGGTAAACTATAATCTAACAAAGAGCTAAATCTATCACTATAGATTCTTATTTCTAAAATAAGAACTCGCTAATCCAAGTGCTTTCGTAAAGACCTTGAACTACCAAACATTAATTGACGTGACATACGGGGTGATAATTCTCGAGAGAGATATCCAATACCTTACTCAAAATCGTAACACACTCCCACTATCCATCTTGCACATTGGGCATATCCTTCTTTTGACTAAATCAAACTCCTTTGATTATCAAACAAAGAAATCGTCTAGAGAAACTTGTTTGAGTCCATAAATGGATCTCGTGGGCTCACATATCATGTTATCGTCTATGAACATCGAGCTTTCTACCCAACGTCTTCAACACTATCATATAGCCATGATACGAAGTTATAACAAGCATCATCCGAATAGAACTCGGGCTCACTAGGCAAGATAAAGGTAATTACAAGGTTTACACCCCGTACCCTCACCGTCACTATAGCCTTATGGTAATCATATTACTATCCATGTCACCTTTCAGTGGACACTCCCTTTAGGTAAGACAGACTACTAGGTTCACAACCCGGTTGTCACCGATGGAATCTAATTCAGATATTATGGCTCCTGGCCATATCTCTCAATCTTGCCTTTCAAACATTCTTTCATAAGTCGTGAGATATTCATTCTTCAAGATGAACATACCAACAGCCTTTTCAGGCTTGAGGTTATCCACAGACTTACAGAACTTTTGTGTGCACTGAGCAGTGTTTTACACCTCATCGCTATGTGGCGTCTGCTCACGTTCCTATGGTTGAATATATCTTTGTGGTTCTCAAACTCTTTTGAGATCTAATTCACTCCCACCGTTTCTTTTGGAAGAAACACTTCCTCTAAAGACAAGATGTTTGGAGACAAACATTTTGCTCCGCGGACAAGTAAATAATATCTAGCGTACTTGCTAAGATATTCCACAAAGTTGCATATGTCGTACTAGGCTCCAAGCCTTTCTGACTTTGCCTATGACAACTTCAAATCATCGGTTAAGATAGATTCGACATTATCCTCTTCCATATCTAATATGGAATTTATTCAACCTTTATTCTTTGGAACTCGGTTAAGTATAAGGGCACTATCCCGAAACGGGTAAGGGATACATCGCATGGCTTGCGTCACACCTTTATCATATAAAGTGTTATTTCCATTTTGGGAACACAATCTAATTGCGTATCCCAAAGATGGTATCCTTCAAGGGAGAATCTTATTCCTTTCAGACGACTTCTGAAACACCCTTCAGGTATTAATTACTTCAATCCAATTGAAGATTAATTCCTAAGTAGCTCATCAATCTCATATTCGTACTAGCTCGAACTTTTCGGGCTTTCCGAATTATGCACTTCACTGAGTACACTTGACTATTTCTAAAAATAGTCGTAGAGATTAATAAACAATTATTTGTGGCATTAATTGTCACAAGCCAACAAACATCGGTATGTTTAGGCTTTAGACAATTTTTCTAGATTTTACAACCTTTTCATAAAAGGGTATTTTAGTCATCTTTAGATAAGATACGTATTACCCACATGATTCATAATCATATGGTTCAACATCATCAGAATGACGTTTAATTACACGCTTCCCTTCCAGAGAGACTATGTCTAGAACAACCACAAATATTAAGGATAACAGCCATACAAATATTTAGTTGAGATCTCATCACATATATCAACTATATAGTGACATCAATCTAGTATGTTAGATTCAGTGACCTTCCAACTTTATCGGAATAACATTTATTCTTTACAATTGAATATGTCTACTAAATCCTAACAAATAACTGAAAGTATGTTCTTCATAAGAACCGGAACATAATAACATTTATTTAGTTCCCTTATCGCTTATTAGATCCGTAATATGGTAAGTGTTACAACGTTTGCTTCACCTTCCATATCCGTATTTAATCTTTCTAATTTAATCACACTCGTAAGATATCATATATCTTAGAGTTGACTTTGAACTTAGATAGATTTATCTCAACTCACTTGCCTAGAATAGAAACTTCAATAAGTTCTCTATTTAAGCACATGCCCTAACTTTCCTTTTTAATCCTTTAAGCACTTGAAAATGTTTCTTATTGTAGTCTTCATAAGACTTAAGAAAGATCACAAGAGCTATGTCTTTGATTTCCTTTCATAAAGAAAATCTAAAGTTTATTAAATAGTTTATTTAACCTTTTAAATCGTATTTAAAACATTAACTATTTAATTAACCTTTAAGCAATGATAGAATTAAGTCGATACTTAAATCTTACAATTTTGAAAACAACCTTTCCAAAATTAGATGTGGTCATTCTTATCCAACGTTTGAATTAATTGTCATCGTATGACTGAATGATCATCTTGGATCGTATCCAATATATGACTAATTCGTTGAAACTTATTTCAAATGATTTAATCATATCATGAGCTTCCGCTTTCATTAATAATTAAAGTCTCGAGCACCGCATCAATTATGTAATCTCCTTGTCTCTAACTACTATAACGGGATGGCTCATGTCATTGCTTATTTTAAAAGGATTAAAATTACTTAACCATATTTGAGAACGTTTCTCAAAATTAACAAATCATAATTTGGTTTTACTAATCGAGAATAAAACATAAATATAAAGTTTGCTAAAACTACAACATAAAAATGAAAATAAAAGAGTGTTGTTGTTTATACACGCAAAATCAAAAATGGTCTTTTGATTTATGATTTTGCTCCCACTAGTCAACTACTCCCAATTGACTTTCAAGAATCTTTCAAAATTCTTTAAGGGCCAAGATCCCATCTCGGTTACCCCGATTCCCGACGAGGGCCGATCAACCGGAATAATTCGAAAGGTATGTAACTCTTACCAATCACATCTCTATGTGACTCTTGGTGGTTGACTAGTCAACTCTTTGACAATTCACATCTTTATGTGGTAGTCAACCCCTTGCCTCTAGAATAAGACGGTCCTGACGAGGGCCAATCACCGCAATACTCTAGTCAAGTCATAACCCAATATTCGCGAGATCTCATACGATCATATCTCAATAACGACGATATACCCGTGGTAGGTCAACTCCCGACGAGGGCCGATCGCTTGATCCGAACAAAGGCTCTTCACCGTCGCTATAATATTGGGAGACAATTTTCGACTTGATTTTTGTTGTGGAAGTATTTACGTAAATTAATTCACTTAATTAATTTTAATTACGGTCTCATCAAATATATCTATCTCTATAGACATACATCCTACACATTTATCTAGATCGTGCCTAGTCATGCATCTATCGTATCATATAAAATAAATACAAGCACAAAATAAATAAATGCGTAAAGTAACCGGTATGATCATGGACTTTTCCTAGGTGCGGTTTCGAATACAACCGACGAAACCGCGGGTCACAATCTAAGGGTAGCCGCAACCGCCAATAGGATCTTTAATGCTCCATTCTCCAACGGGATCTTTATTTTCGTCTTTCTTTGGTCTCCATCTTCTCGCTCCATTCTTGTTACATTTAATTCTATCTAATAAAATAAATACACCCGCCGCACACGGGGGGAGCTAACGGGAATGGGATAAATGCGTAAAATAAACTAGGTCACGTTCTTCATAACGGCCTAGACAATTTTTAAACCAACAAAAAATTAAATCATTCACATCTATCCTATCGGTCGAGTCCATGATCAATCGGGGTCCATATAATCATATTATATCTACTATATCTAATCCATACAATAAAATCTTATGAAAAAGATAAAATTAAAATTTAACTACTTGCGTCTTAATTAATCAATTAACATTTAATCTATTAAATAATTTTATCCAATCAATTAACTAATTAACATTTAATTAATTAAATGATTTTAATCGAAATAAAATTAACGATTAATTTTAAACCGATTTTAATTTTAATTTTAATTAATTAGAACTATTCCAAAAATAAATCAAAATTAAAATTATTTCTCTTTTGTTTCTTTCCTTTTGATTCGTAATCAAAAGGATGCCTTTTCCTGGTTTCCTAAACCAAATTTGGCTTAGGCTTCGCCACTTTCCAAAATCAAAATTTTGAAAGTGCCTTGCCAGCCTGCCCTTTTACAAATCAAATATTTGAAAAGCGCCTAGCCTATTCCAAATCAAATATTTGGAAAGGCCAAATAATTTTGGTTTAGTTTCGCCACTTTCCAAAATCAAAATTTTGAAGTGTGCCCTAGCCAGCCTTTTCCCAAATCAAATATTTGGAAAGGGCTAGCCTATTCCAAACAAAGTTTGGAAAGACCATTATTATTTTAATGCCATGTGGCATCCCAATGGCCAAACTATTTGAACCATTGGTTAGCCACACGACACAACTAAACAAAGAGATTTTAATCACAACTATGAACAATATTGAAACACAAAATACACAAAACAAAATTTAGGGATCCACCAAAAGATGCACCACACCGACGTCGACCGCCCCAAAGGGGTGCCGCCGCCGCCGCGCAATTTCCGGTGGGGTGCCGCCGCCGATCGGCCGAGCACCCCATAAGCCGCCCCCCTTTTTTTTTTTTTTTTTTTTATCGATTTGCGAATCAAAAATCTTTCATCTTTTAATTACGTGATTTAAACGATAAAATTAACTACGCAAAATAACATGCTTATTGCTTAAGCTCGAAGCTCGCTCCGATACCACCGTTAGAAATCTACGCGGGAACGCAATGCGAATTCAAAATTTTATTTCCTTTTACCCAAGATCGACTTCGTTTAAGCAATAAACAAACAAGTAGTAGACGGTGGTTACCTTGGTTGATCTAAAAGATCGACGCTTTGACCGTCTAAGCGAGAGTAGTTCCGCATGTAGCCGCCCAAGTGTTCGGCCTCTACCGCTAGTCCACACGAACAATGTCCCCGCCGGAATCCCATCATGGATTGCTATTGGAAAACTCCGGTTGCTAGACCGGCCTTTTTCCCCTCTCTCCAACTCTCTATGATGCTCTCTATTTTACACAAGAACTATTAGTTCTTGGAATTGTGATGTACAAAAGAGCTTGACACCCACCTCCTATTTATAATGAAAGTGGCGCCCCATATAGTGTGGAGGAGAAGAAAACCTTTTCCCAATAAAATAAGGAAAATATAATTGATTGATTTATCTCATTTATTACAATATCTCATATTAAATAAATCTAGATATTGTCAATATCTTATATTGAATATTCCCAAGATATTGTCAATATCTTATATTGACTTTATCTTTATTTATTACCATAAATCAATTTACACACGTGTATATATCACATATATATTACACAAATAAATCCATTAATATATATATACATACATGCGCATGCATAGTGCACAAACACATTTTGCACACACGCACACATAGTATTATATATATATATATATATTAATATCTAATATTAATATTTGGTAATACTATTAATTAAATCGCACAATCCAAGTGTATCTTATACACACAAAATTGCGCCACCTTAGCCAATAAATTGGCATCCGGAATATTCTTTAATTAATATAATATTATTAATATCTTGTATTTAATTTATTCATAATAAATAAATACCACCATATTAATTTACCACTATAACCTTTATAGTCTGAGATAAATTCTTTCCTTATTTGGTTATCATCTATAACCACATTTTAATCCGGCTAGATGTTCTTATGTGTGTGACCCGATAGGCTTCCGAATATGTTGGCCGTAGACACAAAGTGCAAATTACGAAAATGCCCTTCATGCCTAACGATCACGGGATAGCGTCTAAAGAACACACCGTGACCCCCAATCATCGGAAGAGTCAAATGCAATGACTACTACCTTTCATGTGAAACAGCTTACCGTGTAACTTACAATCCTATCGCCGTAATAATATCCATACGGTCGTTAGTCGAGTGTCAAAACATCAACGACCGTATCTTATAACTGATATCATGCTCTCTCGAAGTAACTCGTTTACTCCCACTTTGCAAAGATTCACGAGAGTAAGACATTCCTTATAAGAAGGCCATTTCGGATATTCGATCCCAATCATAGGATACGCGATTCCCGGACGACCAATCATGTATACTCCGCATGCTTCAATATCATACCCAATCACTACCGCATGATCGCCCCGTGGCTGTGGAAACCTCAATAGTGTCAAAGCATGACAATCCACACCGTGATGCCATGAAGACTCCGGTCAAAAGGATAATTACACAACCGCCACATAGTGTGACACTTATCCGTGTAAGTGGGTCGCCCTAACGTACGCATTCTCTAATACACGTCCACGTACACCCAAGTGTCTCTACACTTCGATAGACGAGATCTATCCCCGCCCTTAAAGACAAGACATCTAATACGTGCTAGTCCGTTTATACTATCAATGCCCTATTTAATAGTACATCGCCTTCGTAGACATTTAAGTATCAAACTTATTAAAGTGATTAGATTCATCAGATCTCATCAACCATAATCGCCTATCATGGTTTCTCTATCACAGCTTTAATACTAAGGACGTTATCATATAACAATTCATAATTGGTTCTTTAAAAGAACATATATATGACAACATAAAAGCCATTTAATATATGTATAAACATAAAGAAATAGTAGAAATGATCCGACCCGGTCGGATCCGGTCCAACCCGATTGGGTTTAGATTAGACACTATTTCAACACGCGTGGCTTGATCCCTCTCTACAAGGGTACTTGTCCGCACAACAATTGGTTTCTTCGATAACATTGTAATCCTCCGAATCCTCCGACAGTTGGTCTTCAAACATGTGCCAAAGTTTTTTAGGGTCATTTGGGCATGAGTAAACAAGTATGTTAGCAAATAGCCTTCTAAGCTCGTACGGCATGTTAAACAATGAAGCTTCTTGTAAGCAAAGTTCTTGGCTATTATCGTCTTTTAAAAGTCCACGGTTCAAAGCAGCCTCTCTAAAAGTGGCAGCCTTGACACCATTGTTAATTTTTAAATCCTCATAAGACAGCGGGCATCTTACGTTACTTAGAAGTATTCTCGTGTAGTAACGTTCTCCCTCTGAAGGATGAGCATTTACTATTCGGCCTACAGAATCACCGCGCTTTCTAAGCTTCCAACGCCCATCGTTTGCAACCCCGACAAAAAGGTTTGGAAATTCTGAGTATGTACAGTTTAATCTTTTAGCATCTACAGATGTTCTGTTCATGTAAAAGTATTCAGTAAGCATAGTTTTCCTTTGGACTGGATTGTTTAAAACATTTGTTAATTTATCCTTCTTTTTAGACATAATTGGTTGATAGTTTTCCAAATGATGGGGCAGCCTAACAACTGCAGGCCTATGTCACCCATAAAAATCCTCCACAATGCCTCCGGAGCAGATACCCACCTCCCGGAAACAAATCTTTCAATTTCATCTATTGTTTCAGATCTGCAGTCCCAGCAACCCTGTACAAGATCTTGTCGTTACCTTTACAAATATACTTGTAAATGTATTTAACTACTTTTACGGTGGAGCAGACCTCAAGGTTAATATGGCAGTCAAGTTTAGCAACCAAATAGGGAGGATGAGAAACAACCCATCGGTTATCAAGGTAAACACCCCTAACTTTTACTTCCCTTCCGTTGTTACGGCGTCTGTATTTAGGGTAAGCATCATTACAATCTGTTGTTTCCTCACAGAAATCTTTTGGGAAGGAACTTCTACAACCACCATTATTATCTTGCATACATACATTAGAAGGGTTAAGAACTTCACATGGTCCTGTTGAATAGGTGTCCTAAACCCAATCGTGTTGGACCGGATCCGACCGGGTCGGGTCATTTACAGTCTATTTTAGTTCATGTGATAACTTTATTATGATTAATAAAAGCACTTTTGTTATTATATATTGTTTGTCTTCATGTTAATAGTTGTATATATATAGTAACGTCCCTAGTTTCAAACTGTGATAGAGAAACCATGATAGTGATTATGCTTGATGAGATCTCTAATCACTTTAATGGGTTTGATACTTAAATGTCTCTAGTCGTATGTACTATCAATGGGACATTGATAGTATGATTAGACTAGCACATATTGGATGTCTTCTATCTTAGAGAAGGTAGGGATAGATCTCGTCTATCGAAGTGTAGAGACACTTGGACTATACATGGACGTGTATTAGAGAATGCGTACGTTAGACTGACCCACTTACATTAAGTGTCGCACTATGTGGCAGTTGTGTAATTGTCCTTAAAGACCGGAGTCTTCATGGCATCACGGTGTGGATTGTCATGCTTTGACACTATTGAGATTTCCCTTATCCACGGGGCGATCATGCGGTAGTGATCGGGTGTCATATTGAAGCATGCGGAGTATACATGTTAGTTCGTCCGGGAATCGCGAATCCTAAGATTGGGATTGAATATCCGAAATGGCCTTCTTATAAGGAATGTCTAGCTCTCCTGAATCTTTACAAAGTGGGAGTAAATATGTTATTCCGAGAGAGCATGATATCTAGATTATAAGATATGATCGTTAATGTATTGACACTCGAGACACGATCGTATGGATATTATTAGAGCGATAGGATTGTAAGTTACACGGTAACTGTTTCACATGAAAGGTAGTAGTCATTGCATTTGACTCTCCCGATGATATGGGGTCATCGTATGGATATTATTCGTAATTTGCACTTTGTGTCTACGGCCAACATATTCGGAAGCCTATCGGGTCACACACAAATGAACATCGAGTCGGATTAAAATGCAGTTATAATTGATAACCAAATAATAAAAGTTTATCTCTAGACTATAAAGGTTATAGTGGTAAATTAATATGGTGGTATTTATTTATTATGAATAAATAAAATACAAGATATTAATTATACATAA
Source organism: Gentiana straminea (assembly GCA_036785695.1). Classification (NCBI taxonomy): domain Eukaryota; kingdom Viridiplantae; phylum Streptophyta; class Magnoliopsida; order Gentianales; family Gentianaceae; genus Gentiana; species Gentiana straminea. The sequence goes on along the minus strand of JAVUPR010000412.1, from coordinate 793,569 downwards.
ATTATATTAATTAAAGAATATTCCGGATACCAAACATTGGTAAATTGGGGCGCCACTTTTATGTGTATAAGATACACTTGAATTGTGCACTTTAATTAATAAGATTACCATAATATTAATATTGGATATTAAATTGATTTTGGAAAAATAGATTTATGGTAATAAGATAAATATAATCAATATAAGATATTGACAATATTTATTATAATAAAAGAGATAAATCAATTAAAGCAATTTTCCTTATTTTATTGGGAAAATGTTTTTCTCTTTCATCTATCTTCTAGGAAGCTTCTCCTGATCAGTTTAGGAGACCTAGGGGCGCCACCTCCCCTATATAAGAAAGGGGTTGACTAGCTCTTTTGTACATCACAATTCCAAGAGCTAACAGTTCTTGTGTAAGATAGAGAGCTTCCTATAAAGAGTTAGAGAGAGAGGAAAAGCCAGTATAGCAGCCGGATTTTCTTGATAGCAATCTAAGGAGGATTCCGGTGAGGAGTTCGTGTGGATCAACGATAGAGGCCGGACGCGTGGACGGCTTGTGCACAAGACTACTCTTAGTTGACGGTCAAAGCGACGATCTTATAGATCATCCAAGGTATATTCCGTCAAACTACTTAACGTGTTTATTGCATTAAACGAAGACGATCTAGAAAAGGAAATCAAAATTTTAAATTCCGTTGCGTTAAACTAGTGATTTCCTAATAGGTCCATGCATCATATGACGCACCACTAAGTCATATAAGTAAGGCTGCAAGGTTTTGTCAGGCAACTCCGCCGAGACAAGCTTATCATATTCTTCTGGCCTAAACAATTTAGCTGAGGTTTTAGAATGATTAAAAAGTGTGCATAAGGAAGGCCTCTTTTTTGGTACTCAATGGCATACATATAAACCGCCACTTCTCCAAATATGTGTTTATTTAAGATTTCGTCTTTTAATTCTTCTAGCTTTGCATGAAAGACCCGAACAATTAAAACATGCCTATTTTGTGCTTCCTCTGAAGGCAGCAAGTGTGTTTTTATTTCCTGCCAGTTAGGGTTGGACGTCATTGTTAAGAATAAGTCTAGCTTCCCATGTTTTTGTACTAAGGCCATGGCATCTATATACTTTCGTCTCATGTTCCTAGGCCCGTTTGTAAACCCTGTAGGCAAAATAATACGCTGCCCTATTTTGCTCGAGTCTGTATCCCCCGATGCAATTGCATCAGCAACTCCTTGCAAATAGTCTTGCCGAATCTCGTTTTGTTGCGATCGGTAATAATCTAATCTTTGAGTTTCTAGTTTCACATACATTTCTACTGCAAATTGTTGGAATAAACGGCCAAAATTCAACAAGTAAGATTCATCACCGTCTCTACTTGTAAAAGTAATATTCCCGGACAGAAACATAGGTTTTCAGCCTGTGTATACGCAATCAAAGTTGTGAATAAACGATAAGATGTTAGTTTAATTAACCTCATGTTCTATACAAAGTAGAACAAATCATAGGTTTATCAAACTACCTTCTTCTTCATTTCTAAGTAGCTGTTTTGATGTTTCAACTATCAATGGGTCTAGTTCAGCATGGCTACATTTTTGTTTTTTTTTTTTATTCAGGAACCTAACACCGTTTCTTGCAATTCCTTTGTGCCAACCTATTTCCCCATAAGGAAACATCAAAGGGTATTGCAAGGGGTCATAGCATCCATGATAATAATTAATGGATTTTGAATGGCCTCATTCGGTGTAATCTCGAATGTTTCTTTTTGAGAAAGTTTCGCTTTTATCGGCTTCATTTAAAATCACACTAACTTGTTCAACAGTTGGTTTGTTGTATACTTTTTGATTAAGAACATGATTGGTTTGCAAGAACAGATGTTTATCTTCTATGTCAGGTATGTTTCTAATGGCTCAGAAAAACCTTGCATACGGGTTTTCTTTAATCACGCTAAGCAAAGTCTGCAGTACAGGCTCTGCCAATCTAGAGCCCACGTCCAACCTAGAAGCTACTTCACAGTCCGTATCGTAGAAGTACAACTGTAGATTTCGGTAGGGACCATTAGTAGGTGACAAGTCATTTAAGAAATGATACACCTGTCCCTATACCCTAAAGGTGTAAATACCCTTGTTCCTTCGTGACAGTTCTTTGTCATATTTTACACATAGTGATGTAAAATCTAGGTGATTGTTGTAAGTTCATATCGAACACCTGAACATTTTAGCATCTTTTGTATTAGACGTAATCAGGCTTTTCATTACATCAGGTATGTTAGTAGAAGCCAGTGTGACATCTCCATTGGAGCAACACATGTTAGACGTCTCGTGTTTAAATTCTTAGCTCCGCAATAACAATAATTTTTTTGTTTCTTTAGTTCTCGTAGGTGAGGTAGCAATGTTATCTACTAACGCTCTACCTTTGTGTTTTTTGGGTGGGGGAATAATTTTTCGAACTGGTTCTTTTATATCTACATGTTTTCTATTTCCATCGTGAATTGGCTTCTTGTGTATAAGTACGCTTGTCTATAACTTGTAGTGGAAATGTGGGAGTTTTATGTGGTTCATCCATGCATATGTCAGCCAGTCCATCTACACAGGGGGGGAGAGCTGCATGAATGTTCGTTATTTTTGTTGCTAAAGGTATGTTCAGCAACTGGTTCAAGACTCATGTTACCGAAAGGCAACATAACATCTTGATTATCGATACACTTGTTTGGTGTGTTATGCTTATCTTTCTTAGGTGGCAGAGCACATCTTTTGTTTTTAGTTCAACAAACGAAGCAGCAATATTGTCTAACAATCCATTACTTTCGTCTATTGTCGGAGGTCTAACGAATCTTTTAAATGTTTTTTTATGTATATATTTTTTCTGTTTCCATCGTAAAATGGCTGCCTAACTATTATTCTTCCTAATCAGCGACGGAAACGAAGACGCTTGAATTGGAGAGTAGACTTACCAACCCATATCAACTAATCCATTGAACATTTGCACACTTCCGTCTCGCACCTGACAGATTTGGATATCAAAGGTCAATCCTTTGATTTTCCTCTGACACAGAAGTTGAAAATTCATCACTTCAGCCTTCTCACCAGCGCCGGTACCCATTGTACAGCCGGTCACCGCTTCAGAAGAAAACGTCGGGGTAGGCGGTTTCTTCAGCATAATGCCATAGTACATATGCGAGATATGTTTTATCTTTGTTTGTACAAAAAAAATCCGGCCCAACAACACTAAAGGGCAATGGGCTGGACATAAAAAAGCCCAAACATTTTATTATAGCCAACAACACATTTGTTTGTGATATGAAGCAATTATATATTAAAACTGATGCTGAAGGAAATCAATGACGACACGTGGAAGGGAAGGGGGTAAAAACCCTCCCTTTTTTTTTTTTTTTTGTTGAGGGGAAAGTTATAAATTTTGTCCCATACACTTTTAAGATAGAACAAGGTATATGGGCTTCCATTCGAAGGTGTTATAAAACGACAACCTCAGTTTGGCAAAGTTCATTGCAGCAGCTAGTTAAACCCTAGCCGCTAAGCTCTTGTTATAATATAACTGGTTTTCTTGTCAGTTTTTTCGATTTATTTTCTTATTTCATGTTTTCTAATGTAAAGATTACAACATTGAGCTCCTTCAAGTGGGGCTGGAGCTGGATGATGAAAGATTACAACTTTGTGCTATGATGATAAGTTTTAATTGCTAACCTCTGCTGCTTATGATTGGTTTTCTTGAAAAAAAGTAATTTGTTTTCTTAAATTTTTGTTTTAACGTTTTTCAATGTAAAGATTACAACAGTTTGAGCTCGATGGATGAAATGGGGCTGGGATGCAAAATTAGGGGAGAGTTCGTCAAATCTCATTGACTAAAATTGGCTCTTAATAAACCTGCAGGTTCTCTGCAGGATGCCCTGCAAATTCCAGCCCTTATACATTAAAAATATAAAAGTGGCATCATAGTACAGGTTTGCTGCTTTCATTTCAGGTGTTGCACTGTCGGAATTGATTCGGTTTTGGTCTGTTTTTACAGATCTGAATCGAGTTCACTTTTTGCTCAGCTGCTATCACTTGTGTGTTTCCTTCACAAACCTGCCTCCAAACGCCATTACATTTATAACTTTTTCTTTTCTTTTCTGAAATTGGATCTATTGTTTTTTCAATTTATTACCCCAAATGGGGTACGTGTATGTGAAAATGAAAGTATTTTTCTTGCATTTTTTCTTGGTTTGTGTTTATTTGTGGTTGGGTGGTGTATATAATAATTACTACCTCCGTCCCATAAAAAGGGTGGTTTATAATTAAATCAAACATAAGGAAAAAATACATTAAATCTTTGTATTGGTTTTGTAAATAGGCACAATGGAACTAATTTTCAAAATGTGACATAATAATTAATAAGGATGAATCTCCTTGTAAGAGGGAACAAGGTGGACATGAGTTTATTTGATGGGTAATTTTATGGTGATATCAATGGACCTGGATAAAAACCATCCTTTAATGTTTCTGGGTTGTCAGATTGAGAGACGAACCTCCTTCATGCATTAAATTAAACCCAGAAGAAACTGGTTGCAGCATGTTTTGGGTAAAGAAAGTTGAAATCACCCACAAAATAACAAGAAAACTCTTGTGATAAAAAAAAGTAATAACTACTACAAATATATCTTGAAGAAACTCAGATTCCATAAAATTGAAACCCGAGTCTGATTCTGATACAAGAAAACAAAACAAAACAAAACAAAATGGCAACACTTTATTTATCCAAGAAACATCATAGTGTTGCAATGTGTGACAGCAGCATGAAAGAGTGTACACAGAGACATCCTCAAGCATACAGAGCTGCTACATTCTCCGATAGCCCCCCGCCAACCCCGTTTCTTTTCTGCTTCGAGATTGCATCCTATAAACACCACACCAGACCAGACCAATATTAATAATGGTAAATAAGAAAATCATCTCACCAAAATTACAATAACAAAACATTAGGAAATCATGATCTGACTCCTTTGTATTACCTCGCAGCTAGAAGTGATAACACTAGTAGGACTACTTAATATACACCGCGCGCTATAGCATGTTCTACTCCGGCAATTCGTCAATGAACTCGTACTCGTATTCTTATTTTTCTTGTTTTTGTTAGCACAACATTCTTCTGATTCATCATCATCCTTGTGCAATTTGGGCAGTGGAGGGCTCGGGCGGCTGCTCCGTTGAACACCAATAATTGTATTATTGCACTCTTCAGATTCAATCTTTTTCTGTTCTACAACCTCATCATCAATAGGCACACAAACTCTCTCCCTACTCCAACAACAAGTAAAAAATTACAAGTAAAACAACTTCAATGAAAAAGGATAAAGAGAGAGAATCTTTACCTGGGCAAGGAGGCATAACGCCTTAACAAGGTAGTGCATCGAAGTCCTTTAGCAAGGCGTTCCTCGAGATGGTTGAACTGTTGCTTAAATTGTTCGATCCCACTAATATAAACGAGGGAAAAAAGATAACATCTTTAAGTACACAAGTATAATTTTACGAAACGTAATAGCAGATAAAGCAATAATAATAATACAAACTAGTATATAGCTGCTAATTTAAGCCCACATTCATCAACTTATCAGGATTCTTGCGAACCTTGGATACATAAAATGAGTATGATCCATTCCTTCAAGATACTCTCGCAGCATCTGAGGATGATACTCCAAAATCTATCCATCCATCGAACCGTACAATCATTGTCTAATTACAGCACGGTAAAAAAAAACAGAAGAAAAAGAATATCATATACTATCAAAATCAATTCAACTGTTCTTATACCTCTCTGTAGATAATTTCTCTAACATCATCTTTTGTTACTTTCCTCCTTTCAAAGTCAAATTCAAATTTAGAAATAGGATGAGTTGACGGTTCATCTTCAACGTTTGCCAACCCTTTGAAATACGGATCTGCCAATGCCTGAATGAAGAGATTTTACGCGCGATGATCATAGATTGCTGTTACAAAACTATGATTACTTTCAGACAATGTACTAGAAAAGCTTACCTCTTCAGCAGAAGGACGATCTCTCGGGTCAAATGCAATCAAACGCTCCAGCAATTTCAGAGCGAGTGGATCAGCATTTGGTATCTTTCGCGACAAGGGCACGGGTGTTTTCTTTCTCATGGTACTCAAATATCGTCTTGCCTTTTCGTTTTTTATCTGAAAAAACCAAAACATAAATAATCAGCATTCAAGACAAAATCAGTAATAAAAACATGGATCAATTAAATATTAAGATAAGCAGCGAAGACAAACCCGAGCAATGGCTTCAACAGAAGGTGAGCCCAGAAGATCGGTTATAATATCTAATTGATGCACCACGTTTCTCCCAGGAAACAGAGGCTTTCCCATTAGCATTTCAGCAAATATACACCCTATGCTCCATATATCAATAGCAGGGGTATACTGAAAAAAAAAAAAAATTATATGTCAAATATAAATCTAAATTTCACTTTACAAATTCCAAATCTTTTAAATTAGAAGAAACTAGAAACTTCCCAATACAACAGAGCATAAAAGTACATACTTACCTTGGAGAAAAAAGAGCCACAGAGTTCAGGAGCACGATACCATCGAGTTGCTACATAATCCTTTAAATAATGAACACTTCCATTACTTCCACATATTCCATGTTTATTGTTATTTCACAAAATTTATGTGATTATTAATATTAAAATTATATATATATATCAAGTCAAAAGAAGAGCAATGTTTGATGACATCATTGCACAAAAGAGACACCTACGGTCCAAAAAACAGCAGAAGGTGCATCACCGAAGGATGCACGTGCAAGCCCGAAATCACATATCTTCAGCTTGCAGTCTGCATTAGCAAGGATGTTTTTTGGCTTTAGGTCTCTGTGGAAAACATTTGCTGCAAAATGAATGAAATTAGGAAATCTCTCTTCAAGTTAGATTTTATTTAATTAAGGGGTACGTATTTATGCAAAAATTAGGCGAACCTGAGTGCATATATTTCAAACCTCTAAGTAGCTGATACAAAAAAAATTGATAATGACCAGGGGTGAGATCATGATTTGCTTTAATTACATGGTGAAGGTCAGTTTCCATTAATTCAAAAACAACAAATATGTCCTTGAATTCTCGTCGGCATGGAGGCAACATTATGTGCTTAATCTCTACAACATCTGGATGTTTAAGCAGTCTAAGAAGCTTGATTTCTCTAAGGATTCGTGTAGCCTCTGAAACATGCTCGAAAATGTCAGTTATCTTTTTAATAGCCACCTTCTCCCCAGTGTGTGTATCAACTGCAGCTGCAACAACTCCATAACTTCCTTTGCCAACAACCTCGGTAATTTTATATTGGCTTGCCTCACCATATTCAGTGAAGAATTCCTTCAATGCCACATTTTAAAACAAAACTTACAGGTCAGCATTAATGACGTGTCTAAAGCGTTATGTGTATCGATAAATATAGCCAAAGAAGAATGACATGTTTGAATATCTGATATACACAGCCAAATTCAAGAATGAGACCTATCTTAGTATGTTAACTGAACTAATTTTATTGCACCCACAAGTAAGCCAAGAATGAAAGAAAACAAATTACTACAAAGCTACAAAAAAGAAAAGCTTTTGCAAATCAGACAATGAAGAATCATATTAGACAAAGAACAGAACTTTTTTAATGTTTACAAAAAGAACTGAGCTTGAACAAGCTTACCATTTCCAACTTGTTGGATCCAGCTGCAGCAGAACTTGCCTACCTCTGAAAATTAACAAAGAATTTAAAGTTCCATTAATAAATGACCTCTAAAAAAAAGGTAAACAGCTCAAAAACTCAGATTACCAGAATGTACTCAGCTACAACCTGAATTCGAAATCTTTTTGCTTGAATTCAAGAAATGAAACACGCCAGAAGATTTTTAAAGCTTATTTTGAAAACTCCTTATCAAAAATTTCCAGAAAGCCAATCACAACTATAAATTCTTCCCCTCAAAATAGACCAGCAAAAGATTGACAAACAATAAAAAAAAAAAACCTAAGAATTTTAGGAATAAAACAAGACAATGAACCTCTTACCTCTCTCCCTTTCAAAGATTAGCTTCCCGAGGCAAAAGGGCTCACAAATTATCCTTTTGCAGACAGGTTTGGACAATAGGAAGTGGATAAAAAAGTGACCTTGAAAATTAATGAACCTTTATAGCAACTACTTTATCTAGCTCCACAACTCTGACGTCAAACAAGATAAAAATGCCTTGGAATTTCAATAGAGAGAAAGAGGTTGAGAAAAAGAGTGGTCTTTGATTTATGAACCTATCAAGATTCTTCTGTGTACAGCTCCAGCTCCATACCCTGACGTCAACAAGATTATCTCTTCGAATTTCGCCAGAGCTGGAGAAATGCAAAATGGCCGATCAAATTACAATTCGTGATAAAATACTGAAAAAAATAAAAAGAATGGGTGTTCCATAAACTGTGCGCTTCATGTGCTGATCTGGCCCACCAAATTTTGACAACAATTTCATTGGACCGATTATATCTCCGTGATCGTTCCCTCTTCAGTGGAATTTGTCTTCTCCCAAATAAATAAAGTGTTATTTGTTTATAAGGACGTGTTTTGAGACTTAATTAGACACTTAGGACACCCAAAAAAGATCATTAGTTATAAGGATAAAATCACATCAATTTGACAAAATTAACCCTATATGCTTAAATGTCTACAGATGAACTTTCCCTTTTTGTAAGATGCTCAATTTTAACGTCAATGGAACCCAATCTATATTCTCGCCGCCGATGCTTCCCTGTTCCTCTAACAAGCTCATTCTGTGATTTCAAAGCCGTCTGGCCAGCAAATGCAGACTGTTGAATTCCTGAAGTTGCCATTCTATCTTTTTCTCTTTCTTTCTTCTTTTACTTCACTTTTTTATTTTATTTTTATAAACTGTTCAGTGTCAAACAAAACATAAATGAAATCATCATAAGGAAGATGTATTTGGCCGCAAAAAGGATCAAGGCTTTGAACTTTGATTCGATTAAGGAGGGTTTTTTTTTTTCCGATGATACTACTTGCTATTTTGGTAGTGTTTTCTCTGGCAGTTGATGATTTAGAAAAGAATCTGAGGCTTTGATAAAGAAGACGCTACTTGATGAAAAGATTCCGATTCAGTATTTGTTGATGGATGCTTTTAGTCAATTCTACTTCATGCTTTTAGGCTTTTATTATCTTTTGGGTGGTGAAGAAGTGGCTGCCTTGGAGACAAATCTGGGAGAAGGAGACAGTAATATTTGGACACTTCATGGAATAAATGAACATGAAAGAAAGCTATAAATGCAGACTTCATTCTGCAGATTAGGTGAAAGGAAATTCTGAATGTTTTCTCAAAATTGATGACATGTTCAGTCAGTGATTTCATGTTGTAGTAATAGCAATTTGGATATCATATCGTGTATCGACACCGTTGATCATGATGTAATAATGATCAATTAGTTTAACATGCGTCACCTTAAATAACTATGTTAGAGTCATATTCGTTCTGGTGTTATTCCTGTTTATTTACTGCATATTCATGAGATGGGATTAGCCTTCCATATATTTTGTCAGCAAGGGATGGAATAATCCACCAAATTAAACGTGACTTTTGTATTTTTATGCAGATCGGTCTACATTGTGTACACAGTTCTTGGTGATGTGAGCATCTATACTGTCTATTTTGCTGCCAATTGACTATTTTCTTCCATTGTAAAGTGGCAGAAGCAATCTTTCCCAAAAAAAAATATGTACAGGTTGTTATTTCAAGCTTATAATGCTTAACAACATATGTTCTGTCAATGAATTTTTGTTTTATCACATGCACTTTTTTACCGGATGATATTGTATTTTTTCCTTCTTTTTTTGAGTAAAGATCCGGACACAACGAATGTCACATCGTGTATCGACACCGTTGATCATGATGTAATAATGATCAATTAGTTTAACATTCATCACCTTGAAACAAAGAAAGAAAAGCTATACGTTGATGGTAGGTTTGTGTATGATTTGGAATAAAATTGATGCGGTGATATTGATGTCACTGCATTTACAGTTAGAGAATTGACGCAGTGACATCGATGTCACTGCATATACAATTTACAAAGTTTTTGTCGGTGTCACTGCATAAAATGCCGATGTCACTGCATAAATTGCCGATGTCACTGCATAAAATGCCGATGTCACGCATATATGATTGCACGCATATCGATTGCCGATAAAATATATATTGATGTCACCGCATAAAATGTTGATATATATGATTGCCGATGTCACTGCATAAAAATATGAATTAAGGTGAAAGATTTATGTTGATCGTAGTTTTATATCAAAAGATATAGTCATTTGAAGTCGATTTTATGAAGAAAAAAAATCGATTTTATTAAATTAAGTCGGAAAAATATCAAATGTCAACACGGTGTTGCTTCATCAAATGTCATTGCATCCCGGTGATCATTGCATCCCGATGGTCTCTGCATCGCGGTGTCTCTGCATCGGGGGAGGCCACTTCATCGCGGTGTCTCTGCATCGGGGGTGGCCACTGCATCGCGGTGTCACTTCATCGCGATGTCTCTGCATGTATGATTGCCGATGTAACTACATAAAATGTTGATGTTATTCATACATGATTGCGTATGTTGATGTCATTATCCGATTGCCGATGTCACCGCATAAATTGTTGATGTCACGCATATATGATTGCCGATGTCACTGCATATATGATTGTCGATGTCGATGCATCGCGGTGGTCAATGCATCGCGGTTGTTAGTGCATCGCGGTGTCTCTGCATCGAGGTGATCAATGCATCGCGGTGGTTCATGCATTGGGATGGTCAATGCATCACGGTGGTCAATGAAAAAAAGAAAAAATAAACTTTCACCGTTAAAAAAAAAAAAAAGAAAAAAATCTTTCAACGTCCAGAAAATTAAAATAAAAAATAAAAAAAAAAACCAAAACATTAGTCCAGGAAATAAATTATAAAAAAAATAACAACAACATTAAGCAGCGCCTGTTCCTCCTTTTTCTTTATTTTATTTTATTTCTTTATTCATTAAGGGTATTTGGGTCTATCTACCTATTTTTTGTCCTTATAACTAAGTGTTTGTTTTAAGTGTCCTTTTTGCCTAATTAAGTTCAATATGCGTCCTTTTCAATAATTGTCCCATAAATAAATTTGTGAAATTTAAAATGTTTGAAAATGTTTATTTCCCTTAAATAATTCAAAATGGACAATACGAAAATTTTTATACATTTGTCACTATTTTTTTTTAAAATAAAGAAAGCATACATTATTTAACTAAAAAACTCTCGATTTGGATTTGGGTTTGAAGATACCTGTGATCGATTTTGAGTTTAAGTTAATTTGTTGTGTCAACGTCGTTTTAGGACTTGAATTTGTAGCATTTAAAGTATTATGATTGATCAATTCGATAAGTAAAACTCAATGCCGATTTATCATCGTACATCAGAGTAGTATTCTTTAAATTTGTACATCAATGACGGAGGTCGAGCTAAACTCCGCCACGTAACATCTCTCCGATTAATCAAACAATAAATAAAGACAGAGAAATATGGGCATTAAGGGCCATGAGCCCTTTTTGAGCCTAACGGCAGACCTAAACCCTAGGGGGAGGGTGATCTGGCTTTCTTCTCACTCTATTGCAGGTCGGTCAGGGCGCAACTGAGCTAAGCCAGCGCAGTTCAAGCCAAGCCGGCCTAAGGGACTTGACGTAGGTCGGCCTAGTATCCTTTATCTGAATTATGCACATGTTTATAATATAAGATTAATACAGAAAGAATCATCAGTCATACAGACTCTCATTCTATCCTTTAAACCACCGTGATTATCTCCCAAAATCGAGGGGATCATTATGTACAAATCCAATCCTTGGAGGTTAGGAAATAAGAGTTCCACCATGGACACGGCACATGCATGCCTATGGCAAAAACCCTCTATAAAAACGATCACATGAACTACGATGAGACTTGATTCCTGAACAATTACAGGATACGTAAACAACTTGAGTTTCATAATCTCAGGCTCAGTCTTAAAACATCTAAACACCACATGTAACGCTCCGCCCTCGGATACCGAGTTCTTATCCGGAGAGGAACGTTCGGCGCGTATAGCATTAAAAAAAATTAATATCATATGTCAGTCTCTACGTCGTCGTATCAAACAAAAAAATGAAAACCGAAAAGACTCGGGTAAAACAATAAATGCTACTAAGATTGGAATACAAACCGACTAGGCTTGTAAACGAGCCGAAAACCCTGGAGTAGTTCGGTTTGGCTCGAACATTTTCGAATACATGGCTTGATTCGGCTCAAAAATTTCGAGGCTAAAATATCATGATTCGGTTCGTATTCGAACTTAAAAAAGGGAAAAAATTCGGTATTATTCGGCTCGAAAAGTTTGAATAGTTCGAACATGTTCGGTCCGAAAATTCAAAAATACCCAATAAATAATTCTAGTTCAAAAATACATGTCCAAAACCAAAATAATACATTACATATCCCAAAATATAACATAACATGTCAAAAATATTAAAGACTTACTGTCCCAAAATATTACATGCCCAAAATATTACATGGTTTTGGGCTTGGGGTTTAAATTGGGGTTCGAACATGTTCAGCTTCGTTTGTCCGAATACCAATTTCCAAGGCCCTATTCTACGTTTGATGATACGAGCCGAGCCCCGAACCGAACTTTTTCGACCCGAACACGCCGAATCGAATCGAACTTTAAGGCTCACTTACAGGCCTAAAACCGACTAGGGATAGAAAGAAAAAGTTTACAACAACGATATATTGCTTATAACGTACGATGTTCCAAAAGAAAAAAATACAACACTTGTATTACAAAGATTTCAAAAGAAAGTACAACATGTTCTTTGAAGAAACTACAACATAAACTAGTACAACCTTTAAAAGAAAAGTAAAAAAAAAAGCATCATCGTGGCATCAACGTCATCAAACATCATCCAACACCTCAACGAGCTCAAGATCAACATGTCCGTCTTCTCACCCTACAATGCATACAAACAAACATGTAAAAGAGGTAAGTACAAAGTACTTAGATAATAGGAAGAAGCTAATGTATAACTAAGTCTACAATGAAAGGTTCATTAGTTATTATTAAATTATCTTTATGAGACCGACTCAACTCTAGGGTTCATTTCATGCTCATCAACATGTTGTGACTATTCGTTTCTAGCTTAGCTTATCTTTGTTACAACCGCATTCAAGGGCACTACGCATGGTGCTACCCACCACGAGGTATCGTTTGCAACCTCTCAGTGGATCACACCGATAGCCACGGAAGTCTATTCTGGTAGACTCAGATAGTATACACGTCGGGTGAAGTTCCTCTACTCCTAGTGCCCCTTCGAGGCCAGTAAAGTTATTCATTCATGAGGTCCCTCCACTCTTGGTGCCTTTCAAAGGCAAGCAGTTACCTGCTTTATCCGAATAGCCCACACATAGCGATATGACCTTGTGACTTACCAAGAATGACATGTTGTTTAATCTTTTTACTACACAAGTATGTTTGTTATTATGTTGTTAACTAGCCACCTAAGTATTTTCAAGTAAGCTCCCTCACAACTCCTACTCTCTTACTTAGATCCCTAGACACGGACAAGCCCTAGAACATACACAGACATTGATAAATTCTAATTCATCAAATCACAGGCCATTCATACTCTTCCGACGGTCCCGAACTTCAACTCCCAAGAAGCATTCATTAGGTGCCGGAACTAAACGCACCAGAAGCTTAATCATGACTTGTTCATGTTCATATAATGTTATTAGATCAGGGAACAACATTCAACACTAGATTTAAGGATAAAAACAAGCTAAACATCTAAAACAGGGTATGTGCGCCCTCACTGAACATCAGTGCGCTCGCACTGAGCAACCAAAAACTCCCCATATCTTTCTGTTGAGCTAGTGCGCTTGCACTAGCCTCTGGCGCGCTTGCACCGGCCTCTGGTGCGCATGCACCGGCCATCAAAACTCAAAAACATACATTATGTCTCCTCGGTGCGCCCGTATTAGCCTTTTGTGCGCTAACTCCAAAAACTCAGTTTTCTACACTTTAACGATCTCCACTCGATTCCAAACAAGTTTAACATCAATGTGTTGGAAAGGTGTCCTAAACCCAATCGGGTTGGACCGGATCCGACCGGGTCGGGTCATTTACAGTCTATTTAGTTCATGTAATAACTTTATTATGATTAATAAAAGCACTTATGTTATTATATATTGTTTGTCTTCATATTATTTGTTGTATACATATATAGTAACGTCCCTAGTATCAATCATGTGATAGAGAAACCATGATAGTGATTATGGTTGATGAGATCTCTAATCACTATAACAAGGTTGGTACTTAAATGTCTCTAGTCTTGTATATTATCAAATGGGACATTGATAGTATAATCAGACTAGCACGTATTGGATGCCTTCTATCTTTTAGAAGGTAGGGATAGATCTCGTCTATCGAAGTGTAGAGACACTTGGACCGTACGTGGACGTGTATTAGAGAATGCGTACGTTAGGACCGACCCACTTACATTAAGTGTCACACTATGTGGCGGTTGTGTAATTATCCTTTTGACCGGAGTCTTCATGGCATCACGGTGTGGATTGTCATGCTTTGACACTATTGAGATTTCTCCTAACCACGGGGCGATCATGCGGTAGTGATTGGGTATGATATTGAAGCATGCGGAGTATACATGATTGGTCGTCCGGGAATCGCGTATCCTATGATTGGGATTGAATATCCGAAATGGCCTTCTTATAAGGAATGTCTAGCTCTCGAAAATCTTTGCAAAGTGGGAGTAAATGTGTTATTCCGAGGGAGCATGATATCCGGATTATAAGATACGATCGTCAATGTATTGACACTCGAGATACGATCGTATGGATATTATTATAGCGATAGGATTGTAAGTTACACGGTAATCGCTTCACATGAAAGGTAGTAGTCATTGCTTTTGACTCTTCCGATAATTGGGGGTCACGGTGTGTTGCTAGACGCTATCCCGTGATCGTTAGGTATGAATGGCATTTTAGTAAATTGCACTTTGTGTCTACGGCCAACATATTCGGAAGCCTATCGGGTCACACACATGTGAACATCGAGTCGGATTAAAATGCGGTTATAGTTGATAACCAAATAAGGAAAGTTTATCTCTAGACTATAAAGGTTATAGTGGTAAATTAATATGGTGGTATTTATTTATTATGAATAAATAAAATACAAGACATTAATTATATACAAATTAGATTAATTAAAGAATATTCCGGAAGTCAATTTGTTGACTAATGGGGCGCCACTTTTGTGTGTATAAGATACACTTGGATTTTGCACTTTAATTAATAAAGATTGCCATGATATTAATATAAGATATTAATTGATTTTGAAAAATAGATTTATGGTAATAAGATAATTATAATCAATATATGATATTGACAAAATAAATTATAATTAAAAGAGATAAATCAATCTAGTTGATTTTCCTTATTTTATTAGAAAAATGTTTTCTTCTCCTCCACACTACTATTGGGGCGCCACCTCATCTATAAAAGGGAAGTGGGTGTCAAGCTCTTTTGTACAACACAATTGCAAGAATTCATAATTCTTGTGTAAAATAGAGAGCTCTTCATAGTGAGTTTGTGAAGGAAGAAAAGGTCCGGTCTAGCAGCCGGAGTTTTTCCGATAGCAATCCAAGGAGGATTCCGGCGAGGGGTTCGTGTGGATTAGCGATAGAGGCCGGACGCGTGGACGGCTTGCGCATTGAACTACTCTCCGTTGACGGTCAAAGCGACGATCTAGTAGATCATCAAGGTATAACCGTCAAACTACTTAACGTGTTTATTGTATTAAACGAAGAACGATCTAGAAAAGGAAATGAAATTTTAAATTCCGCTGCGTTAAACTAGTGATTTCCTAACAGTGGTATCAGAGACAGACTTCGTGCTTAAGCAATAAGCTTATTTTAATTGCGTAGTATGTAATCAATAGATGCAAGATTTAAATCACGAAATGTTAAAACAAAAAAAAAAAAATTAGGGTTCATTGGGGGGTCGGCCGACTGGCGGCGGCGGCGGTAACCCTAGGGTTGCCGTCCGTCGGCTCTCCTCTTCCAATGGGGGAGATCAACCCTTTTCGTTTTGTGATATTTTATTGTGCATAGATATCTCGTTTGTTTAGTTGTGTCATATGGCCAACCAATGGTTCAAATAGTTTGGACCATTGGGAAACCATATGGCATGTTGGCCTTTCCAAATTTTGATTTGGAATAGGCTTAGCCCTTTTCAAATATTTGATTTGTAAAGGCAACAGGCTAGCGCCACTTTCTTCCAAAATTTTGATTTTGGAAAGTGGCGAGCCTAAACCAAAATTATTTGGCCTTTTCAAATTTTGATTTGGAATAGGCACAAGCCCTTTTTTCAAATATTTGATTTGTAAAAGACGCAGGCTAGTCCCACTTCCAAAATTTTGATTTTGGAAAGTGGCCGGCTCAGACTAAAATAATTTGGCCTTTCCAAATATTTGATTTGTAAAGCGCTGGCGCTTTTTTCAAATATTTGATTTGTAAAAGCTGCAGCTGGCCACTTCAAAAATTTTGATTTTGGAAAGTGGCCAGGCCTAAAGCTAAATATAGTTTTGGAAAGGAAACAAATAGGAAACTTTATAATTTTAATTTTATGTTTTGAATAGTTCAAATTTAATTAAAATTGAAATCGATTTAAAATTAAATGTTAATTTTAATTTTCGATTAAGTCATATAATTAATTAAAAGTTATTTAATTATTTGACGTGATAAAATAAAGACGCATGAGTAGTAGTAGTTAAAATTAGAATTTAATCTTTTTCATAAGATAAAATTGTATGGATTAGATGTGTAGATATAATGTGATTATATGGACCCCGATTGATCGTGACTCGACCAATAGGATAGATGGGAATGTTTTCTTTATGTTGGTTTTTGAAAAATTGTCCTAGGCCGTTATGAAGAACGTGACCTAGTTTACTTTTTGCATTTATCCCATTCCCTGAGCTCCCCCCCCCCCCCCCCCGTGTGCGGCGGGTGTAATTATTTATTATGTAACAAGAATGGAGCAAGAAGTTCAAGACCAAGGAGAGATAAAGAACCCATTGGCGTACATCAATAAAGATCCTATTGGCGGTTGCAGATACCCTTAGTTTGTGACCCGCGGTTTCGTCGGTTTGTATTCGAAACCGCACCTAGAAAAGTCCATGATCATACCGGTTATTTTATGCGCGGAATGTTGTGTATGTTTTACTTTATATGATATCGTAGTAATATGCACATAGTAGATGAGACCATAATTAAACAAAATTAATTAAGTGAATTAATTTAAAATTATTCCCACGCCAAAAATCGAGCCAAAATTGTCTCCCAATATTATAATGACGGTGAAGAGCCTTTGTTCGGATCAACCGATCGGTCCACGTCGGGAGTTGACCTACCACGGGTATATCGTCATTATCGAGATATGATCGTTATGAGATCTCATGAATATTTGGGTTACGACTCGACTAAGAATCTTGCGGTGATTGGCCCACGTCGGGACCGTCGATTTTAGAGACAAGGGGTGGCTATCACATAGAGATGTGAATTGTCAAAGAGTTGACTAGTCAACCAATGGAAATCGAATAAGATTCGATCGGTAAATAGTACCCACCTTCGAAATTGACCCGGTCGATCGGCCCACGTCGGGGATCGAGTCAACTAGATAGGATTCCATCCACTAAAGAATTAATTAAATTCTTGAAAGCCAATAGGGAATAGTTGGCTAGTGGGAGTAAAACCTTATAAATTTCTTAGTGCAAATTTAGGTTTTTTTATACATGAGCTTTTACTTATTCTATCTTTATTTATTGTTGTAGAAAATGTCAAACAAATTGAACCTTCGTTTTATCATCGAAAACAAGCTTGACGAAACTAATTTTCTCGATTGGGAAAGAAACCTCAAAATCGTTTTGAGGCACGAGAAGATTGGCTATGTCTTGGACGAGGCCCTACCGGAAAAGCCCGCCGAGTGTTCGGTGCGATGTTGTCGAGAAGTACAACAAGCACTGTTCTGACAGTACTGATGCTACATGTATCATGCTTGCTTCTATGACACCTGAACTGCAGAAACAGCATGAGTCTATAGACGCCTACTCTATCATGGTCCACCTGAAGGAACTTTACGCTTCTCAGTCTCGCACTGAGAGGTACGAGGTCTCGAAGGCCCTGTTTAGCTGTAAGATGGCATCTGGAACTGGCGTGGGGTCACACGTGCTTAAAATGATCGGGTACATAGAGAGGCTTGGGAAGGCGGGCCACAAGTTGGAACGAGAGTTGAGTATTGACTTGATTCTCGCAATCTCTACCGACTCATTCTCGCGGTTTGTGATGAACTATCACATGAACAAAATAGATTGCTCCCTTGCGGAGTTATTGAACATGTTGAAGACTGTTGAGGGCATTGTGGGGAAGGGAAAGCAAGTGTTGCTGGTCACTTCAAGCAAGGGCAAGCCAAAAGCCCAGAAAAAGTCCAAGAAGGCAAAGGTTGCACCTAAGACAACGCCTAAAATAGCGAAAGACAAATCCAAGGATGCTTGCTTCCATTGCGGTGAGCCCGGACATTGGAGGAGAAACTGCAAGGGCTTCTTAAGTACCAAGAAGAAGCATTCTGATGCTTCGACTTCAGGTATATTTATGATTGAGATCAACATTACTTCTTCTAAGTCTAACCACTGGGTATTAGATACTGGTTGTGGTTCTCATATTTGTACGAATATGCAGGGACTAAGAAGAAATAGAGATCTGAAGAAAGGAGAGGTGGACCTACGCGTTGGAAATGGAGCAAGTGTTCTTTGCCGCACCGGCCGTAGGAGTTTATTTTCTTTCATTGCCCGGTGGGCTAGTACTAGAACTCAATAAGCTGTTATTTTGTTCCCTGCTCTTACGAAGAGCATTATTTCTATTTCTCGCATTAGATGTTGATGGATTTTCTTTTACGTTTGAGAATAAATGTTGTTCTTTTTCACGTGATGGAATCTTTTATGGTGCGACATACTTAGCAATGGTCTCTACATATTAGATATGAATGTTGACGTACTTAATATAAATAACAAGAAAGCCAAAACAAATGACTTGAATGAATCCTACTTATGGCATTGTAGACTTGGCCATATAAATAAGAATCACATTTCCAAACTCCATAAAGATGGAATTTTGGATCAATTCGATTACGAATCGTTTGACACATGCGAAGCTTGTTTACTTGGCAAGATGACAAAGTCACCTTTTAGTGGCAAAGGGATAAGATCCAATGAATTGCTTGAGCTCATACATACTGATGTATGTGGCCCAATGTCAATTCAAGCCAAAGGAGGATACTCTTATTTTATCACTTTCACTGATGACCATTCACGCTATGGTTATATATACTTAATGAAGTTTAAATCTGAAGCCTTCGAAAAGTTCAAGGAATTCAGAAGTGAAGTGGAGAAACAACTGGGTAAAGAAATCAAAACACTTCGATCCGATCGAGGTGGAGAATGCCTAGACGGAGAGTTTCAAGATTATTTGAAGGAGAATGGGATTCTCACGAATGGACCCCCCGGGACGCCACCGATGAATGGCGTATCGAGAGGAGGAACCGCACCGTTAGACATGGTGCGATCCATGATGAGCTATGTAGTTCTCCCAAAATCATTTTGGGGTATGCTCTAGAAACCGCATCCTACACACCGAACCGAGTTCCATCAAAGACGGTTGATTCTACACCATACGAGGTATGGGCAAAGAAGAAACCAAATCTGGCATATCTTAAACCTTGGGGTTGTCCAACTTATGTGAAGCGGATGATGCCTGACAAATTAGAGGCCAGATCCGACAAATGTCTATTTGTGGGATATCCTAGAGAAACTAGAGGATACCAATTTTACCATCCTGAGGAACAAAAGGTGTTTGTTGCCAGGACTGACCACTTTCTGGAGAAAGAGTTTATTCTGGATAGGGTCAGTGGGAGTAAGATTGATCTTGAAGAAATTCGAGAACCACTTACGGATAACGATCCGTTGATGGAAGTAGAGGAGACACCACATACAAATGTGGCGCCACCCTCTACCGTAGACACAATAGCACCTCGAAGATCCACCGGGGAACGCCGTGAACCCGAGAGGTACACCGGCGTGTATCTCATGGAAGATGAGGACCACAGAACTTATGAGGAAGTGCTATTAAGGCATGACAAAGAGAAATGGCTAGAAGCCATGAATTCTGAAATGGAATTCATGAAGGATAACCAAGTTTGGAACTTAGTTGATCCGCCTGAGGGAATAGTTCCCATAGGGTGTAAATGGGTCTTTAAGAGAAAGACCGACATGGACGGTAACGTGACTACCTACAAGGCTAGGTTAGTGGCAAAAGGTTATAAGCAAAGACAAGGAGTTGACTATGATGAAACCTTCTCGCTTGTTGCCATGTTAAAATCCATTAGAATTTTGCTCGCTATTGCAGCATACCATGATTACGAAATCTGGCAGATGGATGTGAAAACAGCTTTCCTTAACGGGAACCTGTCGAGGAAGTGTATATGACACGGCTGAGGGTTTCACAACCAATGACGCCGAGGATGGTGTGTAAGCGCAAAGATCCATTTATGGATTAAAGCAAGCTTCTTGGAGTTGGAATCTTCGCTTTGATGAGATTATCAAATAGTTTGATTTCATCAAGAACGAAGATGAGCCTTGTGTTTACAAGAAGGTTAGTGGGAGTGCCATTGTGTTCCTAGTGCTTTATGTGGATGACATATTGCTCATAGGGAATGATGTGCCTATGTTACAATCAGTCAAAGCGTGGTTATCCAAGAACTTCTCAATGAAGGACTTGGGTGAGGCGACCTATATTCTAGGAATAAAGATCTATAGAGATAGATCTAAGAGGTTGCTTGGTCCATCGCAATCCACCTACATAGACAAGATGTTGAAGAGATTCGGCATGGAGCGATCCAAGAAAGGATTGCGCCCATGTCACATGGGGTCTACTCGTCGAAGGGAATGAGTCCTAAGACAGAGGAGGAAAGGGCACAAATGAGTAAAGTCCCTTATGCTTCGGCAATTGGGTCTATCATGTATGCCATGTTATGCACAAGACCCGGATGTCTCGTACCCTCTTAGTATGACTAGTAGGTACCGGTCCAATCCAGGTGATGGTCACCGGATTGCTTTGTCAAGAATATCCTTAAGTACTTGAGACGTACTAGGGATATGTTCCTGGTTTTCGGGAATGATGATTTAGTATTACGAGGTTACACGGATGCCGGTTTCCAAGGCGACAAGGATGACTTTAAGTCACAATCTGGATTTGTTTTTACGCTTAACGGCGGAGCGATGAGTGGAAGAGTTCCAAGCGGGGAGACTATTGCGGACTCTACAACGGAAGCCGAATACATAGCGGCCTCGGAGGCGGCAAAGGAAGCGATTGGATGAAGAAGTTCATTGCGAACTTGGTGTGGTTCCCTCCATTGAAGGTCCGGTGCCTCTGTCTTTGTGATAATAATGGAGCGATATCTCGATCAAAGGAGCCAAGGTCTCATCGAAGTCCAAACATGTGCTACGGCGCTATCACTTGATTAGAGAGATAGTAGATAGAGGAGATGTAAAGATAGAGAAAGTCCACACGGATGATAACATAGGCGATCCGTTAACCAAGACATTGTCTCAAGCTAAGCATGAGAAACATGTTCACTTGCACGGGCTTAGGCATATGGGTGATTGGCTTTAGGCCAAGTGGGAGATTGTTGGAAAGGTGTCCTAAACCCAATCGGGTTGGACCGGATCCGACCGGGTCGGGTCATTTACAGTCTATTTAGTTCATGTAATAACTTTATTATGATTAATAAAAGCACTTATGTTATTATATATTGTTTGTCTTCATATTATTTGTTGTATACATATATAGTAACGTCCCTAGTATCAATCTGTGATAGAGAAACCATGATAGTGATTATGGTTGATGAGATCTCTAATCACTATAACAAGGTTGGTACTTAAATGTCTCTAGTCTTGTATATTATCAAATGGGACATTGATAGTATAATCAGACTAGCACGTATTGGATGTCTTCTATCTTTTAGAAGGTAGGGATAGATCTCGTCTATCGAAGTGTAGAGACACTTGGACTGTACGTGGACGTGTATTAGAGAATGCGTACGTTAGGCCGACCCACTTATATTAAGTGTCACACTATGTGGCGGTTGTGTAATTATCCTTTTGACCGGAGTCTTCATGGCATCACGGTGTGGATTGTCATGCTTTGACACTATTGAGATTTCTCCTAACCACGGGGCGATCATGCGGTAGTGATTGGGTATGATATTGAAGCATGCGGAGTATACATGATTGGTCGTCCGGGAATCGCGTATCCTATGATTGGGATTGAATATCCGAAATGGCCTTCTTATAAGGAATGTCTAGCTCTCGAGAATCTTTGCAAAGTGGGAGTAAATGTGTTATTCCGAGGGAGCATGATATCCGGATTATAAGATACGATCGTCAATGTATTGACACTCGAGATACGATCGTATGGATATTATTATAGCGATAGGATTGTAAGTTACACGGTAAGCGCTTCACATGAAAGGTAGTAGTCATTGCTTTTGACTCTTCCGATAATTGGGGGTCACGGTGTGTTGCTAGACGCTATCCCGTGATCGTTAGGTATGAAGGGCATTTTAGTAAATTGCACTTTGTGTCTACGGCCAACATATTCGGAAGCTAACATCAATGTACACAACAAAACAACGTCAAACTACTTAACATGTTTATTGCAAAACGAAGAACACAACTTTTACAATGTACACAACAAAACAACAGAAATACACAACTTTTACACAACCAAACATCACATACTCTTCTAACATTAAATAGGCATGATTCCTAACATTAAAACACCACAATCACTCAACCTTAAACATCATAAGCCTAATTACACATTAGGAAGAGCCCCTTACTTGTTAAAAGAAAAACCAAGCAACACTCAAGAACATTTGCAACACTTTCTAAGCCTTCAACCGGAAACCTATTTGATCAACCAATTAAAGTACAATTAATTGTGATCAAGGTCTCTAAACAACAGAAGCTACGAATCAAACCAAACAAAGCCTTGTAACTTGATCAAAACGTGACGAATCCATAACTAGGGCTTTTACTTACCATTTCAAAGTCCCAATTTTCTTGTACCAAAATGATGCTCTCTTCCTGCTGATTCCAAATCTCTAATTGTTTCTGAAATCCGACAAGAACTCACTGAGAATTATGAAGAAGTCTCTTAAGCTTTTATATTTCTTTTCTTTCTCAATTAAGAGTGCAAAGTTCGAACTTGGGAGAAGTCAAAATTCTGACAACTTACTTCAGAACATGGGAATTTTATTTGTAGAAAATAACTCCCAAAGGTTAATTGCAATTAACTTCCCGTAAATTTGGCTTAATTCCCATATGACCTCATTTTCTTTTCTTTTCCTTTTATTTAAATCATGATCAATCCGGAACGATGAAATAAAAGCCACGACAAGACAAGAACATGATTATTCTGCAAAGGGTCCAAAAGGATCATACTTCATTCTAGCAATATCTCCAATACCAAATCCTACCACAAAGCCTTCAACCATGATTCTAGAGAGAAAACACAGGCCTCATAAATCAATATGAACTCCTTAACCAACCAACCGATGCACACCAGTTGCATAGATTAGATGTTTGAATGAAATCAGTTCCTAATTCCTACAGCTCCATTCTACACAAGATGCTGCTATAATAGCCTACAATTGTGGATTCGTATCCTTCGGATGAGGCGTCAACTTAAGCTCATGAGCAAATTCCTTACTGACATGGCATTCTACAAAGCTTTCATATCTGTCGAGTAATAAATTTAGATCCCTCAACTATACATCAGCCTTGGGAATCAAAGAAACAAGTGTGTTTGCTCTACAAGAAACACCACCAAGATCAAAACCGATTGTCAACATTTCATCAACAAGGAGATCGACATCATACATGACCAATTTCCGTGCATTCTTACGAGCAAAATACGCATTGCCTCTAGTCAATATATT
The DNA here is from genome assembly GCA_036785695.1 of Gentiana straminea. Classification (NCBI taxonomy): domain Eukaryota; kingdom Viridiplantae; phylum Streptophyta; class Magnoliopsida; order Gentianales; family Gentianaceae; genus Gentiana; species Gentiana straminea. The sequence goes on along the minus strand of JAVUPR010000412.1, from coordinate 769,424 downwards.
GGAATAAGATAAATTATTATTGAAGCCCTCAAAGCTAGATAAATGTATGCCACCACCCGAATCAAATAAGAATACATCCACTTCATGATAATCTTTGAACAGTAGCTGTAACAATGAGAAGTGAGTTACCTGTTCTTTCAAACATGATGTGCTCCAAGTGGATTTTATACACAGAGATAATACTCCAGCAGCCTTGAAGATAGGGGTATTGTGCAAGCCCAAGTGGATATGCCTTACTAACCATAGCAGGTTCATGAAGTATTTCTAAAACATGACATTCTAGTTTCCCAACCGTGAAGCATGTGCCAATAGGTAAATTTGGTGAGGTCTTTGGGGTTGTGGTTAGAAAACCGTCTTCCTCGATATTCTCCACACTATTTTCAGGCTCTTTAATTTTTTTGCCTCTCCTATAACTTCACCCATATGTGCTTCTTCGTCTTCGACATATGTGTCATTCGCAGCCTTCAAAAATCATTCCATGGGTGCATCTTTTCCATTGGTAGTTGATCAATGAGTGCTTGTCCTTCTATTCCTTTCAGCAAGCCAGAATTATCTTCTTTATCACTGATGATTTGTTCAACTTGTCCTTCTAGTTGCAGGTAACCTACAGTACCTTCAATAAGAGGTTTCCTATTATGTTTGTCGATGTCCGACTCATGTGGAACTTTCATCAAACACTTGGTGAGTGTCAAACTATCAGCCTGTATGTGCTCCACCACTTCCTTCCCTTCTTCCTTCTTGGCATCGATAGTTAAATATGGTTTTTGCGAAATGGCAACTTCAGTTGTATACACTTTCTTTGATTCATTATGTTCATTTCTGGAGCTGCCATGTCCGATTCCAGAAAAGTGCGAATGATCCTGATCTTGCTTGCCACTGTTATAGCTGTGGAAGTCAAAAGGGAATTTTGTCGAACAATTTGTGTACAAGAATTTCTCAACCATCGAATCCTTCCCACGATGTCCAGTTACTTGGCTACTATTGTCAATTTCATGTGGACATTTTGTCGAACACACAGTGGTCATGAAACGGTTTAGCAACTAGGAGACTCAACTATTTATAGGCTAATAAGCCCATTTAGTTAAGCCCGTCTACTTAATTTAAAACATTATACAATACTATTAAGTACTATGACGTCCTTGAGCGAACTCGTCGGAATCCACATCGAACCCCGTCAATATCCATTGGTGGGTCAAGTCCATTCACCATTTTAAAAAAACATTAATTTTAACCACTTCTTATAGCATTCCATTGCCTCTTTAATACCAGATTGTGCAACTTGAACGCCCCCAATTGCTTGGTGCATCAGCTCACATTCAAGATTGAGTCTGTATGGAATTTGTTCATTTCTCCAAAGTTTAGCAAAGATAACTTCCTTCCATCCTAAATACCATTTTGGCAATTCTTCACAACATGTAACGGCTTCTTTCTCCATCTCTACTAAAAAGATCCACATAAACCATCATGTCTGTACCATAATCCCCTAATTTTTCTTTCCATTTATTGATGTGGCAGAATTTCTCGATTGTCCCAAAACCTCTTGCTTTGACAAACATCTCTAGTAAAGTCTTTACAATCATACTGTGACTTTGAACATGGGCAGAATTCATGGTAAATAATCAAGATGGCTTCCAATGTTCGGCAATAACAACAGTTCCAAGTTCTGGAAGTGCAACAACGTTGGTAGAATAGTCATGGTGCCAATTCTCTGGTAATCGTCAACATATGGGTTTATCAAGATTGGACCAACTGAGAAGGGTAAACATAAATTAGTATCGGGGGTAAGAAGTGGGCGTTGTCCAAGATTACTGGACACCAAAATGCCGTCCTCGTTATCAACCAAGCGTTCTGACCCCTTTTCACTATGATCATCAATTGTTGACGACCCTACAAACGATTTCCAAAATGCATCCGACGCTGCACCAATATTGGCACTAGAAGTTTTCTCTAATGTTGTGGAACTCGCAGCTTCACTCTCATTTTCAAGTCTTCCAACACCTTGGCACTTCAACCTTTTATATGTTTCCATAGCTCCCTAGATTGACTTCCCAACCACTATCGATCCGGTACGATTATGTTCAACTACACATGAGCCTTTAACCTCAGTCGCAGCAAGCCTCCGATGGTACTGGAGCATGTTTTTGACACATGCCCAATTCTTAACACTTGAAAGTTGTGAGATTCTGTACCAGTGTGGGTTAAATGTATTGATCTTTCCATGCTTTCATTATCCTTATGCAAGCCTTCTCCAAGTTGTCTCTTCAATGCTGGCTTAATTTCCTTAATGGTCTTAACCTTGAAAAAGTTATTGGCAATGATAGTTGTCACTAAACACCCAATGATTCCCATAAGACTAACAAGGAAGGAACGACACTTTCCGGTGAAATCATGATCAATCCGGAATTATGAAATAAAAGCCACAACAAGACAAGAACATGATGATTCTGCAACTGGTCCAAAAGGATCATACTTCATTCTAGCAATATCTCCAATACCGAATCCTACCGCAAAGCCTTCAACCGTGATTCTAGAGAGAAAACACAAGCCTCGAAAATCAATATGAACTCCTTGACCAACCAACCGATGCACACCAGTTGCATAGATTAGATGTTTTAACGAAATCAGTTCCAAATTCCTACAGCTCCATTTTACACAATATTCTGCCACAATAGCCTTCATCAATTATGGATTCGTATCATTCGGATGAGGCGTCAACTTAAGCTCGTGAGCAAAATCCTTACTCGATATGGCATTCTACAAAGCTTTCATATCTGTCGAGTAATACATTTAGATCCCTCAACTCTACATCAGCCTTGGGAATCAAAGAAACAAGTGTGTTTGCTTTACAAGAAACACCACAATGATCAAAACCGATTGTCAACATTTCATCAACAAGGATATCGACATCATACAATACCAATTTCCGTGCATTCTTACGAGCAAAATACGCATTGCCTCCAGTCAATATGTTGGAATAAGATAAATTATTATTGAAGCCCACAAAGCTAGATAAATGTATGCCACCGCCCGGATCAAATAAGAATACATCCACTTCGTGATAATATTTGAACAATAGCTGTAACAATGAGAAGTGAGTTACCTGTTCTTTCAAACATGATGTGCTCCAAGTGGATTTTATACACACAGAGAAAGACTCCAGCAGCCTTGAAGATAGGGGTATTGTGCAAGCCCAAGTGGATATGCCTTACTAACCATAGCAGGTTCATAAAGTATTTCGAAAACATGACATTCTAATTTCCCAACCGTGAAGCCTATGCCAATAGGTAAATTTGGTGAGGTCTTTGGGGTTGTGGTTAGAAAACCATCTTCCTCGATATTCTCCACACTATTTTTAGGCTCTTTAATGTTTTTTGCCTCTCCAATAACTTCACCCGTATGTGCTTCTTCGTCTTCGACATATGTGTCATTCGTAGCCTTCAAAAAACCCTTCCATGAGTGCATCTTTTCCGTTGGTAATTGATCAATAAGTTCCTGTCCTTCTATTCCTTTCAGCAAGCCAGAATTATCTTCTTTATCACTGATGATTTGTTCAACTTGTCCTTCTAGTTGTAGGTACCCTACTGTACCTTCAATGAGAGGTTTCCCATTCTGTTTATCGATGTCCGACTCACGTGGAACTTCCATCAAACACTTGGTGAGTGTCAAACTATCAGCCTTTAGGTGCTCCACCACTTCCTTCCCTTCTTCCTTCTTGGCATCGATAGTTAAATATGGTTTTTTTCGAAATGACAACTTCAGTTGTATACACTTTCTTTGATTCATTATGTTCATTTCTAGAGCTACCATGTCCGATTCCAGAAAAGTGCGAATGATCCCGATCTTGCCTGCCACTGTTATAGCTGTGGAAATCAAAGGGGAATTTCTTCGAACAATTGGTGTACGAGAATCTCTCAACCATCGAATTCTTCCCACGATGTCCAGTTACTTGGCTACTATTGTCAATTTCACGTGGATGTTTCGTTGAACACACAGTGGTCATGAAACGGTTTAGCAAGAGGTCTTTCATTTTTGGCCACAAGGAGACCTTTGCTTTCCCATTTTTAATTCGTTCATGTTGCAAATGCTGCCACCATCTCTCAGCTTCTGCGACGAGAGTATAGGATGCTAATTTGCACCGTAATTTATCCGGCAGTCACATTTTTTCAAAGTAATCCTCAATTGCATAAATCCAATCCCAAAAATCTTCAATAATTTGAGTGCCGTCAAAGGTTGGTAAAATTGATCTATAATAGCTTCTCTTTATTTCTCCAATGGTGCTTACCCGATCACAATAGTTTCCACCAACCTCAACCATAGTGACACAAGGGAAATCTCGATCATCTTGGTGGGTGCTGTAGTTCGAATGACGTCTCAGCCCGACATAACCTCGATTCAGCCTTGATACGGAAGAATCAAACTTCTGATAATTCGTCGACGGAATATCCCAATGGATCTTCGAATCCCGAACACCGTCACGGATCCGAGCTATCTTCCCGACTCATTTTGGCCATCATTCTGCGAGGGGAAAACCCTAGCTCTGATACCAAATGATGTAGATGATCTACAATAACGGATAAAACGAGCTAATCCAAACTCAAATATAATTCATTCTCAAAATAGAAAATAGATTCAAGTTTACATAATAACCTAAACTAGGAGACTCAACTATTTATAGGCTAATAAGCCCATTTAGCTAAGCCCATCTACATAATTTAAATAAAATACTATTAAGTTCTATGATGCCCTACATCAGTTTCAATACACTATATTACATCTTAATTACTCGCTATATTCAGAGTTATATATCATACATTTACTTCATTTTTACAACCATAATCAATTGAACAATTAAAGTTCATCATGACTAAAGATATGATCAATGAGTAACAATCTGTATATATCATTTAGAATAAAAGTAGTGATGAGGACCTAGATCACATATATACAGCTATATACATCTTAATTTTATTGTCTTATATTTTGTGTTTTTCCAGTTGAGCTCCTAGCTAGGTTGATCAAGATCAGAGTTATATATGAACAATTAAAGTTCATCATAATTAACTATATATCATTCAAGCTCTGACCACGCCTCAAGCTCATCGATCGACAGTAATTGCTACAATTAACCGTGCCCTAAACTCGACTAGCTAGGTTTGAAGCATGGCCTCCAATATACTCGCCGTTAATTATCATTACGAGGGACACGTTCCCTCATTATTCTCACACATTTGTTTGTTTAAGGACACGAATGCCATGTTTAATGGAACTAATTAACCGGCCCAATAATAATGTCGATGAAAATTATCATTGGATACCACTTAGTAAATAGATAAAAAGTAGTACGTACGTGTTGGACTAATATACATACGGTGAATCAAAAGTTATTGTCTTTTAACGTCTTTACAGCTTTCATCCCACCCCTAAGTATTTTGTATTGTGTGATATATATATTTGAACAAAGATGAAAACACTTACGACAAGAAATGGTATTTTGATCGAGACAATTAATATAAGTATCTTTTTCCTATGGTACAGACAAGAAGAAAAAAAAAAGATTTTGGTATAAGCTAGCTAGCAAAACATGGAATGTTTTTGGTGTGAACATTCGGAAAAGAAAAGGCCAAAAAAGGAGGCAGTTGTAGTAGTAGGTTGTTTCTTCTTGTTTTGGTCCCAAATCAAATGGGAAAGGGTAACAGTTAATAATATATATATATATATATATATATATATATAATAAGAATTGAAATGGTGGTATGATACAGCTCCCAAATGGCAACGGTGCTGTCCTTTTAATGCATTTAGTTCCAAAGACCAAAGACATGACATTTACTTGGTGGCCTCTAATTGTTTTGTTTATGCTTTCACACTTTGAGTTTTTTTTTTTTCAATTTTTATTTTTATTTTTAGAGGAACACACTTTCAGTTTTAACTTATCTAACCGCGTGACACAATATACATTTATATTAGTGACATAAAAAATATATGTTATTGCTTTTTAATATATGCGAGAGACAATATCGACAAAAAAAAATATATGTGAGAGACATACAACACATTGGCAGATTATTTTAGAAATGTTACCTTTTGGTTTGGATGTTTTTTTTTTTAGTTTTTTGTCCAGAAGGACAAAATTATCAAAAAAAGGGGATAGAAGGACATTGTAATTTAATAAGGACAAAAGTAACATTTATGAAGTAACGTATATGAAGTAACGTATGTGAAATAAAGTAAATATGAAGTAACGATTGTGAAATACAAAGCGTTAACACACGTGAAGTAACATTTTTAAAGTAACATTTGTGATTTTTGTCGCTTTATAATCGTGAAAATGTTCTTTTGTCGCTTTATGAGGCATTTATCAATTTTTTGTCGCTTATAGCGCTTCCCCTTTTTTTTTTAGGTAACCTTTGGATGTCTCTACTCAATTCTATATATATATATAGAGACATTCTAAATACCGAAAACAATGATGTATAACATTTTTTATATTTTCAGGAAGATGAAGAACAATTATCATTATATTATTCAAGTTTAAATTTCCAATAAAATTCCACAAATTGGACATAAATAGTTTTGATATTAATTAATGAAGAAATGACAACAGGAATAAAACTTAATTTCTTTACCTTATTCACACAATATCAATCGGATTTCATGATTGATTCTCCCGTCCATCATATTAAACAACACAATATCATTGTTTAATGAGTTCCCAAAAATAAAAATAAAAATAAAAATAAAAGACGTTAATTAATGTCAATGATTGACCTCCTCCTCAATAATATCAGAATTAATTTGCACGAAATTAAATTATTTTAAATTAGTAGTAAATGTGAAAAGAAAAAGAACACAATTCACAGGCCCACACACAAGAGCCAACTACTAGTATAAATAGACATGCAATGCAAATCTCCCTTATCACAGGAAAAATAAATAAAAATAATTTTGCTTTGGCTACTTTTCCAAAATTGGCGGAGACACCTATCCATCACCACATCAAACATTCTCCACAGCCTGTAAAAAAGCAGAGCAAAAATGGGCGTCATCGGAAACCTGAGCTCCGACCAACTTTCTCTCTTTCATTCTCAAGGCATGCTCCTCTCTTCTTTAATCCTCCCTGCTTTTTTTTATTTTATTTATTATTATCTCAAAATTGGTAGGGGTAGCGAAAAATTAATGCAATACTTTGTTATGTTTTGTTATACTTTACTAATTACTACTACAACTAAGTAAATCGGTCAGGTTGTTTGTTACGCTTTGCTATCAATTGCAATTGGTTGATTTCCTTTGAGACACCTTTGGTGATACTTTTTTAGGGAATTAAAACTCCCTCAGAGAATTAAAACTCCAATATATATACGCCTCTATATATCTTTATAATTAATATTCAGTTAATTTGATATAATTTTTTTATCATGTAATCATATAAACAGAGAAAGTAGTACCAAGACTCTTATATTTATTTAGAAAGAAACTTATATATGATGAGTAAGAAAAGTGAAGCTTTTTGAAGTTTAAACCATTATTTAAAAAAAATTGCGGACTCTCAAATGTAAGGAAATAAAGTAGCATATTTATTAACATCAATAGAATGATAAGCGCTTGATCTTGACAGTTATAATTCATACACATTGAATATATAGTCAATAAGCTGCCAATTATGAATGGGGTTCAGGCTATAAATGTAATGCTTGAAAAGTATGGGACTGGAAAGTCTTCCATTTTATGCATGCTATCACTTTTCAAACTAAGCATCTTTCTTTCCAAAAAGTTGGGATTTCTTTGTCTACATCCTATGTTATTTTCATGAATTTAAAACATATTTATTGTTAGATATTTTTTCATAAATAAATATTTTGGTTATCGTTTCCATACGAGTTACCGTACGAATTAATGTTATCGCAACGAAACGGGGTTCGACCTGCCCGGTCAGGTCGCGGTGGGTCGAGGGGGCAGCGTCCAATTGCATGCATCAGTTCATTAAGGGATATGCATTTTCGGATTTTCAGATACATGCATTTTTGAACTAATATGTACTTACCCTTTCGTGTAAGGGTTGCATGCTTTCATCCGGTGAACAGTGACAACCCTACCCTTTCGTGCAAGGAGTACCTCCATTCGTTATGGGGTACTTACAACCTATAAAAGACATAAGTATGCAGACGAAAATTCATAAGTTTGACAACTTTGAGTGTCTTCGGGTTTGATTCAAACAAGTCACTGTTTGAATCAAACACCCTCATTGTATCCTGAAAGAGATTTTCATTTGATCCCTTAGTGACAAATCGTATGGGACGAAACATCTCTTAAAAGACAACGTTATTAACGTGCCTTGGAGTTTCTAATTCTCTGTCAAATCCTAAGTACTACATTTTTTCCAACACTTATCGCGTTTTTAACATCCGTAAATGCAAAATTAATAAAACTTGTTTGTATGTCTATTTTTTTTTGGGAAATTTTTTTTATTGGGGCCTTTATCAATTAGAGTAAAAAAAAAAAGGGCCTTTATCGTTAAATCTACACGATTTTTTTTTTTCTTTTAATGAAACATGTACTGTTGGGCCCTCCGACACCGTTGGGCTTAAGACCCGGGTCTCGTGGGCCTTAGCATAGGTCCGGCCATGCTACTTCCTTTGTTTCGTATATTGACAACATTTAATTGGAATTACGCATGCGGCGGAGGAAGCAACGGAATTCTCTCATTTCTCATCGTAAAGGAAAATAATCATATTGAAAACGCTCCTAACCCAACCCCTTCCTTCGTAGAGCCATGTATTGTAAGTGATCCGAACATATATATATATGCAATGTCGTGTCAGAAACGTGCACGGGATGTATCTATCATTATTTATCAGATATAGAGGGGCCATGCATGTAAATATCATCACATGCATACATACATAATGTATCATACTCCAAATATATATAATAAAAAAAAAATCAAAGCTTAATATATGTAATGGTGTCATAATTAATTAATGCAGGGTACTTGGTGATAGAATCATTTGCAAGCCAAGAAGAAATAGAGTCCTTGAGGAACAGGATGATTCAAATGGTTGATGAGTTAGACCCTCTCACCATTTCAGACATTTTCTCTGTGAGACATATATACATACACTTTTATATAATTCTTTTTCAATTTCTTGATTTATAACAGCATTTTTATTTTATACATGTTTTTTTTTTTTTTTAAATAAATTTTTATACTCAATTTATGATCATGCTCAATTATCTGCTTAACTTTTGAAAAAACAGCAACAAGCAACAAACAATTACTTGTTTCAAAGTGTTGAGAAGGCTTCCTTCTTCTTTGAAGGTACATTAAATTTTTGAAACTACTTTAATTAATTAACTCCCGTCCGTACGTACGTGTGTGTCGTATCTGATACGTATGCGATACATATACGCAATACACGGATACTCAAATCAGTATACTAATTGTCTTTATTTTGACAGAAAAAGTATGTGATAAGGAAGGTAAATTACAGCAGCCAAAGGAACTCTCACTCAGCAAAGTTGCCCATGGTAATTCATAATTTTTATTAAATTCAACTTGTAATTATTATATATGAAGCTTATAGTACGTACGCGCGTTTCTAAATAATAATTACAACTCGACCTTTGATTTTGGGTTTAATATAGTTATATATATATATATATATATTTGCAGGTTTACATGAGGTTGATCCAACATTTAAGAAATATACAAGATCAGAGAAGGTGGAAACTATATTGTCTTCGTTGGGTTACAAGAGGCCTGTTATCATCCAATCTGTCTACGTTTTCAAGGTACGTACACAGTACTACAGAGTCTATATATTCACAATATTAAATAATTGTTTTCGGTACAAATATTTAATTTTTTCCATGTAATTATAAATTAACAGCAACCGGGCATTGGAGGTGAAGTAGCGCCACACCAAGATAGCTCATTTCTGTATACCGAGCCTACGTCTTGTACGGGTCTTTGGCTAGCATTGGAAGACGCTAACATCGCAAATGGTTGCCTCCGCGCAATTCCTGGCTCCCATAAAAGTAATAGTAATTAATTAATAATAAAAAATTGTGAATAATTAGAGATTAGAGATTACATTAATGTGTTTATATAATTAATTAATTAATGTTAATAATAAAATATAATTCGATCAGATGGGCTGGGAAGGAGATTCTTTAGAGATGAAAATGGAGTACATTTTGACAAAGCATCACCAGCAGCTTATGATCAAAATGATTTTGTTCCTATTGAAGTCAAAGCTGGTTCCTTGGTTTTGATTCATGGCCTCCTTGTTCACCAAAGGTACGTACGTATCCCATCCTAGCCTCGATCTACTTTATTTTTAATCCTTCAACTTAATTTTGTTCAAAATATACTTACCAATTATAATTGTATTATTATTAATGATAAAAACACGATTCGAATTGATGATCGAGCTCAACAATCAATTAATTAATTAATTAACGCATATATATATATATATATGCATGATCGAAACAGTTATGCAAACAAATCATCTAAGTCAAGGCAGGCTTACACTATACATGCTGTGGATACCCAGGGTTGCATTTGGCCACAAGAGAACTGGTTAGTTTCTTTTATATATATATACATGCACATATATTTCGTTTTAAATATGATACATTATTGCCATACGATTCGAATTCAAATTAATTAAGAAGGTACAATATATTCAAAAGACAAAAAATTTAATGTGTATTTTGCTGCAGGATACATAGAAAAGTGGAACCAGAGCCTCTATACACTATTTAGAGATGGAATCAGATTGATGTCACCATGCATGATGAGACTTGTATCCACTGGCCGGGCATCTCTTTGTGGATTTATAATTTACAGTTATAAGTCTTTGTTTTCTTAATAAACGTATCTTGTCATGCAACGCGTTTTTTATATTTATAATAGCTTATATATTTAATTAAGCACTGTTAATAACAAACAATGTATGAGTATCAACTGCGGGCGCGCAAGCTTAATTTATGTACTCTTTGTGAAGCATTTGTTGAAACACATGCAAGAAGGTGTTTATATCCATGCATGTCCCAATTTAAACAATTTGTTACTCGATCATCTCATGCACCTACCAATCAAAGTTGAATTGAAGCTACTAATTAAGAGAAGGAGTATTGTTTAAGCGGTTAATCACCATATATAGCTAGGTTTGCAGCCTCCAAAGGGTTGAGATTCAGTTCGTCTCTAAAAGATGGCTCAACAACCGTACAATCCATAGAATAACCCCTTAAACATATCTCAAACTTGAAATAGCTTTGGTTATCGATAACGAGGCTTTCTTGAGACTTTAATCATGTCCTATGCTTGTACTACACTTTGTGTGCACTTTGGTCTGTCACAAGGCCATTAGTAGGTGTATGCCTTTAGACGGTTACTCCAACGTCCAACCTACACACAATGCATTTATTTACGCTATAGTTGGGATCATAAGGCAGACTCTTGTTTATACTCTCTCATTTACAATATTTATGTCCTCGATCGATCATTAGGGATCTCTAATGGGGAGTTTTTTTTTTTTTTTTATTCCTTTGTAAAGCTTTATGTAAAGGTTTTTTTTGTTATTGGAGCGAAGCTGACTGTGCAAAGCTTTATCCAAAAGTTTCTTTTGCATGAACCGGTTCAAAAGGTGTCAGTTGAGATTTTTGGATAAAGTTTTGCACAGTCAGCTTCGCTCCAATAACAAAAAAATATTTCCTTTCGGACAGACATCCGCCCTAACTTTTATCTATTGGAAAGATACAATAAAAAATAGTATTAAATTACTCATTCTTTTGTTTTATGAACACATAATAAATAAAATAAAATTCATACTATTTATACTATGTGTTCATAAAACAGAAGAATGAGTAATTTAATACTATTTTTTATTGTATTTTCTTTAGGGCGGATTTTTTTTTTTTGTTTTTTTTTTTCATTTTATACACCTATATTTGTGATACATATATAAATATATCACGACTCTATTACATACATGTATCAAAAAAAATATACAACTAAAAAAAACTTATTTTTGTTTTATTTATAATGTAATAATGTTATATATAGTTTTGAAAAAATTAAATTCATTTTATGAAATAATAAAATATTTATAAAGTGGGTCCCGCCGGTTTGTGTTATTGGTAACCGGAACCGGAACCGGAACCGCCGGTTCAAACCGGATGGCCGGAACCGGGTAAAACCGGCCGGAACCGGAACCGCCGGTTTAACCGGCCCAACAGTTGGTTTTTTTTTCTTTTCTGGATGCATGTAACGGCAATAAAAACAATTTAAACAAATAAACCATAAAAACTATATAAAAAAAAACCTAAAAAATTATAAACCTAAAAAATACTATAAAATTATATACTAACCTAAAAAATTATATGAAACTATGTAATACAAACACATAAGAGTACTATAAAATACTACAATAACAAACTATAAAAAAAACTATAAGAAACTATAAAACAACATTTATAATCAAAGTATACTTAAAACCTACTTAAATAAATATAAAAATCATTACAACAAACTATAAAAGACTAAAAACATAAACAATTAGAACTACATTCGCTTTGATTTTTTTATATGTGTTGTGCCTCCGACACGATTACACATAAAAAATACGTAGGCGAAAATAAATTACCGGTACGAGCGTTGAAAAGATAACACAATTTACATATAAGAAAAACAACATAATTTTTTAAAATAACATTATTTACATATAAATAAAATAACACAATATTAATATTAATTTTAAAACCGAATAGAAATCTATTTAAAATAATATATATATATATATATATATATATATATATATATATATATATATATATATATATATATATATATTACATTCGCTTTAATAATTATAATTAAAATAATAATAATTTGTTATTGTAGTGAAAATAATAAGTGTTATATAAAAATGAAAAGAAAAAAAAAATGAAATTTTAAAACCGTGGCCGGAACCGTGATCTGAACCGGGAGCAAACCGAAACTGGCCCAAACCGGCAACCGGCGGTTTTGAACAGTAAACCGCCGGTTTTTCGAAAAACCGGCGGTTACACCATTTGGCCACCTCTAGGTCCATGTTATAAAGTTATAAAAGGTTTTTGTAAAGTTGTAAAAGGTTATAAAGTTTTATCAATTGCCACATCATCATTTTATAAACATTTTCTCCACAATGCATAAACCTTTTGAAAAGCTTTATAGCATGAACCCACTACACATAAACTTTTTTTTTCCTACTACACACAAACTTAAAAAACAAAAACAAAAAAAACAACACAAAATTTCAGAACTAAAAGGTTTGTGCAGACAAATCTATTCTAAAAAACCTTTGGTGACTCATCACCTTCCAATGGTATCAACCATTTCCCAAAACTTTGTTTTTTCTTTAAACCTCCCTATTGGAGATGACTTTATAAAAGAAAGGTTTATAAGTTGGATGACGTAGACGGTAATAAACCTTTTAAAAGGTTTACGATTGAAAATACTCTTAATATCCTGTTTATCTTACACGTTATTTATGGCCCGACATGCTTTCATTTACGAGGAAGAAAACTTCCAATAGAAAATTCACGTTGCAAGTATTTGAGTCGTTATATCATGAGGACTCCTTGGTAGGGAAGCTATGCACGTGGCGACGTCTGGGCCACACAACGTGTATCCGAAAACCATGTGGTCCAACTCGAAAACCGTGTCCGTATCGTGATTATGCGCTCTCTATTGCGAAGCTCCGTAATAGAATTTTCCCAAGTATTTATTCGAACTTTAAACTTTAAAGAGGCTCAAACTTCAAAGGACTTTCAAATTAACTTGAAAAGACAGTACAATACACATTGAGTATAAAGATGCATTTATTTGTGAAGAAAGAAGGATTTGTAAAGAAAAGAATACCTCCCCCTCCTCATCTTCTTTCTCATCCAGCTTTGCCTACGTGTCATTATGTCATTCGGCAATTTTATTTAATATAATACAAGTTTGTATTAAATACTCCTACAAAATATACGGAAGAAAAAGCATCTGCAAACTTGTGATGCAGCTGAGCTCCAGTCCACGACCATGGCTGCAAACTGTTCCTCCTCCCCATTTCACCTCCATTCAGCTATTAATTCCTCTTTTAAAAACACCCCATTTCCCTCTTCTCACCGCCCTTTTCAAATCAATCACCGTCGCCGTTCCATTTTTCTCTCCTCGTCACCCGTTTCTTCTTCTTCCCCCTCTTCATCTTTCTGTTGCTGTAGTTCCACTTCAACGAGTAAAGACACGACGCCCCAGGAAACAAAATTGAATCTTGATAAGCTAACAGAATCAGGAATCGTTATTCCTGTTCAAAGCAATTCAATTGAACTTGATGATGATGATGATGATGATGAGTGTTCGGCTATCAATGTATTACAATTATTGGAAAATAGGAGTTTAGTTATTAAAGGAGAGCTCGGTTTTTGGGGGAAACTTTTGGCTCCATACAAGAAAATCCAGAGCATCATTTTACTCAATGTAATTACAATAGTTTATGGTAAGCTCAATCCTTTAATTTTATTTGCTTGTTTCTTTCATTTTCCATTTTGTTCTAGGAAAATTGAGCTGTTTGTTAGATAAAGAAACTATCTTTGTGCTTCTAAAATGTGTATACATTGTAATTTTTCCCTGGTTAGATTGTTTGGTTGCACATTCTATTTTGATTCGGTGAACTTGCGATATAGTTCTTGAAATCGGAAGAAATTTGAATTCTTTATGGTTGAGGTTAGCAAGATAATTGACAACTAGCTGGATTATCAACTTCTGTTTCCTGAATTATGGCTTGAAACATCTTTGAAGCGATGAACATTCACTGAATGTCTCCTTGTAAACTTCAAACATTTCCTTAATCTTTGCTGCTTAGCTAAACCAAAACGATGTGAAAGTTTTAATAAAGCTCTGAGATTACGTAAAATTTGCCTTTTGAATTTGCAGCAAGTAACATTTCTGTAGTAAAAGAAGCAGAGGTTTTTGTGCATCCTGAGGTCTTCACTGCCGTTCGATTTGTCTTTGCTGCACTTGTGTTTCTTCCATTCATAATAAAAGCTAGAGACGATAGTGAAACCCGTAAAGCTGGATTAGAACTTGGATTCTGGATCAGCTTAGCTTACCTTATGCAGGCACTTGGACTCCTAACATCTGATGCTGGAAGGGCATCTTTTATTTCCATGTTCACCGTAAGACGATTCTTATACAGTATTTTCATTATTTGTTGCTACTCCCATGTCTCTTATGTATGATGATTGATATTAGGTCGTTGTGGTACCGTTCCTGGATGGAATATTGGGATCCGTAATCCCTATTTATACTTGGTTTGGAGCCCTCACCTCTCTTGTGGGTGTTGGGATGTTGGAATCTAGTGGATCGCCTCCTTGTGTAAGGTTCTTGCATCTTTTTTGTATTTCTTTTTAATTTAACTTGTACAGTTTATAAGTAATGTTGAGATTAATAAGGCATGTTTCTTGTGTATATTCAGGTTGGAGACTTATTAACCTTCTTAAGCGCGGTATTTTTTGGGGTTCATATGCTAAGAACAGAGCGTATATCAAGAAGTGTTAAGAAAGAGAACTTCTTGGCTCTTCTTGGTTATGAGGTCTGTTTTCTTCTTCTGTACAACCTTCTGGGCCAAGAAGAGAACTTCTTGGCTCTTTTTTATTTTTTTTTATTACTATTAATATTTAAATTTTTGGTTGAGTCCTCTCATGCTTAAACATTGTTACGTACCCTCTAGGTTTGTGTTGTTGCGTTTTCATCAATTTTGTGGTGTACGGTTGAAGGGTGCTTTGGCGGCACACCAGAATCGTCGTTAGTGCCCTTGACATGGACTGCATTTTGGGTTGGATAGTGGCGTTTCCTTGGATACCGGCTTTGTACACCGGCATTTTCTCCACTGGGCTGTGCTTATGGATTGAGGTACGTCTACTCGAGTTCCTTGAAATGAAACAACTTGTTATTTTAATCATTTGATATCATTCTTACATTGTAGTTAGATCATAACTACTTTGTATGGAGGGTAAGGTATGGATTCTGAAGTTGTAAACTTGAAACTATACAGATGTCTGCGATGCGTGATGTTTCTGCTACAGAAACAGCAATGATATATGGAATGGAGCCAGTTTGGGGTGCTGCATTTGCATGGTTTCTTCTTGGTGAGAGATGGGGCGCCAAGGGATGGATCGGAGCTGCTTTAGTGCTAGGTAAGAGCACTTGCAGTAGATACTGTACTGTAATACAATCTAAATTCCGTAAAGTAGAGATTCCAACCATTCAGATACATCAAAAACCATACGTGACATAATAATCTTTATGATACTCGATCATATTATATTATTATATGTAATGCACATACATCTAAAACTAGTGTAAACAACAACAATACAGATTCTCCATCCAATTTATGGACCGTAGAGATTCTGATGCATTTAAGGAATGCTCTTTTTTTTTTTGTTGTTGTAGGTGGAAGTTTAGCAGTGCAACTATGTGGGTTATCGTCTTCTTCGACGTCGAGTGATAAGGATACAAAAAGCATAAACAACAAAGAATGATGAGATGATGGCAGCGATCCGAGTAGTTTACTGAAGAAATGAGATTCTTCATATAATAATGTGCATGTGTATACAAATTTTGATATGAGCTCTTCATTTAACCGACCGACCGACCGACCGGCTGTTCATTACCTTATGCAGACAACCTTACATGGTTCTGTATATTTCAAAAAAAAAAAAAAAAATGGGGGAATTTTTTGTAACAAACATGTATTTGAACACTTGAGAAACAATTGCAAATGATTGTCTTTCATATTGTTCTCTTATTTTCTGTCAAATATTGACCTGTTTTTTAAGGGCTTTTTATTTTTTTCCTTTGAGAAAATACTTGTGCTTTCAGATGTGTAGAGCCAGCCTCCTTTAGTTATTTTGAAGTTTTGAGCTCGAGCTTAGATTTGAACAAGTTTTAAAAACTCGAGTCAGGTTTGAGGATTGTGTCCTTATCGAGTTTAATAGATCTTGAAAACTCATTTGAAAATATCTATGAATGAATTTTTTTTTTATACAAAGTAGTAGTAACTGATAATAATGGAGAAGAAAAGCTTTGTTGTTGTCTCGTTTTTGTAAGATTCGAGTTGAGTTTTAAGATAATTTAAGTCGACTCCTCCTTGTTCGAATTGATCACGAGCTTGCTTACAAGTTAAGGCCCAAATATAAGGGAATGTACAAAGTAACCATTACTTGATCGAGACGACAACGTATCATTGAAAAAGCTGGAGGCTGATATACAACAAACAACCCTAACCCTAAGCAAAGAGTCGTCAGAATCTGATCCCCAGCTATATTATCGTCATATTCCTCTCAACTATCTTTTTCATACACCTTTCTTTTTCCCACGAAAAGTTTTTTGATTTTAGTCAAATCTTTTTGTTCTTTCTGTCGATTTCCGTAAAATAAAATCAAGGGCTTTAAACCCTTCTGGGCAATTTGGGTCGATTTCGCTGTTGTTGTGAATGGTGGAAATCTTTTATAATCGGTTAATGATCTCCCCTTTACAGCCCAGAAGGGGGGTCTCTTCTTCATCATTGGTGACCTGCTGCTTCGGATTTGGATCCTGCAAAAAAGGCTGGTATTATCGCTGCCTTGGTGTCGACCCTTGAACTTCTTCATATTTTTTTGCTTTTCTTCTTTCGAAAAAGAATTCCTTTAGCTTTTCTTTAATTGATTTCTGATTGTTTTGAAAAGAAAAAAAAAAAAAAAAATTGTACAAAAAAAAATGTTGCTTTCAAAGAAGAAGAATCAGGCTGCGGCCAAAGGAAATAGGTTTTTGATTAATATTACGGTTTTGGGATCTGCTGGTCCTATTCGTTTTGTTGTTAATGAAGAAGATCAGGTAGCTGCTGTTATGGATACTGCTTTGAAATCTTATGCTCGACAAGGCCGTCTTCCGATTCTCAGCTCTGATCCTAATGATTTCATGTTTTATTGCCCCTCTGCTGGCACTGAAGGTTAATTCCAGCCCTTTTTTTTAGTTCAATTTTTACCAGCTTAGCGAATTCACAATATTAATGTTTGAATTGGATGTTGATAGCCATTATTAGGAATCTTTGTGAGCAATTAGTTTTTTATTTTATTTTTATTCTTGAATATGACAGTGGTTTAGTTATTTAATTTCCATGTCCCCTTGCTGCCAAATTGTAACTGCAATAATCTAATGATTTTTTTTTGTTTCTTCTCTCCATTTTAAGTATTTTAATTGCTTGTTTTGGATCTTCTATTTTGTACATAATGATAATGACTTGTAGTCTTCATATATGGCCCTTGTTTTGATGTTGTAACACCTCATATGTACTTAAATTGCAACTTTATGTTAGTTGGTTCTGATTGAAGTATGAATTTCTCCCATTTAAGTGTGCTTAATTCCTCCATAAACGAAGTTTGATGTAGCATCTAATAATTGTAATACTTGCATTGTGGTGTGGTGGTGCCTGTTTGATGAATTTTCTGATATAATGCCTTGATGTTGAAGGAGTTTGTGGACTGTTATTTGCGAGTTGTAACGTAATCAATGTGTCTAATTGCAGTTCTGAGTACATGGGAGACTATTGGTTCAGCTGGATACCGCAATTTCGTGCTGTGCAAGAAGCCACAGACAGAGAAGCCTGTGGATAATGCACCCATAACACCACCTAGGAAGAGTGCTGGGAACTGGAAGGCTTGGTTCAATAAATCGCTCAACCTAAAAGTTCCTTCGCATTGAGTCTGCTTTCAGATGAGGTCTTCTGTGTTTTTTTTTTTACTTTTTCGCATTGAGTCTGCTTTCAGATGAAGCCACCAAACCAGTAGTATGAAGTATGAGTGGCGAATAAATGTATCACAGCTTTTGGCGTTCCAAGGCTGTTTAGGACCTACATGTTTGTTTTGTTTTGTTTTGTTTTGTTTATGATTGTTTTATTTTTATACTTGACTGCTTTTTTGTTAAGCAGATATAAGTGAGGAATAAATTGGTTGTTATCTGTGAGACAATTTTTGTTGGTTGATTCCTTGAATTGCTTTTTTAACTGTTGTTGTTGTTGTTTTCTCTTGAAATATATTTTAATGCTGTGTGACTGTGAAATGTAAATGGCTCTCTCCCATTCGAATATATTATTATAATGTCGGGATAGCAGCAGAGGAAATAAGGGAATAATAGCAGGTTGGTTGGTTGGTTCCCATGGGAAGTAATGTTTTGGTGTATTTGGCATGTATCTATGATGGGATGATGTTTATATTGCAGATGTGGGTTATTGTTGAATGAATGTAGAGAGCAGCAGGTCATGATTCAAACTTGCACAATGAAAGTTGAGAGTCCATGCATTACTGCCACTGCTTAATTAAAGTGATTTGGTCACATATACATACAAACTAAACTGCATACCATTGTCTCTCTGTCTGCATCTGCGGATAATATGTCTAGAGTAGGTACGTACTTGGATATATTTATTTATATAAAGACATCAATCCTCAGGCCGATCGAGCTACAGAGTTATCAGCAAGGCAAGCATGTTTAGAGCAACACTATGGTGATCGGGAGAAGGAGTGTTGTTTGTTGATGTTTGGCTGATGTGGAGAAATATGAGTGGAGGATAAATATAGAAGTATTGTGCAGATAATATATGTGTGATTAGATGTTGTAATGGTGATTTAGAGCGGCCCTAATGGTGATCGGGAGATAAGGCCATTGATTGGTGATGTTTGGATGATATGGAGAAAGATGATTGGAGGATAAATATAGAAGAGTTGTAGAGAGAATTTGTGTGTGATGTGATGTTGTAATGGTGATAATATAAAATGATTATAAATATTAATTGTGTGTGATTAGAGAGAGTATTGTCTCTTCCATTCTCTTAAAACAGAGAAGATAGTAGAGAGGCAAAAAAAAAACTGATCTAGTTTAATGCCATTACAAAAAAAAATTCTCTAGCTTCCTCTCTCCTGACAGAATTTGCAAAAGAATATGGCTAATTACTTCTTATTAGGGCCGCTCTTAGTATCATTATTTCATTTGTTTTAAAATACTCGCTCTATTTTGCAAAAAGTATATGAGAATTTGTCTACATTAGCTCCATTAATGTTGCTCTTATCTGATTAATTTCTTACAACTTATCTATCTATCTACGGTATAATCTCGATAAATGAATAATCTCGCCAAATTAATAATTTTCTCCGGTCCCGACTTGGCAAAGGGCTAAATGAATAACTTCGCTAAATGCATTAACGAATAAAAAAAATTTGAGTCCTTAAAGTCCCCATGTAAACATACAAAAATATTTCATCCAATCAACAAGGTTCATATAAGAAGTCATTTATTCTCAAAAAAATGCATCTAAAGTTGTTTTTTTTATTTCCACCAAAATGCATCACATCCTTAATTTTTTTGTAACGCATGCATAATTTTTGGAATATTTTACTTGTGTTGTAGCAAATAATTTTGTATGATGACTCCTGCTTGAAAGACCTCTTTTGATGACACATTTGGTATGACGTTACTATCATCTGGTTCAGGATCATTCTCATCATTTAGTACGGACTCAATAATTCTTCGTCTGTAGCAATTCCATAACAACATCATTCTCGTTAAGATAGTTCAAAAGATGTTTGACGTCCATCACATTTATATAGCGTACATTTGATATTGTGGTTTGGCTACTAACCAAATCAAACTTTTGTTTCACCTATGCTTGCATATCTGTTTGGCTAATACTTAGATGTTCCTTCTTATGCTCACATATGACTCTCCTTATCTGGTCGGTTAAAATCGTTTTTGTTATTGGTTTTGACTTATGATTGGAAGTCATTAAATTGAAGATTAAGAAGATACAATAGTATGGATTCTTTATCAAACTAAGATTTTAGAACTATATATTGTTTGTAGTGTAGGTTAAATATATTTTCGTAGACTCTAAGTATTTCATACATACAATTTTATTAGTAGTTTCAATACATAATACATTTTACTTAGAGCACATGTATAGTGCATGTATATCTAATCTAGAGTCTAAGGAAATGGAAGTTAATTAAGTTTTTCATAAATTTTTTTACCATTACTCTCCAGTGACATTTGTAAATTAAATGTAAAAATATTATTCATAAGAAAAAAATAAATATAAAAATAATATCTAAATGAATAAATATTCATTTAACGATAAATGAATAGTATATTCATTTTTTTTTTCAAACCTTTAATTTTATTCATTGCAAAAGATTACAAGGTTTGTGCCACCAGGGCCTCCTCAACACCTTTTACGTCATCAATGTATAGTTCTACCTCTTTAAAACCGTAGTCCGCAAAACCCGGGGAGGGAAAAAACGGGTGCTAGGGAAAGAGTATAGACCCTATACATTGGCAAAAAACCCATCCAGAAAACTAAAAGAAAGATGATCTACAAATCACCCAAACCAAACCTATTACATCAAACAAAACATCTAAAAAATAGGAAAAGAAAATAAAAACTGGGATAATCCGGGGCAGCATCTCCCTAAGCATAACAACATCAATACTGCCAAGAAATTAAACTGCTACTCAACTTTATGAATAGTATATTCCTTTATCAATAAATAAGTAACCTCACTAAACGAATATTTTTTTATGGTTTCGAGGGTATTTATTTAGCGAGGTTATACTATATCTATCTATATCTGTTCATTATTCATCCGTTTAAATTCAAAAATAATAGAAATAATAGGATAAATTAGTTCATCACATGTACGTTTAATCGGCCTTTTTTAACAAACAGGCTTAAATGTGTGTTTTGGGCCTTAATTATATATATGAGGGAGGCCCTAAGATATTGCATTTTCACTAATCACGTGTTTGCGTTCTTTCTCCAACAATACAAGGACACACCTACGTACCTATCACATAATTCCCCTAATCTATAGATATACTAATCTTTTTTTAAAACTTTTTGTTTATCTTTCTAAGTTACTCTTTAGGTAGTCTTCACACAATTGCATGCTTAGTTCACTTTGATTCCTAATCTCTTTGAAAGAGATGATAGAATTGGTGAACAACAATGAATTTGTCATTAAGAAAACACGAATCAATACACAGTGTTTATATAGTGAGCCACAAGGGCTATAAACGGAAATACAAAATAAATATAAACTATTGTCTAATACGCTCCCTCAAGCTGACGGCACTGTGCGAAGGCCAAGCTTGGAAATGAAAGTAGAAAAAGATAACCGTGGCAAGGGCGTGGTGAGAACATCAGCCAACTGATCAGCAGCAGCCACACGAGCAACACGAACAAGGCCTCGCTCAACATGCTCACGAATGAAGTGATAATCGATAGCTACATGCTTCATTCGTGAGTGAAACACTGGATTGGCGCTTAGGCGAAGAGCACCTAAATTATCACAAAAAATCACTAGTGTAGAACGAACCGAAAAACCGAGATCCGCAAGCAGATAGGTCAGCCAAGCAATTTCTGCCGCAGTGTCAGCAACACATCTGTATTCAGCTTCGGTGGAAGAGCGAGAGACTGAGTTTTGCTTCTTGGAGCTCCAAGAAATCGCATTCTACCCAAGAAGGCTATATAACCGAGAAGTAAGTAGAAGTATAGCCGGGCATGTACTCGAAGTTCTTTGAAGCATGATAACCACCTTCCTTATTGCCCGCCCAATCGGAATCAGAGAAGGCATGCAGAGCCAAAGGCGAATCCCGATATAACTGTAGACCCATAGTGGAGGTGCCAGATAGGTAACGCAACACACGCTTGACTAACATCCAATGGTACTCAGTCGGTGCATGCATGAACTGAGTTAGCTTATTGACAGCGAACTGAATATCAACACGTGTAAAGCATAAATACTGTAAAGCCCCCAAAATCTGGCGATACTGAGTAGGATCTGAAAAAGCTGCAGAGACAATGGGATCACCTGAAAAATCATCAGCAGGCATAGGCGTGGAAACATCCTTGGATTCCTCCATATGAACCTGAGACAGCAACTCACGAGTGTACCTGGTTTGCGTGAGTAGCATGCCCATAGCAGAATGAGTGACCTCAACACCCAAGAAACACGATAAGAGACCCAGATCCTTAATAGAGAACCTAGAGCCAAGCTGATCAATGATGCTCTGAACCTGCTCAGCAGAGCTACCTGTAACAATGATGTCATCGACATATACTAAGAGCAAAGTAATACTGGTAGACGTTTGACAAACAAACAGCGACGGATCAACCACAGAATTAACAAAACCCATAGTAAGAACAAAAGTTTTAAGCTCATAGTACCAGGCACGAGGTGCCTCCTTAAGGCCATAAATCGCCTTGCGAAGTTTACATACAAACGTGTGTTTTGTAGCATCCTCAAACCCAGGCGGTTGACTCATATAGACTTCTTCAGATAGTATCCCCTGCAGGAAGGCATTATTGACATCAAGTTGGCGAAGGCACCAACCCAAGGAAACCGGAACAAGGCCAATGAAGAGAGTTTGAGAAAGTAATAATACTTGAGTAAACCCAACTTATTTATTCATGTTGAAACCGCAATACTAAGAACAAGGCGAATCGTGGCAATTAATATGTCTCATGTACAAAGTAACACGTTATAATGTTAAGAGTACAAGTGCCCCGAGTTCGGCTTTCAAGATCGCTTCTTGACACGAGGTCGTTTCTTGCTCCTCCAAGTAACTAGGTTTCCCCATACATATGAGCAATAGCTGTGGTAGATCTTCTCAATGTGACATCCGGCCCCAATCGGCATCGGTGTAGACCTTGATTGATCTATCGTGAGACTTGGTGAAATGTAAGCCCCGGCCGAGTGTGGACTTTAGGTACCTCAAGATCCCGTTCACGGCATCCCAATGTTGCTCGGTAGGGCAATGCATGAACTCAAGGCTAACCAAGCTCGACGCCATATGCAATATCGGGTCTTGTATGGGACGATAAATGAGTTTCCCTACAAGTCTTTGATATTGATCCTTTCGACAAAGCAATGTCACCATGCGACGGGGTATTACGGGGTCTACGGGGATACAAAGACGGGTTTGCATCCCGGCATGCCGGTTCCTTCGGAGTCCGGACATACTTCCTCTCGTGAAACAGATATACCCTGGTTGTTCCTGGCTATTTCCATACCAAGAAAGTACTTTAGGTAGCCCAAATCTTTAACTTGAAATACTTTTGCCAGCGGGGTCTTCAAGTGTTGGATCTCGACGGGGTCATCACCGGTAAGGATGATATCATCCACATAGACAATAAGAATGGACCTTTTCGGTTTGTTGTTTTGATAAACATTGTGTGATCGAGTTGCATTGATGGTATCCGGCGGCTTTAACCACGGTAGTGAGTTTGCCAAACCAGGCTCTGGGACCGCTTTAGGCCATATGAGATTTCCTCAATTTGCAAACTTTCCCTTGAGTGTGAGTATTGGAAAAACCGGAGGCACATTCATGTAGACTTCCTCGCAAGGTCACCATTTAGGAAAGCATTCTTGATATCCAATTGGTGTAGAGGCCGATCAAGTTGGACGGCAATTGAGATCGAGATCACGACTCTGACAAGTGTTTAGTTTTGCCACGGGTGCAAAGGTTTCCTTGTAGTCAAGGCCATATGTTTGAGTGAATCCCCTTGCAACCAGCCTAGCTTTGTATTTGTCAATAGTACCATCGGCATTGTACTTGATAGTGAACGACCATTTGCGGCCGAATGTATTGTCTTCTTTCCATGTGGGAGAGAGGTGAGATCCCAAGTATGGTTGTCAAGGAGAGCGATCATTTCGGCTTTGACACCGTACCGCCTTACTTATCATGTTGGAGAGCTTCCCGTATATTCTTAGGAATAGAGTGAGAATCCAAGTCCCGTGTAAACATGGCAAAAACAGTGATAACCGATCATAGGATAGATAATTATGAATAGAGTGGTCGGTAGTGCAAGATCTCTTTCCCTTCCCGATAGCAATAGGTCCGTCATCAACGTCGCAGTACCGCCGAGAGTCGGTAGGGTGCTTGAGGTTCGATCTCGTGACTCGCAGGTTGCCGAGTGTCGGTAGGCTCGGTTCGGCGAGCTCGGGGTCGGTAGACTCGGTTCGGGAGGTTCTTTGAGGATCAGTAGGATGTTGAGAGTCAGTGGGGTGCTGAGGTTCAAGAGTTTGCTGAGGGAAAGGATTTAGTTCAAGTTCAATCAGGTTTCCATCGGATGTTGCCTCGGTGGACTTGCTTTGTAGTAAGGAGTCCTTTCAAAGAATTTTACATCCATAGAATTGTAAAATCTCTTTTCGAAGGAGAGTAACACTTGTAACCTTTCTTGTCCTTTGCATATCCTAGGAAAATGCACTTGTGAGCTTTGGGATCAAGTTTGCTTCGTGTTGGGCATGGATATAAACAAATGCAGTACAACCAAAGATTTTTGGTGGTAATTGGGAGATAAGATGAGGGCATGAGTGTGTGGTCAGGAGGGTTTGGATAGGAGTTTTGAAGCCTAACACTCTGCTGGTTGAGGTGTTTCCACACAACTGGCGATATGGACAATCCCCTTATTAATCAAGAAATTACGAGGTTAGACTCATAGTATTCAAGAGCATTATCGGTCTTTAAGATCTTGATCTTAGTGTCAAATTGAGTAGAGATCATGTTGTAGAATTCCCGAAATACCGGTCCAACTTCGATTTATCCTTCATTAAAAACAGACCATGTGTTCCCGGTATGATCATCAATGAAAGTGACAAACCACCTTTTTCTGTTATACTTTTTACCCTCTTGAAGGTCCCCATACATCACTATGAATTAAAGTGAAAGGTGTGGAAGGCAAATGAGGTAGTTTGGCATACACGGATTTGGTAAGTTTGGCAAATTGACAAATATCACATTGAAGATCATTGACATTACATCCTTTAAATAATTCAGGAATTACAGACTTCAAATAACCAAAACTTGGATGTCCTAGTCTATAATGCCATAACATGATATTATCTAAGGTTTGAGTGCGAGTACCGCCGAGGCATTCGCCTTCGTCCTTGTCTTCGTAGGTCGACCACATACAATCCTAAGCGGGGTTTAGCTAACTTTCCCCGGTAGGTTTGAGAGATTTAGGCATGCCATGTAGCTTCCAAAGCAAGTGTCCTTGGTGTGATTTGTGCGTTTGCGGTGCTCACGAACAACTTTCCGTCTCAAGGATTCTTCCTCTAACATCATCAAGGGCGGGATTCGGTCCGGTAAGAAACTTGAATACTCTCTTTTCTCAATAATGTCCTTATAAAGGCGCAAAATAATCCAAACTAGGGCGTTGTGTAAACCCTTTGGCAACCAACCGAGCCTTGTACTTATCAATCGAGCCATCCGGTTTCCGCTTAATTCTGAAAACCCACTTGTAGCCAACAATATTCAAATCAGAAGAAGGTGGAACTAAGGACCACGTATCATTGCGAAGAAGTGTACTATATTCGTCAGACATCGCAACACACCACTGCAGGCACTGCAAGGCCTGCTTAAGGGTAGAGGGTTCTGTTTCAAGGTAGCGATTTTGTAACTGAGCTTGGAGGTTGAAAATCTTACGAGCTTTGTATATTTGGTTTCGAGAACGAGTAGTCATAGGATGTGGTGGTGGTGGGGGAGGAGGTGGAGGGGAGGAAGAGGTAGAAGCAGGAGAGGAGTTGGAGTCACTGCTGGAGTCAGGGTGAGAGGAAGTAGAGGATGGTGATGAAAGAGAGCTCTCGGGTTGGGCAGTGTGGCTCTCGGGTTGAGCATCGGTGCTCTCGGGTGGAGGAGTGACCGTGGAGGAGGAGTGATGGACAGGGACGGCAGTGGGTTCATAGCACTCAGGAGGTAATAAAGCAGTCAGGGGAGGTAGAGAAGGTTCGAGGGGAATGGTAGCAAACGGAAATATATCCTCCACAAAGCGAACATCGCGTGATGTATACATACGGGACGTAGATAAATCATTGCAAAGGTAGGCACTTTGTGTGAGGGAGTAGCCAAGGAAGATGCAGGGTTTAGAAGGTGACTCGAGTTTGTGATTGTTATATGGTTTAAGCCAAGGATAACAGAGACAACCAAAGACTCGAAGCTTGGAGTAGTTAGGAGGATCCGAGAAGAGTTTAAGATGAGGGGAGAGCATGTCGAGATTTTTTGTGGGCATCCGATTAATGAGATATACAGCAGCACTGACAACATATGACCAGTAGGTGATGGGCATGGAGGCATGAGAAAGAAGAGTTAAGGCAGTTTCAACAATATGCAGGTGACGACGTTCAGAAATACCGTTGTGCTGAGGTGTATAGGTGGGGGCTATGTTGCACCGACACCGACACGGACACGGCGCACGACACGACACGGACACGGCGACACGGCAACTTTCAAAAATATAGGACACGACACGCCGGGGACACGTAGTATATATATATATATATATATATATATATATATATATATATATATATATATATATATATATATATATATATACAATAAAATATATAAAAAATACAAAAAAATACAAAAAATACAAAAAAAATATAAAAAAATATAAATAGCCGTGTCGGGAACGTGTCCCCCCGTGTCGGGGACGTGTCCCTCCGTGTCGCTCCGTGTCCTTGACGTGTCCCCGGCGTGTCGGGGACGTGTCCCCGGCGTGTCGGTTTTAAAATTTAATTTAACATTATTTTAAATCAACCGACACGTGTCCGACACCGTGTCGGCGCGTGTCGGAAACGTGTCGGATACGGCGCACGTTACCCATATTGGAGTGTCGGTGCAACATAGGGTGGGGGAGGTGAAGTGGGAGATGGCATTGGCAGTAAGAAAGGGGTGCAGTTTTATATACTCGGTGCCATTATCAGAGTAAAGAGTTTTGATAGAAGTATCTAACAGTTTTTCTACGTATTTTTTGAATTTAACAAAGGTAGAAAAAACATCGGATTTACAAGTTAATGGATATATCCACATGAATCGAGTAAAATGATCAACAAACAAAACATAATACTTGAAATCATCAACGGAATAAACAGGAGATGTCCAGACATCCGAATAAATAACTTCCAAAGGTTTAATAGTACATAAAGTGGAGTCTGAAAAAGGGAGCCGATGGCTCTTATTACAAAGACAGGAATCGCAATAAGTAGAAGAAACAGAAGATAATTCTAAAAAATTATTTTTGGCAAGAGTTTGAATAATAGGAAAGGCTGGATGGCCGCAGCGACGATGTCAGGTAGCAGAAGAAGCTTTGGACGCAGAAAAGGCGAAAAGAGCTTTGGAAGACCACAGATAGGCGCCATCACTGACTTGGCCTTGGTGGAGGCATTTGCCCGTCTTCAAATCCTTCACCAAAAATGAATCAGATAAGAACTCAATAGAGATAGAATTATCACTACAAAACTTTTGAATCGAAAGCAGATTGCGAGAAAGGGAAGGGACACAAAGGACATGATTTAATTTAAAGGAGGAGAGAGAAGTAGAGCCAATGTGAGTGATAGCCAAGGAGCTACCATCACCAATGACTATACGATCCGTACCTTGATAAGGGGAGTGAAGAGAGAGCAGACTGAGCTCCTGTGTCATGTGGTGAGAGGCACCACTATCAAGCATCCATGGGGCGCCAGAGGCAGAGGTGGAAGTTTGAGCAACGTGAGCATAAGGGGTGGACGGTGGAGAGGGCCGAGAGGCAGCTGGGTTTTGGGTAGGATGGGGAAGAGTGGTATAATGAGTATAGGTGGTGCAGCTCGTTGCAACATGACCTTGAACACCACATAGATGGCAGAAGCCCTGATAGCCTTTTGAAGCACGAGAGTTTGTGTTCCGGGGCTGATTGGAGGATGGGTGAGCTGACTGATTGGGCTTGGGAGTGGGGTTAGGTGGATGAGGCATCAGTGGGGGAGAGGGCCGTGGTGCTTGGGAATAAGGGAAATAAGGTGTAGGGGCTGAAACAGGCATGAGGCGTGGGTGATGATAAGCAGGGAATGCAGTATACGCAAGGGGTGTAGCAGACTGACTTTGCGCAGGAGACACCTCATGCATTAACAATTTCTCATGTAATAGTGGCAGCGAGATAGTATCATCACGTGCCTGAATAGCACTCACAAGGTTCACATAATCACTACCAAGATTCTTTAATATGATTTCAACCAATTCGTCATCCGGCACCTTTGAGTCTAATGCAGCCAAGTCATCCGCAATATTTTTAATTGCAGTAAAATACTGAGAAATCGGCATCGTACCTTTAGAGATAGAATTCAGGCGCAACAGTAGATATCGAGTACGCCCCTTACTTTGTTTCCCATATGTATTAAGGAGGTGTCCCAAGCTTGCTTTGAATTATCTGTATGCTGAATGGATGCAATATAATCCTTGTCAACCAAACCAAGAAGAAGATGATGAATTAGGGCATCATGTTGCACCCATAACAAGTGTGCCGGATTAGGGGCTGCAGCACCGGCGGTATTAGTGAGGGCGGCGTCGGGCTGAGGAGTGGCACCTGTGACGTACCCGATAAGACCATGACCAGTGAGCAAGGTGGTCATCTGCAGCTTCCAAGCAGTGAAATTTTTGTCATTAAGTTTAATCGGCGCATTGACGGCAGGGTTCAGGGAGATGACAGATGGTGCAGCAGGGGAGGGAGCAGCGGAGATGGTGGAGGAGGACGAATCAACGGGTGAGGGAGGGGTGGTCATCGCGGCAAGCCTAGCGGCGGCGGCGGTAAGGTGCCTAATTTTTTTTTAGAGATCGGTATGCTCTGATACCATGATAGAATTGGTGAACAACAATGAATTTGTCATTAAGAAAACACGAACCAATACACGGTGTTTATATAGTGAGCCACAAGGGCTATAAACGGAAATATAAAATAAATATAAACTATCGCCTAATAGAGGAAGAGGGGTACATACCTCTTCCACTCCTCTATTGAGGAGTCATGACCATAACGTGACATTGTCATCATCTCAAACCGTAAATCATTGAATACACTTTATGATCAGAATGACGCCACATTATTCTCACCCTTCAAACGGAGTAACCGTTTATTCAAAAAAAGAAAAAGAAAAAACGGAGTAACTGTAGATCAAAGAATTTCTGAAGTGATCCAGCCCAAGAAGATGGAAGAAGCGCCATGAAAGTCTTTATTTATGCTATTGGGCTCGAGAAGAATATTTGAAGAGTATTTATTTATCTTTTTATTACTTATCCCACATTGGATAAATAGTATTTTATTTTTTATTATCATTTTTATTTATTGTATTTTGTCCCACATTGGTAAATTAACAATTGGACTTAGTCTGTAGCCTATATAAGGCATCTAGGTGGTTCATTTACAAACAGTTGAATTTTGAGTGAAAATATTATTGAGTTTATTGATTTATTTATCACTTGCGAGTGAGGATCTCTTCGTTGTAGAGTTCCACCCTTTAAGAACTTATCAGCGCCTTGTGCAAGCGTTGTGGCGTTCTTATATTGGATTATCTAAGTTCGTTGTTTCGAGCTCGTCTATTGATTCCCTTTAGAAGATCCTAGGGCAAATCTCGTTCCGGATTCGTATCATTTGTTAGCAGAGCCTTCGGTTGGCTAAAGGTAATCAAATATCCCTTTCCGTTTTTCTGTTTTGATTTCGTTTCTTAGTTCCCAAAAAAAATAAAAAATAAATAAATAAACTTCAAATATTCTTCTCGAGCCCAATAG
This sequence comes from Gentiana straminea, assembly GCA_036785695.1. NCBI lineage: Eukaryota > Viridiplantae > Streptophyta > Magnoliopsida > Gentianales > Gentianaceae > Gentiana > Gentiana straminea. Next base: position 738,760 of record JAVUPR010000412.1, on the reverse strand, counting down.
CATAAATAAAGACTTTCATGGTGCTTCTTCCATCTTCTTGGGCTGAATCACATCAATTTCCCTTCAAAGAGAGTATGAATTAATGAGTCATTATAATAATACATTATACTTGCTTCACGAAGAATTGATTGATCATAATACATTCAGTGGCGGACGCATGATCTTAAATAAATGACGATGGAAATTTTAAAGAGGCTAATTAATAGAAAACCTAAGGGGCGCAAACAAAATAGTTAGTACATATATATTAGTATATATTTTTTTCGAATTGCAATAGGGATAGTTGCCCCGGCCCTTTTGATGTACCTAGGTCCGCATATGAGTACATTACGTACATTTGGTATAACGCGCGGTGAGAGTAGTAACGAGTGTGCCTATATATGTTATTTACTACTAACGTCGTAGTAGAAGCTAAACATAAGTTAAAATTAATTATGCACCATCTAAAAATCACAAAACATTAATTCTTCTAGCAGGTCTATGTCATTCAATTACTTTTAAAATGAAATATCACTTTCACTTTTGATCCCTTTGCTCAATTTTATGGTTATACTTGCCCATGTATAGTATAGTATAGTACTCCCTCCGTCCCATTTTGTTTGGGACTTTTTGGGACTCATAAAAAATAAGGAGACATCATTTAATGTCTTGTCTACTCATTAAAAACATAGCTCAATTATAATTACATCCTTTTGTGTTCTTCTATATTTTTCAATAAATTGTTATATGAGGTCATTTTAGACATTTAAGAGACAAATTTAATTCTAAACCTTAGAAGTGAGACTAATTTTGGGACATCCCAAAAAGAAATAAGTCCAAAACAAAGTGGGATGGAGGGAGTATAATTTATCAAATTTTAATAAATTATATAGTGCATTCGTTATTCGCTTTCATGTCTAGTAGATGAAAAAACTTTGGACCACCACTTACACAAAGGAATGAAAAGGAAATAATACCATACCCCAAACCCCAAACCCCAAACCCCTAACCCCTTTGTTATGCATGTCCAGACAATTATTTCAACGTTTAACAGTATTAATTCCTAGCTAGACAGCTAAGTTTTTTTTTTTTTTGAGGGGTAGCTAGACAGCTAAGTTAAACTCCATTTTTATTATCTATTTCATTCTTAACTTATTTGCTTTCATTTTCAGTGTATTTTAATTAATAATTCGATTTCATCTTTAATTTTTTAACTTTACAACAGCAAAAAAACGAGTCTCCGGATCTGGACTAAATCTAAGGTCACCATCTTAAAAAATATTCAATTGTGACATATTTCTACAAAATATAGAGGGCATGTACTTGAAGTTTCATTTGTCATTTACAACTCAGAACTTCAATATTTAATTTATATATACATATATGCTTAGTTCATTTGCCCACTTAAACCTCATTCCATTCATTCCATGAACTTTTGTGTATGAGTAGGGATTGCAATTAGGACTCAATACAGTGGATACCTGCTGCCTTATATTAACCATTTTAGTTTGGTATTATTATTATTTTGTAAAGTCCCACATCGGTAAAGTAGTATAATACTCACCTCTATATAATTGTGAGTCATAAAGATCTTGTCAACTCGGGTTAGCCCTTTTAGACCTAACGAGGACGACGGTCTAAGCATGTTAAAGTGTCTCACATTGGGAACTTGTGGTTATATCACCCACCATATTAAGAGATGGACTTCCCTCACCTCATAACCTAGGTTTTGGGGATGAGGCCCTTCCTCTTATATGAGTTTGGGCCTAGATTTCTACAAAACAGTTGACCGGATCATTTATGACTCATTTAGCGCTACCAGACACAAGTCTGGGGGCATTACAGAATGGTATTCAAAGACTATCAGACGGAACTATGCGTTGCATGGTTTGGGCCTAGATTTCTACAAAACAGTTGACCGGACCATTTACGACTCATTTAGCGCTACCAAACACAGGCCTGTGGGCGTTACAGAATGGTATTCAAAGACTATCGGACGGAACTATGTGCTGCACCGTCAAAGAAGACGGTGTAAGGATGGCCGTACGGTGCAAGGATGGCCTTTAGTTACCTCTGGTAAGGATGTCATTTAGTTACCTCTGGTAGGGACGATCCAGAAATAGTCTTGGCCGTCCTGGCGAGGATGTAGTCCCTTATAAGAGGAGAATATAAAGTCCCACATCGGTAAAGTAGTAGAATGCTCACCCCCATATAAGTGTGAGATATAAATATCTTGTCAACTCGGGTTAGTCCTTTTAGACTAAGCGAGGACGACGGTCTAAGCAGTTGACCGGACAATTTATGATTCATTTGGCGTAACCAGACACAGATTTGGGGGCGTTACATATTTTTTTATGGTAGAAGAGGTTATAAGTTTATGTTTTTTTTTTTTAATAGTGTAGGAAGAGTTATGCTTATTGATAATTGTAACGAGAGTGTACGGTGTATGTTCTAAAGAACATACTTGTTAATATAAAACTTGTGGGTTCATATGAGTGTTGTTACAAAGGTTTGAGATGGTCCCTTCTAGACTGCGTGTACCTGAAGGTCGTCATCGATCTCTAGATTTTTAAATATATATATTTATAACATTTTTCAAAGAATCATGGTAGCCGGGTCTTGAGCAAATCTCTTAGAGGTCAGAGGTCGTGTGAGATGTCGATGAGCAAGCTGATGAGAATGCATGTCTGGTCTATCTTGAGAGTTGAGATGACATTGGATAAATATGAAACTTGTAGAACTACCATCTCTCCCAAAAACTTAAGCCGATGATAATACATATAATTAACATTTTAATCATTTTAACACGCATCCTCAAGTATGAGCCTATAACATGGCTATGAAAACTAGGCTCACAAAGGCCAACTAGGCATGCACACCCTCTCAAATGTGGGCATATAACAGGCTATGCAAACTAGGCTCACAAAGGCCAACTAGGCCCGCACGCCCTCTCAAATGTGGGCATATAACAAGGCTATGCCATCTAGACACACAACAAGCGTGAGCCAACTAGGCTGACAAAGGCCAACTAGGCTCGTCCGACACTTGCACAATATAAATGGGGAAAAATAATGTTGACTACAAGGTTCGATCACATGACCTCTGGCTCTGATACCATGTAGAACTACCATATTTCCCAAAAGCTTAAGTTAATGGGGATACATATAATTAATTAACATTTTTATACACTTTAACATGTCCCCTCAAGGTGTGAGCCTATATCATGACTATGCTAACTAGTCACACAACAAGCCTGAGCAAACTAGGCCAGCCCAAGATGCTAATATATTTCTTTATACATTTCAACATGCCCCCTGAAGTGTGGATGAACTCATAACAAGACTATGTCAACTAGACACACAACAAGCCTGAGCCAACTAGGCCAGTCCAATGTGCTACTATATTTCCTAACACTACAAGAAAAACATTTTTTTGCTACACTATTGTTTGCCATACAACAAAAAAGTGTTTTTATAGACTTACTGTTAGACACATGAGCGTGGCAAAATAGTCTAACCAAGTACTATTAGCCACAATTTTTTTGTTTGTAGGACAAAAACTAGTATAACAATAGAGTATTTTTTGTAGTGTAATACATTTCAACACTGTTAGGTGTGATGCCCGAAAGACAATTTTGTAATTGTTTTATTTAATAAATGAAATGATATTATTATTCATATTTATTATTCTCATAATCACCGATGTGACAATAGTATTTACACTACAGAAAACCCAAAAGTATATCGTTTATGTAATCACTTAACTCAGTGTATGGTATATACACGGGAGGATTGAGTTAGTGAAGATGTACTTAAAATACAATTAGCCCGTAGTGAAGTTAATCGAGAGTATCGGGTCTCTCCTTTAACGTGCTATTAATGCGCCCAGAACACAATAGGTGTGATTGTCTTATCCGGACTTTCGGTTAAGAGAACCTAATGGGGCATTTATATATGACAAATATATCATATAGGGCTGGACCGATTTGATTAGAGTTCACGATATAATTCCGTAATCGAGAAGTCTTATCGAATCAATGGATGATCATATTTATGGATATATCTTAATCCCGAGGTGATCACGATCAACCGCTTGAATCGGTATGAAGTTTGACTTGACGGTTAAAGATTACACCGAGTCCGTGGTCCGAATTACCCCATCTTGGCATTGTACTTGGATTGAGTGAGTAGTCGTGTTATCACGGATACGGAATCCATTCCTTCCATTTCTGGAAGTAGATAGACAATTTCCTTATTTGTTAATCCTAGAAACTGATCAATCCATGGAGTTCATATTACACTGATTAGCTACCAGTGAGTTGTATGAATTAATTGATCACTTGGGGGTTAATGGTAAATAAGGATAAGAGGTTCTAGAAAGGGTTAACGGTAACTTCCCAATTTAGAATGAACAGTCTATGGAGGATTAATCCATATGTAATGATTATATCAATGGACGCTTATTATTATTCTCGTGAGGAGATAAATATAATCTTTTAATTGGAGGAGTGCAGTCACGGGATTATGGTGGCATATTCCTGTGATTGATTTATCGAATATAATTATTCTGTTCGTAAGATAATTATTTATTTGATTTATCGGAGCCGCTGATTATTAGTCTATGGTCCCCGACGTGCCTCCTAATATAGCATAGCTATTCTCGGACGTCGAATCCTAGTAATATTAATTTAGTTCTTGTTGGATTTTATTAAAACGATATGTGAATTAATTGTTTAGTGGACTATTAAATTAGTTGGGCTAAATAATTAAATATGTGGAAAAGACATTTTTCATAATCTTGGCCCAATTAGTGTGTTTGGTCGAAAATCATAAGTGACTAGGTCACAATACAATTTTCGGCCATAGCCTTATTTTTGGAACAAGAAATTATTTTCTTGTGTATTAATAAGACATGTGCATAAAATATTTATTGGATAAATATTTATGGTAAATAATAAAGATAAATATTATTCTAGATTTGTTCTAGAATATTATGGGATTATCTTTTATTTAATAGGATTATTATAATTGATTTTGTATTAATTATTAAATCCTTGGAGGCTAAGTTTTACTCTCCTATATAAAGAGAGTTCTCCCAAGCCTTAGACACACAATAAATTTCGACCTACACCTCTTAGAGAGGAGAAGGTGAAAATTTTCGGCCAAGGGGAATAAGGGGAAAATCTTGGAGATTTTCCGGGTAGCATATCGGGAGGATTCGAGACGAGGATTTCCTTCCACCGGGAGTTGCTTGTATCACACATACGGAAGATCGTGGTGCTCTTCACGCTTTCCTTCGTTCATCCTATTGCGGTTCTTCAACTTGGATTTTGAGATCCAAGAGGTATGATCTACAACCCCCTTGTAGAATAGATCTAGTTGTTTTATTACGTGTAATTTATAGATCTAGATCCTTAAATCGCTTCCGCTGCGGATGATATTACTAACAGTGGTATCAGAGACAAGGTGATCTATATTTATACGTATAAAATATTAGATCTAGGAGTGGTAAAACATGTAGATTTTTTGTCCCAATTTTTCTTTTTAAAAAAAAGGGGCCGAAATTTTGTTTAATTTTTTTTATGTTATGAATGTCTTGGTTGAAGAGATGGATTGGGGTTGATACTGTTTACTCGTTAGATCTATTGTAGCTCCTTTGTTTAGTAACAATTAAGCATAGGAATTGTATTTTATTTATGTCAATTTTCGAAATTTATATGTAAAAGTAGCATCTTTTATTGTAATTTTGAATATCCGGGCTGGAAAAGATGAAGATCTAGCTGAAAAATTGAAGATCAAGACGAAACCCAAGGTATGAACGAGGAGAAACGGATGAATTTTATTAAAAACTGCTACAGGACTTTCTGCGACGCTGAAAAGCGTCGCTATAAGTCCTGTTTAATAAAAATATGCGGCTAGGGTTTATTTTTGTTGCGGCTGCATGAAATTTTTTTTATGTGACCTAATTTTATTTTATTTTTCCATTCAACTGCCGCATGAAAAAAAAAAATTAGTTTTTTGAAAATAATTAAAAGCAGCCGCATATAATAAAATAAATATATGATTAATTATAATAAATTGGATTTATTTAATTAAAAAGACCTTTTCTCCTCTCGGGTGTTCGTGGTTCGTGATCCGGCGGTTCGATTTCAAGATTCGAAGATCAAACCTCGAAGACAATAAGATTGTAATTTATTTTTCCTAGGATAGATTAGATACGGGGGTACCAACAATCCATCTCGGTGTTTAAATTTTCCGCAATTTATTTTTTTTATGTGTTCGATCATAAAATAGATATAAAATCGGAATTGCCATGACATGCATCATATCATAAATCCACTCCATGCATACATGTAGAATTTTAATTTTGGTAATTAAAATAGGCATGTATACAAACTCGTGTAATTAGTTGAAATTTAATTAATACGTGGTAATTAATTAATTTAGTAACTAATTAAAGATCCGAGGACGGGTTATGAAATCGTTAAGCCTTTCGGTGTGTGTTCTCGGTGAACCGCCTTAAAGCACAAACGAGATCACGTTTTCGATTCGTAGTGTCTACGAGATTGAATGATGGTAAAAGAACAATAAATCTTGGATAAAAACGGTTCGCCTATAGCTTGGGTGGTCAACTGAGCTAGGCTCGACCGACTTAACCCTCCTAGTGTGATGTATGCACGGGGGTCCGGCAAGACTAAGCTACATTGGAGAGCAGAGGGGTGATTCCTTTTTATCTCAATGGGGTTGTCTTGACCCGATTTCGTCCGACTGTCACATATGTTCCAACGAATAGGACGGGTAGGCTTGCCTACGTTACCGACACCATTCGGAATCCTTGATTTGATGTACTTTTATGTTAACATCAAAAAGACGTGGTTAGTTAACCCACCACCACTTCCAAAATATTGAGTGGGAGCGGGGGAGGCGACAGCCAACCCCACGGCCTCTACTATAGATATAAGTAAGTGAGAGAAGGGTGACGCCTCGCGGCGCTTTGATTTCGTCCCCCTACGGATGGTGTTCACCCCTATCAACATTCATGGCTTGGTCTCCGAAAGGATAGGATTTCTGGGTACTCGTCGGGTCACTGACCTATCCTACGACGGCACACTCGGGCGTATCTAAGAGATCCGATATAGTAGGTCACACTCATAAAGGATATTTTTGATAATATCTAGGCTAAAAAAGGAAGGTAGTCAATGAATAAAGGGATGTTCGATTCTCGTGGGATGTTTGATTCTCACAAGTTATTCATTGATGAGATTGTCTCGATTTAACCGTCATCTCTTTGACCTACCCTACGGCGGCACTGAGATGCGAGGTTAAAACCTTAGAATGGTAGAGTAGACTTAATTTTAGTTTACAATTCCTAAAATAAACTTATATAGTAGTGTTAAATTTGAATTAATATATGTCATTTTATTTACAGCATTATATCCCTTACTAAATTGCTTGAAATTTATAATTGACTAGTATTGACTTCGTTAAAAAGTGGAAAGTAACTAGGACGTTGAACTAGTTAATCGATAATGCAATTAATTTTCGGAAGAGATATTTTTTCTCTTAAGCCTTTTAAAAACCAGAGTGACATATAGGTATGTCACTAGTGTCACTCGTGTCAAACGGGAGACAAACTTAGGTGATTTCGGACTTTGAAATTCTTCTAGTGAATTTTTTTGAGTGTGTAGTAATTACACAAGTAATTTTCTAATTGAAAAATCGTAAAATCATGAAGTGTTACTAGTTGGACGATATTTGGAATCGATGAACTAGTGGGAGCTTTATGATTTGTTGTTTTTCTAGAACATTAGAAAAGTGTAACTGACTACACACGTAACCGTTCTAATTGAAAAACCGGAAAGTCATGAAATGTCGCTAGTTGGACGATATTTGGAATCGATGAACTAGTGGGAGTTCTATGATTTGTTGTTTTTTCTAGAAACATTGGAACTATAGATTTTTCTAATCGAAAAAATCGGAAAATCATAAAAATAAAGCATTGCTCGTTAGACGGTATTTGGAACCGATAAACTAGTGGGAGCTTTAATGTTATGATTTGTTGTTTTTTCTGGTATATTAGAAAATCCAAGAAGTCCCGACGAGTAACACTCGAAATAGACATCCCACGGTTCAAGAGTAGTGTCTACTCAAACGAACCGCTGGTTCAAGACTGTTTCCATTCACGGAAAGTCAAGAATGGGAGAATCTGTCTAAAAGTGTTAGTCATCTAAACGAGAAAACTTTAAGGCCGAACCGAAAAATTAATTAATCGAAAATCATAGGATAAGGACGTTGATTTTGGATCACCAACCTATGAATCCTTGGAGATTTTCTCGAGCTAAGTTCTTTGGAAGAACAAGGTAGCAAGTGCATTTAACGATTAAAAGAGTAAACAACGGGCGATTAATTTTAGCTAGAATAGTGGGAGTGATATAAGGAAATGAATCTCGGATTCAATCCTTGGATATCGCGGAAAATTTATTTTCGCTTTAAGATTTGTTGGAACGAATGGATTTACCTTCTATTCGATAATTTGTTTATCGTATAGAAAGTGAATATACCATTTGTAGTACGAATCCAAGACTCGGACTTTTGTTTGATAAAGTCAAAACCACTTAGAACCGCTTGAAATATGTATATAAAACACATCTTAAGAACTTGTTAAAAGCAATTGGTTTCTATATTTAGATAAACGCTTCTTCATATTCCATAGTTAGTGCATAGTCCCTAAAAGACAAGACCTGAAGACTGGCTCAGGGTGATTCCTTTTCTCCCAGTCTGGTTATATTGTCTCAAAGGTTCAATGACTAAGTTTTCTTTCAATCGGGAAAGGATAATGGTTATAAAGAAGTAACATAGCTTGTTCATGACGACCTTCGGGGTCTGATGAAAGATACAAGCCAGTAGGAGCTTCCGAGTAGTGACTTCTTGTCTGATAACTATTCAAACACTCCGGAAAGTTTATCCAAAATATTTTGAGGTTTCTCTGTTTTCAACAGAGATAGAGTATTCTATACTCGGAATAGGCCATTCATAGTCCTCGAGACTGATGCTCAGCCTGCCTCATTGTGACATGTTCTCACTAAGTGAGAAACCGTTAAATTGCCTTACATAGTTTTAGATGTGCTACAATACACTGCTTAACTCAATAAAGATATTGGAAGCGAAATAACGGTTTACATTGAAATGTAAGACCGAGAAGTCTACCTAGAATATGCTTTGGAATTTACGGATAAGGTGTGGATTCGGTTCACCCCACTTCCATAAATATAAGCATTTAGCACACTGTGCTTGAAGGTAGGTCTGGGAATTTCGCGAACACGTTCGGTCAGTGACCAATCGTTATATATCTTGTAGCATTGAGAAAAAGGTGTGTTATAAGATTCTTGAAATCGGGAAGGGACAGTTATACTGTTGCGTCCTTTTCTGATAGAGTCTATGAATAGTAAAACCTTAAACCTTGAAGTACGTTTACTCAAGGTAGTTACTAACTGATTAAAATCAGACCACGTCCAACATTGGTTGTTGGTGATAACACTAAATACTACTAAACTAGATCAGAATTTCGATCCACCCAGTAAGTATTGGGAGTATGGTTTATCCATTACCTATTACGGTTTTTGCAGACTTTGTAGTCTGAGGATCGATTGATGACCTATGGCTCTTTTGTGAGCAGTATAGGATTCTGATAATAGAGGTTGGTTTAATAGCCATAACCCCGTGAATGGAGTTTGGTACTCCGCTTCGTTCATGCTCTTGTAGAACCACCCGAGTGTCTCGGGCCCAAAGGGAGTAATTGGATCTACACGGAAAAGAGTAGAATGAGTTCGGTATTGCATGATTTCGTTCGAAAGCAAAAAGAAAATATGGGTGATTCCCTGAGACTTTCTTGCCAAACAAATGGAGTCTGGATTCATTCAGAACAAAAGGATATTGCCTTATGAACTAATGACAGAATGACTGTCAAGGCTTATGTCCTTTGTGGATAAATAGCAAACCTCTCGGTCATTGGAAGGAATATGTGGATTTGACCAGAATATTGATAAGTCTTTTGTAGACTGGATATCAATTTTAGTACAGTAGTGAATATATACATACATATATTAGTGTTTGTGAAGGATAACACTGCACCAGTTGGAATCAACATGGGTGTGTTATCTGAAGTCAGAATCTGACAATGCCACAATTCTCTGCAACAGAGATTTGGACAACATTCTTAAGAGTTTGACTCGGTCGAATTCATTAGAATCAGCCATCGGTTTCCCATCCATCTTATTGGTTAAGATGATGCATCTGTGTATTTGCATTCAACGAGGAAGTTCTACCCTATGCCTCAGGAATGACTCTCTAAATCTTCGGATCAAGAGAAATGGGATACATTCTCTTTCTAGTAAGAGATGGTCAGGTTATTGAACGTCAACTTTGATCGAATCTTAGATTCGGCGGTTAACAAAGCAAGTTTAGTATGTCCTTTAGTATCTTGAGAGAACGAGGAACAATATGCGGACATATTCATGTGTGAACTTGGATATGTGTGATACACTGATTTTGACTTTAAGTCAGATTGAGGATGATCGTTAAGTCGATCTCGGGCTCAGTGTTTACTAAGTACCACATGATTAGATGGACCGGTAACGTTTCGAATCTACGGATCGTCTCGAGCCGACAACCTGACTAATCATTAAGACCCATGACATTTAGATGTAGGTACTCCCCGAGTCACTGACCTATCCTACGACGGCATACTCGGAGTGTACTTTGGAATCTGAAATGGTTATGATATGCTTAGTGGGTACTAGAATATGGGATGAGTCTCCATTGCTTTAGAGCAAGTGGGAGATGTAGTTTGTTGTATTTTAAACAATAGGGTGTGCTCTAAAACAATAGATTGTTAGGTGTGATGCCCGAAAGACAATTTTGTAATTGTTTTATTTAATAAATGAAATGATATTATTATTCATATTTATTATTCTCATAATCACCGATGTGACAATAGTATTTACACTACGTAAAACCCAAAAGTATATCGTTTATGTAATCACTTAACTCGGTGTATGGTATATACACGGGAGGATTGAGTTAGTGAAGATGTACTTAAAATACAATTAGCCCGTAGTGAAGTTAATCGAGAGTATCGGGTCTCTCCTTTAACGTGCTATTAATGCGCCCGAACACAATAGGTGTGATTGTCTTATCCGGACTTTCGGTTAAGAGAACCTAATGGGGCATTTATATATGACAAATATATCATATAGGGCTGGACCGATTTGATTAGAGTTCACGATATAATTCCGTAATCGAGAAGTCTTATCGAATCAATGGATGATCATATTTATGGATATATCTTAATCCCGAGGTGATCACGATCAACCGCTTGAATCGGTATGAAGTTTGACTTGACGGTTAAAGATTACACCGAGTCCGTGGTCCGAATTACCCCATCTTGGCATTGTACTTGGATTGAGTGAGTAGTCGTGTTATCACGGATACGGAATCCATTCCTTCCATTTCGGAAGTAGATAGACAATTCCCTTATTTGTTAATCCTAGAAACCGATCGATCCATGGAGTTCATATTACACGATTAGCTACCGGTGAGTTGTATGAATTAATTGATCACTAGGGGGTTAATGGTAAATAAGGATAAGAGGTTCTGAAAGGGTTAACGGTAACTTCCCAATTTAGAATGAACGATCTATGGAGGATTAATCCATATGTAATGATTATATCAATGGACGCTTATTATTATTCTCGTGAGGAGATAAATATAATCTTTTAAATTGGAGGAGTGCGATCACGGATTATGGTGGCATATTCCCGTGATTGATTTATCGAATATAATTATTCGTTCGTAAGATAATTATTTATTTGATTTATCGGAGCCGCCGATTATTAGTCTATGGTCCCCGACGTGCCTCCTAATATAAAGCATAGCTATTCTCGGACGTCGAATCCTAGTAATATTAATTTAGTTCTTGTTGGATTTTATTAAAACGATATGTGAATTAATTGTTTAGTGGACTATTAAATTAGTTGGGCTAAATAATTAAATATGTGGAAAAGACATTTTTCATAATCTTGCGATTAGTGTGTTTGGTCGAAAATCATAAGTGACTAGGTCACAATACAATTTTCGGCCATAGCCTTATTTTTGGAACAAGAAATTATTTTCTTGTGTATTAATAAGACATACGCGCATAAAATATTTATTGGATAAATATTTATGGTAAATAATAAAGATAAATATTATTCTAGATTTGTTCTAGAATATTATGGGATTATCTTTTATTTAATAGGATTATTATAATTGATTTTGTATTAATTATTAAATCCTTGGAGGCTAAGTTTTACTCTCTATATATAAAGAGAGTTCTCCCAAGCCTTAGACACACAATAAATTTCGACCTACACCTCTTAGAGAGGAGAAGGTGAAAATTTTCGGCCAAGGGGAATAAAGGGAAAATCTTGGAGATTTTCCGGGTAGCATATCGGGAGGATTCGAGACGAGGATTTCCTTCCAACGGGAGTTGCTTGTATCACACATACGGAAGATCGTGGTGCTCTTCACGCTTTCCTTCGTTCATCCTATTGCGGTTCTTCAACTTGGATTTTGAGATCCAAGAGGTATGATCTACAACCCCCTTGTAGAATAGATCTAGTTGTTTTATTACGTGTAATTTATAGATCTAGATCCTTAAATCGCTTCCGCTGCGGATGATATTACTAACAAACACGCCCCCTCAAATGTGGGTGGGCCCATACCAAGGCTATGCCAACTAGACATACAACATGCCCGAGCACCTAGGCCATCCCAACACTTGCACAATATAAATGAGCAATTAGGCAAACCCAACACTTGCACAGTATAAATGGAGGAAATAATGTTTGTTGTGGGGATCGAACCCAAGACATTCCGCTTTGATACAATCGCTTACCATTATACTAAAATCAATTAATATTAGTAAACGTATTAGTATATTTTCTTATACATTTCAACAAAACCCACCTAGCTAGCCATTGACCGAGTCTGATGTTGTCACGTGTAGCAGTGACATTTCCACCGTATGAATTAAGCTATACGATCATATATACAATTTCAAGGATTCAACAACATATTCTTACAATGATGTTGGCCGGCCAAAATCAAATATGTCACATCCTCATTATTAAGTGATAATAGTGGTTACTTGTTGCTACAAGTTTAGAGTTTTCCATGGGGAGTCGCTTACATGTTTCTCAAAAGGTAAGATTGATTAGCTTTTTTTCATTCTTTTGCTTTGCCACTTTGTAAACGTTAATAATTTGCTTTTACATGATGCCACGAGTGCTTTTTAAATGCTTTAATTTTGATCACTAATCCATTAAAAGTTAATTACTTTTCCACTAAGATTGTTGCCAATTATAACTCGTACGTCTTTCCTTTTCTTTTGTTGGGTATCTGAAAATGTACTGTGTCAGATTATAACTACATCTAAAGGGAAAAGCACTTTGAGCTTAGAAAGGTAGTAATTAAAGCATTAGCAAACAGTTAACAATTATACCAATTAAAATTATATGTTATACTACTATCTAAATATAAGCATTTAATTGTTTTATTGATGAACATTTCATTAGCACGTACACAGTTTTATGATTTATAAAAACCTTTATTTTAAGAACAAGGTCGACAAATGTGTCGATACTATCTATAAACAAGAATAATGTAAAATTTAAATCAAGTTGCTTGCCAATGAAATTGATGGGTATATTTAAAAAGTGTCTGAGATTTCAATAATAAATACCAAATGAATTCACAATTTGTCGCTCTAAAGTGTGAGAATTTCTTAAAATAATCTCAATGACGTTTACCAAAATTGTATTCTAAGCTTAGCTTAATAATTGTGCATTTTGATGTCGATGTGCTCTTCTATTACACAATTTAATAATTATTCAAGATAGTATCATGACTAATCATCATTCACTAATTTAATGAGTTGGAGCTTATCAATGTGAGGACAAGGAAAATAACGAAAATTCAAATTTTATTGATTTGCTAGTACCTATAACTATAACAATAGTTGATAATTAAAAAACTGTGGTCTCTTAATTAACTTTGTTATGCATGCATGTTCTTTATATACTTTTGTGTGTCATGTTGGTTCAACCGTTCAAACACTTTTTTTATACACCCACACTTGATGGATATATATAGAAGTATATTGTGTAAATATGGAAATTACTTACATCCATAACAACTTAAATAGTTTAGAAATATGATAATTCAAAAGAATAATAACACCGTTAAATCGTAAATAATAAAAATACGAACTTTGTGGAGGTATTCAAGGAAAGATCGGCAAATGAATTTGATAGTCATGACCACAGAAACACTTACTTTTAAGGAGTTTTTTTTTATTTTTTATTTTAAGAGAACCACACAACATCTAAATTGACATCATATTAAAGTGTGACGTTTGACATTTGAAATATCTAAGGGCAGTTGCAGTGGCATCTTTTTTTTTCCAAAAAAATCTGACATCTAAAAAGAAGAAGTGGGAAAGGAAAATTAGCATGTAGTGACTCTTAAATTTCAACTATTCATCAAGGGCTTTGACAACCCAATCCAAAAGTTGATATGAATGTGGAAGCCATTCTCTTTTCAGCATCATTCAAAAAGCTACTTCCTCAAATTTTTTTGGATTGAATTTCTTTTTATTAATTTTTCTGAACAGGTGAGTCTAGATTCAATTTGGATGAGATTTTCTAAGAAAGTCATTACAGCTGCCCTAAGGTAAACATTTGACTTCTAAAAATTAGAAGTATGGCAACATACCAGCCTATTTTTTTAGAAGACCTAAATCTTGTTGGATGTAAAGATTGGAATTTTTTTTTCCACCCTTTCATGTAATTTATTTTTGCATTGCTGACTACGATTAATAAAATCTTAACACCTTTTCTAAACCAAAAAAAAAAAAAATAGAAGTATGGTGTTCGACTTTGTGGATGAATCTCATTTAAGACTCTCTCTTGAGTCTCGATCCTTTTCAAAACTAACACTTTCTTTGATTTTCCCAATATAATAATTGTATATTCCCTTTTCTTTTCCTTTTCCTTTTCCTTTTCATTTGAATTTGAAAGCACTTTCCAGTCTATTAGTACATAATATAAGCTACCTTTTTAAAACAATGAGCACTTCATCATTACAAAAACATTCATATCTTGTCTAATCACATACTTATAGCATTTTCCACCAACTAATAAATATACATACAATATATCTCTTTCTCTCTATATGTTATATTGATAAATAAAAAAAAAAAAAAAAAGCGTATGATATAGAAATAGAAAGGTAATGGATGTTACAATCAAGTAAGTATTGCTTTATTCATTAAATGGGCGGGCGCACTGACTAAAAAGTCCCACAAACACGAATGAAGGAAACCTGGTAATATATTTGCATCATCCCCCCCACCCACTATCATCAAGATTTTTGGTAAAATTAAAAGAAAAGACACTTGTTTTATTAATAAGATAATAATAAGCTTCATATAAACACAAACACACCCTTTTGAGATTCACACAAGTAAGATAGATAGATAGATAGATAGATAGATAGTACATGGATTCCATAATAAAAAAAACAACATTACAAACTAAAGAAGTTAAACTAGTAATAGATAAGATTGAAAATGAAAAAATTAAAGGAAACACACATTTGGTTTTGGTTTTGGTTTTGGTGCCATAATGAATGCCATCACCATCTTGTAATTCCACACAGAGATAGATATGGTTAAATGAATGTCTAAGTGTGTGTAAAAACATGTATTGCTAAAATGGAACAAAGGCAGCAATCGAGCTACTCGGGTACGTAGTAGTTCTCGCTCTCGGGGAGGAGTTTCCAAGCAGAAGTAGTAATTAGAGGCCTAGTATGCCAACCCAACATCAGACAACCATCATTTTCCTCTACCTTATAACCATCCCCTCCAGCAAACAAGGCCAACAACATACTAGCTTGCTTAAATGCATTTGATCCCAAATGAACCGCCGCAAAACCACATGTATTCAACCGCTTTCTCCACTGAACTAATGTTTCATGCCTTTCAACCCGCTCCATCCCCTCACAGGCAACCAGATTACATATCTGTCTCCCCAAATATACCTCTGACATCACCTTTTCTTGATCACCCATACCACCACCACCACCATCAACGCCCCCGTTACAGCAGTTTGACCCTTCCAACGAATCGAACATGGTCGAGTAATATTGCAATGATTCTGTGAACCGCTCATGGAACACCGGACCATTATGATTACCCTCTTGCTCAACTACAGTCAAGATTTCAGGCTTCAATTCACTAACAACACTTAACACTTTCTCAATAGCCCCCGGTCTAGCTAATAATTGATGCAATTCAAATATTGAATTCACAGCAACCGTTTCGTTTTCACGGATATCAAACATAGATGCATTCAGGTCAGCAAGAGAGGTAGCAACAAAACCTCTGTACTCGAACGCAACATTGATTGACTCGGCTAATTGAGCCAATTTCCAACCAACTTCTTGCAAGTGATCGGTATTATCATCAGAAGGCGGTCCGATCCCAGTTAATCTGAAACTCGGTGGACCACCAGGCCTTAAGGTCAATGCCTGAAGCAAAGCAGGCCACTGCATACCCTGTTTCATACTAAAATCAATCACATGAACATGGGTTTTCCCTGCAAAAGCCTCCAGAATGGCTTGATTGGCTGTAAAGTGCGCGAATTTAAGGTACGGACAAGTCTCGTAGTAATGCATTTCTAGCAAATCAGTAAATGCACAATCATTTGGAGTGGTGGGAAACAACCTGTATATCCTTCTCGCTAATGCTTCCGCATAATAAGTAGCAACTTTACGCATTGCACCTGCCTGAGAAAGAGCTAAAATCCCGATCTGTTTCACTAAAGCTTCAGCAAGTTTGATATTTTCTTGTTGAATAGCTTCTGCACAAGCCATTAAAGCGTGCACAAGCTTAATCCCATTTTCCTGTGAGTCAACAAGAACAATAGGCCTAGTTGATTCAACCCCACGACAAGTAGTACTAATTGAATCATTGCCATTGGTGATACCCCACATGCCCATTTGTGAATTGGGCTTCATTCTTTTATTGGGAGGCTGCACAACCACCACCGCCGGAGACGGTGGTGCCAGAGCAGTCATCCGCTGCTGCTGCTGCTGCTGCTGCATATGAGGAGGATAAGCAATTCTTCCAGGTCCAACAGAATCAAAACTTGAATCATCAAAAAGCATTGGATTGGGTAAATTTAAGATGGTATTATTAGTGGTGGAAGAATTATTATCCAAAGAGGTAACATCAACAAAATTAGAACAAGAGCCATCAGGATTAGCCACAGAAATCATGGATTCAAGCCAAGAAGAAAGATCTGAAGGGTTATAATGATCAGTATCTGAAAAGTAATTGTCTTGAACATTACCCATAAACTCTTCAAGCAGCTCAATTTTGTTAGCTACTTCAGCCATGTCAGAGGACTTGACTCTGTAACCCAAAGCATACAGAAGCTCATCAACTCCAGCATCTTGAAGATGGGTTTCAGCTACAACATCCCACATCTTCCCTTTCTCTATCGGCCCACCACCGCTTGCTGCTGACATAGAGCTTCTTCCGCTTCCGCTTCCGCCGCTTAAGAAACTGTCTTGAGCATGAGGGTTGCTATTGCTGCTACTGCTCATTTCTTTTTCCTTTGTATCCAAATTTTGCTGGTCCCTTTTCATTTTGTTATCTTTTTCACTGTGTTTGATAGCTTTATGGTGCTTGGTATTTGAGATTGGACCCTTGTTTTGCTCAAGATTTAGGATATGGGAGGTGTAAGAGCAAGAATCTGGACATTGGGGATTGGGGTTAAGGCAGTGTGTGTGCATCTGTGTGTGAATTTTCTTCAAGGGCTTCTTCTTATAAATAAATAAAATAATTTACATAGGGGGGTACGGTATTGACGGCCAATTGACGTTGTAAACAATACTATCTCTTACCCCGATTGTAATGCATCCGTCAGTATAAAAAATGTCTATTTTTTTTTATAGTATATACAGATTAAAAAAAATTAATGTATTGTATTTTAAGTGTTAATGGACACATACGTTTCTATTATATAATAAATGCTCTAATTTTGAAATATGAAATGCATATATAAATATTAAATGTTATGATAGAATTATGTTTGGAAAAAATTGCATTAAATGAATATATTGATTTTCTGAATGAACACTTTTTATGGAACAATTCATTTTTAGAAAATAGACACTTTTATTAAACGAAAGTAGTATACTATTTATTAATTAATTTTGTTATAATAATTGACCCAACGGTATTTGTATTTAAAGAATATTTTAGTTTGGACAATGCATTCGACACAACAATTATACTATAATGATTTGTATAACAAAATTTTATCTTATTGACGATAAGTCATCATAACCGTCATAGTACTGCCTAGTTAGATAATCAATTGTCCATAAATTTTACAATGGTCCTGGACCAAATCCTATTTGGTGTGTCAAACCAATAGGATTTTAATGTTTTGTGGTGGTCCATAATATTTAAAAATCAACATCCAATCATGTTTCTCCAAATTGATGATATAGTGGTCCAATTATTTGGTCCATAACCACCATAAAACTACTGTCAACTATCTAACGATGATCGCCATTTTGAATGTAGAATTCGTATTTTGTACGGTATAAGCAATATATAACTTAGAGATGTTGTATTCATCAATTTGAGTAGGGATTTTGTTGCTTATGGTTTTTTTTATAGACCTAATACATTTGACATGCATTGGTAACAAGCATAGCTAAGGTCGTAACATATATGAGTTTCATTATGATTAAGGATATAAATGTGTGTTGATATTAAATCATTTCTCTCCCGAATGTCTTATTAAAATATAGAGCATAATTATACTTTTAGTCTCATATTTCTTTATTTTTTCAACACTATTATTTATCTTTCATTGTTACGATAAACATCCTTATGTATTCGTTTTTGTTACGATAAACAACTATTATGTTTCATTGTTACGATAAAGATCTCTTTGTATGTGTTCTTATGACAATTATAGAACAACAAAGGAGTGTTTATTGTAACAAAAACATATACATATGAGTGTGCATTGTAACTCATTAAACATTGAGGTTGTTTATTGTAACGAAACGAATACATATGGATGTTTATCGTAACAATGTAAGATAGATGTTAGTTTTGAAAATAAAGAAAATGATGGATTAAAATGTAATTATCCCTAAAATACAATGTATCTACCATTTTTTAAATTAACTCTGTGTTCTTTAGGAGAGAGACGGCACTAATTTTAGGGTGGTCGAGGTGCAAGTATTGGACCACCAAGTCAGCAGTTTCAAGGAAATACATTAGTGGAAAGTTTTCACAGGTAGGGACTCTTTTTAAAATATTGAATTCCTATTAGTTTTGGTACACCAATTAAGATTTGCACCTGGCCCAACATAAAATTTATGGAGAGACGGAACCACCCTTAGTGGACCCAAAGCGCTCGCCTCTGAATTTTTTCTTCTTTGTGGGAATATTTTGTATTAAATTCAGTTGGGAAAAATCAGATAAAAAAACTTATTGATGATGAATACTTTTACTTACGAGATATATATATATATATATATATATATATATATATATATATATATATATATATATATATATATATATATATATTAAGTTTGGAGGTAAAAAAAATAGGAGAAGTGGGAATAAAAGACAAAAAAAAGGAGTAAATATGAATCAGGACAGTAGAAAATAAAATTGGAAGATAAGGACAAATCCATTGTTCGTTATACCAAATCCAATTTTCACTACAAGGTTTACAGTGGAATAGACCTCTAAATCTACTATTCCACTATTTCGGTGTTTTTAACGAAAATGACATCGAAAACTACATCGGAAAATATTAAATTAGATATCAGAATATAGAGCACGAAAAAAAGGCATAATATGACGAAAGAATTACGATATTTTGACGTTTATATCAAAATATATATTCGTTTTTAGAATTAAGTACGAGAGAGAATGAAAGATTCAGTGAAATAGAAATAGTCTTCTTTGCCACCGAAAATATTCCGCTGGACTAAGTAGGGCTGTGCAAAATAACCAGTAAACCAATCCAAACCGTAAACCGATCCAAACCAATACGAATAAACCAATCCAATAACAAACCAAATGAATTGGTTTGGTTTGGAACCAAACCGAATTGCATTGAGTTGGTTTCGGATATTATTAATTATACCCAATCCAATCCAATCCAAACCAAACCAAAATTTTCATACATTAATTATATATATTGTACTCATTACCCAACCGACCCAATATAACCCAAATTTTTTTGATCAT
Source organism: Gentiana straminea (assembly GCA_036785695.1). Lineage (NCBI taxonomy): Eukaryota > Viridiplantae > Streptophyta > Magnoliopsida > Gentianales > Gentianaceae > Gentiana > Gentiana straminea. The sequence goes on along the minus strand of JAVUPR010000412.1, from coordinate 718,393 downwards.
TTGCTATGTTGTTTTGGTTGGAAGATACTCATTGTGTTTTGATCGTTTGGTTGTGTCCACAATCAGCCTTTTGCTCTTTTGATGTAAATATGTAAATCAGTAAATGCATGTATGTAAGTATGCAACTATGGAGGATTGATTGTAGCTGAATTATACTGTAATGTGTTGTTACTTGTTAGTTGTTTTTTTTTTTTTTTTATTTTATAATTTTGGTTTGTAATGTATTTTAGTTTGGATGTAGCTATTTAGAGTTTATGTAAAAAAGGTTGGTTTGGTCATATTTGTTTTTAAAGATTAGCCTAAACCCTAAACCCTAAACCCTAAACCCTAAACCCTAAACCGAAACCAACCCAATCCAAACCGAAACCAATTCATACCAAACCATTGGGGTTACTTCGTTTTGGTTTGGTTTGGAGAACGAATTATGACGCCCCAAATCGACCCGAGTCTTTCAAAACCAATCCAAACCCACCCAAACCAACCCAAGCTAGCCCTAGGACTAAGTGCTTATTTCCATCTCTATCTTGTCCTTTTTAACATTATCAAAGAAACAAAACGACGAATCTACCCCCTTAGTGATACGCTTTTATGGATTGGTCACTTAATTTAACTATCATGTTTTACTTCATAGAAATGTAAAAATTAAGACAGATTATCTTAATTAGCTATCCATTTCCGCCATCTTTTGTTGACCTTTGCAGTTTGAAGCCTACTTCTTTCTCTAGTTCGGATATACACCTTTTGTGGAAGGCTATCGTTGGAATCACGACATGGGTTATCTGGATCAATAGGAACAAGGTGATTTTTAAATCTTTTGTCATGGACCCCGAGACAATTTTTCGCGAAATTCAGATGTTATCTTTTTCTTGGCTGGTTGAATCTAAAGGTTTGAAGACTATCAACTGTAAAACTTGGAAATCAAACCCGTTGGCGACTGCAATGCAATGAGAGGAAAGGTATTTGGTCTGATTTGGTAGTCATTTGTTGCGTCCGTTCGTACTCTTCTCGTTCCTTTTCTTTTCTTTTCTCTTTTGGTAGATTTGCAGATTTTTTTCTCCCTTATATCTATAGTCAGGGGCATTTTCAGTTTTGTGATTGGTTTCATGTTTGTTTGTAACTCTTTGTACCTTTCCTGAATATTTTCAGCTTCTCGTTAATTTTGTTTTGATCTTAATATATTTTTCTCTTTTGGCTGTTGGAAAAAAAGAAGAAGAATGTATCATACTAGCTTTTATTTTGACCTTTACAACAGTTCAATTAATGATTGCTAGCTGTTATTATGATAATAATTTCATGTTTAAGAAAATAATACTAGTTCTCAAAAATAAATAAATTAATACTAGTATATACTACCTACGTCTTAAAATGTAAGTCTATTTAGGTTTTTTAAATTTTGTCGCACAATGTAAATCCATTTAGATAACCAATAAAAAAATTATTATATTTTTCTCATTTTACCTCTCATTTATTATTCCCAACCAACTTTTCACTATTTTGCATTAATAACAGGCAAATATCATTTTAGTCTTTTACATTAAAAGTAATGACACATAATCAATTTAACCAATTTTCTTAATCAATTTTCTTAATCTGTGTGAAAACATTCAAATGGACTTATATTTTGGAACGGATGTAGTATATAGTAGTAGAATAAGATATCTAATGAAACTTTGTTCACATTATAGAATAATTTTTTGTTCACATTATAGAATAATTTAAAAAATGAGGAGAATTAAATAATAAGAGAGTATATTTATGCAGATATGTTTTGGTCATTAACAATCTAATAATGCCAGGTGGTTAATAATGAGCTGCCAGGATTTAATTTGTAGAATGCATGTTCACGATCGATAATCACTATGTTATTTGTTATTTTGGCCTTTCAACTTTTCGTTAAGTTACTTACTATACTTTTTTTTCATTAGTTTTGCCGCCCTATAGCTAAAGTACAAATTAAGTAACTTGATAAAACTTTTCATTGGATACTCAGAAGAGAAAGAAGTTGGAGGATCGAGTAAAAATTGTAAAGCATAAAAAATGAATATTGAGCCAGAATATATATATATATATATATATATATATATATATATATATATATATATATATATATATATATATATATATATATATATATATATATATATATATATATATGTATAGTACGTAGTGTTGAAAGTATTTTAAGATATCACAATGAAGTTGGATTGCTCATTCAGTCGAACACTCTACCTATGGAAGTAGTTAGTTTGTTAAGATTCAGTTATTTAATAGTTGAGTTGTTTCATGTTGTATATAAACATCCTAAACAACTAGTAGGAGGTTCAGAAGTTTCAATTTACTTGTAATTCAACATTGATTCTCCTTCTTCTTCTCCAATGAATTTCCTGCCAAAATGTATGTTTGAATTTTTTAAGTGATCTTGTTTAGTTCTTGATTCTGTACTCAATTGAATTGAGTTTGTTGATGTTCTTTGGTTATTTAGTGTTTATCACTGATTTTAACATGGTATCAGAGCTGATTTCGCTTCTAATTTCCTAAATTTGCATACTCTGTACTTCGAAGTTTTTTTTTTCTTTCTATTTTCTTTTTTGTTTTTGGTTTCAGCAATGACTGGACAAGGTGTTAGGGATCCATACTATAATCATCCAGCAAAGAACACTTCTATGATGTTGGTGCAACCTGTCTTGAAGGGAGCACATAATTATCATCAGTCGAAGCGGGCAATTGGAATGGTGCTTTCTACAAAAGGTAAGGTAAAATTAGTTGATGGTACGTTGCCTAAGCCACCCGAAGATGATGCGAATTTTGAGGCGTGGTGCCAGTGTAATGAACTTGTCACTCCTTGGATATTAAATTCTATAGATCCTGCAATCTATCAAAGAGTTTTTTGGTTGCAAACTGCAAAAGAAGTTTGGGATGATTTGAATAAAAGATTTGGATCTGATAGTGTTTACAAGCTTTCTAATCTTGAAGAAGAGGTATAGAACACCAAACAAGGTGCCTTGACTGTCACAGAGTATTTCACCATGTTGAAGGAACTATGGGATAAGTTCTTGGTGGTTAGGCCATTTCCTCCCATGTACCGTCATGCATTAGAGATTTACAAAGTTATAACGAAACAAATGTTTGTAAAGGGTCCAATGGCCCTAGTAATGTCAAGTCACAAATGCTCATGTCCAAGGCCCTTCCTGATGTAGCTACTGCCTTTTCTATGGCCATACAACATGAAACTCAGATTACATATTCTTCAACAACAGGTGAAAGTGTGGCTTTGAATATAAATGCAAATTTGCAGAGGGCTAATCAAGAATATCAAAGAAATGGACAATACATAGGACAAGCTAATAACATTGGTCTTGGCAGAGGCATGTCAGGAGGAAATTTCAATAATAATGGCAAGAAGATGCAGTGTTCCTACTGTGGGAAAGAAGGTCACATAGTAGAAAGATGTTATCAGAAGTATGGCTACCCCAATGGTAAAGGAAGGGGTAGAGGTAGGGGTGAAATCATGGCAAAAATGTTGGATTTGAATATGGTTTTGTGCCTAAGTATTATCAAGATGCTGATTATCCTGCAGATGTGGTAGATTCTGGCCAGCCTAATGCACCAGTACATGGAAACATCCAATACATCCAGTGCTAACATCATGACCAAATCTTAGTTTGAACACATCATGAGCATGTTGAAAAATGTTCAGATTCAAGATGCACATCCTGTATCTTCCCGGCCTCAACATCCCACTGTCATGACTACTAATGTTCAAATTTCTTAATGATGACAAGACATGTAATTCTTAAAATGATGAGTAAGTTTGTACCTGTGGAGAATCTAAATGTTATTTTACCAAATGGTGTTGATGCTGTATGATGATGCTGAATAATGCACCACCGATAAATCAGGGCCACGTGTAATCTAAGGATGAGCTGTAAAGGAATCGAACGGCTGTAACTGTGTAAAAGATGATTCTTTTGGTGTTTTATGGCTAAGTCCAAGAATGTGTCTTGGATTGCCTACGTATCCTGTGTGAAATGTCCAGGAATCAAGCCTTACGTAGTTCCTGGAATGATGTATTTATAGGCACATGTCCTTCTTCTGCCCTAAACTTAGGGCGGTTTGGTCTATTGACATAAATACCCTTAAATGGGCCTTGCCCCCTTGCCCAAGTAACCTGTTGGGCGGTGAGCCCTGGTGTCTGGACGGGAGGTCTTGGTATCGACTCGATGCATGCCGACGTGGGCGATCGAGGTAGGACACTTGCAGAATCTGTCGGTAGTTATAGTCTTCACTGGTGTGTCTCGAACTCGATCCGATGTGGATGATCCTCATAGACTTTTCCACATGTCCGCTGGACCACTCAGATTATTCCACGTGGAGGGGTGAAATCCCGTATCGTCATAAGCCCCCGAGATCGGAGGGAAGCTCATCTCGAATGCTGAGGTCGGATCTGAAAATTTGAATAATCTTTTCGACATTCGATCTTTTTTAGGCGGGAATACAACTGTCCTTTCTAGCCGATGTAGGCTGTCGTAGGATGATGTCACGCTGTTCTAGCATTAATGAGTGCAAGAAACGAAGCATTTTATCAGCCCACTATCCTTGATTCTCGCGTTACATACCTTATAACTGCTCCCAAATCGCCCTTTCAAATCATTTTAGAGATTTTACAAGCATAAAAGGGGAGTCCAAGACTTAGAAGCCTCTTATTCGCCATTTTTCATCTGCCTTATCAGAAAATCACAAGTAAGCCCTTAACTGCCCAAATTTTGCTCAGATTTTTCCTTTTTGCATTTATTTATTGCATCTTTTCTTAGTTCCATGTCTAGTAGTGAGAGTGATTCTCAGAATAGGGAAGAGATTGTTGCAATAGAAGAAGAATCGGCAGAGGAGACGGTTTCTGAAATACCAACTGCTTCTGGTGAAAAAGTCACCGGAGAAGAAGAAAAAGAGAGGGGAGAAGAAGAATCGTCCTCTCGACCTGCCGCCAAGCGTCAAACTAGGATGAAAGGCCAATGGCCATATGGTTGCATATCCAGTCTCTCTGAAGAAAAGGCTAAAACCATTTGTCTTCGATATGGCATTCCCTATTCATCTGAACACGTCAAAGTTTAACACGGTCAATTTCAGTTCGCCTGTGACCCTCCCCCTGGGTTCTGCGCCATTTACGAGGCACAGTTGAAGGAGGGACTTCGGTTTCCTTTCGATCCGTCCCTCATTGCAGTCCTCCAACACTACCATATCTGTGTTACCCAGCTTGCTCCCAATGGGGTTAGGAGTGTAATGGGTTTTGTGCTGGCGTGTCGAATCGCCAAAATTGAGTTCTCGGTCCGGCTGTTCCGGCAGTATTATGCAATTCAAGGCTTACAAGACGCCGGATGGTGTACTTTCCAGAGGCGCCCTTTGGTATCAGAGTTTGTGAGGAAGGTGACTTCATCTCAGGGGGAGTGGAAACCACATTTCTTCTTTATCCGACATGGGTTGGTGGATATTGACATCCATACCTGGTATAAAAGGCCGCAGAAATGGCATGATCGGCTCGACTCGGACGTCCCCAATGGGTGTGGGATTATCGAGAGCATTCATCCCGACGTCGCGACTCAAAATCTGCATTCCCTGTATCCATTCACTGACATCGAGACGGCAGGACCGGGCGCCTATCTGGAACTCGATGAGGACGTTCGAGTTTTGTGTAGGATACTTCTTTTGGCTTCGACCCACTTTGTGAAATAATCGACCGCGACCACAACGTACTTGAAATTACCCGGAGCTCGAGGTTGTGGCCCGACTATATCGACCCCCCATTCATCAAACGGCCATACCGATTCGATGACATTCATTTCTTGTGCCTGTTGGTGTGTTACCACATCATGCACCTGACAAGCCCTGCATCTCTTCACTAACCGATTGGCGTCCCTTTGCATGGAAGGCCAAAAATAGCCTGCAAGTTTACATTTTCTCGCCAACATCCGAGCTCCGCAATGATTACCACAAACTCCTCGATGTATCTCTTCAAGTAAATAAGCCCCCTCGTCTTCCGATGCGCATCGCATCGAAGGTGTTACAAACGATTTTTGATAAAGGACATAGTCGAATAGGGCATACCTGGAGGCTTGTAGTCGGATCTTTCTGGCCTGAGACTTGTCAGACGGGAGAATTCCATATTTCAAGTACAGAGCTATCGGGTCCATCCACGTCGACCCTTAAGCCACTGGTTGCACATCGACTTCATTGTAACTCCGCTCTGCCAACATTTCCACCAGAACCTTCTTTTTCGATTTAAAATTCGACGCGAGTTTGGACAACGCGTCGGCCCTCTTGTTCTCACTTCGTGGAACCTGCTCGATGTGAACTATTTTGAATTTCGACATTAACCCCTGAACAACTTTCAGATAACTCTTCATTGATTCTTCCTTAGCTTCATACTCACCTCGTATATGATTTACCACATGCTGAGAGTCTCTGTATACCAAAAGATTCTCGACCCCCAACTTCGATGCTAGCTTCAAACCCGTGATCATGGCCTCATACTCGGCTTCGTTGTTCGTGGCTTTGAACTCGAATCGGAGGGCATATGAGAACTCTTCCCCTCTCGGGCTAACCAGCAATAAACCAGCTCCAGCTCCTTCTTTACTCGAGGCACCATCGATGTGGATGGTCCATTGTTCTTGTGATGACTGCTTTTCTTGCTCCAATTGAATCGATAACCCTTCGGCTAGGAAGTCTGCTAGAGCCTGACCCTTGATGGCGGTACGTGGTAAAAACTCGATATCATACTCTGTTAGCTCGACAACCCACTTTTCTAACCGACCCGATGTCTCAGGTTTTGTCAGAATTTGCTTCAAAGGCTGGTCAGTGACCACAGTAATGGGGTGTGCTTGAAAATACGGCTTCAATTTCCTTGATGCATGAACCAGACCCAACGCCAATTTTTCAACAGGTGTATATCTGATCTCGGCTCCATGCAATGCCTTACTCACAAAATAAATCGGAATCTGCCCCGGTCTCCCTCTCGAACCAACACTGCGCTCACCGCCTCTTCGCAGATTGCCAGATAAACTAAGAGTTTCTCTCCTTCTCGAGGTGAGGACGGTGTCGGCAAATCAGATAGATACTCTTTCAGGTCATCGAACGCTCTCTGACATTTCTCATCCCACTGGAACGGACTCGCCTTCTTCAATATCCTGAAGAAGGGCAGAGCCCTCTGCGCTGATATCGACAAGAAACGATTGAGGGCAGCCATCCGACCTGTTAATCGTTGTACTTCCTTCACGTTACGAGGTGCGGGCATGTTTTTCAGAGCCTCGATTTTATCTGGATTAGCACGTACCCCTTCTCTCGATATCATATAGCCTAAGAATTTTCCGGATCGAACCCCGAAAGTGCATTTCTTCGGGTTGAGCTTCATTTTCGTAGACCGCCGCACCTCGAAAACCTCTCTGACATCGTCAATAAATTGTCCCATGGACTTGCTCTTGATCAACAAATCATCCACATAAACCTCCATGTTCCGACCTATCAGTCCCTTGAAAATTTTGTTGACTGTCCGCTGATAGGTGGCCCCTGCGTTTTTCAAGCCAAACGGCATCGTCACTGTTGGACTTATTTCTTAGTTTTGATGATGAGTACCATACTAGCTGTTATAGTGCAAAGGCAAAAAGATGTCTAGATTAAATGTATAGGTTTATTAGAGTTTGATTCATAAATAGGTTTGATCAAACAAGCACTGTAAAGGCCTGTTGATTAATATCGCGAGATCCGGTCTAGGTCGCAGGGGTAGCTAGGTCGGTAGACTAGTCGGGAACCCGCCGAAGACCGAAGATCGAAGGCCGAGGGTTCAAACTCGCAAATGAAGGCTAAGGGATCAAACTTAGTATTTAATGTCAAGGATATGGAATCGAATTTAGGCAAGTCTGTGATGACCTAAATCGATTACATATACCTTGTGTAAAGGTCTAAGTTCCATAAGTTGGATGATGTTTGGAACTTGGTTATATTTAAAATGATGTAATCTAACTTCACAAATAAAAGTTAGATAAAAGTAATCGGTACATTATATTTTACATACGAAATATGATGATCGACGGATCGATTGGTACTTCAGCAGACTTACGAACCTGCTGATATGTTACCTCGATTAATTCAAGTTTATTGGAAGATTACATGGATAAGGACAGCCAACTACCTCTGACTTATCAAGAAAATCAAAGGCTGAGATTAAAAAGACGTTGGGATGATCCATATTTTTATCCATTGGATACAAGTCAAAGGGGTGGACAGGCTGCACTGTCAAAAAGGAATTCTGACAGTGTCAGTCCTATGAATAGTGACAGACTGCATATCAGATGGGACAAAAACAAGGAACGGTCACATTTGAATTTCAAATACAAGTCACATGCATTCCTACCTATAAATAGAGGACTTTCAACTCAGAAAGAAGATGATGAATTTTGGGATAAACTTTAAGTGACAATACTGAGCTGAAAAACACCCTGCTGAACTTACTGAGCTTAAGGCTCCTGATCTAGTTATTTTCTTCAAGTGCATTCTGTGTTCAAGCTACATCAAGCATACACACTTGAAGACTGCAAGCTGCTGATTACATCATCCTAATCAAGCTGCTGCAACTGAATCATTTATTTGATTCAATCTTTATTTTATAAAGAACCTGCTGAAGACAGTGAAGCATCTGTTAGGTGTGAAAGACTGTTGTTTGTGGTGGATGTTAAGGCCATATTTATATGATTATTAAGGGTTTATTTCATTATTATTTTCCCCACATTTGCGTAATTTACATGAGAATTAAGGGTTTAAGTGTAATTATTAGGTAAATGTCATTTTAATATGGTTATTTGCAAAATTGGTTATTTTAAGTGTTTAATTGATTTAATTATGATTATTTGGATTTCATTACATTTTGCAATGTTCATTTATCTTTTAGGAGACTTAATTTCGAGATGATCAATCAAAGATATGGGAAAATAAAAGAGATAAGGAAAGAAATCAATCAAGATAAAGATGGAAATATCAAGGAATCCGTTCTGCATCAATCCGACGAGCGTCCATGCGGCGTCCAATATGGACGGGCGTCTTGTAATTCGGACGAGCGTCTAGAGAAGAAAAGTTGAACAGAGAGTTTGGACGGAATCTGGACGAGCGTCTTGATAGCGTCTAAGGCATCTTGAACGGGCGTCCATATAAGCGAACGAGCGTCCGCCGCCGACCTAAGGCCAACCGACTTAGAGCTCTATAAATACAAAGCGGCAGCCCCCAACCCTAAGAACATACTTTTTTACGCAACATTGAGATCGCAAATTCACCAAAAGCTGCGGCCAGAGAACCCTAATTTCACAGAGATGCAAATCTCCCAACCAACAATCATCTTCAACATGATTGTTGGCTAAAAGCCTTGCAGTGAGTCGACGGAGGAAGCCTATCAACAACACAACCAACTAGAGAGTTCGATGCTTAAGTTTAGTGAGTTTATTTCATAGTTTTTCATTACTTTGGATCTGTTTTGTATTGCTTAAGTTTTATTGAATTAAGATTTGATGAAACGATCTATGTTTAATTTATGCTTGAATAAATTTATGAAAGTTTGTTTATTTGAGTTCTCTTTCGTTCAAAGTAATGCATCTAATTGTGTTTTAAGAGATTATGCATGATTAGTTGAGTAAGAGTTTGGAAACAACCTCGTGATTTCGTGTTGATTGCATGTTTAGTTTATTTGAAAAGATAAACGAAACCCTAGAATTTGGTTGAAGAAATTTAATTGAATTCGTGAATAAATCACTACTAAAAACTATGTCTTTTTAATCACCGTCTAGTTGGATTGTTGGTTGATAGGTGGAACCTAGTCGCCTTCGTGTTTTCCTTTAATTGTTTTAATCGAATCGTTTAGATTAAGTTTAGTTTAAGTTCTAGTTTTATAAACCCTAGTTTCCTGCTGTTTTCCTGCACTTTTCTGCTTCAGTTCATAATCAGACGCTCGTCCGCAATAGCAGACGCTCGTCCATTAGATTTAGTTTCCAGACGCTCGTTCACTTTAGTGAACGCTCGTCCGCCTTTCTGTTTTCTTATTTTCTGCTTGTTTTTATTCTGTTTTTAGTTTCAATTCTTAGGTTTAGGTTTTAGTTAGTTCCAGCTTTAGTTTAGATAGATAATTGTGACATAATTGATATAGATTTATATTTGAATCCGATAAACATTCCACTCCTTAGACGACCCGTAAACACCCTATACTACGATCCTTATACTTGGGGTGTTTCGGTTATAAATTTAAAACTCGTTTTTACCGAACAAGTTTTTGGCGCCGTTGCCGGGGAGTCGGTAACGGTTGTCGGATTCTATTTAGGACAATTTTCTGAGTCAAAAAGGGGTCGTTAGGGCACGCGGTAGTATTTTGACCATAACTTTCGGCTCGAGTGTCCGTTTGGAACGCAGGACCCCAATTCGGAAAGCTCGTTCCGACGCCGACGACGTGGTGAACGGCCATAGGCCGTTCAGTGCGTTTTCGAGGTCAAAATCCACTGTTTTCCCCTCCATTTTGGCCCTAGAAGATTTCAACACGTTTTTTTTTACCGTCTTAGTGTTTTTCTTGTTTTTAAACTTTTCGTAGGTAGGTTTCTTTTCCAGTTTCGTTTAATTTTAGGATTACATTTATTACTGTTTTATTTTATTTGATTTTCTTTCAATTATTTTCCTTATTTTTTTTTATATAGCTTAGATCTGTTTCCGTAATTATAGATTTGTTTGATTTTATTTCCATAAGTCTTTTCTGCTTTTATTTTTTTATCTCGTTTTTTATTTCTGGTAACCTTAGTTTTTAGGTTTTCGTATCTGAACGAGCGTTCAACAACTTGAACGCCCGTCCACCTCAATTCTGTCCTCTGAACGAACGTTCATTCAACTGAACGAGCGTTCGCTTCGAACGAACGTCCACTAACACCGGACGCCGCCCGATCTGTTCAATCATCACCTCTTTTCTTTCTTCTCTTCTCTTTTCTTTTCTCCCTCTAAACCATCAAACCTTTTCTAAACTGTTCTAATCAACCCAAAGGGTTGATTTCTTCCTCTCCTTTCTTCGGTTTATGCAAACGAGAAGTAAGAAGGGACTTCTAATCTTTGATCCCGAGCTCGAACGATCTATCCTTAGAAGAAGGCTTCTCCCCGATTTGGACAAAATGGCGGATCAAGATCCACCAATTCCAAATCCCGATCCCCAAGCCCAGCTTAAATTTACTCCTTCAACAAATGCAAGCTCGCAAAGAATAAATCGACAAGCCGGCATAAATCAACAACTTCAACAATTCCGCCAAAACCAAACTTAATCGGTTGAACCAGGACCCTACACTCCATATCTTAATCAAGATTTTCTCGAGGGACATAGACCTATTCGTCCACCCGATATGGGGGAGTAAATTTCGACCTTAAAAATGGAGTAGTTGCACTAGTCCAAAATAGCTCTTTCCATGGCACTTTGCTCAAGAAGACCCGCACGACTTCTTGTCCACATTCGTACAAATCAGAAGCGGTGCCATTATCCTGGTGTTGATTCCGAGATCGTAAAGTTGAAGCTATTTCCTTTTGCTTTGAAAGGTGAAGCAAGCGGATGGTTTAAGTCATTAGCCCATCATTCTCTCCATACATGGAATGATGTCAAAAGAGCCTTCGCTCTTAAGTGGGTTTCACCAGGCAAGATTATGGAGATGAAACGGGAAATAGCTACTTTCGAGCAAGTTGGAGGATGAAACTGTTGGCAAAGCTTGGGAAAGATTGAATCTTTTGATGAGGAAATGCCCCAATCACGGATATGACGTATACGAGTTGTTGGAACTGTTTTACGAGAGGAGTCTCTCAACCTAATAGAGACTATCTTGACTCCACACTCATGGATCCTTCTTAGGGGAGGTGATGAGACCGCTTCGAGTAGCCGAGACAATTGCCAAGAACAACATGTGGTCGACTCCTAAGAAGACCAATATTGTTAAGAAAGAAGGTACCGCAAGCAATCCCGATACTCACCGTTGGTTGCTCGATGGAATCGATAAGCAAGCAACCGGCCAATCTTCGATGCGACCTTCGAGGTGAATTATCTTGGAACACAAAAGTGGGACCGAGATGACGGAGGAGGTAAACTTAATGGATAATCAAAACCAACCCTTCCGAAACTTAAACCAAACCGAACTATTCAGATTTCAAAGGCAAAACTTCAATCAAGCCAAGTTACCACCGGCCCTTCAAATTCGAATTCTTTCAACTCGAACTATCAAAGGCCGCCGTAACTCCCAAAGGCCTCAAGGTGGCCGGAATCAAACTCGAACAACAATCATACCACCTCATGTGTCCCTCAACACAAATTCGATGAGCCGGTAGACATGGTGAAGACTCGTCTACTAGTGTTAAAGCAATTGAGAGACAAGTTGGTCAAATGGCGGACCGGCAAGCAAGCGGACCTCACGGTAAACTTCCGAGTTATACCGAGAGAAATCCGAAAGCTGATGTGAATGTTTGCACTGCCATTACACCTCAGTGGGAGTATGGGCAAGAAGAGGAGTTGAATGAAGTAACTTTGAGAAGTGGTAAGAAAGTTGGACCCGGCAAGGTGTCGGGAAACGAGTAGCCCCTCCTGACGCCATGAGTTCAGGAGGGGGAAATCAGAAACCACATGCCGAAGAAAGCAACGATGAGGAGCTTAGTGACAATTCTTCGGAGGACGAAAATAATTCTGATGATGAGGAAAGGAAGGAGAGTCAGGAGGCTGTACCCCTGACTAAGAAAAAGGAAGAAAAGTTTGTGAGATGGAAGGATAAGGAGGATGAGGCGATAAAGAATCGGGCCACGAAGAATGATAAAGCCCTTCCTTATCCCCCAAAAGGAAAGAGAAAGCCCTCACTAATGACAAGCAAGATGCTTTGGAGTGAGGAGGATGCTTAGAGACACTCAAGTTAGTATGCCCTTAGCCGAGGTATTAACTCGAAATGCCTAAATGCTCTAAGTATCTTAAAGAATTCTATGGGAGTAAGAGAAAGCTTCAGGGGATGGTCAAGAAGTGCTTCGCGAGGATTGCGCGATGGTTTCACGTAAAATTGCCGTTAAGCGAGGTGACTCGGCGCACCTTCAATCTCCCGTGAGATCGAAGGCCATTTGTTCGAAAATGTATTATGCGACTCGGGGGCCTCTATTAATGTGATGCCATTAAACGTATGCAAAAAGCTCGGGTTAGATAAAAGGATGCGGGAACCCCGATTTCTCTTCGTATGGTAGATAAATCTAGCCGGACCGCAGCCGGTTGTGTAGCTAATGTGCTCCTTCAAGTTGAACATTTAGTCTTCCCTACCGACTGGGTTATTCTAGACTATCCACCTGATAAGGAGATGCCTCTAATTCTAGGCCGAACCTTTTTAGACACTTCTAACGCTCTCATCGACTTCTGCAAAGGACAGATTACTCTTAGAGTCGGTGACACATCTGTCACCTTCACACGAGGGACACATCCTGAAAGAGCCGTAATTGATGAAATATCGTTTGTCGAAGCTATCTATGAGGACGAAAAAGATGCCTACTTTGAAGAAGCAGAGGAGTTGACAGAGATAGGTGTTTTTGAAGTCTTGGACATTGAGGATCCGGCTGACTGCGGACCATCTTCTAATTCATTTCAAGCCGTAGGCATTGACGAGTCATCTTCACTCGCTCACACTGGGCCTGTTATTGAGTTAGAAGCATGGAGATGCCCAAGAACAAACGATGATTTCAAAGAGCCGAGTCGGAAGACTTCATCCCCGGTGAAGAAGAAGCTCGATGGGTAGTTGGGACGAGGTAGAGTTTTGGAGAGAAGCTACTCATTGGGAAGTAGATGATTGGGAAGAGTCGGCGAAGAGCTTAAAGATGAAGAGTTAAGAAAAATGATCGATCACAAGAAAAAGGAAGCAAGTGTTGACCGGAGGATTCCGATGGATGATTTGATCCGCACCTTTCTGGGGTTGAGCCTCGGGAAGATGAGGTGTTCTACTGTCAACCACTTCAAACTCATAAAGAGAAAGGTGGCCCGTTAAAGTCTAGTATTGAGCAACCACCTACTGATTTAGAGCTCAAACCGCTTCCAAAACACCTTAAGTATATCTTTCTTAAGGATGGAGATAAATTGCCTTTGATCATTTCTTCGAAACTCGACCAAGAGCAAGAAGCACAAATGATAGAAGTGCTTAAGAAAAACATCCTCGCGTTCGGTTGGCAAGTGGGTGATATCCGAGGGATCGGCCCGGACATATGCATGCATAAAATCCGAACGGAGGAAGGAGCTAAAAAGGTCGACAACCTCGGCGAAGGCCGAATCCGCATATGCAAGAGGTTGTCAAGAAAGAAGTGATAAAGTGGCTTGACATGGGCATCATCTATGCAATCGCCGATAGCGAGTGGGTCACCCTACTCAAGTTGTGCCAAAGAAGGGTGGAATCACGGTCGAAAAGAATGAAAAAGGGGAGGAAGTTGCCTACGTCTCGTGACCGCTACGAGTCCGTATCGACTATCGTAGACGAATGAAGTCACCGCAAAAGATCACTTCCCCTTACCCTTCATTGACCAACTAATTGAAAGACCGAGTGGTCACAAGTATTATTGTTTTCTCGATGGATACTCGGTTACTTCCGGATAGCCATCGACCCCAATGACCAAGAGAAGACCACGTTTACATGTCCATCCGGTACTTTTGCTTTTCGTAGAATGCCATTCGGTCTATGCAATGCACCCGCGACTTTTCAACGGTGTATGTTGGCCATTTTTGATGGACTTGTTGAGAAATGCATGGAGGTCTTCATGGATGACTTCTCGCTACGGCGATAGTTTTGATGAAATTTTAGAGAACCTAGATATGGTACTCCAACGTTGCGTTGAGAAGAATCTCGGTGCTTAACCGGGAGAAATGCCATTTTCTAGTTGATGAAGGGATTGTTTTGGGACATAAGGTGTCCAATGCCGGTATTCAAGTTGATAAGGCTAAGGTCGAAGCCATTGAAAGGATGACGTACCCTAAGACAAGAAGGAGGTACGAGGTTTTCTAGGACACGTTGGCTTCTACAAAGGCGGTTTATTCGAGACTTTTCTACGATTGCCAAGCCTTTATCAAATCTTTTGAAAGATGATGTAGATTTCTTGTTCGATGCAAAGTGCAAAGAAGCTTTCAATTGTCCGAAAGACAAGCTTATCGCTGCCCCTATTTTAGTTGCACCCGACGGGACCAAGCCTTTCGAGTTGATGTGCGATGCCTCTAATTACGCCGTAGGCGCAGCTTTAGGTCAAAGAGTTGATAAAAGGTTCGTGCCCATTTATTATGCGAGCCGCACCTTGAACCCGGCTCAATGCAATTATACCACAACCGAGAAGGAATTCTTAGCCGTTGTTTTTGCCATTGACAAGTTTAGAAGTTATCTTCTAGGATCTCAAGTTGTTGTTTGGACCGATCATGCGCAGCCTTGCGCTACCTTATGGACAAAGCGGATGCAAAACCAAGGTTACTTAGATGGATTTTAATTTTACAAGAGTTTGACCTTGTGATTAAAGATAAGAAAGGTAGTGAGAATATTGTGGCCGATCATTTATCTCGCTTAGTAAATGAGGGTGCGAAAATCACAATGATATAGGCATTGATTTTCCGACTGAGCAATTGATGAAGCTTGAAACGGTTAGGCCGTGGTATGCTGACTACGTCAACTATTTAGCGAGTGGTCATTTAGAGGATATGACGTATCGGGAGAAGAAAAAGTTCTTTTCGATCTCAAATATCTCGTATGGGAAGATCCTTATTTGTTCGTAGTCCGTAAAGACGGGTTGCTTCGACGGTGTGTTCCCGAGCATGATCGGTGGGATATCCTAGAACAATGCCATAGCGGTCCTACCGGAGGTCACTATGGAACACCAAAGACGGTTGCAAAGATCCTTCAAGCCGGATTCTACCGGCCGACTCGTTTAAAGATGCGAAGCCTTTTGTAAAGGTTGTGATAGGTGCCGCAGAACTCGGACGGCGAGTAGTCGGATGGAAATGCCACTTAAGCCCATTCTTGAATGCGAAGTTTTCGATGTATGGGGCATAGATTTTATGGGACCCTTTCCATCCTCATGTGGTAATAAGTATATCCTCGTCCGTGTGGATTATGTTTCAAAGTGGGTCGAGGCCATAGCTACTCAAACTAATGATCACAAGGTTGTAAAGAAATTCTTGCAAAAGAATATCTTTACTAGATTCGGTCGTCCGAGAGCACTCATTAGTGATGAAGGTACTCACTTTTGCAATGCGCCGCTTGACAAGATCCTTGAGAAGTATGGTGTCAAACATAAGATTGGTACACCATATCATCCTCAAACTAAGGCCAAGTCGAGGTAAGCAACCGGAGCCCGAAAAGAATTTTGGAGAAGACCGTGAACAATAATAGATCTAATTGGAGTCTTAAGCCGGATGACGCATTGTGGGCTTATCGTACCGCATTTAAAACCCCGATGGGCACGTCACCCTTCCAAATGGTCTATGGCAAGGCTTGTCATTTACCTGTCGAACTTGAACACAGAGCTTTCTGGGCAATTAAATTCTTAAATTTCGATAGCCAACTCTGTGGGGAGAAACGGTTGTTACAATTGAACGAGCTCGACGAATTCAGACTCAGAGCATACGAGAATGCTAAAATTAGCAAGGAAAGAACGAAGATGCTCCATGACGCTAAGATCAAGGACCGAGAATTCAAAGTTGGTGACATGGCTTTACTCTATAATACTAGACTTCACCCGTTTCCGGTAAACTCAAGTCTAGATGGTCCGGTCCCTTTGAGATTCTCGAGGTTAATCCAAGTGGAGTAATTACGTTAAACGGGTATGGTAATCAAGCTTTCAAAGTGAATGGTCATAGACTTAAGAAATATTTTGGGCAACCAAAGGAGAAGCTCCGAGACTCTTTATTTCCAAAGAAGAGATGAGAGTACGTATGTCCCGATTTGTGAGGAGATTCCATCTTATTTCTTTGAGTCAGATGATGATGACGTTCCTATATCCACCCGTAAGGTACCTTCTGTTGAGACTTCTGATCATACCACTATGTCTATGCCTATCGTGCGCAAGAACAAGAAGAAGAGAGTTAGTGTAGTTTGGAGAGAAAAGTTTAATGACCTTATTGCGCACTTGACTTGTTGTTGTGGTGAAAATCACTTCCGCCCTAGTAATTCTAATTCCGATACTGAGGTGGCGGCTGTTAAACCAAAGTGGCCCGATCCGGGTTGATCTTTTGGAATTTGTGTCAAGCTATTGACATTAAAAGAGCGCTCCCAGCGGCAAAACCTAGTTTTCTTTGTTCGTTTCCTTTTCTTAGGTTGTTTTGTTTTATTGTTTTAGAAATAATACTTTAGTTGATTTTGGGTTGATGGTTATTCCTCTTACGTTCATTGTAAGTGTTTTGTGTTACGTGTTGCTTATATACCCCGTGTACGCCGAGATTATATGGTATGTCGAGTGTTGCGTATACTTTTGAGCAGTGTTTTCGAGTTACTATCGTCCAAAGTGTTGTCTATTCGAGTTGCGCGGTATGTTCATGCTCCGGCCCGACCTCTCGCCAACTTTCATCCGACAACCACCGTTGAAACCAAATAAGTTTTCTTTTCTTTTATTCTCGCACATTCGAGGACATAATGTGATTTAAGTGCGGGGGGGTAAATTGGGTATGTTTTTATGCTATATCCTTTGAAATATGAGTGAATGTTAAATTTCGCGAAATTTAAAATTTTTTGTGAGTCTCGAGCATATAATTGGAACTGAATGCTTGCTAGTTGTAGTTTTCTAACGATGATAGTATGTGACTTAGTGAGATAATTATAGCATGTTTTACTTTTATGGAGATAGTTTCGTTTTTCACTCACGAAAGCCTTTGATTTTGAAGCAAGATTTTTGAACTATATCCTTTCATTATTTTTAATGATTTATCTTAGGAAGGTCAGTATAGTTACACCTGAGTTAGACCGTGTGCTGTGAATATCATAAAGTTTGAATGTGATAAGTGAGATGTAACTTATGACTGTGAAAAGTGAATGAATAAAGTGAGTGAGCAATTATTAATAAATACGTTTGTCGGAAGTCGGTTTATGATTTGGGTGAGGTAGGGCATTATCTCGAAATGTCCTATACCACTATGATGACCAAAAGCTCACGACAAGCCAGAGAAGCTACCTTATGATTGGAGTAAGGTAGGGTGTTATCACGAAACATCCTATTCTACTATGATGGGTAAAAGCTCATTCGATATGCGTCAAATTTGAACATTTTGGAAATGATGGATAAGAATAAAGTGAAGTCTTTGTTATCATGGATCTTATACCCGCAGAACCGCATGATATGCTGTAGGGATTATCCTACTGAGTGCGTGGGAAGGCTTTGAGTGGAGCTATTACTGTTTGTACCTAGGATAGTCATTGGAATTTTTGAGAGGATATTTCTTTGAAAGGCTTGTTAGATTGAGAATGGCTTGTCACACTTACACCGAATCTATCTCTCGTGTTGGTATCATTCGCTATAGTTGTTGTATCTTTCGTTACGTGAGTTAGAGATCTATGTGGATTATTTATAAAGTTGAGCTATAGTTTTGATTGTTTTGTCCGAGGACGTACAAAAAGTTAAGTGTGGGGGAGTTGTTAAGGCCATATTTATATGATTATTAAGGGTTTATTTCATTATTATTTTCCCCACATTTGCGTAATTTACATGAGAATTAAGGGTTTAAGTGTAATTATTAGGTAAATGTCATTTTAATATGGTTATTTGCAAAATTGGTTATTTTAAGTGTTTAATTGATTTAATTATGATTATTTGGATTTCATTACATTTTGCAATGTTCATTTATCTTTTAGAGACTTAATTTCGAGATGATCAATCAAAGATATGGGAAAATAAAAGAGATAAGGAAAGAAATCAATCAAGATAAAGATGGAAATATCAAGGAATCCGTTCGCATCAATCCGTACGAGCGTCCATGCGGCGTCCAATATGGACGGGCGTCTTGTAATTCGGACGAGCGTCTAGAGAAGAAAAGTTGAACAGAGAGTTTGGACGGAATCTGGACGAGCGTCTTGATAGCGTCTAAGGCATCTTGAACGGGCGTCCATATAAGCGAACGAGCGTCCGCCGCCGACCTAAGGCCAACCGACTTAGAGCTCTATAAATACAAGAAGAGCCAGCCCCAACCCTAAGAACATACTTTTTTACGCAACATTGAGATCGCAAATTCACCAAAAGCCGCGGCCGAGAACCCTAATTTCACGAGATGCAAATCTCCCAACCAACAATCATCTTCAACATGATTGTTGGCTAAAAGCCTTGCAAAGAGTCGACGGAGGAAGCCTATCAACAACACAACCAACTAGAGAGTTCGATGCTTAAGTTTAGTGAGTTTATTTCATAGTTTTTCATTACTTTGGATCTGTTTTGTATTGCTTAAGTTTTATTGAATTAAGATTTGATGAAACGATCTATGTTTAATTTATGCTTGAATAAATTTATGAAAGTTTGTTTATTTGAGTTCTCTTTCGTTCAAAGTAATGCATCTAATTGTGTTTTAAGAGATTATGCATGATTAGTTGAGTAAGAGTTTGGAAACAACCTCGTGATTTCGTGTTGATTGCATGTTTAGTTTATTTGAAAAGATAAACGAAACCCTAGAATTTGGTTGAAGAAATTTAATTGAATTCGTGAATAAATCACTACTAAAAACTATGTCTTTTTAATCACCGTCTAGTTGGATTGTTGGTTGATAGGTGGAACCTAGTCGCCTTGCTGTGTTTTCCTTTAATTGTTTTAATCGAACCGTTTAGATTAAGTTTAGTTTAAGTTCTAGTTTTATAAACCCTAGTTTCCCGCTCGTTTTCCCGCACTTTTCTCGCTTCGCCATAATCGACGCTCGTCCGCAATAGCGTACGCTCGTCCATTAGATTTAGTTTCCGTACGCTCGTTCACTTTAGTGAACGCTCGTCCGCCTTTCGTTTTCTTATTTTCTCGCTTGTTTTTATTCCCGTTTTAGTTTCAATTCTTAGGTTTAGGTTTTAGTTAGTTCCAAATTTTAGTTTAGATAGATAATTGTGACATAATTGATATAGATTTATATTTGAATCCGATAAACATTCCACTCCCTTAGACGACCCGTAAACACCCTATACTACGATCCTTATACTTGGGGTGTTTCGGTTATAAATTTAAAACTCGTTTTTACCGAACAAGTGGAGCCGGGTGAAGAGGCAATCCTACCCTTCAAGGACCAAGTGGAAGACTCAGAGCAAAGAATCCTACCCGTTCCCGCTTTCGGTTGTGAAGCCATAGCTATTGGTGAAGGACAAACAATTTAGGAATCTTTGTAAAAGCCGCATCAAAGATCTCTAGTGAATTTCCTCCAACATCACGGGAGAAGAGTGGACCGACAGGATTACATCACCCGGAACCACTATAAAATCGGGCTATTTACTTTCTCGCATTTACTTTCGCACTTAGTTTAATTCACTCATCAACCTACCGAATCTAGCAACCGAAATCACACACTTGCACTATCGAGTATCTAATACTTAGTATCATATTTGACAACAAGTATTAAGGCTTAATTTTGATTTAATTCCGCCGCACAAATTCAAAGAAACTCAACTATCGCAGACTATCGTTTATCGCGAGCTTATCGAAGTCTCAACAGACTCTGAAGTATCGCGACCGCCGAAGTTGCGAATTTGTTAACTCCAAAGTTTTAAGTGTTAAGTTTATTCACCCCCCCTCTAAACTTAACCAAAGCCTTTTCAAGGGACCAACAGTCACAAAACAAAACGTTCCAAACTCTGTTATAAATGCGGTTTTCTCCGAGTCTCGGGGGTCCATGAATATCTGGTAGTACCCCCTATATGCATCGAGAAAACCAAACACCTCGAAGCCCAGAGTCGAGTCGACTAACTGATCGATCTTTGGGAGGGGATACGAATCCTTGGGGCATGCTTTGTTGAGATCTGTAAAATCTACGCACATTCGCCAGCTTCCATCTGGCTTTTTAACTAACACGGGGTTGGCTAACCAATCTGGGTAGAACACTTCTTTGACAATCCCAGCTATCAACAACTTGTCAACCTCTTTCCTTACCGATTCTTTCCTCTCAGGAGCAAGGTTCCTCTTCTTTTGCCGTATCGGCTTCTTTTTTGGATCGACATTGAGCTGATGCATCGCAATATCTGCCGATAGGCCTGGCATGTCGTCTGCTTTCCACGCAAACACGTCTCGATACTCGACCAGGAGGTCGACCAAGGCTTTCAATCGGGGTGTGACAACCACTTCCCGATCTGAACCCCTTGACCCTCATCTTCCTTCCAGACACAGATCTCTTCTGTCGGGTCGACAGAGACCCAGCTTCGATCCTCCTCTTCTTCCGGTATTAATTCCTCAACCAACACTTGTCCAACTCCTTTCCCTTTAATTGTGACCAAGCTACAATTCCTGGCCACTTCGATGTCTCCTTTTACCTCATGGGTTCCATACCAGGTGGGGAACTTCATGCTGTTGTGGAATGTCGAGATGATGGCTCTGAGATCGTATAAAGCTTGTCGGCCTAATATCGCGTTATATCCCGATAGGGCATTAACTACGACATAGGTCATCTCCATGGTCCGGCCTTTTTCTCCGTCTCCGACTGTTGTCAATAAATTTATCGACCCGACAGGGTGAATAGCTTGTCCTGTGAATCCAAATAGAGGGGTAGATAATGGCACAATATCTTCATCTTTCAACCTCATGGCTTTGAAGGCCGAGTAATAAAGGATGTTAACGGCGCTTCCACTGTCGACGCAGACTCTCTTCACCCGACCTCGAATTATTACCGCTTCTATTACCAACCCTTCGCTATGGCTGTGCGAACTCAGGATATCATCTTTGGGTCCATACCCCACTTCCGTTGTGAACCTCAATTTCTTCGACTCTCTCGATCGGTCCGAAGACTGTCGACTGGACCTAGATCGATCAGACCCATGCTCTGCACAATTGTGTTGACGTCGTATCCGACGCGGTTATCCCCATGAGGGTCTCGATTCAAATCTTCCCGACGATCATCCCGTCGGTTATCCCTGTATGTCGGCTCAGTTGATCTATCCCGTCGCCTCTGATTGTCTCCACGCGGCGATCGATCCTTCTTCCCATTATAACTCTTTCTTTTATACTCACGACGACCCTTGGGCTCATCCTTCTCTAATCTGTCGATCACCTCATCCAATCGACCCTCTTGAATACAGGCGTCGATATCTCTTTTCAAATCAAAACATTCCTCCGTGTCATGCCCCACATCCCTGTGATAATCACAATACTTGTGGGTATTCTTTCTCTTCTCAGGGTCCTTGGACATTGGCTTGGGTGTTCGAGCGATATTCTTCTTAATCATAATAGCCAGCATTTCTCCACGTGATCGGTTCAGAGGGATAAAATCACGCTCTTTCAGATTCCCTTTCTTTCCAAGGCGATCTGTGATTGGAGCTGTTAATCGATCAAACACGTTAGATTTCCCTTCATCATTTCAACCCTTTGGCTGTCCCTTGGACTGGCCTCGGGTGTCATTCCTCGAATTAAGGCCAAGTGAAATGGTGTGCAGACGCACTGCCTCTTCACCTTGGCAGAACTTATGAACTATGTTTACACATTCGTCCATATCATTTGGCATCTTCTTGGGGAGCTTTTCGTACAGCTTCATATTGCGCAGACCTCCAACAAAGGCATTAACCTGCAGCGCATCGCTGGCGTTATGCACTTTCATGGCCTCGAGGTTGAAACACCTCATAAAATCAATGGTCGACTCCCCCTTCTCTTGCTTGATATTCATGAGGTGGGTAGCGCTGAGATGGAACTTCTTGTTCCCAATGAAGGCATCTCGAAATTTCTGGCCTAGCTGTAAAAAACTTGAGATCGACCTGGGGCGCAGTTTATGGAACCACTCTCGAGCTCGACCTGTGAGAAACGTTTCGAAGGCACGACACTTCATGGCATCGTTTGCGTTTCTCAACCTCATCAATGATATGTATCGGTACAAATGATCCTCCGGGTCTGTGGTTCCGTCGTAGGGTTCCATCTTTGGTGGCATAAACGACTCTGGCATCGTATATATCTCGATTTCTGGGCTAAAAGGCGACTCGAGCCATTCTGTTATCGGCTCTTTCCCTACGATACAGTTGAACTCGTTTCGAATGCTCTTTTCGACCTGTTGCTGCTGCTTTTCATTTTCAGGACGCTTCCTGGTTATGCTGATTTCAACTTCATCCTCATGCTCTTCTCGAGGATTAACTGGCCTCTTTCCTCTAGCATTCTCACGCTCCTTTCGACCTGGTGGGTCTAACAGGAGTTCGTCTGGGGTATTACAAATTCCCTTACCTATGAATGCTGACGCCACCACTCTCTTCAGGGCGTCTTCATCTAAAGACACCAAGTGGTCTGCCATGTCCTGTAACTGCGGCGGAAGCGGAGGTCTTGACTGCTCTGCAACTACAGGTACTGATCCGGTGGGTACCTCTTGAACTTGGACTCCCACGGGATCAATATCTGTGTGCTCTTCGATCTGCGGATTCTTACTGCTCGTTGATTGAGCTTAAATTTACCCCAACAAAAACAATTTATAAGGACTCGAAACTGTGGGTAAACTAACTCTCTAACCGGCAGTGTACCGGGTCGATTGCTATGATATACTACTTTTATATGATTAAATATACGTTATATTATTATGTTTTATCAACGAATTCTATATAAAATATATGAAATTATGATATAAATATATGAAATTATGAAATGTTAATCTTTATAATTTAGAGTAGTTAGTAGTAAAACTTAGTAATAATAGTAAAAAGTTATCATTTTGTACCGATTTTAGTAAATCGGAGTGTCGTGTCGATTTACGTGGGTATTTGTGGTATTTTATTGCGGTTTATAAACCGAGACCCCGAGAATCGACATATTGAAGTATAAACATATCTCTGGAAGGATTTAGAGAATGTCACGAGCTTAAATGGTCAATCGAATTGCTTAAGTGGTCAAGTGGTCAATCGAAGTGGTCAAGTGGCTAATCGATTCGATTAAGTGGTAATCGAGAAATATCTTCGACAAACGAATGGCTCATTAAAACGACATCATCTGAAGAAGAGTCCTTCACGAAAGTTGTAGATTTTCCCGAGAGCTTTCCGATGCCTCTTGAATCATGATTTTTGGAGATCCAGAACTCGAAATATGAATTTTATAAGTTATATATAATTATAATTATAATTATATATAACGCTGCACATGTTGAGTAATAGGGGGGTGGAAGTAATCATTAGGCCGGACCAGTCCGGCCTCATCAAGGACCGATCCGGCCAAGGAAGTTTTTTCTATATAAAGGGCCTCATTTGCAAGCAGCAGGAGTGTACCAATATATATATATCTAATCTATATATATATATATCTTCTTCTCTTTATTTTCTTTTTAATTAGTAGTTTGTAAATAGGCCTTATGCCAAAAATAATAATCTCGTAGTACTGTTGTAATGCTCGGGAAATTATCGGAAGTTCGGTGTTGTTGAAGTCGTTGTAATGTCCGGAAGAATACGACTCTGATTCAGCATTTGTAATCGGGTAAATTTCTAAAGTATTTATGTTTGTTTTTATCTTTTTAATCGTTATAATGTTATTAGGCTAACTCTAAATAACTAGCCAAAGTTATGTAATCGTTTTATTTCGATCTTTTCGGTAAAGGAATGCTGTCTAATTAAAATTGACTAAAATTGAGTTAATTGAATCTTTTTCTATTTTGTAACGTATTGATAATATTCGGATTGACGTAATTAACCAAGATGAATCGCACCATATAACCTAACGATGAACTGATCAGAGAAGTTAGGATATGAGATAAAAGATAGAAAAACCGGAGGGTAAAATTGGCCGTGCGAAAGCGTGACAACGGAATCCTATTTCCTACCCGGGGGCAAATTTGTCTTGGGAAAGATTAATCTTATTAAATTTGTGCTCAAGATCATAATAATGTTAAAATCAACGGTTTAATTGAAACTAACACCGGAAAGTTAAATCGATCCGCCTGACAACCGGAGCCCTTTGAATAACATCGGCCGTCTGACAAACGGAATAACCTCTTTTATCCGGGGTAGATTTGTACTCGGTACCTGTTCAGACTAACTGAGATTAGCATGGGGCAGTTGTGGAGATTAAACTGATGACAATGACATATGACAATTTCATACGCTCGTGTGAGGAGGAATTGTTAACCTCGGAGTGCACCGTTTCATTTACTCAATTGGACCTAATATAAAAGGAAAGATCGAGCACATTCCGTTTTCGAAAAGATCGTATAACTCAATTATATAAACTTTGGCTAGTTCTATTTGTCTATATATATTATATAACTATATATTATATCTATATATATTATATCTATATATATATTTTGCAATCTATGTACATCTATATATATTTATATATCTATATATATTATATTAGAATAACTTTTAAATTACGCATTTATTTTATGTTAAGTAGAATAGTAGTCATCTCGTGTGTTATAAAATTGCGGTTTAGATCGAGTTAATAACGACTCTTTGGTGTTTAACCACACTTAGAAGAATTACCAAGTTTCCCCGAGGATTCGACACTCGACTCACCACACTAGCACTACGGTTGACCCGATACACCGTCGGTTAAGGACCGGTATAGCACTAGAAAAGGCCACGTCAGATTTCTGGCGCCGTTGCCGGGGAACGTCGCTAATTTCTTTCTTTGTGTCTATGGTTACTACTTGTATTAGCTCAAAATTCTCGAGAATAAGTCAACACTTTTTCTTATCTCATTTCTATTTTTATTTTTCGTTGGTACTTACCTAATAGGTAAGTTACCAATTTTTTATTTTATTTTTTTATTTACTACTTTCAAAGTCGAGTATTTTCTATTTTCGTTAGTTGATGACCAGAAGCGGTAATGCCCCACTCACTCCTTATAAGCCTGACATAAACACTTACGAAAGGCAGTTAAGAGTAGAGAGTAAACGCGGTCATACTAGTCGTGGAAATCCCGACGAATCATCTTCAAACGAAAATACGAGAATGGTCAAACCAAGTGATGAAACAAATGAACAGAGGCTAGATCATGCTCTAGGGCATGGACAAAACCCCGTTAACCCTAAAATAATAATAATAATAATAATAAAATAATCGAATCGGAACCGAATAATCGTAATAACCCACCAAACCCGAGACCTATCTATGATCAAACCATAAGAAGAAACCAGACTAATAATCCCATACTTTTACCCAATGAAGGAGCGAATAATTTCGAAATTAAATCTCATCTTTTTGGTTTAATTGACGCAAGAGCCCAATTCCTAGGAGAGGATGATGAAGATCCACATCATCATCTCTATCTTTTTGAAGAACTGTGCAATACAGCCAAAAGTCAAGGTGCTCATAAGGAATTAACGAGGATGACTATGTTTCCTTTTTCTTTAAAAGGACGAGCACGAGATTGGTTTATGTCTCTTCCACATCACTCACTGACTAGTTGGGAAGATATTCAAACAGAATTTCTAAAACAATATTTCACTCTTGGACGAAATTTGGAATTAAAAGTCGAGGTTGCTAACTTTAGACAAGGATCTGAAGAAACGCTTGGGAATGCCTGGGAAAGATTTAAAAAATTATTAAGAGCCTGTCCCGACCATGGTTATTCCTTAGATATGCAAATTCAACTTTTCTGTCGTAAATTAAGAAAAGATTCACGTGCGGATGTAGATCATGCATGTGGTGGTTCTTTAATGATGAGTGAAGCTCAAATAGTTTACGATGCTATAGAAAAGATTTCCAAAAATAACGAGAATGTGGGAACCGGTTCTAGCACCGAAAAGTAGCTTTTGCAAGAGAATGTACATCTAATACGGAAGTTCTAGCACATTTAGAAAATTTGAGTAGGAAATTTGATGGCCTACAATCAAAGAAAACCAAAGTTCGAGAAATAGTACACCAACCGAATACTCAAATCGGATAATATGCCAATAGGAATCGAAGAACCAACAGGATATTCAAGAGAGGAGGTGAGTTTTCTTCGAGAAATAGGAATTTGAACAATGCATACTCAAACTCGTTTAATGCTATTAGAAGAGATCACCCTACTTATCGATGGTCGAAAACCCTAGTAAGCAAGGACAACCGCCATATCCAGGTCCCATATAGAATATGAATAATAATCAAGTTTATCAAGAAAACACATCTAATCGAATTTACAATCATTACCTAGAACCTATCCTCAACATACCACTCAAAGTATACCAAGAACTCAAAGTTCAACTCAACCTGCGAAGGGGTTGAAAAATGGGAAAAACTAATGGAAAATATGATGGGTGTAGTATCTACTCAAGCTAAGAATATGGAAACAATGATGACTTCTATTGGTACGATCCACTAAAGATATGAGTACAATGAAAACATCTATGAGTGGACATGATACCAGAATGAGAACGATAGAAGCCTCATTGAGGAATATGGAAGATCATTTGAGTAGGGAAGGTGAACGTAATAACGAAGAGAGACCCCCGGAGGATTACCAAGCAATACCGAAAGAAATCCGAGAGAGGTAAATGTTGTAGTTACGAGAAGTAGAAAACTCGTGGTAGTAATGGAGTAGAAAACTTCGGAAATAATGAAGTAGAAAATGATTTAGATGGAAAAAATGATGAAACTAAAGATGAAATTGAATTCAACGATGAGAAGAAGAAATTATAGAGAATTTCTTGAAAAGGAATAGAAGTTTGGAACCTGAGAATGAAGGTGAGAAATGGGTAAAAATCCCTAGGATTTTGAAAGATCCCATGGATAAAGATTTAAGGACTTTATTCAAGGAACATGTTAGAATGGAAGATAATGAAAACAAGGATGAAAAACAAGAAGAACGAAGGAATCTGAAGTAGAGATTGATTCAGGGAATGTTTTAAAAGAAAAAATTCAAGATCATGATACTTGGCGATCAAGTAATACTCAAAGGTTTAAGGAAAAAGGAAAAGAGAAAATGACTTTGGGATCAAAGGTTATAGATTTAGAATCTTTACCTTACCCACCTAAAGATCAAATTAAAAAGATTAAAACCGATCGAAGTATGCTCGTTTCCTTGATACTTTTCGTCATATTCATGTTAATATCCCCGTTATCGAAGCTCTAATTAGTATGCCTCGCTTATGGAAAGTTTCGAAAGATATTCTCAAACAAGAAAAAATTAGAGGAATATGAGAATATATGCCTAAATGAAGAATGTTCTCAGCTTTGCGATAAGTTACCACCTAAACCGAAAGATCCCGGAAGTTTTACCATCCCGTGTGAAATTGGAGGATTTCTCGTTTAAGAAGGTCTTATGTGATCTTGGAGCTAGTATAAATCTCATGTCTTATGAGGATTATAAGAAGCTAGGCATAGGAAATCTTACGAAGACTGAAATGACTCTGCAAATGGCAGATAGATCGATTAAATACCCTAAAGGAATTATTGAGGACGTATTGGTTAAAGTAGACAAGTTCTATTTTCCAGTAGACTTTGTAGTTATGGAAATGGAAGAAGGATATTCAGCGCCACTTATCTTAGGTCGACCATTTCTAGCTACAGGAAGAACTTTAATAGATGTCCAGAAAGGAGAGTTAATTCTGAGAGTCAATGAAGATGAAGTTGCTTTCAATATTTTCAAAGCTATGAACCATCCATACAGATCACCAGAATCATGTTCTTTTATAGAAGATATTCATTCTGTCTATGATAATCAGTCACCAACTTTTGAAGACAGATTAGAAGAATGCTTAACTCTGTCTATCTATAAGGAAGATGAGAAAGACACCGAAATGAAAGAGATAATTCTTTCTCTAGATAAAGGAAGTTTTACTTTTAAACCATCATGGCATAAGTATTTGGAATTAGAACTAGAAGGACCAGTTCTTAAACCATCATTGGAAGATCCACCTAAGAATCTGGAATTGAAACCGTTACCTTTAAATCTGAAATATGCTTTTCTTGAAACTAATAATCTATTACCGGTTATTATTTCATCATCTTTAACTGAGCAACAAGAAGATCAATTACTTAGAATGTTGAAAAAGCATAAGAAAGCTTTTGGATGGACAGTTGCCGATATTCGAGGTATTAGCCCTGAGATTTGCGTTCATAAGATAATTCTGAAGGAAGATGCTAAACCTTGTATTCAACCGCAACGCCGCCTCAACCCAAATTTGCAGTTAATTGTTAAGAAAGAGGTCATTAAGCTATTAGAAATGGGGATAATTTTTCCCATATCAGATAGTGAATGGGTAAGTCCAACTCAAGTGGTACCAAAGAAAGGAGGTTTCACAGTGAAAGAGAATGAAAAGAATGAATGGATTCCGACAAGAGAAATTACCGGTTATCGAATGTGCATTGATTTTAGAAAACTAAATGATCATACTAAGAAAGATCATCATCCACTTCCATTCATAGTTCAGATGTTGGAACGTTTAAGTGGACATAAGTATTACTCGTTTCTTAGATGGTTATTCGGGATATTTACGATATTCATTGCGGCGGGAGATAGAGAAAAAACTACTTTCACTTGTCCTTATGGAACTTTTGCTTATAAAAGAATGCCGTTTGGTTTATGTAATGCACCAAATACGTTTCAAAGGTGTATGATGGCTATATTTGCCGATATGGTTGAGAAATTCTTAGAAATTTTTATGGATGACTTTAGTGTTTACGGAGATTCATTTGATGTTTGTTTGTTACACTTAGAACGAGTGTTACAATGTCGTGAAGATACCAATCTAGTACTAAACTCGGGAAAAATGTCACTTAATGGTATCAGAAGGGATTGTTTTAGGTCATAGAATCTCTGAAGAAGGTATTGAAGTTGATAAAGCTAAAGTCGAGGTAATTGAAAAGTTACCTCCACCAGTTAATTTAAGAACCCTAAGAGGATTTCTCGGACATGCAGGATTTTATAGAAGGTTCATTGCAGATTTCTCAAAAATAGCAAAGCCTCTAAGTCATTTACTTGAAAAGGAAGTACCTTTTAACTTTGATAGTAAATGTATGGAAGCCTTTCGGACCTTAAAAGCGAGGTTGACTACGCACCGGTGTTAGTAGCACCGCATTGGAGTTTGCCGTTTGAGATTATGTGTGATGCGAGTGATTTAGTTTGTAGGAGCTGTTTTAGGTCAAAGATATAACAAAATTCTCAAAGCTATTTACTATGCATCTCACACATTAAACGCACTCAACTAAATTATGCAACTACGAAAAAGAACCGTTGGTCGTGATTTTTGCCTTAGAAAAGTTTCGATCGTATATTGTTGGTTCTAAGGTAATAATTTATACGTACCATTCAAGATCGAAGTATTTACTGAGTAAGAAAGATGCTAAACCTCGTCTTCTTAGATGGATTCTCTTACTTCAAGAATTCGATATTTAAATTAAAGATAAAAAAGGAAGTGAGAATGTAGTAGCAGATCATCTAAGTAGAATGGAAAATGAAGAAAAAGGAATTGAAATTAAAGATTCATTTCCTGATGAACAACTATTTAGAATATATACTCCTTCAACCATGCAGTTATTAAAGAATAAAATTCCTTATAAGGAAATGTCACCTTGGTTTGGAGATATCATTAATTACTTAACCTGCGATTATATTCCGTCTCATTGGACTTGGCAACGAGAAAAAGAAGTTCTTTTATGACTTAAAATTTTATTACCGGGAGGAACCGGACCTTTTCCGTAAATGTTCGGATGGGATAATCGAAAAATGTGTGCTGATAATGAAATTTTAAGTGTTTTGTCGTTTTGTCATGATCGTGAGGCGAGGTCATCATGGAGGTTGGAAAACTCGCTTTTAAAGTTTTACAATGTGGTTTTTATTGGCCTACACTATATAGAGATGCTTATAAGTATGTTAAATCTTGTGAATCTTGTCAAAAATGGGGAAATATATCTAAAAAACATGAAATGCCTATGCAACCTATTTTAGAATGTGAGTTATTTGATGTTTGGGGTATAGATTTCATGGGACCTTTCCCTATATCTTTTGGAAAAAGATTTATTCTTGTAATGGTAGATTATGTCTCGAAATGGGTAGAAGCTGAAGCTCTTCCCACTAATGATACCAAAGTTGTCATACGATTCCTTAAAAAGAATATATTTACCAGATATGGCATTCCGAGGGCTATCATTAGTGATAGAGGGTCACACTTTTGTAATAGACCATTTACTAAGATAGTTGAAAAATATGGTGTAACACATAAACTAGGAACGCCCTATCATCCGCAAACCAGTGGACAGGTAGAGGTGTCAAATAGAGAAATCAAAAGAATCGTGGAGAAAACAGTTGATTCAAATCGTAAAAACTGGGCAGTTAAATTAGATGATGCATTATGGGCGTACATAATAGCTTTTAAAACACCAATTGGTTGTTCTCCCTATAAGCTAGTCTTTGGTAAATCTTGTCATCTCCCAGTTGAGTTAGAACACCGAGCCTTATGGGCTATTAGATTTCTGAATTTTGATCCTAAGGCTGTCGGTGACCATAGATTGCTTCGGTTAACAGAACTAGAAGAATTTCGTCTCGATTCTTATGAAAACGCTCGAATCTACAAGGAACGCACGAAATCTTTCCATGATAAGAGAATCTTTAAACGTGAGTTCCATGTAGGTGATCGAGTGCTTTTGTACAATTCACGTTTAAAGTTGTTTCCAGGTAAGCTTAAATCAAGATGGACAGGTGGTCCATTTAAAGTAACACGGGTTTACAAATCTGGAGCTGTTGAACTAACTGATGGAAATACAACTTTTATAGCCAATGGCCACAGAGTAAAGTTGTTTGTGGAGGGAGAAGGAATCACACTGAAAGAAGAAGTAATGCTATTGATTGATCCCCCGACAAATTGAAAAAGCAGAGAAAAACAAAAAAAACTGAAAAGCAGAGAAACTGAAATCAGCCGAATACCAGGTGCTATCTATCTTTACTCTACTTTTCTGTGTTTTTATTTATGTTTAAACTCTTTTCGTCTTTTACCGGACAGACGTAAAAGAACTGGATGATTTTTTTAGATAGAATAGGAGTTTTTATTTTACTTTTGAAATTAGGCCTTGATAAAGATGTCGCGTTTTCTATAGAAGCTTTAGTTTTTGAACAAAACAAGAAATTGTTGAGAGAGATTAGATTGGGAGAAGTTTGTAATGGAACATCAAGAAGTGCAATAAAAAGAAGGGCAAAAAATCTGATGAGATGCAGAATCTGTGGAAAAAGTGAACATGTTGGACGCTGTGGGAAGAACACAACCAAATCCCAGGATGAGTGTTTGAATATTGTTAGGAAGGGAACGATTAGGTGGTTATCCGAAAATCCCGATGGAATTCCAAGAGATAATTCAAATGCCTCGTTTTTAGGAGTTAGGTTGATTGAACGTTATATCAGAACTCTGGAAGATTTAGAAATCAAAGAATCAGGAACCCCTTAAGTTTCGAGTCTTTTCTTATGTTTTATTTTATAAAATTTTCGCATAACTTCTGAGAATTTTATAAAATTGGATCTTTATGAAATTTGAGGAGTTTTATAAAAGTTTTTTTTTAGTTTTTATTTAGATGTTTTATAAGAGTTAATATAAATTTATTAAATTTTTATAAGCCTTTTTATTAAAGTGTTATAAAGATTTTATTAAATTTTTAGAAATTGTTATAAAATTATAAGATTTCCTTTAAATTTTATTTTATTAAGTTTTAAAAATTATTATAAACTTATCTTTAAGATTTTAATTAAGTTTTATAAGAATTTTTATAAGTTTTAATCATAAAAAGAAAAAAATCCGAAAAAGTGAAAAAAATGGGCACGGACCGATCCGGGGTCTAAAAACATAAAAAAACGGGGACCCTCTTTTTCTTTTCCTTCTTCTTCTTCCCTAAAAATTCCGCCGCACCCCACACCAAACCCCACCACTCGAATTTTTTTTCAATTCTTCCACAAAAATTCATCTCACACTACACCACTACTTGATTTCTTCATCTTTTCATCTCCTCTCTTCTACACAAATTTGAAAAAATCAAAAAGGATAAAAAACGAGCTACATTCTTTTCCGGCGACTTAACAACTTTTCCGGCCTACTTTTCAACGTTTTCTTCATATTAAGGTATTATTTAGTTTATTTAGTTATCAATTTCGTATTTTTCATAATTTTTTAGATTAATTTCAACTGTTTTAATTTTTGAGTGTGTTGTGACATTTTTATTTTTTGTTGTTTTTTGTTGTTATTGTTGTTGTTGATTGGCTTTACCAATATCGTAGAATGGCTGAGTCGAGTAGGAAAGCCTCTAAAAAGCGAAAATCAAACATTCCTATATCAACTCCGGTAGTAGGCACAATAATTTTATCACCTGAAGAAGAAGCCATAAGCTTTAATAAAACAGCATCACAAGAGGCTAAGAAGGCGTATGAAAGAATTTATAGTAAATGTGATGTTTTGGTTGAAAAAGGATTAGATTTGGATGACTTAGGTGATGAAGTTAAGGACATTTTTACGAGACGTCAGTGGTTAGAACTAGCAGCTAGAAGAGAAGGGGAGATTAACACGACTTTAGTAGCTAAATTTTATTCGGTTTTGTCTACTATGTCGCAAGATGAGCTTAATCAGTCGCAAACTGTACCCCTAAGAGCTAGAAATGTTCCTTTTAACCCTGCCATGATTAATGCAATTCTTGGAGTTGAAGTTTTTTCTGATGAGGAGGATTACAGGGTAGTTTGGAATTTAGATGATCCTTCAAGCTTTGAGCAGACTGCCCTGAGAGCTCAGAACGCTTTTGACCCAACCGCTGTGTGGGTTGAGAATCGGTTTAACTACGGGAAGTGTATTAGAGGTTTAAGGGCAATTAAAAGATTTATTAGCCATACTCTCTACCCTTCTAGTAAACATACTGCGTATGGAAAGGAAGATGTTTGTATCGCTTGGGCGATGGTGAATGATGTTAAGGTGGATGTTGGAAAGGTCATGTTTAAAAGAATTTTCGAAAGTATTGTCATCGCCAGACCAGGGAGTCATCTATACTTCCCTTGTTTTATCTCAGATTTATGTCGTAGGGTGGGAGTACCAGTCCTGCCTAATGACAAGTTATCTCTGGCAGATGCAAATCTGATTGGACCAAGTTTGACTAGGCTTCCGGATGGTAGTATACGCTCTTTGATTAGAAGTCGTCAAACTCAACCAGCTCCACCAGTTTTCACATCTTCCTCTTTTCCATCTTTTTCTAGTCAGCCTCAACAAACTCCTTTCTCCAACACTATCACCTATGATATGTTTCAATCTTTAGTATCAGACGTTGCACGTGGTCAAGCCAACATGGCTTTGTATGCTGAAAGTAATAGGCAGTGGTGTGACGATATTCGTAGAGGTTTAAGGAGGAACGAGCAGTTGCTTCGTAATCCTACCTTTGATGATCCCGCCTATCCACCTTGTCGGTCGGATCCTTATACCTTACCGATTGGGTAACACCTATTCCACCACCTTCGAGCTTTCATCCATCGTCATATCCTTTTGGGAGCCAATCTAGTGGAACGGTGTATTTTCGACAGTGTTTCGAGACCAAACGATGTCTAGTTGGGGAGGATTCACCGAGTTTGCACATATCACGACCGGCATGAGTTCGATGGGTCTTGATAGTTCAGTCAGGACCACGACTACAGTTCAGCCACCAGCTTCTCAGTCGTTTCCGAGTTCAAGCTTTCATGTCGATCCTGAGGAAGACTATGAAGAAGATTGAATTTTATCACTATGTTTGATTAAACATTTTTACTGTGCGTTTTATTCGACATTTCATTTAGATATTGGTTTGTTTTCGTTTTCGTTTATTTTGATAATATGGTTTGCATTCTAAATCGTTTTAATTTTTATAAACTATAAAAAACCCAAAAATAATTTTGTATCATTACTAAGTCGTTTTACAAAAATATAATGTGTCGTTTTATCAGTTCGTACCAAGTTAAATGTATTCAAGACAAGCTTTATAAATATCTTCACAAAGGTATGGATTATTACACACGTGAAGTAAAAAACCAAAACACAACTTGACTTTTACCTCTGTCCTCAGTAAAAGAAAGATGAGACCGGACCGGTCCGGCCTATTGTCGGCCCGAGCCGTGAATAAAAAAGGATGAGTCATTCTTGAGTCCGTCGATGCACACACGTATGTTTTTTACTATCTATTTAAACAAGTAAAGCTATGAGCAAGATATACCATCTTCTTTCAATTCTATCTACTTTCTATCTCTATTTAACTTTTTTTTTTTTTACTTTTCATCTAGTTTTAAAAATGTCGAACCGATCATCTCCTTCGTCAATTCATACGAGCCTAACACCCCGGATGCTCCGGAGTCTCAAGCTTCTAACGAGAATATCATTTTACACCTCGTTTTGCTAATTCTCCAATCCAAATTGGAGAAAGGTTTAAATTTCGATAAGATTGATCGATGGGGTAAAACGATTATTCGAGGATTTGGCTGGAAGAAGTTCGTCAGTACGCCAAGAGGAAGGATAAATGTCTCGATAGTTCGAGAATTTTATTCCGCCCTAATGACGACGTCCATGATTGATATAACTCAAATTGTCTCGGTAAGAGGAGTGGTTGTTCCCTTCTCTTCATCTATTATCAACCAACTTTTTGAAATTCCTCCTATTACGATGCAACATTTCGAAATGAAGTGGGGATTAGATAATCCATATAATCATTTGAATAAAGTGCATGAGTCTTTCCAATGTCTGTTTCCACTTTTCGACACAAATCACGATATGTCTACACGTGCTTTACTTCCACACCTAAAGGCGTGGAAACATTTCATTAACTCTAGAGTGTATCCTACTTGGGATTTCGGGAGCCTTAGTGATAATGAAATGCTTCTACTTTTTGCTTTGGCATTTGGTGAATTTGTAGATTGGGGTATTTTGATTCAAAGGACAGTTTTGGAATTTGCAATAACGAGAGGCAGTAGGGGGAAACCTATGCCTAATGCTTGGATGATTTCGCGTCTTTGTACTCAAATGAATGGAGTTGGTGAGTTGGAGAATGATGAAGTCTTTCCTTCAAGAGAGAATAGAGTTGGATTGTTGCCGGTAGATACACTGGGATGTTCGTCAACTATTTAAAATGGTTGACCAGTTTTAAGAAGTTTGACTGAGAGTGTTTAAGTTTGTAGTTTTTTTTTAATTAGTTAAGTTTTTTTTTAATTGTAATCGTTTTTATTATCCTGTTTAATATATATGTTTAAGTTTTTTTAAGTTTGTTTGTTATTTAATAATATATTAGTATACGCTAAGAATGAAAATCCGAATAATAACGATAATAAAAATTTTAATTTTATTTTCAAACCTACTTTTTAATACTCATTGAACATCGGGACGATGCCACTTCGTAAGTGGGGAGTAGAGTTAGGTTAGAAAATTCATTAAAATTTTTGAAAAAATAATTATAAATTATAAAAATTATCAAATTTTTATTAGAAATTAAGTAGTTAATATAAAGATGAATAAAAAATGATATAATTTGGAAGAATAAGTTTTTAATTAAGTAAATTATATTAGATATATTATAATTATATTTTATGTCTTCCTTGAAATTCCGCAAATACCTACATATGTCTTCATTTCTTTTCATAAGTAGGTACAAACTTGCGGAATTTCAAGGAAATGTAGACCAAAATTAGCTAAAGGTTGGTTATTTCTAGTTAATCACAATAGCCATTTCGAGTGAGGTCTTGATCACTCTAATCAAGGCTGAGGTAGGAACAAAAATTGGAAATTTATTTAGGTAGGCTATTTGGCTAAAGTTATATTTTTGTGGTGCCAAAAATCGACATCCCTAGTCCAATTCCAAACTCATAATTCATTTTTTGAAAAGAAAATGATTCTAACAATTTTACTTATAATTATCAACATACTTATATAATTTGATAAAAACAATATTTAATATTAATTACTTAATTATATAAACTTAAAATCTCATTAAAATCTAAATTAGACATAAAATATAATTATAATATATATCATTATAATATAATTATAATATATCTAATATATTAGATATATTATAATTATATTTGTGGGTATTTGAGGTACAAACTTTAGCCAAATACGTGGGTATTTGTGGTATTTTATTGCAGATTTATAAACCGAGACCCCGAGAATCGACATATTGAAGTATAAACATATCTCTGGAAGGATTTAGAGAATGTCACGAGCTTAAATGGTCAATCAAATTGCTTAAGTGGTCAAGTGGTCAATCGAAATGGTCAAGTGGCTAATCGATTTGATTAAGTGGTAATCGAGAAATATCTTCGACAAACGAATGGCTCATTAAAACGACATCATTTGAAGAAGAGTCCTTCACGAAAGTTGTAGATTTTCCCGAGAGCTTTCCGATGCCTCTTGAATCATGATTTTTGGATATCTAGAACTCGAGATATGAATTTTATAAGTTATATATAATTATAATTATAATTATATCTCCTCGCACATGCTGATTAATCAAGGAGGTGGAGTTAATCATTACACCGGCCCAGTCCGGCCTACTACCGGTCCGGTCCGGCCTTGGAATAATTTCTATATAAAGGGCCTCACAGCAGCAGCAGGAGTGTACCAATATATATATATATATATATATAATCTATATATATATATATCTTCTTCTCTTTATTTTCTTTTTAATTAGTAGTTTGTAAATAGGCCTTATGCCAAAAATAATAATCTCGTAGTACTGTTGTAATGCTCGGGAAATTATCGGAAGTTCGGTGTTGTTGAAGTCGTTGTAATGTCCGGAGGAATACGACTCTGATTCAGCATTTGTAATCGGGTAAATTTCTAAAGTATTTATGTTTGTTTTTATCTTTTTAATCGTTATAATGTTATTAGGCTAACTCTAATAACTAGCCAAAGTTATGTAATCGTTTTATTTCGATCTTTTCGGTAAATGAATGCTGTCTAAGTAAAATTGACTAAAATTGAGTTAATTGAATCTTTTTCTATTTTGTAACGTATTGATAATATTCGGATTGACGTAATTAACCAAGATGAATCGCACCATATAACCTAACGATGAACTGAACAGAGAAGTTAGGATATGAGATAAAAGATAGAAAAACCGGAGGGTAAAATTGGCCGTGCGAAAGCGTGACAACGGAATCCTATTTCCTACCCGGGGGCAGATTTATCTTGGGAAAGATTAATCTTATTAAATTTGTGCTCAAGATCATAATAATGTTAAAATCAACGGTTTAATTGAAACTAACACCGGAAAGTTAAATCGATCCGCCTGACAACCGGAGCCCTTTGAATAACATCGGCCGTCTGACAAACGGAATAACCTCTTTTATCCGGGGTAGATTTGTACTCGGTACCTGTTCAGACTAACTGAGATTAGCATGGGGCAGTTGTGGAGATTAAACTGATGACAACGACATATGACAATTTCATACGCTCGTGTGAGGAGGAATTGTTAACCTCAGGAGTGCACCGTTTCATTTACTCAATTGGACCTAATATAAAAGGAAAGATCGAGCACATTTCGTTTACTGAAAAAGATCGTATAACTCAATTATATAAACTTTGCTAGTTCTATTTGTCTATTATTATAAACTATATATTGGTATCTATATATATATATATATATATATATATATATATATATATATATTTATATATATATATGCATTCCATGTACATCTATATATATATATTTATATATCTATATATATTATATTAGAATAACTTTTAAATTACGCATTTATTTTATGTTAAGTAGAATATTAGTCATCTGTGTTATAAAATTGCGGTTTAGATCGAGTTAATAACAGCTCTTTGGTGTTTAACCACACTTATAAGAATTACCAAGTTTCCCTGAGGATTCGACACTCTGACTCACCACACTAGCACTACAGTTTGACCCGATACACTGTCGGTTAAGGACTGGTATAGCACTAGAAAAGGCCACGTCAAGAGACATAGCCGAACCATGATCAAAATAGCTAGTTTCACCCAAAGGAATTACAAAATCGGGAGTGTGCAATAACGATGAACTCTTACATTCAATTTCACGTGTACGTACTCCTAATCCCGGTGCTAAGATCTGAACAACTCTTCCCCAACACCTTATGCCAAATCAACTAACCTTTCCTAAGATAGATTCATTCACAAGACAATTTATGCACGAGAGCCGTTTAAACGTTAAAACGAGTAACCTCGCACTACAATGCGATCTTAGAACCATTTTCCCACATCTCCCTATCTGAACAACTCTCAAGATTGATGTGTATGATTTTGACCTAGGTGATCAATCTAGCCCAAATCCGTTATAACAAGTTCTAAGACGTGAAATATGCAAGATACAACAATAGAAAGCACTACCCACTCCCAATTTCATCACCCAAAGGGTGATTTCACTAATTTTCACATGATTCGACTATGTAGGTGTTTAGCTACTCATTATACTAGTTAAAACATACACAAGACAGTAAATGAAAGCCATAACAAGTAAAAGAGAAGAGAAATATACCATTAATTTGC
Organism: Gentiana straminea; assembly: GCA_036785695.1. Lineage (NCBI taxonomy): Eukaryota > Viridiplantae > Streptophyta > Magnoliopsida > Gentianales > Gentianaceae > Gentiana > Gentiana straminea. The sequence goes on along the minus strand of JAVUPR010000412.1, from coordinate 678,801 downwards.
AGAAATTCGAGTTGAGATCCAAAAAGTACAAAATAGAGAAGTAATTAAAAGGTGGTCTCTTAGTGTTTGGAATGGAAATCTAAGCTAAGAAATAGAAAGATGAAGCTAAGATAATGTTGATGTACACTAAGAGAAAGTATTCTAATCTATTACAAAAATCGAGCTAGAAATGGGTAGAGTTTTGCTAAGGAAACTAGATATCTCTAGAAATAGTCTAGGGGGGTATTTATAGTTGGGAGAAAAAATCTGCAGAAAAACGGTCCAAACACACGTTTGGGAGCTGGAACGGGCGTTTGGAATCTTCAAACGCGCGTTTCGCATAGTTGAAACACGCGTTTCGCATCAATTCTGGGCAGGGACTTGACTGATCTTCATCTGGAACGCGCGTTTAGAAAGTTCAAATGCGCGTTTGGGTGACTTGGAACGCGCGTTTAGCGTGGTTTCAAACGCGCATTTGGAGGGCTTCAACTCTGAATCAAATCTGGACTTCTGAAACGCGCGTTTGGGGGTTCAAACGCGCGTTTGAACCCCTGTTTCCCCAAATCTTCACTTTTCTTCCTTTTGACCCCTCTTCTTGCCTCGGTCATGATTATCACCACAAATCTTCATCTTCCGGGTCCTCGAGACACCAATACCCTTCAACATCATAAACAACCAAAAACATCCAAACAATCCCGGAGGGTAAAAGTGCTCGGGAATGGGGTTAATCTCAACAAAAAGGGGTAATAATCCATCAGAGCAAAGGATTCATTCCCGGTGCCATAAGCTCACGATAACACCCCGAAAACGGTCTAATACACCCAAAATTGTGCTGAAAGTGTGGTAAACGAGGGTAATTAATGCACCGGAGTCACGTAAAGTTGACTCCCATCACTCGTCGGTTTCTTTCTTGCTGTTGGAGCCATTGCGATAACTTTTCCAACTCACCGGTAGAAGGCCCTCCTTCTAGCGCCAACTGATGATGCTGAATAATGCACCACCGATAAATCAGGGCCACGTGTAATCTAAGGATGAGCTGTAAAGGAATCGAACGGTGTAAATGGTGTAAAAGATGATGCTTTTGGTGTTTTTGGCTGAGTCCAAGAATGTGTCTTGGATTGCCTACGTATCCTGTGTGAAATGTCCAGGAATCAAGCCTTACGTAGTTCCTGGAATGATGTATTTATAGGCACATGTCCTTCTTCTGCCCTAAACTTGGGGCGGTATGGTCTATTGACATAAATACCCTTAAATGGGCCTTGCCCCCTTGCCCAAGTAACCTGTTGGGCGGTGAGCCCTGGTGTCTGAACGGGAGGTCTTGGTATCGACTCGATGCATGCCGACGTGGGCGATCGAGGTAGGACACTTGCAGAATTTGTCGGTAGTTATAGTCTTCACTGGTGTGTCTCGAACTCGATCCGATGTGGATGATCCTCATAGACTTTTCCACATGTCTGTTGGACCACTCAGATTATTCCACGTGGAGGGGTGAAATCCCGTATCGTCACTGTAGTTTCACATATTGGTGAAGTATTCTGAATGATCACTTGACACTCAAAAATGTATTATGTGTGCCTGCATTTGCTTACAATTTATTATCTATTAGAAGGCTCGTTGCTGGAACTTCTTGTTTTCTGTTGTTTAATGATGCTGGGTGTGTGATATAGGATACAATCACACAGAAGATGATTGGTTCAGCTGATCTTATCAGAGGACTGTATATTTTGAAAGCTAAACCATCTTCACATGTTGCTGATTCTTTAGTTTGCAATACTATGTCTAATTATTTGTTATGGCATTATAGACTATGTCATTTGTCAACTCAAATGCTAAAAACCATAAAGCAATTAGATGAACCTAATGTTGTTTTACCTTGAGACCATGAATGTCATGTATGCCCTTTTGCAAAACAGAATAAATTGAGTTTTCCTACCAGTATTTCTACTAGTACAGATGTGTTTGATCTAATTCATGTTGATATATGGAGTCCAAATAGACATTGTACACATAATGGTGAGTTTTATTTCATGACTATTGTGGATGATTATAGTAGATACTTGTGGGTGTTTCTTGTGAAAACCAAAGCAGAAACTAGGACTTTGCTTTAAAAAATTTGTGAATGGGTTCATACTCAGTTCAATAGGCATATCAAAACCATAAGGTCTGATAATGGCCTTGAGTTTCAATTAACACAGTATTATACTGAAAGAGGCATCATACATGAGACCTCTTGTGCGCACACCCCTCAACAAAATGGGGTTATTGAGAGGAAACATCAACATTTGATTGCTAGTGCTAGGGCTCTTAAGTTTCATGCCAATATACTAATGATTTATTGGGGGTTTTGTTTGCAACATGTAGCATATTTAGTAAATATCACTCCTACACCCCTTTTAAAGAACAAATCTCCTTATTCTGTGTTTCACATTCATCCCTCTCTTTATCATACTTTGAAAGTTTTTGGTTGTATAGTATTTGTTGGCATTAATATGCAAGGCAGAGGCAAGTTTGAAGCAAGAAGTAGGAAATGTGTATACCTAGGGAATGCTGCTCATACAAAAGGATACATAGTGCTTGACGTGGACACCAGATATATACTTATCTCTAGGGATGTGGTGTTCCATGAATTTGAGTTCTCTTTCACTAAGCATTCTACACCAGATCCAACCCTAGTTATACCTACTGCTACTTGTCAAGAACCCTATGCAGATATCATTGAGGGGGCAAAATCTAGTTTATGATGCATTCATTGAGGATACACAACCATCTGTCCAAAATGAGCAACAACAAGATACTGCTTTTACTATAGAACCAGTCAGAAGATCATCCAGAACTAGAACTGCATCAGTATATTTGAATGATTACCAACATAATCTGGTTGCTAATCATTCCACTCCTCATCTGATTTAGAATGTAGTATCTTATGATCATGTGTCCGAAGTATACAAGACTTTTACTTCTGCATTAGACAAAGATAAAGAACCTGATACCTACAAAGAAGCAGGAAAATTTACAGAATGGCAACAGGAAATGAAGAGTGAATTAGATGCTTTACACAACACTAACACATGAACAATAGTATCCTTACCTAAAGGCATGGTTCCAATAGGGTGTAAGTGGGTTTTTAAGATCAAAAGAAACTCATATGGATCTATTGAGAGATATAAAGCTAGGTTAGTTGCAAAAGGTTATACTCAAACTAAATGCATTGATTTCATTGAGACTTTCTCACCAATAGCAAAGATGTCCACAGTCAAGTTATTTATGAGCTTGGTAGCAATGACAAACGGCATTTACATCAACTTTATGTATACACAGACTTCTTACATGGGGATCTAGATGATGAGGTGTATATGTTACCACCACCTGGACTGTAGGTACAAGATCTTTCATCAGTTTGCAAGTTCAATAAGTCCTTATATGGCCTACGACATGCTAGTAGACAATGGAATGCAAAACTTACTCAAACATTGATTCAAGTTGGTTATGCTCAGTGAAAGAATGACCACAGTCTATTTACCAAGGGAACAATAGCTGACTTTATGACACTTTTAGTATATGTGGATGACATCATAGTGGGAAGTCTGAATTTGCAAACCATACAAGACCTCAAAACTAGATTACACAAGGCTTTCACAATAAAAGACTTAGGAGAACTCAATTATTTCCTAGGTTTTGAAATTGCAAGATCAAAACAGGGTATTGTTATGAATCAAAGAAAGTATTGTCTAGATTTGCTCACAGAATTTGGATACCTAGGAGCAAAACCCTCATATGTACCAATGGATCCTACAATAACACTTGAAATAAAAATTCTCCACCACTTGCAAACAACACCTACTATAGAAGTCTAGTGGGAAAACTCATTTATCTAGGCAACACTAGACCAGACATAGCATATGCCATCCAATAGTTGAGTCAGTTCTTGGATCATCCCACAAAAAAGCATATTGCAACATCACATAAACACCTTAATTAGGTACCTAAAAGGAGCACCTGGTTAAGGACTCCTATTTCCTGCTGCAGGATCACCTATTTTGACCTATTTTTCTGATTCTGATTGGGGCAGGTGTAACATCACTAGAAGTTTTGTAACCGGATAAACTTTGCTTTTGGGAGATGCTTTAGTGTCATAGAAGTGTAAGAAGCAAGAAGTGGTCAGCAGAAGCTCATCAGAGGCTGAGTATAGAGCCATGACAATCACTGCTTGTGAAATCCAGTGGCTGCTATACCTCCTATCGGACTTTTAGGTTCTGCGTCCACAAGTAGTTCCACTTTTTTATGACAACAATAGTGCCATGTACATAATTGAGAATACTTCATGAGCTTACTAAACACATAGAGATTGGCTGTCACTTTATACGGGAAAAGTATCAGGCCAAATCCTTAAAACCTATGCCAGTTAAGACTGAAGATAACCTAGCTGATATCCTAACTAAGCCAGTTGACAAAAGCACATTGTACATGTTTTTACCCAGGTTTCCTATCAAGAATATCTATGCAGATCAAGATGCAAAGGTAGCACAATGAAGTTGGATTGCATGTTGCATTGGATCCTCTATTCCAGCTTGAGGGAGGTGTTGAAAGTATAGATAGATAGCACAATGAAGTTGGATTGCTCATTCAGTAAATAGGTCGAACAATCTACTTAGGGAAGTTAGTTAGTTTGTTAGGATTTAGTTATTTAGTAGTTGAGTTGTTCCATGTTGTATATAAACCTCCCAAACAAATAGTATGAGGATCAGAAGTTCCAATTTACTTGTAATTCAACATTGATTCTCCTTCTTCTTCTCCAATGAATTTCCCGCCAAAATGTATGTTTAAATTGTTTCAATGATCTTGTTTAGTTCTTGATTATGTACTCAATTGAATTGAGTTTGTTGATGTTCTTTGGTTATTTTTCAGTGTTTATCACTGATTTTAACACGTAGATGTGACAAATTTATTTAAAATCCTGTATGTATGGATAAAGGAGGAGCCAAGAAATTAAAGATAGTGCATATATGTCTTTTTTTGTAAACTGGATTTTTATTAGGAACATAAAAAATACAGTATGTACAACACACCCCTTAGAAAACCAACGCCTATACAAATCATTCAAACAAAAAAGCAAATCAAAAACTCTAACAAAGAACCTCTAGTTGTCTCAAGCTATCTTTAGTACGTTCTTTCTCTTTAGAGACCATTTGCAAAAGAAATACTATCGTCCGAGGATGAATGAATATTCACCGTCAAATAATATTCCGACACATAAATATGAGGATCTTGAAATATCATATGAAGAAATTTGTCATGTTTGCTGTAAGCCTATACCAAATGAAGAAAATTATTATTTAAGTTAGAAGTAGACCACTATTTCCATGATTAGGTTGTGTTAATGTTTTTTTTTATTTTGATGGTTTGGAATATAATGGAATACAAATGAATTCATGTATTTTTTTTGTTATAAACCGGATCTTCATTAAATGTAAAACCATATGCACAACGCACGCCCACCAGTTCATACACTTATAAAATCATACATAGTAAATTGCAATATGAAATCCTAGCTATGCCAGGCTATTTTCAGCTCCATAGCTCTGCGAACAGCTTGCGCGATAAACACATCCACCGAGGGGCGTGGAGCGCCCATTTGGTGCATCACTTGGTTTCGCCAATACCAAGCTCCCATCGTGATCTCTCGGTACATGAACCTCCATTGAGAAATATCATCCTTCCCGTGCATATCATGGCTTAGACAATCATCCACCCAGTCTCGGTTATCCATATTTCCAAAGAACCGGCGATGGTTAGCCGGTGTGACCAATTTTTTCCACACATCATAGATCCACCTACAATCTCGAAAAGCATGCAATAGAGATTTGGTATGAATCTGACATCCTATACAGGTCTCATCATGTAGAATGTGTCTATGTACCAATAGTTCTTCCGTGGGCAGTGCCTTACGATAATAGCCAAAGTAACATATTACCCGTTGTGGACCTTTAATAGCCCACACATTCTTCCACTTTTTATCTTCCTCCTTCGAGCTCGCCTCGGTCAACTGTGCAAGGTATGCGCTTGAGACATCAAATTTTTTCGAAGGCGTAGCAAGCCACTCGATCCTTCCCTCCATAGTAACATTGTACACCTCTCTCAAACAATTCACAGCCACACATATATTTTGCCAAAGTAGGGAACAATTTGCTTTGGGCTTGTCCAGAGGACAGCCATATTTGGCCTTCAGTACCCGCACCTAAAGGACATATTTATTTGCCAATATGTGCCACGCCACCTTAGCCAAGAGGGTGACGTTCATGTTACGGAGTCGTCGAACCCCAAGGCCGCCCATGGATTTAGGTAGGCAAACATCACGCCAAGACACATAATGCATTCCTATCTTTCTTTCATCCCCTGTCTAGAGAAACGAACGTGCCACCTTTTTTATTTCCTCAAGGATATTATTCGGGATGATTTCCGTTTTCATAAAGTAATAGAAGATAGTCATTAAGGCAGACTGGATGAGAATGTTGCGTCCCGCTCTCGATAACACTTTCGCCTTCCATGTTTGTACTTTCGTACGGACTTTATCAACGATAAATCCATAATTAACCTTTTTTCCTTTACTGCTCAGCGGTATACCCAAATACTTTCCCAGATCGTACGTTCGAGCCATTCCTAATCTTTGAGATACCGAGTCCGCCACAGAGTTCTCTACATTAGGCGACACACTAAATTTTGATTTACTCACACAAACCTTTTGCCCTGAAAATGCACAAAAGGTATGTAACACATCCTCCATAACCTCGGCCTGGCCCACCGAGGCTTCTGCAAAAAGTAGTAAGTCATATGCAAAGAAGATATGTGACACCTAAGGTCCCCCACTCAAAATGAGAAATGAATTCCAGTTTCCTTCCCTAACCGAATCCTCAATCAGAGTACTCAAAACCTGCATTACCAAGACAAACAAGTATGGTGCCACCGGATCCCCTACCTAATCCCTCGTTGTGGATTAAAATCCTCAAGTGATATGCCATTCCAAAGAATGGATAAGGACACCGAGGATATGCAAAACATAATCAACTCTGTCATTTGCTCCGAAAACCCCATCCTGCCCAATAATGTACGAAAAAAATGCCAATTCACTCTATCATATGCCTTTTCAAGATCGATCTTTACTATACCATATACCATTTCTTCCCCTTTTTTTATTCACCGAATGCAATGCCTCTTGAGCCACAATCACATTATCCGACATTTGTCACCCTCGATGAAAGCACCCTGACTTCTTGGCATAAGATTGCCAATGGGAGTCTTTAAGTTGTCCGAAATAGTTTTGGTGATTATTTTAATAAACATATTCGCTAACGCAATTGGTCTCTGATTGACGGATTCCGGCGGTGATACTTTGGGGATCACGATTTAATTTAGCTGGAAATCTCCTATCATGAAAGGATCGCAGAATAAAGTTTACAACAGATTCCCTCACCGTCCCCCGTTTTTTTTGGAAACACATTGGTGGTAATCCGTCTGGGACCGGTGCCTTATACGCTCCCATATGAAACTTTGCCTTTGTATTTTCAGTCACCGTGACTGGGCGATTCAATATTCTTCGATCTTCCTGAGAAAAGCTCGGGAGACGAATATGCACGGGGAGGGGGATGACTGGTTCTACTGAATAAAATCAACATAAAATTGACGTACCATTCTAAGGAGATCATTCTAATCCGCTATCCACACTCCGTTTGTTTCCTGAAGATAATTAATTTTATTCCACTGGTGTTTTCGAACTGTAGACAAATGGAAGTAGTGAGTATTCCGCTCGCCATCTGCTATCCAATTAAGTCTTTCTTTCTGGAACAAGTAAATCTTCTCTAGCTTAAGGATTTCATCATATTCTTTGAGGAGTGTTGCCGTTAATTTAGTCAGGAAGGAGGACGGTGCGTAGGACAATGATTTTTGGATACCAACCAATCGATCCTTACATTTTTTCTTGCGATAGAAAATATTTCCAAATAACTGCTTATTCCAACTTGTTGCTTTCTCTTGGAACGGTTTAATCCCCCGAGCCACATCGTTGTCAGTAATCTCCCAACTCTGTTGCATAAATTCTTTAAAAGCATCATGTTCCATCAAGCATGCCTGAAAGCGAAATATTTTCTCCCTACGTACCTGTAGTTCTCCCCCCTCACTATTAATCATAATTGGATGATAGTCAGAATGCACGGTAAATGAACCATGATGGACTCCGGGAAAAGCCGACACCAAGGATCGTTACAAAGACCCTGATCCAAACGTTGCTCAAATGCATTCGGGTTAAAAACCGAGCTCGACCAAGTAAATCTTGGCCCTTGAAAACTCATTTCAGAGAGTCCTGCCCTCTCAAGAAAATTCCGCATCATTTCTGCTGGCCGCCCCCCAACATCACTACCTCATCGTTTATCTTCGGCATGAATAACTTGATTTAGGTCCCCAACAAGGCACCACGGAATTGTGATAAATGTACTAGCATGTGACAGAAAATCCCAAAGCTCTTCATGAATAGAAGGGGTCGAGGAGGCATAGATAAAAGTGAGAACGCAATAAACCTGTCCATTTTGAGTCATACCCATCATAATGTTGGAGATATAGAGGAATTGAATTAAAAATGATTTTATAATCATTTTATTCTGTGACTTTGTAAGCGTAATTCGGATATATTCTTGATGAATTCAGGATTTGGAATCATTCAATTCGGATAACGAGTGAATGAGAAATTAACGCTTAAAGTCGGGTGGTTGAAAGAGCTAATGTTGGAAGTGAAAGTTGCAGAGTACCCATATCAATACACATTCAGAATGAGCTATATTCGAATAAGCTCAGTCAGATCGGTTGTCCAACACAAGCTCAACTCGGTAGCTCGAATTCTAGAAAGCAGCTTCAATGCTGAGAATTGAAGCAAATAGAATTAATGAGTGGAGGAGCTGAATCATTTTCAGTTAATATTCAACCATGAATGCCTAATTTAATGCCATGGATGCTTGAGCATTAATTCAGGAAATGGAAAGGCATGAGTTTCACAATATGGTCCACTATATAAACATCCTCAAATTAATGGAGAAAATAGAGAGTTTAGAAATTGCATCATACACATACATATTAGTACTTCGAGTCCTGTAGTTTTGCAACATTTTCGAGCTCTGTTCAGTTCGTGGTGTTCAGCTCGTTTATGAGCATGTATACGAGCTGCTGTTCATTTCGAGTCCATTCACGAGTCGAAGAGATTCTGGGCATTGTCAAAGTTCGCTGTGGTTCAAGTCTCGAAGTACCTCTACTTGAACAGTATAACCGAGTTATCCCGGGAGACAATTGGTAACAACCGGGGTACATACCGGGCCAAAATTGTCTTAAGGACAGAGTTTTGACTCGTCTCGGTTTTGTAGTGCATCGTATTTTATTTCAATTACTATTGTAATATAGTCATTTAAATATATTAAATAAAATTGTTGATTTAATTTTCGTTTATTTATTTTAATTGCGCACGGGGTCTAACAGCTTAAGACAATTTTGTTGAAAAACTGTTGTTCTGATTCGAACCCGTGAGTAATCAAAATATTTGACGAATATTTCTTCAATTTTATTTGGACGAGGTTGATTCGAGTTGAATTTTATGTAGAACAAGTTCAACTCGTTTGGAAAAAAAAAAAAATAAATAAAATGCAAGCACAGCTCGTTTATTTCGATTCTAGTCCAGCTCGTTTTAAAAACTACCACTTCCTTTTTGGTATCGATTTCTGGTAAAATCGGTCCACTTCCTTTTTGGTATCGATTTCTGGTAAAATCGGTCCATCTCCTTTTGGGGTTTTCTGGTAAAAACTACCATCCGCTTTGGTGTTTTGATTATAAGTTGGACGAACTGAATTGAAATAAACAAATTTAAAGAGCTGATATTTGGAATAATAAGTTCAAACTTGTTGATATTGTTACGATTTGATAAACTTTTGGAGAATCGAGTTGAAATAAACTCGAGCTTGTTTTGACGAGTCAAAACAATCTTCAATTTGTTTTACGAATTTAAAAACAATCTTAAGTATGTTTTACGAGTTGAAAACATGCCCCGTTTGTTCTATCAAGCTGAAACAAGTTTGAGTTTGTTTTTGACGAGTTGAAAACAAACTTTACTTGGTTTGATATCGAGTTGATATAATATGTGTTAAATATCATTTTTTGGTATTTAAATTATCCTTTTGAGAAAATGGTCGTTTAAAAACGAGCCTTAAAATTGTTTATCTTCTGTTTGTGAACAGAAATGGAATTTTATAATCAGATGACTCCTATTGGTGTGCCAATTCGAGGAGAAAGCTCCCAGGTTGCGGGAAGTGAAGTGGTTTTAAAACAGTCAAAATTGAGTCCGACAGAGACCTCGAGGAAGAGGAATATGCTTGGGTTGTAGACACTGGGGCTACCCGACATATGTGTGCGAACAGATCATCATTTTTTAGTTACCAACATCTCAAAGGTGAGAAAATAGTAATGTCAAATTCAACTACTTCCGATATCATTGGATGCGGTCATGTTCAGTTGAATTTGACGTATGGGAGAGCATTGATTCTTCGAGATGTCCTGCATGTGCCGGACTTACTGATGAATGTGGTTTCTGGAAGCCAGCTTACCTACCTAGTGTCTGTGTTGGAATTTGATACATACAAATTCAGACTAATAGATGAAGGCGAGGTAATTGCTGAAGGAACGATAGATGGAGGTCTATGGATGATGGATCTCCGTGTTGTTACATAAAGTAGAAAATGTAATTTCTATTTTAATGTATGAAATAATAAATATTCTTAATGTGTATTGGTTCAAATAATTTTCTTATTATGTTTTGAACCGTTGTTGCCAGTTGAGGCATATATGATTAATACGTTGCAAACGAGAAATAATTTCGTATGACGAATGTACCAAAAAATTATTTAATTGGCAGATTAATCATAAGGAAAATATGCCAAAATGTTTAGTGAAAACATTATTTTGACGTGCCGTGTAAGTTGGAGAAATTATCTTCATGATAAAATTCTCATTTTGGTGACGACTCGTAGAACTTTTATTCGTTGAATAAAAATGAAATGAACACCGAGGTGTTTTGATTTGAAATGCGTACCAGTGGTGGTACAAGTTGTTGAATCAATAATAGTTTTTTTTTATACCGTGAGTTGAAATATGACTAAAATTGAAATGGTTGGTGATACAATGTGGTGTCACAAGCCTATGGCATAACGATTAGGAGTGGAAATTATTTATTTCCTAATCTAAAAATGGATGAATATAAATCATTATGTCGAATGATTTATTAAACATGCCATAGATGTGTCAAAGCAAATATGACTTAGGCACGGTTTCCTTCTGTGGAAAGAAACATAGACATGTAAAAGTTAAATTATACGAGTTGTGTGATTTAAATATTTATGCTAATCGAGAGTCGGTAAAGATTATTTATCGATCATTGTATAAAATAAAGTTGTGTCTAATTTTGCTAAAATAGCAAAGATAAGACAACAAAGGAGTTATAACCCTATAAGAATGCAAGTTGGAAAAACAACTAAGCGAATAAACCTAGCAGAATCGTAGTGGAAAAAAGTGCTGGCCACAATCTTTCTTTTGTTCACTGATTTTCGGCAAAAGCTGCTGTTTTTAACAAAAGCCGCTGGTTTCAGCAAAGGCTGCTGTCTTTAAACAAAAGCTGCTGATTTTCAGAAAAATGCTATTTCTGCTAGTTTTACAGCCGGTGTTGATTGTTTTCAGATGTTATCTGAGAAATGCTGAATTTCAACCAAACTCTTAAAGAGTTGGTTAAAGCATGGTGAATAGTTCGAGTTAATCTCCAAACTTGTGGGGGGAAGCGATAGTTTCCACCGATTTCATTCTTTATAGGTTTACATCGAACAGATGGATAAAAATCCCATATGAGTTGAGGGAAAGCTGAGAGCTTATCTACGAATACTTGGGAAATGTGGGGGTGTTTAGCAAAGGTGGGAATACCTAAAACTAAACAATGTAAGGCCAGGATGGTAGCCAGAGGTTATCACCAAAAGAGGGTCTTGATTTCTTCATACAAATTCACTAGAAACTCGACTTTCGTCGATATGAGTACTTATCGCAGATGTTGTGGTATGTAAGCTTGAAATCCATCAAATGGATATTAAGACTGTTGTCTTAAATAGTGAATTAGAAGAATATATGCTAATAACGAGGAGTACTCATGATATGGGACTTATAGATGTAATTCTGGGAATTAAAAAAAATAAAAAATTCTAGAATATCTGAGGGACTAGTGTTATCACAATCTCATTATATTGAATTCGTCCTGAGGAATTCAATATGTTTGATGAAAGTCCTAAAGCACACATTGACTTAAGTATCCACTTAGTCAAAACCAAGGGTGAGCCTGTGTCTCAGTTAAAATATTCACATATTGTCTAATGTACATGTTGTGAATAAACTCGTGCGGTGTTTACAAGTAATCCTAGTGAGGATCATTGGAAAGCGATATTACAAGACACACGAGTACTTGAAATATTCAATGAATCCGGGATTAGAAAGATACTGTGATGCCAAGTGGATTTCTGATTTTAAAGAATTACAATTCACATGATTGGTGATGTTGCGGTGTTATGGAAGTCCACAAAGCAAACGTGCATTGCACTTGACAAAGCTGGTGAAGAAGCTAAGTGGCTTCTAAATTTCCTAGAGGAGATTTCTTGCTGGACTACACCGATTGCTTCCACAAGATAGCCAATCGGCTTTACACCGAGCACAAAATAGTTTGTATAATGGTAAGTCTAGACATATACGTCAACGACATGATACCGTTAAATAATTGATCTCTAGTGGTATGATTTCCATCGATTATATTGGATCGAAGGAAAATCTTGCGATCCGCTTTCAAAATGTTTACTAGAGATCGATTGTCGGTTTGACACTCGAGTGGGACTTAAGCCTATTGAAAGATAAGCTTTGTAATGGTAACCCTACCATGTTGACCTGAGATCCCAAGATCTTGGTTCAAAGGGACAACTAAGTTATGAAGCAGTCGATGAACACTTTCCCATTCTGTGAATAAAAGTGTTGTCTTCCAGAAGTGTTGAGGTTAAGTGAAATCTTTTAATGATTCCTATAATTTGATTAAATGCGAGTGGGGTATGGCAGAATACTCTTGATAGGAGGTCACCTATGTAAGTGCGAAGTGGGGCCGCTTCTATGAGAATTCAGAGGCTAGAATTCTCTAACGCACTTTCTGAAACCAGGTGTGATTCCGGGCCAAAACGAGTCCAAATCATGAGAACCAAGTACAGTGTTAAGGAAAATATTGTGTGAGTATTATTGTCTGGTTCTACACTAAAGGCTGAACAGTTCAAGACGTAAGTTCACTGAATGGCCGAGTAGATCCGATAGTACTTCACTAAGGCACGTTCAAAGCCAGAAGCTACCTCTCCTGATGAAATATTTTTCTGTCAGAATCTCTTCAGAGTCTGCATTTGCATTAATTTCCATTCATGTGGGGGATTGTTGGAGATACAGAGGAATTGAATTAAAAATGAATTAAAAATGATTTTATAATCATTTTATTCTGTGACTTTGTAAGCGTAATTCGGATATATTCTTGATGAATTCAGGATTTGGAATCATTCAATTCGGATAACGAGTGAATGAGAAATTAACGCTTAAAGTCGGGTGGTTGAAAGAGCTAATGTTGGAAGTGAAAGTTGAAGAGTACCCATATCAATACACATTCAGAATGAGCTATATTTGAATAAGCTCAGTCAGATCGGTTGTCCAACACAAGCTCAGCTCGGTAGCTCGAATTCTAGAAAGCAGCTTCAATGCTGAGAATTGAAGCAAATCGAATTAATGAGTGGAGGAGGAGCCGAATCATTTTCGCTTAATATTCAACCATGAATGCCTAATTTAATGCCATGGATGCTTGAGCATTAATTCAGGAAATGGAAAGGCATGAGTTTCACAATATGGTCCACTATATAAACATCCTCAAATGAATGGAGAAAATAGAGAGTTCCGAAATTGCATCATACACATACAGCTTAGTACTTCGAGTCCTGTAGTTTTGCAGCACTTTCGAGCTCTGTTCAGTTCGTGGTGTTCAGCTCGTTTATGAGCATGTATACGAGCTGCTGTTCATTTCGAGTCCATTCGCGAGTCGAAGAGATTCTGGGCATTGTCAAAGTTCGATGTGGTTCAAGTCTGAAGTACCTCTACTTGAACAGGTATAACCGAGTTATCCTGGGAGACAATTGGTAACAACCGGGGTACATACCGGGCCAAAATTGTCTTAAGGACAGAGTTTCGACTCGTCTCGGTTTTGTAGTGCATCGTATTTTATTTCAATTACTATTGTAATATAGTCATTTAAAGATATTAAATAAAATTGTTGATTTAATTTTCGTTTATTTATTTTAATTGCGCATGGGGTCTAACAGCTTAAGACAATTTTGTTGAAGAACTGTTGTTCTGATTCGAACCCGTGAGTAATCAAAATATTTGACGAATATTTCTTCAATTTTATTTGGACGAGGTTGATTCGAGTTGAATTTTATGTTAAACAAGTTCAACTCGTTTGGAAAAAAAATAAAAAATAAAAAAATAAAAAATAAAATAAAATGCAAGCACAGCTCGTTTATTTTGATTCTAGTCCAGCTCGTTTTAAAAACTACCACTTCCTTTTTGGTATCGATTTCTGGTAAAATCGGTCCAATTCCTTTTTGGTATCAATTTCTGGTAAAATCGGTCCATCTCCTTTTGCGGTTTTCTGGTAAAAACTACCATCCGCTTTGGTGTTTTGATTATAAGTTGGACGAACTGAATTGAAATAAACAAATTTAAAGAGCTGATATTTGGAATAACAAGTTCAAACTTGTTGATATTGTTACGATTTGATAAACGGTTGGAGAATCGAGTTGAAATAAACTCGAGCTTGTTTTGATGAGTCAAAACAATCTTCAATTTGTTTTACGAATTTAAAAACAATCTTAAGTATCTTTTACGAGTTGAAAACAGGCCCCAGTCTGTTCTATCAAGCTGAAACAAGTTTGAGTTTGTTTTGGACGAGTTGAAAACAAACTTTACTTGGTTTGATATCGAGTTGATATAGAATGTGTTAAATATCATTGTTTGGTATTTAAATTATCCTTTTGAGAAAATGGTCGTTTAAAAACGAGCCTTAAAATTGTTTATCTTCTGTTTGTGAACAGAAATGGAATTTTATAATCGATGACTCCTATTGGTGCGCCAATTCGAGGAGAAAGCTCCCAGGTTGCGGGAAGTGAAGTTGTTTTAAAACAGGTCAAAATTGAGCCTGACAGAGACCTCGAGGAAGAGGATATATGCTTGGGTTGTAGACACTGGGGCTACCCGACATATGTGTGCGAACAGATCATCATTTTTTAGTTACCAACATCTCAAAGGTGAGAAAATAGTAATGTCAAATTCAACTACTTCCGATATCATTGGATGCGGTCATGTTCAGTTGAATTTGACGTATGGGAGAGCATTGATTCTTCGAGATGTCCTGCATGTGCCGGACTTACTGATGAATGTGGTTTCTGGAAGCCAGCTTACCTACCTAGGGTCTGTGTTGGAATTTGATACATACAAATTCAGACTAATAGATGAAGGCGAGGTAATTGCTGAAGGAACGATAGATGGAGGTCGATGGATGATGGATCTCCGTGTTGTTACATAAAGTAGAAAATGTAATTTCAATTTTAATGTATGGAATAATGTTAAAGATCAAGCGCTTACCGTTGTACTAAAACCAATTGGTGTTAGTAAAGGCGCAACTATATTTCTTATCATTTAAGAGTGTGGGCAATCTGTCCCAACACCCTCCTCAAGTGTGGGCAATCTCTCCCAACACTTGCACAATTTTTTTAATAATGTTCCAACCAGGGTTTGATCTCATGACCTCTGGCTCTGATACCATGTTAGGATCAAGCGCTTACCGTTGTACTAAAACCAATTGGTGCCAGTAAAGACGCTACTTTATTTCTTATACATTAAGAGTGTGGGCAATCTGTCCCAAAAAACGGTAAGCGCTTGATCTTTAACATGGTATCGGAGCCAGAGGTCATGGGATCGAACCCTGGTTGGAACATTATTTAAAAAAAAAAAATTGTGCAAGTGTTGGGAGAGATTGCCCACACTCTTGAATGAAAATTGTGCAAGTGTTGGACAGATTGCCAACACTTGAGGGGGGGTGTTGGGACAGATTGCCCACACTCTTAAATGTATAAGAAATAAAGTTGCGCCTTTACTAACACCAATTGGTTTTAGTACAATGGTAAGCGCTTGATCTTTAACATGGTATCGGAGCCAGAGGTCACGAGATCGAACCCTGGTTGAAACATTATTTATAAAAAAAAAATGCAAGTGTTGAGATAGATTGCTCACACTTGAGAGGGGTGTTGGGACAGATTGCCCACACTCTTGAATGAAAATTATGCAAGTGTTGGACGATTGCCAACACTTGAGGGGTGTTGGGACGGATATTGCCCACACTCTTAATGTATAAGAAATGAAGTAGCGTCTTTACTTGGCACCAATTGGTTTTAGTAAAGGCGCAACTATATTTCTTATCATTTAAGAGTGTGGGCAATCTGTCCCAACAAATAATAATTATTCTTAATGTGTATTGGTTCAAATAATTTTCTTATTATGTTTTGAACCGTTGTTGCCAGTTGAGGCATATATGATTAATACGTTGCAAACGAGAAATAATTTCGTATGACGAATGTACCTAAAAATTATTTAATTGGCAGATTAATCATAAGGAAAATATGCCAAAATGTTTAGTGAAAACATTATTTTGACGTGCCGTGTAAGTTGGAGAAATTATCTTCATGATAAAATTCTCATTTTGGTGACGACTCGTAGAACTTTTATTCGTTGAATAAAAATGAAATGAACACCGAGGTGTTTTGATTTGAAATGCGTACCAGTGGTGGTACAAGTTGTTGAATCAATAATAATTTTTTTTTATACCGTGAGTTGAAATATGACTAAAATTGAAATGGTTGGTGATACAATGTGGTGTCACAAGCCTATGGCATAACGATTAAGAGTGGAAATTATTTATTTCCTAATCTAAAAATGGATGAATATAAATCATTATGTCGAATGATTTATTAAACATGCCATAGATGTGTCAAAGCAAATATGACTTATGCACGGTTTCCTTCTGTGGAAAGAAACATAGACATGTAAAAGTTAAATTATACGAGTTGTGTGATTTAAATATTTATGCTAATCGAGAGTCGGTAAAGATTATTTATCGATCATTGTATAAAATAAAGTTGTGTCTAATTTTGCTAAAATAGCAAAGATAAGACAACAAAGGAGTTATAACCCTATAAGAATGCAAGTTGGAAAAACAACTAAGCGAATAAACCTAGCAGAATCGTAGTGGAAAAAAGTGCTGGCCACACTCTTTCTGTTGTTCACTGATTTTCGGCAAAAGCTGCTGTTTTTAACAAAAGCCGCTAGTTTCAGCAAAGGCTGCTGTCTTTAAACAAAAGCTGCTGATTTTCAGAAAAATGCTATTTATGCTAGTTTTACAGCCGGTGTTGATTGTTTTCAGATGTTATCTGAGAAATGCTGAATTTCAACCAAACTCTTAAAGAGTTGGTTAAAGCATGGTGAATAGTTCGAGTTAATCTCCGAACTTGTGGGGGGAAGCGATAGTTTCCACCGATTTCATTCTTTTTAGGTTTACATCGAAAAGATGGATAAAAATCCCATATGAGTTGAGGGAAAGCTGAGAGCTTATCTACGAATACTTGGGAAATGTGGGGGTGTTTAGCAAAGGTGGGAATACCTAAAACTAAACAATGTAAGGCCAGGATGGTAGCCAGAGGTTATCACCAAAAGAGGGTCTTGATTTCTTCAAACAAATTCACTAGAAACTCGACTTTCGTCGATATGAGTACTTATCGCAGATGTTGTGGTATGTAAGCTTGAAATCCATCAAATGGATATTAAGACGGTTGTCTTAAATAGTGAATTAGAAGAATATATGCTAATAACGAGGAGTACTCATGATATGGGACTTATAGATGTAATTCTGGGAATTAAAAAAAAATAAAAAATTCTAGAATATCTGAGGGACTAGTGTTATCACAGTCTCATTATATTGAATTCGTCCTGAGGAATTCAATATGTTTGATGAAAGTCCTAAAGCACACATTGACTTAAGTATCCACTTAGTCAAAACCAAGGGTGAGCCTGTGTCTCAGTTAAAATATTCACATATTGTCTAATGTACATGTTGTGAATAAACTGTGCAGGTTTACAAGTAATCCTAGTAAGGATCATTGGAAAGCGATATTACGGTACACAAGTACTTGAAATATTCAATGAATCTGGGATTAGAAAGATACTGTGATGCCAAGTGGATTTCTGATTCTAAAGAATTACAATTCACATGATTGGTGATGTTGCGGTGTTATGGAATTCCACAAAGCAAACGTGCATTGCACTTGACAAAGCTGGTGAAGAAGCTAAGTGGCTTCTAAATTTCCTAGAGGAGATTTCTTGCTGGACTACACCGATTGCTTCCACAGTGATAGCCAATCGGCTTTACACCGAGCACAAAATAGTTTGTTTAATGGTAAGTCTAGACATATACGTCAACGACATGATACCGTTAAATAATTGATCTCTAGTGGTGTGATTTCCATCGATTATATTTGATCGAAGGAAAATCTTGCAGATCTGCTTTCAAAATGTTTACTAGAGATCGATTGTCAGTTTTGACACTCAGAGTGGGACTTAAGCCTATTGAAAGATAAGCTTTGTAATGGTAACCCTACCATGTTGACTAGAGATCCCAAGATCTTGGTTCAAAGGGACAACTAAGTTATGAAGCAGTCGATGAACACTTTCCCATTCTGTGAATAAAAGTGTTGTCTGCCAGAAGTGTTGAGGTTAAGTGAAATCTTTTAATGATTCCTATAATTTGATTAAATTCGAGTGGGGTATGGCAGAATACTCTTGATAGGAGGTCACCTATGTAAGTGCGAAGTGGGGCCGCTTCTATGAGAATTTAGAGGCTAGAATTATCTAACGCACTTTCTGAAACCAGGTGTGATTCAGGGCCAAAACGAGTCCAATCATGAGAACCAAGTACAGTGTTAAGGAAAATATTGTGTGAGTATTATTGTCTGGTTCTACACTAAAGGCTGAACAGTTCAAGACGTAAGTTCACTGAATGGCCGAGTAGATCCGATAGTACTTCACTAAGGCAGGTTCAAAGCCAGAAGCTACCTCTCCTGATGCAATATTTTTTTGTCAGAATCTCTTCAGAGTCTGCATTTGCATTAATTTCCATTCATGTGGGGGATTGTTGGAGATACAGAGGAATTGAATTAAAAATGAATTAAAAATGATTTTATAATCATTTTATTCTGTGACTTTGTAAGCGTAATTCGGATATATTCTTGATGAATTCAGGATTTGGAATCATTCAATTCGGATAACGAGTGAATGAGAAATTAACGCTTAAAGTCGGGTGGTTGAAAGAGCTAATGTTGGAAGTGAAAGTTGAAGAGTACCCATATCAATACACATTCAGAATGAGCTATATTCGAATAAGCTCAGTCAGATCGGTTGTCCAACACAAGCTCAGCTCGGTAGCTCGAATTCTAGAAAGCAGCTTCAATGTTGAGAATTGAAGAAAATCGAATTAATGAGTGGAGGAGCTGAATCATTTTCAGTTAATATTCAACCATGAATGCCTAATTTAATGCCATGGATGCTTGAGCATTAATTCGGGAAATGGAAAGGCATGAGTTTCACAATATGGTCCACTATATAAACATCCTCAAATGAATGGAGAAAATAGAGAGTTCAGAAATTGCATCATACACATACAGCTTAGTACTTCGAGTCCTGTAGTTTTGCAGCATTTTCGAGCTCTGTTCAGTTCTTGGTGTTCAGCTCGTTTATGAGCATGTATACGAGCTGCTGTTCATTTCGAGTCCATTCACGAGTCGAATAGATTCTGGGCATTGTCAAAGTTCGATATGGTTCAAGTCTGAAGTACCTCTACTTGAACAGGTATAACCGAGTTATCCTGGGAGACAATTGGTAACAACCGGGGTACATACCGGGCCAAAATTGTCTTAAGGACAGAGTTTCGACTCGTCTCGGTTTTGTAGTGCATCGTATTTTATTTCAATTACTATTGTAATATAGTCATTTAAATATATTAAATAAAATTGTTGATTTAATTTTCGTTTATTTATTTTAATTGCGCACGGGGTCTAACACATAATACACTACTTCGTTGCGCAAAGCAATCTCAGGTTTTAACAGAGACATTCCAAAAACATCACATGCCACCACTAAAGCCACTTGCTTACCCAACCACTAGCTCTGTAAAGTGGAATCGTCTCAGGATACGGTTTGCTTTTACACTGGACACATGTGTTTCCATCAGAAAAAGGATGTCGGGCTGGTATTCATTAATTAAATCATTATCATGTCTGAAGAAAGTAGAGGAACCGGCCCCTCTACAATTCCATGAGACAATCCTCATCACTTACGCGGAGTCGAGTTGTCAATTGGCTGCCTAGAGGCAGGAGTTCCCATTGCATTATTTATTGCGTTCCCATGCGAAGACAGGGTTGTTATGGTGCTTCCATCTGGTGGGTTTGCTTTAAAATAGGCTCCATGATTCTCCACCTATTCCACATTTGATGTGTCATGGCATACCATTTCCACATCATTTGATTCACTCATTGTTGGCAACGAACTACCTCCCCCTCGGCTGTCAATGTGCACATAGTTGGGGCTATTAACTTGCTGCGGTATTGCAGCACCCCTAGGTAAAACATTTTAGCTATTCTCGTGCATTAAATGGCTTCCAAATTAAAAAAATTAACATGGATATGTATGATACTTAATCAACACTGTAATATACTCCTTCCGGTTTTTTTATCGGTCACAGAGAGAAAAACTACACAGATTAAGAAAATAATTAATATGTCTAAAATATAGTATTGGAAATGTATTTTTTTTATTGGAGATGTAAAAACTTTGTTGGTAAATGAGTCTTTTGTATTGGAAATGTATTTTTTTTTTTGGAGATGTAAGTACTTTATTGGTAAAGAGGAAAAAATAATAAATGATGCATTGAAAATGTATAATGACAGATAACTAAAAACAAAGTAAATTCTGAAATATGACAGATAATAATAAAACGAAGGGAGTATTATATATATGACATGCTTTTAGAAGTTTTGACGGCTCACCATAATTTCACATACTCATTTCATGGCCGGGTTTCTCTCTAAACTCTAATTAACCTTCTTTTAATAAGTAAGCTTTTACATTTCAATATTAAAATTTTACTAAACATATGGGAATTTTCGACTTCAATCTTATCTGAATCCTTTCATAACCATTTAGTTATTTATTTATATATTTTTGTTTTCTTCCATAAACAATTAGTGTTTAAAAAAGAACAAATTCAATAAATTAGAAGGAATCAATTCAGGTTAATTAAATAGTAATGTGTACATAAGAATTGTAAATGTTTGTCTGTAGCTGTTTTGAGGTTTTAACATCTTCTAAATGAAGTTGATATTCAAACTGAATAACTAAAGCACAAAATCTGTCCATCATCAAAGGAATTTGACTTGCCAGATTGTCATTTTATTATAATTTAATCAACATTAATTAATTAGGTAACCATGCATGATTGTTTAGCTTGACTCATTAATTCCACAGTAATTAATCAAGAATATATAACTATAAGAAAATGGGGAGAGATAAGTTTACTTCTTTACACCGGCGGATCCAGGAATTTATTCCAGTGGTGTCATCGGAGTCTAAAACTACATATTTTATCCAAAAAAAAATTCCAGTGGGGTCACTAGGGTCTAAAACATCATTTTTTATCGACAAAATGACACTTTTTAACAACAAAATTACATAGTTTTAATACTAAATTTTTTTTATTTTAAATTCGGTGGGGTCACGTGACCCCCCCCCCCCCCCCCCGGGGCACGTGGATCCGCCTTTAAGTCTATACAATTATCATCTTATCACATACGCAAAAGTACGGCTCGCCATTTGATAAGCCGAGGCCCACTTCTTCTTTTATTTGGCGCCATATATGTTTTTCTGCGAATGAACTGCACCATGCTTTCACAGTAGATGCTTCGGGAGCTCCGCTTTGGGCAGCTCACCCTTCCGGTAAATTTTCAGTTAGTTCGGCATATCAGGAAGCCTGTAAACCCGTGACCCTTGTTGCTCACGAGACAACAAACTGGAAACGCATCTGAAGCATCAAAGGACCGCTTCGAGGTAATCATCTTCTCTGGCTCATACGCAAAACGTCCCTTCCTACGGCCGGACCGGCCGGTACACTTACTACACGGAATATTATTGACGATGATATGTGCAACTATTGTGGAAACCATAGTGAATCTATACTACATGCCTTTAGAGATTGTACTTGGGTGCGTGGGATGTGGACGGATGTTGTGCACCACCAACACTGACACGAGTTCTTTAACATCCACGATGTCCCAGCTTGGCTTGACACATGTCTCCAGAAAGATATGTACAAGAAAGACAATAAAATCTTCTGGAGATTCTTGTTTCGGGAATTAATTTCAAGTATTTGATATTGACGCAATGAAGAGTTTCATCATGAAGACCACCACAGGCCACCTAAGTCGGTTTTTATTTCACAAGCTATCCGAAAAGCAAGGGAGCTACATGTAGCATGGCACTTTTAGCTTCGTAATATTGTTTGAGATTGATGTAAATTTTTGCTTTACGACTGAACAGCTGTATAGTTGTTTTCATTTAATATAAATATCCCCTTTGAACCAAAAAAAAAAATTTCATCTCATCACATATTTTTCACTCGTAAAATAAATTACAAAAACTTGAAACAATCACAACCACAGTATTATCTTAGGTGTCAACTTGGTGTAGAATTGAGTGAGTAACTCTATCATTACACTAAAAAAAAATATACTCCCTCCGTTTTGTTTATCTGTTTTAGAATTTACTATGTTCTTATTTATCTGTCATTTTACATTTTGAATGCATAATTTATTTTTTTTTCCGCCTTTACCAACAAAGTATTTGCATTTTCTATAAAGAAAATACATTTCCAATACAAAAAGTTCCAAAAGTCAATTTGACTCACTATTATCCATGCATATATATATTCAAAAAATCAAAGAACAACTGTAACATCCCGACTTTTCAGAAAAGGGTAAAAGAGTCTTTTAACAAATTCAGGTTTTTCGGGTTATTTAATTAAACGATTTGAAGTATACTTATATATATATATATTTTGTTATATAAGAGAGAAAAACCAGATTTTTGTTAAGCAAGGGTGTTTTAGTAAAAAGGGGTTTATTTTGGAAGTGGGTATTTAAGGTTAACCTAACACTAATCTCCTAAACCTAATTAGAAATCGTTTTCACGTTTCCCCTCCTCTCCCGCGCAAATGAGAAAGAAAAGGGAGAGACTAGAAGAGTTCTTCAACCATCAAAGGAAGGGTTGATCGTTTTTCCGAGCAAATTCAAGAGTTGGAATCGTCGTGTGAGGACGCGTTTTGCCTTCGGTTTGGTTGTGTTGCGCAGAGCTTTTCTCTCGAGTTTTGATCTCGTTGGTGGCTGCATTTAGGTAAGGAGAACCCTTACGTTTGCGCTTTTGATTATACATTGGTTGTGTTGAATTCTTGTTGCTTTGGTGATCTAAATTGTGTTAATTTGATGCCTAAATGATGGGTGATGTTCGGTATGGGTGGTAGTTTAATTCGAGTGTTTTTGGTCGTGAAAGTTTGGGTTTTTGTTTGAAAAACGGATGAATACGATGATGTGCAAAATCGCTTTACGGAAAAATCGCCGTCGGACGGGCGTCCGGTTTTCGGACGGGCGTCCAACCTTGGACGAGCGTGCTCGGATACCTCGGACGGGCGTCCGAGGTGAAATTTTGATACAGATTGAAAGGGGAATGTCCGGACGGGCGTCCACCATTTTGTACGAGCGTTCGTGGTCTTCGACGGGCGTCCGGTCCTTCGACGGGCGTCCACCCGGAGCCGGTCTTCCGTCCACTTGTTTATTTTGGCTTTCGATGAGGGATTGTTATCTAAATGAACTAGGACGGTTAGTTAATCACCTATTACTACACAACTTGCTAGATAAAAGATTAAACACCATGTGGTCTTGGGTAGATCCCGAAGATCTATAGCGTGACGTGTGAACGTACGGTCAAAGTGGGTGTCCTATCGGCCCGCAGCCTATAGGCATCGCCGTATGTTCATACTATCGGAACCGGTGATTGTATCCCGAAGATTTCAATACGTTCCGGGGTTATTGTATCCCGAAGATTTCAATATGTCACGTTCCACCTTGATTGCATGTTGTAACAAAGATAAGCTAAGTAGTTACAAGCTTAGGCATATTGGGAGATGTAACCTTTATGCGTAGAATCGAGTCTCGTCTTGCCTTTTTAGTTGAAACCTAATAATGTTCAACCTTATATATTCTAAGCTTAAACGTACTTCTCTTCTTTACCGAGTATTATATACTTACCCCTTGTGCATTTTTGTTATATGTGCTTGGGGGTGAGAAGGCGGACAGATTGCGAGTTTTACGAGGAGTATGTTCCCGAGGAGGATCTCTGAGCTTGACATTTATTTTTATGCACTTTCATTTACGCATGATATGATGCACTGTTTTATATACTTTGTTCATAGTACTTTGGGATGACGTGTGTTCATCTCTATTTCTTTTTTCATAGTATTCGTTTGGACTTTCGAGGGACTTCAGTTGTATTGTTTTGATACACTTTAAGCTTTTAGTACTTTTTCTTATTCTAGCATCTTTATGGACATTTATTACCCGAGCATTAAATTTCCACGCGCTTTGATTGTATTGATTGTAGGCTTACATGTATAAATGAATTGATTTTATTTATATATGTACCGAACGTCGTATTTCCGGATAAGGGCTCGGTGTCCGGGAGTGGGGCGTTACGCTTGTATCGTAGAGAAGCGTTCCTTGCTTTTCTAGGCTTCCCTTCCTTAAGATAAGACCTTTAAGATCGCTTAGTAACCATTCGACTTCTTTGATCTTTCGTAATTGCAGAATTCATAGAAGTTTCTTTGCTGACCTAAACTTTTGTTTTTAAGATAAGGTATCTTAGATCTTTTAGAACCTTTCTGACTTCTTTTGTTCTTGGTGGCAAATCGTAAAACTAAGAATCTTTAGACCTTGGTCAAGTTTCACTAGGACCAGGTGAAGGGTCTTCCTAGGCAAAGGTTAGTTAGAGTTCCAAGCTCACATCCTTTATGTGATGCCCTCTAGTGTTCCTTCTAGGATCTTTAGCAGAACCCTTCTCTTCTTTTGGAGCTTCTAGACTTTTCTCCTTTTGCTCTTTTCTTGGAGGATTTAAAGTTTTCTTATTGCGACCTTTTGATTCAATCATTACCTTGATTTTGTATTTTGGTGTTATGCAAAACGAGTAAAACAACTTTGTTCACGTTTCTATATGTCTTTTAATATTACTTCTGATGTTTCAAAAATTCTATAAATTTGCAGTCACTTAGGAAATTGCCTTATCTACATTTTCTATTTTGGCATCAACTTAGTTTTCAATATGGATTGTTCATAAATTGTTTAACAAGGAGGAGTACTGCTCAGAAAATTCTGCAGCGGTACTCTTACTTATGAGTCTGTTTTGAATAAGCTAAACATCTTCAAATGACTTTAATTTTTGATATGTTGTAGAAAACTCTCTGATCTGCAATTTTTGTTTTGGAGTCAAGTGCTAATTCTTTCTAGTTTGAGTTCAATCTGCAAATTAATGCAGATTTTAAATTTCTGAAAGTTTTGACAGCTTGCGCGCAGCTTGACGAAAATAATTATTTTTAACCAACTTATGCTTTTCCATAAATTCTGAATTTTGTGTAGCATATGTAAAGCTTGTATACCTACAACTTTTCTTTTTACATCTTGTTCAAAATTAATTTGGGTTACTTTGTGCAAGTCAATCATTTCATGGTTGATGTATGTACTTAAACTCTTAAAACCCTTTTAAGTACTTGTTCATGAAAGGCCATACAACATTCTTTCACCTTGGAAGTTTAGGTGTGGGGTAGTATGTGTTGGGAAGGCTTTGAAGCATAAGACCCTAACTTACTTGTTATCCAAAATAAGAAGTTTAGTGAGTAGATATTAAGTGTTGTAGATTTAATACCCTTTTGTGACAAGAAACACTTACATGGTGACTTTCCAATCCCATGTTTTCTTTAACGAGGTACTTTTTATAATCATTTGGATTCACACTTAGTTACCTCTAATTTCAAATGTTTTTCCCCTTGCATACTATTTGTGACCAATGTGGTAGCTGGATCATCCGTTTGAAACTTTTGAACTCGGTAAGAGTTCTTCCATGGCGAAGTTTTATTTTTCAAGTGTGCGCATACTTTGATGTTTTTTTTTTATGAAGATGTTTTCATAGTGTCAAATGCTTGATTTAAAGGAAATGAGTTTCTCATCCTTTGAACTATTTGAACTCGGCAACCGCATACCCTTTCATTGCATCATGTTTAGCAAATTCGGGTCAATACACTTTTACATCCTAGTGATTACCTTCAATGCATCCCATACACGATGTTTTGGTGCGTAAAACTTTTGTTTAAAGACTCAACTCTTTTATTAGAATTTTATACATTTCGAAAACAGGTGGAAAGATCAAACTTTCTCAAAACATCCATTTTAATTACATAATCCTTTGTCTTCCGGTAAGAATACGTGAACAACCATTCCTTACCAAAGTGTTATTTAGTAACTCCAGTGCTACTTTTAAAAAAAAAAATTATATACTTGTGTTCAAAAGTTCTATCGATAATTACTTTCAGGATACTGCATCTTTTACTCCCTATGAAATTTTTGTCTTTGAATAAGCGAGTAGTTGAACCTCCCTTACAACTCATGCACGTCTTTTAAAGCTACGTTTGATAAAGGATTTTAGCATGCAACTTATTTTGTTAAGAGTTTTCCTCGACAAAGAAAAAATTTTACTACATGTGTTAAGTTGTTTTGTTTTATTCTAAACCTTCTTTCTTCAAATTGGAAGAAATGACTTTCTGATTTTTTATTTTAAGAACAAAGGGTTGTCCTTATCCTTTGAACACTTTCCCTTCAATTCAAAACCTTTTAACAAAATCACAATAGTCCTTATTGTGTGAATCTTTGAACGACACAAAAACATGCACTATTCGAAACTCTTGTGTTTTCTTTACTCGCCGTCACTTATGATTTCTTCACGAAGCACTTCTCCGGTTTACCTTTATCTTTGAACCTTTGGAGAAGATGTTTTCCCTCTTTCAAAAATAATATTTTAACTGCAACGGTTGTTGAAAGAAATAGATTATGCATTTTCTGAATTCTTTTGCTTTCTTTTCCACGTTATCATTCATGACCCCTTTCGCAACATTTCACCAATTTACTTGGATTCTCAGCATGAAATCCTTCGAAAGAATATTATTCGTCTTCAAATTTTTATATATATTTATTATATGTATATGTACATATTTGAATAATATTTGAGACTTCTTCCACTTCTAGACCTTTCTATTGAACTCTTTAATAGCAAGTTTGTCTTTCTTTTGCATTCAATCATACCACTAACTTCAAGAGAAAGGAAAATGTTCCAATCTGATTTTGTAGAATGACTTCGTCGTGATAAATGTCTCGCCGTAGTACTTTTGTTTTTAGTGACTTATCACAAGTACCCTCATATAGGCAAATTTTATATATCATCCATTTTGCATTATCTAAACAAATGTTTTATTATATGCATGTGAACCAAGTTCAATCCGTCTTCATTTTGTGTTATACATCTCAAGATTTTCCTACTTGCTATCTCCCTTAGTAGTTTCAAATTTTCAAAATATTTGCATAACCATTCTTACCTTCCTTCTTGAATCAAAGTGAGGACAAGTTTAAAACTTTGTTTCTTATAGATGTGTTGTTTAAAAATAAACTCTTTCACAACTCCAATATTCTGTTGGACTATAAAATTATGGTTGCTGATAAACTCACTGTCGAAAGTCGTTTTCTTGTCTATAGGAAAGCCTTATAAGGTTGGTAGAAGATTTTATATGGTTACCTTTTGGAGACTAGTAAAGATTGAAGTTTGTCTATGGTTTGGGTGTGTTATAGATGGTTTAGTGCCGAATTGATAACAAGGCGGAATTGAAGTTCTTTAAGTTAATAGTTAGTTTCTTGAGGGTAAGGCGAATGTATAGATCGAGTAACTTTTGTGTAAGTCCGGAAACTTCGTAAGGGTGATGAATGGACAAAAAACCCGGAAGAATACTACATGTTAACTAGAGGATTGGCATGACTTTTGGGACAAAGTGTTATAGGAGGAGTTTAAGAAGTTAGGTTAGTAGAGTTGAGCATAAGGTAGATGAAAGGTGTGAATAAGATAGAATGGTGCTTGGGTCTGAAGTGCAAGATTAGTTGTGTGGAAAGTACTGAAGTCTTGTTGATGAAATTACTAAGGTTCAAATCAGTTGGAGATAACATTGGTGTGTTTTTGAAAAAGAACTAGAAGGTACGCAAACTGGTATCTAAGTTGAGAGTGGTGTTGGTTCTGGCAAGTTTCGAGGACGAAACTTCTTTAAGGGGGGAAGAATGTAACATCCCGACTTTTCAGAAAAGGGTAAAAGAGTCTTTTAACAAATTCAGGTTTTTCGGGTTATTTAATTAAACGATTTGAAGTATATTTATATATATATATATATTTTGTTATATAAGAGAGAAAAACCAGATTTTTGTTAAGCAAGGGTGTTTTAGTAAAAAGGGGTTTATTTTGGAAGTGGGTATTTAAGGTTAACCTAACACTAATCTCCTAAACCTAATTAGAAATCGCACGTTTCCCCCTCCTCTCCCGCGCAAATGAGAAAGAAAAGGGAGAGACTAGAAGAGTTCTTCAACCATCAAAGGAAGGGTTGATCGTTTTTCCGAGCAAATTCAAGAGTTGGAATCGTCGTGTAGAGGACGCGTTTTGCCTTCGGTTTGGTTGTGTTGCAAAGCAGCTTTTCTCTCGAGTTTTGATCTCGGTTGGTGGTGCATTTAGGTAAGGAGAACCCTTACGTTTGCGCTTTTGATTATACATTGGTTGTGTTGAATTCTTGTTGCTTTGGTGATCTAAATTGTGTTAATTTGATGCCTAAATGATGGGTGATGTTCGGTATGGGTGGTAGTTTAATTCGAGTGTTTTTGGTCGTGAAAGTTTGGGTTTTTGTTTGAAAAACGGATGAATACGATGATGTGCAAAATCGCTTCGGAAAATCGCCAGTCGGACGGGCGTCCGGTTTTCCGGACGGGCGTCCGGTTTTCGGACGAACCTTGGACGAGCGTGCGGATACCTCGGACGGGCGTCCGAGGTGAAATTTTGATACGGGATTGAAAGGGGAATGTCCGGACGGGCCTCCACCATTTTGTACGAGCGTTCGTGGTCTTCGCACGGGCGTCTCGGTCCTTCGTACGGGCGTCCACCCGGAGCCGGTCTTCCAGCTTGTTTATTTTGGCTTTCGATGAGGGATTGTTATCTAAATGAACTAGGACGGTTAGTTAATCACCTATTACTACACAACTTGCTAGATAAAAGATTAAACACCATGTGGTCTTGGGTAGATCCTGAAGATCTATAGCGTGATGTGTGAACAGACAAATCAAAGTGGGTGTCTATCGGCCCGTGCAGCCTATAGGCATCGCCGTATGTTCATACTATCGGAACCGGTGATTGTATCCTGAAGATTTCAATACGTTCCGGGGTTATTGTATCCTGAAGATTTCAATATGTCACGTTCCACCTTGATTGCATGTTGTAACAAAGATAAGCTAAGTAGTTACAAGCTTTAGGCATATTGGGAGATGTAACCTTTATGCGTAGAATCGAGTCTGTCTTGCCTTTTTAGTTGAAACCTAATAATGTTCAACCTTATATATTCTAAGCTTAAACGTACTTCTCTTCTTTACTGAGTATTATATACTTACCCCTTGTGCATTTTTGTTATATGTGCTTGGGGGTGAGAAGGCGGACAGGATTGCGAGTTTACGAGGAGTATGTTCCCGAGGAGGATCTCTGAGCTTGACATTTATTTTTATGCACTTTCATTTACGCATGATATGATGCACTGTTTTATATACTTTGTTCATAGTACTTTGGGATGACGTGTGTTCATCTCTATTTCTTTTTTCATAGTATTCGTTTGGACTTTCGAGGGACTTCAGTTGTATTGTTTTGATACACTTTCAGCTTTTAGTACTTTTTCTTATTCTAGCATCTTTATGGACATTTATTACCCGAGCATTAAATTTCCGCGCGCTTTGATTGTATTGATTGTAGGCTTACATGTATAAATGAATTGATTTTATTTATATATGTGCCGAACGTCGTATTTCCGGATAAGGGCTCGGTGTCCGAGAGTGGGGCGTTACAACAACTTAGTCATTTTATAATATATTTTAGACATATTAATTATTTTTTTTATCTGTGTGATTCTCTTTCTACGACAGATAAGAAAGAGCGGAGGGGGTATAAGAATACCATAAACATGGCGCGTTGTGTAATCAGGCACGTTGCTAGGGATGTCTATATGCATGGCTAATTACTCATATCAGCCGAAGAATACCATAAACAGATAAATAGATTAATGAAATGTGTACAACATTTAATGAAATTTATTATTGTAAAAGCCATAAATATAACTTATACACTATATATACATAGAGTTATTTTGTTGGTTTTCAAACGCAATTGGTATTCTCTATATTGTATGGCAAAAAAAAAAAAAAAAACAAAAATTATAATTATGCCGGCTGATCGAGAAGCTTATATATCTACAAGTAAGTTGCCACAAACTTACAAAAACAATGAAGCAGCAGTAAATATATTTTAAACATTTATAGTGTAACTGTAGACAGTGAAGTACGTAGTATATATAATCAAAGTCTTCTCTCTTGTGGAAAGAAATCTAAAGCAGACACGATACGACTGCCCTTCCTTTTTTTCCTATGCAGAGACGGCAATTATTTGTATTTAATCGCGCGAATATTAATTAATTGTATATTCATCTTACTTCACCCCCTCCCCTATAGGTATTGGTACGTCTATCGAACATTTATATATCTTATATATCCTGTATATATATTATATATACAGACATTTTCATCACATATAGTATACATATCCTAGGCTTACCACATAAGTTAATTATGTAGTCTTTCATAGGTTACGAATTTCAATTCTCAATATCCATTACAAAATATATACATGTTTTTTTTTAATCTGTCACATTGTATTTATATATTCTATAAATAATAATATATGATGTCATATTCAAAATTTTATAAAATGTGTCCTTAGTCCTTACACACAATTAATGATATATATGAGTTAAAACTGGATGTCTTGATGCATCACTCAAACAAGTCTCAAAGGGCTCAAACTATATACACTTAGACATCAAATGCCTCGAGTAGGTCTCTTGCTACAGTAGTTTTATGGGTACTTGGTACATTGCCCTAATGGTTTACATTAGGATCTTATCTGGCTACTCAGTGAAGAGACTAGTCTTCGAACCCCGTTTGGAGTGAATTAATGGGTATGTTATTGTCAAAATACAATAGGTGAATAAGTTTCTGCGTTCATTGATTATTACATTGGGTATTTATACATCATAGAAGAAAACCCTACGCTCTATAAAATACCAACTACGCCCCCACTTAATAATTAGGGCGAATGAGGGAGAAGGACAAAAATATTCCATCAATTGAGTAGAAGGACAATCTTTTGAAACTTTTGCATAAAGGACAAAACTATTTATCCACTATCGAAATTCACTTGTGTTCGAAATTCACTGTTTAAATTCACTGCCGAAATTTACTGTCGAAATTCACTAATTTTCAAAATTCATTGTCGGGATTCACTGATTTTCAAGATTCACTGTCAAAATTCACTGTTGAAATTCACTGATTTCGGGATTCACTAGTGAGATTCACTGATTTTCGGGATTCACTGCTTGTCCTTCTCGCTATAAAAATTATGCAGTTGTCCTTCTCCCTATAAAAAATATGTAGTTGTCCTGTTGCTTAATAATATTCCAGATTGTGTCCTTATCCCTAATTTCCCATAATAATTATTACATTTAAAATTAAATATAACTATTTCTCGCAATACCCCCCTCAAGTTGGAGCGTGAAGATCGCGAACGCCCAACTTGAGGAGTAAAAATTCAAACTGTTGCTTCCCTAACGCCTTGGACAATATATCCGCCAGTTATTCACGGGTTGACACATACGTAGGGGCAATGAGTCCGTCAGTAATCGCATCACGTACAAAGTGACAATCTGCTTCAATATGTTTGGTCCGTTCATGGAAAACTGGATTCTGAGCAATATGCAACGCAGCTTGACTATCGCAATGCAGTGGGATGCCCATAGGAATCGTGACCCCAAGATCACCAAAAAGTTGCCGAAGCCATTTTAATTCACCCGTAACAGCAGCCATGGACCGATATTCCGCTTCAGCAGAAGAGCGGGACACCGTCTGTTGTTTCTTAGTTTTCCATGAGACCGGAGAGGTCCCAATCAAGACAAACCACCCGCTCAAGGAACGACGTGTGACTGGGCAACTAGCCCAATCCGAGTCACACCACCCCTCCAAACGTAATGGGCTATCGGCCCGCAGAGAATTCCCTGACCTGGATTTTTCTTCAAGTAGCGTACAACCCGTAGCACAGCATCCCAATGTTCAATGCACTGCTCTTGCATAAACTGAGATAGGATATGACAGAGTATGTCAAATCAGGCCGCGTAACACCCAAGTAAATGAGCCGACCCACTAAACGTCTGTATTTGCCAGGGTCATCTAACATCACACCATCAGCAACCGCCAAGCGGTGATTCTGCTCCATAGGAAACTCGGCGGGATGAGCCCCTAAGAGCCCCGTTTCTTTGATAATATCCAATGCGTACTTTAGTTGAGATAAAAAATTCCTTGGGAATTTCTCACGACTTCCAATCCAAGAAAATACTTCAAACGGCCCAAATCTTTAAACAAGTGCCCAAATAATTTTTGAAAAGTTGTAGGGCCTCATTACCGGCAATAATTATATCATCGACATATACCGAGACACTTATCCGGATAGCCCCACGAACAAGGGTGAATAGTGAGTAATCTGAATAGGATTTCTGAAAACCGTAATCTTTCAACGCCGTAGCCAATTTTGCAAACTAACACCGCGGTGCCTGCTTCAGCCCATATAAAGATTTTCGCATCCGACAGACCAGATTGCGCCCTGGACGCTCAAATCCTGGCGGAATGCGCATATAAATTTCTTCATCGAGATCCCCATGTAAAAAAGCATTGTGAACATCCATCTAATGGATCGCCCACTTTTTAACGGCTGCAACTGCCAAAAATGCCCGAACAATCACCATTTTTGCCACCGGAGCAAAAGTCTCATTATAGTCAATTCCCTCAACTTGGTGATTACCAAATGCAACCAACCGAGCTTTCAAATGATGGAGATTACTCATCTCATCATATTTCTCGGTGTATACCCATTTGCTTCCCAGGACCTTCTTTCCAGGTAGTACCTTTCTTCGCCATCATCTTATATTTCGTAACGATTTCTCCCATAATCCGATAAATTGCATAGAAAAGTAAGTGCTTATTAGATTTATTGAGCAAACGAGGGTAATTCTTGTAGTACCCAAGTGCCATGATGAGTAAGGAGCTTAAACGATGTTCTTTCAAAGCACGAATTTCTTCTAGGCACTTTCAGGGAAAGTTGTCTTGATGAAAGTTGTAGAGGATTGAAATAGCTTTCCAACGCATGTTGAATCACCTCATTTGCCATGAAGTTATGAGCAAAATACTGGAGCAAGGTAGGAGTATACTTTGCGTTCGGCTCGAGAGGCTGGACGAGCGTCCAAGATAGTGGACGGGCGTCCACGGCACCGACTCAGCGAAACCGACCTAAAAATCTATAAATAGGCGCGATTTCCCAAACCCTGAACCCTCGGGGCGGCTTGGCTGCGTTTTCCTTCGCTTTTCTCTAGGTGCGTAGATGTGCAAAGGATGCTAGGAGGCTGAGTTCGTGATTATTTTGTGAGTGTCTATTAAAGTTGTTACCTTTATCATGTTTTTATATGTTGATTGCATGCTATATCGAAAGATCCGTGCCTTTGTTTCTTGTTTGCTTGAGCCGTGCACGGTGAATAATATCTACGAAAGTAGGTGTTCATGCCTTAGCTATCACACTTGAGCCGAGATCAGAAATAATCCGAATTAGAGAACGTAACCTCGTGTTCGTGAGACTCGAGCTTAGCAACTTCAATTCCCAAAAAATATCGTTAGTTTTCGTGACAATAATTAGTTAAAAACAAAAGCTAGGGCCAAATCTTTCATCTCATACTTGGAGCAACGGGACAATGTTGCTTTCAAATCCACAATACCGTCAACATCATCACCCGTAATAATCATATCATCAACATATAACAAAATGAGAACACGACCAGCAGAAGTCGATCGAACAAATAAAGCAGAGTCATAAGGGCTAGAGACAAATCCAAGGGAGATCACAACCCGAGAAAATCTATCTTACCAAGCCCGAAGGGCTTGTTTAAGGCCATACAGTGCCTTTTTAAGGCGGCAAACCTGTCCTGGAGCATGAGAAACACCTGGTGGGGGAACCAAATACACTTCTTGCTTCAAGTCGCCATTCAAAAAGGCATTTTTAACATCCATCTGAGATATATGCCACTAACGAACAGATGCAACAGCAATGAGGACACGGACTGAAGTCATCTTGGAAACATGAGCAAAAGTCTCCTTATAATCTAAACCATACTCTTGAGCAAACCCCTTAGCAACTAAGCGGGCCTTGTATCGCTCAATAGAACCATCGGATTTCATCTTAACTTTGTACACCCATCTAGAACCAATAGTCTTTTTACCCGCAGGAAGATAAACAAGGTCCCAAGTACCAGTCTTGTCTAAGGCTGACAGTTCCTCAGCCATAGCATTTTGGCAATCACGGGAACGAACATCCTCCTTATAAGAGGAAGGCTCAGAGATAGGATCAATAAAAACAAGAAAGGAAGCAAAAGACTTAGAATAACAAGAATAGGCAAAATCAGGTAACTGAGTAGACTTACGTATGCGTACTGGATAGCGGGGCTCAGCAAGATCCGTTGTCACAAGCGGTGATTGGGTAGCCGTATCAGGGGTCAGAGAATCATCAATAATAGGTGCAGTAGGAGGTGAAGAGTCAGACGAGAAAGGATTAATGT
The DNA here is from genome assembly GCA_036785695.1 of Gentiana straminea. NCBI lineage: Eukaryota > Viridiplantae > Streptophyta > Magnoliopsida > Gentianales > Gentianaceae > Gentiana > Gentiana straminea. Next base: position 643,451 of record JAVUPR010000412.1, on the reverse strand, counting down.
GAATAAGATCAGATTGAGTCATGTTGTGTGTGCTGGCGAGAATGGTGAAGAAAGGGATATGCTCAAGGAAGGAGACATGGCGAGACACGTATAGTTTTTGAGATGAGGGATCATAACAACGATAACCTTTTTGACCTATACCATACCCAAGAAAAACACATATAGCAACACGAGAAGAAAGTTTGGACAGTTCTACATGCGGACGAAGAACAAAGCAAGTGGAACCGAAGACTCTTAAGAGAGAATAATTAGGTATTTGACCAAATAATTGTTCATAAGGAGAAAGGCCAGAGTTATGAGCAGCCGGGATACGATTAATAATGTAAGCGGAGGTGAGGACAGCTTCTCCTCAAAACTCATTTGGAACACTAGCGGATAGCAACATAGACCTAGCAGTTTCAACAATATGTCAGTGTTTTCTCTCAGCAACACCATTCTGCTGAGGGGTATCAGTGCATGAAGACTGATGCACAGTACCTTCAGAAAGAAAAAGATCAGAAAGGGTTCCACTAGTGTATTCCCCACCCAAATCAGAACGGAAACACTTAACAACAGTGGAATGTTGGGTTTTAACATAGGCTTGAAAATCAGTATAAATCTTAGTGAACTCAGAACGATGTTTCATCAAAAACACCCAATCATAACGAGTATAGTCATCAATAAAGGACACATAATATCTAGACCCCCCTTTGGTAGGAATAGGAGCGGGTCCCCAAACATCAGAGTGGACTAAATCAAAAGGCGCACAAGATTTTGATGAACTATTATGAAAAGGCAAAGCAGAAAATTTCCCAAGTTTACATCCACTACAATCAGAAATATCATGAGATTTCAAATCACCCAAAACACCAGTATTGCACAAAAATTTCAAACGAGAGTGTGAAACATGACCAAGTCTAGAATGCCATAAAAAATACTTAGTGGATGAACTGGTTAAATGAAAAGAAGATAAATCAACAGAGGTGGCAGCTGCATAGCCAGGAGTACGCAGCTCATTCAAAACATATAGACCCCCAATGTCTACGGCCTGTCCCAATCAGCCTCTTGGAATCGGGATCCTGCACAGAACAAGAAGTGGAAGAAAAATGAACAGAATATCCAGAATCACATAATTGACCAACAGATGCAAGACGGAGAGTAAGTTTAGGGATACAATAGACATTTGAGAGAGACACTTGGGGAGTGTGAATAGTGCCAATGCCATCTAATGGCAAAGGTGAGCCATCAGTAGTAACAATAGTAGGGGAACATGAGTCAGAAGACAAAGATGTAAACTTAGATGAATCATGAGACATATGAAAAGAAACCCCAGAGTCTAAAACCCATAGGGATGACGGTTTACCTGAGGGGTTTGATGAAGGCAAACCTGTTGGAGAACGAGTAGTCATGGCAAAATGCTGAGGCGGCGGGACTGTCTGACCAGAGAACGGAGGCTGAGTAGCAAGGAATCTCTGAAACTGTTCTGCAAGGGCATCCATAGAAGGATTCTAAGAAGAAGCCACATCCAAATCACCCGAAGGTGCAGCCGCAGCCATATAAGATGACCCACTACGGGTCTGTCCCTGTCCGGTACCCTGTGTGCGTGACTGTCCACCACGGTTCTGTTGCTGAGACTTATCACCAGACTTCAAATTCTTCAAGGCTAATTCAGGGCACTGACTTTTCCAATGTCCATGCTTCTTACAATAACGACACTCATCCTTTTTAGCGGTATTTGTCCGAAACTGTTGAGATGGTGCTGCTAAAACGGATGCAGAAGGGGCGGTTGGTACATTTTCAGTTTGTGTTTTCAGACGAGTTTCTTCAGCTAACAACTCGTGAACCACTGAATCGACAGAGGGCAAGGGATTACGATGCATAATCGAAGCACGACAGTGCTCATATTCTGGACGAAGCGAGTGTAAGAGCTGAACAAGACGCGATTCCTCCCGATGAACAATATAAGGTTCAAAGGCTTTCAATTCAGCAGACTCTGTCATAGCCAACTGATCCCAAAGAGCGGTGATTTCGAAGATAAAATTCTGAATACTGCGATCATTCGTGACAAAACACGAATTTTCCCTTCTAACTGAAAACGAATAGATATATTGGTGCGCATAAACAGTCTTGCCAAGTAGTCCCAAACTTCCTTAGCAGCTTTCATACTTAGCCAATTGCACACCAATCTTAACATCGACGAAATTATTAATCCAAGTAATAATTTTTGAATTGGCACAATCCCACTTATCAAGCAAATCAACATAATTAACAGTACCTACTTTGGGAGCTTTAGCAACCCCAGAGACATATTTCCACATTTCTTTCCCTCAAAGAATTTTTTTCATCACATAGCTCCAATACGAGTAATTTTTACCATCTAAACGAACACCAATTGACTGCAACGAGTCATCACTAGGAGCCATCGGTGAACCGAATAAGATCCAAAAAAAAGAGGCACAAGTCGAAACTCAAGCAAATCGGACAATACTACACGATGGCCGGAACGCCAAACAAATCGATGCAAAATCAAGACAAAATCGATGCAAAATTGAATCTAAAACTCACCAAAGTAAGGGCGGCAACAATCCACGACAGTTGGGCTTTAGATGATTATAGGCTCTGATACCATGCTAGCATTCATACAACCAAACAAGAATTGAAAAGGAGAAGATGAATGCTGGAAGCTTGTGATATCAAAAGTGAAAAGCATACATAGTAGAATATAAGAGAGAGGCTTATATAGCCAGACACAAAGCAAAACTAAAAGGAAAAAGACTAAAAAGCCCTTAAGGCTAAAATACTAATAGCTAATATAAATATATATGCTAACAAAACTTTCATTCTGTATTTAAAGTGTGTGGTTATAATTGTTTAATCCGTCACTTCACTTCACTACAAAATACACTATCCACACAAGCATTTCTATATATTGGGGGCTTGGGTAGGTTTTTCACCATTAAGTATATACTCCCTCCGTTTTTTTTTAACTGTCATATTTGATGTCCAGGTTCATCCAAAAAATGACTAACTGTAACATCCCGACTTTTCATAAAAGGGTAAAATAGTCATTGGGTGTATTTACTTCGACCTAATTATTATTTATCCTATTTATTTAATTAAAAATGATTTAATTAAAAGGATTTAGTTATTTAATTAATGGGTTTAATTAAATGGCTATAAAAGGGAATAATCCCCAAACTAATTCATTAGTTCATCACGTGATTATTCTGGAAAAAAAAGAGATGGAACGGCAGAGAGGAAAGGAAATGCGGAGAGAAAACGAAATAAAAGGAAGAACCGTGTGATCAATCCGTTCGTCTGATCAAGAAGCCGCAGGAGAGAAAAGTGATCAGCACGATGAGACGCAACTTTGGAAAATAATATCTCTCGATTTCGTAAGTTTTCAGTTTAGTCCTAGTTTTCGGTATTCGTAGAGTTCGATTCTTGAAAATTCATATCTTGTGATCCGTAGCTCTGTTTCGCAGCCATGAGCAGTCGAAACGATCGTCTTGAAGCGTAGATTAATCTAAAAATAGTTTCACAGCAGTAAACCTAGGTAATCTGTAGTTTATTGCACTTTTTCAGTTTCGTTTTTCTGCAAAGAAATAGGATTTTAGGGTTTCTTGTTGATCACATAGGTTTTGAGGTTGAGGATCAACAATTGTTGCAGTTGCTGGGTGTTTTGCTGTCGGTGTTGCAGGCAATTAAGGTAAGAGGCTCTTCCTATGATTCCAGTTATCGTTTATAAGGTTTAGATCAAGTTTTAAGGTGTTTAAGATGTTTTAATGCTAGGAAGATGTGTTTTTCGTTGATCAAGGATCATAGGTGTTCTTGGAATGGTTAGATATGTTTATTTACGTTTTACTATGTTTAAATTGCTGTTATTTTGGGTTAGAAACTGATTTGGATCGAACTTGAGGATTTTAGGGTTCTAGTCGAACCCAGGTGGACGAGCGTCTGGCCTCTATGGACGGGCGTCTACTTGGGGCACATTTCGGACGAGCGTCTGGTTTCTCTAGACGGGCGTCTGAGGTTAGATTTTTGATTCAGGATGTAGCTGTTTTTGGCAGACGGGCGTTGGGGTTTAGTGGACGGGCGTTCGACTACGGACGGGCGTCCATAGGGTTCAGACGGGCGTCTGGCCTGTTTTACTTGTTTTTACGGTTTTATCATTTTAGTTTGGTTTTGGGTTTTATAATTATATTATAATTGTTTTAAACCCTTATTTATGAGATGATAACATGGTATAAATTAAACAAGCCTGAATTGAGCTTCTGATTCGTTCAGTTAAAACACCGAATGTACTCTTAAAGGGAGTTGAAGTTCGGATCCGTCGGAAGGGCATGATAGGCTTGTGCTTTGATGAATTAGTATTCATCAATGTCTGTGTAATTGCTAGGCCTTGTCCGTGTCTAGTGGTCTAGGAAGAGAGTAGTATTTGTGAGGGAGATTACTTGAAAACACATAGGTGACTAGTTAATCATCCTAATAAATACGTACTTGACTAGTAAAAGATTAAACAACATGTCTCTCTTGGATAGGCATCAGTCTATATCGCGATGTATGCCTACCTCTGAAGGTGGAAGAACTCCGTAGGTCAAAAAACCCTAAGTACGGAGGGACTCCACTGAGATGTGCGTACTATCGGAGCCTACCTTTTCTAGCCTCCGTGGATATTGGTGTGATCCACTAATATGTTGCCAAGAGTGTCCCAAAAGTGGATACGCGTAGTGCCCTTGAGTGCGGTTGTAACATGGATAAGTTAAGTAGAAACGTTTAGTCAATTCATGTTGATGGACATGAAATGAACCCTAAATTGAGTCGGTCACACAAAGATAACTAACTAAACGATTAAATATCTTTTCTTTATAAGTCTTAATTGTTGTCGTAGCTTCTCACTTTTACTAAGTACTTTGTACTTACCTCCTTTGCATTTTCTTTTGTGAGCATTGTGGGGTGAGAAGACGAACAGGTTGATCAAGTGTAGACGACGACTTTTGAAGACTTAAAGTCTTGACGAAGCTTCTAGATAATTTTCTTTGTAAAGGTTGTATTAGACTGGTTGTATTTCTTCTCTTAGATTTGTTGTACTTCTACTTTTAAGGCATCGTATTGTATAAGTCTTTGGGTTTTTAATCGTTGTAATCTTAACTATCCATCTTTAGCATGGTTAATTTCTATTCATAGTAGCTTTTACGTTTTTACCCGAGTCTTTTTAGCTTCCGTTTGCTTTTATTTGATACGACGACGTAGAGGCTTGCGTATAATATTAGACTTATTTAATGCTATACGCGCCGAACGTTTCTCTTCCGGATAAGGGCTCGGTATCCGGGAGCGGGACGTTACACTAACTTTAAGCTAAAAAGTGACCAGGTTCATCCAAAATATTATATCAAATATGACAGTTAAAAAAAAAAACGGAGGGAATATTATTGATAGGATTTGTTTTCGCTCTGTATGTACTTTGTTTGATTTAAACACATTACACTTAGCAATTGCTTGAGTATCACTCGAATTAATTAGGCTCTGTTCTAACTATTTGGTGTAGGAGTATTTGTTGCCCCTTAACTGTTTGGGTGGTACCTAGCAGCAATTACTGATCTGTTCCTACATGCGAGTTTCGTTAATTGTTATTCCTTTGCTCTCTTTATCAGAAAAATGTCTAAATATATGTATGTTATTCAAGACGATCTCTCAAATATATTGTGGTGTATTACTGATTATGTGTAAAAAATGTGTTGCTTTTTTTCCTTCCCTATAAATTTAATTACCAATTTTTGTTTTGCCTCTTTGTCATTTCTTTCTCTACCATGGTAGTTTTGAGAGTTTCTGCAAACAGTTTCTCACTGATCATATTTTGTAGTAATTGCAGGTGTAACAATAAACACAGCACAAATCTAAAGGTAAAGCTGATAATGGGCGAGTTTAAGTAATCATGTGATAACAAGTGTGTTTATGTCGTCTTGATGGCAGATTTAATACTTTTGCAGTTTTTGGTATGGTATATATATATATATATATATGGTAGCTTTTCGATAACATTCAAGAAGTTGGATAACAAGTTCAGATGTTGAGGTAAATGAAGTTTGCTAAATCAAATGCATGCAACACTTTCATTTTTAACAATTTCAATCATTTGCTCTTTTTGTGGCTTGTGTGTATATTGTATACTTCATAGCCAAATGTTATGGTGATCCGGCCACAAGTATGATTTGGTAGTCCGGAATAATCAGATTTAATAATTTTGTGTTGATCCCATATTTTATAAAAAAAAAATACATATTCTAAAATATGTGATTGATAGAGAAGATGACTACATGGTAGTTTAAAGCACTGTAAAATCACTGTTTTTAACCTAAAGGTTGACACAACAACGGATGTTGTGATTGTGAAGAGTACATAATGTCAGGTAGTTCCATGACAATTTTTTTTAATTATTAATATTATTGTTTTGTTACTTTTATTTATTCTTCTACAAAAATTACAATGAAGGTTGATGGATGGGAGACCTACTATCCTAGATTTAGGAATATCGAGCAATGCTTCTCTAAAAAAAACAAATGAAAAACAACCGGTTAGTATTTTGGAATACTAACAAGCACATCTTTAAAAGGAGACATTGGTAAATCAGGCCATTGTAACGTCTGATATTTTTTTCAGGTCAATTATTTTCTGACATTTTTTTTCAGGTTTTCCGTCCAAATAAAGTCAACCCGTCCAAATTTGAAGTTCTTTTCGTCAAAATTCATTCACTGACCAAAATGGACGAATTTCGTCCAAATTTAGAAGCCATATTTATTCACCCTGTGTTAGTGTTTTGTTTAATATAATAGTCAATAGTTAAATCTTATTGTGCACCGTAAACTTGCTTTCGTAACAACGCAAATAATGTTAATTTGTTTTTATGTACACAAAATGTCAATTTGTTTTGTTTGATGTTACATGGTAAATAGATCAACGAGTGTGAGATAATCATGTGGAACACGGACCGAACAACAAAATACATACTTGGTGGACACAAATCTTAAGATGTATATTATGTTCTTGTTCTAACCAATATTTATCATTTTATCTTTGAAAAACTTTGCTTCAACAATGCAATATTTCCTTTATTTGAAAACTTGTATCCACATTGTTTTGTCAAGTAAGCAGTGTATTTTTTTAGTGTGATAATATTAGTGTTATTTTAACTTATCCATTGTAGATTTGTTGAAAGTTGTTATGACGTACAAAACCAGATTTAGTGATTGTCGGAAAATCCTTTCATGTTAGTTTTATTATAGCGTATCCACAAGTTTAGATAAGATCATTGTTCTTAAGAATTCTTTAGAATGAAAAACTAATGTTCAGAATGTTGGATGCGCTAAATTTTATAGGCATGTATGAATTAGAGGTGGCAATCAGTTTTTAACATTATTGTGTAGCATATGTATGATTGTTTTATATTGTGTTATGTCTGAAAGTGGTGAAATTTTAAAATACAACCGTTGTAGGAATGTTTTACCAAACGTCATACATTACAACCATTCATTTCTAATCTCCCACACACGATTAAAGTGTATTATATGAAACAGTGTAAAATGAGAAACTATAATGTATGTCACTTGATATAATCTTCCTACAACCGTTGCACCATAAAATCTCTCGAATAAGTGTTGGTATGGTATTTACTATGTTGCAATGTAATATTAGTATTCACAACTATGACGTACAATGATTTTTGATTGTTAGCTATTTACTTTTTTGTACAAATGTAGTGTTGTATACATTACTTCTAACCATTATTTGTAATTTCACCATAAGCAGCAGCTGTGTTGGGCATGACTGCCCTATTTTACTAGTTAGTGGAGGTAACCAGTTTGATGAATCTTCATGTGCATAAATTATATATGTAATTGCAAAGGCTTTGGTTAGACATGGATAAGCGCATTTACATTGTTAAAACGATGTACTAAGCTTATATCAAATCGCTAAACACCTAGTCAACAACCTTTATGATGATTTCCACTTTAGTTTCTTCATTGGGCCGGGAGCTCGTGTCGAAGCCGTAAATAGCTAAACGCTATGATTCTAAATTGATGTGAAGTATAAGATCTCATTTAGAATAACCTCAAGCTTGATTATAAAAACCTCGTATCCAACACACAATTATACATATGTGAATTAGGTAAAACTAAGAGCATAAAATGAAGTTTATCACCAACCTAAAAACAAAACAAACAAACAAAAACTATAGAGTAAGTGTTGGTATGGTATTTACTATGTTGCAATGTAATATTAGTATTCACAACTATGACGTACATTGATTTTTGATTGTTAGCTATTTACTTTTTTGTACAAATGTAGTGTTGTATACATTACTTCTAACCATTATTATTTGTAATTTCACCATAAGCACCAGCTGTGTTGGGCATGACTGCCCTATTTTACTAGTATATATATATATATATATATATATATATATATATATATATACTTTCTTATATATGGGTACCTGCTCCTACCCGGCTACGTACCCCTCTTTGAAACATGGCTACTAATTTGTAACTTGACCATTTTTATATCAATAATGCGGCCTTAACAGATTTATCGCTCGCACTATATAAGGATGAGTTCTATTGACACTACGTAAACACTTTCGACACCATATTTACATATAAAAATTAGTGTGTGAAAAGATATTCACAGAAAAATTTGGATTTGCCGGTCAAATTTTTTTTTTTTTTTTTCTGGGTGAAACAATGTAGTTATTATTTGTAACCTCCACATGTTGGATGGTCCCAACTCGGCACATGATGAACCCGGCCATCATTGTCCAGGCAGCATCGCTTTATTTGTTTTTTTTTTTTTTTTTTTTTTACTGTTGAAAGAGATGTGTTTAACTTGCTGTCTAAGAAAAAACAAACAGAAGGAATTCTGTTAAGATCAAACGATTACCATTCTACTAAAACAAATTGATATTAATAAAGATTTTTTTTTCTTAATTTTAAATATTGTTCCAACCAGGAGTTCGATCCCATGACCTCTGGCTCTGATACCATGTTAAAATCAAGTGTTTAACATTCTACTAAAACCAATTGGTATTAATAAATGTACTACTTTATTTCTTATCATTAAGAGTGTGGGCAATCTGTCCCAACACCCCCCTCAAGTGTTGGCAATCTGTCCAACACTTGCACAATTTTTTCATTCATTTAAGAGTATTGGCAATCTGTCCCAACAAATTCAAACGAACAATATTAATGACACTGACAAAATAACAAAACTAAGAAGAACACACGATTCAACGTGGTTTCTGGCGTTGTGTCGATTACTCTACGGACAAAAAAAGAAGATTTTATTATGCATAGAAATATATGAGTTTTTCACACTTTACATTAATTACAATCATTGATATTTATATGCATATATCCCTAAACCCTAACCTCCATTTGGTTCCCGTCGGAATTTCCAAAATGCCCCAGACACTGCTGACTCCACCAACTGTGTAACCAAGTAACTAGACGCAGAACTCAGCAGTATTAAACAAAGCTCAGCAGAACCTGCTGACAGATGAACTCAGCTGCACTTCAACCCAGCTGACTTCCAGACTTGAATACTCTCGATCAGCAGACCATTATTTTCAGATGATCCTAGATTTAGTTCCACCACGTGTAAAAAACAGTCACACTTGACAACATTTACCTCAACCCATTTTATGCTTGCAAACTAATATTGTATCGTCTGACCCTAACACATTAATCGACAAGACATCTATTCCTATTATAGACTAACTTTTTTGTGTTTTTCTTTGTTTTGTGTGCATGGGGATTGAGCCCCTAGGGAGATGTTGTACCTCGCTTAGAGATGTGAACAAGCCGAGTCGAACTAAATATCGATCAGTTGTTCGATTTTGTGTTTGTTTACTACACGAACGAGTTTGTGTTTGTTTGTATAATAAAAGAACCATATTTTATGTTCGAGTTTTTTCTCGTTAATATATTGTTCGAGCTCGAGCCAATCAGATGTTTTTCAATTATCACTCCAAAATATGAAATGACGGATGAGTTGAATTTCTCATTAGTTTATTAAAAAGCATCAATTAATTAGATAGTTGAGATTAAAAATGTGCAAGGATCCTCTCAAGTACTTAAGTGTCAAGTATATTTGTTTTTACATATTATTACCAAAACGACGTAGTTTTGAAAAAAATCTATGGTTAGATTATTTTCACATTTTGAATGTGTGGTTAAATTATTTCTACGTGAGAGAACACTTCCTCAAGTACTTGAGAGGATTGTAGCTCTTTTTTGTTGATAAAACGATCTTCTTTATTCAATAAACTGTGATGCCAAACATTTTACAAAGTTTCCAAACTACAAATAAAGCAAAGACAAATCATTGTTCATTGATGATAGCCAAATTTACTATGTTTCGGTGCATATTTGGACCCCGGTTTATGACACTTTTGGCTTATTTTGGATAGTGTTAGACCTTTTATAGGGCAAAAGCACATTGAGCACTCACTTTGAGGTGAACCGTCACATAGATGGAAAACCTCAGCATTTTACGGTGTTTTGTCCCTTTTCGAGCACTGTCTCTCTTGCGGAATTACGCTTGGTATGTTGTTTGGCATGTGAAATGCAGGAAATAGGTGACTCATGAACCCAAAAGACAAGGAATGAGGCTTAGAAAGGCGAAACCGAAGCTCAGGGATGAAGAAAAAAAGAAAAAAAGAAGATTTTGAAGGTTTGGCAGTTTTGCGCTCGCTTCAAAGCAATCAGAATGGCCAATTTTGAGGATTTCGTTTTTAGCATGCGCTATGGATGTGAAGTGCGCGCCAAACAACAACCAGAAGCATCAACAAGTGCCATATCAGTTTCAACACGCGCTTAGAAATGGGTGCGCGTGCCAAAGGACCAGGCAGAAGACTCGGCATAATACAAAGACGTTTGAGCGTGCTATAGTGATGAAGCGTGCGCCAAAACCAAGGCAGAACGAATCCTCGGGGCAACCAGATCGTGAAGTACGCGCCAAAAATGGATGTTGCGGCTAAAATCACTTTTTCTGCATATTTTGGAGCACATATAAATACCTTTTTGCACAGAATATTACATAGATCTTTATACACACACTATTACATAGAAACTCTCTTAGGTCGAATTCCCCTTTTTGATTCTTAAATTCATTTCTACACCATAGTTTCTTAGATTGAGGTTAATTAAGCTTAGATTTTAGCTCAACTATCTTGGATTTTGAGTTTTGTATCTATTTCTTCATCAATTGACATAGGTGAAGATGAAGCTTGATGTATGTGATGTCCCACATTGGAAGTGGGGGAAGGGAATCACCACCATATAAGTATGAGACATAAATGTCTTGTCAATTCGGGTTAGACCTTTTAGACACAAGCGAGGACGACGATTTAAGTAGTTAACCGGATCATTTATGACTCATTTAGCACTACCAATGTAAGGAAATCAATCGAGTAGCGTAGCAGAATTTCAAAAATTGATTTCCAATCCATGATCGACTTCGTTTAAACAATAAACATATAAGAGAGAGGACGGTAATATTACATTGGTTGATCTAAAAGATCAACGATTTGACCGTCCGGTAGGAGTAGATGTGCGGGAGCCGTCCACGTGTCAGGCATCTACCAGTAATCCACACGAGCACCTCGCCGGAATCCCGCCAAGGATTGCTACTAGAAAAACTCGAACTTGCTAGATCGACCTTTTCTCTCTCTATAATCTCTCTCTAAGAAGCTCTCTTATTTTTCACAAGAACAATTAGCTCTTGGAATTATGGTGTACAAAAGAGCTAGCCAATCCCTCCTTTATATTGAGTATGGGTCGCCCCTTTATTGTCTCAATCTGATTGGGAGAAGCTTTCTAGTAGATTGATGAGAGAGAAAATATTTTCCTAATAAAATAAGAAAAATCCATTTGATTGATTTATCTTATTAATATTTAATATCTTATATCAAATACATATTCCCAAGATATATTTTGACAAAATATTTTATTGAAAATATATTATTATATTACCATAAATCTAGTTTTCCTAGAATCACTTAATATCCAATATTAATACTAAGGTAATCTCATTAATTAAATTGCACAATCCAAGTGTATCACAATACACTAAAACTTGCGCCCCTTTTCGCCTAATAATATTTTTCAATTAATATAATACTATGATTAATTAATTCACAAAATACATGTATATCATATATACATATTTTCGACTTACATATCTAGTATATGTATATTTAATTAATCAACATAATTAATATCTTGTATTATATTTGTTCATAATAAATAAATACCACCATATTAATTTACCACTATAACCTTTATAGTATGAGATATATTCTTTCCTTATTTGGTTATCAACTATAATCACATTTTAATCCGACTTGATGTTCATATGTATGTGACCTGATAGGCTTCCGAATATGTCGGCCGTAGACATAAGGCGCAATTACAAAAATTCCCTTCACCTCTAAAGATCATGGATAGCGTCTAGCAACACGTCCATGACCCCCAATCATCGGAAAAGTCAATACGCAATGACTACTACCTTTCATGTGCTCGGTTAGCATGTAAATAGAATCCTATCGCTGTAATAATATCCATACGATCGTATCTTGATTGTATCCCATAATCTAGATATCAAGCTCTCTCAAAATAGCTCATTTACTCTCACTTTGCAAAGATTCACGAGAACTAGACATTCCTTATAGGAAGGCCCTTACGGATATTCACTCTTACTGATAGGGTACGCGATTCCCGGATGACCAGACATGTATACTCCGCATGCTTCAGTATCACCCCCAATCACTACCGCATGATTGCCCCATGGCAAAGGGAAACCTCAATAGTGTCAAAGCATGACAATCCACACCATGATGCCATGTAGAATCCGGTCCTAAGGATAATTACACAACCGTCACATAGTGTGACACTTAACAGTGTAACACACGCATTTTCTAATACACGTCCACGTACAGTCCAAGTGTCTCTACACTTTGATGGGAGTCAAATTAACTATCATTTACTATGTGATTATACCCCATTTATAACTCGTTTTATGTGTTTCCGGAGACATTTGATTGTATTTTGATGTATTTTACACCTTGGTTATCATTTCGAGACCTAGGACGAAAAGTCTGGGATTCTCGGTCTTTTTCGGTGTATTTACTATACTCTCGGTCACCCTAGTGTCCTTATGGATTATGTGTGGTATTTTTTGTGATTTTATACAGGACTTAGATTTTCGAGATGTCCGGAAGGCGAGATACGAGGATTGGAACGTGTGCCCGAAGCTTAAAAGTTCAAACGGATCAAAACACGTTGGTACTACAACCATACATTCCATTGATCAGAATTTTGATACACATTAGATGCATTTTATGGGTTGGACATCTTCATTAAAATTTTAGAAAATTAAATGATCTTTCCAACGCAACTTGAATCACTCAAATCGGAGTTCTACACATAAAGTTATGACCGATTTACTGAAGGTGTGTCAGCTAGGCGCGCGCCTGAGATATGCTAGGCGCACGCCTGGCAGTTAAATTGGTCCAGAAGTTTCAGTACGTGATTTCAGCATCCTAGGCGTGCGCCTGCACTTTCCTAGGCACACGCCTAGCGTCCAGATCTGCCAAAACACTATAAAACCCCCCATTTTGGATCTAATACCTAACCTCTTCTTCCCCAACTCGTTTTCATCAATTTTCTGCGTTTTTCTTAGCTTAGATTAGGTTTGTAGATAGATTAGCTTAGTTTAGTCGTAGATTGTTGTAATCCGGAGGATCTCGGTGATAGCTTGATACGTTATTGACGGGGTCTCGTTCGGTGAATCAATTTTCTACGGCCTAATATAATTGGTATTTTGTTTTCCTTTCTTGTTCTTGCTTTCAATCTTTACTTTGTTAACTTTTATTGTTGTTTCCTTATATGTTGCTTAGCAAAATGAGTAGGTAATCGTTATATAGTCGAGTTATGTGAAAATCTTTGAAATCGAACCTTAGATTGTTCTTGTGGTGTTCTTAATGTTTGACTGTTGATTCTCGATGTTACCGTAGTTCTAGAACTTATTCTTATCACGTTTGTTGAATTGATCACTCGATAATCGTATCACACGTATCGTCTTTATAGATGTATTTTGAGAGAGAATACGGGAACCGGGGTTCTCGGATCACCCTGTAAAACCGATTGAGTTGTTCAGATTCGGTTTCGTGTGTGAGGTTTTGTATCGACTTGTCGAGCGTTTCATGAATCGTAGACCGTGTGAGGTCAGTTAAATCCGGTCAGCGGACTGTTGAACCTGACATAAGAGGGTAGATTATTGAAATAATGTCTATACTCATAGCCAGGAAATGACACCCTATATGACATCGAGAACATTTAGGTGAATCAAGAATACCTCGGGACTTAGCTATGGTTTGTGAGTATTAGATTGGATCATAGCTCGGTTATCTCTTTTATATAGTTTTAACTCTTTGTTTTGTATATTAGTTTGTAGAACCGGTGATCCGACAAATCACAACGTTCAATATTTGTGTCGGCCTAAACTAGGAACGAGACCGACCTTGGTACTCGACCAGATTCCCTGTGGGATACGACCTTGACTCACCAAATCTAGCTACAATTGACCCGGTACACTGCCGGTAAGATTGGACACTTAGAAAAGGCCGATCACACTTCGATAGACGAGATCTATCCCTGCCCTTAAAGACAAAAGACATCTAATACGTGCTGGCATGTTTGTACTATCAATGCCATGTTTGATAGTACATAAGTCTAAAGACATTTATGTATCAAAATTATTAAATTGATTATAGTCTCATCAACCATAATCGCCTATCATGGTTTCTCTATCACAGTTTAATACTAAGGACGTTATCATATAACAATTCATAATTGGTTCTTTAAAAGAACAAATATATGACAACATAAAAGCCATTTATTATATATGTATAATCATAAAGAAATAGTAGAAATGATCCGACCCGGTCGGATCCGGTCCAACCCGATTGGGTTTAGGACACAATTTCAACCACCAGGCCCGGGTCTGGGGGTGTTACAGAATGGTATTCAGAGCCGACTTCCATACGGACCTACGTGCCACACCGTAAGAGGCGGTTGTGGGCCACCTTTAGAATCCTATGGTAGGGATGAACTGGGACAAGTCTTGGCCGTCCTTGCGAGGACGCCAGTCCCTTATAAGGAGGGAGAATGTGATATCCCACATTGGAAGTGGGGGAAGCGCATCACCACCATATAAGTGGGAGACATAAAGGTCTTGTCAACTCGTGTTAGCCCTTTTAAACCAAGCGAGGACGACGGTCTAAGTAGTTGAATGGACCATTTATGACACATCTAGCGCTACCAGGCCTGGGGTCCTCCATTTTCTGCATTTTGGCAATTAATATCATCTCTTTTCTTGTTTTTTATGGCTCTAAACTTTGTTTTTATTCTTGTTTCTAGCTTTAGATTGAGTAGCTAAACATCTCATAGCTAAA
Source organism: Gentiana straminea (assembly GCA_036785695.1). Classification (NCBI taxonomy): domain Eukaryota; kingdom Viridiplantae; phylum Streptophyta; class Magnoliopsida; order Gentianales; family Gentianaceae; genus Gentiana; species Gentiana straminea. The sequence continues at coordinate 627,961 of JAVUPR010000412.1, read as the reverse complement.
TCATGTGAAAGTTGAAGAAATCCACCTCTAATTGATGAAATTGGGAATTGTTAGTGCTTAATTGATGTTGTATCGACGAATTCGTATCATAAAACTTGTTCTAGTTGGTCCCAGAGAAGGCTAAAACTATAGTCAGAGGGGGGGTGAATGACTATAGTGGAGTTTCAAAAAAATTCTTGTAATTAAAAGCTTTTGGGCAAATGGATAAGTCCCTTCTTACTAGATTATTTCAAAGTGGTTTAAGCAATCAATAATGTATAATATAATGTAAGCAATTAAATGAATGCAGTAAGGGTAATTGCTGAAAGTAAATTGACACAAGGCTTATAGTGGTTGAGGGTGGTGTAATCCCTTAATCCACTCTTCTCCTGTGATGATTGGAAGAATTCACTATTGTTTTCACAGATACAATAGTACGATGGTCCCTGACTTCCCAAGCTTCACAATCTACAAGACTATCACTCCTTGACTGCAACAGCTTCAGTGACTCAGTCTCTTCCACTGCTCTTTGGGATCAAATCCTTCAGCAGCTATCACAAACACAACTCCTTCTCAGATGCCTCTGATTCAGTTGCTTGATTGATGTGAATTGAATTCACCAACTTGTTGATCAATCTCAATGCTTGATGTTTGATTTGTAGCTCTTAGATTTGAGTTGATCACTGGATATTTCCTTTTAGCACAGGTAGAAGATTTCACTTTGACAGAGTTTCTGCTCAGATTTTTTATCGTGTTTTCTTGTTTTTCTGTCAGTGCCTTCTATTTATAGCCTTGATTATTCTTGATTTGAATTTCCGTCCGTTGGCTATATTAATGAGGGGAATAATCCTTGATTTTATTCTTGATTCCCCTTGATTATATTCTCCTTGATTTTAGTGATCGGATTTTTCTTCAAACGTTTACCAGAAAATCCGTCCTTGATTGATCCTCTATTAATTGTGCATTTAATGGTTGATCTTCTGTTTCTTCTTCATATTTCAATAATCTGATCGAGTAAGGTTTACTCAGCCGTTTTTTGAACGGTCAAGTGATCCACTTGACTTTGCCGTTTAGATCTTTCTTCATTGTTTTGTCTTCACTCAGCCGAAAGTCAGTTTACTCTGCCGATTCACTGTTTCCTTCATTACTTAAGTTTAAAGGAGAATCTTTGTTCTTCACTGATCCTTGATTGGGGTGAAATCAGTGTACACCATATTTAAACATTTAGTTTCATCATTTGAAACATAGCTTAGACTTATCCAAGGTCATCACAGATTTCCTTGGTTATAAGTCAGACCATATGCCTTCATTGCTTCTCTTTTGATACTTGGCTGGCTTCACTCTGCTGAAAATCTGTTTTTACTTTGCCGTCCTACCAACTAGTACAATACTTGTCTGACTCAACTTATACAACATGTCAGACTCTAAGCAAAGACTTATACAAAGAATTCTAACTTATTTCAGGCTTGCTATAACAGCTAGTATGACCATCATCAAAACATAATTAAATGTTCCTAACAATTTCCCCCTTTTTGATGATGCCAAAACCCTCATAAGCCTGAACATAAGTGTAACAAATTTTTCATAATGATAAGCAGAATGGACCTCAAGAATTTTATTCATCCATTCAAAGGCAATAAGATATTGCATGTTGTTTGTTCAAAAACAAAAGGCCAATAGAAATAATTCAATAATAATTCAATTTGCATAAGGCATAAAGTCTACTTCTTCATTTCTTCAAACCTGATGCCTTTTCCTTTGATGCCTTTGCCCTTATCTGTTGGGCTTTCCTTCTTTCCATTGGAGCATTCAGTTTCAGGCTTTGAGCTTCCTTCCCCCTTTTTGGTATCACCAAACCGTTCTTCAAGAATCCTGATTGCATCTTCAGATTCAGGGAGAGGACCATATCTTTTCTCCAGTATTTTGTTGGTTGCCTCACCAACTTTGAGTAGAAGGTTGAGTTGCTTGCCAGAGTGCTCCATGACCTCATCCAGATGCTGAATTTGATGAGTGTGAGCATTTAAAGTGTCCACCAAGGGTTTGAGACTGCTGTCAATCTTTTCAGCATGAAATTCAAGATTGGTTTGGACATGGTAGGGAATAAGATGATGTAAGTTGCAGAGCAAGTTTCCCTATTTTTCCATGACCTCATCTTGTACCTTGATGTGACTGATGAGGGCTTCAATCTTGTGGTTGAGGGAGGTTGCTTCACTCCTTAAAGCAGCTTTCAGATTCTGCCTGCTGTGGTATTGCTTTTCCATGTCCACAATTAGGGGTTGAATATCCAGATTGAAAACTCTTTCTGGATCAACTTCCTCTGGTGCCACTTCAACATCCTCATCATCTTGATCTTTCTCGTCCTCCATTTTTACTTCTTCTTCTTCCTTTTCACTTTCTGCTTTTGTTCTCTTTCTTCCTATTCTTCTTTTTCTTCCTCATTGGACTTAGGGTCAGTAGGGGGTTGCTGGGGTGTGCTGGCTTCTTCATCTGCTGGAGATAGGGCTTCCTCTCATGCTGTTCCCCCTTGGTCTGGGGGAGTTGACAAGTTCGGTGTTGGGGAGATTTTGCATCATTAAAACAAAAGAAAATTTATAAAACCTATACTACCATGCAAAACTACCTCCTAACCGGCCAAATATCGGGTAGTTGATAGCATAGTAGGGTAAGTACAGGGTCGATCCACAGGGAATCGGGATGTTGAATCTAATTTCACTAATTCCTTTCAATTGTTACTTAGGAAAAACGAATAAACGAAAGAACAAATAAAATAAACGAAAGAGCAACTAAAATAAATCTAACCTACGAAATAAAATAACACAACCTAAACTAAACTAAAGATACATGGGATCAAACATCATACAAACCAAGTGATTTCAATCCTAGTTCATCTCATGATTTTAATTCAAATTGTGGTTTCACCTTTACACGAGATACAAATCCCTAATTCCTTAGTGAATTCAATTTCTCAAGCTATGGATTCCTAATTCCTTAGTGAATCCAATTATCGATCTCTCCTCTTCCGAATGTTGAGATCGATTTTCAATACAAAACGAAGGTGTAGATTCAGGTTAACTCTCGTATTTTAGAATCTAACAACCTAGATAATTAACCAATTAATTTGTCACATAATTAATGATTAAAGATCCTATCTTTCTATGGTGATCTAGTCTACGCAACTTCCGTATGTTGTAAACGTATCAATAGCAAACGATCTCTCGATCTAATTCACATCATAGCATCAAAATCATAGAACGATACAAAATAAATTAAAGATCATAAAAAACGAATAAGGACTGAATAAATTAAATAAATAAACTCACGTAGTTTGGTACATGATTGAATCCATGAATCGAAAACGGAAGAAAAACGACATCCTAATCTAACCTCGGATCACCCGAGCACAAGGCTCGGGTGACCGGCCTTGAAAGCTTCAAAGCTGCCGCCGTTGTGATTTGCGGTATGTATCAATGTTTGTATTATGAATTATTGGATATATTTAGGGTTGCATGCGGCTAATATATATATATGCAAAAGAGAGGCGGCCGAGGCAATATGGCGGTGGAGGCCGTAATTAAATCCTTTTCCAATTAGGATTTGGAGTATGTCGGCCGAATATTATGGATTTAGGAATGAAACTTCTAAAATTCATATCTTGAGTTGTAGACCTCCAAAAATTATGATCCGAATGTCATAATTAAGCTCTCGGAAAACTCTACAACTTTCATTAAGGACTCTTCTTCGAAAACGCCTTTTTGACTAGCCCGTCGTATTACGAGTATATTACGACATTTTCCAGTAGTTTCAGCAACAACATCCAAACTTGTAACGCTCATATCTCGGGCCTCGTAAGTCGTAATGAAGTGATTCAAAATCCTGTAGAATCCTCTCTTCAAGCCCTACAAATCTTCTCTTGAGGTCGAGAGTCAAATCAGTGTATATCATATCAAGAACTGCATCGGAAGTTCGGCTGCTTGAAAGCTTCATTCCAAGCTTTATCTCCATCTTTATCCTCTTCCAAGTCAAAAACATGTATCTACATTGCATCCAAACACCACAAAAACGTAACAATATCCAAAACCATATAAAACAATCAAATAATCGTATAAATTGATACGTTTTCATATTTAACCGTTGAAAACCTCATTCACTCAATATTTGAATATATAGCTCAATTTCTATGAAAGGAATACATATATAGGGGAAATTGATGTATAATATATATGTGAAAATCACTATAATTTAGCCCTAAACAACACCCCCACACTTATCTTTTTGCTCGTCCCCGAGCAAAACAAAACAAAGTCAAGCTCTAGATAAATAAACATCTATACAAATATAAAGTATATTCAATAACTTAGAAGTTCACCCAAGTGAGTGTGTGCATAGCCATAATAAACTTCCACTAAGTTCCACAATTTGAAAGTTATTCAAACCAAAACTAGCCCGGTTTCCCATCTAAGTTAGAAATATTCAAAAATTATAACAGGCACTTTACAAAACATACATATCCCAAAAAGAAATAGTAGAGAATATCTAAAACATTTCGACGGACTCGTGAGGATAATCCCTACAACATATCCTTCAGTTTATACTGGGTATAAGATTAACGATAACTATGTCCTTACTTATTCATAATAATATATTTCAATATTTTCACTTTTTTTACACTTTTCTAACACACATCAGAATAAGCTTTTGCCCTCATAGCAGAATAGGACATTTCAAGATAATCCCCTACCTTACTCCAATCATAAGGCAGCTTTTTCTAACTGTCGTGAGCTTTTGGTCATCATAGTGGAATAGGACATACGTGGTACACCCTACCTCACCCAAATCATAAACCAGCTTCCGACACACACAATTACAATTATGTTTACTTAGAGATTTCTGGCTGGCAGTGGAAAAGATTATTTTCTAGTAGCACAGACCACTGAGCATAACACCTCAAGTAAACAATTTATTACTATTGCAAAGACTTAATCACGTTTCACTTATCACATTCAAACTTACGATATTCACAAGGTATGTCATACTTTAATCCTAAATACAAACTACTAAACTTTTCAAGAATTGTACATAAGCAAAGAAACATGCTATAATCATCAAAAATCTCCAACTAAAATGGGGTAGGCTTTCAACATTTAGCTCATCATTTACTATGGCATGTGAAAAAGAGTGTCGGGTGAAACAACTAAAATTACTAAATATACAGAATATAGCAAAAATGATATAAACTCAAGCAAAGATATGCCTTTGTCTACTCGGGACAAAACAAAAATTTTAAAAATTAAGCACTTCACTTTTCATAGAAATACTAAAAATATGAGCAAACGAAAGTAGACACATAAATCATCTATCCCTTCCCCCACACTTAGATTGCAACTTGTCCTCAAGTTGTGGAGAATAAAAGAAAAAGAAAACTTAGCTGATTGTACGCTGAAAGGGAACAATTCTGGAACGGACGCGTTCCGATCCAAAAATGCTCGAAGATATCAGTAGACTGTGGACCATCCACCTGAAAACTGACACCGTCTGAAACTCACAAACGCTATCAAGACTATCCTGCACACTTGACAAACACGAAAAGTATCTCGGGGACAAGGGGGGATAGAACGTACAGAGCACAAAATAGAATCGCTTCAGATGGAAAAATCAAACAAGGAAAGTATAGAACATCTAAGCGTCCAAGTATGGAAGTTTGATATAAGCACAAAAAGAAATAATAGCTCAGATGGAAAGATCAACACTTAAACTCAGGACATCTAAGAATAAAGCCACATAAGCAGAAACATCAAACTCCAACTAATAATGATAGAGGATTATACACGGAAAAGAAGTCAGAAAGATTTTCCAGATTTAGCTCATGTAAAGATGGAACATATACATGGAACATTACAAAAGAGTAGGGCTAGGTGCAACTATATGAAAATGCATTACAATGCAATCTACGTGAAAAATCCTAAAAATAAAATAAAAACGAGGTAGTATTACGGAAACCGACAGTTAACTACACTCAAGAAGAAAAATAAACTAGGTGGTATTACGAAAACCGACAGTGACCACACTTAAGAAAAATAAAAGGAAAAATAGAAAAACAATGCAACTATATGAAATGCAACTAAATGAAATGCATTTAAATGATATGCAAAAAGAAAATAAAATAAAAGAAAGAAAACTAGCCCACTATATGAAACACGACATATATATAAACGTCTACCACATAATGACAAAGTTACGATAAACGACAAGTCTTGTCCTTGTAGTGCCGACGCGCCTTAAGACTTATCGAAAGTGATAGACTTATGGAAACCAACAAGTTAGCTATACTAAACGAGATATAACTCATAAGCCCAAGATGGTAGCATTACGGAAACCGACAGTAGTTACCCAAATGAGTTACATAAACAACAAGGAAGCACATAAGTCTTAAAAGCTAACAAGATTCATCACAATGGTAAGTAGCATACGGAAACCGACATTAGCTACTAATTAACAATAAGAACGATTATAGCGTACGAGAACCGACGGTAACTATAACTTGCATGGATGAATCAAGTATATAAAAATAAATCAATTATTTAACATGGATCAAGTAGATGGAAAGATGTAAACATGCAAGTTCGTAACATCTACGTAAAAACAATTAGCCACAGAAGCTCATATGAAAATATCCAAGTCAAATAAAGTATTAAAAATCAAATTAAGAGAAATTCTGGAACCTGGACGTGCGTTCAACCAAGCAGACGGGCGTTCACCTGGAAATTTCTGCACTGGACGGCCGTCCAAAGTCTCAACCGCTCGTTCACCTGCAATGTTAGGGACTGGACGGGCGTTCACTTACTTGAACGCTCGTCCAACAGTCGAATTTGCATAGAAAACGCAGGAAGCACAGCAAACCCTAATTTCTTAAAAGATCATACATCAAATATCACAGAGCAGCCACATCAAATTAAAGCACGAGAGGTTAGACTAGATAACAAACAAACATATAGTTCACGTTTCACAAATCGAGTAAAAAACTTTTTGCACATTCTTAACCCAACGGTTATCGAAACACGGCAAAAATAAAAACTCTCGATTTGTTAAACGCTACTTTTATTGAAATAAAATAAAACAAATAAAACGTAACAAAATAGAAAAATTAACGAAAGAAGATTCAACAAAACACCGATTCCCCGGCAACGGCGCCACTTTTGTTGGGGAGATTTTGCATCATTAAAACAAAAGAAAATTTATAAAACCTATACTACCATGCAAAACTACCTCCTAACCGGCCAAATATCGGGTAGTTGATAGCATAGTAGGGTAAGTACAGGGTCGATCCACAGGGAATCGGGATGTTGAATCTAATTTCACTAATTCCTTTCAATTGTTACTTAGGAAAAACGAATAAACGAAAGAACAAATAAAATAAACGAAAGAGCAACTAAAATAAATCTAACCTACGAAATAAAATAACACAACCTAAACTAAACTAAAGATACATGGGATCAAACGATTGCACAAACCAAGTGATTTCAATCCTAGTTCATCTCATGATTTTAATTCAAATTGTGGTTTCACCTTTACACGAGATACAAATCCCTAATTCCTTAGTGAATTCAATTTCTCAAGCTATGGATTCCTAATTCCTTAGTGAATCCAATTATCGATCTCTCCTCTTCCGAATGTTGAGATCGATTTTCAATACAAAACGAAGGTGTAGATTCAGGTTAACTCTCGTATTTTAGAATCTAACAACCTAGATAATTAACCAATTAATTTGTCACATAATTAATGATTAAAGATCCTATCTTTCTATGGTGATCTAGTCTACGCAACTTCCGTATGTTGTAAACGTATCAATAGCAAACTGATCTCTCGATCTAATTCACATCATAGCATCAAAATCATAGAACGATACAAAATAAATTAAAGATCATAAAAAACGAATAAGGACTCGAATAAATTAAATAAATAAACTCACGTAGTTTGGTACATGATTGAATCCATGAATCGAAAACGGAAGAAAAACGACATCCTAATCTAACCTCGGATCACCCGAGCACAAGGCTCGGGTGACCGGCCTTGAAAGCTTCAAAGCTGCCGCTGTTGTGATTTGCGGCTGTATCAATGTTTGTATTATGAATTATTGGATATATTTAGGGTTGCATGCGGCTAATATATATATATGCAAAAGAGAGGCGGCTGAGGCAATATGGCGGTGGAGGTCGTAATTAAATCCTTTTCCAATTAGGATTTGGAGTATGTCGGCCGAATATTATGGATTTAGGAATGAAACTTCTAAAATTCATATCTTGAGTTGTAGACCTCCAAAAATTATGATCCGAATGTCATAATTAAGCTCTCGGAAAACTCTACAACTTTCATTAAGGACTCTTCTTCGAAAACGCCTTTTTGACTAGCCCGTCGTATTACGAGTATATTACGACATTTTCCAAGATAGTTTCAAAGCAACAGCATCCAAACTTGTAACGCTCATATCTCGGGCCTCGTAAGTCGTAATGAAGTGATTCAAAATCCTGTAGAATCCTCTCTTCAAGCCCTACAAATCTTCTCTTGAGGTCGAGAGTCAAATCAGTGTATATCATATCAAGAACTGCATCGGAAGTTCGGCTGCTTGAAAGCTTCATTCCAAGCTTTATCTCCATCTTTATCCTCTTCCAAGTCAAAAACATGTATCTACATTGCATCCAAACACCACAAAAACGTAACAATATCCAAAACCATATAAAACAATCAAATAATCGTATAAATTGATACGTTTTCATATTTAACCGTTGAAAACCTCATTCACTCAATATTTGAATATATAGCTCAATTTCTATGAAAGGAATACATATATAGGGGAAATTGATGTATAATATATATGTGAAAATCACTATAATTTAGCCCTAAACATTCGGCTAAGTGAGCTTTATCAGCTGGCTCACTTGGCTGTTCGTCAACTTTGCCGAAGCTCTTGAAAAGCACTTCTGGAAGTGTCAGCTCATCATCAGAAATCTCCATGTTTTCTAGATTAGCTTCAAAATGGACGCCTTCTGAGTGTTCATTCTTTGTCTCATCTTCTTCTTCATCCATTTCCTCTTCTTCAGATGAAGTAAGAGCATATCCTTCATCACCTTCTTCCAGATAGGTGATGTCCTCATGTTGTTTTTCTTCCTCCGTTGTTGTATCATCATTGATTGTCACTGGTTCGTTCAAGTTGCTTGTGCCAGTCACAGAGGTGCTCCCTTGTGCCTTCTGGGATCTGGTTCTTCGTCCCACTCCTGATCTGCTGCTTTCAGGTTGTTTCCTTTTTCTCCCGTCAGTTGGTTTGGGTTTCATAGATGCCTTAATGTAGGTAAACATTACATTAGACCTGTGCGGAGCCTGCAGATTTGTGGGTTTTACTTTCAATGTGTCAAACAAATGTTGAAGAGGGAACCCATATGATTTCCTCTCCCAGAAATCACCTTTCTTCTGCAAACCCTTGCTCGGTGCCGTAATGGATAGATCAATCTCCTTTTGAATTTGGTCTTTCAACCTATTGAATACAAATGTTGCCCAGTCAAATTTAGTACCTTCGTAGATGATTTCCATTAGCTTGATCCGTAACTCAGTTAAGTTTTCCATCGATCATTTTCTTCCTTCGATGTTTTTGGTGATGACCGGTGCAAATTCAGCAACCGGAAGTTTTAGAGCTGATCAAGGGAAATTGTATGTTTTGTTGTTTTTCTTGGGGGTTTTTGGCTATCTCAGCCCAGAATTTCTTGATGTCAACCGTCACAAACTTTACATTAGTCGGACCTATCATGGGTAGGTGTAGGAATTTGTTGAGAAGACCAGGCGTAATGACTACCTTTTTCCCAAAGAGTGAACTTTTTATGCAGTCGACATCAGTTTTCTTTGTGCTGGGTACAAACTTGGCATTTTTTCATAGCAAATTCCTTTTATTGGGGGGTTTGGGAAGGTCATTAACCCCATATTTGAACAGTCAACCAAGCGTTGAGCTTGTGCATCATTGTCACAGAAAGAGAGGTAGTGTTCGGGTTTGAAAAACGATCCGATGATGATTGATTTTTCATAGAATTTTTTAGTGGGAGAGATTGTAGAAGATGAAGCCATTTCTTTGAGATTTGGGAGAAGGATTTGATTTGCAATAGGGTTTGTAACTTGCAATTGAGTGTAAAGATTTCCGAAAAATCTCTAAGTATGGTTTATATAGGATAATTTGGGTAGTGTGAACGTGGTTTGAATGTGGAAGGATTTTATGACATAATGACGTGATTTTGTGTGTATAAATCACGATATTCGAGTGTAATGGGGGAGTGGATTGATAATGATAAATCCCGGGAATCGATGCGTTGTAATTCGAAAATAATATGGTTACCTCCATGATTGTAATTTGATCTCCACGTGTGTAATCGTCCACGGATTAATCCTCCATAACTTATTTATTCTCCACGTGTATAAAAATTGATTTTGTTCACAATATAATTTGCCCATGACTCCAATCTTCATTTCGGTGGAGTGCCTTGGCTGGTCACTTAGCCGATGTAGTGAATTTTTCACTGAACCGTTCCTACAATCAGTGAAGTTAACTTCGCCGAGTACCAGTGCCTTACCTGCTACATTTCCTGTAATGGCAAAGGTTTAAACAGCCGATGAGGTCACTCGGCTGATTACTCCAGTTAGCCGCTCTTTGGTACTTAGTCGATTTCAATCATTCCCAACTCAGTTCTTAACATGCTAAATCTTTCATGACTGAGTGGTTTAGTGAAGATGTCAGCCAATTGATCTTCAGTGGGAATGTATTTTAGGATTACATCCCCTTTTTCAACATGATATCTGATAAAATGATGTCTCACATCAATGTGCTTTGTTCTTGAATGCAACACTGGATTTTCAGTGATAGATATGGCACTTATGTTGTCACACATGATTGGGATAGTCTTTTCCTCCACTTCATAGTCCCTTAGATGTTGTCAGATCCAAAGTACTTATGCACAACAACTGCCTGCTGCTATATATTCTGCTTCAACTGTTGATATAGATATGGAGTTTTGCTTTTTACTAAACCAAGTGACTAGCCTGGTGCCTAGCATCTGACATGTTCCAGAGGTGCTTTTTCTATCTATCTTGCATCCAGCATAGTCAGAGTCTGAATATGACATCAACTTGAATCCTCATCTTTTGGATACCAAATTCCAACATTAATAGTGTTTTTCAGGTATTTGATTATCCTTTTGGCTGCTAGAAGATGTGATTCTTTTGGTTGAGCTTGAAATCTTGCACATACTTCTACTTCAAATGCTATATCATGTCTGCTTGCAGTTAGATAAAGTAGGGATCCAATGATTCCTCTATATATTTTCTGATCAACATCTTTTCCAGCTTCATCTTTTCCAAGAATGACTCTTGCACACATTGGTGTATCTGTTGTGCCACTTGTATCCATACCATACTTGTGTATTAAGTCTTTTGTATACTTGCCTTGACTAATGAAAATACCATCCTTCATTTGCTTTACTTGAAGACCAATAAAGTAATTTAATTCTCCCATCATGCTCATCTGAAATTTGCTTTTCAACAAGTTTGCAAATTTCTCACACAACTTTTCATCCTCTGATCCAAAGATGATGTCATCAACATAGATTTGTACTAGAAATGTACTTGTTCCTTTCTCTAATTTGAATAGATTCTTGTCTATAGTTCCCTTGTTGAATCCATTCTTGATCAAAAATTGTGATAGTGTTTCATACCAAGATCTGGGTGCCTGTTTGAGTCCATAAAGAGCTTTCTTGAGCTTGTATACTTTGTCTTCTTTTCCTTTGAGTTGAAAACCAGGAGGTTGTTCCACATATACTTCTTCTTCCAAGAGTCCATTCAGAAATGAACTTTTGACATCCATTTGATAGACTTTGAAGTCTTTGTGTGCAGCAAAAGCAAGAAAGAGTCTGAATGCTTCCAGTCTTGCCACTGGTGCAAATGTTTCATCATAATCTATTCCTTATACTTGAGAATAACCTTTTACAACTAGCATTGCTTTGTTTGTAACAACTGTTCCTTGCTCATCCATCTTGTTTCTGAACACCCATTTTGTTCCAATGATGTTGGCTGTATCTGGTCTGTCAACAAGTTCCCAGACTTCATTTCTTTCAAATTCATTTAGTTCTTCTTGCATGGTTGTAATCCAATCTGCATCTTGGATTGCATCATCTATAGTTTTGGGTTCCACTTGTGATAGAAAACATGTTAGCATATGCTCCAATTGTCTTCTGGTTCTAACTCCTGTGTGAATATTTCCAATGACTTGTTCTTCAGGATGATCTCTTAGCCAATTTAGGTCAAGTTGAAGTTGTTCTTCACTTGGTGCTTCTGCAACTTCGGTTCTGCATGAGCTTCAAGTTCTGGTGCTTCTTCTGTTGTAATGACTTGTGGCTCATCTTGGTTTCCAAGATTGTGACTCAGAATAGTGGATGGTACTGTTGTATTCATATATACTTGCCTTTGTGCTGCTTCTTCTTCTTGTTCTTGAAGACTTTCACCATTTGTGTTTGGTTCATCAAAGACTACATGTATTGATTCTTCAATCACCAATGTTCTTTTGTTGAGTACTCTGAATGCCTTGCTAGTGTCTGAGTATCCCATAAAGATTGCTTCATCAGCTTTTTCATCAAAGGTGTGCAACTGATTCCTGTTCAAAACAAAACATTTAGATCCAAACATGTGTAAATGTGAAATGTTAGGTTTTCTTCCATTCCATATCTCATATGGAGTCATTCCATGATGTTTGTTGATGATTGATCTGTTTTGTGTATAGCATGCTGTGTTTCCTGCTTCAGCCCAAAATCTCTTTGGTAAGCATGGTTCTACAATCATTGTTCTGACTGCTTTTTTGAGAGTTCTGTTTCTTCTTTCTGCTACACCATTTTGTTGTGGAGTTCCTGCTGCAAATAGTTGATGTAATACTCCATTTTGTTCACAATAAGTTCTGATTACTTCATTTAGAAACTCTGTGCCTCTATCTGATCTGATCTTGATAATCTTTAGTTCTTTCTCATTTTGAATTCTTCTTAGTAGATCTGGCATCTTCTTGAGTGTCTCTCTCTTCTTGTTCATGAAGATGGTCCAGGTGAATTTGGAGAAGTCACCAACCACTACTAAAGTGTATTTCTTAACACTTACACTTACTGGTGTGACTGGTCCAAATAGGTCCATATGTAACAGATGTAGAATTCTTGTTGTTGATTGATAAGGCTTTGACTTGAAGGAACTTTTGATTTGTTTCCTTTTCGACATGCATCACATAGACTTTCTTTCTTGAATGTGATCTCTGGCGGCCTTCAACTAACTTGTTCTTTGATAATGTGTTGATGGTTTTGAAATTCAAGCGATTTAATCTTCTATGCCAAATCCAAATTTGGTTGATTGTTTATTTTTGACAAACGGGCATATTTCTCGCTTTAGTTGTTTTCCAATCCACCACATACATGTTATCTTTTTTTCTCCCTGCACGAACTACTGTGTTGGTTTGGCTGTGAATCAATTTGCATCCTTCCTTGTTGAAGTACACATTGTAGCCTTTGTCACAGAATTGACTGATGCTCGTCAGATTGAAATTAAGTCCCTTAACATATGCCACATTTTGAATTCTTAAATTGTTCTTGAGCATTGTGCCTTCCCCCTTAATCTTGCCAAGGTTTTCTTTGCCTCCAAATGTGACTTTGGGTCCATCAAAAGTTTTGAAGTCAGTGAGCCATCCTTTTTTCCCTGTCATGTGTCTGGAACATCCACTGTCTATGTACCAGACATCCTACAAAACAAATTAATTATGTTTAGGTACCCAACACTGTTTGGGTCCATACCTATTAGCAGTCATGCCTCATACTCCAAGTGTATATCCAAATGATCTTCTTTTTGGATAGTTAAAATCATCAACTTCATATGTATAAGGCATGGCAGAATAGCTTCTAATATTTCTACTGAAGGTATTCTGATACTTTTCTCTACTTTTTGGTGCATTTGCATCATTCTTTACCTTCCAATATGTAGTGGGAAACCTATGCTGCTTCATGTGTCTAGGAACATACCTTGATTGATTTTTCTTAAACACATGATGCACATCATGGTATGGTTTATTCTTGTATTTTGGAGGTGCAACATTCCAATCATCCTCTGAAGGATAAAGTCTTCATTTACCTTTCAGTAGGTCTTTGTTTTTGGTTGATTGGAATGATGGTTTAGTCTGCTGCTTTACTGCACTAGGTTTTGACTTCACCGGTGCAGGATGAGTGGTTGAAAGTATGGTCTTTTCTTTTCTAAATTTTGGTCCAATGTTGGTCCTGGATTCAGAATTGTGTTGACCATTGTTTCTTATCTCATCCTGACTGTTGTAGCCAAGACCAGATCTGGATCCAAACCTTCTTGGAGGTTTGTAGGCTGGTGCATTTAGTGGTGCAGTGGTGTTTTTAGCTGCTGAATGGATTTTCTCAGCTGATCTGTTAGCAGTGGTTGAGTTATCATCTGCTGATCTTTGATTAGGTGAGTCCATCTTCTTAGTAGCTTGTTCAGCCTTCAATTTGTCCAGTTGTTCCTTCAATATTTTATTTTCTTTTCTTAGATCCTTACATTCCTTTTCCAGAGTTTCATGATTCATCTCAATTTCATCAAATTTAGTCATGAGATTTTGGACTAGGGCTGCTGGATCTAATGTGAGAATAAAATATTGTGCAGTGTTAGATGTGGATGCATTTGATGAAGAGTAAGAACTAGATGTTACCTCAGTTTCATCAGATTCTTTGGCCATAACACATATATTTGCTTTCTCAGTGTCTGAGCTGTCACCTTCATCTTTATCAAATTCTTTGGTCATGAGACATAGACATGCTTTTTCATTATCTAGTTGTCTTCTTCATCACTATCATCTGAGTCATTATCAGATGATTCTTCATTCTTTTCACTGCTTGATTCAGCCTTGAGTGCTTTCTTACCTTTCCTCTTCTCAGATGCTTTGTACTTCTTCATTTCCTCATCTTTATTGTTTTCTTCGGGGCAATCTGCCTTGAAGTGGCCTTTCTTGTTGCAATTGAAGCATCTGTATTCATCATCTCTTTTCTTCATATCTTTGTTTGAGCTTGACTTCTTGTTTGATGATGAGTTCCCTTTGAATGGCTTCTTTTTGCTAAATCTGTCAAAATGTTTAACTAATAAAGCTACATGTTCTTTGAGTTCTAGTGTCTCTTTGCTGACGCAATCAACAAAGTTACTATGCTGGGGTGATATCAGTGCACTGGCTTTTCGTGTCTCTTCCGGGGCACCTTCTTCATCGTTCAATTCAAATTCATGAGCTTTTAGTTGGGACATCAGAGTCAGAGTGTCAGTGTTTGCAAGGTTTGTAGTTCCTCTGATTACTGATGTTATGATCTTCCGTCTTTCAGGTAAGCCTCTCAAGATTTTTAAACATACTTCTTTCTGGGGGTATGTGTGTCCAAGCTGTTGCAGTTCACTGATGATGCTTGAGAATCTGTTGTCCATTTGATCAATAGATTCACCAGCCTTCATTTTGAAATTTTCAAATTTCTGTTTTGCAACAGATAATTTGTTTTCTTTGACTACCTCAGATCCTTCATTTATCAGTGCCAGCTTGTCCCACATCTCCTTTGCTATTTTACAATCTTTGATTCTCATGAACATGTTGCTATCTAGGGTCTTCAAGATCATATCTTTTGCAACAAAGTCTAGATTTTCTCTTTTCCTGTCATCCTTGGTCCAATATTTCTTGGGTTTATCCACTTCTTTTCCTTGATCTACTCCTGTGGTTATCATAGTCATGATCATGATTGGGCCATCATTAATTACATCCAGCATTTCCTCATGAGTTGCTGCAAGATGGTACAACATTCTTATTTTATATTCATCAAAATTATTGACATTAAAAACTGGTACTTTAGACATAAAGTTTGAGGAATCCATAAGTACAAAAAAGAGATATATATGTGAATATCTAGAAAGCACAGATTTGAAAACTACTTTGAAAATGTGTGATCTCCTTGTTACCAGAAATTAGATCTGAACAGGTTCTGATACTAGGAACACTGCTCTGATACCAATTGTTGGTCCCAGAGAAGGGTAAAACTATAGTCAGAGGGGGGGGGGGGGGTGAATGACTATAGTGGAGTTTCAAAAACTTTTCTTGTAATTAAAAGCTTTTGGGCAGCGGATAAGTCCCTTCTTACTAGATTATTTCAAAGTGGTTTAAGCAATCAATAATGTATAATATAATGTAAGCAATTAAATGAATGTAGTAAGGGTAATTGCTGAAAGTAAATTGACACAAGGCTTATAGTGGTTCAGGGTGGTGTAATCCCTTAATCCACTCTTCTCCTGTGATAATTGGATTAATTCACTATTGTTTTCACAGATACAATAGTATCACTCCTTGACTGCAATCTACAAGACTATCACTCCTTGACTGCAATAGCTTCAGTGACTCAGTCTCTTCCACTGCTCCTTGGGATCAAATCCTTCAGCAGCTATCACAAACACAACTCCTTCTCAGATGCCTCTGATTCAGTTGCTTGATTGATGTGAATTGAATTCACCAACTTGTTGATCAATCTCAATGCTTGATGTTTGATTTGTAGCTCTTAGATTTGAGTTGATCACTGGATATTTCCTTTTAGCACAGATAGAAGATTTCACTTTGACAGAGTTTCTGCTTAGATTTTTGATCGTGTTTTCTTGTTTTTCTGTCAGTGGCTTCTATTCATAGCCTTGATTATTCTTGATTTGAATTTCCGTCCGTTGGCTATATTAATGAGGGGAATAATCCTTGATTTTATTCTTGATTCCCTCTTGATTATATTCTCCTTGATTTTAGTGATCGGATTTTTCTTCAAACGTTTACCAGAAAATTCGTCCTTCATTGATCCTCTATTAATTGTGCATTTAATTCTTGATCTTCTGTTTCTTCTTCATATTTCAATAATCTAATCGAGTAAGGTTTACTCAGCCGTTTTTTGAACGGTCAAGTGATCCACCTGACTTTTCCGTTTAGATCTTTCTTCATTGTTTTGTCTTCACTCAGCCGAAAGTTAGTTTACTCTGCCGATTCACTGTTTCCTTCATTACTTAAGTTTAAAGGAAAATCTTTGTTCTTCACTGATCCTTGATTGGGGTGAAATTAGTGTACACCATATTTAAACATTTAGTTTCATCACTTGAAACATAGCTTAGACTTATCCAAGGTCATCACAGACTTCCTTGGTTATAAGTCAGACCATATGCCTTCATTGCTTCTCTGTTGATACTTGGCTGGCTTCACTCTGCCGAAAATCTGTTTTTACTTTGCCGTCCTACCAACTAGTACAATACTTGTCTGACTCAACTTATACAACATGTCAGACTCTAAGTAAATACTTATACAAAGAATTCTAACTTATTTCAGGCTTGCTATAACAACTAGTATGGCCATCATCAAAACATAATTAAATGTTCCTAACAGTTCTTAATTGAGTGAGTTGTTTATATTCTATTAGGAGACGAGGTTTATCGGTTGTGAATCAAGCGACTCTAGTGCGTTTATCTTGTTTCGGTCAGTTAAATCCTTAAAGGCGGACTATTGAACCGGGCAAAGGGTACAAGGTTGTTGCATGGTGTCTAGTACTATCTAAGGAGTTTGCACCCACGTATGTTGTCGATATAGTCGTTAGGATGGTTGGTTGGTAATGCTCATTCCCGAATAATTGATTAGATGAGCTAAAGTATTCAATTGGATCTTTATTTGGCTATGCTTCTCTCTATTATTATCTTTCATTACGTATCGTTATAGTATAATTAAATCATGAAAAAAAATTGATTAACCTAAAACAAGTACGAAATTGACTTTGGTACTTGATTGATTCTCCGAGGGATATGACATTGCTTTCCACTATGGTGCATCCGACCCGGTACACTGTCGGTTAAGGTTGGACGTCACTGTTTCGGTCATCAAGAAATTTTTGGCGCCGTTGCGAGGAAACCAAATCGATATCTCATAAGTTTTTTGAAAACTTAGGCTTATGTCGTTTTTGTTTTTGTTTTTTTCCTTGTTGGATTTTGGTTGTAGAGTCACACCACCATTGCGGTGGTGGTGGTGACTAGATACCGTGATTGTGTTCTTGTTTTTCCCTTGAATCGCAGTGTATGGATCCGTATGGCCACGAGGGATCTTCCCCTACTTATTTGGAGGCTTTAATTTCGGTGGTATGGGTTTTGGATCCCAACCATATTATTAGTTCAACCCATACACATCACCATACAACTATGAGTGGGAGAGTCGTCCAAGTTCTCAATCTCAACACACCAATGCATGTTTGTAGTATGCTCAACCTCCACAAATAGCTTCTCCACCGCAAAAGAGTACGAATGATGTTTTATTGGAGCAAATAAACAAGACTTTGCAAGAGCAAGGCCGTGATTTGAGGGATCTTTGGTGTTAAAACACAGAGGAGAAACTTGCAGTTTAGGAAAGATAAAACAGTAGCAATGCAAACATAAAGTATGGCAAGAAATTGATAAAACACAGAAACAAACTGAACACAGAGATTTAACGTGGTTTCAGGCATTGTGTCGACTACTCCACGGATAGAAAATGAGATATTTTACTATGCATAAAGTTACTAGGATTTTCACACACACTGCATTGATTACAATATTGGTATTTATAAGCACAATTCCTTGACCCTAACCACCATAAGATCTTTGTCGGAACTGTCATAAATACCCCAGATATGGATCCCCAACTCCAGCTGTTATCCACCAGATGAAACTCAGCTCAAAACTGACTTTCCCAGACTAGTAACCAACTTCTCATATGCAGAACTCAGATGTATTCAGCAATAACTCAGCTGACAAAACTGAAAACTAACATCAGAAGAAACTCAGTTTGCACTTCACCACAACCTACTTTCATAGAACTGAATACTCTTACTAAGATGACTATCATTCTCAACTCAGTTTCACAGATTAGTTAGTTTAGAGATCAAGTCACTTAACCGACAAATCTCCACCTTGACTTGAACTCTCATTCACAGTCAACCAGATTGCATAATCAGATGTACTTGTACCAGATGCATTCATCAATTCCAGGATGTACTTGTACCAGGCTTCTCCACGGAATCCACTCAGCTGATCTGCCCCTAGCTAAGTATCTAGTTTCTAGTTTATAAGCTTTGAATATTCAGCAAGTCCAGACACAACTGAAACTTGCTCTGCTAAACTGGTTTAGTGAACATATCAGCAGGATTATCCTTGGTGCCGATCTTCTTCACTACATCCCTCTTCTCATTTCTCAGAAAATGATACCTCACATCAATATGCTTGGTTCTCTCATGATGAACCTCATCCTTAGCTAGACAAATTGCATTCAAACTGTCACAATAAATCTCAGCTTGATCTTGATGTAGCCACAAATCACTGACTAGCCCTTTCAACTAGATACCCTCCTTAGCTGCTTCAGTAAGAGCCATATATTCAGCCTCAGTAGTTGATAAAGCCACTATGGCCTGAAGAGTTGCTTTCTAGCTGACAACTGAATTCCCCAATGTGAAAACATAACCAGCCATTGATTTCTACTATCCACATCACCTGCATAATCAGCATCACAGTATCATGTGATCAGTTCTTGAGTATCACCTCCATAATTGAGATCAACATCAGTTGTACCTCTAAGGTACCTGAACATTCTTTTCACAGCTTTCTAGTGTTCCTTTCCAGGTTAAGCCATAAACTTGCTGACAACACTGACTGCCAGAGCCAGATCAGGCCTAGTGCACACCATCGCATACATCAGATTGCCAACTGCACTAGCATAGGGAACTCTTGACATGTACTCATTCTCCTCTACTGACCGTGAATCAAAAACTGACAAATGAATATTTGATTCCATTGGAGTATCTATTGGCTTTGCAGCTGACATGCCAAACTTTGAAAAAATCTTATGTATATAGCCCTGCTGAGATAAAAACAGTTTCTTTTGACTTCTATCCCTCCTGATCTCCATCCCCAAAATTTTCTTGGCTGCACCCAAATCCTTCATTTCAAACTCATCACTGAGAAAGTCTTTCAGATCCTGAACATTAGACTTCTTTCTTGCAATTACCAGCATGTCATCCACATATAACACAAGATAGATGTATGATCCATCTTTCAAATGACTGTTGTAAACACAACAATCGTAAGGACGTCTGTTGTAACCTAACTAGATCATGTAACTATCAAACTTTGTATACCACTATCTAGGAGCCTGCTTCAGTCCATACAAGGACTTCTTTAACTTGCACACAAAATCTTCCTTGCTAGGAACTTGGATTCCTCCTGGCTGAGTCATGTATATCTCTTTATCTACCTCACCATGTAGAAAAGCTATGTTCACATCTAACTGCTCAAGTTCTAAGTCCTGTTGTGCCACCATTGCTAGTAACACTCTGATTGAAGTATGTCTGACTACTGGTGAGAATATCTCATCAAAGTCCACCCCTTCTTTCTGACTTAATCCTCTTGCAACCAAATGTGACTTATACTTGACTCCTTCTGCCTCAGTTATCCCTTCCTTCTTCTTGAAGATCCATTTTCAAGTAACAACTCTCATATCAGCTGGATGTTTAACTAGATCCCAAGTCTAATTCTTCAGTAATGACTCCATTTCATCTCCCATGCAAGCAAGCCATTGAGATGCTTCAGAACATGTCACTGCTTCCTTGTAAGTAGAAGGTTCAAACACATCCACTTCTTCTGTAACTTAAAATGCATATCCAACCATATCATCAAGCCTATACCTCTTGGAAGGTACCCCAACATTGGATCTTCTAGCTCTACTGACAACTATACTTTGCTAACCCAGGTTCTCAGTTTGACGCTCAACTGACATTTGCTTGGCTGGTTCTGGTTCAGCAACCAGATCAGATGAAAACTGACTTGGATTAGTTGATTGTTACATTTCAACTGACTCCACCTGAAGCTCCACCTTATTGTCAGTTTTCTCAATTTCAGTACTGGTTTCGGTTTAGTAGCCCTCATCACTGATGAACTGAGCGTATAATTTTCATTAAATTTTCATCTCTGCTGAGAATAACTCTATTTTCTACTGATGACCGAATTCTATAACCCTTAACTCCATCACCATACCCCCCAAACACTCCTTTCTTGGCTCTTGGTTCCAGCTTCCCTTCGCTCACATGATAGTAAATTGTGCTTCCAAAAACCCTTAGAACTGAATAGTCTGCAGGCTTTCCTGACCACATCTCAACTGGTGTTTTGAGACAGATCCCTGTGTGAGGACTCATGTTGATTAAGTAGCACGTTGTGCTTATAGTCTCTACCCAAAATCTTCTTGACAAACCAACATGAGAGAGCATGAATCTTTCTCTCTCCAGAAGAGTTTGATTTAGCCTTTCAACTACCTTATTCTGCTGAGGAGTATTCCTATATGTATGATGTCTGGCAATACCTCATTTATGCAAAACTCATCAAACTTAGTCCAGTAGAATTCCAGACCATTATCTGTACGAAGCCTCTTGATATTCTTCCCCAACTGATTTTCATCTATAGCCTTTCATTGCCTGAAGTTATTGAATGCCTCACTTTTGTGTTTCATCGTCACCACCCAAGTCATCCTTGAATAGTCATCTATGAATGACACAAAAAATCTGTGACCACCCAATGACTCCACCTTTGATGGCCCCCAACAATCAGAATGGATGTAATCAAGTGCTGAATTTGTGTTGTGTACCCATTTTGAGAACTTGCCCCTATTAAGCTTCTCAAACACACAATGCTCACAAATGTCCAGATGCTTGACCTTACACTCCTCAAGAAGATCATTCTGAGAAAGAACCTGCATCCGCTTTTCACCCACGTGACCTAGTCTTATATGCCACTGTTTTATAAGTTGTGACTGATGAATCTCAGCAGATGCCACAACAGCAGAACCAACAATAGATGACCCTTGTAGTATATACAATGTCTCTTTCTTCACTCCCTTGAGAACCAAAACTGAATTTTTATAAACACTCAGCACTTCGCCTGCACCCTTGAAACTGAATCCCTTGTTGTCTAAAGAACTGAGAGATACCAAGTTCTTGGTCATCTGTGGAACATGTCTAACTTCACTCAGTTTACAAAATCTTCCATCCTCTGTCCTTAACTAAACTGAGCCAATCCCATCTACCTTTCAGACCTTACTGTTTTCCATAGATATATGGCCACCATCTATTCACTGATAACTTGAGAACCACTCTCTGTGTGGGTGATCACGTCAAAAGCACTTACTAGAAATGAGACTAGGTCTATCGTAGTAGAGTACAGGCGAGTCAAGGTCGATCCACAGAGACTCATAAAAATGTCTAATTATCAAGATTGAGCTTGTCACAAATAACGGTCTACGACCATCTATAATATAGACAACAATAAATTTGGTAACAATCAACTAGCAAGATTATGCAAGTTCAACGGATCAACATGAGTTTCTAATGTATTAGTTCAATTATGAGTAATTAGTTATTCCTCCACACATGCAAAAGTCCACTACATTGGTGAATTTTAATTCATAGTTCAGCTACGGATACAACTCCTAACCCTATCTACTCTGACAATGGTAGTAGACAATCTATACGCAAGCTACCCTCCTTAATTGGTTCGTAATAGCCCATACGCATAAAGAACTAGAGCTGTCGATATTGAGCGCTAACGCATACCGCAAACCCGCTTAGACAGCTGTCGACACTGATCAACACGTTCATAGGTCCATTTAGATAATGTCCAAATTAACACTTCACTATTCGTATTTCATGCTAGTTTTACGATGACATGCAAATAGTTGATTAGGCTACTAACATGTAAATTATATATATATCGATCAACATAGCTGGAGCCGATTATCATGTATTCTAGGTATTCAGATCTAGCGATATAGACCGTCGCAGATCTGAAGAACGCAATCACTATTTCATGATTTCTTCACCAACGAATGAGATCTATAACAAATGGGGTAAAATAAACAAACTACTACATAATTAAACTAAATAAGCAATTAAAACATACTAGTCGAATAGAACAACGATAGATCTACATCTTGGAAAAGATAGAAAATCATACCCTCGAACACGAGCGTAGATCTCCCTCGGATCTCTCCCTAGGCGGTGACTCCGTCGTCTCTCCGACCAAAACTCATAAATAAAATAAATTAAAGAACAAAAAACTTTTATTGCATAATACATGTCTTGAAAATTGTACACTACAATTGTTACATTGAATTCTGAGGCGAAGCCTCTTATTTATAGCTACCTTTTTTTGAACAATATTTATAGCTACCTAAACCGACTTAGAAACACCTAGTTCTACCCCTCATCCAAGAAAATGAGTTTCGGAAAGATCTGGAAGCCCGGTAAACCTGCGGCACCTCCCGGTAAACCGGGGGTATTTTCATCTTTTTTCTTCTGCCGACTTAATGTTAGGTGTAGTGCCCGAAAGACAATTTGTGTAATTGTTTTTAATGGATGACAGAATTTATCTCACCTTATTACTTGCTTTGTGCTTGTAAGTAATACACTCCTGCAAACCCTAAGTATATCGGTATGTAACCGCTTAACTCGGTGTATGGATTACACGTGAGGATTGAGTTAGTGGTGATATACTTAAACTGTTAGTCCGTGGTGAACTTAATCAGAGTTTAGGGTCTCTTGATTAAAACACCAATAATGCGCCCAGAACACCTTAGGGTGTGATAGACTTATCCAGGCTATCGGTAGAGGGTACCTACGTGGGGCATTTATATATGATGGCATTCTATGGAGGGTTAATCCGTATGTAGTGATTATATCAATGGACGCTTATTCACTCTATGGGTTGAGTATAAGTATACATCTATAATCGGTAGAGTTCGCCGGGTTTATGGTGGCGTAATCCCGGAATTAATAATTAATGTACTTTCGTTCGATGAATAATTAATTATTGGAGCTACTTGGTTATAGGTCCATGGTCCCCGGTGTGGCTTCGTAATTCGGACTAATAATCTTGTTATTTGGGCCTCGGTGATAATTAATTGGTGGGCTAATTAATTGATATGCATGGATATTATTTAGTTGGGCTAAATAATATAATACACATAAAAGACATTTTATGTGGGCTTTTTTGACCCAATATGTGGCGCCATTAATGTCCTAATAATTAGAGAGAAATTAGTTTTATTGGATAATTATTTAACATGTGATTTATCTTTTATTTGTTAAATGATAATTCATGGAATAATAGATAATAATATGATTTATCTTAATTTGTTTGGGATAATCATTTTATTTATCTTTTATTTGGAAAAGGATTAATGTGATAATTATCATTTAATTATTTAATCCTTGGAGGACATTGATTACTCTCCTATATAAAGAGAGTTCTCCCAAGTCTAATGGCAAGGTACTATTCATGTCACTATTCACCGAGAGAAATTGGCCGAAAAATTTCGGCCTCTATTCTTAGGGTTCGAGTTGGAAAAATCTTCGGGATTTTTCTGGTTGCATATCAAGGAGGCTCGTGTATCAAGAAGGGTGTCCACCAACCGCCGTTTGGAGAACACATCGGAAGATCAAGGCTTCTCTTCCCTATATTGGTAACATGATCTCAACCCCCTTGTAGTAACTTAAGTCCTTTAATTATGAATTGTGTCATATAAATCGTGATCCTTCCGCTGCGCATAGATCTAACTCGTTTAGATCTAAGAACCTGCATCCTTCATGTGGTATCAGAGACAGGTTCCACGATTTATATAGTCATAATTGTAATTAAACGATTTAAAGGAGTGGAATTGCATGTAGGTGATATTTTACTTATTATTATGCATTAATAATTTTTAAATTGCTATGGTTGAAGAGATGGATTGGGGTTGACACCGTTTTCCCGTTAGATATATTGTAAACTCATATAAACAATGAAAATTCGTTCATATGAGTATAGGAAATTATGTAATTTATGTATTATTGCACTTTTAATTTCCAGAAAATAGATCTGTACATTAGCTGTTTAGTCTTTTCGTTTTTTCCGTTGTTTGAGCCGTTAAAACGAAGATCCCTCCGGTCAGAATCAAGATTGGAAGTTGATGAACAATCCCACAAATTTTGGTGTCGATCAGAGTCCGTTTGGGTTTCCGTTCGTTGCTGCGAAGTGGCTGCTGTAACAGAAAAACGCAGGATTCACAGAAACCCTAACTGTGACTTCTTCGATTTTCTGGGAACAATTGGACCGTTAAAATTAAACTCCGACCGGTCAGATCGATAATCATGGAGTTTTGGACGTGAGATAAAACTTTCTGGACGATCGGGATTCATCTTCATCCCCGATCGATCTCGGGAAGTATATGATGCGCTGCTGTGAGAGTCTGTTTCAGCAGCAAGTTGGGCGGCTCACTGAGGAAGATTGACAAATCAAAGCTCCGATCCGACCGTCCATCTTGAAGTCCGAAGAATGAAGAGCAGATCTGGAAAGTTTCATCCCGATCCAAGTTCGTTTGATATGCCGATCGTCGAAGATTCCTAACAGCTGCAGATTAGTGTTTTAATTTATTTTCGAATAGATTAGTTACGGGGGTGCCAACGGTCCATCTCGGTGTTTATTTTCCGCACTAGTATACATGTGTAGATTGTATGAGTAGAACCGGAAAATTGCCATGACATGCATCATATCATGAATTTCACTCCATATGCATACATGTAGAAATTAATTCGAGGAATTAGTTAGGCATGTATAAAACACACGATTAGTTTTAATTAATTGTTTGATATTAATTAGAAACTAATTAGGGTAAAAACCGAGGAACACGGGTTTTTTCAATCGTCGAGGTTGGGTGATGGATTCTCGGTGAATCCCACTTTGCGAAAGCATAAGGAGTAAAATCCCGAAACCTCGTGGTTAAGGTGTTGGATTCTCGGTGAATTCCACCTTACCTAAGACGAGATTACGTTTTTGTTCCGTAGTGTCTACGTGAAAGTTTGATGTTTAAGGATTGGATAATCACGGGCAAACAGGTTCGAAAGTGGTTTAACCACGGTTGGGTGGTCAACAGTAGCTACGGCTCAATCGACTTCACCCTCCACGTGTGGCGTTTGCACGGGGGTCTGGCAATACTGAGTCATCCGAAGAGCCACTACGGCTCAACGGACCTCTCCTAGCCTTGACCCGTCCGACGGCCACATATGTTCTAACGAATAGGTCGGGTGGGCTAGCCCACATAACCGACAACATTCGGGCCTATGATTTATTGTTCCTTAATGTAACATCAAGTCCAAAAACGTGATCAGTAAACCCACCACTTTTTCAAAATATTGAGTGGGAGCGGGAGAGGCGACAACCGACCCCACGGCCTCTACTGTTGACACAAGCAACGTGAGAGAATGGTGACGCCTCGTGCCGGCTTGGGACCGGCCTCCCTAAAGAAGGCCTTCACCGCTATCAAAATTCAAGGCTTGGTCTCCGAAAGGATAGGATTTTGGGTACTCGTCGGGTCACCGACCGACCCTAAGGCGGCACACTCGGGGTCTACCTAAAAATTTGAGACGAGTAGGTCACACTCATAAAGGGTATTTTTGGTAGTACCTTGGCCGAAAAAGGAAAGGTGATTGACGATCACAAATGAGATGTTCGATTCTCAATCGATCTTCAATATTAATCGAAACCTCTTTGACCTACCCTAAGGCGGCACCGAGGCATTAGATTAAATCCTTGGAACGGTAGGATAGACTATAAGTACTTAGTTATGTTCCTAAAATTTTAGTAGTGTATGATTTGGATTTATTTTCTGTCAATTTTATTTACAACCGTTATATATATCTCTCTAAGGTGCTAGATCTAGTGTAAAATTGACTAGTAATGACTTCGTTAAAAAGTGGTAAGTAACTAGAACGTTGTATTTATTAATCTCACATGCGATTAATTTTTCGGAAGAGATATTTCTCTTGAAGCCTTCAAAACTTTAGTGACGTAAATAGACATGTCACTGCTGTCACTCGTGCAGAACAAGAGACAACCGTAATTAGTTTGAAATATGATTGGGACGATAAAATTCTTCTAGTGAATTTTGTAGTGTCTACACGAGAAATTTTCTGATAGAAAAATTGGAGAATCATAAATTAAAGTGTCGCTAGTTAGACGGTATTTGGAACCGATAAACTAGTGGGAGCTTTTATATTATGTTTTTTCTAATTTATTAGAAAATCAGTCCCACTGGGTAACACTTTCATTAGACATCCCACAGTTCACGAGTAGTGTCTACTCAAACGAACTGCTAGTTCAAGACTATTTCCTTTTAAGGAAAGTTAAGAATGGGAAAGAATGTCTATAAGTGTTAATCATCTTAACTAAAGTTTTAAGGCTAAACCGAAATATTAATTAAAGAAAGTATAGGATAAGGAAAGTGATTTCAGATCACTAACCAATGAATCCTTAGCGACTTTCTTAACCGAGTAACTTGACTCGGTAGCTTAGTTCTTTGGAAGAACAAGGAAGCCATGTGCATTAACGATTAATAGAGTAACAACGGGCGGTAATTTCGGCTACAATAGTGGGAGTGATATAAGGAAATGAATTTCGGATTCTATCCTTGAATATCACGAAAAATTTATTTTTCGTTTACGATTCGTTGAAACAAATGGATTCACTTTCAACTCGATATATTGTTGCCTCATAGAAAGTGAATATGACATTTGTAGTACGAATCCAAGACTCGGACTTTTGTTTGATAAAGTCGAACCACTAAGAAAAGCCGAATAAGTATAACACATCTAACACTATTAAAGGTAAAAGGTTTCCGTATTAAGATAAGCGACCTTTCAATATCTATTAATTAGTGCATATATCCTAGAGATAAGACCTGACGACTGGCTAAGGGTGATTCCTATCTCCCAGTCTAGGAACACTATCTCAAAGGAACAATGACTAAGTTTCCTTTCAATCGGGAAAGGGTAATTGATTTGAAGGGGTAACATAGCTTGTTCACCATGACCTTCGGGGTCTAGTGAGAGATACAAGCTAGTGGGAGTTTTTGAGTGGTGACATTTTGTCTGATAACTACTCGAAACGTGATTTAGTTTATCAAAAGAATACAAGGAGGAGTATCTGATTTTAGCAGAGAATAGAGTATTCCATGCTCATAAATAGGCTATAGCATAGTCTTGGGACTGATGCTCGGCCTGCCTCCTAGTGGAATGTTTCTCACTGAGGAAGAAACCATAGACTTGCCTGATATAGTTATTAATGTGCTACAATACACTGTTAAACTCGATTAAGATAATTGGTTGCAAAATAACGGTTAACATTATTATGTAATCCGAGAAGTCTACCTAGAAGATGCCAGTGAATTTATGGATAATTAGTGAATTCGGTTCACACCATTTCCATAAATGTAGGCATTTAGCGTTTAATGCTTGAAGGTAGGACTGGAGATTTTGCGCATACGTTCAGATTGTGACTGTTCGTGAAATATCTTAATGAGACGAGTGAAGGTTGATTATAAGATTCTTGAGATCAGAAAGTGACGGTTGAACTATCACAAGCCTTCTGATAGAATCTATAAGTAACAACCTTAAACCTTGGAGTACGGTTACCCAAAGGAAGTTACTATCTGATTTAATCAGACCACATCCAACATCGGTTGTTGTTGATTACACTGATAAAAACTACTAGATCAGAATGTCAATCCACCCAAGACACAGTGGGAGTATGGTTTAACCGTTGACCCATTGTGATTTTGTGGACTTTATAATCTGGTGGGGTGATTGATAACCTATGGCTCTTGGTGGGCCAGTATAGGATTCGATTATAGAGGTTGGTTTGAAAACCTTAACCCTGTGAATGGAGTTTTGGTACTCCAGTTCTGTTCAGCCTCTTGTAGAACCACCTGAGTGTCTCAGGCCCAGTGGGAGCAATTGGATCTACACGGAAAAGAGTCGAATGAATAGGAAAGTTTAAACTTTCAGCGCAAAGTTGAGTGGTATAGGGGTGATTCCCTGACAAGTAGAGAGTTAACCGGACCTTGAACTCTCTCACC
Organism: Gentiana straminea; assembly: GCA_036785695.1. Lineage (NCBI taxonomy): Eukaryota > Viridiplantae > Streptophyta > Magnoliopsida > Gentianales > Gentianaceae > Gentiana > Gentiana straminea. The sequence continues at coordinate 598,929 of JAVUPR010000412.1, read as the reverse complement.
ACTCGGTCTTGCTAGATTTCGTTAGAAAGCAGAAAATGGGGGTGATTCCCTGAGACTTTCTTGCCGAACAACGGAATCGAATTCATTTAGAACGAAGGGTTTTAGCTAAGAATGAATAACGGATTCGTTACAAAGCGTAAGATAGGGGTGATTCCCTAAGACCTTTTTTGCGAGACTAACGATATCTTAATTCATTCAGAAAGAACCTTTGGTAGGAGGCCTGCCATGGCTTATATCCTTTGTGGATTTAAGAGAACCTCTCGGTCATTTAAAAGTCACATGTTTTAAAATATGTGAACTTGACCAGAGTATTGATAAGTCTTTCGTAGACTGGATATCAATATTGGTAAAGTAGTAGTATTAGTGTTCATAAATGATAACACTAAAACGGTTGGAAACAACATGGGTGTGCTATCTGAAGTCGGAAACTGACACGCCAAGATTCTCTGGATGAGAGAATTGGACTATATTCTAAGAATTTGATTCGGTCAAATTCACGAGAATGAGTCATTGGCTATCCCACCTATCTTATTGAATAAGATGATTATGCATATACGGTTGCAGCATTCAACGAGAGTAGTCCTACCTTACCTCTCAGGAATGATTCTCTAAATCTCCGGATAAAGAGAAAATGGGATAGAGTCTCTCTTGGATAACGGCAAGTCAGGTTATCAAAATTCAATAGTAGTCGAATCTCGGATTCGTGGATTGAAAAGCATTTTAGTACGTCCTCAAGTATCTTTAAGAACGAGGAATAATATGCTTGTATATTCAGGTGCAAACTTGAATATGGTTGACTACACTGATTCTGACTTGTAGTCAGATTAAGGATGATCATTAAGTTGATCTCGGGCTCAGTGTTTACTCATAGTGCCTAGAATTTCCTTTTTTGGTCTGGAAGTAATTCCAGGTCTGATAAGCCGATATCACTTCATCGTGAAAACAGTGAAGAGATAGCTTAGAAGGATTTTCTCACTAAGGAGTCAAAAGCATATTGAGAGAGAGTACCGCCGATTGGAAGGACCGGCTACGTTTCAATCCTAAAGATCGTCTCGAGTCGACAACCTAGCTAATCGCTGAACCAAGTCGAGTGCTTGGAGGGTATGGTTGATGGATATGTCTCATCTCGCTTTTAGAGCAAGTGGGAGAGTGTTGTGAATAAGATGAGAAAGGGTGTGCTCTAAAAAACAATCGTTGCTTGTCATTTCGTGCAAGTGGGAGATTGTTAGGTGTAGTGCCCGAAAGACAATTTGTCTAATTGTTTTTAATGGATGACAGAATTTATCTCACCTTATTACTTGCTTTGTGCTTGTAAGTAATACACCGCTCGCAAACCCTAAGTATATCGCATGTAACCGCTTAACTCGGTGTATGGATTACACGTGAGGATTGAGTTAGTGGTGATATACTTAAATCGTTAGTCCGTGGTGAACTTAATCAGAGTTTAGGGTCTCTTGATTAAAACACCAATAATGCGCCCAGAACACCTTAGGGTGTGATAGACTTATCCAGGCTATCGGTAGAGGGTACCTACGTGGGGGCATTTATATATGATGGCATTCATATAGGACTGGACCGATTTAATCTGAATTTCTCGATATAATTCCGTAATCGAGGAATCTTATTAAATCATTAGATGATCATATATGGATCAACCTTAATCCTGAGGTGATCACAGGGTGCTGCTTGTCCCGGGGTAGTGTTTGATGTGTTAGTTACGGTTCACTTAAATAATGTGTTCCAAGCCACTTCTCATTGGCACTATCTCCGGATGAGTGAGTAGTTCTGATTTTCACAGACATGGAATCCATTCCTTCCTGCGGGAAGTAGAGAGACGGTCCCCTTATTTGTTAGCCCTAAGAAAGTGATCGATCGGCCGAGTTCATATTTAGACTAATTAGCTACTAGTCGATATGTGAACTAATTGATCACTAGGGGTTGATGGTAAATAAGGATAAGATATTCGAGTCGGGTTTGCGGAGACTTCCCACTCGTAATGGACGATACCTATGGAGGGTTAATCCGTATGTAGTGATTATATCAATGGACGCTTATTCACTCTATGGGTTGAGTATAAGTATACATCTATAATCGGTAGAGTTCAGTTTCGGGTTTATGGTGGCATAATCCCGGAATTAATAATTAATGTACTTTCGTTCGATGAATAATTAATTATTGGAGCTACGGTTATAGGTCCATGGTCCCCGGTGTGGCTTCGTAATTCGGACTAATAATCTTGTTATTTGGGCCTCGAAGTGATAATTAATTGGTGGGCTAATTAATTGATATGCATGGATATTATTTAGTTGGGCTAAATAATATAATACACATAAAAGACATTTTATGTGGGCTTTTTTGACCCAATATGTGGCGCCATTAATGTCCTAATAATTAGAGAGAAATTAGTTTTCTTGGATAATTATTTAACATGTGATTTATCTTTTATTTGTTAAATGATAATTCATGGAATAATAGATAATAATATGATTTATCTTAATTTGTTTGGGATAATCATTTTATTTATCTTTTATTTGGAAAAGGATTAATGTGATAATTATCACTTAATTATTTAATACTTGGAGGACATTGATTACTCTCCTATATAAAGAGAGTTCTCCCAAGTCTAATGGCAAGGTACTATTCACGTCACTATTCACCGAGAGAAATTGGCCGAAAAATTTCGGCCTCTATTCTTAGGGTTCGAGTTGGAAAAATCTTCGGGATTTTTCTGGTTGCATATCAAGGAGGCTCGTGTATCAAGAAGGGTGTCCACCAACCGCCGTTTGGAGAACACATCGGAAGATCAAGGCTTCTCTTCCCTATATTGGTAACATGATCTCAACCCCCTTATAGTAACTTAAGTCCTTTAATTATGAATTGTGTCATATAAATCGTGATCCATCCGCTGCGCATAGATCTAACTCGTTTAGATCTAAGAACCTGCATCCTTCACTTAACTTGGAAGGTTCTGGAATACCCTAGGCACATTCCTTTCGTTCAGTCCACTCCAGATTCGTCCATGATGCTCAGCCCAATATTTCGTATCCTGAAAATTATCAAATAATGCATGAAATAATATCGAAATAGAGAAAATAAATGCTAAGTGCATATTTCTCTACTCGTGAACCCGACATATGATATTCAACTTAAATGGTTCATATTTATAGGTCGAAACAACTATTTTTAGCTCATAATGGATAGAATGTTGATGCCGTAGGATAGACTATTTTAACCGTCATCAGAGGGCAAATATGAAAAGATGCCCCAGAGTCCAGAATCCACACATCAGTATGATGTGATGAATCTCCTACCACTAAGACCATATCCTCATCCGAGTCATACTCAGCTGCTACATCAGCTGTGCTAGAACTGTTCTCATGTTGTTTCTTCCTCTTTGGATAATTGGACTTCCAATGTCCTTGCTCCTTACAATAATTGCAAACATCTGTGGATTTATGGCGTTTGGATCTTGTCTTCTTGGATTTTTCTTCCTAGACTGCCCATGCTCTTTTCCACTTCTGCTACTGAGCACTAGTCCATCAACCTGATTGTCTGCCCTAGCTGCCTTATGTCTCAGCTTCCTGGCATGTAAATCTGACATCACATCCTCTAAAACAATTGTATACTTCCTAACTATGAAGGATTGCACAAAGTTCTCATTTGAAGCTGGTAGTGAAACCAGCAAAATCAAAGCAAAGCAACATCTTCATCCTCAATCTTAACATCAATATTCCTAAAATCAAGTAATATTGTGTTCAGTTGATCAAGATGATCTCTCAACTGAGTCCCCTCATGCATCATCAGGCTAAAAAGCCTATGCTTCAGCAGCAACTTGTTGGTCAATGACTTAGTCAAATACAGGCTTTCAAGCTTCAACCATAACTTGGATGCGGTGTCTTCCTCAACCACCTCTGTGATAGCATCATCAGACAAGCACAACATGATGGTTGAATGAGCTTTCTCCTCCAGACTAGCATAATCTGCTGAACTGGCATATTCTTTATCAAATAAAGAGGATGCCAAAATCCTTGTTGCTTTAACAAGGCCCGCATCTTGATTAGCAACAAACTGAAACTGTTCCTCCCTGTAAATTTATCAACCTTTATGTTCATTGCTGACATCCTTCTTGTTAAAGAACAGACATTTGATCACAAACTCCTAGCACCGGTAACCGGTCTTGGTGAAGATCAACTCCGTTCAACCTGCAAACTCCTCTAGATCCATGAACCAATGCTCCGATATCAGTTTGTTAAAACACAGACGAAAACTTGCAGTTTAGGAAAGATAAAATAGTAGCAATGTAAACATAAAGTATGGCGGAAATTAATAAAACACGGAAACAAAGAGAACACGGTGATTTAATGTGGTTTCCGGCGTTGTGCCGACTATTCCACGGACAAAAAAGAGATATTTTATTATGCACAAAGTTACAAGGATTTAACACACACTGCATTGATTACAACATTGGTATTTATAGGCACAATTCGCTAACCCTAACCGTCATAAGATCTTTGTCGGAACTGTCATAAATACCCCAGATGTGGACCCCAGCTCCAGCTGTTATCCACCAAATGAAACTCAACTCAAAACTGACTTTCCTAGACTTGTAACCAACTGCTCAGATGCGGAACTCAGATGTACTCAGCAATAACTCAGCTGACAAAACTAAAAGCTGACTTCAGAAGAAACTCAGTTTGCACTTCACCACAACTGACTTTCACAGAACTGAATACTCTTACTAAGCTGACCATCATTCTTAGCTTAGTTTCACAGATTAGTTCCACCAGTTTATAACTCAGTTCAGAGATCAAGTCACTTAACTGACATTCAGGCTAGTTTCAACAACACATTTACTTCTCTTCAGTCGGAAATAAAGAGTTTGGAGAACCGGGTAGGGCAGTTGATTGAGAAGAGAGAGGTTGAAATGTGTTCTAAAAAGGATGAAAATTTATTTGCTCCACCGTCACCCTTGAGATAATCACCCATCACAAATGTCATGAAGAAGGTATGAATCATGCTACTAGTGAATCATTTATTCCTTCTCCTTTGAACCTTATTTAAAAAATTGTGGGGGTGGATCACATAGAATATGTCGATGTTGTGGTTGAGCCAAAATGTTATTGCTTGGTGCTTGAATCTTTGTTACTTGGCATATGCTCTAATTTAGGGAAATTGAATTCATTGTGTTGCGCGGTGAATTTCTTGAATCAATCTTGGTGGTGGGGATTGAGCCCCTTTGTTGTCTTCCCCATTTTAATGGTGTGCTAAATTGTTTTTATTTGTGTAGGGAGACGCAACAATTTGCTCTCCTTTGGTATAACTATCCTTCGAATTGTTAGGGGTAGAAAGTCAAACTAAGGACTTTAAACTTAGAATGTTTTAGGTATATTTTTTGTTGTTGTCATTGTTCTAAATTAATGTGGATGAAAGTATTTTCAATTGCCATGTTCTTGAGGCTATTGCAAAAAAGATGTGAAATTCTTTTCTTTCATTTCCCTCATGCTTCTTTGCTTTTCTTTTAGTTTCTTAATGAGACGAGCCAACGACTTAAAACCAAGGTGCTTGTGGGAGGCAACCCACTTTTTCTTTGTTTGGTAGATTAGGAGTCAGTCTTAGGTAAAAGAGTGGAGAATTTTGGCCTGGGAAATGAGCTCTCGGGTGAAACTTCCTTTTGATCCCTTGATCGGACTTGGATTGGTATCACTTTGGCCCTTTTTGGCCTTTAGTTTATGCATGGATGATTGTGTTATACTATGATAATGTATGTGTTATTTATTATTTTCATTATATCTCGCTATCAATTGCTTGCTTTTGGACACGAGGGGTGTACCCCGTGCATGTATTTTCATGTTTTTTTTTGTTTCATGGCTTTAAATACTTGAGATGGAGCTTCGTGGAGGTGTCACATACATGGATTCACGCATTTTTTACTGGGTTAAGCTAAGCATTCTTTCTTTTTATCATTCACACACTGAGGACAGTGTTGCATTTAAAGTGGGGGTGGAAGGTGATAGCAAAATAACTAACTGCTAACTTTAACCGACAGAGTATCGAATCAACAGTAGTATAATGGTAACAAGGTCGAATCCACAGGGAATAACGTTTAAGTACCAAAGTCGACGTAGAACTTAGTTCAGGTCAAGATTATGGTAGGGAGATATTACACTAGTGCAAAAGTAAAGATTAACTAACGGTCGTAGTTCTAGTTATTAAAAGGTATAGCCGAATTATGATTCAACGAGTTATTTTTACCCCTAAGGGAAGACTTGACAAGGAGCGTGTATTAACCAACCTTCCTTTCCACAGTAATTTTAACGACATCCACGGGTGCCAACTCCTAATTCTGGTGTTAAGGTCTGAACAACTCTCACTCAACACCCTATGTGAAGTTAATTAATTTTCCCTTTAGAAAACCGATTAACCCAACATGATTACGCTCTTAGAGTCGCTCGAACAATGATGACAAACCTCTGTATTGGAAACGGTCCTAACAACTAGGCCGAATCTACGCAACGATCCCAAAACCCCTTTTCCCACATCTCACCGCAAAATACATTTATAGGTTCGATATGTGTGACGATGAACTAAATGATCGCTTAATTCAAAACGTTCGATTAAGTTTTAGGACGTGGATTACTCATTAAAACATTATTTTACGCACTACACAACTCCCGTTTAATCCCCCTTAGGGCGTTTTTACTCGTTTTTACATAATTCGACTATACTTACGTTTAGCTATTCATTTTGACGATAATAACGGAATGATTAACGGAAATTATATTAACGACGAAAAGTAAAAGCGAATTCATTTTTTATAAGTACATATATATATTTATATATATAGATATATAGTTATATAGCTAATAATATATATAATTGCATAAAAGTAAATATACTATATATATATATATATATATAAGTGCGTAAAAGTAAATACGTAAGTAAATGCGTAAAAGTAAATATATATATATATATATATATATATATATATATATATATATATATATATATATAGTGCGTAAATAAAATAAAAAATGCGTAAAAGTAAATAAAAGATCGAAACAACGAACTATTGATAACTATACTATTACAACGGTATTTTAATTAATTTATATAAAACATATATATATATATATATATATATATATATACGGCCCGAATAAGATAAAAAAAAGAAGAGGGAAGAAAATGGAAATAGATCTATATATATATAGAAATAAAATTACCCGATTACAATTGTTGATTCCGAGATCGTAGTCTTCCGGACATTACAACGACTTCAAAGAACACCGAACTTCCGATAATTTCCCGAGCATTACAACGATACTATTATTTCTACAATTATCTCGGCATAAGGCCTCTATATAAACTAAAAATTAAAAAGAAATGAGGAGAAGATAGATATATATATATACGCTATGTATATATATAAATGGTACATCCGTTCGATCTCTCGCTGCTCCTCTATTTATAGAAATGAGGTTGAAGGCCGGCCCGGGCCGGAGGTTAGACCGGACAGGTCCGGAATCATCATGAGTGTAACAACTCATCACATTCTGGATCCTTCGATATGATAATTATGCAATTAAAACTTGTAAAATTCGTATCTTGAGTTGTAGACCTCCAAAAATTGCAAACGAAATGCCAAAATTAAGGTCTCGAGAAACTCTACAACTTTCATGAAGGACTCTTCTCAGAAAACGCCTTCTTGATTACCTCGTGTTCCTCCGAAGATATTTCGGGATTTTTACGAAATTGAATCAATTAGCCACTTGACCACCATTTGAGTTGTAGAAGTCCGATTGACTTGATTCAAAATCCATTGGAAAGCGTTCTGGAAGATATACAACTTTTATGAAGGAAACTTCTTCGAGAAAATGTCGTTTTGATGAGCCATTCGTATTACGAAGATATTTCGGGATTTCTACTAATCCGAATTGATTAGTCAATTGACCATAACTTGAGTTGTAGACCTCCAATTGACGTGATTCAAAGTGCGTTGGAAAGCTTATGTGAAGATCTACAACTTTCATTAAGAAGTCATCCCCTGAAAATGCCTCTAAGCTGGGTCAAATCTCCATCGAAAATAAATTACGGTTTAAGTACTTAGGAAAATTTGCTCCGTTTGAACTCGTAAGCTTGTGGCACCTTCTTCTAACCTTAACATACCTCCTTTAAGGCTCAAAACATGTCGTTACGTAGGACTTTGGTCCACTTATGATCCTGCAATGAACCACCAAAATACCAAACGTAAATCCGACACGACACACCGGTTACTAAACCGGTACAAAAACTATAAAAACACGCTAAAAATACGATATTTTATATAATAACTACTACTAACATATTTAGATGAAACATAGGAATTAATGACTCGAACTGATATAAAAATACTCGAAATGATATCAGAAACGGGTTGAAAAGTTATAAAAATAACGGTGAATTTTTCCGTCATCACAACCCCCTACTTAGCTTTTGGTCGTCCTCGAGCAAAACAAGCGATAAAAATAAAATGAATGAGGAAAAATTCATGAAGATAAGATATGAATGACAATCAGATGATGCAACCATTCGAATCATAACTATACGTTAACCGCAATATAAATGTATAACAGAGTGAGTGTGTGACAAGCCTTTTCAATTTCCACTATCCTCTCTTGAATAATTCAAGCAAACGCACAAATATCCATTCAGACAGTCCTAATGACTTTCCTAGGTATAGGCAATAACAATTCCACACAAAGTCCTCCCGTGTACTTATTAGGATAATCCCTAATGCATATCATTTAGTTTATACTGGGGATAGTCAGAAGATAACTTTTCTTTTTTTTTTTTTTTTTTTTTTTTTTTTAACATAGAATACTAATGTATCCGAACTCATTGCCAAAATCGACTATCTTTCAAGCGTCATGAGGTGAGACCGAATACATTAATACATATCTAACTCTTTTTTTTTATTTATTTTTTTATTTTTTTATTTTTTATGTGTAGCATATGCCCTCATTCCCAGCAATAGGATGTTTCGTGATAACACCCTAGCTGGACTACTATCATCAGGCAGTCGGGAGCTTTTAAGCCTCATAGTGGTATAGGACGTTTCGTGATAACGCCCTACCGCACTCAAATCATTGGTAGCTACAACCGACATATATATAGTTTATCTTATTTTGACATTCTTTCTATCACATTCAAACCTTCAGATATTCACAGTGCATGTTCAGAAGTTAGGTACTAAGTTACTGCTATTTCTAGGATAAACCACTAGAATACTGAATGGGTACAGTTTAAAATTTTCGCTTCAATCTCAAAGGCTTATGTGAAGGAATTCATGTTACACAAATAAATTTGGGGTTAAAATGCACTTACGGTTCAAATTAGTTATACATATCTAAATTGATCATTACAACTTCAAATCCATGAAATATATACCTTATACACTTCATTTTAATCAACTCATTTATGCTCGAAAAAGATCCAAAAACTAAGGGTTTAAACACTTACTGCCATTTCTAAACCAACCAGACTCTACCCCCCACTTACGATTTTGCATTATTCTCAGAGTGTAAATGAGATAGAGAGGAAGACTTAGCTTATAAACCAAGCAAAAAGATGCTATCGAATCCCGTAACAGCCATGAGAAAGCACATCCCGAATCCTTGTACCAAAACAACCAAAACAAAGCCAACACGGGACATGGTCCTCATGCCAAAATATTGAACAGGGATATGGGAATAATGAGATAATGGCCCTGTCACGTCAGAAAATTCGATAGGCAATATATAGAACATGCATAAGACATCAATTCATAGTCGGCTATTCCTAGATTCCTTTTTATTGCACACGCTTTATTAAGGTGGGAATACTCACCACTATACTACAACGACCATAAATTTGAAACAGACTAGATCATAAAATGAAATGTGTGAAAGAGTATTGAGTCTTTTATACCCAGATCCTCAAGGGTTCAATAACCTAAGTCCAAGAAATGATACATTTGAATTTTTATCTTTTTTTTTTCCATCGGGATTTTCGGATAACCACCTAATCATTCCCTCTTAATGAAATTCAAACATTCATCCTGAGACTTGGTTGTGCTTTGTGTTCATCTTTCATACGATTCTACATTTCATTAAGACTAGGCTTATTCAAATTATCTTTATTATTATTATCGGGCCGCCTCCCGGTAGCGCTTTTGTTTAACGTCGTTGGCTCGACTAAGATTCGAAATGATTTATCAAGGCTCGGGATCACCAAATGCACAATCTCAAGAGCCTCATCGAATGGTAACTTCTTATACTTTTTTAGACGAAGGCCGTTCGTGATGAACGTTCCATGCTTCGGATGTGTTACCTCGATGGCTCCTGAGTCGAAAACTCGTAATACCGTATATGGTCCTGACCACCTTGACTTAAGTTTGCCTTGAAATAAATGGAGGCGAGTATTATAGAAAAGGACCTCATCACCTACGTTAAAAATACGAGGTTTGATCAACTTATCATGCAGCAATTTGGTCTTTTCCTTATATTTCGCCGAACAATCGTAAGCTTGAAGGCGAAACTCATCTAACTCGTTTAACTCGGGCCATCCTTCTTTCACCGATTAATGCGTCATCCATATTTAGATTCTTAATCGCCCAATAGGCCTTATGCTCTAACTCTACGGGGAGATGGCAGGCTTTGCCAAAAACAAGCATGTAGGGTGACATACCTATTGGTGTCTTGAACGCAGCTTCGGTGTGCCCAAAGCGCATCATCTAGTTTTTTTGACCAATCCTTAAGGTTAGAATTTACTTGTCTTCTCCAAGATTCTTTTAATTCCTCGATTGGACACCTCTACTTGGCCACTAGTCCGGGATGGTAGGCGTACCTAACTTATGAGTGACCCCATACTTCATTAAAAGCTTATTGAAATCTCTATTAGCAAAGTGACTTCCATTATCACTGATTATTGCTCGAGGTATTCCATACCGGGATATAATATGTTTCTTAAGAAACTTTATGACTACATGTTTGTCGTTAGTAGGTGAAGCAATTGCCTCAACCCACTTTGAAACGTAATCACAGGCGACAAGAATGTACTGATTCCCGAAAGAAGACGGATATGGTCCCATGAAGTCTAATCCCCATATATCAAATACTTCACACACTAATATCGGTTTCTGGGGCATCTCATTTCTCCTGGAAATCCTTCCCGAGCGTTGACCAGGCATCACACATCTTAACATAAGCATATGCATCCTTGAAAATAGTGGGCCAGTAGAACCCACTTTGTAACACCTTTAACGCTGTTCTCTCGCCCGAGAAGTGGCCACCGGCCTCTTTATCATGGCAAAACGAGAGAATACTCACTATCTCACTGTCATCAACACATCTCCTCGGGATTCCATCAAGACATAGCCTAAAAATTAAGGGATCTTCCCACACATATCGGTTTACCTCACTAAAAAACTTCTTTTTCGGTTTTCATCAAACTCGGGATCTACAAATCCACACTCGTAATAATTAACAAAAGGTGCATACCAAGGGTTCCCATTCTTTCCTCTCTCAGGAAATTTCCTCGCTTAACCGGGAGCATCGTATCCACTACGAACAACTCGCTCATCCCGAAAATGATCATCAATTTCAACCCTAATAGAGTGTTTCTTGTCTCCCCTGTTCCATCCTACTGAGGTGGTCGGCTACTACGTTCTCACACCCCTTTCGATTCTTAATTTCTACGTCAAACTCTTGAAGGAGTAAAATCCATCTTAACAAGCGTGGTTTTGCATCCTTCTTGGCAAATAGATATCTCAACGCAGCATGGTCAGTGTGAACTATGACTTTCGATCCAACCAAGTATGACCGGAACTTATCGAAAGCAAAAACAACAGCTAAAAGTTCCTTTTCAATTGTGGCATACTTTTGTTGAGCCGAGTTCATGGTATGACTCGCATAGTAGATAGGGCGAAACAACTTGTCAACCTTCTGACCGAGGACAGCTCCTACGGCATAATCACTTGCATCACACATCACTTCGAACCCCTTAGACCAATCGGGTGCTACCAAGATAGGAGCCGAAGTAAGAAGTTTCTTAAGAGTTCGAAAAGCATCTAGGCATGCCGCATCAAAAACACGGGGGGCTCCCTTCATCAATTGAAGAGTAAGAGGTCTAGCAATATGGGAAAAACCTGGAATGAATCTACGATAAAAACCTGCATGTCCTAAGAACGAACGTAGAGTCTTCAGATTTGTAGCCATAGGAAGCTTAGAAATTACCTCTATTTTTGCTCTATCGACCTCTATTCCTTTCCCCGATACCTTATGTCCTAAAACAATTCCCTCAGTTACCATGAAATGACACTTTCCCCAATTTAAAACCAAGTTTGTCTCTTCACAACGTGCAAGCACCTTATCAATGTTCGACAAACACTCGTCAAAAGTATCACCAAAAACGCTAAAGTCATCCATAAAAACTTCCATGAAATGCTCTATCATATCGGCAAAGATAGCCATCATGCATCGCTGGAACGTCGCGGGTGCATTACACAACCCAAACGGCATTCTTTTGAATGCAAAGGTGCCATACGGACATGTGAATGTAGTCTTATCCTGGTCATGTATATCGATGTGAATTTGATAATAGCCACTAAAACCGTCCAAAAAGCGAAGAAATGCATGACCACTCGGACGCTCTAGCATTTGATCAATAAAGGGAAGGGGAAAATGATCTTTCCTAGTCTTATCATTCGAGATGCGAAAATCAATACAAACTCGTGACCGAACTAAACGAGTAGGAATAGGCACACCTTTTTCATTAAGCTCAACTGTGATGCCTCCTTTCTTAGGCACGACTTGCGTGGGGCTCACCCATTCACTATCGGAGATTGCGTAGATTATTCCTAACTCAAGCATCTTTACTACGTCTTTTCTTACCACTTCTTGCATATGTGGGTTTAGCCGTCTCTGAAATTGCCTAACCGGCTTGGCACCTTCTTCCAGGATGATCTTGTGCTTGCAGATATCAGCACTAATCCCTTTTATGTCAACCATCTTCCATCCGAAGGCCTTTTTGTGTTTTTTCAAGACGTGGATCAACTTAGCTTCCTGCAAAACGGTTAGTGCAGACGAAACAATAAGAGGAAGTAATTCATCAGGTTCTAAAAACACATACTTTAAATGCTTAGGAAGTGGTTTCAGCTCCAGATCAGTAGGTGGTTCCTCGATTGACGGCTTTGGGAGCTTGCCGACCAAACCGAGCTCTAGCTTCTTATTCCACTTGCGTCAACAAAAGGAGTTGCCTCCAAATGATACACATGAACTCTCATTTGTGGATCGTCATCCTCTGCGGTGCTTGACTTCATCGGCATTCTTCCATTGGTTCTTGGTATCCCCGCAGTTAGTGTGCTCCAAAATACAAGGATATATAGCATCAATAGAAAAACAATCACTCTTTTCATCATCAGGATGCTTCATTGCCTTATACACATTTATGGCTACACTCTCTTTCCCGACTCGTAGTATAATCTCTCCCCTCTTAACGTCTATCAAGGTCTCTCATGTGTTCAAGAAAGGCCGACCTAACAAAAGTGGGGTTTTAGAATCCATATCCATATCTAAAACTACGAAGTCAACGGGGAAAACAAACTTGTCTACCCGCACCAACACATCTTCGCCTATCCCTGAGGTTTCCTAACGTACCTATCTCGCCATCCGTAAGGTCATTCCCGTTGGCTCTAACACTCCCAATCCCAATTTCTCATAAACTCCTCTAGGCATCGAGCTCACGAAGCCCCTAGATCACATAGCACATTTTTTAACACAGTTTCGCCAATGGTAATTGGGATGGTAAAGCTACCTCTATCCTGTAACTTGGGGGGTATCTTATTCTCAAAGATTGCAGAACATTCCTCACTCAAATGAACCATCTGTTGCATCTTCTCCTTACTCGACAACATTCCTTTTAGAAACTTAAAGTATGGGGGAATGCTCGAAATTGCCTCTAATAGGGGAATATTCACTTCTACCTTCCTCAAAAGATTCGAAATTTTGCACGACCACGGGTCGGGATGTCCTTTCGGTTCCCTTGTGGAGGATAGGGTAAAGTATTAACATCGAAATCGGGGGAGGAGGAGGAATTCGTTTTTCTTACCTCTTTCTTTAGGCGGTGAGGCTTCTTCTTCTTTGATGTCCAAGACCACATAGTCTTTCTTCGGTGCTTTGCCCCTTCCAATGCTTTCTTATTTGCCTCGGCCAAAGCCTTTTTCGTGGCTTCCAATTCTTTCCTTATTGCTTCCATTCTCTCGCTTGATATTGCCGGTCTCTAAATCTTCGATCTCGACTTCACCATACATAGCTCCTTCACACGTCAATCGCTTTCTTTCTCTTTCTCGGCTTTCTCGCTTTACGCTTCTTGACCCATAATTCTTTCTTTTTGTCACTCACCCGACCTCTTTACCACTTCGTGTGAACACAAGCATTCACATCCTTTGGGTTCCTCTCGGTGTTACTCGGGAGTCCACCACCTAGATTTGTCTTTAGAGTGTCGGTTATTTGTCCTACTTGGGTCTCCAAGTTCCGAATGGCAGAATGTGTGACCACTTTTTGCTCTATAGCATTCTTATTTAACTCAGAAACATTCCTGTCTAATTTCTCCAGGAGTATCTCAGTGGCCATCTTCTGAACACCAGAATTGTTTGGTTGCTGATTGCTTTGATTATTCTGGTGCAGATGAGCGTTTGGATGCTGATAGGCGCCAGAATTATTACTTCTCAAAGATGGCTGGCTCACTTGCTGATTCTGATTACTTTGCTGGCCCTGATTCTGATTCCAACCTTGATTTTGGTTCCAATTCTGATTCTGCTGTTGTTGTTGGCCTTGTGACTGAGATTGCGGGTTCTGACTGTTTTGATTCCAGCCTTGATTCTGATTCTGGTATGAACTCTGATTCTGGGGGTTCTGATTCCAAGGTCGGTTGTATGGGCTTTGGTTTTGCCTAAAACCTTGGTTCTGATTACTGTTTCGATTCCAATTCTGATTCTGACCCTGGTTCCAACCTTGATTCTGCTGATTCTGATTCCATTTCCCCTGGT
This sequence comes from Gentiana straminea, assembly GCA_036785695.1. NCBI lineage: Eukaryota > Viridiplantae > Streptophyta > Magnoliopsida > Gentianales > Gentianaceae > Gentiana > Gentiana straminea. The sequence goes on along the minus strand of JAVUPR010000412.1, from coordinate 583,862 downwards.
TTCCTTGTCCAACATAACTCACTTCATATTGTTGTGAACCATCACCCATACCATAATCCATTTGAGGCCCTTGCTGATTATCAAAGTTCTGATTCCACTGTTGCTGGCCAAACTCTTGCTGATTCATATCCATTTGCCTCATCGCATAGACATTCATCCGCTGCTGGTCATTCTGATTGCCAGACTGCTGTTGTACTGGAGTAGGCGTCAACTGTTGTGGATAAGTGGGTTTTTTCGATGATGCACATTCCATGGCAGAATGTCCACCTCCACAAAGTTGGCATTGTTGTGACTTCTTTCGTTCTAACTCCATTCGGTCCATCTTTAGCACCATCTCTTGCATCTTGTCATGCATGGCCGTCTCTCTATCAAGCTCTTCTTTTAGCGACTTCACACTTTCCAAAGGGGCTTTCTTCTTCTTTCTGCTCGACCCCCATTGTCCTTCTCCATCTGCCGCATTCTCAATCTGTCTCATAGCTTGCTCCGGCGGCAGATTCATGATATCTCCGCCACCGGCGGCATTCGGCCTTATTCTCGGTCCATTGGCTCTAAGGCCCCGAATAATATAATAACTTTGTTCCACCGTAGAAAACCCGTGTGGAGGGCATCTCTTCGCAGACCCCCGAATCTCTCATAAGTCTCTTTTAAGGTCTCTCCCTCGAGACCGTCAAACGAAGAGATTCCTTCCTTCAAATCTAGAATCTTCGCCGGAGGAAAATACTTTTTCAGAAACACTCTCGTTACATCACCCCATGTATGTAACGAATCATTTGGTAAAGAGTCATACCAATCTTTAGCGCTCTCTCTTAATGCAAACGGAAAAACTATTAATTTTACCGCCTCGTCACTTACCCCGTTATATTTCATTGTTCCACAAATCCGGAGAAAGTGATCCAGAAAGCTATTCGGGTTCTCAGTCGATTTCCCGTGGAACAAGGCGTGTTCCCCCAACATGTTCAAAATATTTTGCTTAATATCCATGTTATTCGCACTAATTGGGGGTACCCTAATTGGGTTGTGCCCTATAACTTCCTGTGGGGTAGTGACGTAATCTCGACAAACCCTCGGTCCCCGTGCTTGCCGAGCCATCCGTTGCGATAAACCGGCCGCCGAGGATGTGGATCATACGGGTTATACGGGTTTTGGAACCCCGTTGATTTCCTTGATTCTCCAAAGCATCCGTAGTACTCGATTTACCGTCTCTTGGTCTAATTCGGGTCCGAAGTTCTCGCGAATCCCGAGCATCTTGTCCGCCTCTCGTCTTGTCCAATCCCCGGCCTCTCGATTAAACCGTGGAGTTCCCAACCGACGTAACCCCGTGTTGTCCTCTCTCAATGGTTCATGACGAGGGTCCTCGGTGGAGTATGCAATGGTAGTGTTGCGTTACCACCGCAGTGTCCGAGGTTTGCCCTTGTACATTGTGTTCGCTTAAGGGCTCTTTGCCATCTCTATGAGTTGGTGAATCCTCCATTCCCTCTGAGGATTCTGACAATGAACTCTCTACTACCCCTTCTTCCTCAAACAAAGGGTTCGGACTGGCAATCAGAGGTTCTCCTCGGCGCTGACTGTTTCTATGACGTGCGTAAGCTTCAATTTCTTCAATTAGCTCAATGAGTGGTTCTTTGGAGCTTCGGGTCATGCACTGACAAACAAGAAACAACGAGAGAAGAAAGAAAAGAAAGAAAGAAAAATAAAATAAAATAAAAACGACCTAAGCCCAAGCTTTCAGTCAACTTACAAGATATTAAACGTAGTATTCCCCGGCAACGGCGCCAAAAATTCTTGATAGCAAAATAACTAACTGCTAACTTTAACCGACAGAGTATCGAATCAACAGTAGTATAATGGTAACAAGGTCGAATCCACAGGGAATAACGTTTAAGTACCAAAGTCGACGTAGAACTTAGTTCAGGTCAAGATTATGGTAGGGAGATATTACACTAGTGCAAAAGTAAAGATTAACTAACGGTCGTAGTTCTAGTTATTAAAAGGTATAGCCGAATTATGATTCAACGAGTTATTTTTACCCCTAAGGGAAGACTTGACAAGGAGCGTGTATTAACCAACCTTCCTTTCCACAAGAATTTTAACGACATCCACGGGTGCCAACTCCTAATTCTGGTGTTAAGATCTGAACAACTCTCACTCAACACCCTATGTGAAGTTAATTAATTTTCCCTTTAGAAAACCGATTAACCCAACATGATTACGCTCTTAGAGTCGCTCGAACAATGATGACAAACCTCTCGTATTGGAAACGGTCCTAACAACTAGGCCGAATCTACGCAACGATCCCAAAACCCCTTTTCCCACATCTCACCGCAAAATACATTTATAGGTTCGATATGTGTGACAGTGAACTAAATGATCAGTTTAATTCAAAACGTTCAGATTAAGTTTTAGGACGTGGATTACTCATTAAAACATTATTTTACGCACTACACAACTCCCGTTTAATCCCCCTTAGGGCGTTTTTACTCGTTTTTACATAATTCGACTATACGTACGTTTAGCTATTCATTTTGACGATAATAACGGAATGATTAACGGAAATTATATTAACGACGAAAAGTAAAAGCGAATTCATTTTTTATATGTACATATATATATTTATATATATAGATATATAGTTATATAGCTAATAATATATATAATTGCATAAAAGTAAATATACTATATATATATATATATATATAAGTGCGTAAAAGTAAATACGTAAGTAAATGCGTAAAAGTAAATATATATAAAAGTATATATATATATATATATATATATATATATATATATATATAGTGCGTAAATAAAATGCGTAAAAAATGTAAATAAAAGATCGAAACAACGAACTATTGATAACTATACTATTACAACGGTATTTTAATTAATTTATATAAAACATATATATATATATATATATATATATATATATATATATATATATATATATACGTACATACGGCCCGAATAAGATAAAAAGAAGAGGGAAGAAAATGGAAATAGATCTATATATATATAGAAATAAAATTACCCGATTACAACTGTTGATTCCGAGATCGTAGTCTTCCGGACATTACAACGACTTCAAAGAACACCGAACTTCCGATAATTTCCCGAGCATTACAACGATACTATTATTTCTACAATTATCTCGGCATAAGGCCTCTATATAAACTAAAAATTAAAAAGAAATGAGGAGAAGATAGATATATATATATACGCTATGTATATATATAAATGGTACATCCGTTCGATCTCTCGCTGCTCCTCTATTTATAGAAATGAGGTTGAAGGCCGGCCCGGGCCGGAGGTTAGACCGGACCGGTCCGGAATCATCATGAGTGTAACAACTCATCACATTCTGGATCCTTCGATATGATAATTATGCAATTAAAACTTGTAAAATTCGTATCTTGAGTTGTAGACCTCCAAAAATTGCAAACGAAATGCCAAAATTAAGGTCTCGAGAAACTCTACAACTTTCATGAAGGACTCTTCTCCAGAAAACGCCTTCTTGATTACCTCGTGTTCCTCCGAAGATATTTCGGGATTTTTACGAAATTGAATCAATTAGCCACTTGACCACCATTTGAGTTGTAGAAGTCCGATTGACTTGATTCAAAATCCATTGGAAAGCGTTCTGGAAGATATACAACTTTTATGAAGGAAACTTCTTCAGAAAATGTCGTTTTGATGAGCCATTCGTATTACGAAGATATTTCGGGATTTCTACTAATCCGAATTGATTAGTCAATTGACCATAACTTGAGTTGTAGACCTCCAATTGACGTGATTCAAAGTGCGTTGGAAAGCTTATGTGAAGATATACAACTTTCATTAAGAAGTCATCCCCTGAAAATGCCTCTAAGCTGGGTCAAATCTCCATCGAAAATAAATTACGGTTTAAGTACTTAGGAAAATTTGCTCCGTTTGAACTCGTAAGCTTGTGGCACCTTCTTCTAACCTTAACATACCTCCTTTAAGGCTCAAAACATGTCGTTACGTAGGACTTTGGTCCACTTATGATCCTGCAATGAACCACCAAAATACCAAACGTAAATCCGACACGACACACCGGTTACTAAACCGGTACAAAAACTATAAAAACACGCTAAAAATACGATATTTTATATAATAACTACTACTAACATATTTAGATGAAACATAGGAATTAATGACTCGAACTGATATAAAAATACTCGAAATGATATCACAAACGGGTTGAAAAGTTATAAAAATAACGGTGAATTTTTCCGTCATCAGAAGGCTTAGCTATGCTTTGTTCTTCATTGTTGTTATTAGTCGATGTGTTGTATGCTTAGTGTTTGGTCACTTCATTAGTAAAATTGAGCCATTTTTAAAATTTTCCATGGTATTGATGTTGCTTTCGCTTGTTGAGCCGTCACATTTATAAGATAAATGATTTAGTGGATGTTTAAATGCATGTAACTTAGCTTACTATCGCATCTTGGAGACGGGATTTTCATGCACGTATAGCTTTGACTTCATGAGCTGTGGTAACTAGTGACCGATTATTGTCGACTTAGGCACAATTCGGCTACCTAGAACTCATATCATTAACTTCGAGACGAAATTGAAAGACCGACCTTGGTAGAGTTTGGGATGACAGTTCTGGCATTTCTTTGACCCGACCAGGGCCAAATAGCCATCTGTGTATATAAATTTCATGGTTACCCCTCTAAGCCTTGGTAGGATGGTTACACCCCCATCCGACACTTAGCGGTTTGTATTTAACCCGGAATTCCCAACCCCAAAGCCATTTTATGATCTACATTCTCTTGAACACCCTACGAGTTGAGCGTAATCATTTTATTTTTATCGCACTTGCTTAGGCAAGTATGGGGTGGTAGAGTGGTATGTACGTTGAGAGGAGTTGCCGCTTCTACGAGCTATTTCACAATTTGGAGGGTAGGAGCTTGATTTATATGTGTTATGTATGTGATGGGCTTTGGATCAAACCAAATAAAGTGTATAATGCAGCTTTCTAAATTCAAAAAAAAAAGTTCAGAAAAAATCAAAATCAAAAGTAAAAGCAAAAACAATCAAAGAAAGCATTCAAATAAAGTTTAAAAGGTAAATAAAGTTTGATTCAATGAAAGCCAAGTGTGTTGGGACTCATGTATTGATGATTTATGTGACGTTGGTGTTTGGGAAGAGTCCTTAGTGTAGAAACATGATTTCTATTCATCTTTGCCTAGTTATACTTGAGACATAGTATGATACAGAACTTTATTTCATGAATCATGTTTCTATAGTCATTTTGAGCTAGAGCGGGGTAGAGCTAGCTACGTTTTATGTTGATGTACCTCATGGTTAAGCTTGCTCGTTCCTCTCTTTTTCTTGTTTATCCTTCGAAATCCCTTCGATTAGCCCCGTCCCTAGCCTAACATTACAACCTTTCAAGTCATACTCGACCTTACTTAACCTCGGTTTGTCCTCGATTAGTGGAGATGCTTATGTAGTATGAGCCTATGATGTAGTTGCAATAACCTTGCATATATAATCCAAACCGGTAAGCCGTGGTAAATGTAGGAGAAGCTATTCACACACACACACACACACACACACATCCCGTTTGCTTGATAAAGTAGGTTAAGTTGCATGTATTTACTCATATTACTTGTCGGTTATCTTTGATATGTGATTGGCTTGACCTACGCGTTTAACGTTGACTCTTTGGATTCTTTTAAAACGCTCATTTTACTCGAGGGCGAGCAAACGCTAAGTGGGGAGGGGGGTTGTGATGAGAGTCAACTTTACTATGCTTCGGTGCATGTTTTGACCCATGTTTACGACACTTTTGACTTAGTTTGGGTAGTTTTAGACCTTTTATAGGGCAAAATCACATTGAGCACTCGCTTTGAGGGTGAACCGTCACATAGATGGAAAACCTTGGCATATTATGGTTTTTGTCCCTTTCTGAGCCCTATCTGTCTTGCGGAATTACGCTCAGTATGTTGTTTGGCATGTGAAATGTAGGAAATAGGCGACTCATAAACCCAGAAGACAAGGCACGAGGCTTAGAAAGGCGAAACCGAAGCTCGGGATGGAAGAAATGAAAAAAAAGTGAAGATTTTAAAGGTTTGGCAGTTTTAGTGCGCACTAAGAGCATGAAGCATGCGCTTTAGAGCAAGCAGAATGGCCAATTTTGAGGATTTCGTTTTTAGCGTGCGCTATGGACGTGAAGCGTGTGTGAAAGACCAACCAGAAGCATCAATAAGTGGTATATCAGTTTCAGCGCGTGCTTAGAAGAGGGTGTGCACGCCAAACGACCAGGCAAAGACTCAGAATGATACAAAGACGTTCTAGCATGCACTATAGTGATGAAGTGCGCGCCAGAACCAAGGCAGAATCCAATCATCAAGGAAACCAGATCGTGAAGCGCGTGCCAAAAATGGATGTTGCGTGCACTAAAACCACTTTTTCTACACATTTTGGAGCACATATAAATACCTTTTTGCACAAAATTTTACATAGATCTTCATACACACACTCTTACATAGAAACTCTCTTTGGTGAATTTCCCCTTTTTGATCCCTAGATCCATTTGTACACCATATTTTCTTAGATTGAGGTTAATTAAGCTTAGATATTAGCTCAACTATCTTGGATTTTGAGTTTTGTATCTTTTTCTTCATCAATTGACATGGGTGAAGATGAAGCTTGATGTAAACCTCCGTTTTCTGCATTTTGGCAATTAATATCATCTCTTTTCTTGGTTTATGGCTCTAATATTTGTTTTGATTCTTGTTTCTAGCTTTAGAATGAGTAGCTAAACATCTCATAGCTAAATCGTGTGAAAGTTGAAGAAATCCCCCTCTAAATGATGAAATTGGGAATGAGTAGTGCTTAATTGATGTTGTATCAATGAATTCATGTCTTGTAACTTGTTCTTAATGCTTGAATTAGCTTGTACACCTAGTTCATGATTTCACACACCACTTTTACGAATGTATGTTCGAAGGGGTGTGGGAAAAGGGGTTTTAAGATCATTTCTTATAACTGATTGAGTTGTTTAGATTCGATTAGGAGACGAGGTTTATCGGTTGTTAATCGAGCGACTCTAGAGCGTTTATCTTGTTTCGGTCAGTTAAATCCTTAAAAGCGGACTGTTGAACCGGGCAAAGGGTACTAGGTTGTTGCATGGCGTCTAGTACTATCTAAGGAATTTGCACCCATGTATGTTGTCGATATAGTCGTTAGGTTGGTTGGTTGGTAATGCTCATTTCCGAATAATCGATTAGAGGGGCGAAAGTATCTAATTGGATCATGATTTGACAATGCTTCTCTCTTATTATCTTTCATTTACGTATCATTATAGTATAATTAAATCGTGAACAAAACTTGATTAACCTAAACTAAGTACGAAAATGACTTTGGTACTCGATTGATTCTCCGAGGGATACGACCTTGCTTTCCACTATGGTGCATCCAACCCGGTATTGTTGGAAAGGTGTCCTAAACCCAATCGGGTTGCACCGGATCCGACCGGGTCGGGTCATTTACAGTCTATTTAGTTCATGTAATAACTTTATTATGATTAATAAAAGCACTTATGTTATTATATATTGTTTATCTTCATATTGTTTGTTGTATATATATAGTAACGTCCCTAGTATCAATCTGTGATAGAGAAACCATGATAGTGATTATGGTTGATTAGATCTCTAATCACTATAACAAGGTTGGTACTTAAATGTCTCTAGTCTTATGTATTATCAAATGGGACATTGATAGTATAATCAGACTAGCACGTATTGGATGTCTTCTATCTTTTAGAAGGTAGGGATAGATCTCGTCTATCGAAGTGTAGAGACATTTGGACTGTACGTGGACGTGTATTAGAGAATGCGTACGTTAGACTGACCCACTTACATTAAGTGTCACACTATGTGGCGGTTGTGTAATTATCTTTTTGACCGGAGTCTTCATGGCATCACGGTGTGGATTGTCATGCTTGACACTATTGAGATTTCTCCTAACCACGGGGCGATCATGCGGTAGTGATTGGGTATGATATTGAAGCATGCGGAGTATACATGATTGGTCGTCCGGGAATCGCGTATCCTATGATTGGGATCGAATATCCGAAATGGCCTTCTTATAAGGAATGTCTAGCTCTCGAGAATCTTTGCAAAGTGGGAGTAAACGTGTTATTCCGAGAGAGCATGATATCCAGATTATAAGATACGATCGTTAATGTATTGACACTCGAGATACGATCGTATGGATATTGTTACAAATGATAGGATTGTAAGTTACACGGTAATCGCTTCACATGAAAGGTAGTAGTCATTGCTTTTGACTCTTCCGATGATTGGGGGTCACGGTGTGTTGCTAGACGCTATCCCGTGATCGTTAGGTATGAAGGGCATTTTAGTAAATTGCACTTTGTGTCTACGGCCAACATATTCGGAAGCCTATCGGGTCACACACATATGAACATCGAGTCGGATTAAAATGCGGTTATAGTTGATGACCAAATAAGGAAAGTTTATCTCTAGACTATAAAGGTTATAGTGGTAAATTAATATGGTGGTATTTATTTATTATGAATAAATAAAATATAAGATATTAAATTAGATTAATTAAATAATATTCCGGAAGCCAATTTATTGGCCTATGGGGCGCCACTTTTGAGTGTATAAGATACACTTGGATTGTGCACTTTAATTAATAATATTGCCATAATATTAATATAAGATATTAATTGATTTTGAAAAATAGATTTATGGTAACAAGATAATTATAATCAATATATGATATTGGCAAAATAAATTATAATTAAACAGATAAATCAATCTAGTTGATTTTCCTTATTTTATTGGAAAAATGTTTTCTTCTCCTACACACCATTGGGGCGCCACCTTCTACTATATATAGGAGATGGGTGTCAAGCTCTTTTGCACAACACAATTGCAAGAGTTCATAATTCTTGTGTAAAATAGAGAGCCTTCCATAGTGAGTTTGTGAAGGAAGAAAATGTCCGGTCTAGCAGCCGGAGTTTTTCCGATAGCAATCCAAGGAGGATTCCGGCGAGGGGTTCGTGTGGATTAGCGATAGAGGCCGGACGCGTGGACGGCTTGCGCATTGAACTACTCTCCGTTGGCGGTCAAAGCGACGATCTAGTAAATCATCTAAGGTATAACCGTCAAACTACTTAACGTGTTTATTGCATTAAACGAAGAACGATCTAGAAAAGGAAATCAAATTTTAAATTCCGCTGCGCTAAACTAGTGATTTTCTAACAGTGGTATCGGAGCCAGACTTCGAGCTTAAGCAATACGCATAAATTAATTGCGTAGTATTTAATCGATAGATGCAAGATTTGAATCACGAAACGTTAAAACAAAAAAAAAATATTATGGGGGTCGGCCGACTGGCGGCGCCCCATCCCTCGGCGGCGGCGGCGGCGGCGGTGGTCTTCGGGCTGCCGTCCATCGGCTCTCTTCTTTCAATGGGGGAGATTAACCCTATTCGTTTTGTGATATTTTATTGTGCATAGATATCTCGTTTGTTTAGTTGTGTCATGTGACCAACCAATGGTTCAAATAGTTTGGACCATTGGGAAACCATATGGCATGTTGGCCTTTCCAAATTTTGATTTGGAATAGGCCTAGGCCCTTTACAAATATTTGATTTGTAAAAGGCCTTTCCAGGCCTAGCCTGTGCCACTTCCAAAATTTTGATTTTGGAAAGTGGCCAGCCTAAACCAAAATTATTTGGCCTTTCCAAATATTTGATTTGGAATAGGCCTTTAATTGCCCTTTTCAAATATTTGATTTGTAAAATTAGAATTTAATCTTTTTTCATAAGATAAAATTGTATGGATTAGATGTGATATAATTAGTGATTATATATGGACCCCGATTGATCATGGACTCGACCAATAGGATAGATGGGAATGTTTTCTTTATGTTGGTTTTTGAAAAATTGTCCTAGGCCGTTATGAAGAACGTGACCTAGTTTACTTTTTGCAATTATCCCATTCCCGTTAGCTCCCTCCCCCCCGTGTGCGGCGGGTGTAATCATTTATTATGTAACAAGAATGGAGCAAGAAGTAGAAGACCAAGGAGAGATAAAGAACCCATTGGCGTGCAGCAATAAAGATCCTATTAGCGGTTGTAGATACCCTTAGTTTGTGACCCGCGGTCGTCAGTTTGTATTCGAAACCGCACCTAGGAAAAGTCCATGATCATACCGGTTATTTTATGCGCGGAATGTTGTGTATGTTTTACTTTATATGATATCGTAGAAATATGCACATAGTAGATGAGACCACAATTAAACCAAATTAATTAAATGAATTAATTTAAAATTATTCCCACGTCAAAAATCAAGTCGGAACTGCCTCCCCATATTATAACGACGGTGAAGAGCCCTTGTTCGGACCCAACTCACCAGCCAAAGCGGGGGTTGACCTACCTCGGGTATATCGTCGTTATCGAGATATGATCGAAAGAGATCTCATGAATATTGGGGTTAAGACTCGACTAAGAATTCTCTCGGCCACCAGCCAAAGCGGGGTCGTTTGGATTTTAGAGGCAAGGGTTTGGCTATTTTCATAAGATGAAATATTGTCAAAGAGTTGACTGGTCAAACAACAAGAATCGTATAAGATACGATCGACAAATTGTTGTCCACCTATTTAATTATTTTCGGCCCATCAGCCAAAGTTGGGGGTCGGGGTAGTTCAATGGGATCTTGCCCACTAAAGGAATTATTTTCTTGAAAGCCAATAGGGAATAGTTGGCTAGTGGGAGTAAAAACCTTATAGAATTTTTAAGTGCAAATTTAGGGTTTTTATACATGAGCTTTTACTTATTTTATCTTTATTTATTGTTGTAGAAAATGTCAAACAAATTGAACCTTCGTTTTATCATCGAAAACAAGCTTGACGAGACAAATTTTCTCGATTGGGAAAGAAACCTCAAAATCGTTTTGAGGCACGAGAAGATTGGCTATGTCTTGGACGAGGCCCTACCGGAAAAGCCCGCTGAGGGTTCGGCTGCAGATGTTGTCGAGAAGTACAACAAGCACTGTTCTGACAGTACTGATGCTACATGTATCATGCTTGCTTCCATGACTCCCGAACCGCGTAAACAAAGATGAGTCTATGGACGCCTACTCTATCATGGTCCACCTGAAGGAAATTTATGCTTCTCAGTCTTGCAGGTACGAGGTCTCGAAGGCCCGGCCTGTTTAGTTGTAAGATGGCGTCTGGGACTGCTGTGGGGTCAAACGTGCTTAAAATGATCGGGTACATAGAAAGGCTTGGGAAGCTGGGCCACAAGTTGGAACGAGAGTTGAGTATTGACTTGATTCTGCCTGATTCATTCTCGCAGTTCGTGATGAACTATCACATGAACAAGATAGATTGCTCCTTGCGGAGTTATTGAACATGTTGAAGACCGCCGAGGCACCGTGGGGGGAAGGGAAAGCAAGTGTTGCTTTGGTCACTTCGAGCAAGGGCAAGGCAAAAGCCCGTAAGAAGTCCAAGAAGGCGAAGGCTGCACCTAAGCCAACGCCTAAGATAGCGAAAGACAAATCCAAGGATGCTTGCTTCCATTGCGGTGAGACCGGACACTGGAGGAGAAACTGCAAAGGCTTCTTGAGTACCAAGAAGAAGCATTCTGATGCTTCGACTTCAGGTATATTTATGATTGAGATCAACATTGCTTCTTCTAAGTCTAACCACTGGGTATTGGATACTGGTTGTGGTTCTCATATTTGTACGAATATGCGGGCACTAAGAAGAACTAGAGATCTGAGGAAAGGAGAGGTGGACCTACGCGTTGAAAATGGAGCAAGTGTTGCTGCGCTGGCCGTAGGAGTTTATTTTCTTTCATTGCCCAGTGGGCTAGTACTAGAACTCAATAACTGGTTATTTTGTTCCGGCTCTTACGAAGAGCATTATTTCTATTTCGCATTAGATGTTGATGGTTTTTCATTTACGTTTGAGAATAAATGTTGTTCTTTTTCACGTGATGGAATCTTTTATGGTACTGGCATACTTAGCAATGGTCTCTACATATTAGATATGAATGTTGACGTACTTAATATAAATAACAAGAAAACTAAAACAAATGACTTGAATGAATCCTACTTATGGCATTGTAGACTTGGCCATATAAATAAGAATCGCATCTCCAAACTCCATAAAGATGGAATGTTGGATCAATTCGATTACGAATCATTTGACGTATGCGAAGCTTGTTTACTTGGCAAGATGACAAAGTCACCTTTTAGTGGCAAAGGGATAAGATCCAATGAATTGCTTGAGCTCATACATACTGATGTGTGTGGCCCAATGTCGATTCAAGCCAAAGGAGGATACTCTTATTTTATCACTTTCACTGATGACCATTCTCGCTATGGTTATATATACTTAATGAAGTATAAGTCTGAGGCCTTTGAAAAGTTCAAGGAATTCAGAAGTGAAGTGGAGAAACAACTAGGTAAAGAAATCAAAACACTTCGATCCGATCGAGGCGGAGAATACCTAGATGGAGAGTTTCAAGATTATTTGAAGGAGAATGGGATTCTACCTGAATGGACCCCTCCCGGGACGCCACAAATGAATGGCGTGTCTAAGAGGAGGAACCGCACCTTGTTAGACATGGTGCGATCCATGATGAGCTATGCAGTTCTCCCAAAATCATTTTGGGGGTATGCTCTAGAAACCGCATCCTATACACTGAACCGAGTTCCATCAAAGACGGTTGACTCTACGCCATACGAGGTATGGACCAAGAGAAAACCGAGCCTAGGTCATCTAAAACCTTGGGGTTGTCCGACTTACGTGAAGCGGATGATGCCTGACAAATTAGAGCCCAGGTCTGACAAATGTCTATTTGTGGGATATCCTAAGGAAACCAAAGGGTACCAATTTTACCATCCTGAGGAACAAAAGGTGTTTGTTGCCAGGACTGGCCACTTTCTAGAGAAAGAGTTTATTCTGGATAGGGTCAGTGGGAGTAAAATTGATCTTGAAGAAATTCGAGAACCACTTACGGATAACAGTCAGTTGATGGAAGTAGAGGACTTGCCACACGCGTACGTGACACCACCTCTACCGTGGACACACTAGCACCTCGCGGATCCACCGGGAACGCCGTGAACCCGAAAGGTATACCGGCGTGTATCTCATGGAAGATGAGGACCTTAGAACTTATGAGGAAGTGCTATTAAGGCATGACAAAGAGAAATGGTGGAAGCCATGAATTCGAAATGGAATCCATGAAAGACAACCAAGTTTGGAACTTAGTTGATCCACCTGAGGGAATAGTTCCCATAGGGTGTAAATGGGTCTTTAAGAGAAAGACCGACATGGACGGTAACGTGACTACCTACAAGGCTAGGTTAGTGGCAAAAGGTTATAAGCAGAGACAAGGAGTTGACTATGACGAAACCTTTTCGCCCGTTGCCATGTTAAAATCCATTAGAATTCGCTCGCTATTGCAGCATACCATGATTACGAAATCTGGCAGATGGATGTGAAAACAGCTTTCCTTAACGGGAACCTGTCTGAGGAAGTGTATATGACACAGCCTGAGGGTTTCACAACCAATGACGCCAGGATGGTGTGTAAACTGCAAAGATCCATTTATGGATTAAAGCAAGCTTCTCGGAGTTGGAATCTTCGCTTTGATGAGATAATCAAACAGTTTGATTTCATCAAGAACGAAGATGAGCCCTGTGTTTACAAGAAGGTTAGTGGGAGTGCCATTGTGTTCTTAGTGCTTTATGTAGATGACATATTGCTCATAGGGAATGATGTGCCTATGTTACAATCAAAAAGCTTGGTTATCCAAGAACTTCTCAATGAAGGACTTGGGTGATGCAACCTATATTCTAGGAATAAAGATCTATAGAGATAGATCTAAAAGGTTGCTTGGTCCGTCACGGTCCACCTACATAGACAAGATGTCAAGAGATTCGGCATGGAGCGATCCCAAGAAGGATTGCGCCCATGTCACATGGGGTCTACCTGTCAAAGGGAATGAGTCCTAAGACAGAGGAGGAAAGGGCACAAATGAGTAAGGTCCCTTATGCTTCGGCAATCGGGTCTATCATGTATGCCATGCTATGCACAAGACCAGATGTCTCGTACCCTCTTAGTATGACTAGTAGGTACCAGTCCAATCCAGGTGAGGGTCACTGGATTGCTGTCAAGAATATCCTTAAGTACATGAGACGTACTAGGGATATGTTCCCGGTTTTCGGGAACGATGATTTAGTATTACGAGGTTACACAGATGCCAGTTTCCAAACTGACAAGGACGACTTCAAGTCGCAATCTGGATTTGTTTTCACGCTTAATGGCGGAGCAGTGAGCTGGAAGAGTTCCAAGCGGAGACTACGCGCGGACTCTACAACGGAAGCCGAATACATAGCGACCTCGGAGGCGGCAAAGGAAGTCGTTTGGATGAAGAAGTTCATTACTGAACTTGGTGTGGTTCCCTCCATTGAAGGTCCAGTACCTCTGTACTGTGATAATAATGGAGCGATATCTCAGTCTATGGAACCAAGGTCTCATCAGAAGTCCAAACATGTGCTACGGCGCTATCACTTGATTAGAGAGATATTAGATAGAGGAGATGTAAAGATAGAGCAAGTCCACACGGATGATAACATAGCTGATCCGTTAACCAAGGCATTGTCTCAAGCTAAGCATGAGAAACATGTTCACTTGCACGGGCTTAGGCATATGGGTGATTGGCTTTAGGCCAAGTGGGAGATTGTTGGAAAGGTGTCCTAAACCCAATCGGGTTGGACCGGATCCGACCGGGTCGGGTCATTTACAGTCTATTTAGTTCATGTAATAACTTTATTATGATTAATAAAAGCACTTATGTTATTATATATTGTTTATCTTCATATTGTTTGTTGTATATATATAGTAACGTCCCTAGTATCAATCATGTGATAGAGAAACCATGATAGTGATTATGGTTGATGAGATCTCTAATCACTATAACAAGGTTGGTACTTAAATGTCTCTAGTCTTATGTATTATCAAATGGGACATTGATAGTATAATCAGACTAGCACGTATTGGATGTCTTCTATCTTTTAGAAGGTAGGGATAGATCTCGTCTATCGAAGTGTAGAGACATTTGGACTGTACGTGGACGTGTATTAGAGAATGCGTACGTTAGACGACCCACTTACATTAAGTGTCACACTATGTGGCGGTTGTGTAATTATCCTTTTGACCGGAGTCTTCATGGCATCACGGTGTGGATTGTCATGCTTTGACACTATTGAGATTTCTCCTAACCACGGGGCGATCATGCGGTAGTGATTGGGTATGATATTGAAGCATGCGGAGTATACATGATTGGTCGTCCGGGAATCGCGTATCCTATGATTGGGATCGAATATCCGAAATGGCCTTCTTATAAGGAATGTCTAGCTCTCGAGAATCTTTGCAAAGTGGGAGTAAATGTGTTATTCCGAGAGAGCATGATATCCAGATTATAAGATACGATCGTTAATGTATTGACACTCGAGATACGATCGTATGGATATTGTTACAGCGATAGGATTGTAAGTTACACGGTAATTGCTTCACATGAAAGGTAGTAGTCATTGCTTTTGACTCTTCCGATGATTGGGGGTCACGGTGTGTTGCTAGACGCTATCCCGTGATCGTTAGGTATGAAGGGCATTTTAGTAAATTGCACTTTGTGTCTACGGCCAACATATTCGGAAGCCTATCGGGTCACACACATATGAACATCGAGTCGGATTAAAATGCGGTTATAGTTGATGACCAAATAAGGAAAGTTTATCTCTAGACTATAAAGGTTATAGTGGTAAATTAATATGGTGGTATTTATTTATTATGAATAAATAAAATACAAGATATTAAATTAGATTAATTAAAGAATATTCCGGAAGCCAATTTATTGGCATATGGGGCGCCACTTTTGAGTGTATAAGATACACTTGGATTGTGCACTTTAATTAATAAGATTGCCATAATATTAATATAAGATATTAATTGATTTTGAAAAATAGATTTATGGTAATAAGATAATTATAATCAATATATGATATTGGCAAAATAAATTATAATTAAAGAGATAAATCAATCTAGTTGATTTTCCTTATTTTATTGGAAAAATGTTTTCTTCTCCTACACACCATTGGGGCGCCACCTTCTACTATATATAGGAGGTGGGTGTCAAGCTCTTTTGCACAACACAATTGCAAGAGTTCATAATTCTTATGTAAAATAGAGAGCCTTCCATAGTGAGTTTGTGAGGGAAGAAAAGGTCCGGTCTAGCAGCCGGAGTTTTTCCGATAGCAATCCAAGGAGGATTCCGGCGAGGGGTTCGTGTGGATTAGCGATAGAGGCCGGACGCGTGGACGGCTTGCGCATTGAACTACTCTCCGTTGGCGGTCAAAGCGACGATCTAGTAGATCATCTAAGGTATAACCGTCAAACTACTTAACGTGTTTATTGCATTAAACGAAGAACGATCTAGAAAAGGAAATCAAATTTTAAATTCCGCTGCGTTAAACTAGTGATTTCCTAATAGGTATATTGCCTTGTTAAGATTGGACGTCACTATTTTGGTCATCATTCATCTAGGCTCCAAGCTAATTTAATGTTACGGGCTCATTCCACCATTTGGCCTATAAAGATACTTGGCAGAGGGAAGCAACTCTCCTCCCCAAATATCCGTTTATTGCATCAAATCCATATACCATTAATGATCTCTCTCCAAATGTATTTGCATCTAGGGGATTCCAAAAAAGTGTGGGTCGAATGCACCGAAAACATAATCCAGTCCCTCGTGGACTCAGCATCAAAAAATTCTTAGCTACAATCAGGTGCCAGAAAGTTTTCCCAAATCGCTCTGGCCAGTCGCAATCACGGAGAGCATGTAGAGACGTCTCATCAGCTTGCCCACAGAAACAAAATATACTCTAATCCATGACTTGAAATCGATATAAACGTTCAGAAACTGGTAACACATCATGAAAAGTTTCCAGATAAAATGATTACCTCTTGTTGGGCCTTTTAGACTCCAAACAGGATCCAAATTGTGTTGTACCGTCGGCTGAATTTGAAGATGATAGCCTGAACTGACCGTATATAGTCCCTTGGCAGATTCCCTCCAGATGAGGACGCCATTAATCATTTCGGCTCCCTCATCTATAATAGATGCCCACTTTTGATGCTCCTCCATATTATGGAGCTTTCTTGTTTCAGAGGTTGATGAATGTCTCCATACTTTGCTTTAGTGTTTAGACCAACAAAGCCTTTTTATCATTCACATATTGACAAGCTATTTTTTCCAAGAACGCTAGCTAGATTCATACCTGCTAAGTTTTGAATCCTAACCCACATGCTTCTTTAGGTATGCATAGCTTATTCCATGCAATGTGATGCAAAGTCCTTTTCTCCACCGTATCTCCCCTGTAAAAGTCCCTAAAATTTTCTCAAGCTGGGACAGAATCTCAATCGGAAGTTTGATCGTTTGTATGGTGTAGAAAGGCTGAGAAGCTAGCGATGTTTGCATTATAATGGCCCAACCTACACCGGATAAAGTGTGGGGATTTCCAAGAAGCGAGCTTCCATTTCATTTTGTCCGCCAGAAAGGAGAATAATAAGAAGAAGGACATAGAAAATGGTTTGGACGTAAGTAAGATAACATTAAAAATTAACTTTAGCATTATATAGATAAATAGATATATATTCACAAACGTAATCAAATATATGCGAGTTTGTTCGTTTAATGAATGAGCGTAATTGATATAGAAGATCCACGATACACGGATAAAAACGAGCTAATCCAAGCTCAAAAGATAATCTCACTCGTTAAGAGTATAATTGGTTAAAGATTACATCATACCTAGCATTTAAGATACTAAGGGTATTTATAGGCTTAAAAACCCATTTCGGTAATCCACCTTAATAAAACCCATACGGCTATTAACTAATCAAAACATTAACTAATTGGTCAAAGAAGATGCGCTACATCATCTTCATCTCTATACTCGAAAAGCTTGTCCACGAGCAAATCCATTGATGATGGTGATTCCCGCACATTGAATCTTCCAAGCTCACCATTAAGTCCTTCGGTGGCTCGAGTCCACTCACCAACTTGTGGAACAATTTCAAAGTGTTCTTAAATTTCCCATTCTCACATAAAATGCTCAAACATGAAGAGAATGTCACAACACTCATCTTCATCATTATGAACTTCCTTTCTATATTAGCAGGGGCGGATGTACCTTGGTTTTAGGGGGGCAATCGCCCCCCCATCGGATCCGGAAAAAACACTATTATGTATGTTGTGTATTTTTTTTGCCCCCCCTAAAAATTTACACTCGCCCATAGTATCGCCCCCCTCACCCGGGATCCGCGTCCGCCCCTGCATATTAGAGTTGTTCTTATCACTCCAACCCTCCCATGAAATAGCTCGTCCACGAGCAAACGCGCATTGATTTAACATTTGACAGTTGTATGCTAGCTTCTGAAAATCGTGCATGCTTAAGTTGATGTGTACATTATTTGATCCGCTACCTTCAGTCTTGTGCCCAACCAAATGATAATTATTGTTCAAGTGTTTTTGTATCATGTATGTAAGCTTAGATCGTATCTGGTTGGCATAGTAGTGAACAAGCAACGACCCAAGATTTAGAAATAGTCCCAAGTTATTTCCATGTGCACTAATGATATCTACGCATTCGGTCATGGTATTGCCTCTATGGACAAGACTTTCAAAATTCAAGGAGTTTGTGCTACCCAATACAAAGCTAGATAAAAAAACTCACCAAGTTCCCAATCTGTCCGAATCATGTTTCGACATGAATGAACTGCCCTCTCAAAATCATATTTGGAATGTATAGTTAGGCTAGGAGTACAGATCATTGCAGCCATGTATCCTTAAGGTTCTTATCTTTAGTGTCAGCTAAAACCATCTCAGACGCACCGGTTTCTTCTCTCCTTCCAAGCATATTCATAAGAAAGGGTATCAGTACAGAGTGAGACTGAGTCTTGACGTTCCATGAGTATTGTTTGACGACTTCCTCAACTCTTTGATCAATAACATCAAGTGTCCCCAAAAAAAAACAAGGATTTCCTATGAACATAATTACATGTAACTATGGTAATTTTCATATGTGCAACAAAACTAGAGAATATCGAATTTAACAGACACGGTTCTGTTATAAATATCATCAGTTGAAACGCCTGTTTCGTAGGATTCGGCAATATACCACAGATGGATGTACATGTTTTGTGGTATGGCCACAAACTCACTAGAACACACACATGAATTGCCAATGGCGGGTAGAATATAGCGAAATATCAACAAGTTCTCCCAGTTTGATTAAGACAGGGGCACCACACTCGGAATTTCTTCCCACAAGACACACCAAATTATTAAGTGGTCCACACAAGTCAAGCAAATATCTGCTACCAACTATATGTTGGTCTACCATTTCAGAATCCCCATCACAAGGTATAAATATAGCGTACTCAGCTTTAAAGCATACAAAATCAATCAAAATTTCATCCGAGGTGAGTAAACGCTTAGTGACGCCATGAACGGGAATCGGTACTGTTGAAGATCTCTATTTTCTTTGATCTATCTCAATTGATGACCCATTGAAACCATTGCCACCACCACCAATCTCATTTTCAGCCTTTAATTGTGATTTAAACACTTGCAAGGTAGATTCTGCATTTAATTTGGATGACCACTTAGGTATTGATGAAACCATAACAATCTCACTACTATCTGCATCATTTTCGGGGCCATCACCGATGTCCTCACTCTCAAATAAGGTGCCATGGTTGGGAAAGAGTTAATTCTCGACTTTCTGAAAAACGGGACTACCACACGGATCAAACAAGATCAATCCAATCTCATCAACATGACAACTAGCGATCATACACTGAACAAGAAATATGCATGTGCGGTTTTTTTGTCACGTTTGACAAGAGACCGTCAACTATGCTAAAACTAATTAGCCTTAGGCTACTAAGTCTTCTGTTGTTCCAGTCGTCAAAAGATGTATTTGAATTCGGAATATTCAACACATGGCTGAGCTCCAAAATCCTATTAGGGTGATGAAGTAGTACTGAAACATCATTGGAGGGTTGTCTTTTACTTTCACAAGCCACCTTGTGCTCCTGTTCCAGCTTCACCACAATCAGGTCCTACATGCACACTATATGTGTCATTAAAACCAGACAACATTCACTCGGTGTTCTATCACTTTTGGTAGTTGGACAGTTGGAACCTTTACTCCAAGTTCTTCAACTAAATCAGAGTCAATTTCTTTGTCTAGTGTTTGTTCAGCTCCACTTTCATTGATAATATCAGATTCACCAAGGACAATTAAATCACCTATTGCTCCTTGCTTGTTGATGTAGTCTGACACTTTCCTAACACGACACTCATTTGACACATTTTGGATGACATAAATAATACTAATTAATATTTTTTATATACAGCATCTGAAATGATGTTGACACTCAATAACAGAGTTTTTTATTTTCAAATTTTTCTGATGATATGTTTAAAGACAAGAAAACTTGTATGTAAATTGCAATTAAAAATTATTTTCAAGCTGAATTATAATTTAAAAAGTATTATATCTTATTTAAATTATCATCAGTTACAAAATATAATTGTTTCATTATTTGATGTGTGGAGTTTTAAAAATCAAAAATAAATATGTCGCCGTATTTATGTGATGTCGTTCGACGTGTGTATAATTTTTTTATGCAAAAGAAAGAAGAAAAATTGGGTCCAACAATGTATTACAACTATAAAAAAAAGGGTCAATTATTTAAAATGACTGATTTTCCACTTATTAGGGGTAATAGGACACTCCGAAATCTTATTTAGTTATAAGGACATTCTAATTTTAAGAAGGAAACTTATTTAGTTATAAGGACATTCTAATTTCAAGTGGATAAAGAGGAAGAATGAAAAAAAGGAAGGAAGGGAAAGAAAAAAAAAAGAGCTCAAAGGAAAAAAAAAATGCTAAGTGAACGTGTTTTGTGGTGGTTCAATTTTTTTTTTATTATTATTAATTTTTTTTTTAATTCACCATATTTCTAAACGTCATATATTTTGATCTAAAACTCGGATCATCATAAATTTTTCACTAAAATTCATATTTTTTGTCTTCTTTATTCTAAAATCAAATTTGATATTTTTCCGAATAAATTTCATAAATCAATTTTTTTTTTCATAAAAATCGACGTGGCGTATTGATCACCGTCATACATTGACCACCTACCCCGATGCATTGACCACCGGGATCCATTAACCACCCCGATGCATTGACCGCCGCGATTCATTGACTACCATGATGTATTGACCGCCGCGATCCATTGACAACCTTGATCAGTGACATCTCATTGTAACGATTTATGCAATGACGTCTCATTGTAGCGATTTATGCAGTGACTTCTTATTGTAGCGATCTATGCAGTGATGTCTTATTGTATTGAATTATACTGTGATGTGTTATTGTAACGATTTATGCAGTGACGTGTTATTGTAACGATTTATTCATACATTTGGTTGTAAAAATCTGCCTTTAAACCAAAAAAAACAAAAGAAATACAGTTATTTTAAAAAGTTATCGAATATTTAAACCAACACTAATCAAATAAACCAAGATCAATCAAATATTTAAAGATAACAACGAAATAAATTTACTTTACAAAGTTATCAAATGTGTGTATCAAGTTGTATATGCGGTGACATCAATATCATTACATCAGTTATCTAATTGTAAATACAGTCATCAATGTCACTGCATAAGTCATCAACGTCACTGCATCAGACATCAATGTCACTGCATAAGTCATCAATGTCACTGCATCAGACATCAATGTCACTGCATAAGTCAGCAATGTCACTGCAAAAGCCTAGACCACCAAGATGATCATAGAGGGCACTCTTGTCAATCTCTTGATGATGGTAACTGTTGCACACATAGTAAAACACACTCTGCACTAATAGGCCATCCAGATTAACTAAAACCCGCAACCCAACCAAGAATCCACCAACCATAATTCTTGTAAGCACACCATGATTATCCCCACATTAACCACAACTGATGAGAATATAGTGTGATCAGTCCACAAATAGCCATATACCCCAAAACAAGGTTGAAAGCTATCATGGTCCTGACCGTTAACAACTGATAGCTCTTTTTCATAGTTGCAAGCCCATAAACCGGTTCCAATACAGAAACCACGCTAGCCAAATGCCACAAAGCACTTATATCCACCTGTAACCCAAGAAACAGGACAAAGACAACCATAAGAGAAAAGAAAAACAACCCCAAACTATGAGTATCCACAGCTATTATAAGCACCACCAGAAACCCAAAAAAGACTTAATTGTAAGCCATCATGGTGAGTGAAACCCATAAGAAGGTAATAAAGAGCCTCATAGTTCGTACTTGTGCTGCGAAAGCAAAATGGACTATATCATCTATTATAAGCTCCCAAATACACTGTCAACTAATTAGTAAACACAATCTATGAATGCTCTGAATGTTTCTCCTAGACGTGTTATTGTGTCACTGCTTCAGACATCAATGTCACTACATAAGTCATCAGTGTCCCTGTATCAGACATCAATGTCACTGCATAAGTCATCAATGTCACTGCATCAAACATCAATGTCACAGCATAAGTCATCAATGTCACTCCATCAAGTAGCTTGTAAATCAGAAAAATAATTCTTACTTCGGTAGTTCTTGAGCTTACACTTCTTTGTCAAAATGCATATAAACACAAGGGAGACCGTACGGAGAACTATTAGCATTAGTGATTCTTCAATAGGGGAAACATAAAATCACAAGATCGATGCAATACAAGCTACAATAGAGTGGAGTGATTCCCGGATAAACAATTAAGACAAGAAGACAATACATGAATGAATCATGTCTATACGGTTCCGAGGAAGGACCGGGCCTTTTCGGTGACTATATCATATACTTATACGAGTAGCCGCTTCAAGGCTTGAACCTATGACACGAAGTCACGAAGGCAACTTTTACTTGTTGTAGTGTTGCATTAAGGCTTCAATCCATTCCCCAAGAGAAATATATCTTTAATTTCGCAACGAAACATTTTCTACTTATTGGACATCAATGTCCCTACATCACTCATCAATGTCCCTGTAAAAAGTAAGCAGAACTTCAAAGCATAGACCGCAAAATAAAACTGGAAAACAAAAATAATAAAACACCCCCTCAAATAAATAAATAAAACAAGCTTGAAGCTTCTGAATTACCCAGGTTATATGGAAGCAAGAAAAGAAAGTAATAAACACTAAATGTTTCCTATTCACTGAATCACGTACAGAAATTGACCACAATTGAAGAAGCTATACCCGAAGAAGTATAAGACTCGTTGTTGTTCCTCGGTGGAAGCGACACAAGCGGCAAGAAGCGAGCCGCGCGAGGGCGGCGGAGAGTACGAATAGTGGTCGTAAAAGATTGCAGCGACGAGTCGAAAACCGGGTGACAGAGCTGACTCGGGAAGCTCTGATTTTGAAGGAGACTAAGTCGTCTGAAAGGGTAGAAGGAGTAATGGCGACGGCAGTAGGAGGCCGGTGGTAGGTGGGCAAATGTATGGCAAGAGATTAAACAGATCAAGCAACACATTTGGTAGATCTACGCAGTTCAAGAAACCCTCGACAAAGAAGAAGAATAAAAATTAGAATGTCCTTATAACCGAATAAGTTTTTTGAGTGTCCTAAATGATCATTAAGTCTCTAACGACGGCCTTATAACTAATAACCAAAAAAAAAAAACAACACAAAAAAAAAAAAAAAAAAAAAAAAAAAAAAAATGTGGCTGAGATTTGTACCTGAAGTACCGCACCTTTTGCACCTTTAGGGGATCCTCCCCCTCAACCACTGATTCATATATAGTTTCCCTCCGCAATTCCCTCTTCCATTCAATTTGTGATCACCGGAATTAACTTGGTAATTTGCTCGCATTACATTCATTCATTCATAATTGCAGAAAACTTTCGATGGAAGATAAATTCGATTCCTCCGGAAATCAAGATATTCACGGCAGTGGCGCCGCTGGAGACCACGGCTGGCAGACGGTTAAGAATCGTAAGAAAGGACGAAATAAGAAAGTCAATACCTCCGAAATCTTGAGCGATAATGCAGCAGGCAATCACGATGTTCTTAGTTCTTCGGAGAAAAATCCACGAAAAATCATCGATGCTCAAACCTCTGCTCCTCCGGTATCCTACACTGACAATAATCATGGATCAGGAGGAGATGGTGGAGTGGCGAAGAAGAACGAGAAAGGTAGGAAGAAACATATGACGCTCACTCCGGCACAAGCCGCTGCACGAATTGATGCGGGTGATGTCTCTGCTTTTCTAGCTGAAACAACGGTGTGTATATATTTTTGTTAATTTCTTCTCAAGTCTCATTCGTTCATTTTCTTCTTCTTTTTTTGTGGGTATGTATATGCTGTATTTTCTATGGTGGTTCTTGTTACATATAACACTGTGGAAGCTTGAAATCACTTGTGCATTGGTCTTACTAGGTTATACATTCCATTATGGTGACAATGTTAATGACCACGTTTTTCTTTTCTCGTAGAGGATTAATCAAAGATGGTGTAAGTTATTGCAAGAGGAAAGAATCTCTATATCATTAATTTTTTATTGGAAGTTTATGTACGGGGTAATCTTGGGTGGGATGGTGTGCACTAAACAATCTCGAATGATTATACATCCTCTCTAAATATCAATTTTGCATTTAGTGCTCATAGTCATTGGCATTTTGTGATATCCCACATTGGATGTGGAGAAACACATCACCACAATATAAGTGTGAGAAATAAAGATATTGTCAACTCGGGTTAGCCCTTTTAGAGCAAGGGAGGACGGCGGTCTAAGCAGTTGACCAGACCATTCGTGACTCATTTAGCACTACCAGGCCCGGGGTTTGGGACAAGTCTTATCCCACATTGGATGTGGGGGAAGCACATCAACGCCATATAAGTGTGATACATAAATGTCTTTAGCACTACCAGGCCCGGAGTTTGGGACAAGTCACATAAATGTCTTTAGCACTACCAGGCCCGGGGTTTGGGACAGTCTTATCCCACATTGGATGTGGGGGAAGCACATCAACACCATATAAGTGTGATACATAAATATCTTGTCAACTCGTGTTAGCCCTTTTAGACTAAGCGAGGACGGCGGTCTAAGCAGTTGACCGGACAATTTATGACTAATTTAGCGCTACCAGGCCCGGGGTCTGAGGGCGTCACACATTTAAACATATAGTTCCATATAAGTGTGAGACATAAAGGTCTTGTCAACTCGGGTTAGCCCTTTTAGACCAAGCGAGGACGGTGGTCTAAGCAATTGACCGGACCATTTATAAATCATTTAGTGCTACCAGACTCGGGGTCTGGGGGCGTTACAAATTTAAACATATAGTTTAAGTTGTAAGGAATAAATGGAATTTATACATGTGTATTATCTAACAACTTTGTTGTGGGTACAAAGTGTTTGAGATTCTGCAAGCTGTGCTTTAGGTGTTGTTCCTTGATTAGACGGTGCATCTTTGTTAGCTTTATAGCGACATAAAATTTGAATTTTGTATTGGATTACAAGCGCTTTGGATTCCCTGTTTTTCTGGTTGGCAGGCATCTTATGCTTCACAAGAGGATATACAGCTAATCAAATTCGTAGAATATTTTGGACAAGTGTTTTCATCAGTGAGTGCTGCACATTTTCCTTGGTTGAAGTTGTTCAGTGACTCCTCACTAAACGAAATTGTTGATGTGAGTTTCTTGAAAATAAATGTTCTTCAGTAGCTTATATTGGTGCCTCATTGTCTTCTGTTGAACTTGGTTGATTCCTTTTTGGCATAAATATTGCATTTATGTATTTTGATGCATTGAAAATTTTGAATCAGGTTCCATTTTGTCACATTTCTAAAGATGTGAATCACATTTCAGCTGAGTGGATAGATAAACACTCAGAGGAAGGACTTAACTCCTTTGTCATATGGTCATTGAATAGCATTGTATCTGATATGACTATTCAAAAATCACTTTCCAGGGGTACTCCGAAAGGTGCTCAGAATACATCCTCAAAATCTCAGGTGCATTTTCTAAAACTCCCTTTTGCTTGATCATGGAAAAGCACGATCTCTTATTTGTTATCAATACTTGATTTGGAGAATGTAATTGTTGATTTTACATGTATATTCTGCAGATTGCAATGTTTTTAGTGTTATCAATAGTATTGAGACGAAGACCTGGTGTTCTGATTAACTTTTTGACCCTTTTACGGGATGATCCAAAGTATCAGGGCCAGGATAAACTTCCGTTGTTTTCCTGGATGATTGCTCAGGTACCAGAATGAATGATTATATCAGACACCTTCAAAATTTTTGAAGAAATTAGCTGAAACCTTCGAGCAATCCTATGTGAACTTGACATTGAAGTAAAACATTCATTGTTGTTTAGGCTGCAGAAGGAGATATAACCGTAGGGCTATATGTATGGTCACGTCATATGTTACCTTTGATGGGAGGCAAGCCGGGTTCTAATCCAAAGGCCAGGGATTTAATTTTGCAAGTGATTGAAAGGTTTGGAATATATACTCTTATACTTGAGGTATGGCATGTATGTGATTATGATATATAAATTCTTTCTTCGTGAAACAGAATTATTACTAGTCCAAATGCCCGTAAAATTTTGACATTAGGAGCTACAAGAAATGGAGAGCGTTTGATACCAACTTCAGCATTGGAACTGCTGCTGCGGTTGTCCTTCCCTGCGCAATCAGCTCGAGTCAAGGTAGAAGCAAGCTGGCTAAACACATTCATTCGGTTGCAATAATGATCATTTGTTCAGCTAACATGTTCAAGTTGTAACATGAAACGACACCGCTTTAATATGGACATACAACTTGGACAGATGATCTCACCCAATTCTGTCTGCTAAGAATCTTTGCGTAGTTGTAATGTCTACGGTGATGTGCGTTGTAGGCAACAGAGAGATTTGAAGCATTATATCCAACTCTCATTTATGTTGCACTATATGGTTCTCCTAGAGGAAAAGAAGTGAAGCAACTTTCCCAACAGATGCTGCCATTAGTTCTGAAATTAGCAGGGGAAGGTAATTTTCAAATTTATAAGACATAAGTTTACTCTTTTAACCTCATAATCAAAGCCTTACAAATGATGAACTTTTTTTTTTTTTGCAGAAATTCCAGTTCTATCTCAAGAAGCAGGGAAGTTATTCATCTGGTGTTTGATTCAGACTCCTGATTGCTATAGCCATTGGGTATAACTATACTTCGTTAACTCTCCATTATCTTACATGCAATTCATACATAAATATTGTTGATTCTATCTGTATGTGTGGGGGTGTGTTTGATTAGGGAAAGATGTATATGAATAATATGAAAGCAAATGTAGTTATACTTGGAAGACTTAGCCGCACATGGAAGATTGTTTCTCCAAAGCTTTCAGATCTTTCCACTTTACGCGTCACTCTCAAGGGTTTCAGAGAAAAGGTAAGATAGGTGTCTGCTAATAAGTCTTTGTAGTTTGTTTAACTGTTTGCTTTGATTAAATGGCTCTCACACATGTTGAGTGGTTGTGACAGTATTACTATGCTTCTTTCGATTATCTTTGCTTCACAGAATAAGAAAGCAAGGGGTGGTGGTGAAAGCGTAGATGCAGCTCATAATGCCCTCGTTAAGGAGGCGGACGAGCACTGTCAGGAGCTGTTGAAAAATATATTTAGAGAGAGATATAGGTGGATGGCGATTATATTGTTTTGCATTATCTGGATTGCAATTGGAGTAGCTATTTTTTATTATTGGTTTTAGAGATGTGTGTATATTGATTGACATTTTTTTTTTTTTTTTTTTTTTGGCTGTAGTTTTGTCTATTACTACTTGAACATGTACTTTTTAGACTCTCTAGATGGAAAGAATTTTGCGCAAAATGTAGCATAATAATACTTCATTCATTCATTTTAAATGTCAATTTGATTTCATCCATTTACAAGGGCTTTCATTTCTTTTTGAATTTAACAAGGGCTTTGATGAATTTAATTTCTCCAAGTTGTGTTCGCAAAGAGTTCATTACATGATGTTTCTGCCTAGTGATAAAAGGTAATTGCACTTCTTGATGATAACCGGTGGAACTGCAATGATCTTTTACTATTAAGCCGAATTCGATTTTCAATATATCATATTTTTATTCCACAAGAAACCAATACTATCTAAACTATCTTTTAAATAACATACTCTCCACATCCCAAAATATTATTCTATTTGGCTTTTTCATTTATCTTATAATATAAATCATTTTACAACCAATGAAGTATTTATTTATTCTTTTTTTTTTGAAGTTTTTTTTATTATGTCAAATCCGCAATAGCGGCAGAAATTACATCATGATGAGAGGAGTTGTTTTCCAAAAAATACGATCAAAATTGTAACGCCCCGCACTCCGGCCCCAGAAGGTATTAAATTAGTCATAAATGTCCGGTCAACCGCTTAGACCGCCGTCCTCGTCTCGCTTGGTGCAAAAAGGGCTAACCCGAGTTGACAAGACTTTTATGTTTCACACTTATATGAGGGTGAGCGTTCTACTACTTTTCCAATGTGGGACATTACATTCTTCCCCCTTATAAGGGGTTGGCGTCCTCGCGGGGCGGCCAAGATCGTTCCGGATCGTCCCTACCGAGAGGTAACTTGAGGTCATCCTTACACCGTCTTCTTATACGGTGCGGCGCATAGTTCCGTCGATAGTTGGCTAAATACCATTCGTAACGCCCCCGCACTCGGGCTCCCAGTAGCGCGCCCAAATGAGTCATAAAAGTCCGGTCAACTGCTTAGACCGCCGTCATCGCTTGGTCTAAAAGGGCTAACCCGAGTTGACAAGACCTTATGTCTCACACTTATATGGGGGTGAGCATTCTATTACTTTTCCAATGTGGGACATTACAAAAAAGATCTAACCCGTGCCTTGCCCATAAATGCGCTGGAAAATTGCCAGCGCTTGACGAATGTGAAAACAAAGGATGACAAAAACGCAAGACAGTCACGCGCTAAGCAACTGAAGACGGACAAATCATCTGACGGCCGCAATAATGCTTGAACACATGTCAGACAATCGGTCTCGAAGGTGACTGCAGAAAGTCCCAAACGAATAACCTCTTCCTTCGCCAGTAGAATCGCTTGCATCTCCATAATCTCAGGACTAATTTATTGTATAACCACATAATCTTTCATTATTTTATAACTATTACATTAATTAGTCAAAATATATAATAGTATTTTATAATCAAAATTAACGACACATAATCATTTCTTTTAACTTTGTGAAAAATCTAAATGTGTTATATTTTGGAGAAAATCTAAATGGAGACCGGAGACATCGTTCGGAGACATACACACCACACATTTTCATTCTGCCTTTAAACTGTGTGGTTCTCATCATTTCTCCCGTCACTTCACCTCAAATTCTCGGTTCTCACAAGTATATTTTCCATATTTTGGGGAAGGAAAGTGTATTTGATTCGACTTTGATTAGGTGTATAATGTTTTGAAGGTTCCTCTCTTAAATTTTTTCGGCTTCTCCTCAAAAAAAGAAAAAAAAAATTGCCTTTTTTTCCCTTCAATGAAGGCTTGCTCCCCTTCTTTCATTGGACGAGGACGTAGTTTTTAGTTACAGAATATTAGACACATTAAGTTCTTTCATACATTAAGTTCTCCTGCTCTGTAGAATTATTTCCTTTTTCTTTCTTGATGAGTTGCTGTCTGTGTTGTAGCGACTACATTCACAGCCTTAAAGTGTTTGATAAATTGTCTGACTGAAGGTTTAACCGGCAAATATTGTGCTGTTACTCTTCGACTCTTCCTTAACAATTCTGTACTCTTTTCATGGCTATTTAATTATATTCAAAGGCACATGCTAATTCAAATGCGCTTTTGGATTTCTAGTAGCCCAATGTTGCAACTTTTATTCACTTCTTGCAGACCTCGTCGTTCGTTTTTCCAAAATGTTAATAATACTTCCCAATATCTGTTGTCCTGTTGTTGTAAAGAAACCACCTATATGCTGTTAGAAAGGAAACCCATGTCAGATTTTGGCAGGAAAAGAGGTATCTCACATAGCCAGGATCCGTTCTATTTAGCCAACCGGTCATTCTCCATTAGTAATTTGGATATTTATATGAACTGTAAGCTTTCTTTTTCTATTGGGTGCAAGTCGAGGCAGTTTTCTGCGTTGGAAACCTGTGTATTACAAAAAGAATTGGCAAGCGGTTGCTGTAGTGGAGCTGACAAGGTGTATAAGATTATCCGAGATAACCCAAATCCAGAGGATAAAATGGAGAGTGCTCTTGATAGAGAATGCTTAGAACTGACAACTCCTATGGTTTTGGATGTGTTACACATGCTGCAACACGAGGAGAAATTAGCATTCAGGTTCTTTACATGGGCAGGCCTTGTGGAGAACTATAGTCATGAGCCTCAGGCATACAATATGATGATTGATATATTGTCTAGCACAAAATACAAGATCAGGCAATTTAGAATTCTTTGCGATATATTGGATTACATGAAGAGGAATGCTAAGATTTTAGTACCTGTAGAAGTTATATTGAAAATATTGACACAGTACTGCGAGAAGCACATGACTAGTATTCAGAAATTCGCCAAGAAGAAAAAGATAAAAGTGAAAAAACAGCCAGAGGTCAATGCTCTTAATTTGCTATTAGATGCATTGTGCAAATGCAGTCTTGTTGAAGAGGCAGAAACAATGTTAAGGAGGGTCAAAAGCAAGATCAAGCCGAATAGTGATACGTACAATACTTTGTTCTTTGGTTGGTGTAGGGTCAGGGATCCGAGTAGGGGAATGAGTATACTGGAAGAAATGATCAGTATGGGGCTCACCCCTGATAATTTCACTTATAATACCGCCATTGATACATTTTGCAGATCGGGGATGATAAAGGAAGCTCTTGAGCTATTGGACTTCATGAAAACCAAAGGTTCAACTATATCTTCTCCCACCGCTAAAACTTATTCAATCATGATTGTGGCTCTTGTGAAAAACGATAGAATGGAAGAATGCTTTAAACTTATCGGGGACATGATGACGAGTGGCTGTCTACCGATGTGTCCACATACAAGGAAGTGATCGAAAGCATGTGTTTAGCTGGAAAGATTGATGCAGCTTATAAGTTCTTGGAAGATATGGGAAGTAAAGGCTACCCTCCAGATATTTTAAGTTACAACTGTTTTCTAAAGGTGCTTTGTGAGAATAAAGATAAGGACAATGCAGAAAGGCTTTATGGAAAGATGATAGATTCAGGTTGTGTTCCTAGTGCACAAAGTTTTAATATGCTTATTTCAATGTTCTTTGAAATGGGTGATACTGATGGAGCCTTTGATATTTGGTCTGAGATGGATAGATGGGGATGCATACGTGATATCGATACTTATTGTGTGATGATTGAGGGGCTTTTCAGGTGTAATAACCCAAAAGATGCGTGCTTTCTTTTGGAGGAAGTTGTCAATATGGGGATGCAATTGCCATATAGGAAAGTAGAAAGCCTTTTGGGACATCTTTCTGCGGTGGGCGATCTTCACTCTATTCATAAACTTTCAGAGCATATGCGGCAGTTCTACAACCCTGCCATGGCAAGACGTTTTGCTCTTAATCAAAAACGGAAGAGTACGAGCTTGAGAGGAAAATAATGAAACGGTATTTTGTGGCTTCGCTATTATAAGCTTGGAAATAGCTACAATGCATTCAATTGAAGGTGGTGAATGAGATACTATGTTACAGTTTTTTGTGTTATACTAGAATTCTCTGTAATGAATATGTGGGATTCAGCTTTTTGTTGACAATGTTGAGTAGATTATAATATTTATCAATTTTGGTCTTAAGAAATTTGTACTTGAAGTATTTCATAGGGGACTTCAGCCCAAAGCTTGAATCATTGTTAATAGAGGAGTTTCCATGAAAGCTAGATAGTATCCTATACAATTAAGGTCGTTGAATCGAGGTAAACAGTGAAAGATTTGGCTCCAAAATTGACGGAGGTAAATGCATATTTACCACAGATTCTTGCTACCATAGTAGTAACCTAAGCAACTGAACTTGTCACATTAAGGTATACAGTGTAAGATTCGTCTCTTAAACTTAGTAATGGAGAGAGCAGATAACTCCTCTTTTTCCCTCTTGCAAAAAAGCTGATAGGATGATATTTGCTGAGTCCTTCTGCCAAATTGAAGCTAACAGCATCTTTGAATTCTGTGTCTGTAGAATCAGAGCCGCAGCTAAGCTTTACGTTTGCACCAGATTGTTTTGTATTTCCTAGGTTGCTGTAAACATAGCAGCCTGTGTGGTCAACAGATTCAAAGGAAATGGTTCCATTGTTTTGATCCAGTCCAGGGTTTATCACGTAAAACAAGGCGGAGTTACCACTGTGGGAAGCATCTGCAATGGCCAATGGCTGATCTTTACCTTGATGTACTAGATTTGTTCCGGGTAAATTATAAGGCTCCAGCATGATTAGTTTTCTTGATGATTCTTGTTCTTGTATGATGAGTCTGAATGTAGAATTTGCTGCAGCATCAGTTCCTGCCTCAGGATGAATCACCATGCTTATTGCATTAATGCTGGTCTGTGCTAGGGAAAAACCCGAACCCCCGGATTCTTGCCAAAGAGATACCAAATTAGAATTATAGTCTTTTGGGACTGGAGTGATCCTGTCTGAAAGTGATTCTCCAGGTTTTGTTTCAATGTCCCATTGTCCAAAAGACAGGCCAGCTAGAAGGTAAGGACCATAAAGAAGTGCTTGAATCGAAGCATATTCCGCGCGATCATCTGGAAACAGATCGAAATGGAGATCGACTATGTTAAGGTACCCATGCAACATATATATTAGCTTTGATAGAATGAAATTGTAGGTGATAATTCCAAAAAACAAACCTTTAATGGGCTCACTTCTTAAACTTAATGGTATCTCAAGAACAATTTTGTCACTAGTGCTCCACTTTTTAGTAATAGATAGAAAACTGCCTGTATTGTATAAAATCCATGAGACAATAATTTGAATTGACTTAAGCAGTTAAACAAGAGAGTATATTCTTGTAATGTAATATGCATATGTATATAGGTCGTCAAAAAGAATAATTAAGCACCTGGCTTTGGAATGGATAGATCCTGACCATTAAGTGAGGCCTTTATACTACCGCTATTTGCCCAAGTTGGTATTCTAAAGTTCAAAGTAGAATCTGGAGATGGGGATTGCTGAAACATGAGACAAACAATTCAAGATAAATGCATGAAAACACACTTCAATCAAGAATCATAATAAATCAAACAAAACTGGTATAGAGAATCATACATATGAAGAAACTGTAAGAGTAACTTGAAGGCGCGGATCCCATGAGACGACAGGCTCTACTTTCTGATTTAGCGTAATCTTCCCAGACTTCCAATCAAATGAGCTTGGTATGTACTGGATGATGTATAACCCCGGTATGTTTCCCTTTTCTTCAAAATATATTGAATCCCCCAACTTTGAGAATGACTCGATTGCTAAACACGAAAATTTCGAAAGACACAGAAAAAGAGTTATTCTGTTGAGTATAAACAGTTGAAACCGCATAGCTAGAAAACATCTTGATTGAGGCCCGATCGATCCTCATCAGTGATCGAGGCCGGTGTTGTATTGATTTGACAGATCGATGACAACACTGATCTTATTATATTATATATGCAAAGTAAAATTTGTGTCTCACCAGACAAATGACAATGAATAGGGGCCGGGGCCGGGGCCTCATACCTGTACCATAGCAGCACCAAAAAGAATTAAACTGTGTTCCCCATCCATGGTAGCTATGAGCTTTAGAACCACCTGGCTGCATGGGAAGCATATAGATCATGACTCCAGGTTCCCTTCCTCTTTGAATGCTCAAAACCCCATTTGTCAAAGCTCGTTCGTAATAATCTGCATAACTCATTTCTTTGGTCCATCTGAAAAGGGTATGAGAAACCTACATGCATGCCCCAAAATCATCATCCAACAGCAAATTTCAAAACCGAAGAATGAAGTCTTTTTTTGTGTTAACAGACCTTGAGCATGTTATAAGTTGTGCATGATTCTTCATTCTCTGATGTCAGTGTGCTGGCTAACCGCTTTGGATCTGACCTGAAGTGAAATCAGATACAACGTCATAAACGGGGGTGTTGTGACTTGTGTGTGTGTGTTGGATTCATAACAAGTTAGATTGTCAAGATTCCGGCCGGAGGAATTCGTACCAAAATTCACTGACAGAAGTTCCTCCAGTGGCATAGCTGTGAGAAGAGTTGACAATGTCCATGAAGAATGTTCCTATATCCTACAATGCAATGCAATTACCAGTCTTAAATTAATTGTATGCTATTGTAAGTTGTAAGAGGAGACAAATTCTTGGATGC
The DNA here is from genome assembly GCA_036785695.1 of Gentiana straminea. Taxonomy (NCBI): domain Eukaryota; kingdom Viridiplantae; phylum Streptophyta; class Magnoliopsida; order Gentianales; family Gentianaceae; genus Gentiana; species Gentiana straminea. The sequence goes on along the minus strand of JAVUPR010000412.1, from coordinate 549,345 downwards.
AACGAAGAGAATATACCTTATAAAGTGGATCGCCAGTAATTTCGTATCGCCTTTGAGCCCCTATAACAATAGGAATATGAGTATTCGTGTGGAACCCCGATATATCATCAGCCTACAAAAACAATTAGTAACAATAAATTAGTGATTCCACACTAGCTAACAGTATATATATTTTTTGAACAGCAATATATATGTTTATATAATAAGCAAAGTTTGATATTCGAAAGACTATTACTACCTTAACAGCCAAGACTCCAAGAAAACATGGTTTGTCAAAGAGCTGAGCTAACAGTAAATGCTGAGGATCACCCTGAATCAGAAAGAAGAAGAAGAAAATATAATGTGTAAGAACACTCTTCGAGTCTCTGTTTCCACGGCTGCCGTTTTTGTTAATTATTTGCCTATGTATGTTTACGCACGCACCGTTATGCTGTATAAATTGTAGAGAACATCATTCATGCCACCAGTTTCCTCGTTTAATGACAAGTAATGTCTTTCAACCGAGTATTTTCGTATCACATTTTGCACTCGGTTGTAGAAATAACCAGCCATCAATTTCACCATGTTTAGTGCTTGGTCATTCCCTGCAAATTTATACTGATCCAATAGCCCTGCCATTATCTGTCAACAAAGTCGCGCGTCAATCACAGTAAAAACTCGATTAGTAGGTATATAGTGTCATTAAATTAAAGACGCGCGTCCTAATTAAGTTATATTTAACATAGAGATCATTGATCTGCATGTATCTATGTACCTTGTGAATCGTATAATATGGGGCCCAGACCGGTTTTATTTCTTCGAACCGGTCGAAAAGCTCAGAGGGAAAAGCAGAAAGATACCCATTGCCAAATTTCTCTTGACAAATTGATAGAGCAGAAACTAGTGCATACATCTTTGCCTTGAGGGTTGCATTATTAGTGCTAGCCCACATTTTGGATGTAGCACTCATATAATGCCCTTTTTTTTTTTTTACATGTTCCAAAAAGAAAATTCACTAATTAATTAACAACACATGCAATTAATACCAACAAGCTCAAAAAAAAAAAAAAAAAAAAAAAGACTTATAATAGTAACAATCCAATCATACAGTAACATGTGCAACGAAAATAAATATATAATTGAAAAGGAAAACAACAGTGATCGAGTGATTACCAACCTACAAAATGGCCTCTGAGCTCTGTGGTAGGAGATTCCCAACCTCCATAAGGAGTGCCAGGTGTCGATAATCCAGCGGTCTTGCGGAAGCTCCAAACCAAATTATCAACATCCAACATCAATAAATACTCCAAATTTGTCTGCTGAGCATAACCATGTAATGAATCAGGATCCAATCTAACATCATTCAAAGGCACTTGTTTCAGAAAGGCACCAATATCCCCGGCGGCGGCGGCGGCCCCCTGATTAATATTGCCTTCTTCATACAGCTTCATATTTCTGTACATTTTCACCCAATTATACTCTTCCTTTTTTTCCTCCTCCATCAACATCTTTCTTGGAAGCAAATTCGACCACGCGGTATCGTCCGTAGGGGTCAAATGATAATAATGAGAGAACATTTCATTCTTCCATGTTTCATTGCTTGATGATAGCAATGCATACCTATAAGTGTGAGATGACAACTGAGTAGGAGTATTTGTACACTCCTTACACACTACAATATTATTATTACCATATAGTAGTAGTAAACACAATACAAGCCAAATCATCAATACTTGAAAAAACTTTGAACAAACCATCTTTAATAACTCTGTCTAGCTAGAAATTAACACTTGAGATCGAATTTCTGACCACAACAAAGAATGGATCTTTACTTAATTATTATAGGTGGAATTGGGCTGAACTTAAAAAATATTTATAAATATACTACTATTGTTAATCAATCAGTTGTATGATGATGACAAATGAGCCCACAAAAAAATTTAAGAAGTCTCGTGAAAGGAAAGAATTGGTGTCCTTATGTATAGAAGATCAAAGATAGCTACTTTTTGACAGCTAAATGAAAAGAACCCCACACCAAAAATTAAAAAAGAACATGAACATAGACAAAAATTGAACTGAACCAACGACAAATAAATTCAATATAGCATCATCCGTGAACAATTTTTTTATTTTTATTTTATACAAGTGCCTGCTAAAAAAATAAAAATGGGGGGCGGGCCTCCTTTTTTTCACCAAACATTCATAAACACATGGGTTGGTGTTTGGAATATATGACAGCAAAATTCTACTGAATAGTACGTAAATGACAAAGATTGGAGTTAATTATATAGCTTGATTTTTAGGAGCAAGAGAATCAAGATTAGCTTAACTATATTTATCAGTTTTGTTTTTGAATAAAACAATTAATTAATAGATCATCTTTAAAAAGAGTTGTTAACTAAATATTTTGCTGGTAAACAGTGAAGATAGTGGTTGTCCATAACTTTCGTACATTTAAAACCTCATAATTAGTTGGTTTTGACTAGCTGTAGTGTTCCTTATAAGATGGAACGTGACACATATGCATTTAGATAAGAACAAAAACATCAACGTTGTTTTGTTTATTACAAAAAATAAAACAAAAGGAGGCCGACATGCATCAAAATTCATGTGTGTGTGTGTGTTTTTTTTTTTTTATTTTTATTTTAATGACTCAAGAGTAAAAAACCATAATAATAATAATTAGTATTTTTTAACAAAGGAAAAATAATAGATATACTGCGTTCAAACAATACCCATGTCTGTCTCATGCAAGTTGTGGTGGGGAGTATATCCGTGATAAGTGGTAGACTGGTAATCGTGCTCGATCAACTGGTCCCCTGAAAAGCTAATTAGCTCCAAACAGACACAACTTGAAGTCGGATTCGGGTTAAAAAAAAATTAGAAAATTATATGTCTATCTATATAATGTACGCCACTTGCTTCGTAAAAAAAAAGTGTTCCTCGAGTAAGTAGCACATTACTTACTTTGGAATACTTGATTCCAACTAAAATTTGCGATATTAAAAATGATAAGTTTACATCATTTTTATTTGTAAAAAAAACATATATTAATCATTTTTATACTACAAATGACTTAATCATAACTTTTTCATTCAATTACTCATTTCATGAAATGTCAACTATAAAACATAGGGATAGCTGTATTTTTCATTGCATTAAGAGAGCATACAATCATTGTTTATATAGATTACATCATGAGGATATAATAGTAAATAACAATCAACTAAACCCTAGGTATCTATGTGTCTTGCGGCGCAAGTATATTCTCGGCTGAGGATGATGATAAAGACTCGTCAATACACCCCCGCAATCCCATGAGAATGGTGTTGACATGGAAATTATGCTTGAGATTGGAGAAGCGAACGCGACATAATGGTTTGGTGAGAACATCCGCGAGTTGATCTTCTGAAGAGATAAATGCAACATGGAGCTTGCGAGAGGCAACCAATTTGCTAACATGGTGGAATGCAATCTTGATATGCTTGGTGCGGAGGTGAAAAACCGGATTAGCCGTGAGATATGTGGCTATAATATTATCACACCATAAGGTCGGAGACTGAGGCTGCGGAATCGACATTTCACGTAACAAGGCAATGATCCATTGCAATTCTGCGGCAGCGTGAGAAAGAGCTTTGTATTCAGCTTCAATACTACTATTTGCGACGGTGAGTTGCTGTTTGGAGCGCCAGCTAATAAGATTATCACCCAAAAATATGCAAACGACACCAATGGAGCGGCGATCATCAGGGTCAGAGGCCCAATCGAAATCAGAGAAAGCCTGAAGATCAAAGGCCGAGGAGGGTCGAAGCAAGAGTCCATCGTCAATGCTATGCTTGAGGTACCGGAGAATGTGCTTGACAACGTGCGAGGAGCATGCATAAATTTGCACAATTGGTGAACAACAAAAGCAATATCAGTGTTCGCAAAGCTAAGATACTGTAATCCACCAACAATACCGTGGTAAAGAGAAGGATCGTCGATGTAAGGAAATCAACGCGGGAACGCAGCGGAATTTAAAATTTTGAATTCCTTTTACCAAGATCGACTTCGTTTATGCAACAAGAATAAAAGAAGTAAACGAGAAAGTTACATTGGATGATCTAAAAGATCGAAACTTTATCGTCTACGAAAGAATAGTAGTGCGCAGAGCTGCCCAAGTGTTCGGCCTCTATCATTGATCCACATGAACAACCAGCCGGAATCTTGCCTTGGATTGCTACTAAAAAAACTTGGCTGTTGGATCGAACTTTTCTCTCTCTCAAACCTCTCTAGGAAGCACTCTTATTTTCTAGTAAATGAGAACTCTTCTAACTGTAATTGTAATATCCCGAACTTTGGAAAGGGAAGATGTTCGGTAAAAACACGTTTTACAATTTATAATACCGAAACACCCCAAGTATAAGGATCTGTAGTAAAGGATGTTAACGGGTCGTCCTAAGGGAATGGAACGTTTATCGAATTCAAGTATAAATCTATATCGATTATGTCACAATTATCTATCTAAACTAAGGTTGAAACTAACTAAAACCTAAACCTAAGAATTAAAACTAAAACAGAAATAAAAACAAGCAGAAAAATAAGAAAACAGAAAGACGGACGAGCGTTCACTAAAGTGAACGAGCGTCTGGAAACGAAATCTAACGGACGGGCGTCTGCTATTGCGGACGAGCGTCTGACTATGAACTGAAGCAGAAAAGTGCAGGAAAACAGCAGGAAACTAGGGTTTATCAAACTTAAACTAAACTTAATCTAAACGATTTGATTAACAAATTAAGGGAAAACACAGCAAGGCGACTAGATTCCACCTATCAACCAACAATCCAACTAGACGGTGATTAAAAAGACATAGTTTTTAGTAGTGATTTATTCACGAATTCAATTAAATTTCTTCAATCAAATTTCTAAGGTTTCGTTTATCCTTTCAAACAAACTAAACATGCAATCAAAACTCAATCACAAGATCGTTTCCAAACTTTTTACTCAACTAAACATGCCTAATCTCTTATAACATGAATAATTGCATTACTTTGAACGAAATAGAACTCAAATAATATACTTTCATATAATCATTCAAGCATAAAATAAACCTAGATCGTTTCATCAAATCTTAATTCAATAAAACTTAAACAATACAAAACAGATCCAAAGTAATGAAAAACTATGAATTAAACTCACTACTCATCTAGTATCGAACTCCTCTAGTTGGTTTTGTTGTTGATAAGCTTCCTCCGTCGACTCACTGCAAGGCTTTTAGCCAACAATCATGTTGAAGATGATTGTTGGGTTGGAGAAGTTCATCTCTGTGTAAAAGTGGTTTTGGGGGCGCAGCTTTGGTGAAAATTGCGATCTCAATGTTGTGTAAAAAAGTATATCCTTAGGGTTGGGGCTGCTGCTGTATTTATAGAGCTCTAAGTCGGTTAGGGTTTAAGTCGGCACCGGACGCTCGTTCACTTATATGGACGCCCGTCTGGAATTCCCAGACGCCGATTAAACGCTCGTCCAGATTCCGTCCAAACTCTCTGTTCAACTTTTCTTCGCTGGACGCTCGTCCGAATTACCAAACGCCCGTCCACATTGGACGCTGCATGGACGCTCGTCTGGAATGCTTAGGATCGGATTTCTTCATCTTTATCCAATTTCTTTGAGCCAATTCCAACTCTATCTTGAATAATTCGACTTGAGCTTCATTTATCCTCTTTAGCACTCGAAATTCAGCCTCCTAAGGGATAAATAAACATTGCAAAATGTAATAAAACTCAAATGATAATAATTCCATTAATTTAACACATAAAATAACCAATTTTGCAAATAACCATATAAAAATCATCCTTACTAAATAATTACACTTAAACCCTTAATTCTCATGTAAATATGCAAATGTGGGGAAAATACTAACGAAATATACCCTTAATAATCATATAAATATGGCCTTAACAGAAGACGTGTCAATTTATAAAGTTCGGTATATTATGTTTATTTAATTTATAGATTAAAGTATATATATATATATATATATATATATATATATATATATATATATATATATATATATATATATATATATATTTTCGAAAATAGGTTGGTAATGAAAATAAAGGTGTTTTGGGGATTTAATGGTAATTAAAAGGAATTGATGGATTTAATTAAAAATTAGTGTGGAAGTTAATTTTGGCAATAACTTCCCACTAATAGAGAAGTTGTCAGAATTCCAAAAGGTGCTGAGCATTGTTCGACTCTGAGAAAGGAGAGAAAATAGAAAAGAAAAGGAAAAGAAGACTTCTTCCAAATTCTCACAAGTCTGTGATCGGTTTCCAGAAAGAATTGAAGAATCGGAATCAGCGGGAAGAGAGGATCGTTTTGATTCTAAAAGTGCAGAGTTTTGAAAGGTAATGGTTTTAGCCCTAATCTTGGTTTCATCAAGAGATGAACTTGTTTCAAGGTTTCGTTCGGTTTGATTCGCAGTTCTTTTGGTTTAGAGGTTTGTGATCACCAATTAATCTAAGTTTAATTGTGATCAAATAGGTTTTGGTTGAAGTTTGAGGAAGTGCTGCAGGTTTTGTCTTGGAGTTTTGCTTTGATCAAGTAAGAGGCTCTTCCTAATGTTTAATTAAGGTTGTATGATGTTAAGGTTGTGTTTTGGGTATGATTTGTGGTTAGAAATCATGCTAGTTATTGTTGTTGTAATACGACGTGTTATAGCATGTTTAGAACCTGTTTTGATGCCTTTTGGATTATATGTTGATGTTAAACTTGGTTGGGTTTGAGTAGAAATCGATAGAGTGCAGAAAATTAATTATAGTGCAGTCTGGTGCATTTTAGCGCCCCCCCAGACCTGTTTCAGAGAGTTCTGTGAACTCTCTGATGCATTTTTGGCTCGCCCCTACATGTTTGGCGCCCCCGCAAACCTGAACAGAGAGTTTAGTGAAGTTTCTGAAGCAGTTTTGGCGCGCCCCAAAGGTGTTGGCGCCCCCCAACCCTGTATAAATGTTATTTTGATTGTTTTAAGCTACGAGATGAGTTCTAAATGTTATCTCTTGATCTAATAACAATAAATAAACATGAACAAGCCTGGATTAAGCTTCTGATGCGTTTAGTTCCGACACCGGATGTACTCTTCCATGGAGTTGAAGTTCGGGACCGTCGGAAGGGTATGAATGGCTTGTCCTTTGTGGAATTAGCATTCCTCAATGTCTGTGTATGTGCTAGGCCTTGTCAGTGTCTAGTGGTCTAGGAAAGAGAGTATTTGAGGTGAGGGAGCTTACTTGAAAATGCTTAGGTGGCTAGTTAACAATTAATAATAAACATAATTGTGTAGTAAAAAGATTAAACATCAACCCATTCTTGGTAAGACACAAGTCTATACCGCGATGTGTGGGCGTTCAGATAAAGTGGATAACTTCGTAAGTCTTTGGACCCTACGTACGGAGGAACACCACCCCGTAAGTCCGAGACCCTACGTACGGAGGGACTCCGCCGATCGTGTACACTATCGGGCTTTCACCCGTGGATATTGGTGTGATCCGCCAATATGTTGCACACAGATACTTCATGGTGAGTAGCACCATGCGTAGTGCCCTTGAATGATGATGTAAAAAAGATAAGCTAAACTAGAAACCAATAGTCACAACATGTTGATATGCATGAAGTGAACCTTAGAGTTAAGTCGGTCTCATAAAGATTACTTAATAATAACTTTTGAACCCTTCGTTGTAAACTCTAATTATACATTAGCTTCTTCTTCTTGCCAATTACTTTGTACTTACCTCAATTGCATGTTTTGTTGTATACTTCTGGGGTGAGAAGACGAACAGGCCTTGAGCTCATTGAGGAGTTTGATGATGTTATGTTGTTGGACTTATTTCTGAGTTTTAGTGATGAGTGCCAGACTAACTGTTATAGTGCAAAGGCAAAAATATGTCTAGATCAAATGTATAGGTTTATTAGAGTTTGATCTTTGAATAGGTTTGATCAAACAAGCACTGTAATGGTCAGTGATTTATATCCAGCAGACTTGGTCTATATCGGTAGGGTAGATAGGTCAGTAGACTAGTCTGGAACCTGCTGAAGACTGAAGGCTGAGGGCTCAAACTCAGTTAATGAAGGCTAAGGGATCAAACTTAGTAATTAAAGTCAAGGATATGGAATCAGAATTTAGGCAAGTCTGTGATGACCTAAACTGATTACATATACCTTGTGTACAAGGTCTAAGTTCCTTCAGTTGGATGGTGATTGGAACTTACTTATTTGCAAAAAGGTGTAATCTAACTTCACAAATAAAAGTTAGATAAAATAAGTCAGCTGCATTGTGTTTTAAACACAGCAAATTATAGTTCAGCAGACTGATAGGTATTTCAGCAGACTGATGAACCTGCTGATATATATACCTCGATTAATTCAAGATTACATTGGAAGAATGCATGGATAAGGACAGCCAACTACCTCTGACTTATTAAACAAATCAATGGCTGAGATTAAAAAGACGTTGGGATGATTCAGGATTTTATCCAATGGTTACAAGTCAAAGGATAGACAGATTGTACACTGTCAAAAAGGATTCTGACACTGTCAGTCCTATGAATAGTGACAGAAAGCAAGTCAAATGGGACAAAACATGGAACGGTTATATTTGAATTTCAAATACAAGTCACAAGGACTCCTACCTATAAATAGAGGACTTCCAACTCAGAAAAAGATGATGAAAATTAAGGAAATATAAGAGATAATTCTGAGCTGCATTTTATCAAGAAAAGCACCCTGCTAAACTTACTGAGCTTAAGGCTACTGATCCAGAGAAAATCTTCAAGTGTATTCTGTATTCAAGCTACATCAAGTTTACACACTTGAAGACCGCAAGCCGCTTGATTATTTCATCCTAATCAAGCTGCTGCAACTGAATCATTTACTTGATTCACTCTTTATTTTACAAAGAACCTGCTGAAGACAGTGAAGCATCTGTTGGGTGTGAAAGACTGTTGTTTGTGGTGGAGTCTGGTGAAGAGGCAACCTACCCTTCAAAGACCGGTGGAAGACTTTGGAGCGACAATCCTACTGTTCTAGTTTTCGGTTGTGAAGCCATAGTTATTGGTGAAGGACAAGCAACCTTAGGAATCTTTGTAACAGCTACATCAAAGATCTCTAGTGAATTACCTCCAACATCACAGGAGAAGAGTGGACTGACTGGATTACACCACCTGGAACCACTATAAAATCTGCTTACTTACTTTCTGCACTTACATTATGCATTTAGTTTATTATACACATCAACCTACTGAATCTAGCAACTGAACTCACACACATACACTACTGAGTATCTAATACTTAGTATCATATTTAACAACAAGTAACAAGGCTTAATTTTTGATATAATTCCGCTGCACAAATTCAGTAAACTCAACTGTCAGTAGACCACTGTGTATCGGCGGGCTGCGAGGTGTCAACGACTGCGAGGTATCGGCGGTGCAGTCGAAGTTGCTGAGTTTGTTAACTCCAAAAAGTTTTAAGTGTTAAGTTTATTCACCCCCCCCCCCCCCCCCCACCTCTAAACTTAACCAAAGCCTTTTCAAGGGACCAACAGTTATGTGATGGAGATGCTCGGGGATGTTTCCTTGTTGTTTTAGTTTATAAACATTGTACTAGATTATGTTGTATTTTATCTTTAAAGAATATGTTGTACTTTTATTTTCATGTTGTAAGACAAGTTTGTAAATCCTTTCTTTGAGATTTCATATGTTGTAAGTTTCATTTCGTTATTGTAAGGATAACCTTCTATCTTTAGTCGGTTTGTATCTATTCTTAGTAGCTTTTATGAGGTTTTTTGCCGAGTCTTTTTAGCTTTCGTTTGCTAAACCCGATACGACGTAGTAGAGGCTTACGTATAATATTGAATTTATTTACTATTATACGTGCCGAACGTTTATTTTCCGGATAAGGACTCGGTATCCGGGAACGGGGCGTTACAATAATGATACAAAAGAGCTTGGAACTCAAACTATATTTATAGTGTGTTTTGTGCCTCTAGTGCCCCAATCTGATCGGGAGAAACTTCCTGATTGAGGTAGGGAGAAAGAAAACATTTTACTAAGAAAATACGGAAAGTATCTTAGATTGATTTGTCTCATTAAATATCTGATATCTTATATTAATATTCCAAGATATATATTGTCAATATCTAATATTGAATATATCTTTATTATATTATCATAAATGAATTTACACATGCATGTGTGTGTATATATATATATATATATATATATATATATATATATATATATATATATATATATATATATATATATATATCAATATCTAATATTAATACATAACAATATAATACTATTATTAATCAATTTGCAAAATGCATGTGCATCACTCATACACATATATGCGCCCCTTACATATTAAATATGTATATTTAATTAATCAACATAATTAATATCCTGAATCATATTTATTCATAATAAATAAATACTACTATATTAATTCATCAATATAATACTTTATAGTTGAGGTAAAAAGTTTCCTTATTTGGTTATCACTATAACCGTATTTTAATCCGCTAGATGTTCTTATGTGTGTGACCCGATAGGCTTCCGAATATGTTGGTCGTGGGCATAAAGTGCATTTACTAAAATACTCCTCACACCTAACGATCATGAATAGCTTCTAACAACACATCATGACCCTCAATCATCGGAAAAGTCAAATGTAATGACTACTATCTTTCATGTGAAACGGTTACCGTGTAAACATAATCCTATCACTGTTATAATATCCATACAGTCCTATCTCAAGTGTCATTCATTAACGACTCATCTTATAATCTGGATATCCTACTCTCTCGAAATAACACATTACTTCCGCTTTGCAAAGAATTTTGAGAATAATACATTCCTTATAAGAAGGCCCTTTCGGATATTTACTCTTACCATTAGGATACGCGATTTCCAGACGAACAACATGTCCTACGCATGCTTCAATATCACACCCAATCACTACCGCATGATCGCCCCATGGCTAGGGGAAACCTCAATAGTATCAAAATATGACAATCCACACCGTGATGCCATGAAGACTCCGGTCTTAGGATAATTACACAACCTCCACATTGTGTGACACTTAATAAAGTAAGTGGGTCGGTCTAACGTATGCATTCCTTAATACACGTCCACGTACAGTCCAAGTGTCCCTACACTTCGATAGACGAGATCTATCCCTACTTTAATAAGAAATAAGACATCCAATACGTGCTTGTCTAACCGTACTATTAATGTCACATTTAATAGCACATGCGACTAGAGACATTTAAGTATCAAACTTATTAAAGCGAGTCAAGATCTCATCAACCATAATCACTATCATGATTTCTCTTTCACAGTTTGACACATGGACGTTATCATATATACAATATCATAATTGGTCTGTTAAACGAACAAATATATAATAACAGAAAGCCATTTATTATATGTACAAACATAAAGAAATAGTAATGATCCGACCCGCTCGGATCCGGTCCAGCCCGATTAGGTTTATGACACTATTTCAACAATCTCCCACTTGGTCTAAAGCCAATCACTCGTACACACAAGGCCAAGTTGAAACACAATAATCTCATGCAATACTCGCAGCCAACCTTAAGCGTGAACGGATCACTATCCTTGGGGACTCAGACTATCTTTATATCATGCTCCAAATGATCAGGTCAAAAGAAACCACCTCAACACACACATGAATCTCTGACGACACCGTGGTCCTTGCTAAATCAATGAATCCACTACTATATCAACTATGTAGAAAATGTGGAAGAACCGCACATGGTTCAGGGATGAACCTTCTAGATCCACGTACTGCTCCCTCTGGGCCTCTCAGACACTTTTGTGTTTTGGCCCAGTTGTAGAATTTACAGTGATCTCTTCCTGAGAACATTTCCAACTCACTATATTACTTACTTAAAGTGATCACAAACCTGTATTGTAGCTCTCACTATTGTCATAATACTTAGGGCATATATCTATATATCTACGTTTATCCGATTCCAAGTTTCGATAAACTAGGAACCTGTCCTCAACACTTTTAAGGAAATTCTCGACATTTACCAGAATCACCTTCACACTGATGAGAGTCAACCTTTCCATGAATTTCACATATATTGCACTCCATTTTATAGCGTTTTGGGCCGTAATTTCATCATATATATGCTTAATCTCACTTATTCTAGCACTGTTTGTTCCACATCGCACATATTAGAGAACCTCATTTTTATCGTACAATGTGGATCTTTTATCGCACACACGGGGTACGTTGTACACCATGGTTTTATGGGTTAGGTTCGTATTGTGTTTTGCAGGTGTAAGGATTTACTAGGCCCTAAAAGCGTCTCAATCTCATATGTCGGGATGGTCGTTGATTGTGATCAAGCTCCAAAGAGGGAAAAAGCTTAAATTTGCAACTCTGCATTCCTGGTACTTACCGAAGCCAGCTTGGTGGCCACCAGAACTCACCACATTTTGGGCAAAATGTACATAAATCTCGGTAGTTACCAGACTATTCTTGGTGCTTACCACGATTTCTGCAGAATTGTCAGCTGCATTTTTTGAGAGGATTTAAAGAAATTTTTCACCCCCATTCCATATCCACTCATATTTAGACATACCTAGACATTCTTAGGCCGATTTTCATCTCTTTTCCACCTTAGATTAGCTCATCTTTCACTCTTTCTCTTAGATTAAACTCAAATTAGCTTAGATTTTAGCTCAACTTTGTTGATTTTGACATTTTGGATCTTTTTCTTCACCAATGGATATGGGTGTTGATGAAGCTTGATGTAAACCTCAAATTTCTGCGTTTTTGGTAATTAATTTCATTTCTCCTTCATTTTTATGGCTTTAATATTTGTTTTGATTGTTATTTTTGTTTTATAATGTGTAGCTAAACATTATCATAGCTAAATCATGTGAAGATTGAAGAAAACCCCTTCTAATTGGTGAAATTGGGAATGTGTAGTGCTTAATTGTTGTTATATTGACGAATTCATGTCTTAAAACTTGTTCTTAATGCTTGAATTAGCTTGTACACCTAGTTCATGATCTCCCACAACACTTTTATAAATGTATGTTGTGAAGGGGTATGAGAAAAGGGGTTTTAGGATCGTGTCTTATAATTGACTGAGTTGTTTAGATTCAATTAGGAGACGAGGTTCATCAATTTTTTAATCGAGCGACTATAGAGCGTTTATCTTGTTTCGGTCAGTTAAATCCTTAAAGGCGGACTGTTGAACTGGGCAAAAAGTACTAGGTTTTGTTGCATGGCGTCTAGTACTATATTAGGAGTTTGCACCCACGAATGAGTTGATATAATCGTAAGGTAGGTTTATGGGTTAAACTTATTCCGAATAATCAATTACAGGGGCGAAAGTACTCAATTGGATCATGGTTTGACTACATTTCTCTCTATATGTCTCTTATTATCTTTAGCTTACATATCATTTTAGCATAATTAAAGCTTGAAACACCTCGATTTACCTAAACTAAGTTCGAAGACGACTTTGGTACTCGATTGATTCCTTGTGGGATACGACATTTCTTTCCACTATGGTGCATCTAACCCGGTACAATGCCAGTTAAGGTTGGACATCACTATTTCGGTCATCACACACTTTCTCATGATTCCTCATATAGTGTGAACAACTGGTTTAACTCACAACACTTTTGATGGATCCTATTGCCTTGGCATAATTCACCTTTCCATAAGTATTATCTTTCACCTTACCTTCAGGACCGATGTCCTGTTATAGATAGATCCCGAGAACACTGGCCAGCAGTATCTCTTGATGTGATCTATGCTAAACTCCTTTAGCATCTCATCTATGCAGGTGAACTGTGAAAATCAAGCAATATATAAATCTATCACAATAGACTCATATTTCTAAAATAAGAATTGCAACTTCCAAGAACTTTCGTAAAGACCTTGAACTACCAAACATTAATTGACTGTAACATGGTGTGAAAATTCCCGAGAGGGATATGCAATACCTTACTCAAAAATCATAACACTCCCACTAACCTTTTTGCACATTAGGCATATCTTTCCTCTTGATAAAATCAAACTCTTGATCTATCAAAGCAAATAACTTAAACAAAGGAACTTATTTGAGTTTGGAAATGGATCTCGCAAGCTCACATATCATGTTATTGTCTATGAACATCAAGCCATTGGCCCAGCGTTCTTTACACTATCATATAGCCATGATACACGGCTACAACAAGCACAATCTGATAGACTTAAGTTTAGCTGGCAGCATAAGGTAATTACAAGGTTTACACCCCGAAGCCTTTAGCCATCAACTTAGCCTTAGGGTAATCGTATTACCATCCAAGCCGTCCTTTCATAAATACATGTTATACCTTTCAGAGACATTCCCTTTAGGTAAGACGGACTAGGTTCATAACCCGGTTGTCACTCATGGAATCTAATTTAGATACTATGGCTCTTAGCCGTATCTCTTAATCTTGCCTTTCAAGCATTCCTTGATAAGTCGTGAGATATTCATTCTTCAAGATGAATACACCAGTAGCCTTTTCAAGCTTGTGGTTACCTTCAGACTCATAGAGTACTTGTGTGCTCTGAGCGGTGTCCTGCACCTCATCACTATGCGGTGTCTGCTCATGTTCCAATGGTTGAATATCTCTTTGTGGTTCTCAAACTCTTTTGATATCTCAATTTACTCCCACTTTTTCTTTTTGGAAGAAACACTTTTTCTAAAAGACAACATGTTTGGAGACAAACACTTTTGCTCTGTGGGCAAGTAATAACATCTAGCGTGCTTTCTAAGACTTTCCACAAGGTTGATATGTCATACTAGGCTCCAAGACTTTCTGACATTGCCTGCTTGCCAGAAGCACGACAACCCCAAAACATTGTTTAAGATGGATTTAATGTCATCGTCTCCCATATCTGATATGAAATTTATTCAACCTTATTCTTCGGAACTTGGTTAAGTATATGTTTCGAATAAGGGCATTATCCCAATACGGGTAATGATACTTCGCATGGATTGCACCGCACCTTTATCGTATAAAGTGTTATTTCCATTTTAGAAACACGATCTGATCGCATGCCCCAAAATGGTATCCTTCAAAGGAGAATCTGATTCCTTTTCAGACAACTTCCGAAGCACCTTTCAGGGGATTAATTACTTCAATTCAATTGAAGATTAATTCCTAGTTTGTTCATTAATCTCATATTCGTACTAGTTCGGATTTTTTAGACTTTACGAGTTTCATACTTCACTAAGTACACTCGACTATTCCTAAAAACAGTCATAGAGAGTAATAAACAATTATTTATGGCATTAATTGTCATAAGCCAACAAATATCAATATGTTTATGCCTTAGTCAATTTTACTAGACTTTATGACCTTTTCATAAAAAGGTATTTTAGTCACCTTTAGATGAAATACATGTCACTCACATGATTCATAATCACATGGTTCAGACATCATCGGAATGATATTTGATTATATGTTTCTCTCTAATAGAGACTATGTCTAGAACAACCGTAAAATTTTAAAGATAACAACCATATAATTTTCGGTAGGGATTTTATAACATATATCAACATATAGTGACATCAATCTATTATGCTAGATTTAGTGACTATTCAACTTTATCGGAATAACATTTAATCCTTACAATTGAATTTGTCCATTAAATTTTAACAGATAACTGAAATCGTGTTCTTCATAAGCGCCTGAACATAATAACATTTATCTAATTCTTTTATCAGTTTACCAGACTCAGAATACAATATGGCAAATGTCGCAATGTTTGCTTCACTTTTCGTGTCTCAGGATAACAACCATTGTTTATATAGATTACATGATGAGGATATAATAGTAAATAACAATCAACTAAACCCTAGGTATCTAGGTGTCTTGAGGCCCAAGTAAATTCTCGGCTGGTGGTGATGATGACGGAGACTCGTCAATATAACCCAAAGTGAAATTATATGTTATACAACACATATATAATAGAGTTATTTATACGTAAAGTAGTAAGTAAACTCATTTTATGTGCGGGATTGAACAAATAAGGGATGATTGGGTTGGGTAGAAAGTTGAACATCCTGATTAATCTGTGTTAAAGTTGTCCCACATTGGGCACTTGCTATTATATCACCCACCATATTAAGAGATGAGCTTCCCTCACCTCAAAACCTAGGTTTTGGGGTTGAGACCCCTTGTGGTAATTGACGTATTGTATTGATTAGTAAAAGTATTACAATGGTGGGTATATATATACACCATACAAGGGTACAACGGTAATAACAAAATACAGTGTAATACAAAACTACGTCGTATCAATCATATCCTCAACACGCCCCCGCAATCCCGTGGGTAAAGGGTAGACACGGAGATTGGTCTTCAATATGGCAAAGCGCGGGTTTTCCAAAGGTTTGGTGAGAAGATCCGCGAGTTGATCTTTGGAGGTGAGGAAGGCAACAGCGAGCTTCTTGGCGGCGATGAGCTCCCGAACGTGGTGGTAATCAATCTCAATATGCTTGGTGCGAGCGTGGAGTACCGGGTTGTGAGCAAGGTACGTGGCCCCAATATTATCACACCAAAGCGTCGGAGTAGGCGTGGCGATAAACATTTCGTGGAGAAGACTACGAATCCATTGAATTTCCGCGGTGGTGTTAGAGAGAGTCTTGTATTCAGCTTATGTGCTACTCTTGGAGACAGTGAAATGCTGTTTGGAACGCCAGCTAATAAGGTGATCACCAAGGAAGATACAATAGGCACCAATAGAACGCCGAGTATCAGGATCGGCTGCCCAATCCGAATTAGAAAAGGCCCGCAAATGTGGAGTAGAGCGGAGGGAGAAATAAAGACCCTCAGAAATTGTAGCCTTCAAGTAACGAAGGAGGCGTTTGACAGCCAACCAGTGAGCCTCAGTAGGTGCATGCATAAACTTACTGGCCTTATGAACCGTAAAGGCAATGTCGGGGCGAGTAAAACCAAGGTATTGAAGACCGCCAACAATCGTGCGATACAGAGCAGGATCCAAGAACAACGGACCGGGGTCATGATGTAACCGAGTGGAGGCAGCCATAGGAGTAGATCACGGCTTGGACTTATCCATATTTGCTTTCTGCAACAGGGTAAATATATACTTACGCTGCGTGAGAAACAGACCATCCGGAGTGTGTAACGCCTCAATACCTAAAAAGTAGGAGAGGGTGCCAAGATCCTTGACCGGAAAGTGAGTGCCAAGGAACCGGATAACCTGTTCAATGTGAGACGAGCTGTTGCCAGTAATAATAACATCATCCACATAAATCAAAACATAAATCCGTATGGTGCCACGCGAATAAACATAAAGGGATGTATCGGCTTTGGAGCCAACAAAGCCAAACTGGGTAAGAGCATCTGTAAACCGAGAAAACCAAGCCCGGGGTGCCTGCTTAAGGCCATATAACGTTTCAACCGACAAACGTAATCAGGGTGATCTGGATGTGCAAAACCCGGGGGCTGGGCCATATAAACAGTCTCGGTAAGGTTGCCATGGAGGAAAGCATTTTGGATATCAACTTGGCGGAGTGACCACTTTCGCGAAACGAAAGAAGCGATAACAAAATACATATAGTAACAGGCTTGACAACCGGGCTAAAGGTCTCAGTGTAATCAATACCCGGCGCCTGATGAAAGCCTTTGGCCACCAAACGAGCCTTGTAACGCTCAACATGGCCATCTGCGTGGAGTTTAGTGCGGAAAACCCACTTATTCCCTACTATATTCATATTTGTGTGATAGGGCACAAGCTCCCACGTGTTAGAGCGAAGTAGAGCATTAATCTCATCCTGCATGGCATCACGCCACACCTTGTGTTTAACTGCCTCAGTGTAACATGTGGGTTCAGAGAGGGAGGAGGTGGTGACTAAGGCCTTGGGAAGGGGATAGCGGATAAAGTCGGGGTTTTGTTTGGGTCGGAGGGACCTGGTATGGGTACGAGTGGCCATAGGGTGAAATGGTGGAGGAGGTGGTGGGGGGGGGTGGTGGGGGTGATGGAGGCTCGGGTGGAGGAGAGGGGGGTGGAGAAGGAGGTGGTGTGGTGGGTGGGGGTGGTGGGGGAGGAGTAGGGGGGTCCTCGGGTGGGGGTGAGGATGGCGATTTGGTGGTGCGGGGGGCAGTGGGGTGGGGCGGAAGGGACAAAGGTAAAGGAACGGTGGAAGAAACAGGAGGTGGGGTGGGCAAGGATGGTGTATAGGGAAAGACGGTTTCATCAAAAATCACGTGGCGAGCGATATAGACACGACCAGTGGAAAGATCGAGACACTTATAACCATGGTGGGAAGGACTGTACCCGAGAAAGATACAAGCCTTAGAGCGGAAGTCGGTTTTGTGGCGATTATAAGGACGGAGGTAAGGAAAACAGGCACAACCGAAGACACGAAGGAAGGAGTAATCCGGAGGACGGTGATAGACAAGCTCAAAGGGGGATTTGTTGTTCAAGACACGTGACGGTAGACGGTTGATGATATACGTGGCGGTGGTGAAGGCATCTTCCCAATAGGGTAAAGGAAGATTGGAGTGGGCAAGAAGGGATAGGCCAACTTCGGTGATTTGGCGATGGCGGCGTTCAATGGCACCGGCTTGTTCATGGGTGTGAGGGGCGGAACGACGATGTTGGATGCCTAAGTGAGTGAGGGTACGCTCAAAGTGGCGATATTCGCCACCCCAATCGGTTTGTATGGATTTTAGTTTGGTATTAAAGTGACGTTCGATAAGGGCAAGGAAATTAGGAAAAATACGCTCAACATCAGATTTTAACTTGATTGGGTAAAACCAAATAAACTTAGTGAAGTCATCGAGGAAAGTGACATAATACCGATTGCCATAAATAGAAAATTCGGTGGGTCCCCAAACATCAGAATAAATCAAATCTAAAGGTTTACTAGAGGTAAATTCAGAAGTATATAAAGGAAAACGATGACTTTTAGCTAACTGACACGGAGCACAAACCGCATCCGGTGATTTATTTGGAATTGAAATATCTAAACTGCGCAAAGCCTGATGAAGAACCGGATAAGAGCAGTGACCGAGACGGTAATGCCACTTAGTAAAGGAACTGGAGACCGTGTGATGAGCTTGAATGGACCGGGGTGGTGGACTGTGGAAGTGGTAGAGACCGTAACGAACAAAGCCTTTAAGAAGTGTGGTTCCCGAGTAGTCCTTGACAAAAAAACAAGAGTCGTGAAATTCAAAATACACAGAATTATCTGAACAGAAACGTTGAACAGACAATAGATTTTTTTTGAGGACAAGGGAGACAAGGACGTTAGACAAGTGATACGTGTGAGAGGGTGTGTGAAAAGTAGAGGAACCAAAGTGAGAAATAGGCAAACCTGAGCCATCGCCAACGTGAATTTGTTCAGAACCGTCATAGGGTTCAGAGTTGAGATTTAGTTTGTGAAAGTCATTGGTGAGGTGGTGGGAGGCACCAGTGTCGGGAAGCCAGTCGGTGTGAGGGTTATAGTTCGGGTGGTGGGGGTTACTAGCATAGGCCTGTGGGGGGCGGGGGTTACGGTTATAGTGTGATGCAGCAGCAGGATCAGACGATTGTTCATACCTGTAATGACACGCATGGGCAGTATGCCCAGACTTAGCACAAATTTGACATACAGTGGAAGAATCGTTACCAGAATTTGGAGTGGAGCGTTGATTGCTACGACCGCGGCCACGACCACCGCGACCTCGATAATTGGGAGAATGACCGCCACGACCACGTTGGGCCCCATTATTACCGTAATTGTGGCTGCCAGAATTATTGGAGTTGCCATAATTATTCCCATTGCCATAATTGTTTCCATTGGCTGTACCATAATTGTTACCATATCCAGGGGAAGATTGGCTGCCACGGGTGAACAGCCCATTGACAGCAGCGGTGGTGTGAGAGAGCGGTGTTGGTCGGTGATGTTTAATACGGGCTTCAACCGTAAGGAGGTGGGAGTAGAGCTCTTCACCGGTGATAGCGGCGTTGGTAGATACCATAGTCACAAGCGAGTCATATTCCGGACCGAGTCCGGCGAGAACATACGTGATAAAGTCGTCCGGCGAGAGAGGGTGGCCGGCCAGATGGAGCTCGTCCGCCAGATTTTTTATTTTGAAATAGTATTCTGAAGCCGAAAGCTCATGTTTACGGGTGGTTGCGAGTTCTTGACGAAGCTGGATTAATTTCGCGCGGCTCTGAGAAGAGAAAGATTGCTGCAGCGCCGCCCATATGGCGGCTGAGGTGTTGGCGGTATAAACTTGGAGGAGGACCTCGTCGGTCAGAGAGGCTGTGATCGTGGAGAGGATCATCTGGTCAGTGGTGGTCCAGGCGGCAAGATCTTCTTCGTAGTCAGGGTCCGGCTCTGACTTTCCGGCGGCGGTGATCTGCATAGGGGACGGTGGTGGTATGGTGCCGTCCACAAAGCCGAAAACGCGCTGGCCCTTCAGGTAAGGCATGATTTGGGCTTTCCACAGATTATAGTTCGTCCGGTTGAGCTTCGTAATTTGAAGAGATGATCGTGGAACAAACGTTGGGTAACGTTGACTTACCTGAGAAGCAGCCTCGTCGGTCATGGTGATTTGGCGCTGGTTGCTGCTGCGTGTCGCCGGAGAAGGAGACCGGAAGTTGCAGGTGCGGCTGGGGTGCTGTAAAGATTAGGTTTTTTTTTTTGTGTGTGTTGGATCAGAGTAGCTCCGATACCATGTGGTAATTGACGTATTATATTGATTAGTAAAAGTATTACAATGGTGGGTATATATATACACCATACAAGGGTACAACGGTAATAACAAAATACAGTGTAATACAAAACTACGTCGTATCAATCATATCCTCAACACCCCTCATCTTATATGGGTTTGACCCTATGTTTTCCACAATCTGACCATGAGAGTTTACTTCTTCTTCCGCCGGAAGACGCCGAGGATCAGTGACTGATCCACATGGTTAACATTAATGTTCAACCGAGAAAAATATTGCAAATATATATTACATAGAAAAAAGTTTGTAATTAAACCGGCCACCTGTTCTTTTTTTTTTTTCCTTCTGGATTCGTCAATGCCGCGTGATGCATGATCGATCGCAAGCCAAGCATGTATGGATTTGAGGAGGAAAATGATTAACAAATTTGATCAGCTGTGTATATATATGATAGCATTTCCAGAAATGAACGTGTTTAATATATATACAAGTTAGTAGGTACTAAAACCTGCGAACTAGTCGAATCCTATTTATAACAGCATCCATAGACGGTCTCTTACTAGGAATCTCAAAAGTACAACATATTGCAAGCTGTAACATATCAACCATCTCCTCCCCCAGGCCATTGCCATTTATGTTGTCATCTGATGATATTAACACATCATCAAATACATCTATAATAGGTTTTCCAATAAACATTTCTCTCACCCATTTTGGTAGGTCTACTGCACCACCTGCAGATGAAGATGATGATGTCAAATGAGTCGTGCCGCCGATAGGTGGTTTTCCAACCAACAATTCTAAGAGCAGAACCCCAAAACTATAGACATCTGACTCGTGCGAAACCTCATGCAGAGTTGTTACTTCTGGCGCACGATACCCTTCGGGGAGCTTTAGTTTTGATCTATGGGATTCAAGTTGGTAGATGCTGTACTCACTAAGGCGTGCATTGTGAAAATCAGACAAGAAAACATTGGATGATCTTATGTTTCCATGACATATGTTGGAGCCTAATGTATGAATGTGTTGGAGGGCAGAGGCTACACCATATGCTATGCTACACCTCATTTCCCAAGTCAGGGGATGACTTGCACTACTTCCATCTGTAAAGAATTAATTAAACCCCATGTCATGTTCTTTATATATCATGTTATACACAACTATATATATATATATATATATATATATATATATATATATATATATATATATATATATATATATATATATATATATATATATATATATATATATATATATATGGCTTAATTAGGTAATAGCTAGCTAGCTAGTACACAGGCCAAATTAATGATATCATTTGAGGAAATCAGTTGACATGTATATCAAAGCTCATGAAATAACAATTATACCAAATCATAAATGTTTTATGTAATGGGAGATAATTACAGATTTTTTTTTTTTGGAGGGGCGAAATGGATAATCTTATTTACCTAAAACAAGGTCGACACATATACTATTTAAGGAGAACAATACACAAATATGTTATACCTCTATTCAAAAAAACACAAATTTATACTGACCATATATACACTGAGTACGTCCGTCCGTCCGTCACTCACGATATATATGTTTCACACTTAAATATAGTTGTAAGTATGTATAGTAGTAGCACGTTCTAATATATACTACATGTAACACTCCGAAGTTCTATCCGAAAGCTTGCTCGGATACCGCCGCCGCAAAACACACACACACACACACACACACACACACACATATATATATATATATATATATATATATATATATATATATATATAGGTTTAGCGACACGAGTCATGATGGATTCAATAACAAGATATATATGTTCATCATTCTCATTTGATGACTTAATTAAGATGGTTAAGCCATGTTAAGAAATGAAGTGATGATGTGGCCTAATCCTATCCCTACATGTAGCATGTGATCTAAGGGTTTTATATTAAAGCTGTTATCCTAATCCATATGTAGTAGATAGATATGGTCTGCTAAGTTTGTTAGATTGGGAATATATATGTTAAAACATTGTAAACAGAATGATTATCTGAGAATATATCCAAAATGCTTTGAAGATTCATCTTCTTCTTTCCTAGTTTTTCTATCTTGGTATCGGAGGCTGGCTCATGGCGTCGGCAGCATCATCAACAGCTGCAATGTCTACGGTGGCCACCACCGTCAGTCCATCATCTGTTCCGGTAGCAGTGAGCACAACACCGGTCATGCATTCCACGAGTTTGTCCATGCCCATTCCAACCTTGCCATGGTCATCTTCCTTGTTTCCTCACTTTGCATCAGCAGGAGGAACTTTCACTACTGGAGGTCCTTACTCCAGCTTCTTACCCACCGGAGCTTCTGCTTTTCCGATCATTAGTCCCTCTCTGACCCCCGGGCATATTTCTTCTCCAAGATTGATTTCTAGTGCTAGAGCTGATTCAACATCTCTTCTTCGATCTACATGCACTGTTAAACTTAACAGAGAGAATTATATTCTCTGGAAATACACTATACTTCCCATTGTCATGGGATACAAGCTGGAAGGATTTCTCTTTGGAACTGTTCCTAGACCCAATTCTCTGTCCTCTGGAACAAATCTACATCGGCTGCAGCAGTAGAACAATTTCCACAGATTCATTACTCATGGGTTGGCTTCTCAGTTCCATGACAGAACATGCTCTATTTGAGGTAATAGGTTGTTCAACATCTTATGAAATCTGGAATACTCTTGAAAGTTTGTTTAATTCCCATTCTGAAGCTCGAATGTTAGAATACAAAACTGCTCTTACTAAAACCGAAAGAGGAAATAGAGCCATGAGTGACTATTTAGCCTTGATGAAGTCTTATTCTGACAAGGTATTGGCAGCTATTCTGAACTTATTTTAGCAGTTCTTGGGGGTTTAGACAGGGACTATGAGTCTGCTATTATGAATACCACTGCTAGGGTTGGCTCCATGAGTTGGCAAGAAGTTCAGTCTCAACTTCTTACTCATGAGAGATTGATAGCAAGATTTAATCCAGCTGCTATAGGATCAAATCCTTCTGCATGTCTTGCTCAGAATGTACAACAGGGGGGTCACATTATTCTGATCCTAGACCTCAATTTCAAAGTTCAAACAGAGGCACATGTGGTAATAGAGGTGGAAGATCAAGAGGAGGAAGAGGTGGCAGGTCAAATCCTAATAGTGGTAGTGTCTATCAGCTCTGTAGCAAGAAGGGTCACACTGTGCTTGAATGTTGGCACAAATTTGATGTGAATTTCACAGGTCCCAGCAGTAATCAAAGTAATGCTAGATCTTCAAATAACCAAGGTAGCCCTAGACCTGCTGCATACTTAGCTTCACCTCAATCTGTGGTTAATTCATCCTGGTACATGGATAGTGGGGCTACCAACCATATCACATGGGACCTAAACAATTTGCATCTCAGCTTTGGATACACTGGTTCTGATACACTTGGAGGAGGTAATGGTGCGAAACTCAATATCCTTCACATTGGTCAGTTTAATATTCCTACCACACACTCCTCACAATCCTTAAAACTTAAATCTATGCTTCATGTCCCTGCTATTACTAAAAACTTGCTTAGTGTTTCTAGACTTGCTAGTGATAATAATGTGATTATTGAGTTCACTGACTCCTCTTGTGTTGTTAAGTCCAAGATAACAGGGATTCCACTTCTCAAAGGAACAATGGGGGATGGTATGTACATGATGGGCAATCAAGCTGAGCATGTCATGAGCTCCCTCAATCCAAGTGTCAACCTCAAGTCTTTTCTCACTGAGTCTAGCAAAGTTCAGTCTGTCAATTTGACTAAGGACCCTAATGTATGGCATATGAGACTAGGTCATCCTTCTCAAAGGATTTTGAATCAAGTTTTGGAAAGTTGTAATGTCTCTCTTAATGGAAAACTTGTGTTTTATGAATCATGCCAGTTTGGCAAGTCTCATACCTTACCTTATGTTCTTTCTGATTCTCATGCTAGTCATTTATTTGATCTTGTCCATACTGATGTATGGGGGCCTGCACCAATAAAGTCTACTGGTGGTTATTCCTACTATATGCATTTTTTGATGATTATACTAGATATACTTGATTATTTCCACTAAAACAGAAATCTGAAGTCTATACTGTCATCAAACAATTCCAAAAGATGGTTGAGACTCAGTTCTCTACAACTATTAAGTGTATTCAATCTGATTGGGGGGTGAATATAGAAGTATTGAACCTTATTTAAAAGAACAAGGGATTCTCTTTAGACATCCATGTCCTCATGCCCATGGTCAACATGGTAATGCTTAAAGAAAGCATAGACATGTTGTCGAACTTGGTCTCACATTATTGGCCCAAGCTTTAATGCCCTTGAGCTTTTGATGGCACAGCTTCCAACAGGGTTGTCTTAATAATAAATAGTTTGCCAACTCCTGTTTTGCACCATTTGTCTCCTTATGAGTGCTTGTTTAACACTAAGCCTAATTATAAACAGTTTAAGGTCTTTGGTTGTGCTTGTTACCCCCACCTAAGACCTTTTCAAACCACCAAATTTCAGTTTCATTCTACCAAATTTGTGAATCTTGGCCTCAGTTCTGTTCATAAGGGATACTTGTGTCTAGATATCAGTGGCATAATATATGTCACTAGGGATGTCATTTTTTATGAATCCAATTTTCCTTTTGCTGATAATTTTTCTCAAGGTCCACATAGGTCTATGCATATTGATAATCACATCACTAATGAGTCTGCTTCCTTGTTTATTATGCCCTCAAAATTTCAGACTGATGACATGTCTCATGGCCCTGTTGCAAGTATAGCCACTCCAGATGCTCCTTCAGGTATGCCTTATACACATGTTCATTCACCTATTTCTGTGCATTCATCTGCACCTATGCACACACTGGCCTCCTCAGATCCTTCAAACTCCCCACAAAACACTCATTCAGATACTTCTAGTCCCTTACACAATATTCTTGCTTCCATTCCCTCAAATGGGGGTCAATCCCTCTTAGATCATGTCAGTTCTCCTGTTGCTTCCAGTTTCCCTGTTACTTCCATATCTCATTCTTCTACTGTCTCAACTCCTACACCTCCTAATCCTACCCTGCACAACCAGCATCCCATGATCACTAGAGCTAAAAAGGGTATCTTCAAGCCTAAAGTCTTTTCAGCAGTTGCTTGTCTTACTAAACCTACAAGTGTGCTAGATGCTCTGTCCATCACTGAGTGGAAATGTGCTATGGAGGAGGAATACAAGGCACTTATGAAGAATAATACTTGGGTACTAGTGCCACCATCTGCAAATCATACAGTAGTAGGAAGCAAGTGGGTATTTAAGCTCAAATTGAAACCAGATGGTTCTGTCCTTATGCACAAGGCTAGATTGGTTGATAAGGGTTTCAGTCAAACCTATGGGGTGGATTTTACAGAGACTTTCAGTCCTGTGGCAAAGGTTCCTACCATCAGGATTGTGCTTGCCCTGGTTCTTACTTATATTTGGCCCATCAATCAAGTGGATATCAACAATGCCTTTCTCAATGGGCCTCTAAATGAACGAGTTTATATGACTCAACCTGAGGGATATGTTGATCCCACCAGGCCACATTATGTTTGCAAGATACAAAAGGCTCGCTATGGGTTAAACAAGGCTCCAAGAGCCTGGTTTGAGGCTCTGAAAGATCAGTTGTTGTGTTGGTCCTTTAAGCAGTCCACATGTGATAACTCTCTGTTTATTCTAAAGGCTAATGGGCATATTCTTATTGTCCTTGTCTATGTTGATGATATTCTTGTTACATGAAGCTCTACCTCCTTAATTCACAAGTTCATTCAGATGCTGGACTCAAAGTTTGCTCTCAAGAACTTGGGGCCTGTATCATATTTTCTTGGAATGCAGGTTACTAGAGATGCCTCGGGTCTCTACTTGAATCAGACTCAATATGCCACACAGCTGCTTACAAGATTAGCATCCGCCTCACTCAAACCTACTCCCACTCCTATTATGCCTGGAAAAAAGCTAGAGGAAGCACCACGGGAACCATTTAGATATGTTACTTTGTACTTGAATGCAATTGGAGGTCTGCAATATTTAACCTGCACCAGACCTGATATTACCTTTGATGTAAACTACTTGAGTCGGTTTATGCAAACTTCTCATATAGAGCACTGAAAGGCAGTCAAAAGGTTGCTGAGATATGTAATTGGCACTCTAAAGCATTGTCTACATTTTAAACCAGCTAGCTACCTGAATCTAGTAGGTTTTTTAGATGCAGACCGGGGTGTTTCAACAGTTGACAGAAAATCAGTTGGAGGTTACTGTGTCTACCTTGGGGATTCTCTTGTTTCATGGAGCTCAAAGAAACAAGATGTGGTTTCTAGATCAAGTACAGAATCAGAGTATAGGGCTCTGGCCAACCTCATAGCTGAAATCAAATGGATCACTTATCTGCTTGCCGAGCTGTCTGTTAAACTTGCTGCTAAACCAACAGTCTGGTATGATAACACAAGTGACTCCTTCCTGGCACAGAACCCTGTGTATCATGCTAGGACTAAACATATAGAAATAGATGTGCACTTTGTGAGAAATGAAGTTCTTAACAAGAAGCTTACTGTCAACTACATTCCTTCCTCTGATCAGGTTGTTGATTGTCTCACTAAGCCCCTAACTACAACTAGTTCCAGCATTTCAGAAACAAACTCAATGTGATTCCACCACCCATGAGTTTGAGGGGAGATGTTAAGAAATGAAGTGACGATGTGGCATAATCCTATCCCTACATGTAGTATGTGATCTAAGGGTTTATATTAAAGGTGTTATCCTAATCCATATCTAGTAGATAGATATGGTCTGCTAAGTTTGTTAGATTGGGAATATATATGTTGAAGCATTGTAAGCAGAATGATTATCTGAGAATATATCCAAAATGCTTTGAAGATTCATCTTCTTCTTTCCTAGTTTTTCTATCTAGCCAAGTTTATAAACTAATTATTTCTCAGTCCTATATATCATTAAACTTGTTCTTTCATTTTGACGATCGATGTCATTTATATGTACTTATGTATTGTTGTACAAAAAAGATTCTTCAATTGACTATATCTCTTTTAGAATGTTGTAATATAATACTTGTTAATCAATTTTTTAGTTCCAAAGTTCATCATCCTTGGTCCCAGATTTCTGACTTCCCAACTACCCATTAAACCAAGCTTCATTTTATTATGCATAGTTACAGCTCCCCAGGCTTCCCAAGTAGCCACATGTAAAGATAAATGCACTAGTAAATTTCCTTGCTAATAAAACAAAAGTAAGGGATCGGAAAAAGGCCTTAAAAATAACAATATATAGCTCGATCAACTTTGATATATTAATAATTAAATAAATAATGGATTTCCTTGTTCAATTTATTTATTTACAGAAATCGATCGATTTGTAAGAAGTAATTATTCATAAAGGCAGGTTCAACACAATACGTACAGCCGCTAAGGCAATTAATTAAACCTTATTGATTAATAAACGAACGCGATTCAAATTCATAAAACTAAGATCGATAAAAGTCCAAGAACGTAAAAGAAAGCATACCATGTAAGAAAAATGCCAAGCTACCCATAGACATGTAATCATAAACAAGAACCCTTTCAGCAATGATGCAAGAATAAGCCCTTATGCTAAGCAAGTTTTGATGAACAATTTTGCCCAATTCTTCAATCTTGTCTTTTAATTCCTTCTCAGCTATCTTATTGTTAGTCCACAATCTCTTTACTACAACATTCTTTTGGTTCTTCAACTTGACCTTATAAGTTGTCCCAAATGTTCCTTTTCCTCCTAGTGCCTCAGCTTTACCGCGTAACAAATCATCTAGCCCGTATTCTTCACCACCCTCTCCTCCTAAAAATACAGCTTTGATCCCTGTAATATCAGGCACCCTCCATGCCATGGCAGCAGCCAAGTTAAAGTTTTCCATCAAATTATAAACGGAGATATATAGATCTCGATCAGTAATTTTCGATCTATAATTATGGCTTATATGATTTTTTCTTCTTAACTAGATGGGTAGATGAAGAAGTGATAGCTAAGAATTTTTTTGGGGAAATTAAGGTCTCATGGATTAATGGACCAGAAAGTCAAGTAAAAGAAAAAGGGGGAAAATGATTGGAGATGCATACTTTAATTACAAGCAGACAACAAATGCGACGAAATGGTGGACGGGTATTGCAAATTTTAAGACGGTCCCCGGTCCCCGGTCCGTCCTCGTACAAGTATAAAATAGTGTAGCAGGAATGGAATAAATTTATTTTGCAAAATACCGAAATAACCTTATTATATACAACTTTGTCCTTCTTTTAAAAGATTTCATTGGTTGCATAAGTATGTCATTGTATATTAGGACCATCATAAAACTGCTGAATGAATATACATTGTTTTTTTATAGAAAGGTCGAATATACATTTTAATTTATTATTATAATTAAAAGATAGAAAACGATACGATTATTTTACAAATTAAAAGATAGAACGATACGATTATTTACAACCACACAAGAGTGGACTAACACACCACATAATGTGGGTATAACTTTCTTAAATAGAAAAACTGTACCGGAGGACTAATTTTGCCTCCAGAGGGATTCGAACTTGAGATCTTCTGGTCTCAGAACTTCAGTATATGTGTTGAAAAAGAAGAGAAAATGCAGAATTTATAGTAAAGTTAAATCGGGAAGAAGATGAACAGTAAAATCAAAAAGCGGGAAAAAACTTCATTTCATTGATTCTCTTAGAATTGTTACAATTAAGAACTCTGTAACTATAATTAGACATATATATAGATCTTCTAAGTGCCTACTAGACGGTTGGGGTTGTTACAATGGTCCAATTGACTCTTAATTGATTTTCAACAAACTTAACGAACTCCATGTTCATGTGTTCAACGAAATGACTGAACGAAGCTTCAGTCCTAGCAACTTGGAATCAGCTTGATTAAACCATTAACTGCAACACCCCCCCTCAAACTGTAGTTAGGTATAACTGCAACTTGGAATCAGCTTGATTAAACCATTTTAGTAGCTTCAAATATGTTCAACAGGTTTAGTTAGGATGTCGGCTAAGTTATCTTCAGTCCTGTCTGGCATTGGGATTAAGACATTTTCTTGATATTTTTCCCTTACATAGTGGCAATCAATCTCAATGTGTTTAGTTCTTTCATGGAAAAAACGGGATTTTCTACAATGTAGGTGGCACTCTTGTTATCACAAAATAAAGGCACATGTTGTATGTGTTTGATCTGAAAATCTGATAATAGATAAATGAGCCATTGAATTTCACATGCTGTGAGAGCCATTGCTATATATTTTCGCCTCTGAACTACTTTTGTTGACATTAGTTTGTTTCTTACTTTTCCATGAGATCAAGGAATCACCAAAAAATAATGTATAGCCACTGATTGACCTTTTAGTTGTAGTACAGCCTGCCCAATCTGAATCATTGAATGCCTTTAGGATAGGTGTACCATTAGAAGGAAAGAAAATGCCTTGTCCTGGAGCTGTTTTAAGAAATCTTAACAATTTATTAGCAATAGCTAGGTGGTTTTCTGTAGGTTTATCTAAAAATTGGCTCAATTGTTGAACATGAAAGGAAATGTCTGGTTTGGTGTTGCTGAGGTACAAGAGCTTGCCAACTAAACTCCTGTAATACTTGTTGTCAGCCATGAATGGAGATCTTTTGTTTCCAGTTTTGTCTTAGGATCCATAGGAATATTTGATGGTTTTGCTCCTAGGTAACCAAATTCTGTCAGAAGATCCAAGCAATATTTCCTCTGATTCATAAGTATTCCAGACTTTGATATGACAATTTCATATCCTAAGAAATACTTTAATTGTCCCAAGTCTTTGATGGTGAATGCTTGGTGTAACAAATCTTTGAGCTTCTGGATTTTTGATAAACTAGAACTTACTACCACTATGTCATCAACATAGACTAGAAAGGCAATAAATGTAAGACCCTGCCCTTTTGTAAACAAGCAGTGATCTTACTTAGATTGGATATATCCTGCCCGTGTAAGTGCTTCAGTCAGTTTGGCATTCCATTGCCTATTGGCTTGTCTCAACCATATAATGACTTTGTTAGCCTTGCATACTTGTTTCTTGCTGGAAACAAAAAGTCCAGGTGGGGGCCTCATGTAGACATCTTCATCTAGATCTCCATGAAGAACTGGTTGTATTAACATCCATTTAATGTAGATGCCACTTATTTAATGAGGCTAAACTTAGGAATAATCTGATAGTAGACATTTTTGCCACTGGTGCGAATGTTTCTAGGAAGTCCATGCCCTCTGTTTGTGTGTATCCTTTTGCTACAAGTATTGCTTTATATCCTTTCCTTTTAATCCTGTATACCCACTTGCAACCTATTGGCCTTTTGTCTTTTGGTAGTGTGACAATGGACCACGTATTTGTTTTGTGTAGAGCTGTAAGTTCCTCTTGCATGGACTTTTGCTAATTTTTATTTGCAGCAGCCTCAGCATAGGTTTGAGGTTCTTGAACAGCTGACAGATTGCATGAGAAATTTTTGTAGGAGTCTGAAAGATTTTCATAAGACAATACTTTGTCAAGAGTATGAGGAGTTGTAGTGGCATCTATGACTGTGTGATAATCTTGCAGATGAGTAGGCAATTTTCTTTCTCTTATGGATCTCCTTAGTTCTTGATTGGAAGTAGGGGCATGCAATGCCTGAGATGCATCATAATCTGCATCTCTGCATCTCCAACATACAAGGATTCATCTTCTTGTTGTGCATCTCCAGGAGTGTCATTTAAATCTTCAACCAACTGATGTGAATGAAACATATCAGAATTGATATTTTGAAAATTGAGGACAGGTAAAACATATTCATTGTTTGGAATGCAATCTTTAGTTAGGAAAGGAAAAGTGTGTTCATGAAAAAACACATCTCTAGATGTGAAAAACTCCCTAGTTTGAAGATCAATCAAATTGTAACCCTTTGTATGTGGTGGATTGCCTATATAGGCACATTTTCTACTTATGCTGCCAAACTTTCTTCTGCCCTGTGCAATTGTATTTGCATATGCAAAACATCCAAAATTTTTAAATCAGTATAGTTAGGTTGTTTGCCATACAATATTGAATATGGTGTTTGTTCTTGTAGTAAAGGTTTGAGTGTGATATTAATCAACATAACAGCATGTTTAATGCACAATCCCTAAAAAGACATTGGAAATCCAGACTGAAACCTAAGGGCTCTTGCTACATTCAACAGGTGTTGATGTTTTCTTTCCATCACACCATTTTGCTATGGTGTGTGCACACATGATGTTTCATGGATAATACCCTTTTGTGCATAGTAAGCATTCATTTTGAACTCAAGACCATTATCAGATCTTATTCTTTTTATTTGTTTATTGAATTGAGTGAATACAATGTTACAAAAGGATTGTAATAAAGACCTAGTTTTAGATTTTGTCTTTATTAAATGTGCTCAAAGGAATCTAGAATGATCATCAACAATAGTCAAAATGTAATATTCACCATTGTATGTACAGAAAGTGTTTGGACCCCATATATCAACATGTAGTAAATAAAAAGTATCAGTGGAAACAGAAATGCTATAAGGAAAACTATGTCTCTTTTGTTTAGCTAATGGACAAACATGACAATCAGACTCTAGACAAGGCTGAATAGCAGGAATTGACTTATGAAAAGTTTGTAATCTTTGTCTAGAGGGATGACCAAGTCTGTAATGTCATAGCATGGAATCAGGTAACACAGTGGATTGACAAACAACAGGTGAAGCAACAGAATCATCTTTTAAAATATATAGTCCTTTCACCAAAACAGCTGAACCAATCATTCTCTTCAAGATATTCTCTTGCACATTACAACCATGAGCTCCAAAGAACAAAGAATATCTATCATTATTAGTCAGTCTTCTAAATGACATCAAGTTATAAGTAAACTTTAGGACACATAGGACATGTTCTAAGACTAGTTGTTGTAGATCTTTACTTGGCCTATGTGTGTGACAGGTGTATGTGCTCCATTAGGTAAAGTTACACTTAGACCAGTTCCTGATTTAGGATTAGTCATTAAGGACAATGAATAAATGACATGATCAGTGGCACCTGAATCTACTATCCAGTCATAGATAGTACCTAATGAAGTAGCAAGCGTAGTATGAACATTTGCAATGAGTGCCACTGGTTGTTCTGATTTAGAAGGATCTACAATTTTCACATGTTTCAACATATTCATGATTTGATCATACTGAGATTTAGTTATCATGTTGGAACTGGTTTGCACTGGCTCTAAATTGCAGTGAATCAAGATTTGAATTCCCTGATTCTGGAATGAAACCTTGATCAAAACTGACATTATTGGCTTGAAGTTGACCCCTTCCTCTGCCTTTTGATCCATTGAGGAAGCCATATTTCTTGTAACACTTATCAATAGTGTGACCTTCCTTACCACAATATGTGCACTGTGGTTTCCTGTAATTTCTAGAAAAACCTCTACCATTTCCTTTACCACCACATTTGCCATATGAACCACCGGCTTGTGAAAACAAAGTTACAGAATCTTGACCATCTGGTTTGATTCTTGTGGTTTGGGCATTCAAGATAGTTTTGTCTGCTCCCATGTTTGCATAATTTAGTTGACTTTTATGCTGCAGGGCCATGTTAAGCACAGTAGCAAGATCCGGAATAGGTTTAGCCATCAAGACTTGAGATCTTACATTACTGAACTCATCATTGAGGCCTTTCAGAAATCTAATAACCCTGTCAGTCTCATTTTGCTCTCTATAAATCGGTAAAGCATCACAAGTACAAGGTGGCGTAGGCCTTAGAATTAACAATTGATCCCACAAACTTTTCAGCTTTGTAAAATACCGAGTAACTAACATTGTACCTTTCTTGGTAGCATAAATTTCTTCCTGAAGATTTGATAAACGATACGCATTACCAACTCCAAACCTGTGATCAAGATCGACCCAAATTTCTCGTGTTGTGGTTAACCAAAAAATGCTTTGTTGGATTGATGTATCAACCGAATTGACCAACCAATTCGAAACCATGTCGTTGCATTGGCACCAGATCTCATAATCCTATGAGTTCTGCAGGTTTTGGCAAAGTGCCGTCAACGAACTTCAGCTTGCCCTTCATTGATAGAACCATGGAAATGGCTCTCTTCCAACAATGGAACAATAGTTTTTCATTAGGATGAATGTGATAAGGATTCAACTCCATATTCATGTGTTCGACGAAATGACTGAAAGAAGCTTCAGTCCTGCAACTTGGAATCAGCTTGATTAAACCATTAAATGCAACAATATGGTTTCTTATTTAAATGTGTAATGAACTGTTTTTTTCCTTCCTTAATATAAAGACTTGTCAATTATGGCACATTCAATTTTAAATGTCACTACATGTGAAATACACACACAAACCCTAGCTAGCTAGCCCGCCGCTCTGGCGATCTGTTAACCTTCTATCACCCTCTTTTCCATCTCTGACCTTTCTCACCGGACGACCACCGTTTGGTGCTTCATTCACTCCAAATGAACGATCGATGCTCACATGGTAATAACAGATGAGGAATGAGACTTTCCGAATCGCTGATCAGTGGAAGATCGCCTAATGTTTTTGATGATACACCAGCGCGGACAGGTTGAAGAGGCGTGTATGTGGTCTTTGCTCGATATGTCGACCCTGGAATTTATTTTGGAGAGGGAAGAAGACGGTGGAGACCTTGGAGGAAAGCTTTAATCATCAAGTTGCTTGGGAAATCTATATCCAACGGGTATTTATGCGAACGACTCTCTGAACTATGGAAAATGAGCAGCATGCTGGAACTAACCGACCTTGTAATCGGATACTATGTAGCTCGATTCAATCGCCCACATGATTATGGGTGAGCCGTGAAAAGGCCCATGGATGATACGGGGTCATTACCTCTATGTGACCAAATTAACGGAAACTTTTTTTTTCCATCCATTTGAACTCCAAATAAAGTCAACACTTGCCTGGATTAGGTTCCATGTTGTTCCTATTCATGTTTCAGTGAACATATGGTTAAAAGACTGGATATCTAATTGGGAAAGTAATTAAAGTTAACACGGAGACACTAAGAATTGCCCAGAAAAATTTGCGAGAGTATGTGTGGAAGAGAGTATGTGTGGAGATTAAATTGGAAAATTGCTAAAACCTTTTATTCAGCTAAACATCAAGAAATACAAGGTTGAGTATAATTGGTTCAAAGTCTCGGCCGAGTTGGCTCCGACTCGACCGTATCGTCTCCGACTCGGTGCCTACCGGTACAACGATACAATGTCATCTCGTACCAGACTTGAATCAGAATTTTTTTCTGAGATGATCTTGAATTAGATTCATATCAGTGAAAATCGGCCGATTTTACTCGATATAATGCAATATCGGTTAAACTCGGCAGACTTTTACCGATTCGTATCAGATTTGATGCCGGCACATTAAGAAGGAAACAGAAGAAGGAAAAACATAACAATAAAAGCCTTTATCTCCTCCAAAAGTTCTGATTAATTCTTTGATTGTAACCTTGAATCATCTTAAAAATTTGTCTTTACGGGCTTCGATTGAATCGTCCATTGAGCTCTTCATTCCCCTTCAAAATTCATATTAGATTTTATTCGATTTTTGACCCGTAAGAACACTTAGCACCCGATGAATCTTCAATTTGGATTCAGCTCCCTTTGAATTTCTCAAATCACCGTTGATCTCTCCATACTCAGCTTTCCGAGATCGATTACCCATGTTCTCTGCCTTTTCTCCGGTAGACTCCTCGATGATCTCTCTTTTCTTTTCATTTTTTTATTTTATAGTTAATGATGTAATGAATGAATCGGCCCAAAAAAAGAAGATAATGTTGATGTATATACTTTGAGTATATCCTTCAATAATCCGTTTGTTACATTGTTATATTATATTGAACGACTCGTGTGACATGTGAATAGGGTAGTTGATATATCCACTATATATGTGTACAAACATTACGTTTGTCTTTATCACAAATTAATTGTGATGAGACTCAATATATGAGTACATAACATTTTCTTATAAAAAGGATATCACATAATTTATTGTATAGATTATTTATTATGAATGACAATCTTTTGACTTTTGTAATACGATTTTGTTGAAATTACATAACATTTTCTTATAAAAAGGATATCACAGTCACATATAATATGATGATATAATAATAATATATAACAACATTATGTTTTTTTGAAAATACATTATTTTAAAAATCATCAAACATATCATGTTTTATTTGGAATATGTATTGCAACAGCGTATATATGTTGTTGTATTTATTAATAAGAAATGATATTGGTGATTGTTTTTTGACATTCTTATGTGTTTTAAGTTCTTCATAATTTTTTTGTATTTTTGAAATTTTTTAAAGCATTTTGTATGCGGGAAAACGATAACGATACGCGACGATATATGTGTCTCAGTGATCTCCGAGTCAACTACCGCGACCACGACTTAACCAAAGGCCTTCAAATTACATGCTACAAATGTGGAAAATTTGGTCATCATTAGAAGCATGTTTGAATAATATCAGTGACCAAGAGATTAATAGAGATGTTGCCCTAAGAAACGTTCCTCAAGCCGCAGCCGGACCATGCCAACTGATGAAAGGTTGTTTGGGCGATGGATGATTGCTCAAACGAGGAGGAGAAGAAACCCCACTGGACCGAGAAATACAAGAGGACAGAATAAATCAAATGCGGGTCATATACTGATATACACACCACTACTCATCAGCAAGAGCATGATACGGGCTCTAGATTTAACATGCTGAATGATATGGAGGTCGAAGAATAGCATGTGCAAGTATTAGTGAAGACAAATGTCGACATTCTTAAACTGTAAGTAAATTCAAAGCATCTCGGGGGGGGGGGGTAGCAACTACAATAGAGATGATGTGATCCGTAAACAAATTAGATCCGAATTTGCTCAAGGAACGATTAAAAGTATCAATAAAAAATTAGCAACGCAACCCTTAGCTAACCTGTAACTAAGAACGTTGATATAACCTCAAACCTTAGATAACCCACAACTAAGAACCTTAGTATATGGACGCTACAAGATATACTCACAACCTTGATAATTTCAGATTTCGAATACTTTACGAAAAAATACTCACAGAAAGCTTGAAAGTTTTATATAAATTCACTCAATAATTATTGTAATGTGTCCATAACAATGACTTCAAATGCCTTTATATAGGAGATGAGAGACAAATTGTCGCTCATTATTATGACATTTTACCCCATTTCTGATACCACTTTGAGCATTATTGTACCAATTCAAGTCATTAATTGCTTAGTTTCATCCAAATGTGTAGATAGTAATTATTATATAAAATATCGTATTTTGATAGGTTTTGTACAGCTGGTTTAGTAACCGGAGCGTCGTGTCGGGTTTACGCTTGGTATTTTGATGATTTATTGCAGGATTACAGGTTGACCAAGACCCCGAGTGACGACAGAAAATGATCCTATTTGCCCGATGTACATTGCTAACATCAGGAAATGAAATAATCGAGAGTCTCTAGTAACCGGCCAAGCCGATAAAGTGTTGAGCCTAAACAAGTATTTTGAGGGCTAGAAGAGTGTGCCGGAAGCTATCGGATTCAAACGGATAAATTGTCCTTAGTGCTTCTACCGTAGCCTATATTCAACGGACTTATGACCCTACTTAGAGGCATTTTATGGAGAAGACTTCTTCATGATAGTTGTAGATCAAGAAACGGGCTTTCCAACAAACTTTGAATCACATCAATCGGAGGTCTACAACTGAAGTTATGATCATTTTACCGAGCTGCTATAAAGAACCAGCGCAGACCGGACCTCTTGCGGTGCGCTCGCCGAATCGTCACAGAAAGCTGTCAGACGGATGTGTCAGAGTTAGTTATACCGGCGCGCACCGGATCTTTAGCGGCGCACGCCAGAATGCCACAGAAGCAGTTTTCATCATAAAAACTCATTATGGATCGCATTTTTCCCAATTCTTTCAACCCCAAAAACTTCATCTTCTCCCCCCTCTTCTCAAACTCTAGCAGGCACACACCCACGCCCCAAGGGGGCTTTCCTAGAGCCAAAGTTAGTTACAATATTTAGCTAATTTCATCACAAATATAATCCTAGAATACTAGTTTGATATCTTGGGATAATTGATTGGAAGGAGCTCAACTTAACATCTTGGTGCAAACTCCACTGATGATCACCGGAGGTGAAAGCAAGCTTGCCGTTGCAATCTTATCATTGTAATTGGTAACATTCTAATGTTATTTTGTTTTCTTATTCTGATTACGATGAATGCTAATTTAATTATGTTAGTATTTGTAGTAATGGGTAGCTAAATTTGTAACTAGCCAAGATGATGTTGTTGTGATAATTATTAATCTCTATTATGTTGATCGGGAATGTTAATTCATATATTTCATAGCTTTTTGTGTTGTTGCTATCTTTTCCTATTTACACCGTATTGCTTGTTGGTGTTGGATTGATCACCTGGCACTAGCACACACACACACTTAGGTGAGACCGAAATGAGATATTAGGTGTGGGAGAAGCAATAGGAGAACCGGAAGGTAAAATTGAACTTAATTGGAATTCGATTTCTTCTCCGGGGATTTTTGACATTGTCATTACATTCAATATTTTAATCATGTTGAATCATTAGGTCTAGGGTTTTAGACCAAGGAGGAGACATATAGTAGTTTCATTCACTCGTAAGAGGGGAAATTACTAGCTTAGGAGTGCACCGATAACACACACTTGAACACTAATGGAAGGTTGGTAGGTAGTTAATTCCCATGATACTAGTAGAGATATATTTGATTAATACATTGTCTTGGCTAGGCTTTTTATCATTTATCACCCTTTGTAGTAGTAGATTTTAGATAAACTTACCTTCTTGTTAACTTGCGACTTAGATCAAGATAATAATATCTTTTTGGTGTTCAACCTCACGATCCTCGTGGATACGACCTTGACCACTTACTAGACTACAATTGACCTGGTACACTGCCGGTAAGATTGGACACCTAGAAAGTCCCGATCAATAGGCTACAAGCCCCCGGTAAATAACACAACTAAGCAATGTGGATAAAAACCTATTAAAAATGTGCATAACCTAAAACAAAAACTTAATGGCCTTTATTGCACACTTAAGACACATGACAATTATTCATGAACTAAACACTTAAACAAAAAATAATAACTTAAAATAAATAAAAGGCTATAAATAAAATTAATAAGTTTCTTTTTCAATGGGAAATACATCAAGAGATCTCTAAACAAGATTCCACCAAGAGTAAATCAAAGAAAAAGGACTCACATGAAGGGGAAAGGTTCCAAGCTAGCTAACACCCCCAGTCAGAAAGCTGCGGATAAAGATAAGAAACAGAGCCAAATTAAATCTTTCAAGCGATAATTAAGGCGGTGACAATATTCCGGGAAAAAAATCCCAGAACAATAAAAGATACCATTTGACAAAAAAACAACTCTCCCAAAGTGTGCATGTGGTTCCAATTTACATTTATTTTGTGCCTATGATAGCTTTACAATAGAATGCAATTGAACAACTTAATAGACATTCTCTAGACCAACCAGAAGAAACAAAAATTCTTAAGAGGGATCACATTTCCCTTTGTTGAAAGACATGATAAAACACTAAAAACAAGAAGAAAGATAGATCAAAACAGAACTAGAATAAAATTCTGATCAAGAACATTCAAAGATGTTCTTCCCCAATTTTGAAACTGAAAAAGGCAGGAAAATGAAATCTAATGAATCACAGTGATAGCTTTACAATAGAATGCAATTGAACAACTTAATTGAGTTTATGTGGTTCCAATTTACATTTATATAGGAAGCACAAGCTCAATCGGTTGTAACCAACTCTAACTAACTAACCACCTACTTGAGTGTTTGTTTGAATGTCTCTAAGAGCCAAAAACTTATCCTATTGCCTTTTAAATCTCAACACCCCCCTCAAGTTGAACATGGATTGAATCTAGGTGAAGCTTGCAAAAAACTTGTCCTCTTGCCTTTTTAATCCTTAAGATCTGAATTAATAGGTTTGTATATGTCTTTGAAGGGGAATGCCCAGATCATCGGCTGTCCGGTTCTTCTTGTCAACAGTTTTTGTGAGGATATCTGCAGGCTGGTCCTTAGTGTTGATAGGGAGTGGAACAAGAACCTTAGCTGTGTATTTTTCCCTTACAAAATGACAATCTATTTCTATGTGCTTAGTTCTTTCATGGAAAACAGGATTTCCATAACGTCCAAAGCACTTTGGCTGTCACAATAAAGTGGCACTGTCTGAGAATATGTGATTGGGAAAGTGACCACCGTCGTGACCATTGGTGCTGATACTCCTAAGTCAAAGACGTATTGAGAGGTATATTATTTGAATTTTTTTTATAAAAAAAACTGTGTTTATTTCTCGATAAATAGTAAATACATTCATAAAATGGCAAGAAATTATCAAAACTATGACTAAGATTTGTATTCTCGCTATACCTTTTCAACCTTTCTGCTTTTACTCATTTCCGCAAAAAACTCCCATTAAATCTTGGTATCAAAGCCTTGTTAAAAGACTCATAAAAATGGAGTAAAATCTCCATCTAATGGAATTAGATCCTATGGATCAAAATGATCGTCATGATCAAGAAGAAATTGAGAATGAACCTTCTCAAATAATCTTCAGTGAATCTACAAGTGGATTCAATGCTAAGATAATAATTCAGCAAGAAATATTATCAAAAATTGATGCATCTAAGCTAAGCCTTAGAACTGAAAAGATATTTAAAGTACCCAGTATGATAAATAATCTTTTAAAACGAGAAAACAAAATAATTTATTTTGTTAATACTCAAGAAATGCATGTAGACATCAAGGATGTCTCTGGTTCAGTATATCTACCTTTACTAACTAAGGAAGATATAAGAAAGAATCTAGAGAAGCTAGATTCGAAAACCAGATCCAAAATTTCTATAGTTCATTTTGGTGCCATAATTTTTTTGATAAAATCAGAATTCCAATCGGGTATAGATACACCCATTAAGCTAGCGTTAATCGACAACAGGATTAACGATAGAAAAAAATTGTGTGCTAGGAGCCGCTAAAGGCAACCTCGCATATAAGAAGTTCATGTTTACGGTCTATCCTAAGTTTGGACTTAGTTTAGAAAGTAAGAACTTAGATAAAGTTTTATCTTTAATTCATCACTTCGAAAGAGAATACTTGATGAATGAAGGAGATAAAGCCTTCAGTGTAACTTATTTAGTAAGTTATGCCTTAACAAATAGTCATCATAGTATTGACTATAAAGAAAGAATACAATGAAATTGGTGATGTATTTTCTGAAATTGGAACTATCCAAGAGAGACAATTCTCAGAGATAAGTTCTGATAATTCTTGGGCAATTGATATTGCTAAAGGAAAACATATTTTAGGAGCTAAAGAAAATCCTAAAATACAAGGAACAAGGTTTTACGTAGGATCTTCTTCCAGAAGAAGTACTTCAAATGAACCTTCAAATATCGAACATCTAATATCTATGTCTAGAAGAATAGATATACAAGAGCAAAAGCTCAAAGATATTTGTGGTTAAAACTCAACATGAGTGTGAGTTTGACAACAATTAATGAGACTGTAAATCTTCTTCGTGAAGAAAATAAAGTCATATTAAAACAATTAAATGACATTCAAAAAGAAATGTCAAGAAATGCTACTAGAAATACTCTAGAAATAGAGCTAGCCGCAGCAAAAATATTAATGGAAGTAAAAGAGAAAATCAATGAATGACGCATCTACTACACACACTTCTACATCAGCTTTCCCAGAAGATGGAAAGTATAGTTATCCCAACTATAATGTGGGAAACGAAGAACTTGGTTCAAGTGTTAATCCAAATGCTTTAAAATGGCCATTTGGGATAAATGAACCTAAGTGAGAAACTAGAAGACTCACTTGAACTTCTAGAAACAGTGGGCTGTTTCTTTGATTTCCAGGAAACAAGGGCATCACCAAGATAAACCAAGTAACCAGTGGTGGACCTTCTGGTTTTGGTCCCTGCCCAATCTGAGTCACTAAAGGCTTTTAGTGTGACTGAACCTTGTTTAGGAAAGAATAATCCTCTTCCTGGTGCTGATTTGAGAAATATGAGAAGTCTGTGAGCAGCTTTTAAGTGAGCTTCATTTGGTTGAGCCAAAAATTGACTCAGTTGATGAACTGGGAATGCTATATCAGGTCTGGTATTGCCTAGATATAAGAGTTTACCAACCAGGCTTCTGTAAAGTGTGTTGGATTCCAAGAGTGGAGCTTCAACTTCTATCAAATTTTATGATGTATCCATTGGTGTAGCTGCTGGTTTGCAATCTAGGAAACCAAATTCTGTTAGGAGGTCCAGACAATACTTCCTTTGATTAATTACTATGCCATCTTTTGATCTTGCCACTTCAAAACCTAAGAAGTACTTTAGTGTTCCAAGATCCTTTATGGTGAAGGCAGAATGCAGCGAATCTTTTAGGTGTTGAATCTCTGTCAAATTTGAGCTACCAACAACTATATCATCCACATAGACCAATAAAGCCACAAACTTGTCCCCTTGACCTTTGGTGAAGA
Source organism: Gentiana straminea (assembly GCA_036785695.1). Taxonomy (NCBI): domain Eukaryota; kingdom Viridiplantae; phylum Streptophyta; class Magnoliopsida; order Gentianales; family Gentianaceae; genus Gentiana; species Gentiana straminea. The sequence continues at coordinate 506,953 of JAVUPR010000412.1, read as the reverse complement.
GGCTATGGTCATTCTGAGATTGCTTATAACCATGATCTAATAATTTCTTGGTTAATTTTGCATTCCATTGTCTACTTGCTTGTCTCAATCCATATAATGACCTGTTAAGTTTGCACACCAAACCATTTGCTGCTAAACCAGGTGGTGGTCTTATATATACTTCTTCTTCCATATCTCTATGCAAAAAGGAATTATTTACATCTAGCTGATGTAAATGCCAATCCTTTTGTGCTGCTAGGGCCATGAAAAGCCTAATTGTTTTCTGTTTTGCCACATGTGAAAAGGTTTCCAAAAAATCAATGCCCTCTGTTTGCGTGAAACCTTTTGCAAACAATCTTGCCTTGAATCTTTCCAGTGAGCCATTTGCCTTTCTTTTGATCTGAAAACCCACTTGCATCCTATTGGTTTGGTTCCTTTGGTAAAGGGACTAGTGACCATGTATTTATTTTATCTAGGGCTGCTAATTCCAGATTCATGGCTTCTTGCCATCAAGGATCTTGAGCTGCTTCATTGTAGGATGCTGGTTCTTTGTCTTCAGAAATATGGCCAATGAAACCCTGATAATTGGAAGACAAATTAGTATAAGATACAACATGATCTAAAATGTGAGGTGAAGTCCTCTTCACTTGATTTGTACAGACATAATCTGTTAAGTAAGATGGCACAAATCTTTGTCTATTTGATCTTCTTTGTGGTGGCATGTTTATGGTGTCAGATGATTGATGTGGTGAATCATCAGATAGAGTATCATCTATATTGAGAGTTTGATCAGGCATGCCAACAGAATCATGCAATGGTAATGGAAGACAAAGATCATGTGAATTATCAGATGAATTAATATCAGAAAAGGGAAAAACATATTCATGAAACACCATATCTCTGGAGATAGAGATGTTCCTGGTGTGAAGATTCATGATTCTATACCCTTTGATGTTATTTTCAAACCCTAGAAACACTGATTTTGTGCTTCTTTCTTCAAATTTACCTCTGCCCAGAGAAGTGGTTGATGCAAAAGATAAGCAACAAAACACTTTGAGCATATTATAACTAGGTTTCTTATTATATAGAATAGAATAAGGTGTTTTATTATTCAACAATGGTGTAGGCAATAAAATTATTAGATAGACAACTTGAAGAACACAGTAGTGCCATTATTCTATATGAACATCAGATTGAATTCTGAGTGCCCTAGCTATATTCAGAATATGTTGATGTTTTCTTTCAATCAAACCATTCTGTTGTGGTGTTCTAACACAGGCCATTTGGTGCACTTTACCCTTCTGTCTATAAAAGTTTTTCATACCAAATTCTGCACCTTGATCTGACCTAATTGTTTTAACACATCTATCAAATTGTGTTTGTACAAGAATGCAAAAATCTTTTAGAAAACCAGCAGCCTGATCCTTGGTTTTCATTTGAAAAATCCAAGTGTATCTAATGTGATCATCTGCAATAGATAGGAAATAACTATCACCATCAATAGAGGGTATCCTATTTGGCGCCCAAATATCTACATGTATAAGATCAAAACAATTCACAGTAAAAGATTGACTGACAAGAAACTGAAGTTTTCTTTGTTTAGCCAAAGGACAAATAGTGCATTTACAATCAGGAATCTTTATTCTATTGTCTAAAACTTTCAAAGTTCTCAATCTATCAAGTGAAGGGTGGCCTAATCTATAATGCCACAAACTAGTATCTGTCAAAGAATTGCAAGCAACAGGAAAATGCTGAACATTAGTGATGCTTTTATCTGGTTCTTGTGATTTAAGAATATACAGTCCATTTTGAAGCTTAGTTGTACCAATCTTCCTCAAAGTTGGTTGTGCCTGCATATAACAGCTATTAGTTCCAAAAATAACAGACAAACCACTATTGACAATTTACTTTCTTACAGATATCAGGTTATAACTGAATGTGAGAATACAAAAAAATCATATAAAGTGATATCTTTGTTGACATGAACATTTCCTATATGTGTGACAGGAACATAAGTGCCATTAGGTAGGTTAATATGCAGATTGTTAGTGGTTTTGATATTAACCATATTAGCAAGGGTAAAAGTTATGTGGTCAGTGGCCCCTGAATCTATGATCCAATGGACCATACTGCCCTTGATACCTTGCCCTTGTGAACTATTTCCTGCAGCCATAACCATTGAATTGCATTGATTGCTTGAAGGTTGCAGATTCTGGATTAGTGCAAGTAGATGGTCATATTGACTTTTGGTGATTGCAGTGTCACCATAATTCTGATCTTGCTGATGATTCTCACACATTTCTATTTCTTCAGAATCTTGGTCATAATCCACATGATTAGCTACTGTATTGCCTTTTCCATATCCCTTGAAATTTGGTGGAAATCCATATTTCTTGTAGCATTTGTCTATAGTATGTCCTTCCTTGCCACAATATGTACAATAAGGCTTCTTGGAATTCCCTTGGAAACCTCTTCCATTGCCTTGAAAACTCCTTCCACCACCACCAGAACCTCTACCTTGTCCCCTTCCTGGAGTTGGAGGTCTGAAATTTCCAATTACTTGATTGCAATCTATTTTATCAGACCTAGATGCAAGAATCATAGATTCTGTACCAGTGGCATAACTGAGCTGATGCTCATGATTCAAAGCCATAACAAAAGTAGTTTTAATATCGAAAGAGGTAAAGTCATTAAAACCTGAGATTTGACAGTGTTGAAATTCACATTCAAACCTTTCAAGAATCTGGTAGTATAAGCATTATCATACTGTTCTCTAGTAGTTTGTAATGCAGGACAAACACAGTGAGGAATAGGTTTAAGAATCAAATATTGGTCCCATAGGGATTTCAACTTTGTGTAGTAATTAGTCACTGTAAGACTTCCTTGCTTGGTTTTTTCAATTTCTTCTTCAAGATTAGAAAGCCTATAGGCATTTCCTCTTCCAAATCGATCCTGTAAATCCATCCGTATCTCCCTGCCAGTATCGAAGTACATTACACTTTCTACCAAAGTAGGAATCATTGAATTTACTAGCCAAGAATGCACCAGATCATTTAACTGCATCCAGGCTGAATAACCAGCATCTGTAATTTCTGGCATGGTTGAAGAACCATCCACAAAACCAAGATTTCCTCGTGATGATAACATCTTCGTCATGGATCTTTTCCAATTATTATAGTTGTCTACTCATTTGAGTAGTGGTTGAACCAGAACTAAACTCGGATTATCAAGTGAACTTTCAGAATTTGCGGTTTCCATTGAAGAAGATCGAAGGAAATCTCCAGAAAACACAAGAATCAAAGATTATGATCTAAGATTCGACAGCGGATACTAATTGAGCTCTGCTACCATGTTGAAAGACATGATAAAACACTAATAACAAGAAGAAAGATCGATCAAAACATAACTAGAATAAAATTCTGATCAAGAACATTCAAAGATGTTCTTCCCTAATTTTGAAACTGAAAAAGGCGGGAAAATGAAATCGAATGAATCACAGCAATAGTTTTACATCAGAATGCAATTGAACAACTTAATTGAGTTTATGTGGTTCCAACTTAATTTATATAGGAAGCACAAGCTCAATCGGTTGTAACCAACTCTAACTAACTAACCACCTACTTGAGTGTTTGTTTTAATGTCTCTAAGAGCCAAAAACTTATCCTCTTGCCTTTTTAATCTCAACACCCTTCCGAAGAAACAAGATGAATATTTGAAAAGTAACCCTCCTCATAAGGACAACATTGTGGAAGTTGAGTTGGTTGAGGTAAATCTTTTATTTGATTGTTTGGCGGAGGTTCCCTACGCAAGATCTTAATTGTCAATGCGATTAATAGCTTGGAACTGCCATGGGGCAAGCTCCGCGGATTTTCTCAAATACTGTTAGGAAAAAACAAACCGAGCGATAACCCTTAACGATGGTAACACAAAATAACAAACGGAAGGAAAAAGACAAAACATCAAATTTACGTGGTTTCCGGCAATGTGCCGACTAGTCCACGGACGAAAGAGAAATATTATTATATATAGAAGAGAAATGCAAAAGATTCAATTTTTATGAAGTTTAAAGACAATAGCTAAAATAGATAAGACAATCGAATGTTTATTTCGATTTTGCTACATGACAAAAACAATAGCTAAACCTACTAAATATATCACTTAGTCGGCGGCTCAATCAAATTGACAATGTCGGCAGCTCAATCAAATTGACAAATTTCACAACTACTTAACAAATACCTTTGTTTACTCTTTTTAGAAAACCAGCATGATATCATGTTCATTATGGTAACTAGAAGCTACAAGTAAAATCAAATTGGAATTAAAGAAAGAGTTTAAACAAATGAGTAACCGTTTATAAGTTTTTGATTACAAACATCGTATAACCAGCAAAACTAATTAACAACGGTAAAGAAGGGAAAAGTAAAATTGAAATTTATTTTAAAGATTAAATGAAACAAATCCTTCATATATATAATATAATATTGCAGTTTCTTTCGTACGAGAGTGTTCCAAACAACACAAAACGTCCTTCCCTTCATTCTGCGGCGGATCGACCTCTGCTAGGAAAACAATAGACGTCACACACAAAATAAAATGAGGTTAGCAACAGGCTAGTAGCTGGTAACTGATTAATGACTCCTCAAATAATTAAGATGCATGGTAAACAGCATGCTAAGTGGGATAAACATGCGCATGGCTAGGATTTTAATCTGGGGTAGGCTAACGGACTCCACCGAGTTTGTCGGGTGAGCTGAATTAATAATATTTTATGGATCAAACTGGATTATATAGATTTTATAGTATAATAATTTTTTTTTCCAAATGGGCTTAACCCCTCCTTTGTCCATAAGGTGGCTGCGCATGAAAATTCATCAATTAATGCCTTAATTAAATGATCCTTAATTTGAAAATAAAAGAAAAAAAAAAAAAAATTGTGGCTAATTAGAATGATTTAATTTGGGCGCTTACCCGTTTTTCTCGGACGCTTTTTTCTGTTGGGCCAACTGCTCAAAGAGATCACCCTCGAAAAGACTTTTAACAGTACTTTTTTGTAAGTGTCCTTGCTTATCTTTGGCAATGCTAAATAGGAATTTCCACTCCGCAAAATTAGCAATCCTACATATATATTATATATTATTAATTATTACCAACATCATATCCATCCATAATCAGAGGAGAATATCATGCTTACAATAATATTACACATTACGTTTACATATACAATCCTTACCATCCACCGAGGTTATTGGGTTCCCGGTTTGCTTTGAGCATTTCACTAAGTTCGTCAGATGTCCAGTAATCTTTATTCGTATGGGCATGCTTAGCGAAAACCGACTCAAATTTTGCTTCATCGAACCTTCACATATATATGTATGGAAAGGTATAATTAATAACAAGGTAAATTAACTAATTAAATATATAATTAGTTTTAAAGTTTTATAATCCTAGCTAGCTAGTCCATCTCATGGGTAAACTTATGATTAACTTTTGGTTGAGGGCCCCCTAAAAAAACAAAGGATTAAAACAAGGTAAGTTATTGCATATAAGCGACTAAAACAAACGTATATTATACTAAACTACCCTTTTATATACTAAAACAACATATATACTTGGCCAACGGTTTAATAATGAATATTGTCATGCTTTAATTAAGATGATCTTTAGTAGTGTCTTAAGGAAGTAAAAATAATATCGTCTTTAATTTCACGTCTAATTTGTGTGTCTGATTTCAGTGTCGAAATAAAAACGATGTCGTTTCATGTGTGTTTTATTTCTTGAAGAAAATAAAATAAAAACAAAAAACCAAAACCAGAAAATAAAATACACATGAAACGACGTCGTTTTTACTTAGACACCGAAATTAGAAACACAAATTAAACAAAATGATCTCATCCCTATATATATATATATATATATATATATATATATATATATATATATATATATATATATATATATATATACTCTTTGTGCAACAGCCATCAGTTGAGGATATAATGCAGTGTCTTAATTAAGACGTTGTTGATCGATCATCAGATAGGTAATAATAATTAATGTTGGCCGGCTGCAGAAACGTTTAAATCCATTACTTTCAATAAAACTTTGATATCATTTTTTAAAATTAATTATCATATACCCTCGTTCAAAGACTTGAAACAATATATATATCAGATATTGCATACATATATAACTTATGTATATATAAATACCTTCCTTCAGTGTCAAAGGCATCAGTGGCACTTCCATGCTTGCCCTTGCTGATGTTTGCTATCTCGATGGGGAACTTAATGGAAAAACCTTTTCCCTGGAATTAATTAAACGAAACGAAATCTACAACTTGTCAAAAATTGATTGTCAGAACTTCATCACATTTAATTCGACTGTGTGTGAAATCAATGGGCTCTGCCGGTACCACGTACGTACGGGAAGTTATTGTGTGGTGTCGTGTGGAGACACCGTGTGACACTTCCCAAACCACACAGTTTTATTATGTATTTAAACGGTGTGTTTCTGATCGTTTCACCCGTCACTTCACCTCAAATTCTCTCACCATACATAATTTCCCCGTACATACGTACTTAGATATTAACAAAAGGGGCTAGCTAGCTAGCTAGACACAAACGTCGACTTTAGTGACAACCGATAATAAAATTCATTTCGCAGTGTTGGGAGGTGTGTTGTAAAGATTGCGATAAGGAAATATAGTATAACACATTTACTAATACCAATTGGTTTTGGTATTATCATAAGCGTTTGATTTTAACATGGTATTGGAACCAGAGGTCATAGATTGCCCACACTTGAAGAGGGGGGATTGCACACACTCTTAAATGTATAAGAAAATATAGTAGCACATTTACTAATATCAATTAATTTTAATAAAATGATAAACGCTTGATCTTAACAAGATGGGTTAATTTAAAGATGGTAAGGAAAATGTGTTTGATCATAACAAGGTGGGGAATCTGTTCTTCGTCCACAGTTCACTTCCGGGTTTAAGGATGGTAAGGAAAGTGTTCTCAGCTGGCGAAGCCTCTTATATAGAGCTACTTCGTACCACCTAGTGTGTCACTCGTCGGTTGAGTTGAGAAACCTGGGGAGCTATATATATATATATATATATATCTTCGTGATACCGATGACTGAGGGCACCATATATTATATAAAACAAGGGAAAAAGCGATAGTTCTCATTTTGTCGCCTCTACCATGCTACTTAGGCGAACATGTCATCGATCTTTTGGCTCCATTATTTCACTCCCAAATGTTTACTACTCATAAATTATATATCACTTACATGATTATAAGTAATGATATATATTATTGGAGGTCTCTCTTTTTCAACGCCCGCGTACTCTTTTTTAAGGCTCACGTTGTCGTAAAACTTTATACATAGAAAGTTTAAGAGTGACCACAGTGGAAACATTTATCTTCTCCGTAAATTTAATATAGGGTGGACTTCCATGATTGAAGCCCACAATGACACCCAATCTATTTCATCATCCTTTATAAAAATTAAAGCCCCCTTCAAAATTAGGGTGTGAGTGACCCCAATGGGGGATTTATCCCCCCTCTAAAACTAATATAGAAGGAGTAACCCACCTTTAAGCCCACAGTGGCTTCCAACCCAACACCCTATCCCTAAATAAAACTAAGGCTCACCCTAAATATGAAGGGTCTGCTAACATGAACAGTAGCACCATTTACTTCTCTTTTTACCCAATAAATTAATTTCACACATCAATATCATTTATATAATAATGTGTTATGTATCGAGTAATGATACGGGTACAACGGTAGTATCACAACGGTAATATACATCATTGAAAAAAAAAATTATATATATACTATTTTTTCCATAAAAAAAAAAATTAATCTGTCCAAATATTTATTTTTTTATTTTGAACTATTTTTGTGTACGGATACGACATCTTTTTATTTTTTTTACCGTTGTGCGACGTATTCAAATATCACTTTGTAAGCATAAAATATTTTTAAATGGATAGGTTGCTTATTGGAGTGAATTATTTTTTAGGTGTTGAAAAAGTGTAACTGAAACGAAAAATGATGTGTTTGGATGGTGTAATTGGGTGTAACCATTGGGGTCACTCCTAACATTAATATTACTGTTTTTTCTCTCCCCATCAAGTTTTCAACAAAATTAGGCTGCCCCAAAAAGAAACTCAAGAAGTTTAAAATGTAATTTAAAGTAATTGCTGTGGATTGGTCTTCTTGGATTAATAAATAATGATGTTCGTTCTATTTCTTATAATCCTTAAGTGTGCTTTATTTTTTTTTTTTTTTTTTTTTTTTTTTTTTTGAGGGGCTTAAGAGTGTTTTCTGTTTATCCTTTTCAGTAATTTTTTTTTTTTTTTTTTTTGGATTTCTCCTTTCTAGTACTTAGTTTAATATAATTATATATTGCTGTAAAAAAGAAACAGTTATTGCTGTGCATGCTCTTACGTCTATAAATTAAAAGTAATCTCATTGAACAAAAACTTTAAAATCAATTTATCATTTCCCAACTTTTAAATGTAAAAGAATAGTGTAATGATTTTTAAAACTTTTGTATTTAAAAATAAAGTACAATTTGAAGATTGCTTCATACAAATTATTGCTTTCGTTGACTTTTTTTTACCACTTTGTTCGAAAGCTTTTTCAATTTATAGGGAAGGGATATCGAACCCGAATCATCTCACTCGAGAGCTCGACACTAGAGTATGGGACCTTGCCCTAATGCTTTCGTTGACTACCGGTCCTACCAGACATGATAATATAAACAAAGGTGAAGTTGTAGGGCACAAGCCAGCTAGGAAAGAAATCATTGTAACAAGTGGCCATTATTTTATTTTATTTCATTTTTTATTTCAGAATTTGAAGTTTCGATGAGAACATGGGATGATGGCCATGATTTACTAACGAACTGTCTTGAAGCTAAAAAAATAAAAAAAATCAATAAATGAAATTTCTTCAACCTTGTTATGTTATTATACGTACGTGCCAGTATTTACCTGAATAATGCTAATGAAACCACTATGAAATGAAATGATGTCAACAGACTACGTACCATTATGCTTATTTTATTGAAATTTTAGGGTGGTCGAGGTGCAAGTTTTGGACCACCAAGTCAGCACTTTCAAAAAGATATATTGGTGGAAAGTTTTTACGGTAGGACTTTCATTTTAGAATATTAGATTCCAATTGGTTTTGGTCTACAGACCAAGGATTTCTGTAAGCGTCAACATAAAATTTGTGCTTATTTTAATACCAAAAACTGTCAATTATATTTTTCTTTAAAGAAAATACTGTCAATTATTGGTACGATATATACTACATTTTTTTTAGGGACGATATATACTTCATTATATTTGTTGTTTTCAGAAATATATATATAGTAATAAAGAGTATTAATTATAATAATCAAAAAATGAATCAATTCACATGCTTGTAGATCTCAGTGAAATGCATGTAAGGTCAAGACTGATCACCGAGAATCCTGAACACAAATTCTGGTTAATTAATCTCAAATATTTCAATAGTAAATAATTAAGCATATATTATAGGGATTTTAAAATTAATTAAAACGGCAAGACAATAAAAAAAAAATGAAGTTTGTAGAGAAAGAGATGAAATATATTACGTACTGGTGCTCTAGTTGGAGCACTGAGGCCAATGTTGACAAAAACAGCACCAACTAATGATACGAAAATCCCAGTTCCGATGGCTCGAAAACCTGAAGCATTTACATATAATAAGATAAGAGACCTTATATATTCATTACGCATAATATTTAATGAAACAATATATATACAATATATAGAAACAGCCCAATCTAAAGTCTATATTCTTTAATTTTGAAAATAAAAAAAATGGGATTAGTGTTAACAAAGACCTTGAAAAGTTTCCCAAGGATAAATGATGCCATCTTTGTTGATATCAAAGAACATGGCATGTTTCTGCAAAGGGGTCGGTTCTTGAATTCCTGCACCAAGTAATTAAAAATAAATAAATAGAAATTCATTGATCGAATATATATGTATGTATGATGTACAAGCTTTGCTTAGTTAAGCTGCTATTGAAATGAAAAGGATTCAATATGTCTCAGGATATATATACGTACCTTGATCTTTGTTGTTTAACATAGGCGTAGTGTTTGCAGCCATGGCCGGGAATTATATTCTTGCTGCAGCAGCTAATTAATTAGATAGATCAATTAATTTGAGTAAAGATCGCGTTGAAGAAAAGAAGAAATGTGAATTTGCAATTAAGGGAGAGAATGAAGGAAGTATATAAAGGGTATTTATATCAATTTATATTTCCTTGTGGTAGGAAAAGTCAATGTCGAAAACGATTTTTTGGAAAACTCAAGCTACCTGCCCATGATTTAATTCACTTAGCTGGACCCCTCAAAAAGAAAATTTAAGAAATAAATAAATATATTATATATCTTCTTATCTTACCTATAAATTTGTAAATTTTGGAGACTCCACATGAGGCCACGTCCCTCATGTGTGCCGCAAACATGCCGCGTGTGCATTAGAGAAAGCTTTTTAACTTTTTTTTTTCCCCCTTTTTCATTTTCTATTCTTCTTCCGTCTCTTCTATTTCTCCTTATTGCGGTCGGCATTTTTCTCTGCGTCCCCCCCCTCCCCCCTCCGATTTCATCCACCTACCTATAATTTGTAAAGCTTGGAGTCACCACATGAGGCCACGTCCCTCATGTGTGCCAAAAAAAATTGTGTGCTGCAAACATGCCGTGTGTCAACCTTTCGGTGTATAATATACTCCCTCCGTCCCACTTTATTTGTCATGTTTGACTTTTCAAACAGATTAAGAAAAGTGTAGTTAATACTTTGAATCATATTAAATGATATACTATTTTTACACTTATGCCCTTTAAGTTGTTGTTGGAGCATTTAATGCTAAACATTTTTTTATTGTAAATATTGTAAAGATAAAAGGGTATTGGAAGAAATTTAGCAATAATGCACAAAGTTGACACTTATTTTGGGACAAACCAAAAAGAAAACATGGACAAATAAAATGGGACGGAAGGAGTATAATATATAATATATAATATATTTATATTTTTTAGCTGATGAGAAAGCTCTTTTTTTTTTTTTCATTTTCTATTCTTCTTCCGTCTCTTCTGTTTCTCCTTATTGGGGTCGGCATTTTTCTCTGCGTTCCCCCTCCCCCCTCCCCCTTCCCCCTTCCGATTTCACATTGACTGAAAGCAAGAAAAGATCATACGACTAAGACGGCTTGATTTTCTTGTCATTCCTGTCAATCGTTTGCTTCTGCAGGCGGCGGGATGTTGAATATCCACCAGTTGCCCTATTTTCCGGCGGGTATATGTTGGTTCTATGCATGTGTCAGATCTACACTTATATATGAGCCTTCGTTCCTTTACCTGCTAGATTTTTGTAAAGACCCCTCTATATCCGAGCTGGGCCTTTTTGGAACAGGTAAAGATCCTCTTGGCCTTATATAATAGAGGTCTTGCAATTACCTTCACCCACAAAGCTTGTAGGTTAGTTTCACCACCAAAAAAATCAAATCTCAGGTGCATTTATTTTTCTGAGCTTCTTTGGTTTTTTTTTTCCTGTATGTATTTGATTATATTCTGTTCTTTGAGTAAATGTGCTTTTGAAAGATCATAAATGCTTTAAAGCTTGCTCCTTTTTTCACTCGAAAAAAAACTTGAGTTGCATTTACTTCTCTGGTCATGTGATCCGGTTCATGCTCGGAGGATACCATCATTCGTGCTATTTATGAATATTTAATTAATTATGAGTTGCTTTTATTTTATATTGGATTTTCAGCACTTTATTTATTTGTTCTTTATTAGCCAATAGGAACATTTCGTTTCTGGCCAATATGAGGTAGACGCATTTTATAGTGGGATTTTCTCCCACATTGCTTTTGTCTTTCCAGGTCTTTTGGTTGTAAGCCTATTGACGATGCTGGATTTCGTCTACGAATAAATCCGGGCCGTTTAATCTAGGGGTAATTGAACGAGGGATGTTTTTTTGATGATTTTTAGACTGAGCTTGGGTTATTTTCCCAAGTTGCCTACGTATCCCGTTATGTTTCGGGAATCGTTCTTTCGTAGTTCCTTAGGGTTGTTTATATAGGGGATGATTTATCCTTTTCCTTCTTCTACAAGGATTTGTATTATTATTATTAATATTATTATTTCCCTAAGGATATACACGCATAAATCCCTATAATTTAGGGATAATTATGGACATATTTAAATGTCGGGATCGAGTCTTTATGACCTAGGATTCTTCCCTTATTTATCTTTAGTTATCCCGCATATGGAATAACAGAGAGCACGGGTCCGAGCGTCCTACGTTCGCCCCCAAGGCCACTATGGCCGAACCGGGCACCTCCTCTTCGCCAAGCCTTAACCGACCCGCGGTGGTTGGAGGAGGAGTTTGTGCCGATCTCCCACCTGTGGGTAAGGGACCCGCCTTTAGGTATGTTTCGGGCTCCCGGCCCTTAATGCATTACATTTAGAGGCTAGTCATCTATTATACGACTTAAGAGGATGACACGTGGCGTAGTTCGGGTCGGGCATCATCATAAGCCCCCAAGATCTGGCTGAACACTCATTGTGAGGTCGGATCTGTTAGAGGTGTTGGTCGGCCCCTGTCATCTAGACTTGTATAATTTTACAATGGTCTTCTCTGCCAAGTGGCATAGTTACTTTTATGACGCTGTCATTCGTGCCCACGTCTTTTGAGGTGGAACGGTTTTTGAGAATGCCGCCCACGCCCCTTGTTTAGTGCCTTCTCCGGCTACGCTTCGCTTCAATGGCCCCCGCCGAGCCGCCCCAGTCAATGCTTCGTGGAGAATCCTACTCTTGCGAGTCCGGCGTAACTCACGGCCTTAATGCTTCTTAAGTTTTTGAACTTGCATTTCGTTTATGCTTCGTTTTGATCTAATCTTTCTTCTAGTTGGTCATATCCGCACCATTTTAGCGGTTCGGCCGGACTTGTCCGATCTCGTGTGTTGAATTGCCCAATCGCCAGTGGCGCTCTATTAAATAGGTCATCATTACTTTACGGATACGAGGCGTTTTTCACTTTTTCCCATATCCGACATCGTTTACACGTCCGGAGGAGGGTTATAAGCCGTCTTTTCAAACTAGGCTCCCCTCTTCTCTTCATTTGCTATTAAACCGAAGATCTTCATTATCTCAAGAGTTTGCAATCCAAGTAAGCATATTTCCTCTCGTTTTTTCGAGTTCTTCTTTTTTTGCTTATGTTTTTCCCAAGCATCGAGGGCAATCACCGCATCTAAGCAGCTTCAATTGAGAGAGAGTTTGAGTCTTGCTCGAATCCGAAGCCGAAATTATTTAACCGGGGGTCTAATAGACATCCCTGCCCTCAACATAATCTCTTCTCGCAGAAATTCGGAGCAGTTCGTTATCGACCTACAACCTGCTAACTCGTCTAGGCCTTTTTCTTCTTTTTCAGTGGCCGACTTTGCTGATGTATTTGAGCATGCTTTTGAGGAAGAGAAGGTTGTGCCCGAGCACAACGAACAGATTCTCGAACCCGCAGGCTCCCGGGGTGGTCCCGAATCGGAGCCGCTCGGGCTAATCAATCCCCGAAGATCTTCCTACCGAGGGTCTTCAACAAGAGGTTTGGTTGACCCCACACCACCTACGATCGCCTAGATGATAGCCGATCATCCTGGGCGGTTCTGATTATGGGTGAGCTCCTAGTGCGCTCCCGATCTGGACGCAAGAGAGGCAAGGCTGATCGAGGAGATCAGGATGCTTCTGAGGGGGATCTGTTCCCCAAGGTGACTTTCTGTTCAAACTGCCAGACAAGGATCTGGCCTCAGTGGTATAGCATTTTATACTTTCGTACTTGTTTTTTTTTTTTTTTGCTGCCTTTATCATACTGACCCCTGTATGCCTTTGTCAGGTCGTCAGAGCTGGGAAGGAGATTCTGAACAGGCTAGATAGTTTCTCCACTCAAAAGGTTTCCTTGGAACGGCGGATCGCTGACCTTTCTGCCGGTCGTAAAAGATACAAGGACGAGTCTCTCGTCCAAGGATGCCCGATCGATGATCCGCGAGAAGATTATGCAAGCTTAGCAAGCCGAGTTGAAGGAGCCGTGCACGCGCCGCCGAATGGGATGAGGCCCCGGCCAATCTCCGCGCCGATCATGATGGACTTGAGGCCGAGATGCCTCGCTCGGATCGCCTAAGCCATTCATGAATACAAGAGCTCGTCCACTTCACTAGGGCCTTGAAGGTTTTACTTGGCTCCATCTTAAGCTAAGGGTATACCCTTGGCGTGAATCGAAGCTAAAGAGCAACGCCCTCGGCCGATCATTGAGAATCTTCAACATGGGAGGCTTTGCAAGCCGGGATGTAGTCAAATCTATGAGGCTAGGCTTAAGGAGTTTCAAGCCGGTGAAGATCCGGCCGCGAAGTATGATCGCGCACTCCGCCGCCCAAGCAAGCCGCCGCGTCTTCAACTCGCCCTCCGGTACGCCCTCGGATCGACATCGCAACAGGATTCTCGCCGCCAATTCTTAAGATCGTGCCTTTATTATTTTGTTGAAAAACTTGTTGAAAGACTTTGCAATATTTTCCAACTTTTGTTATTTTTTGTTCTTGACAATTTATGCCTTTTTGGCACTTGTTCTCGTAATATTTTCTTCTTTGGCGTTCACCCTTCATTGCTATTACTTTGGTTTTTGGTTTTGCCCTTGCTTTTGTTTTAAGCATAGCTTAGGGTCCTTTACCCCCCTGAAGTACGTCCTTTACAAAGCTTTGCTTTTCGAATGATGTACTTCAGTGTATGCGCTGATTTTCTGTCCTGTAGGCTTAGGAAGTTTGATTACTTCAACTTTCTAAGTATTATAGAAAGCGTTGATCGTCTGTCCTGCAGACTTAGGAAGTATGATTACTTCAACTTTCTAAGTATTATAGAAAGCGCTGATCGTCTGTCCTGCAGACTTATAGAGTTTGTCCTTTGGAAAACTTTTTCTTCGAGTCCGACCAACGGCTCGCTTCTTCTACCGAGTCCGACATGCGGATCGGTTCATCGGGTCCGTCCCGTACTTATAGTTTGTCATTTGCAAACTTTTTTTCTCGAGACCGACCTACGGTTCGTTCTTCTACCGAGTCCGACCCGCGGATCGCCACCGGGTCCGTCCCGCGCGGACTTATTTTGATTTGCCTTGGCAAATTTCCCGAGACCGACCTGCGCGGTTCGCTCGCTTACCGAGTCCGACCCGCGGATCGCTTCATTGGGTCCGTCCCGCGACTTATTTTGATTTGCCTTGGCAAATTTCTTCCCCGAGACCGACCTCGCGGTTCGGTTATTCTACCGAGTCCGGCTCGCGGATCGCTTCGTTGGGTCCGTCCCGCGACTTATTTTGATTTGCCTTGGCAAATTTCTTCCTGAGACCGACCTGCGGTTCAGTTATTCTACTGAGTCCGGCCTGCGGATCAGTTCGTTGGGTCTGTCCTGCAGACTTATTTTGATTTGCCTTGGCAAATTTCTTGAGACCGACCTGCGGTTCAGTTCTGCTACTGAGTCCGACCTACGGATCAGTTCATTGGGTCCGTCCCGCGTACTTATTTTGATTTGCCTTGGCAAATTTCTTCCCCGAGACCGACCCGCGGTTCGCTTCTTCTACCGAGTCCGGCCTCGCGGATCGGTTCGTTGGGTCCGTCCCGCGGACTTATTTTGATTTGCCTTGGCAAATTTCTTCCCCGAGACCGACCCGCGGTTCGCTTCTTCTACCGAGTCCGGCCTCGCGGATCGCTTCGTTGGGTCCGTCCCGCGTACTTATTTTGATTTGCCTTGGCAAATTTCTTCCCCGAGACCGACCTCGCGGTTCGCTTCTTCTACCGAGTCCGGCTCGCGGATCGGTTCGTTGGGTCCGTCCCGTACTTATTTTGATTTGCCTTGGCAAATTTCTTCCTGGAGACCGACCTGCGGTTCGGTTCTTCTACGAGTCCGGCCTGCGGATCAGTTCATTGGGTCTGTCCTGCAGACTTAGGAAATTTTTGCTGAGTCCGACCTGCGGAACTCAGTTTGTCAGTCCTGCTGACTTATGATTTTTTGCCGAGCAGGGCCAGATTTGTCTGACTTCTCGGACTTTATTTGAGCGAGCTGGGCCGGTTTGTACTGATTTCCCGTATATTGTTGATCGAGTGTTTGTCCTGCAAACTCAATAAGACCATGCGTAATAGAAAACAAAATAATATTAAATTAATGTACCGTTTGCTTATTTGGCATAGTCTGTTGGAGCATGCTAGATGGCTAGCGGACTACATAAGATTTGCTCGGGTGCAAGCTCCAGGTATGATGCCGAACCGAAGTCGGTCTTATAAATGATTCGCTCAAAGGCGAGCTCTGAATATAATGCCGAGCCGAGCTCGGTCTTATAGAAGATCTGCTCAAGAGAGCTCCAAATATGATGCCGAGCCAAGCTCGGTCTTATAAAAGATACGCTCAAGGTGAGCTCCAAATATGATGCTGAGTCGAGCTCGGATCTAGGGCAAGACGAGTCCGTAAAGCTCGAATGCCGGTGCTCGATATCTCGAGTCTTTGTGGTGCAACGTGATTGTGATAAAAAAACATTACACATATAATAAAGACTTACAAAGCGTATAAGAATTTCAAATAACGATTGTAAGAACCTGGAGAGCTAAAGAGCTCGGCTCGATCCTTGGAGCTCGAGAACTCGCTTTGTGGATAGCTAGATACGGTAGATAATTCGTTGCTTTCTCGGGCACCACAAAGCGGTTGTCTTTCCGGTGGCAATCGGAACTCGAAACGGATTCGATTGGCACGAAATTCGGAGGGATCGTTCTTCCCTCACTTTTCTTCGATGTGACTGGTGGAATTGTTCTTTCGACGGCTCAATCTCCGGGAATAAGCCGCCGAATTGGCACCGCCGTCCGAATCCCGCCGTGTTTTTTGTGCCCGCAAGAAACTTCTTTGCCACGATCGAGAAATCAAACGAACTCCGATCGGCCTAAAATTTTGAGGGTTTGTTTGGTCCTGATAATTCTCGAATCTGACCGGTGGAAATCTTGTTCCGACGGTTCAATTCTCGGGAATATTCTCGCCGACTTGGAACCCGCAGATTAGGGTTTTTCTCTTTTTTTTGTACGTAATCGCAACTTTTAGGCGATGATCCGGAATCGAAACCTACTCCGATCGGCATGAAATTTTTACAGATTGTTCTTCTCTCTGTATTATTTAATATGACCGGAGGAATTTTCATTCCAACGGTTGAATAGCTGGTAACAGCCGCCGACCTGAAACTCGCTGATTAGGGTTCTCGCTGCGTTTTTTATACAAAGCAGCAAATTCTTTGCGACGATCGGGTGATTAAACGAACTCGATTGACCTGAAACTTTTAGGACTTGTTTGTTCCTGATAATCCTTGATTATGACCGGTGGAATTGTTTTTCCAACGGTTCAATTGGCGGCAATAGGCTGCCGACCTGTCTGCTCCGAATTAGGGTTCTGCTGCGTTTTTTATACATCAGCAACTTTCCGGCGACGATCGGGCATCTGAAAGGACTCCGATCGGCATGAATTTTGGACGGTTTGTTCATCCCTCCTTACTATTCAATATGAACGGTGGAATTCTTGTTCCAAAGGTTGAAACTCCGGCAATGAGCCGTCGATCTGACTGCGTTTCTGGGGCTGTTGCGTTTTGCTGTTACAGCAGCAACTTTCCGGCGACGATCGGGCATCTAAACGAACTCCGATCGGCACGAAATTTGGAGGGTTTGTTCGTCCCTCCTTATTATTCAATCTGAACGGTGGAATTCTTGTTCCAACGGTTGAGACTCCGTCAATAAGCCGTCGATCTGACTGCGTTTCTGGGGCTGTTGCGTTTTGCTGTTATAGCAGCAACTTTCCGGCGACGATCGGGCATCTAAACGAACTCCGATCGGCACGAAATTTGGAGGGTTTGTTCGTCCCTCCTTATTATTCAATCTGAACGGTGGAATTCTTGTTCCAACGGTTGAGACTCCGTAAATAAGCCGTCGATCTGACTGCGTTTCTGGGGCTGTTGCGTTTTGCTGTTATAGCAGCAACTTTCCGGCGATGATCGGGCATCTAAACGAACTCCGATCGGCACGAAATTTGGAGGGTTTGTTCGTCCCTCCTTATTATTCAATCTGAACGGTGAAATTCTTGTTCCAACGGTTGAGACTCCGTCAATAAGCCGTCGATCTGACTGCATTTCTGGGGCTGTTGCGTTTTGCTGTTATAGCAGCAACTTTCCGGCGACGATCGGGCATCTAAACGAACTCCGATCGGCACGAAATTTGGAGGGTTTGTTCGTCCCTCCTTATTATTCAATTTGAACGGTGGAATTCTTGTTCCAACGGTTGAGACTCCGTCAATAAGCCGTCGATCTGACTGCGTTTCTGGGGCTGTTGCGTTTTGCTGTTATAGCAGCAACTTTCCGGCGATGATCGGGCATCTAAACGGGCTCCGATCGGCACGAAATTTGGAGGGTTTGTTCATTCCTCCTTCTTCTTCAATCTGAACGGTGGAATTTGTATTCCAACGGTTCGAACTCCGGCAATAAGCTTCGGATCTGACTGCGTTTTTGGCATGAAATTTTTGCCATTAACTTGATCACGAACAACCTCGATCTACTACCGATAGAAGGCCCTCCTTCTAGCGCCATTTGACGATGCTGGATTTCGTCTACGAATAAATCCGGGCCGTTTAATCTAGGGGTAATTGAACGAGGGATGTTTTTTGATGATTTTTAGACTGAGCTTGGGTTATTTTCCCAAGTTGCCTACGTATCCTGTTATGTTTCAGGAATCAAGTCTTTCGTAGTTCCTTAGGGTTGTTTATATAGGGGATGATTTATCCTTTTCCTTCTTCTACAAGGATTTGTATTATTATTATTAATATTATTATTTCCCTAAGGATATACACGCATAAATCCCTATAATTTAGGGATAATTATGGACATATTTAAATGTCGGGATCGTAGTCTTTATGACCTGTGATTCTTCCCTTATTTATCTTTAGTTATCCCGCATATGGAATAACAGAGGCACGGGTCCGAGCGTCCCGCGTTCAGCCCCCAAGGCCACTATGGCCGAACCGGGCACCTCCTCTTCGCCAAGCCTTAACCGACCTGCGGTGGTTGGAGGAGGAGTTTGTGCCGATCTCCCACCTAGGGTAAGGGACCTGCCCTTAGGTATGTTTCTGGGCTCCTGGCCCTTAATGCATTACATTTAGAGGCTAGTCATCTATTATACGACTTAAGAGGATGACACGTGGCGTAGTTCGGGTCGGGCATCATCACCTATATAAGGCAAACACTAGCTTTTCATTCAACAGACAATTATTATATGAGAAAACAAATTATTGAATTTTACTCAACCAAGTTGTGAGGTTTGTGAGGTTTGAATATCACTTGCGAGTGAGAATTTTCTTCGTCATAGAAAGTTCAACCCTTCGAGAATTTACCAGCACTGTGAGAGATTGTTGGGCGTTCTCTTCCTACGATTTAGTTGGATTACTAGGTCTAGGATCCTTAACTCATCATTGTTCCCCCTAGTTACTTCCTGAGCGAAACATCGGATTTGATTCTATCCGGAATCACATCAGTTGGTAGCATCAGCGACTTGGTGAGCAAATACCCCTTTTTGTTTCTTGTTTATTTGTTATTTCGTTTCTTCTTCGTCGTTCACAATCAAAAAAAAAAAAGATTTTAGTTCTTGCTTTCTTTCTTGCGCCGTTCCTCATCAAAAAAAAAAAAAAAACAAAACAAAACATGCGTTCTTATTTCCTTCTTAGCCGTTAATTTGTTCTTGTGATCGGTCATCATATTGATTCCAAAAATCTATATATATATATATATATATATATATATATATATATATATATATATAGATCCCAGATTTTTTTTTCCATTCTTAATTGTTCTTGTTTACCCGATCTGATCCAAAAAAGAAAAACAAAAAAAAAAAATTACTTAATTCCATCTTTTGTGATCATCCTGTTTGCTAGCAATATTTTTATTTTATTTTATCCTGCTTGATCACTGTGCAATTTGCCACGCTGTATAAGCCAAAAAAAGATAAAAGGAAGTAGTTGACCTAATTGATAATTGTAGTTTGATTTGCTTACTAATAGGCGACCACAGTTTAAAAATAAAAAAAAATTTAGACGGTGCCGCATTTTAGACGAGCAGTTCCCACCTTAGTGTGTCAAATTTCACACCTGTGACATTTTTGTAGTCTCAAAAAAAAAAAAAAAAAAACGAGGCCTGCATATTGACGTGGACATTACACCCAGCTGTGAAAATTTTCACACCCGTGAAATAGTGCAGTCATCAAATTTCATTCCGTCTTTTGAGTCCTTTCCTTTCTTGTCTTTAATAATCGCCTTTAGCAACTTTTCACACATTATCACACTCATTCCCATACCTTTCAACCTATTCTCGGCCTGAACACCTAGTGTCCTTCTAGAGAGTCGGTTTTGATTGTTGTTTACTCTTGCTTGCTTTTCTGATTCGTTTGACGAGGGTGCTTTATACGACTTAGAAAGAGGGGAGTGTAAACATGAGTGATAGTGAGGCAACATGGTCGGACGTGGATTAGTTGTTGAGGAGGTACATGAAATTTTGGATGAAAAATTAAGGTAGCAGGGTGAAGCTCAGAACGCTGAATTGACACGATAGTTAAAAGCAATGAAACAGAAGTATCTGACGAGTTGCATAATATATTTGCACCATTACGTGAGAAGATGCGTCAGATTCGTGATGCACTTGCTACTCTGGCTGCTGGTGCAAACCGAGGTGATGATAGGGGAGGTAGATGAGCTAGATGTGGTAGAGGTGGTCGAGTGCTGTGTCAAAAGGAGGAGGCTGAGAGGATGGTGGAAGAGAGGTCGAAGAAAGAAGAGCATAGGAAGCAAGAAGCTGAACTAAAATCAAAGAAAGCATTTGATCTGCTTTGGGAGGATTATAAACAATGGTGTGTTGTAATTGACGTTGAAAAAAAATTGAGAGAGCCAAAGAACACACGGTTTGTGGCCACTTGCCCTACCGTTGAGGAGTTGAATTGTTCCAATGTGGAAGAGGTAATTACACAGGTAGATGCATTGGTTGATGTTCCTGATGAGCATAGTGAGTGTGTTGTCACTTCTGAGGTTGTAGTTGATGTTCATGGTGGTACAGAGGTTGAGATCGCTGTTGAGAATGCGGAGGCAACCATGCTCACCATTGAGCCACTTTTGAATTGTGTTGCCCCAGCATTTTCTTTGTAGGTACATGCTCATTTTGTTGGAGGCGTTGACAATGTTGCCAAGTCGGCCGGGTCACTTGCTCCTTTTATTTATCATGATCCATTTTTGGGCATTGTCGTCCTTTTGATTTTGTGGTTGCTGATTATTATGATGGCCCCGTTCGTTTGTACAAGAGGCTGGTTACTAAAGTGTTCACCTCTATACTTTCCCTGGATGTACTTCACTATGAGGGCCTACTCACATATATTCGGCCAAGCTTACTATTCGATCGAGGTGGATTCGAGGACGAATCCTTTCGAACGGGAATGATGTGATCCGGTTTATGCTCGGAGGATACCATCATTCGTGCTATTTATGAATATTATTTAATTAATTAGGAGTTGCTTTTATTTTATATTGGATTTTCAGCACTTTATTTATTTGTTCTTTATTAGCCAATAGGAACATTTCGTTTATGGCCAATAGGAGGTAGGCGCATTTTCTAGTGGGATTTTCTCCCACATTGCTTTTGTCTTTCTAGTTCTTTTGGTTGTAAGCCTATATAAGGCAAACACTAGCTTTTCATTCAATAGACAATTATTATATGAGAAAAAAAATTATTGAGTTTTACTCAACCAAGTCGTGAGGCTTGAATATCACTTGCGAGTGAGAATTTTCTTCGTCGTAGAAAGTTCAACCCTTCGAGAATTTACCAGCACTGTGAGCGATTGTTGGGCGTTCTCTTCCTACGATTTATTTGGATTACTAGGTCTAGGATCCTTAGCTCGTCATTGTTCCCCCTATTACTTCCTGGGTGAAACATCAGATTTGATTCCATCTGGAATCACATCATCTGGGTTGTTTTGGGTTTGTTGTTCATGGTAGATCCATTAAAGTTAGCGGCTGAATTTAGTGTATGTTTTTAGTTAGATATATTGATTGTCAGATGCAGCTTTTAAAAAAATTGGGTGGTTGGTTTATGTCATAGCATAACATACTTATGTAGCATGGTATATTTATGTTTTTCGTAAGTGTTCATGCATTTGATTTGTGAGTTATGATGTTATGCCTTCCTTTCTGTGTGTATAGCATATTTAGTTGCAGAACCAAAAGGTTCCTGCCAGATTTGATGCCTTAAGGGTTCATGTTATTCGGAAAAAAAAACGCTCCTCTGGCAGAAAGGGTTTGCTTAAAGGGTTTTTCTAGCAAATCATGTCTTCTTTTTACTATAAAAGTTGTCTGTCTTTCGTGGTTTTTATTGTGCTAAAGTTTTTAGGTGCATCTGATATACTACTTTTATATGATTAAATATACGTTATATTATTATGTTTTATCAACGAATTCTATATAAAATATATGAAATTATGGTATAAATGATATGAAATGTTAATCTTTATAATTTAGAGTAGTTAGTATTAATAATAGTAAAAAGTTGTAATTTTGTACCGATTTTAGTAAATCGGAGTGTCGTGTCAGATTTACGTGGGTATTTGTGGTTTCTTATTGCAGATTTATAACCCGAGACCCCGAGAATCGACATGTCAAAGTATAATCATATCTCTGGAATGATTTAGAGAGTGTCACGAGCTTAAATGGTCAATCGAATTGCTTAAGTGGTCAAGTGGTCAATCGAAGTGGTCAAGTGGCTAATCGATTCGATTAAGTGGTAATCGAGAAATGTCTTCGACAAACGAATGGCTCATCAAAACGACGTTATATGAAGAAGAGTCCTTCACGAAAGTTGTAGATTTTCCCGAGAGCTTTCCGATGCCGCTTGAATCATGATTTTTGGAGATCCAGAACTCGAGATATGAATTTTAGAAGTTTAATAATTATATATAATTATAATTATATATCACCGCACATGCTGGTTACTTAAGGAGGTGGAGATAATCATTACACCGGACCAGTCCGGCTTGATCTCGGACCGGTCCGGCCCAAGGACTTTTATCTATAAAAGGAGCTCATTTAGCGGCAGAAACGGATGTACCAATATATATACACAATATCATATATATATCTTCTCCTCTTCTATTTTTCTTTTTTAGTAGTAGTTGTAAATAGGCCTTAAGCCAAAAATAATAATCTCGTAGTATCGTTGTAATGCTCGGGAAATTATCAGAAGTTCAGTGTTGTTGAAGTCGTTGTAATGTCCGGAAGAATACAACTCTGATTCAGCATTTGTAATCGGGTAACTTTTCTTAAGTATTTATGTTTGTTTTTATCTTTTTCGTTGTTATAATGTTTTTAGGCTAACTCTAATAACTAGCCAAAGTTATGTAATCGTTTTATTTCGATCTTTTCGGTAAAGGAATGCTGTCTAATTAAAATTGATTAAAATTGAGTTAATTGAATCTTTTTCTATTCTGTAACGTATTGATAATATTCGGATTGACGTAATTAACCAAGATGAATCGCACCATATAACCTAACGATGAACTGACCAGAGAAGTTAGGATATGAGATAAAAGATAGAAAAACCGGAGGGTAAAATTGGCCGTGCGAAAGCGTGACTACGGAATCCTATTTCCTACCCGGGGCGCGATTTGTCTTGGGAAAGATTAATCTTATTAAAATTGTGCTCGAGATCATAATAATGTTAAAATCAACGGTTTAATTGAAACTAACACCGGAAAGTTAAATCGATCCGCCTGACAACCGGAGCCTTTTGAATAACATCGGCCGTCTGACAAACGGAATAACCTCTTTTATCCGGGGTAGATTTATACTCGGTATCTGTTCAGACTAACTGAGATTAGCATGGGGCAGTTGTGGAGATTGAACTGATGACAATGACATATGACAATTTCATACGCTCGTGTGCGGAGGAATTGTTAACCTCAGGAGTGCACCGTTTCATTTACTCAATTGGACCTAAAATAAAAGGAAAGATCGAGCACATTCCGTTTACTGGAAAAGATCGTATAATTCAATTATATAAACTTTGGCTAGTTCTATAAACTTATCTGTCTAGTTCTAAAATATATTGGTATCTATATATTTATATCTATATATATACTTTGCAATTTATGTACATCTATATATATTTATATATATATATATATTATATTAGAATAACTTTTAAATTACGCATTTATTTTATGTTGACTAGAATAGTAGTGATCTGTGTTATAAAATTGCGGTTTAGATCGAGTTAATAACAGCTCTTTGGTGTTTAACCACACTTAGAAGAATTACCAAGTTCCCTGAGGATTCGACACTCTGACTCACCATACTAGCACTACAGTTTGACCCGATACACTGTCGGTTAAGGACTGGTTTAGCACTACGAAAGGCCAGCTGTCAGATTTCTGGCGCCGTTGCCGGGGAACGTCCCTAATTTCTTTTTTTTGTGTCTATGGTTACTACTTGTATTAGCTCAAAATTCTCGAGAATAAGTCAACACTTTTCTTATCCCATTTCTATTTTATTTTTCGTTGGTACTTACCTTATAGGTAAGTTACCAATTTTTTCTACTACTATCAATTTCGTGTTATTTTCTATTTTCGTTAGTTGATGACCAGAAGTGGTAAGGCCCCACTCACTCCTTATAAGCCCGACATAAACACTTACGAAAGGCAGTTAAGAGTAGAGAGTAAACGTGGTCATACTAGTCAGGGAAATCCTGAAGAATCATCTTCAAACAGAAATACGAGAATGGCTGAAATCAGTGATGAAACACCTGAACAAGGGCTGGAACATGCTCTAGGGCATGGACAAAACCCTGTTAACCCTAATAATAATAATAATAATAATAATAATAATAATAATAATAATCAGAATCGGAACCAGAATAATCGTAATAACCCACCAAACCCGAGACCTATCTGTGATCAAACCATAAGAAGAAACCAGACTAATAATCCCATACTTTTACCCAATGAAGGAGCAAATAATTTCGAAATTAAATCTCATCTTTTTGGTTTAATTGACGCAAGAGCCCAATTCCTAGGAGAGGATGATGAAGATCCACATCATCATCTCTATCTTTTTGAAGAACTGTGCAATACAGCCAAAAGTCAAGGTGCTCATAAGGAATTAACGAGGATGACTATGTTTCCTTTTTCTTTAAAAGGACGAGCACGAGATTGGTTTATGTCTCTTCCACATCATTCACTTACTAGTTGGGAGGAGATCCAAACTGAATTTCTAAAACAATATTTCACTCCTGGACGAAATTTGGAATTAAAATTCGAGGTTGCTAACTTTAGACAAGGATCTGAAGAAACGCTTGGGAATGCACAGGAAAGATTTAAAAAATTGTTAAGAGCTTTCCCGATCATGGTTATTCCTTAGATATGCAAATTCAACTTTTCTCGTCGTAAATTAAGAAAAGATTCACGTGCTTGATGTAGATCATGCATGTGGTGGTTCATTAATGATGAGTGAAGCTCAAATAGTTTACGATGCTATAGAAAAGATTTCCAAAAATAACAGAATGTGGGAAACCGGTTCTAGTACCAGAAAAGTAGCTTTTGCAGGAGAATGTACATCTAATACGGAAGTTCTAGCACATTTAGAAAATTTGAGTAGGAAATTTGATGGCCTACAATCAAACAAAAACCAAAGTTCAGAAAATAGTACACCAACTGAATACTCAAATCAGGATAATATGTCAATAGGGATCGAAGAACCAATAGGATATTCAAGAGAGGAGGTGAGTTTTCTTCAGCAGCATAGGAATTTGAACAATGCATACTCAAACTCGTTTAATGCTATTAGAAGAGATCACCCTACTTATCGATGGTCTGAAAACCCTAGTAAGCAAGGACAACCGCCATATCCAGTCCCATATAGGAATATGTCTAATAATCAAGTTTATCAAGAAAATACATCTAATCAGAATTTACAATCATTACCTAGATCCTATCCTCAACATACCACTCAAAGTATACCAGTAACTCAAAGTTCAACTCAACTCCGTGAAGGAGTTGAAAAATGGGAAAAACTAATGGAAAATATGATGGGTGTAGTATCTACTCAAGCTAAGAATATGGAAACAATGATGACTTCTATTGGTACAGTCACTAAAGATATGACTACAATGAAAACATCTATGAGCGGACATGATACCAGAATGAGAACTATAGAAGCCTCATTAAGGAATATGGAAGATCACTTGAGTAGGGAAGGTGAACGTAATAACAGTAGACCTCCTGGAGGATTACCAAGTAACACTGAAAGAAATCCAAGAGAGGTAAATGTTGTAGTTACGAGAAGTAGAAAACTCTGTGGTAGTAATGGAGTAGAAAACTTCGGGAATAATGAAGTAGAAAATGATTTAGATGGAAAAATGATGGAACTAAAGATGAAATTGAATTCACTGATGAGGAAGAAGAAATTATAGAGAATTTCTTGAAAAGAAATAGAAGTTTGGAACCTGAAAATGAAGGTGAGAAATGGGTTAAAATCCCTAGGATTTTGAAAGATCCTATGGATAAAGATTTAAGGAATTTATTCAAGGAACATGTTAGAATAGAGGATAATGAAAACAAGGATGAAAAACAAGAAGAACTGAAGGAATCTGAAGTAGAGATTGATTCAGGGAATGTCTTAACAGAAAAAACTCAAGATCATGATACTTGGCGATCAAGTAATACTCAAAAGTTTAAGGAGAAAGGAAAAGATAAAATGACTTTGGGATCAAAGGTTATAGATTTAGAATCTTTACCTTACCCACCTAAAGATCAAATTAAAAAGATTAAAACTGATCAGAAGTATGCTCGTTTCCTTGATACTTTTCGTCATATTCATGTTAATATCCCTGTTATCGAAGCTCTAATTAGTATGCCTGCTTATGGAAAGTTTCTGAAAGATATTCTGTCAAACAAGAAAAAATTAGAGGATTATGAGAATATATGCCTAAATGAAGAATGTTCTGCAGTTTTGTAGCATAAGTTACCGCCTAAACTGAAAGATCCTGGAAGTTTTACCATTCCATGTGAAATTGGAGGATTTCTGTTTAAGAAGGTCTTATGTGATCTTGGAGCTAGTATAAATCTCATGTCTTATGAGGATTATAAGAAGCTAGGCATAGGAAATCTTACGAAGACTGAAATGACTCTGCAAATGGCAGATAGATCGATTAAATACCCTAAAGGAATTATTGAAGACGCATTGGTTAAAGTAGACAAGTTCTATTTTCCAGTAGACTTTGTAGTTATGGAAATGGAAGAAGGATATTCGGCGCCACTTATCTTAGGTCGACCATTTCTAGCTACAGGAAGAACTTTAATAGATGTCCAGAAAGGAGAATTAATTCTGAGAGTCAATGAAGATGAAGTTACTTTCAATATTTTCAAAGCTATGAACCATCCATACAAATCACCAGAATCATGTTCTTTTATAGAAGATATTCATTCTGTCTATGATAATCAGTTACCAACTTTTGAAGACAGATTAGAAGAATGTTTAACTCTATCTATCTATAAGGAAGATGAGAAAGACACCGAAATGAAAGAGATAATCCTTTCTCTAGATAAAGGAAGTTTTAATTTTAAACCATCATGGCATAAGTATTTGGAATTAGAACTAGAAGGACCAGTTCTTAAACCATCACTGGAAGATCCACCTAAGAATCTGGAATTGAAACCCTTACCTTTAAATATGAAATATGCTTTTCTTGAAACCAATAATCTATTACCGGTTATTATTTCATCATCTTTAACTGAGCAACAAGAAGATCAATTACTTAGAATGTTGAAAAAGCATAAGAAAGCTTTTGGATGGACAGTTGCCGATATTCGAGGTATTAGCCCTGAGATTTGCGTTCATAAGATAATTCTGAAGTAAGATGCTAAACCTTGTATTCAACCGCAACGCCGCCTCAACCCAAATTTGCAGTTAATTGTTAAGAAAGAGGTCATTAAGCTATTAGAAATGGGAAAAATTTTTCCCATATCAGATAGTGAATGGGTAAGTCCAACTCAAGTTGTACCAAAGAAAGGAGGTTTCACAGTGAAAGAGAATGAAAGGAATGAATGGATTCCGACAAGAGAGATTACAGGTTATCGAATGTGCATTGATTTTAGAAAACTAAATGATCATACTAAGAAAGATCATCATCCACTTCCATTCATAGTTCAGATGTTGGAACGTTTAAGTGGACATAAGTATTACTGTTTCTTAGATAGTTATTCAGGATATTTACAGATATTCATTGCAGCAGGAGATAGAGAAAAAACTACTCTCACTTGTCCTTATGGAACTTTTGCTTATAAAAGAATGCCGTTTGGTTTATGTAATGCACCAGCTACGTTTCAAAGGTGTATGATGGCTATATTTGCTGATATGGTTGAGAAATTCTTAGAAATTTTTATGGATGACTTTAGTGTTTACGGAGATTCATTCGATATTTGTTTGTTACACTTAGAACGAGTGTTAAAACGCTGTGAAGATACCAATTTAGTACTAAACTGGGAAAAATGTCACTTAATGGTATCAGAAGGGATCGTTTTAGGTCACAGAATCTCTGAAGAAGGTATTGAAGTTGATAAAGCTAAAGTCGAAGTAATTGAAAAATTACCTCCACCCGTTAATTTAAGAACCCTAAGAGGATTTCTCGGACATGCAGGTTTTTATAGAAGGTTCATTGCTGATTTCTCGAAAATAGCAAAGCCTCTAAGTCATTTAATTGAAAAGGAAGTACCTTTTAACTTTGATAGTAAATGTATGGAAGCTTTTCAGACCTTAAAAGCGAGGTTGACTACTGCACCAGTGCTAGTAGCACCAGATTGGAGTTTGCCGTTTGAGATTATGTGTGATGCGAGTGATTTAGCTGTAGGAGCTGTCTTAGGTCAAAGATATAACAAAATTCTCAAAGCTATTTACTATGCATCCCACACATTAAACACTGCTCAACTAAATTATGCAACTACAGAAAAAGAATTGTTGGCTGTGATTTTTGCCTTAGATAAGTTTCGATCATATATTGTTGGTTCTAAGGTAATAATTTATACAGACCATTCAACCCTGAAGTATTTACTGAGTAAGAAAGATGCTAAACCCCGTCTTCTTAGATGGATTCTCTTACTTCAAGAATTTGACATTGAAATTAAATACAAAAAAGGAAGTGAGAATGTAGTAGCAGATCATCTAAGTAGAATGGAAAATAATGAAGAAATAGGAATTGAAATTAAAGATTCATTTCCTGATGAACAACTATTTAGAATAGATACTCCTTCAACCATGCAGTTATTAAAAAATAGAATTCCTTCTAAGGAAATTTCACCTTGGTTTGGAGATATCATTAATTACTTAACCTGTGACTATATTCCGTCTCATTGGACTTGGCAACGAGAAAAAGAAGTTCTTTTATGACTTAAAATTTTATTGCGGGAGGAACCGGACCTTTTCCGTAAGTGTTCGGATGGGATAATCGAAAAATGTGTGCCGATAATGAAATTTTAAGTGTTTTATCATTTTGTCATGATCGTGAGGCGGGAGGTCATCATGGAGGTTGGAAAACTTGCTTTTAAAGTTTTACAATGTGGTTTTTATTGGCCTACACTATATAGAGATGCTTATAAGTATGTTAAATCTTGTGAGTCTTGTCAAAAATGGGGAAATGTATCTAAAAAACATGAAATGCCTATGCAACCTATTTTAGAATGTGAGTTATTTGATGTTTGGGGTATAGATTTCATGGGACCTTTCCCTATATCTTTTGGAAAAAGATTTATTCTTGTAATGGTAGATTATGTTTCAAAATGGGTAGAAGCTGAAGCTCTTCCCACTAATGATACCAAGGTTGTCATACGATTCCTTAAAAAGAATATATTTACAAGATATGACATTCCGAGGGCAATCATTAGTGATAGAGGTTCACATTTTTGTAATAGACCATTTACTAAGATAGTTGAAAAATATGGTGTAACGCATAAGTTAGGAACGCCCTATCATCCGCAAACTAGTGGACAGGTAGAGGTATCAAATAGAGAAATCAAAAGAATCGTGGAAAAAACAGTTGATTCAAATCGTAAAAACTGGGCAGTAAAATTAGATGATGCATTATGGGCGTACAGAACAGCTTTTAAAACACCAATTGGTTGTTCTCCCTATAAGTTAGTCTTTGGTAAGTCTTGTCATCTCCCAGTTGAGTTAGAACACCGAGCCTTCTGGGCTATAAAATTTTTGAATTTCGATCCTAAGGCTGTCGGTGATCATAGATTGCTTCAATTAACAGAACTAGAAGAATTTCGTCTCGATTCTTATGAAAACGCTCGAATCTACAAGGAACGCACGAAATCTTTCCATGATAAGAGAATCTTTAAACGTGAGTTCCATGTAGGTGATCGAGTGCTTTTGTACAATTCACGTTTAAAGTTGTTTCCGGGTAAGCTTAAGTCAAGATGGACGGGTCCATTTAAGGTAACACGGGTTTACAAATGCGGAGTTTGAACTAACGATGGAAATACAACTTTTATAGCCAATGGCCACAGAGTAAAGTTATTTGTGGAGGGAGAAGGAATCACACTGAAAGAAGAAATAATGCTACTGATTGATCCCCCGACAAATTGAAAAGCAGAGAAACACAAAAGAACTGAAAAGCAGAGAAACTGGAATCAGCCGAATACCAGGTACTATCTATCTTTACTCTACTTTTCTGTGTTTTTATTTATGTTTAAACTCTTTTCGTCTTTTACCGGATAGACGTAAAAGAACTGGATGCCTTTTTAGATAGAATAGGAGTTTTTATTTTACTTTTGAAATTAGGCCTAGATAAAGATGTCGCGTTTGCTATAGAAGCTTTAGTTTTTGAACAAAACAAGAAATTGTTGAGAGAGATCAGATTGAAAGAAGTTTGTAATGGAACATCAAGAAGTGCGATAAAAAGAAGGGCAAAGTTTCTGATGAGATGCAGAATTTGTGGAAAAAGTGAACATGTTGGACGCTGTGGGAAAAACACAACCAAATCCCAGGATGAGTGTTTGAATATTGTTAGGAAGGGAACGATTAGGTGGTTATCCGAAAATCCCGATGGAATTCCGAGAGATAATTCAAATGCTTCATTTTTAGGAGTTAGGTTGATTGAACGTTATATCAGAACTCTGGAAGATTTAGAAATCGAAGAATCAGGAACCCCTTAAGTTTCGAGTCTTTTCTTATGTTTTATTTTATAAAATTTTCGCATAACTTCTGAAAATTTTATAAAATTGGATCTTTATGAAATTTGAGGAGTTTTATAAAAGTTTTATAAAAGTTTTTTTTTGAGTTTTATTTAGATGTTTTATAAGAGTTAATATAAATTTATTAAATTTTTATAAGCCTTTTTATTAAGTGTTATAAAAATTTTATTAAATTTTTAGAAATTTTTATAAAATTATAAAATTTCCTTCAAATTTTATTTTTAATGAAGTTTTTAATCAAGTTTTAATCAAGTTTTATAAGAATTTTATAAGTTTTAAACAAAAAATCATAAAAAGTAAAAAATCGGAAAAAGTGAAAAAAATGGGCACGGACCGATCCGGCCTTAATCCGGACCGGTCCGGGGTCTAAAAACATAAAAAGGGACGGGGACCCCTTTTTTCTTCTTTTTCTTCCCTAATTTTCTTCCAACAGCCGCACCCCACACACCAAACCCCACCACTCGAAATTTTTATCAATTCTTCCACAAAAATTCACCTCTCACACTACCACTACTTGATTTCTTCCCCTTTTCATCTCTTCTCTTCTACACAAATTTGAAAAAAATCAAAAGGGAGCAAAAACAAGCTACATTTCATTCCGGCGATTTTTTCAACTTTTCCGGCCTACTTTTCAACGTTTTCTACATATTAAGGTATAATTTAGTTTATTTAGTTATCAATTTCGTATTTTTCATAATTTTTTAGGTTAATTTCAACTGTTTTGGTTTTTGAGTGTGTTGTGACATTTTTATTTTTGTTGTTTTTGTTGTTGTTTTTGTTGTTGATTGGCATTACCAATATCGTAGAATGGCTGAGCCGAGTACTAGAATCTCTAAAAAGCGAAAATCAAACATTCCCGTATCAACTCCGGTCGTAGGCACTATAATTTTATCATCTGAAGAAGAAGCCGTAAGCTTTGATAAAACAGCATCACCTGAGGCTAAGAAAGCGTATGAGAAAATTTATAGTAAATGTGATGTGTTGGTTGAAAAAGGTTTAGACTTGGAGGATTTAGGTGATGAAGTTAAAAATATTTTTACGAAACGTCAGTGGTTAGAACTAGCAGCTAGAAGAGAAGGGGAGATTAATACGACTTTAGTAGCTGAGTTTTATTCAGTATTATCTACATTGTCACAAGAGCAGCTTACTCATTCGCAAACTGTACCCTTAAGAGCCAGAAATATTCCTTTTAACCCTGAAGTTATAAATGCAATTCTAGGAGTTGAGGTTTTTCCCGATGAGGAGGATTACAGGGCAGTTTATAATCTAGATGATCCTGCAAGTTTTGAACAGACTGCCCTGAGAGCTCAGAATGCTTTTGACCCAACCGCTGTGTGGGTAGAAAATAGATTTAATTATGGAAATTGTTTTAGAGGGTTGAGGGCAATTAAAAGATTTATTAGCCATAATCTCTACCCTTCACGTAAACATACTGCTTTTGGAAAGGAAGATGTTTGTATCGCTTGGGCGATGGTAAACGATGTCAGAGTGGATGTTGGTAAGGTCATGTTTAAAAGAATTTTTGAGAGTATTGTCATCGCCAGACCAGGGAGTCATCTGTACTTCCATTGTTTTATCTCTGATTTATGTCGTAGGGTGGGCGTACCAGTGCTGCCTAATGACAAATTATCTCTGGCAGATGCCAATTTGATTGGACCGAGTTTGACTACACTTCCGGATGGTAGTATACGCTCTTTGATTAGACGTAGTCAAACTCAACCAAATTGGCTCCACCGATTTTCACATCTTCTTCTTTTCCATCTTTTTCTAGTCGGCCTCAACAAACTCCTTTCTCCAACACTATCACCTATGATATGTTTCAATCTTTAGTGTCAGACGTTGCACGTGGTCAAGCCAACATGGCTTTATATGCTGAGAGTAATAGGCAGTGGTGTGATGATATTCGTAGAGGTTTAAGGAGGAACGAGCAGTTGCTTCGTAATCCTACTTTTGATGATCCTGCCTATCCACCTTGTCAGTTAGATCCTTATACCTTACCAGAGTGGGTAACACCTATTCCACCACCTTCGAGCTTTCATCCATCGTCATATCCTTTTGGGAGCCAATCTAGTGGAACAGGTGTATTTTCGACAGGTGTTCAGAGACCAGCGATGTCTAGTTGGGGAGGATTCACTGAGTTTGCACATATCACGACTGGCATGAGTTCGATGGGTCTTGATAGTTCAGTCAGGACCACGACTACAGTTCAGCCACCAGCTTCTCAGTCGTTTCCGAGTTCAAACTTTCATGTCGATCCTGAGGAAGGCTATGAAGAAGATTGAATTTCATAACTTTGTTTGATTAAACATTTTTACTGCACATTTCATTTTATTCGACATTTGACATTTAGATGTTGGTTTGCTTTCATTTTCGTTTAGTTTGATTTTATAGTCGTTTTATCGAAATTTGGTTTGCATTTTAAATCGTTTTAGTTTTTCTAAAAACTATATAAAAAAAACCCAAAAATGATTTTTGTATAATTATTACGTCATTTTACAAAAATATAATGTGTCGTTTTATCCATTCGTATCAAGTTAGATTAATCTGTAGGAAATATCTTCAAGGAAGTAGGTAGTAATAGGCACGTGAAGTAAAAAAACCAAAATACAATTTGACTTTCACCTCTGTCCTCAGTAAAAGCTGGATGAGGCCGGACCGGTCCGGCCTAGACTTGGCCCGAGCCGTGAAGGGAATGGCATGACTCATTTTTTTGAGTCTGTCTCGTGCATCCACGTATGTATAATTTTCTATCTATTTAAAGGAGGCCAGGGAATGAGGAAAACAAACCAACTCTTTCACTGTCTATCTACTTTCAACTTTGTTTTTTTTTACTTTTCATCTAGTTTTAAAAATGTCGAACCGATCATCTCCATCTGTCAATTCATACGAACCTCACACCCCGGATCATCCGGAATCTCAAGCTTCTAATGAGAATATCATTTTACACCATCATTTTGCGAATTCTCCAATCCAGTTGGAGAAAGGTTTAAATGTCGATAAGATTGATCAATGGGGAAAAACTATTATTCGAAGTTTTGGTTGGAAAAAATTTGTCAGTACGCCGAGAGGAAGGATAAATGTCTCGATAGTTCGAGAATTTTATTCTGCCCT
This sequence comes from Gentiana straminea, assembly GCA_036785695.1. Lineage (NCBI taxonomy): Eukaryota > Viridiplantae > Streptophyta > Magnoliopsida > Gentianales > Gentianaceae > Gentiana > Gentiana straminea. The sequence goes on along the minus strand of JAVUPR010000412.1, from coordinate 472,478 downwards.
CATGACGACGTCCATGATCGATATCACTCAAATTGTTTCGGTAGTTGGAGGAGTGGTGGTTTCCCTTCTCTTCTTCTATTATCAACCAAATTTTTGCAATTCCACCGGTTTCAATGCAGCATTTTGAGATAACATGGGGCTTACAAAATCCACACAATCATTTGAACAGAGTCCATGAGTCTTTCCAATGTCTGTTTCCACTTTTCGACACAAATCACGAAATGTCTACACGTGCTTTACTTCCACATCTAAAGGCGTGGAAACATTTCATTAATTCTAGGGTGTATCCTACTTGGGATTTCGGGAGCCTTAGTGATAATGAAATGCTTCTGCTGTATGCTTTGACAGTTGGTGTATTTGTCGATTGGGGAATTTTGATTCAAAGGACGGTGTTGGAGTTTGCAATCACGAGAGGTAGTAAGGGGAAACCTATGCCTAATTCTTGGTTGATTTCGCGCCTGTGTACTCAGATGAGTGGAGTGGGAGAGCTGGAAACGGATCGATGAGATTTTTCCATCTAGAGATAGTCGAGTTGGATTATTGCCGGTTGATACACCGGGTTGTTCGTCTACGATCTAGATAGTTTGTTGGTGGTTTGTTTATGATGTTTAAGTTTTAATAAATAACTTTAGTTAAGTTTGAAGTTTTTTTTTTAGTTTGGTTAAGTTTATGTTCTTTTAAGTTTGTATTAATCTATCTTGTTTAATATATATATGTCTCAGTTTTTTAAGTTTGTTTGTTATTTAATGATATAATTAGTATACGCTAAAAATAAAATCAGAATAATAACGAAAATAGATAATTTTAATTTTATTTTCCAACCTACTTATTTAATACTCATTGAACATCGGGACGATGCCACTTCGTAAGTAGGGAGTAGAGTTAGGGTTAGAAAATTCATTAAAATTTTCGAAAATAGTTATAAATTATAAAATTATCAAAATTTTTATTACTTATTTTCAATTTTTTAGTAGTTAATATATAAATATGAATAAGAAATGATATAATTTGGAAGAATAAAATTTTAATTAAGTAAAATATATTAGATATATTATAATCATATTTTATGTCTAATTTAGATTTTAATAAGATTTTAAGTTTATATAATTGAGTAATTAATATTAGATATTGTTTTTATGAAATTATATAAGTATGTTGATAATTATAAGTAAAATTTTTAGAATCATAATTTTTTCAATATGAATTATGAGTTTGGAATTGGACTAGGGATGTCGATTTTTGGCACCACAAAAATATAACTATAGCCAAATAGCCTACCTAAATTTCCAATTTTTGTTCTTATGTCAGCCTTGATTAGAGTGATCAAGACCTCACTCGAAATTGTCAATTGTGATTAAATAACCAAGCTTTAGCTAATTTTGGTCTACATTTCCTTGAAAATACCGCAAGTTTGTACGTACTTATAAAAAGAGATGAAGACATAAAAGCTAAGTTTTGGTATATGCTGAGATTGGAAAAATTAGATAAGTATTAGTACATTCGATCTTACCTCATGACACTTGCAAGATAGTCAATTTTGGTAATAAGCTCGGATATATTAATATTCTATATTAAGAACGAAGCACCATATTTACACAGAATTAATCAAATACCAGGTATCTTCCTTATCTGTGATCGACAACTTAAAAATAAAAAGAACATATCGGTTGTAGCTACCAATGATTTGAGTGAGTAGGGTATTATCACGAAATGTCCTATATCACTATGAGGTAATTAAGCTCCCGATTGCCTGATGATAGTAGTCCAGCTAGGGTATTATCTCGAAATGTCCTATTGGGAATGAAGGCACAAAATAAAAAAGAAAAAGTCGAATCATAAGATCTCAAGAATGATTACAAGTTTAAGGAAACCGGACTTGTAATTTTCGATCGAAAGAGTAGTACTCCGATCAATCTTGATGAAGCAATGCTTGTAAGTTTGATTTTCTACACACACTCACGCTTTTAGTTCTTAATCCTTAAAAAAAAAAAAGAGATGTTATTAATCGATGATTATTTTTTTTCAAGAATATGAAGATGTAGGTACGTACGACTTGCCTCTTTCTCTTTTTGATTTCCTTTTTTCCGATTAACCAACATCTTGAACCTAAACTCTATAAGCCATTTTTGTCGACTACCTGACCAAGTTTCCGATTCCAGAATTTCATAATAGTTGCGATTAAAAATAATTCTGATATTTTATTTATACTTATTAAGTATTACATGTACAATTTCATCTAAATAAAATTTAATGTTTAAGTTATTTAAGTTATATACTCTTTTTGTCTTCTTACGATTTTAAATTAGAAAAAGTAATATATTTATAATATTGACAATATAAATTACATTAAAAATTGTAATCTTATCAATTATTACCGCTTAATTTTGCTCGAAGACGATCAAAAGCTAAGTGGGGAGTAGTTGATATACTACTTTTATATGATTAAATATACGTTATATTATTATGTTTTATCAACGAATTCTATATAAAATATATGAAATTATGGTATAAATGATATGAAATGTTAATCTTTATAATTTAGAGTAGTTAGTAGTAATAATAGTAAAAAGTTGTAATTTTGTACCGATTTTAGTAAATCGGAGTGTCGTGTCAGATTTACGTGGGTATTTGTGGTATCTTATTGCAGATTTATAACCCGAGACCCCGAGAATCGACATGTCAAAGTATAATCATATCTCTGGAATGATTTAGAGAGTGTCACGAGCTTAAATGGTCAATCGAATTGCTTAAGTGGTCAAGTGGTCAATCGAAGTGGTCAAGTGGCTAATCGATTCGATTAACACTACAAAAAAAAGATATTTTTGTGACAAATTATTGGTGACAAAGAATAGATTTGTCACAAATGATAGGTTCTAGTGACAATAACTTTGTTTGTCACAAAATGTTCTATTGATTAGTGACAAAAAGAAAGATTTCTCACGAAAGACGTAGTGTTTTGTCACGAAACGCATGGTCTCATTTTCATATTGTGGATAAATTTTTGGATGAGGCTTTGGTGACAACTTACTTTATCATGAAATCCAAAAAAACAGGGATGTAAACGATCTGAGTCGAGTCGAATATTACGATTATCAAGTTGATCGTATTACGAATTTTATGAACTCAAGCTCGAACACGAATTTGAAATGACTATATATTCAAACTCAATCGCGAGCACTTTTTACTCGAACCGAACTCGAGCTGATTCAAACTGTTTTTTTTTCTCATGGGTAGATTCGAGCTGATTTAAAAAATAGAGTTTTACCCACTCATAAAAAACAAATGTTTTAATACTTTTATTATATCAGGCAGGTGGGCTCTTCGTTTTGTTCTAGGAAAAAAGACTTTCCGTCCAATAAAAAATGGGGAAATTCTATGTATGAAACTCTCTTTCCCCCGAAGAAGACGATCGAAACCCTCAGCCATCTCCCTCCTCCCTCCTCTGCCCATTCAACGGCGCCTCCGAAAGAAATGATTCTCGATGGCAATTTTTTGTTTGGAATATGTGCATTTTCCATCCATGGAGGAAAAGCAAGTTAACAAACTATCGCAAGCTCAAGCCCTAATCCCGATCCCAATTTCTAAATTCCTCGATTTCGCTTCTTTCATCAACCTTTGCGCTATGCGAAGATCACGCTGGATCTTCACTTCAAATTAGCCTCCAAAGACATCGGCTCTTTTTGTGGAGATTTAGCCAGAATGCCCTTGACAAGGACCTTCACCGTCTACGAGCTTTCATTTACATGAAGATCCGCCCTTCTGGTAGGATAATGTTCAGGTATACTAAATTTTGACTCCGGTACCGTAATTTAAATCAAAATCGTTGAGTACTGCTACACGAGAAGTTATATGACATTTTGTTCTGATATTGAATCTGCTTGAACGATTTAAAGTTGATCGAAATGGTTTAGTTCTTGACTTAGAATCAGATTAAGCTCTCAATTGCATGCTACTTTGTGATTAATTCAAATCTGAAAAATTTGATTGTCCGAGTTCTAGAAATTCTGATCGAGTTAATTGATATCTTGAGAATTGTGTTTGATCACTCTGAATCTGAAAACCTATTGTCAAATTTCTGCTTGTTAAATCTGTTGTCAATTTCCTTTTGTTATGTGTGAATTAACATTTTTTGTTTGTTATTTACTGAATGAAAAATTGCTATGCTGACTATTAAATGTTGTGTGTGCTCACTGAATGAAAACAATTTTTCAGGAAACCACCAAAAAGAAGAGAATTCAAAAGTGATAATATTTCTTGAAGTTTAATTTAAAGACTATCAACCTGTTTAGCTGCCGGGGAAGGTGGTTCTGGAATTACCCACGGGATTGTAGTCTGAATGTACTTTTGTTGTTAGGGGTTGTCTAATCAAGGCAGATAAAGGTTAGTAAAACTGCATCAAGAACGGATATGGAGATATCTAGGTAGAAGAAGGGTTTTACACAATGGAGGCCTAGTAACCAGGTAAGTTTATGAAGTGCTGTGTAAATTTTAGACTTTGAAATGCTTTTTCATTAATCATATTATGTTCATCTGTAAAGCTCTGTCATAACAACTAATGGTTCAATTCTTCGTGTAGATTACAGACCGACAAATCTTCAGTGCAGCTCCACTGGAGCAATGCATTTATTTCTCCTCTCACAACATATTATTTGATGGTATGATGGGTAATTATTAGCTTTCAATGCTCTACATGTTCATTTTGTGCGCTTTAAAAGCATATTTTCTAGTGTTTACATGGCTGGTAGAACCGTAGAAGTCAGCCTTTTAGGAGCCACAACACCTATAAATGGTACATTCTATTCATTGGGGTTTCAACTTGTCTTGAAGCTTTGATGATGAACAGCTTCGGTGAGATTGAACATTTTTAATTGTTTGCAAGATCTTGTTAAAAGTGGGCCTTTTAGGATTAAAAAGAGTCACAAGACATGTAGCTAGTGCACTATAGTGTGGTCTTGAAGGCTTATGACGAAAAGGCTGTTATGTAACTATTATTGAGTTTATTAAAACGACACCGTTCTTACCCTGAATTATCGCCGACATCATAGAGTCTATTAAGGATGTATGCATTGGCATGATACATTACGGTTGTTGGACACTAATTTCGATATATATATATATATATATATATATATATATATATATATATATATATTAATTTGGTTAAACAGAGGTATACGCTGCCAGAGAAAAGAATGGAGTTTACATCCCAAGAGATCGATATCTATAAGATGAAGCTGAGAAAAAGGTTTTGTTCGTTATATCACATTCTTATGCAAATGCAAGTACTCGAAGATAGAGCTGACTAACTTTCGAAATTTCAGGCAATGGCAGAACTTGTCAGCCAACTCTGGGATGCAAATATTAAGGCAGAGTTTATGATTGATAAGCGGTTGAAGAAGCATACGGACCGCCTTATTGAATCTGGGATCCCATGGAGAGTGCTAGTGGGAGAGAAAGAGCTAAATGCTGGAATAGTTAAGCTGAAGGACGCCAAAATGAAAGAGGAGTTTATTGTAACACTAGATAGATTAAGAATATTCAATTTCAAATTCACTTAGCTACAGAACTAAGTGACAAACTAGAAAAACTAAGGTAGTCTAATTTTCTTCCTTGAACTGAAAACTAGCCTTTTTCTCTGTATCTCAGTTAGGCAACTAATATGATTTTCATTCGTTCGTTCTAGAAAAAGCTTAAGGAAACTGAGTATACTTTAGCTGATCTAGCAGAACGACATGGACATGCTAAAGCTACTAGAAAAGAGAAGGAATACCTGATATCCAATCTTCTCAAGTCTGGTAAGGTTCTGTCCTACATTATATGCAACACTTTTTAACTAAATTGTAAGTGTAGCCTCGCATGATACTTTGGATGGGTTTAGATTTGTATATAAGTTGAACCTGCTATCATGTGAAAACCTGTTTTCCTGCTGATCTGTTAAGTGCTTCAGTCATTTTTAGGACTCTACTAGTATTAATGATGTGATTATTTGTTAATTTTATTTAGGAACTTGTCTAATCTGAACTTGGGTGGGGAGCTTTCACCAGCCATTGGAGACTTAATGAACGTACAATCATTTTATGTAATGGTTTCCTTTGCTATTCACAACCTTTTTTTTTGTTTTCTTAAACTGATTCACCATTTTGTGTGTTTTATGGCAGGGATTTGCGGGGGAACAAATTAACTGGTCAAATTCCTGATGAGATTGGAAATTGTAACAAGCTTACGGGTTTAATGATTTTGTCACTAGCATCTTACTAAGAATACTTCTGTTTGCTTCTATATGAATTATAAAAAAGCTCTAACAAGTGTATGATCTTTTGTGGCAATGTTTTGCAGAAAACATTGCATGTGATGGTAACGGTGGTGCCTTTGGTGAATCTGGTTTGCTCATTCTTCCATGTGTATCTGTTGCAGGTTAAAGCCGTTTTTCTTTTTCTTTTGGTCCCGTCGTGTTTCTTTAAAAGAAAGGGTTATGTATCTGATGAGATAATATATTTTGTTACTATATACATAGATCATCATGGACTCCTTTCTACTGAGCTTCTGGCATCATCAAGAGAAGAAGCCACTTGGTGGTACACTCAAGTCTGCCTAATCTTATTACATCAAAGCACTCCAGAAGCAAGGTTTGATATAAAATAAGAATAGATGCATTTATTTATTTGTTATTTGTTGTAAATATACTCGGTTCAATTAGCTACTTTGCTAGCTAGGTTTGTAGAAATGAATATGGTTTTATCCAATTCAACGTGGTTGATAAAATCACAAAAAGGGTTCATTTGAACATGAGTTATTTCGGATTTATTCTTATTTACTGAAACAAATTTTGGTTAATATTTTTCCTTGACAAACAAATAATGATGAAAGTGATGGGATTATGTGTAAATGATTTGTATGGTATGTATCATTGACTATGAGTTGTGAAGATACGAGAACAAGAACAATTGCTGTAAATTTTGCACTCATATCAATTGCTGTAAATTCTTATTTACTGAAACAAATTTTGGTTAATATCTATTCGCCCAAAATTTATGATCAAATTTGGAATCGAAATGGTCTCAAACAAAAGAAAGAGAACAAGAACAATTGCTGTAAATTTTGCACTCATATCAATTGCTGTATTGTCATTTAATGATCTTTTTATCTCCACCAAGAAAAGCTTAGCATTGGATGTGAACTTTTGTTAGTTAGCAGAAGTAGTCAACCTGATTTGCTCTATTTTTCAGTCTAAATCGGAACCGAGTCTGCCTTTGCTTGTTGTCCCCGTTTGCATTATCTTTAGTGACTTGATATAAGTTAGCTGACTTGATTGTTGCCTGCTAAGTTGGTTCTGTCTATAAAAGTCTTATTTGCAACATGATGTTTTCTTAACCAGCTATATATCAATGAAGGAAAAGATCATGTTCCTCCTACCATGCAGTGCACTTTGGAAGTTTAACTTCAGACATGTTTGACGTACTCTTTGGGTGGATAAAAGCCTCTAAATGGTAATCTTGATTGATTCCCCTGTTTTAAATTCCTTAGAATTTACTTACCATTATGTTTATGTTTAATGATCCTATATTAATGCTTGTTTGAGTTGTTTATGGCAGCAAGAGATTGATAAGGAAAGTGCAGTGCCGTCTTAAATTGTTGAAGAATAAAAGGTGTATTTTTGTTTGCCTTCCAATTCTGCTTATTCACATCTCATGTATCAAGGTTTACAAAGAGAGATTGATTCCAATTTTGAGAGCTAAGAATGATGAATAATTTTAATATGCAGGGGACATTGATGGCATTGGCATCTTTCTCTGAAGGGAGACAGATAGACAAGGTAAAATCAGCAGCATTGCTATCTCCAGTTGCTTATTTGAGCCCTATGTCTACTCTCTTGGTGTTGTTCTGCCCAAGCATTTGTCGGCGAAGTAAAGTTGTCACACTACTACACCTACCATGCACCAGAAAACTCCATTTACTCGAAGTTGTTGCATGGTAGTCTGCTAGAACACTGTTCAACATGATGCATTTCATTTCTCCCATTTTATTTTGTTAAATGTCTAAATGAACGTATCACTACGGTCTTTGGTCTTGCGATTTCAACCCAAAAGAGTAAGTGGTTTGCATTAAATCATGGTGGCTTTCTTTAATGGTATCATTGTCTATTTCATGTGTGTTGTTTTGTAGCGATGCCGTCACACAACTGCTTAGGGTTTTTTGTTTACAACCTGGGGTGGACTGTTATAACCTGCTTAGTGCATTAACATGTAAGCATTAACTGATTAATTTTGTTGTTGCACCAAATGACAGTGTTTACTTAGTGAAACTCTTTTGTTCATGAACAAAAGAATTTAAACCTTGGACTATGTCTCTGAGACTCAGAATTGTACCGAACATGACTCAGTTGTGGTACAATAAGATTCCAAAGTTAGTCTTGCTTAAGGTGAAAACTATTGGTTGCTTATATGATATGTTTTCTGTTATAATAAGATTTTATGCTTAGGTTTCACATTTGAGTTTTGATGTTCAGTATGTTAAGTGTCTTGTCTTTAGTTCGTGTCCTTGCTTGCGCATTAATTATACTCGTTGTCATGAAATTGATTGCCTTGATTTTTTTTTTGTTAATGCGGTGTTGAAGTTGATGATACTTAATTGATGTAGTGTAGTGGTAAATGTGTATGTTGTATGTTGAATAATGTATGGTGAAAAGGATTGTTGCATGGTTGTAGGGTATTATTATTGATTATGACTTCTAATGTGTCTATTTATTATTATATTTATTATTAATTATTATGGTTGTAGGATATTATTATTGATTATGACTTGTAATGTGTCTGTTTATTATTATTATTATTCGAAATATTTATTATTATTATTTATTATTATTATTATTCGAAATATGATTATTTATTATTATTATTATTATTATTATTATTATTATTATTATTTATTATTAAATATTTATTATTTATTATTATTATTATTATTCGAAATATTTATTATTATTGAAATATGACTACTAGTGACAAAGCCTTTGTCAATATTAACCATTAATGTAAAAATGTGTTTATATCCTTTGGTGACAACAACACTGAATTAGTGAGAAAATGTTCATTATTTTGTGACAAAAGTTTTGTCACAAGAAAAACCTTTTGGTGAGAAAGATGGAGGTTTGTCATGAAAAGCTTTGGTGACAAAAATATAAGATTTGTCACGAATGAACTCTTTTAATGACTAATCTACCGATCGTCACAAAAGGTACCTTTAGCGTCGCTGCTTACGCAACAAATGCCGTGACAAAAAATATTTATCATGAAAACCTTTACTGACGAAAATCTTTACCTTTCACGACGAATTTGTTTGTCACGAAAAGGTCTGTTTTTTGTACAATTTCATCTAATTAAAATTTAATGTTTAAGTTATTTAAGTTATATACTCTTTTTGTCTTCTTACGATTTTAAATTAGAAAAAGTAATATATTTATAATATTGACAATATAAATTACATTAAAAATTGTAATCTTATCAATTATTACCGCTTAATTTTGCTCGAAGACGATCAAAAGCTAAGTGGGGAGTAGTTGATATACTACTTTTATATGATTAAATATACGTTATATTATTATGTTTTATCAACGAATTCTATATAAAATATATGAAATTATGGTATAAATGATATGAAATGTTAATCTTTATAATTTAGAGTAGTTAGTAGTAATAATAGTAAAAAGTTGTAATTTTGTACCGATTTTAGTAAATCGGAGTGTCGTGTCAGATTTACGTGGGTATTTGTGGTATCTTATTGCAGATTTATAACCCGAGACCCCGAGAATCGACATGTCAAAGTATAATCATATCTCTGGAATGATTTAGAGAGTGTCACGAGCTTAAATGGTCAATCGAATTGCTTAAGTGGTCAAGTGGTCAATCGAAGTGGTCAAGTGGCTAATCGATTCGATTAAGTGGTAATCGATAAATGTCTTCGACAAATGAATGGCTCATCAAAACGATGTTATCTGAAGAAGAGTCCTTCACGAAAGTTGTAGATTTTCCCGAGAGCTTTCCGATGCCGCTTGAATCATGATTTTTGGAGATCCAGAACTCGAGATATGAATTTTAGAAGTTTAATAATTATATATAATTATAATTATATATCACCGCACATGCTGGTTACTTAAGGAGGTGGAGATAATCATTACACCGGACCAGTCCGGCTTGATCTCGGACCGGTCCGGCCCAAGGACTTTTATCTATAAAAGGAGCTCATTTAGCAGCAGAAACGGATGTACCAATATATATACACAATATCATATATATATCTTCTCCTCTTCTATTTTTCTTTTTTAGTAGTAGTTGTAAATAGGCCTTAAGCCAAAAATAATAATCTCGTAGTATCGTTGTAATGCTCGGGAAATTATCAGAAGTTCAGTGTTGTTGAAGTCGTTGTAATGTCCGGAAGAATACAACTCTGATTCAGCATTTGTAATCGGGTAACTTTTCTTAAGTATTTATGTTTGTTTTTATCTTTTTCGTTGTTATAATGTTTTTAGGCTAACTCTAATAACTAGCCAAAGTTATGTAATCGTTTTATTTCAATCTTTTCGGTAAAGGAATGTCTTTAATCTATTAAAATTGATTAAAATTGAGTTAATTGAATCCTTTTCTATTCTGTAACGTATTGATAATATTCGGATTTACGTAATTAACCAAGATGAATCGCACCATATAACCTAACGATGAACTGACCAGAGAAGTTAGGATATGAGATAAAAGATAGAAAAACCGGAGGGTAAAATTGGCCGTGCGAAAGCGTGACTACGGAATCCTATTTCCTACCCGGGCGATTTGTCTTGGGAAAGATTAATCTTATTAAAATTGTGCTCGAGATCATAATAATGTTAAAATCAACGGTTTAATTGAAACTAACACCGGAAAGTTAAATCGATCCGCCTGACAACCGGAGTCTTTTGAATAACATCGGCCGTCTGACAAACGGAATAACCTCTTTTATCCGGGGTAGATTTGTACTCGGTACCTGTTCAGACTAACTGAGATTAGCATGGGGCAGTTGTGGAGATTGAACTGATGACAATGACATATGACAATTTCATACATTCGTGTGAGGAGGAATTGTTAACCTCAGGAGTGCACCGTTTCATTTACTCAATTGGACCTAAAATAAAAGGAAAGATCGAGCACATTCCGTTTACTGGAAAAGATCGTATAATTCAATTATATAAACTTTGGCTAGTTCTATAAACTTATCTGTCTAGTTCTAAAATATATTTGTATCTATATATTTATATCTATATATATACTTTGCAATTTATGTACATCTATATTTATATATCTATATATATTATATTAGAATAACTTTTAAATTACGCATTTATTTTATGTTTACTAGAATAGTAGTGATATGTGTTATAAAATTGCGGTTTAGATCGAGTTAATAACAGCTCTTTGGTGTTTAACCACACTTAGAAGAATTACCAAGTTCCCTGAGGATTCGACACTCTGACTCACCATACTAGCACTACAGTTTGACCCGATACACTGTCGGTTAAGGACTGGTTTAGCACTACGAAAGGCCAGCTGTCAGCATCCTTATTAGAATTATAGATTATAGATTACTTGCAATGGATCAGTGGTTGTTGTTTGGTAGCTCTATAAGGTTCATCATGATTAGGGTTTCTTGCATTTGGATTTTGGTAAAAAAAGTTGTGAATGGGTGTGCTTGAAAAAAAATGTTACCTTTAAAGGTTTTTGTGTGATGTTGTTGAATTTCCTGCCATACTTGAAGCCTTTAAAGATTTTAAAGTATTAGCTTCCTGCTTTTTCTACCCTTAATGAGAGATCAAAATGCTTGGTTAATGAGTTGTGGAAAAGAAATGGGCACCCAAAAGATGAGGTGTCATTGTTGATTGTTGTTATTGATAAAATGACACCAGCTACACTATGTGGTTGTGTCTGGAAGGGTTAGTGGTCTTTGTTTCTTTTTTTATCCAAAAAAAATGTTGGTGTGATAACACGCTTGAATAATTGATTCATGAGTTTTAGGGAAAAGATTGGTAGTAAAGCATATAATGTCGTTGTTTGTTCATATCACTTAAGAAAAATTGCTTGAGATTCATGTTTATGCAGAGTTATAATTCTCTTTCAACTGCTTAGTGCTGTTTGAATTGAAGTATATTTGATTTTTCTACATTTAAAGGTAATTTATATGATTAGTGCTCATTTGTGAATGTCTTCGTCTCAGTGTAGAAAATATATTTTCCAGAAATGACATCCTTCTTGTATTGAATTGTGTCATGCCTTTTCTGTTCTACAGGGCTACTTGCAGTTTATTCTGGGTATAGCTGGCTATATACTTCCTCTCTTCTCATCTACGTGCAATGGCTTCTCCCTCTCAGGTTTTCCTCTGATCATTTTTCAGTTTAGTTATGCTTACATGCATACGGTTGTTGCCTTCTGCTCTGTTCAACTATTGTGCTTAGCTTTACTTTGGTGTTTACATTTCTAGACATTTCGTTATATAGCTGGAAATTAGCTATTATAGAATCCTTTATCTTTTACAATGGACTTAAAACAAGCCTCGAAAATTTACCGACAGCTAGCAATTGGTAGATGGCGTAAGAAAAAATGAAAAGACTTAGAGTGTGCAACATAAATGTTGCCTTGCAGAAACCCAAAAAAAGAAATCAAATCTGTCAACAAATGTGGGTTCTGTAACCAATGACTTAATTTATCCCAAAAACACCATGTCATGGAGCTTGATGCTTCTATAGTGAAAGGAAAAATTCTGAAGAAGTATTAGGCATTTCCAATTTAATCTTTGATGGTCAGGAAATGTTTGCTGATCATATATGTAATGAATCAAACACATTAACTACAGATCTAAACCATAATGCTGGTGTAACTGCATGTTCTGGTACTAAAATAAGTACATCCAATGTTATGAAAAACAATAGAGCAGAACAAATTAATCGTTGGCAGGCTAAACGTGCTGAAAGAAACTTTCGCATTCAGAATAATATCAAACCTAGAGAACATAAAATTTTGCTGGATGAAATTTCAGAAAAGAGTAATATGCTAGAAGCAGTTGCTGACTGCACACACTTTCTTGCTAAAAAAATTGCACATGAAATTAATAATTTTTGTTCTTCTTCTGGAGAAATCGTTCTTGCTTCACCTAAATTGCCTAAATTAATTGTTGATTTAATTTCTGATCAGACACATGAAGCTGAAAAATTTAGGAACACTATTAGAACATACAATAATCATTTAGCATTTACGTCTTTTGGAGCAACTTATGATAGAGATTTGACGAGAAGAAATAAGGGAATTTACACCTTTAGGGTTCAGGGGCAAGTATACCATTTCATTAATGATTTGGTGGGAAGTCCTGATAGTTGTTCAAACCTGCAACTGTACTTTCATGATACCGAGTATGAAAAGTCAATACGTCTTCAGAGTTGTCCTAGGCTTTTTGAGATGACACTAGATAAAATATTAACAGTTCTTGTAGAAAATGCATATGCTAGGTTTTTCAGAGATCTAAGGAGTGCTAGCAATCTTGACGAGCTACAAATAATGCTTTATTGTAATCCAAAAGTTGATCAAAAAGTTTATAATATACCGACAATGCCTCAAATAGCTGGGATATTAGTTGATGGGCAAGAAAGTGAACAAAAAAGCATAAGAGTCTATAGTCATGATGGACATTCCCATAGTATATATTATTACTATGGATGCTATGACCCTCTACAGTAACTACTTATGTTTCCATATGGGCAGCTTGGTTGGCACCAAGGCATAAGCAAGGTTAGTGTAAAAGAGAGAACACGAAAGCGGAAAAGATTGAATGAAATTAATAAATCTATTAATCCAAGACTTGCTGAATCGGTTCAACAATTATTAGATGCAGAGAATGAAAATTTAAGTTCTATAGTTAATGATCATAATAATGTATCAGTACGCGAATATTACTACTATAAATTTCAAATCAGAAACAACGATGAGTCTTATTTACTTAGATTTGGGTGATTGTTCCAGCAATATGATGTAGATATGTTTGTCAAGTTAGAAACACAACGTCTTGATTATTTTAGAGTTCAACAAAAAAAATATTAGGAAAGAGTTTCTCCAAGGCATTATGATGCTGTTGCATGTGGTGAAGATGATGCTGGAAAGGTAGGTCAACATACAATTCTGCCGGCTTCCTTCACCGGAGGGCTTAGGCATATGCGAAGAAAATACTTAGAATCAATGACTTTAGTCCGCAAATTTGGGAAGCCTAATATATTTTTAACAATAACATATAATCCCAATTGGCCTGAAATAAAAGAATTATTAAACGATAACAAAGAACCTCAAAATAGACCTGATTTATTAACTAGTGTTTAGAGCAAAACTAGAAGAACTCAAAATTGAACTTTTCAAAAAAATTCTTTTTGGAAAAATAGATGCATATACATATGTTATAGAATTCCAAGAGAGGGGTTTACCACATGCACATTTTCTTTTAATTCTAAAAGCTCAATATAAATTATATAGACCAGAAGATTTTGATAAGATTGTTGCTACTGAGCTTCCTGACAAACAGTAACATCATCTATACAAATTGGTAGTTAAGCATATGTTGCATGGTCCATGTGGTGATTTAAATCCAACCAATGTTTGTATGAAAAAAGATGGTTTCTGTGAAAATTCATTTCCTAAAGAATTTTGTGAACAAACCACGATAACAACTGATGCTTATCCAATATATAAAAGACGTAATGATGGTCATAGAGTTAAGGTCAGGGGAGCATGGTTAGATAATAGATGGGTTATACCATACAAACCTTATTTAATTGCTAAATTTGACTGTCACATTAATGTAGAAATATGTTCTACTGTTAAAGCTGTAAAATATATATACAAGTATATATGTAAAGGAAATGACAGAATAATGTTTAATATTGTGTCTGAAAATTCACCCAAGGAAATAGACGAAATTGATCAATATCAATCTGGAAGGTGGATATCTCCACCTAAGGCATTATGGAGGATATACAGGTTTCCTTTGGGGGATATGAAACCTGCAGTTATACAATTGCAGGTTCACATTGAAAATTATCAAACAGTCAGTTTTAACCCAAAGCTTAGGTTGGAAAACATAATGAATAATCCATTTTACAAAAAGACTATGTTAACATAATATTTCTTCATGAACATAACAAATGATGAGGCAATAAAAAGACAATGTACATACTCTGAATTCCCTGATTTCTTTGTTTGGGAATAAGATAAAAAAAAAGACGGAAAGCGATGACTAAAGGTGATTCAGTTGGAAGAATAGTAACAGTAAATCCTATTGAAGTGGGAGAATGTTGTGGATAGATAGAATAAGGGTGTGATGCTCTAAAAACAATTGTTGCTTGTCTTCACGGGCAAGTCAGAGATTGTTAGATGTAGTGCCCGAAAGATAATTGTTGCTTGTCCTTACGGGCAAGTGGGAGATTGTTGGGAGTAGCGCCCGAAAGGCAATTTATGTATTTATTTTTGTAATTAATAAATGACAGATTTTTATTCATCTTATTATTTGCTCTGTGCTTATAAGAAATACACTACTGAAAACCTCAAATTGTATCATATGTAGCCCTATAACTCAGTGTGTGTCACACGTGAGGATTAAGTTTATGGTGATACACTTGAACTATTAGTCGTGGTGAACTTAATCAAAGTATGGGGTCTATTGATTAAACCACCATTAATGCTCCCAGAACAGTTTATGGTGTGACCGTCTTATCCGGACCGTCGACATTAGTTGTCTAAGTAGGGCATTTATATATGATGAGAGTCATATAGAACTAGACCGATTCAATTTCCATTTCTCATATAATTCCATGATTGAGAAATCTTATTGAATCACAAGATGATCATATATGGATTAACCTTAATCCTGAAGTGATTGCAGACTCCTGCTTGTTTCAAGATAGGGTTTGATGTGTTTGTCAAGGATTGCTAAGAGGCGCGGTCCGAAACTTTCACGTTGGCACTATTCTGGAATGAGTGAGGAGTGTGTGTCTCACAGATATGGAATCCATTCCTTCCTGCGGGAAGTAGAAAGACAATACCCTTATTTGTTAATCCTAGAAACTGATCGATCGGCCGAGTTCATATTGGTTATGAACTAATTGATCACTAGTGGGTTGATAGTAAATAAGGATAAGATGTAATGAACAAGGTTTACAGAAATATTCCCGCTTCGTTACGGATAGTCTATGGAGGGTTAGTCTGTATGTAATGATTATATCAATGGACACTTATTGACTCGACGCTTTGAGAATAAGTTATATCTATAATCGATAGAGTTCAGTTTCGGATTTATGGTGGAGTAATTCCGGAATTAATAAGCTGAGTAGAAATATTCTATTCGATGAATATTTTATTCAATTTATTGTAGCTACTGGTTATAGGTCCATGGTCCCCGGGTTGGCTCCTAACACGCGAGTGTTTTTTCGTTTTGTGGAACCTCGAGAATAAATTAAATAGTTGATCTATTTAATGAATATGCAAATATTATTTATTTGGTAAATAATATGTAAAATAGAAAATACATTTTCTATTATTTTGTAATGGCAAGTGGCGCAACACATTGTGACATAATTAGGAAAAGAAATTTTCCTAGATTATGTTACTTGTGTAATTAATTAATTTTTTATTTGTTAGATAATTAATGAAAAAAGATAAGAGATTGATTTTGTGAGAATTATCTCTTATTTTATGACAAATATCATTTCCTTATGGAAAAGGGTAATTACATTGTGAAAATGAAAACTCTCTCTTGACTAGTTAATTTCCTATATAAATAGAGTACCCCCCCCAACACAATGACACACTACAAATTGCGCCACATATAACTAAAAAGAAGAGAAAAATTAGTTTTTCGTTCTAGTCATTGGGAGAAGAAAAACTTGGAGTTTTTCTTGAGCATATTCGAGGAGGCTCTACTACATGGATCGACGTCCACCAGTCGTCGCTTGGAGATACAATCCGGAAGACTACGGCTTCTCTTTTGTCGATTGCGGCTCTTTCTTCTGTTGGGTAAATCTTCTACCTTATTGTAGTTATATTAATTAATTTTGTGAATTAAATCGTGGTAAAATCGCATGCGAATTTAATTCGCAGCTTCCGTTGTGCATGATCGAGTGTCTCGATCGGTGCTGTGAATCAGATTTGACGATCCAATTATTATCGGATCCGGATTTGGGTTTCTGTATATCCAGCAGTTATCAGACACAGTTGCCAAGTTGTGGGCAAAGCTTGAAATCATGTATATGAGTAAGTCATTAACCAACAAGTTGCTGCTAAAACAAAGACTATTTAGTCCGAGGATGCATGAAGGAGGTCTGTTGAGGGAACATCTTGATCTCAGGAATATTGATGTTAAAATTGAAGATGAAGATGCAACCCTAATTCTGTTGGTGTCATTACCAGCTTCATATGAAAACTTTGTGCAGTCTTTCATAGTTGGGAAGGATACAATGGCTTTAGAGGATTTAGGAAGCCTTGCATGCCAGGGAGCTGAGACATAAGGCTGCAGGGACAGACAATCAGGCTGCTGGACTAGTAGTCAGCAATAGTGGAAAAGGTCATGGACAGAAGAAGAAACCCAAGAAGGGTAATTCCAAAGGTCCTAAGTCCACAGATGTCTGTAATTACTGTATAGAGCAGGGGCAATGAAAGTCCAATTGTCCAAAGAAGAAAAGGCAGCAGGAGAGAAATTCTAGCACAGCGGCTGTGGCTGCTGAGCATTCTGATGAAGATCTAGTTCTAGTGGCAGGGGATTAAGCACATCATGCTGATGTTTGGATCTTACGTTCTGGAGCATCCTATCATATTTGTCCACATAGATAGTGGTTTTCTACTTATGAGCAAATAAATGATGGTCATATTTCTATGGAAAACAACAAGTTTGCAAGATAGTGGGAATTGACTTAGTTCAACTGAGGACAGAGGATGATAGATTCTGCACACTGAAAGATGTTAGACATTTTCCACATATGACCAAGAATTTGGTATCTCTTAGTCTACTGGACAGCAAGGGGTTCAATTTCAAGGGAGAAGGTGGAGAGTTGAATGTCTACAAAGATTCAATTGTGGTCTTCAAAGGTATCAATAAGGGAACCTTGTATATATTACAAGGGTCTACTGTATATGGCTCTGTTGCTGTAATATCCTCAGCAGTTCATCAGTCACAGCAGACTCAGTTGTGGCACATGAGACTTGGTCACATGGGTTAAAGAGGAATGCAAGTCCTTTCTTCAGCAGTTTTTCTTAGGGGATATAAGGTCAAGACACTGGACTTTTGTGAGCACTGTGTGTTTGGGAAGCTACATAGAAGCAAGTTCTCAGCAGGCAAACACATGACAAAGGCATCACTTGATTATATCCATTCTGATTGCTGAGGTCCATCAAAGGTGGAATCATTGGGTGGTAACAGATATTTTGAGTCATTCATATATGACTATTCAAGAATGACTTGGGTGGTGATGATGACACACAAAAGTGAGGCATTCAACAATTTCAAGCAGTGGAAGGCTGATCGAACTTTTCTAGATGTCCAATCTTATCGGCAGTGTACCGGGTCAATTGTAGTCTAGTCTAGTGGTCAAGGTCGTATCCACGAGGATTGTGAGGTTAAACACCGAAAAGCTATTATTATCTTGATCTAAGTCGTAATAATACAAGAAGGTAATTGCATTAAAAATCTACTCCTACAAAGGGTGATAAAATGATAAAAAGCCTAGCCAAGACAATGCATTGATCAAGCAAACCTCTATTAGCATCATGGGGATGATATCCTACCAACCTCTCATTCGTGCTCAAGTGTGTGTTACCGGTGCACTCCTAAGATAGCAATTCCCCCTCATACGAGTGTATGGAATTGTTCTATGTCTCCTTCTTGGTCTAAGAACCCTAGACCTAATGATTCAACATGATTTGAACTTCAATGCAATGACAAAGTCAATACTCCCAGGATAAGAAATCGAATGCCTCAAGAGGTCAATTTTACTTTCCGGTTCTCCTATTCCTTCTCCCACACCTAATATCTCATTTCAGTCTCAAATAAGTGTGCTAGTGCTAGTTCTAGGTGATCAATCTAACACCAACAAGCAATTCAATGAAAATAGGAAAAGATAACAACAACCCATGAAGCAATGAAATACAACTAACATTCCCAATCAACTAATAGAGATTAATAACTATCACAAAAACATTATCTTGGCTAGTATAAAATAGCCACTCATTACTACAAGTACTAACATATTAAGATTAGCATTCATAGAAACAAGAACAAACAAAACAAGATAAAACTAGAATTTTACCAATCACAAGTGATGAATTTGCAAAATGAAACCTTACTTCATCTTCCACAAGCTTCAATGAAGGTTGGTGTACATAGATTGCTCCCTTGCTCCAATTAAACTATATAAAAGACTAAGATAAGAATTCTAATGGATTACACTTGAAATGAAATACTAAAATGGTGAATTTTTGGATAGGAGAGCCCCTAGGACGGTTTGGTGCCACCAAGAGTGGAGAAGAGGGTTTGGGGAAGAAGATGGGGTTGAATAATTGGGGATTAGGTAAAAATTCGATCCAAATTGGGTTTATATGACTGAAAACTGCTATCTGCAGCACTTGGCGTGCACCACTAAAGGTTTGGCGTGCGCCAAATATGAGGAGAAACTCTCTGAATAGCTACAGTGACGTTCGGTGCGCGCCACTAAAAGTGGCGTGCGCCCGTTCTTCTAGCAGCTCAGTAAAATAGCCATAACGTGAGTTGTAGAGCTCCGATTTATGTGATTCAAAATGTGTTGGAAAGATCGTTTCTTGATATACAACTCTCGTTAAGAAGTCCTTCCCAGAAAATGCTTCTAAGTAGGTCAAATGTCTGTTGAAGATAGGCTACGGTAGAAACACAAAAGACAAATGATCCGTTTGACTTGTTAGCTCCCGGAACACTCTTCTAGCCATCAAAAGATGTGTTTATCTCAACATGTGGCATCACTCGAGGTCTTAGTTAACCTATAATCCTGCAATACAACACAAAAATACCAAGCGTAAACCCGACACGACGCTCCGGTTACTATCACCGGTACAAAACTAATCAAAATATGATATTTTATAGAATAATTACCATCTACACATTTGGATGAAAGAAGAAAATAATGACTTGAATTGATACAAGAACATCAATAAATGTATGAGAAATGGGGATAAAACATCGTGAAATGCATCATCAAGTTTACTTACATCAAAGGCTCTAATAGGGAATCAGACAGGCAAGAAAATCAAAAGGCTCAGAATAGATAATGGTCTAGAATTCTGCTGGTCAGAGTTTGATACATTCTGTAAAGATGAGGGTATTGCAAGACACCATATAGTCAAGAATACACCTCAGCAGAATGATGTAGTAGAGATGATGAATCAAACTCTTCTGGAGAGGGCAAGATGTATGCCCTTTAATACTGGTTTATCAAGGAGATTTTGGGCAGAGGCTGTAACCACAGCATGCTACTTAATCAACAGAAGTCCTCACACAGGGATCAATCTCAAGACACCATTTGAGATATGGTCAGGCAAGTTTCCTGACTACTCAGTTCTAAGGGTTTTTGGAAGCATATTTTACTATCATGTGAGTGCAGGGAACTGGAACCAAGGGCTATGAAGGGAGTGTTTGTAGGGTATGAAGATGGGGTGAAATGTTATAGAATTTGGTCATCAGCAGAGAACAGGGTCATGCTCAGTGGAGATGTGGTCTTTGATGAAAATTCCATGATCAACTCATCAGTGGGGGGGGTCTACTGAATCTGAAACCAGTGTTGAATCTGAGAGGGCTGAGAAACAGGTAGAGCTTCAAGTGGAGTCAGCTGAGATGCAACACTTGGCTGATCCAAGTCAGCATTCATCTTATCAGGTTGTTGACCAGAATCTGATCCAAGCCAGTCAGCTGAACAAGGGTCTTTTGAGCATCAAACATGGAACATTGGTCAGTAGAGTATAGCTGTCAGCAGAGCTAGAAGATCAAATGTTGGGTTACCTCTAAAGAGGTATGTTTTTTATGATATGGCTGGATATGCACTTCAAGTTGCAGAAGAAATGGATGGCTTTGAACCTTCTACTTACAGGGAAACAATGACATGTTCTAAAGCATCTCAATGGCTTGCTGCCATGGTAGATGAAATGGAGTCATTATTGAAGAATCAGATTTGGGATCTAGTTAAACACCTAGATGATAGGTTAGTTGTTACTTGCAAGTGGATCTTCAAAAAGTAGGAAGGAACGAATGAGGCATAATTGGTCAAGTATAAGGCACGTTTGGTTGCAAGAGGGTTTAGTCGAAAAAAAAGGTAGACATTGATGAGATATTCTCACTAGTAGTCAGACACACTTCAATCAGAGTGTTACTAGCAATGGTAACATGATCTTGAACTTGAGCAGTTAGATATGAAGACAACTTTTCTACATGGTGAGGTAGATAAAGAGATATACATGACTCACCCAAAGGGATTTCAAGTTCTTGGCAAGGAAGATTTTGTGTGCAAGTTAAAGAGGTCATTGTATGGACTGAAGCAGGCTCCTAGACAGTGGTATGAAAGGTTTGACAGTTATATGATCCAGCTGGGTTATAACAGGTGTCCATATGACTATTGTGTGTATCACAGTCAACTGAAAGATAGATCACATATCTATCTTGTTCTATATATGGATGACATGTTGATAGGCTAAAAAGAAGTCTGATATTCAAATTCTGAAGAACCTTCTCAGTGCTGAGTTTGAAATGAAATATTTGGGTACCACCAAAAATATTTTAGGGATGGATATCTGGGGAGATAGGAGTCAGAAGAAGCTATTCTTGTCTCAGCAGGGTTATATACAGAAGATATTGGCCAGATTTGGCATGTCTGCTGCAAAGCCAATAGATACTCCTCTGGCATCTAATGTTCATTTGTCTGTTTATGCTTCACAATCATCAGAAGAGAAGGGGTATATGTCAAAATTTCCATATGCTAGTGCGGTAGGCAGTCTGATGTATGCTATGGTAGGAATTAGACCTGATTTGGCTCAGGCAGTCAGTGTTGCCAACAAATTTATGGCTTAACCTGGAAAGAAACACCGGAAAGCTGTGAAAAGAATGTTCAGATACCTTAGGGGTATAGCTGATGTTGGTCTCATTTATGGAGGTGACTCAAGGTCTGATCACAGGGTAATGTGATGCTGATTATGTAGGTGACATGGACTGGATGAAATCAATGAATGGTTATGTTTTCACATTAGGTAAATCAGTTGTCAGCTGGAAAGCAACTCTTCAGGAAACAATGACTTTATCAACTACTGAGGCAGATTATATGGCTCTTACTGAAGCAGCCAAGAAGGGTATCTGGTTGAAGGGACTAGTCAGTGATTTGGGGCTACATCAGGATCAAGCAGAGATTTATTGTGACATTTTAAGTGCAATTTGTCTAGCTATGGATCAGGTTCATCATGAGACCAAGCATATTGATGTGAGATATCATTTTCTGAGAAATGATAAAAGGGTTGTAGTGAAAAAGATCAGTCCTAGGGATAACCCTGTTGATATGATTACTAAACCAGCTCAGCAGAGCAAGTTTCAGTTGTGTCTGGACTTGCTGAATATTCAAAGCTTATAATCTGGAAATCTGGAAGTTCTGCTGAGGGTAAGCCAACTGAGTGGATTCTGTAGAAATAATCTGGTACAGTACATCTGGCATTGACGAATGCATCTGGTACAAGTACATCTGTTTATGCAATCTGGTTTGACTGTGAATGAAAGTTCAAGTCACGGTGGAGATTTGTCAGCAAAGTGACTTAAACTCTACATCTGGTAGAACTAATCTGATAGTCAACTGAGTGATGGTCAGCTAAGAAGTGTATCCAAGTGTGTGAAAGTCAGCTGGGAAGTCTGCTGAGTTCTTCTTGTGTCAACAACCTGCTAAGCTTTTGGATGCAGCTGAGTTCTACGTCTGGGCAATGATCAGCTGAGTGGGGACAACAGAGGAGGGACCCAACATCTGGGGCATTAATGGCAATCCGACAAAGATCCTTTGGCAGTTAGGGTTTAAGGATATATGTCTATAAATACCAACTGTATTGATCATTGTAAAGTGTGTAATCCGTCTGAAATTCAGTGCATAGTAAAATATCTATTTTCTATCCTTGGAGTAGTCGGCACAACGCTGGAAACCATGTTAAATCCTTGTGTTCTTCTTGTTTATGTTATTTATGTTGATTATTACTGTTAGATTGTTTCAGTTATTTATCTATCTTGCATCTGAATTCCCTATCTAGTTATAACATAGGTAATAATGTAAATATCATGCATAAAATAGGTGGGCTATCTAATTATCTAACATCCTATTGGTTCTAAATCATCAAGTTATACTTGGTTTAGGATCCTACCAAAATTTGGATTAGCTGTAAGTTTGGACTGTGCCATATTATTTCCATCCTAAACATTTTTTTATTTCCATTGTTATACTAGTGAAAGTGAGCCGTGCAAGGCACGGCGGCCCAACATAAACCGTAACCAACGATAAACTAAATATTAGATATCGAAAACAAAAAGTGGTGCGTGTAAGAAAGAAGCCTAATGAATCCAAGGCATTTTCCACCTATAAAAATCAACTAAGGCTCGAGAGTCTATAAAGTTAACATTAAAGAAAGTGACACGGACAATACGCAAATATGCAACAACAGGGAACACCTCAGCTTGTTAAAAGTAAGACGGAAATAAGCTAAGAATTTAGAAACTCACCTAAACTGAAACGAAGTATCGAGAGCATTGAATTGAACACCTCAGTCCATTCTGTGAAATGAGACGATAGGACAAAGTGAAAATTTGAGTGGTATTGAATTGGTCTGATTTTCTGTGAGAAAGCATATCTGTAATAGCGTGAGAACCAATCAAGCTAGAAGGATTCAAGATTGACACTGAAGCTGAAACATCATGCAGGAATTCATAAGAAATTATGGCATGTATAAAGAACAAACCCAAACATTTGAAATTCATGGATCCAACGTATAAACAGCAACAGACCATGACATTCAGAGGTCAGTAAAACCACCAAGCTACCAAGATGATACACCATTATTGGAAAGCCTCCCCCCCCAAAAAAAGGTTCGCACGGCCCTATGAGGACTACACGAAGCTTATGCAGAAACTGAACAAAGGCGTACACCGAAATCATTTACAGCAACGCCATACCAATGTAACAAGAGTCACTCATTACCGGAGAACATATCTAAAAAACACAATTGTTTGAACTCAAGAAACAATTTTATGGTAAAAATGATTCTGGCGTGGCAAACAAAACTAATTATACACGTTTCGGTTACGATTTTTGGTTATCCAAACTAATTATACACGTTTCGGCTATGATTTTTAATTCAATTTGGCCACCTGCGGGCAGACCCTCGTTGGCTCATTCGATTTTTAATACGATAAAAAATTGTTAGGACAACATTTTGGTTACATGTATTTTTTCATAGACGGTTATAGTATTTTGATTATTAAAACTAATCATACATGTTTCGGTTACGCTTTTTTATTCAATTTGGTTAATGGTTCGGTGTTTTTTCCGGTTTGATTTTCGGTTCGCTTACAGATAAATTGTAGAGTGTTAATTGCCATTGAAAAAAAAATTGGTTTCTATATAACGCTAACCGAAATTTGGTTTTTAAAAAATGAAAAAAAAAATCTATCGAAAAAAATTTAGATACATTTCGATTTCTTTATAACGCTAACCGACGCACACCCTCGTTGGCTCATTCGATTTTAATACGATTAAAAATTGTTCGGACAACATTTCGGTTACATGTATTTTTTCATACACGGTTATAGTATTTTGGTTATTAAAACTAATTATACACGTTTCGGTTACGCTTTTTTTTTCAATTTGGTTAATGGTTCGGTGTTTTTTCCGGTTTGATTTTCGGTTCGCTTACAGATAAATTGTAGAGTGTTAATTGCAATCGAAAAAAGATTAGGTTTCTATATAACGCTAACCGAAATTTTGGTTTTTAAAGAAGATAAAAAAAATTCTATTGAAAAAAAAAATTTCTATATAACGCTAACCGACGCACACCCTTGTTGGCTCATTCGATTTTTAATACAATCAAAAATTGTTCGGACAACATTTCGGTTACATGTATTTTTTCATAGACGGTTATAGTATTTTGGTTATTAAACTAATTATACACGTTTCGGTTTCTCTTTTTTATTCAATTTGGTTAATGGTTTGGGGTTTTTTCCGGTTTGATTTTCGGTTCGTTTACAGATAAATTGTAGAGTGTTAATTGCAATCGGAAAAAAAATTTAGGTTCTATATAACGCTAACCAACTCTTGATAACGCTCTAAATGCACCATAGAATTAACCCTTATTTACCCCGAATTCTGCTCTAGAGGATGTAGATAGACCCATTATTGTGAAGGAATATATTTTAAACACTGAGTGCATGTTCCCAAGGTTATAATTCTGCATGTATGTTGTTATCCCGAAGATTTGGTACTGTTTTGCATTGTTTTATGTATTTTACAGGATATATCAAATCTGGAGCACTTAAGGACGGATCTGGATAAAGGGAAGAATGTTGGGCCGAGTGGAGAAAGTCCAGGAAGAAATCTGTTGAAAGAAGAGAAGAAAGTTAGGCCCGGTTTACCGTGGGCTAGGCCCGATTTACCGAGAGTCTTGGGGAATACGAAACTGAATATGTCGCATATACTAGGTCGGTTAGGGTTTCTGAGAGTCATAAGTCGGCCAGTGTATCTATATAAGGTCGCATAAACTGATTATTACATAGGTCTCAATTATGTTACAAAATTATTATTATTTCATTATACAATTTTGATGCAATAATGTTCTTTTAAGCTTTGGAGTTTATTTTCTGGTTTCCTTCCCTTCCTTGCCATCTCTAGCTTGAGTGGATCAAGCTAGATCTCCATTGTTGAAGGTATGAAGCTTTGACGTTCCTTTATGTCTTTAATATGGTAGATCTACTTGTATTTACGTATTTTAGTTGATTTGCATGTTTAACAATCCCATAACTTACTTGAATTAATATGAATTGAGCAATGTAGATCCAGAAATAGGAAAAGCCGCCTTCGGTAACTCGGCGGTCTATACCGGTTTATCGAGGCAAAGTCTAGAAAACCTATAGCTTGAGGTTCAGCGTCAGCTACGTTGATCGATAGAAATAATTAAAATGAGTAATAGGTCTAGCCAATCTAGTATACGTAATTCGTAAATTAACATGAAGTACTGATAGTGAAGTGTTAATTAGGACACTGTCTTGATGGACCCTAGGAACGTGCTAATCAGTGTCGATTGTTGCCTAGGCGGGTTAGCGGTATGAGTTAGTGCTCAATACTATCAATTCAAGTTCATCATGCATATAGGTTATTACGGACTAATTAAGGAGGGTAGCTGACGTATAGATTATCTACTTCCATGGTCGGAGTAGATAGGGTTAGGAATTGCACCCGTAGCTTAAAACTGAATTAAAAGCTCGATTAGTTTAAGGAAATTATGTGGGGAAGTAAACATAAGGATTAACTAAACCATGTTAGTAAATAGAAGGGATGAGGATGGAATACCACGTTTCTTTTATGTTCATTGTTGGTCAATGAACACATATCATCTTGATTAGATTAGAATTGTTTATGCAAGAGTTGTATTGTCTCCGTGGGATCGACCTTGATTCGCCCTTGCTACATTGCGATTGACCTAGTACTCTTGCTAGTTAAATCGACGTAAGGCCCACAACGAGATCAACGCTAACCGAAATTTTAGTTTTTAAAAATGAATAAAAAAACATTTCTGCTGGAAAAAAATGCCACGTGTCAGCCAAGGAGGGTGGCCACGTGGCCACCTGTGGGCACACCCTCCTTGGCAATTAATAGATATAAAAAAATAATAAGATTCATGTGTAGTAGCATTATATATTTATTCGATTAAGAAAAGACAACTCATATTTTTGTTATTTTTATAGTTTAATATTTTTTAATTTAAGTAATACTTGTATCTCAATTACTCTGACGCAACATAATGTGATAATGAAAGTTGTGATAGTGTTTATCAAATTTAGAGTAATAGTATTTCATTAATTAACTGAATAGTGTAGATACAAATATATAGACACAAGCTGATTTGGCCAACAAGACATAAATAAAAATTACAAATAATAATATTTAACTAGACTCAATATTAGGATAGTCATAATCGGGGTGAACATGCGGCTGTTGCATGTAAACGGGCTGAGATAAATGCCCATAGAGGAAAGCGTTCTGACTATCCACATGTTGAAAAGACCAACCCTGCGAAACAGCAAGAGACAAGAAAAGGCAAATAGTGACCGGTTTGACAACCGGGCTAAAAGTGTCGGTGAAATCAAATCCTTCGGCCTGATGAAAACGCTGGACCACAACGCGGGCCTTGTGGTGCTCAAAACAACCATCTGCATGACGTTTAGTGCGATAAACCCATTTATTACCAACCATATTCATACGAGGATTCGGATGAACAAGATCCCAGGTCTGATTGCGCAACAACGTGTCAATTTCCTCTCTCATAGCATTACGCCAATTCGGGTGTTTGGAGGCTTCAGTATAGTAAGTGGGGTCCAGGGAGTCGGTAGAAGCAATAAGGGCTTTAGCTAGAACCGGTAGCAGATAAAGTCAGGCCGAGAAATAGGTTGGAGGGAATTGGTTTTGGTACGAGTAGCCATGGTGTGAGTAAGAGCGGGTTGGGCAGGAGACGATTCCGGAGAGGCCGAGGCCGAAGTGGACGCATGAGAGGTGGGTGGGGAAGGCTTGGAAGTGGGAGCCGGAGAAGGTAGGGCTAGATAGAAAGGAGCCGGCATGGGAGGTGGATTCAGGGGAGGTGCTGGGAGGAAGACATGAATGGTTACATTGAGAGTATCGAGAATGGTTTGGAGGGAGAAGGTGTATAGGGGAAGACAGATACATCAAAAACCACATGGCGAGCAATAAAAATACGGCCAGAGGCAAGGTCCAGGCACTTATAACCCTTGGTGGGAAGGACTATAGACAAGAAAGATGCAAATTTTGGAGCGGAAGTCAGTTTTGTGATGGTTGTAGGGACGGAGATAGGGCCAGCAAACACAGCCAAAGACGGGCAAGAAGGTATAGTCAGGGGACCTTTGGTAAACCATTTTGAAGTGAGAATTATCTTTGAGAACTTTGATGGGAAAACGGTTGATGATATAAGAGGCGGTGATGAAAGCATCCTCCCAATAAGGAGTGGAAGGTTAGATTGGGCAAGATGGGAGAGGCCAACTTCAATAATTTGGCGATGGCGGTGCTCAATGGCACCAACTTGTTCGTGGGTGTGGGGACAGGAAAGGCGATGATGGATGCCAAGAGATGTAAGTAAAGTGGAAACGCGACGGTGCTCACCACCCTAGTCAGATTGGATGGATTTAAGTTTGGTATTAAATTGGCGTTTGATCATAGCAAGAAAGTCAGGAAAGATAGTTTCAACATCAGATTTATTTTTCAGGGGATAAAGCCATAAGTATTTTGTGAAGTCATCCAGAAAGCTTACTTAGTAACGGGAACCGTAAATTGAGGGCTTAGAACAAGGACCCCGGACATCGGAGTAAATCAGGTCCAATGGGGCACTAGAGGTCAACTTAGAAGTGTATAAAGGAAGATTATGACTTTTTGGTAACTGACTCGGGCAACAGATAGAAGGCGATTCCTTAGTGGGAGTGAAGGTGGGAAGGCCTTTTAATGCTTGACGGAGTACGAAATAAGAGCAGTGACTGAGACGCTGATGCCACTTGATGGAGCAAGTGGTGGAGTGGGCCAGAGCTTGAGCTGGAGCAGGAGGAGGGTGAAGCGGGGTGAAGAAGTGATATAAGGCATCTTTTTCAAAACCCCTAAGGTTGGTGTGACCCGAGTAATCTTTTACAAGATAGTAAGACTGATGAAATTCAAAGTACATGGAATTATCCGAAGCAAATTTATGTACTGATAAAAGGTTTCTAGTGATGGAAGGCGTAACAATAATATTAGACAAACGTCTCTAAAAAAAATTAAGCTTATGGGGAAGCAGGGGAATTGAGGTAGATGCTTGATATTTTATACCAAGCAAGCATTTTAATCTATAGAAGTAGTATTATTATTTAACAAATGAATAAATCACTAGACTAAAAGGAGCAAGCATTTCACCATTAACAGGCAAATGAATAAATCAGTAGAGGAACACTATAGTTAAAAAAAAAAAAAACAATGAAAATACAGTGTGATACAAAAGTAGGAAATAAAATAAAATAAAAAAGTCCATACATATAGATATATTAATTTTTGTTTATCGAAACGGATAAAAAGAGGAAGGGAAGCTATTATATTATATTCTTCGTATAGGTAATTAATAAAGCAAGGAATCATAAAATATATGGGCACGGCAGCCGTAAGTAGGTAAGGAATTTAGGATTGTTTCTTTGAGGCTTTATCCTTAGCCATTTGCTCAAAAAGGCTTCCATCATAAGCACCTCTAACAGTTTCTTTGTGCAACAAACCTTGCTTATCCTTGCAAAGCATGTATAGCACTTTCCATTCCGCAAAGGCCGCAACCCTGTAATAATTTTAATTATTTCATATATATATATATATATATATATATATATATATATATATATATAATTAAAGGGGAAGTTAAGCTTTTTTATACTTGTCCATTTGACGAAAGTAAAACGTGCGCGGATGAATGACGGGCCATACAGCTTCAACTCAAATTCAAACTGTGTGATTCAGAATTATCCACGTGTATCTACGATGCAAATGAAGTGACTAGGGAAGAATTACCCTAATTAAAGACTACTGGCCGGCCGCACGCCCGGATCAACAAATTTACACAAATATATGTACACTGAACCGATTGTTCACAAAAAAAATACACCTAAAATAAATAAATGTGCTTACTTGGTGTATAATTAATTGATTAATAATATGGATATATAATTGATTTGTCTTGATAAAGATAGACTGGCTTTAATCACCTAAAATTTTCGAATTAAATAGCCACATACGACACGTACCATCCGGCATAATCCTTCGGTTCTCTGTTAGCTTGAAGGAGTTGCCTTAACTCGTCGGAAGTTAAACTGTCCTTGTTCGAGATGGCATGCTTCTTGAATAGCTCCTCAAACTTTGATGCAACAAACCTTCAATATCATATATATATATACGTACGTAGAATATGTATATGTTACTTCAAGCATGTGTATTAATTGTCATACAAGCTAGCTAGCTAGTTGGTCGCAACTCGAATGACAAATTAAAGTTGCTATTTATTACTAAAGATGGCTAGTTTACCATTTGTATTCGTTTCATTTAATGATTTTATTGATCAAATAAGGATGATTAAATTGTAATTTAATTGTAATAGACATGCATTTATTTAATTAGTTACCCAAAGTATATGTGCATGCAAGTATCCTCTAAAATTAAAATTCAATACTACCTCCGTTCCAAAATATAAGTAATTATACCTCTTTAGGTTTGTCACACAATATAAGTCATTCTACATCACCAATTAATACAACATTAATTTATTACTCTTTTCTCCATTTTATACATAATTTATTATCAATATAACGATTTTTCATTACTTAATAAGTACTGCGCACATTAATGATAGTTAATGATTATTTTAGATATTAAGTTTTAAATTTATAACATTCAATAACTTTTTTTTAATCTGTGTGAAAACACTCAAATAACTTATATTTTGGGACGGAGGTATAAAGTAAAAGAAAAGAAAACTAATGGAAGAATGTCATGATGCAATAAACAAAGCAGGTAGAAATTTACCTTCCTTCGTTGTCATAGACGCCAGAATCACTGCCATGCTTGGCTAAGTGGATGTTCTTTATTTGAATTGGAAACAATATTGAAAAAGACATTCCCTGTCATAGCGACCCCAAAAAATAAAAAAATAATAATTGAAGTAAAACAAATGCAGAAAGCATATATATTAACAAGTAAAATAGGTTAAGGTGGGAGAGATTACGTACTGGTCTGGTTTTACTACCAAGCCCAACGTTGATAAAAATGGAAGCTACCGCCGACAAGAGTAATCCACATCCAATGGCCCGAAAACCTGAACCGAATCAGAAATAATACTTTTCAAACAAGTGGAATTGGACATGCAAATTTATCTTATGATTATCATTAATTCAAACGTTATTAAATATAAAATCGAAAAGAGGAACGGTGACGTTGTATTGTTTTTTAGTTTTTTCGGACTCATTGTAAATAATTTGGCGTTTCATAAATAAATAAATTGAAAAGATGTATATATTGTGATTAAACGATCGAAAAGAGAGAGAGAGAGAGATGAGATAAATGATGAGAGAATAATGAGATAAACCTTGAAAAGTTTCCCAAGGATAGATGATTCCATCTTTGTTGATGTCAAAGAACATAACATGCTTTTCTAGTGCAGTTGGTTCATGCTTTTCTTCTCCTGTTGCTGCATACATGTGCAATCGATCAGCTAATTAAAAACAGTTCAATATATAACAGTTACTATAGACAACGCATATTACATTATCATCATGTGTGTGTGATTACATGAGACAAAACGATGGAATTAATATACGATAAAAGTCTGGGACAAAGATTATTGTATGATCCATCAATTAATTAATTATTGGCCATGGAAAAGTTGTACAAATTAATTACTTGCACTAAAGACGTACATGTACAAATTCACAAAATTTTTTTTTTTTTTTTTTTGAACAAGTACAAATTCACAATTAAGTTTAGCAAAATCGAAGATTTCATAGACAATAATTAATTTCTTTTGAATGGATTTAATACGTCACCCAAGTAACGCTTCAGCACAAAAAAAGAGGATATATAAGAGCTAAACATCACAACAAAATAAAAATAAGGAACATATATATATATATATATGTGTTTCAGGATGGATTAATTAATTATTACCGTCGATTAGCTTTGTACTTGATTGGAGCACAGAGTTTTCAGTCATGGCTATAATAAATATCTTCTTCAGAATCCGAATTCGAGTGTATCAAACTACTATATTTTTCAGTGAAAAAAGATCGATCCAATGGAAAGGAAGGGAAAAAAATTGTATAAGCGAAATGTGAAAGGGGGTTTAAAATGAGATCAAATTTGGTATATATGAAGATTTGAAATGAAATGGCAAGTTTTAGAATGATATGGAAGGGGTATTTAAACTTAAAGTGTCGACGGGGCCGGGGATTAATTATTCATTCATTCATTCATGTAAGTTCACACCGCGAAGATTATGCGTGTGGGTAACCCGGGTAAACAGTAGCAAAAGCAAATGCAAAAAGCATGGGGTCCATGCAACGCAACAGAAGGAAAGTAATAATTGCCTAAACTTTTGGTGAACGCTACAATTACGCATTCCATTTGTTTGATTAATTAAGGAATAAGCAACACGTATGCATAATTAACCTAGGAATTCTCGAGAGGGAATCGGCTACGTTAGAACGAATGATCCATAGGTATGAGTGACCCCAATGGTTACATCCAATTACACCCTTCAAACACATCGTTTTTCGTTTCAGTTCACTTTTTTTAACACCCAAAAAATAATTCACTCCAATAAGCAACCTCTATACATCCTTTTAAAAATATTTTATGCTTACAAAGTGATATTTGAATACGTTGCACAACGGTAAAAAAAATAAAAAGATGTCGTATCCGTACACAAAAATAGTTCAAAATGAAAAAATAAATGTTTGGACAGATTAAATTTTTTTTTTATTGAAAAAATAGTATATATAATTTTTTTTTCCAATGATGTATATCACCGTTGTGATACTAGCGTTGTGCCCGTATCATTACTCGATACATAACGCATTATTATATAAATAATATTGATGTGTGAAATTAATTTATTGGGTAAAAAGAGAGATAAATGGTGCTACTATTCATGTTAGCAGACCCTTCATATTTAGGGTGAGCCTTAGTTTTATTTAGGGATAGGGTGTTGGGTTGGGAGCCACTGTGGGCTTAAAGGTGAGTTACTCCCTCTATATTAGTTTTAGAGAGGGATAAATCCCCCCGTTGGGGTCACTCTAAGGAATTAATACCTGAGGTTAACAAAATTAACTACTCTCCTCTCAATCAAAAAATAAAATAAAATAAAAATAAATATATTATTAAATAAATAAATAATTAATTAACTACTCTAGAATTTATTTTCCCTCGAAAGACGAAAGCTTTATTAATATCAGATAAACTGAACTTACAACGCGGCCAAAACCGCACTACAACGCGGCCTAGCCGCACAACAAACAACAAACATTACAACAAAGCCGAATAATAGATCTGGTCGAGGGTGCTGAACAGAAGGAAAGAATAATTTTTCCGAAATAAGACGTTCAGACACGTGGATCCTCTAGGCAATCTATTATTCGACAGACACAGACATAGGACTAGAACAACATTTACAGAGAAAGACAAGAAAAAACCAACAAACTAATACAAGATTATCAACAGAAGCAGCGCCGCCGGAGAACAAAAACAAACCAGCAAAGCTGAAACCATAAACCATGATGGACGCCACCGGAAACCACCGCCACCGACCGCATCCTCCGGGCGGAGAGAGAAGCCCGTAAGAGATGACTAACTCCTCTGTCAAAAGAACGACTACCATAACCGCCAATTAAGAGCCCAAAGCCTTAACGGAATTATGTAAGCCACGCCGCGATGGAATGCACCTCCAGCTGGTAAGGGAGACAACCATGCCGCTCAACCAAAAGTCCGGCCCCCGATCGCCACGGACGACGAGATCTCAAGATCTGAACAACAGATCGGAGTAGATCTAGATCCGAAGATCCCCATCCTTAACGAAAAACGCCGCCACCACTACCATCACAAATTTTGAAGGTAGCCGGAGAAGGAAAACTAACAAACAAAACCACCAAAATTGGGAAATACAAACCTTCCCCAAGATTCCTTCTCCAAAATAAAGATAAAGATTAAAAGATAAAGACGAAAAGGAAAAGGAAAAGGAAAATGGGTGAGACGCCGGCAGCCGGAGGTTTTTTTTTTCTTTTTTTTTTCCTGTGGGAGGGGTCGAAAGGATAGAGAGAGAATGATATTTAGGTTCAGAATTCGGTAACTACTCTAGAATTTATTGGATCATATGTTTTTTTTTCTTTTTTTTGTCCCTAATGGGTTCGAACACTGGTATTCACGCTAGATCATATGTTCTTTTTTTTTTTATATCTCTCACATCGCTATTTCTTTTTCTTCCTTTTTTTTTCTTTTTTTTGAAAAGAATCTCTCTTTCACTAAACAATACTATCTTCGTCCCAAAATATAAATAATCCTACACTTTTGATTTGTTCCACAATATAAATCATTTACATTACCAATACAATATTTATTACTCATTTCTCTATCTTACCCTGACAATGCTGGGAATCATCGGGTATTAATTCCGGGGCCTTTTAATCCTAATGACAACATGTGCAAGCTTCAAGAAAACTAGAAACAATAAGGGGGGGGGGGGGGGGGGTTGTGGTGTTTAGACTGGACTTGAGATATGGTGTCTCAAGCTGCCTACGTATCCTGTTAATTTTCCAGGAATCAAGTCACCGTAGTTCCTTAGGGATTGTTTATATAGAGTTGCTTGTGCCCTAGGCAATTTTGGGCCTTGTCTTTGGTGGACTGTGGTTTCGTGTTCCCAAAGGAAGAGATAGTCATGATTTAATCCCCTTAATTATAGGAGCTAATCTTGGTGATTTGATTATCGGATATGAGTCCTTATGGCTGAAGGTTCTTTCCATGTTTATCTAATTAATTGTGCACGTGGGGAGTCCGGTCCGTGAAGAGCTTAGGTCGACCCGTAGGGTCGGATATGAGTAGACTGATTTGTATCTTGGCCGACTTGCAGAGGTCGGGAGAGGGGCCGAGCTCGCTCAGCTCATGTCTTGAGGGCTTATGGCCCTTAAGGTGGACTTTCTCTATCCTCATTTATTGTCGAATCGTTGTGGGGATGACACGTGGTGAGGTGCTAGTCCGAGTGTCCGACCTCCACCATAAGGCCTCCAGATCCAGCTGGACTTCTGAGGTCAGTTCGGATCTGCCTGGATTGCGGCTCGGCTCGGTCATCTAAATTTATAGACTTTTGAACTTTGTTTACTGGGTGGCAGGACTGGCGTTATGATGCTGTCATATTTGTCCCGGGATTCGAGGCGTCGCTGCCCACATGTTTGAATTATGATGGTTTCCCAGGCGGGCCTTGGGGATTTATAACCCGTCATGTCAACCATCACTACATCTGTTGTCAATTCATGGCTACGCTTCTCTCTCACCGCATCTTCATTTCTTTCCTTTGCCGGTGCGTCGGTTAATGAGGTGATCAACTTCTTCCGATTCGTCTGGAGAAGACCCACTTTCACCCAGGACCGAGACTGCAGTAAGGGAGTCCTGGACCAGGCTCATGGTTTTTTAGGGATTCCTTAGGACCCTCCGCAACCGGTTTCCACCGTTTCTTCTTATGGTCCATCATCAAGAACATTTGACCCCCCCCCCCTTCCGAGGCTTAAAATTCAGCGAGCTACCCAAGAGATCATTGGTGGACATGGAATGGTTTTGGTTCTGACACAGAGTAGTATGAGGTATATTTGTCACGAATACTGGGTAAATCTGAAGGAATTTCCCCCATCACTTCCTGTTGATCCGCGCCCGTATGCGTCTCATCCCTTAGAAGGGCATTTCGCTATCTATGAGGCCCAATTCAAGGCCGGATTGAGGTTGCCTTTACGTCCAGCTTTCATGTCCATTACACGAAATTATGGGATAGGTGTGGCTCAGGTTGCTCATCAGGGAGTTAGAAGAATTATAGGCTTTGCTACTTTTTGTCGGGCAATTGGGGTGCGGTTCTCGGTAGGCCTCTTCAGAGTGTTCCACCATGCCGTACAGATCCCTGGGCTTAAAGGATGGTATGGCTTTTCCTGTAGGTCGGGGGTAAAAGAGATGCTTGCTAACGGGTCATCGTACAAAGACTAGCGCGGTCACTTTTTCTTTGTCATGGACGGAGGAAAAGCTCGGATGGGACGGTGGAAGACGAGCCTGTTAGTAATATCATCCGCAACGGAAGCGATTTAAGGATCTAGATATATAATTTACACATAATAAAATAACTAGATCTACTATACAAGGGGGTTGTAGAACATACCTCTTGGATCTCAAAATCCAAGTAGAAGAACCGCAATAGGAAGAACAAAATATGGTGTGAAGAGCACCACGATCTTCCGCACGTGTGATCCGAGCAACTCCCGGTGGAAGGAAATCCTCGTCTCGAATCCTCCCGGTATGCTACCCGGAAAACCTCCAAGATTTTCCCTCTTACTTCCCCTTGGCCGAATTTTATCTTCTTCTCTCTAAGAGATAGAAGTCGAAAATTGTAGTGTGTTTTAGGCTTGGGAGAACTCTCTTTATATAGGAGAGTAATCCTTGTCCTCCAAGGATTTAATAATTAATACAAAATCAATTATAATAATCCTATTAAATAAAAGATACTCCTAGAATAATCTAGAACCAATCTAGAATATTTAAGGATCAATCCAATATTTTCCTTAATCAATTATTTAACAAATAAATAATTTAATCACATGTTAAATAATTATCCAAGAAAACTAATTTCTTGACACACACTTGGGCCAAGATTATGAAAAATGTTTTTTTTCACATATTTAATTATTTAGCCCAACTAATTTAATAGTCCACTAAATAATTAATTCACATATCGTTTTAATTAAATTCTAATAAGAACTAAATTAATATTATTAGGATTCGACGTCCGAGAATAGCTATGCTATATTGGAGGCACGTCGGGGACCATGGACTAATAATCAGCGGCTCCGATAAATCAAATAAATAATAATCTTACGAACAGAATAATTATATTCGATAAATCAATCACAGGAATATGCCACCATAATCCCGTGACTGCACTCCTCCGATTATAAGATTATATTTATCTCCTCACGAGAATGATAATAAGCGTCCATTGATATAATCATTACATATGGATTAATCCTTCATAGACTGTTCATTCTAAATCGAGAAGTTACCGTTAACCCTTTTTAGAACCTCTTATCCTTATTTACCATTAACCCCTAGTGATCAATTAATTCATACAACTCACTGGTAGCTAATCAGTGTAATATGAACTCGTACGATCGATCAGTTTCTAGGATTAACAAATAAGGGAACTGTCCATCTACTTCCATAAATGGAAGGAATGGATTTCGTATCTGTGATAACACAGACTACTCACTCAATCCAATTCAACGCCAAGATGGGGTAATTCAGATCACAGACTCAGTGTAATCCTTAACCGTCAAGTCAAATCTCATACTGATTCAAGCAGTTGACTGCGATCACCTCAGGATTAAGATATATCCATAAATATGATCATCGATTGATTCGATAAGACTTCTCAATTACGGGATTATATCGTGAACTCTAATCAAATTGGTCCAGCCCCTATATGATATATCTATCATATATGAATGCCCCACTAGGTTCTCTTAACCGAAAGTCCGGATAAGACAATCACACCTATTGTGTTCTGGGCGCATTAATAGCACGTTAAAGGAGAGACCCGATACTCTCGATTAACTTCACTACGGGCTAATTGTATTTTAAGTACATATTCACTAACTCAATCCTCCCGTGTATATCCCATACACCGAGTTAAGTGATTACATAAACGATATACTTTAGGGTTTTCTGTAGTGTAAATACTATTGTCATATCGGTGAATATGAGAATAATAAATATGAATAATAATATCATTTCATTCATTAAATAAAACAATTACAAAATTGTCTTCGGGCATTACACCTAACAGAGCCCCCTACAGAAGGATGAGTGTCCATATCTGGTAGACTTCAGTTAATTCGAGGCTATTCGGAACGCAGGAGTTGTCATCAGGTTCCGGGAAATTTCTTCCGAGCTGATCACGGTGGCTCGACTGAAAGTCATAATCCTCATGTGCCTTTAAGTGTCGAGTGTCGATATGCTTGTAAGTATCCTTATCTTTGTTTTCTTTTGTTTTAGCTTTCGTGCCTTAACCAATGACTTCGAGGTGCATTTTTTGCAGTGAGGGTTTTGGCCGGTCTTCAAAGGGCTACCCACAGAGCCGAAGTAGAGCGGCCAACTGAAAAGGACGCAGCTACAGATGGGGATTATGCTGAAGGCCCCTGTGTTTTGACCATGGGATCTTCCGTGGATGCTGCTGCGGCTTGGCTACTATCCGTGCTGGAGGATGACGCTCTTCAGGGGCCCTGCTCTCAGAGGGATAATGAAGGTCCTCCCATTATCATGATTTATTCTCCTGAGACTCTATGAGAGGTCGGGACAAAGAAGCAAGGCTGAGACTTGTGCAAATCTAAATCCTGACTCTACGGGTTAAGATGGCGAGGGTGGCAAACCTTCTCATACGGATGAACAGAAAGACCTATGCAATACGCTGGAGGGGAAACATGAGGAAAGACAACCTGAGGCCGACCTTGGTTCCTCGTCCTGTCCCATTGATGAGGAGACCCAAGCACGGCATGAAGAGATTTCCGCAATGACCAATCTAGAGCTACTGGAGGCTGGTTTCGAAGCTATGGTACTCAGTTATTTCCAATACCAATCCAACAATTGGTATCGGAGCAGGCCTTCATACCTGAAGATATCAATTGTTGGAATACATAAGTTTGTTACTCTTCAAACCAACATCATGGACTCACAAAATTATTTTAAAAGCTTACTTGAGTGCTCATTTATGAGATTTGATGGGTACAAAAACAAATTGCAGGCATTTGTTTCCGATACTCAAGAAAAGCTATTTCAAGCCTTCGCTGAAGATCCAGTTGCTCAACCTAAAATCGTAGACTCATTGGAGAAGACTGAAGTACTACCATTAATCTATGCAACAGGACTTCATACTGAAAGTGATGAATAAATCATTTTGTTTGGAACTGAACTCACCGAACAAATCTATGAATCCAGCAAAGGCAAACAAGCCCTAATTGAAGGATTTGAAGAAGTTAGAACATATAAAATGTTGACCCATTCTTATGAGGTAAATGCTTCTACATCAAACTGTTCTGAAGCCACAAACAATCAAGAAAACTCAGAGTTCAATGAAACTCTTGACATACTCTTAAAGGAATTAGAGGAAATTCAAAAGAATTATGAGAATGTCAAGAAAGAAGGAGATTCACTGAAAACTGATGTTTCAAGATTGAAAGCTGAAATCAATATTATCAAACCTGATAGAAAAACTCAAGAAGTCAGTTCTACTGATGAACGTAGCAGAAATGATAAATATCACTGAATCATCAGTTGATCCAACTCCAAAAGTTCAGTTCAAACCATGAAAGCCATATGGTGACAGATCAGGCTTATGGTTTGAAAATCAACAACATTCTAAGGCTGGACCTAGTTCAGCCGCACCTAAGTTTGTGGCAGCACAACCAGAACTCAAAAAGCTGATGAAACTATTAGAAGTGATAAAAACTCAGCAAAGCCTTTTTCTGAACTAACTTGAAGATTAGTCAGGAGAACTTATCAAACTGACAGATCCTACAAGAAAATTCAGCAAAACGCTAAGAATGGCAAAACTGACAAGAAGTCAGTTAACAATCCAATCAGGTCAAGTATACCAAGGAATGTTTATCATTCAAGAGATACTAAAGTCAGTAGGAAATGCAGACTCTTTCCTACTGATGAAGAGTGGAATGTATCTACTCCTATTGCAAAATCAACTCAGTTTCACAAAGCTCATAGGGATAAGTCTCAATACAGAACTGTCCATCTAAGACAACAGAACTATGTGAAAACTGATAGATTCAGTAATAGGAATAGAAAGAAGTTTGACAAGTCAAAAGATCAAGAGAGATGTATGAGTGAAATGAACTCAATCCTTAATATGTTCAAAGCTCTTGAAAAAGAGATCAATTCAATCGAGAAGAAACCATCTTTGAGAATTAATCCAAAAGCTAATCAAAAAGGACCCAAGAAGGTATGGGTTCCAAATAAAACTCAATCTGTTTTGCAAGAAAATTAATCTCTCGAGAAACAGCTGGAAACTCACTCTAAAAAAGCTAAGTCATAAAAGCAAAACTGAGAAAGACATCAAAGCGATAAACATGAACTGATTTATTGGAAGCTAAAATCAGACTTTGAAGCGTCAGAACTAAAACCGGAAACTGATGAAGCTGACCAACTCCTAAGGACAGCTGAAACTGAACTGTTTACACCTGAAGATACTTTGCATCCGTATCTTTCATGTATTACATCTACGAATGATAGATAAAGCCTTCATCTATGACAATCGTAACCATCAATCCCACACTAAATGCCACTTTTCCGTATCTCAAGCAAAAGTGATGTGACTGCTTCCTTTTGAAATTCCACTCACCCACTTTTCTCTTGACTATAAATATCACTCTTTTATATTAATTAAAACCTTTATCATTTATCTGCATTTACCAATCTTAATAATCCAAAGTTTTTACTTGCTCCTTATTACAAACTTCCTACATTTTGAAAATATCAGAAGCATCAAAGGACCAGAGCCAGTATTCGATATCAACTTGAATACAGACTGCTTGGAGAGCATCAATCAATTCTTTGAGAATGAAAATATATCAAATAAATGAGATGAATAACCACAAAGATACATGGAAAAAAATGTTAAATCACCGAAGAAACTATCCAAGAAATCTTTGGTTTTGATCAATCCGCCTACCCCAGCTTTATCAAGTTGGAGAAAGAAAATAAAGAAAAGATTTGGGGAGTTTCTGCCAAAACAGGACAAAAGATGAATCTAGTTGAAAGTACAAACCAATTGCAGCCTGAATTCAGTTATCTAAGGTAAATGCTAGCCAAGTGCATTATAGGAAATTCAGAAACCTTTTTCAACATTTCTGGAGTAAAAGTAGAATTAATGTATGCGTTATGGTTTGGAAAACCATTCAACAAGTATCACTACATTTTCAATCAATTGAAAGACCAGTTTGCTGGAGAACTCAGGAAAGCTGAGAAAGGTGGTGACAAAGATGGAAGATTTCATCAGACCAAGACCTTTCCTTTTCTGGTTCAAAGTATTCTTGACCATTTCCAAATACCTAAGGTGGAAACGACTAAAGTCTCCGACACCAAGATTCAAATCAAGAAAGAAAGAAGCAAGTCAAAGAAGAAGAGAGTTGAAACTAAGATGAACTTAGCAAGAAAAAGAAAAAGAAAGATAGCAAAAAGCAAAAAGATGTTAAGATAATCACTGGAGATCAAGCTATTGCAGATATCTATAAATATCTGAAAGAAGGAAAAAGCTGGAAGAGAAAATTGGAAACTTAACCGGAGCTGAGACTCAGTCAAAAGAGGAATCGACGAAAAGAAAAGCTGAATCTCTGAAATCAATTGAAAAATCAAATCCCTCTGACTCAATGAGTCATTCTCTTGTCACTAAGAAAACCAGAACTGAAGCTGATATTCCCTCAACACCTGGATCTGACATTCAGGAGGAATCAGTTCAACAATCAGATCAAACACCAATAAATGAGCCAGTCCAAGAACCAGCCTTGAAATCTGTTGAAGATTCAGACTCAGAAACGATTGAAGAAATTGAAGAAATCAAAGAACGAAACCTTGCACCGGCTATTCTCAATATGCTTGATCTGATCACAATAGCTAGATCTACACCACAAAAATCAGCATCGATAATTTCATATAAAAAATCGATTGAGGAAGCTGAAGTTTCTCAATCACAGAGAAAGGAAGGAAATGATACGCCAGTTTAAGAACCGATTGAAGTTGAAGAAGTGAACTAGGAGAAGATCCTAACTAATGAAGAAAAGAAGAAAGTTGAGGAAGAAAGAAAAATAGAAAAGGAACAGGCAACAGAAACTGAGACCCTTGTTCAATCAGCAGAAGAGGATGTGGAAACTGAAAGTAATGTTATGACAACTGGAGAAAGAGGAAAAACCAATGCCGAACCATAAGATATTGTACCGTCTGAAGATGTTGCTAGAACTACAGCAGTAGAAGCTAAGAAAGAAGACCTTCTGATATTGATGATACAAAAGAAGTTGAAACTGGGAAAACTGCTGAACCTGTTATTCTAACTGAGGAAGAGATAACTGAAGCTGATAGAGAAAAGTTATCGAAACTGTTGTTCCATAAGCTGGGACTGAAAGAGTCAACTGAAAAGCAAGATAAACCGTCTATCTTGCCTGAAATCACAATAGAGAAATCTGACAATGAAAAAGAGATAGAAAGAAAATCATTGATGAGCTGAAGAGATTCGATGACTACACCCAAAGTAAGTTCAGTTCCATTGGAAATCAACAAGGACAAATAGAACAAATGTTGATAGATGAACCATGGGTGTTCAGAATTTTTGACATCACCCATCTATCACAACTGTTTGATTTATCAAGTTTTATAAGCAATGGGCATGCATCAATCAAAGCAAGACACTTGAAGAAATTGATGGGAGGAGAACCTAGTCAACCAAACAAGAAGAATGATGGTGACGAAGATGTTCAAAATAATCCAGATTTGCATAAAGTTATTCTTGCCTCTATCAAGAATTTTCTAGAAAATCTACAGCTGGGAAGAAAATGATAATAAAGAAGAAGAAGATGGAAAGTCTGAAGAAGAATCTGCATCAAACTCGGAAGAAGACTCAGAATCATCCTCCGAAGAACAATATGAAGGAAGTGGACCAGATTCACCAATTGGCAGGGAAGTAGTTAGTATTGCTAAGGATATTGGAAAGTTTGAGGATGACATTGAAAATAAAGAAAGAAAAGCTGATGAAGAATAGGTTGTGAATGAAGGAAAGAAGACTGATGTAACTAAATGAAAAACTGTTCTCATGGGAATTGATACAACTAAGGGGAAAGTCAATCTAGCTGAAGAAGTCAAAACTGATAAAGCTGAAGATGTTGTCAAGAACTCATCAGTGGACGAAACTGATAAAACAGCCATTGATAAAACTGACAGAGTTATCAAGGAGAGTGCAGTAACTGAGGAGGTTAATCCATAAGCAGGAGAAACTGATAAAACAGCTGCTGATGAGAAAACTAGAAATCTTTACCCTCAGAAACTGACAAATGAGTCATCATTGTTGGAAATAAGTCAATAGGTGAAACTGATAAAACAGCTGATGATGTAAAAACTAACAATGTTGAGAAGAAACCGGTCGAAGACAGTGATGTACCTACCAAACTGGAAACTCTAATGTACACACATGACCTGGTAATCAGAACTGAGCTAGACAATCAAACTCTTTTGGAATAAGTTCTCACAAGTATGCATGAAGGAAGGAATGAAAGACAACTGATGTTGAAAGAATACACCAAGATTGAAAATGCATGTGTGAACACTCTGGTTGACATCAGAAAAACTTCCATAGAAACCAAAACACAAAATGAAGAAACCAAAGGAATGCTTATAAATCTTGTAGAAGATATGAATGGAAGGATTCAACTTGTTGAGAACACATTGAAAGACTTAGTGGTTTCTCAAACCATATTGGCGTCAAATCAACAGCAACTAAACTCTATTTTGCTAAGCATGATATCAAAGGATGATGTCAATAAGGGGGAAAGTGAGCATGTCTTAAAAGACAACGGAGAAGATTTAACTTGAGTTCTCAGTGCTATAACTGTGAAGCTGGAAGAACTGAAGAAAGCTAGATATGGATTCACTGATGAAGAAATGAAGTTAATCATCAAGTTTTCAGAACCAGCAAGGAAT
Organism: Gentiana straminea; assembly: GCA_036785695.1. Lineage (NCBI taxonomy): Eukaryota > Viridiplantae > Streptophyta > Magnoliopsida > Gentianales > Gentianaceae > Gentiana > Gentiana straminea. Next base: position 428,629 of record JAVUPR010000412.1, on the reverse strand, counting down.
CGAGTAGAGTTAGATCCTTATCTCTACAAAGAATTTAAAGAAATACCTTTACATGAAAATGAAACTAGAGAGCAAGCTCTGGAGAGATTCCTATTAATGAAGAAAGGAATCGGGAACTATGAGAAGAAACAGTCTAAATGGGAAAAGGAATGGACATAAAACAAAGCTGAAAAATCAATTTCAGAAGCTGACCTTGTTCCAATCAAGGAGGAAATTGAAAAGCTGACTACTAAAGAAGAACTGCAAAAGAACTTGAAAATATTTGCTATCTTATTCAAAAGCAAATTCTTTGGAAATACTAATATGGCTACTTCATGGAAAATTTGGACGAATATCATCAATCTGAAGTATGAATCATTTTTTGTAGCCATGCTAGATCTAGCTAGAAAACTGAGAAGAAGATTTCTGAAGAAACTGAATAGAAAACTTAATTTCAGTTTTTGTATTAAATGTACTTTAGCTTGTAATCTCAAAGAAGTTATTCAATGAATAAAAAGTGTGATTTCTTTTTAGTTTTTATGTTTGTGTCCTTATCTTTTTGCATTGCTTTTAAGGAGTGTATTGACATCATCAAAAGGGGGATATGGTTGGAAATAAATTTATGTTTTGATGATAATTCATCTATTTACTTGTTTATTTGTTTTTAACCCCATTGACGAAGTGTCATAACTAAATGTTATAGTGCAAAGCAAAAATATGTCTAGACTTGAATGTGTAAACTTTATTAGAGCCTGATTATTGTATAGGTTAGACGAGCACTATAATAGATAGGATTCCATCTGTTAAAGGTTTAATAAAGTCAGTTTACGACTGAGGGTTCATACTCAGCTTACTTTATTATAAGTGAAATTGAAGAAGGTAAGTTTGCTGAGGGAACAAACTCAATTGGCATATCTGTAAAAGCTGAAGGCTGAAGGAACAAACTCAGTAATGAAGGCTGAGAGACACAGACTCAGTTATGAAGAATGAAGAACTGAGGGTTCAAACTCAGTTTATGAAGACTTTAAGCCGAGACTATAAAGTTAGAATTCATGTAAGTTTGTGATGGCCTAAACTAACTTTATAGATCTTGTATAAAGACCTAAGATACATAAGGACAATGATATCTTAGAGAATATAAACTTTAAAGGTATACTCTGATCAAGTTACTTATGATCAAATGAATCAAGAGTACTTAGTTTTGAAGAAGGGTATAAACTGAGTTAATACTCTATAAACTGAAAGATCGGTTTAAGATAAAACTGACATATACCTAAAACTCAGTTTAAACTATCCAAAAACTGAAAATGAAGAAGAATCAGAACATTAGAAGAACAAAAATTTGATTGGATGAAGGAACTGTCAGAAAGGACACTGACAATAGCATAGGACCACCAACTGTTATGAAAATTCAAAGTCAAACGTTGGAAAGACCCTTATAAATAGATCACTTTACTTCAAGAAGAAGTGCGGAGTTCTAAGAATTGAAATCATCAAGAAAATCAAGAATTAAAGAGGAAAGTTAAATTAAAGAACTCTTGCTACATACTTTATTGCAAGATCAAGATCATAGATCAAATTATTCCGTGTATCTAAAGCATTCAAGGAATTATCCAAACATAACAACACTTGAAAGAAGCAGAGCTCATTGTGCAAATCATTTACATCAAGAAGAAGAAGCTCACACAAATTGAATCACATCTTTGATTCAAAGTCTCATCTTTGTTTACACAAAGGTTAGACTGTGAAACACCAAAAAGGTGTGAAGGATAGTTGAGTTTCAGTTAGGAAGAATGTGTTTGTGGTGGAGCTGGAGAAGAGGCAATTCAACCCTCTAAGGACCAGTGCAAGCAGTTGAGGAGCATCAATCCAACCTATTCTTTGATTGTGAAGATAGTGAGGCTATAGAATTAACTAAGGACTATTGTTTAGGAATTTTTGTAACCGAGCTACGTCAAGAAGTTCTATTGAAATTTCTACCTCCTACATCACATGGGAAGAGAGGATTGATAGGATTACACCACCTGGAACCTCTATAAATCTCTTGTCTTATTTACTTCAGTTTACGCATTTTACTTAATGCATTTATTTGTGTGACTGCATATTTACTTTATCATTGCGCAATTCATCATAGCATATCTCAAAGGAAACTGATAACTGAATATTTATAAAAAGGCTAAAACTTAATCCGCTACCGGTTAACTCAGTTTGAGCAAAAGTTAGTTGACATTTACTCAGCTTTGTTAGCTTAACTCCACACAAGTTTAAAACTGAACCTAGCTTAATTTAAGATCAAGTTTTTGGTGAAAAGTTTATTCACCCCCCTCTAAACTTGTGTCTAGCCTTTTCACGGGACCAACAATTGTAGTGAGATACTTTTTCATAGGTTCTTCCTTTGCCTCATATTCCCCTCTTATGGGGTTAACCAGTAGTTGGGAATCGCTATAAACTTGTAAGTTCCTGGCTCCGAGTTTGGATGCCAAGTTGAGCCCAGTGATCAGCGCTTCGTACTTAGCTTCATTGTTGGTGGCTTGAAAACTGAAACCCAGGGCATAAGGGAATTCTTCTCCCTTACGGCTGACCAGTAGGAGACCTGCTCCGGCTCCCTCTTTACTCGATGCCACGTCAACGCATAGGGTCCATTGCTCCTCTTTGCAGCTCGACTGCTCTTGATCGATGTTGATGGCTGTTCCTTTAGCTAGGAAATCAGCTAAGTCTTGAGCTTTGACCGCGGTTCGAGGACGGAAGTCCAGGTCGTACTCAGCCAATTCTACCACCCACTTGGCTAGCCTGCCTGAAGTCTCTGGTCGGGCTAGTATTTGCCGAAGCGGCTGATCAGTCGGCTATCGAATGGGCTTGGAAGTGTGGCCTTAGCTTTCTAGAAACTTGGACTAAAGAAGGTGCTAGTTTTTCAGCATTTGAATATCTAAGTTCATGTCCGTGAAGTGCTTTGCTCACGTAGAAGATCGGCCTTTGTTCGTTAACTTGCTCCCTGACGAGGACTGCGCTTATTGCTTCATCACATACTGACAAATAGATCAACAAGGTGTCACCTTCCTGAGGGGAAGTCAGAGTGGGCAGCTCGGCCAAGTAACTTTTTAGGTCTTTAAAAGGTTTTTGGCACTCCTCGTCCCATTTAAACGGATTAGAGTTCCTTAGGATTTTGAAAAATGGAAGAGCTCGCTGAGCTGACCTTGACAAGAACCAGTTGAGGACGACCATTCGTCTTGTCAGCCTCTGAACTTCCTTGATAGTTTTTGGTGGAGGCATTGTCCTTGAAGCTTCTATTTTATCTGGGTTGGCTCTAATCCCTTCTTTGGATATCATGTAGCCCAAGAATTTACCGGATCTGACTCTGAACGTGCACTTCTTGGGGTTAAGCTTCATTTGTGTTTTTATGAGTACCTCAAAGACTTCTCTGACGTCGGCTAAGTATTGGTCTGAAGACCTGCTCTTGATGAGGAGGTTGTCCACGTACACTTCCATACATCTACCAATTTGATCTTTGAATATTGTGTTGACGGTCTTTGGTAGGTTTCTCAAGCGTTCTTTAGACGAAAAGGCAAAGTTATATAACAGTATGCTCTGAACTAGGCTATAAACGATGTTTTCTCTGCATCCTGATTGGCCAAGAAAATCTGGTGAAACCCTTTATAGGCATCCAAGAAGGCAAACACTTCAAAATCCACTATTGAATCTACGAGGCGATCTATTTTGGGTAACGGATAACAATCTTTGAGGCAAGCTTTGTTGAGATCGGTGAAGTCGACACACGCCCTTCAACCGCTATCAGGCTTCTTAACGAGAACTGGATTTGCTAGCCACTCAGGATATTCCACCTCTCAGATGATATTGGCCTGGAGCAACTTGGTCACTTCTTTCTCAATCACGGTGATTCGGTCCTTGGCAAAGTGCCTCTACTTCTTCCGAACTGGTTTTCGGCTTGGGTCGACGTTTAGCTTATGCAAAGCCGATGTAAGGGATAAGCCGGGAATGTCTTCTGTGTTCCAGGCAAACACATCCCGAAATTCTTTCTACAGATCCACAAGTTGTCGCTTGTGTGGGTCAGGAATCTAGGAACCGATCTGTATCATCAGTTCCGCTCAACCTTCCCAAATGCGGACTTCCTCTACCTTACCGTCTGAGGACCACGTCTCCTCATCCTCCGGGAGTAACTCCTCAATGAGAACTGGTGGTGCTGCCATTCTTTCCAGTATTGTGGCTGCATAGTAAGTCTTAGCTGTGTTAGCGTCTTCTCTGATTTCCATGGATCCCTTGATTGTGGGGAACTTCAAACTGTCGTGTGCAAGTGAGATTACTGCCCGTAGGCCAATCAGGGTTGGTCGACCCATAATGATGTTATAGGCAGACGAAGCCTTAATGATCATATTCTACCGAGAGGGTTTTACACTTAGGTGATTGGCCAAAGGTGGTAGTAAGGAAAATTGTTCCTTCGGGGTGAACGGGGGTCCGGAAAATCCGAACAGCTGGGTCGGAGCAACCGTCAGCTTGGAATCCCTTAACTTCATTGCTTGGAACGCAGCGTAGTAGAGTATGTTCACTACGCTCCCTGTATCGACGTAGACCCACTTTACTAAGCTTTGGTTCACCACTGCTTCGATTACCAATCCCTCGTTGTTGGTTGTTAAGGGAAGTGGATCCCTTGGACCGTAGGTTACTTCCCCGGAAAACTTCTGCCGCTTGCGGGACGTGGACAAATTTGTTGGTGTGCAATTTTCTCTGCCTTCATCTAAAACCGGGTTGTTGGGTCCTCCTGAGATGGTATAAACGTTAACCGTATTGCTGGGTTCATTATGAACCCATCGATCCACGTCTATGGACCGGCCTTCCGTTGACTGCTGCTTCTTCATGTGGGATCTTGATTGAGCGCTTGCAAATTGCCAGAAAATGAGACCCTCCTTCTAGCGCCAATTGACGATGCTGAGAATCGTCGGGTTTTAATTCCGGGGCCTTTTAATCCTAATGACAACATGCGCAATTTTCAAGAATACTAGAAACAATAAAGAAGGGGTTTTTTTGTGGTGTTTTAGACTAGACTTGAGATATGGTGTCTCAAGCTGCCTACGTATCCTGTTAATTTTCCATGAATCAAGTCATCGTAGTTCCTTAGGGATTGTTTATGTAGAGGGGTTTGTGCCCTAGGCCATCGTGGGCCGTGCCCTTGGTTGACTGTGGTTTCGTGTTCTCTACGGAAGAGATAATCACGATTTAATCCCCTTATATAAAAGATAATCTTGGTGATTTGAATATCGGACAGGAGCCTTTATGGCTGAAGGTTGTTTTCATGTTTATCTGATTAATTGTGCACGTGGGGACTCTGGTCCGAGAAGAGCTTAGGCCGACCTGTAAGGTCGTATATGAGTAGATTGATTTGTATCTTTGCCGACCTGTAGAGGCCGGGAGAGGGGTTGAGCTTGCTCAGTTCAGGTCTTGGGGTTTCTGGCCCTTTAGGTGGACTTTCTCTGTCCTCGTTTATTGTCGAATCGTTGTGGGGATGACACGTGGCTAAGTGCTAGTCCGACCTCCGTCATACCCCTAATTTATTATCAATCCAACTACATTTCTATACAACTATTGCATTAATGATAGATCAAAAGGGCATTTTAGATAATAACCTTTATATTTATGACATTCAACCACTTTGTTAATCCGTATAAAAACTTTTAGGATGATTTATATTTTGGGACGGATGTAGTATTTTTTTAAGGGTCTATTTTCAACAAAAATACGTGCGGGTGGATATGATGTCACAAACACTGAATTTATCTCGTCTGCCTCTAGAAATCGTAATTATTCTAAGATAATTAATCCACCAGTACGTAGCTAGGTTGAAGCTGAATAAGTACCGACATTTCATTAAATTATATAAGATGGACTATGTTTTAAGATGGCTAGTGTTAGAAGTCATGATATGTGACATATATGTAGGTAACAAAAATAAAAGATGAGATCAATGACAATTTTGATTATTTTACGGGTAGACGTGCTAGATTTTCAAGATTATTGAACCGTACGTACATTCAGTAATATTCTCATTCACTTTATTGTACATATATGTTTTTATTATGTTGTTTTTGCCACGCTTCAAAATAAAGGTCTCTTCTCTAAAAAAAAACAATAAAGGTCTAGTGGCGTTATAAATAACGAAATGATCAATCAGCTAATTGTTTTTTTGGCTTCTTTTAGTGTAGTTTTGTTTTTTTTTTTCTGGTGTCTTACTTTTTTTTTTTTGTTGGGAAAGGGTATAGTGTCTTGTATTAATTGGCATTTAATCCACTAGATTGAATATATTGGCAAAAAAGATAAATTTCCATTCTATTAGACGATTATGCTCTTCTTACGTTATTTGTTTTTGTTTTTGTTTTATTGGATTTTTTGTAGTGGATTTGTTTGATATTAGAAAGTTTTAGTGGATTATTTTTAATGAATTTGTTTGATAATGAAATTGAAGTCGTTAAATGTGATAAGGGTAATTTCGTCATTTCAGATGTCTTTGTCTATTTTCATCATTTTTCAATCCACTTATCCTTTTTGACAATTTCCTCCACTATTATCATTTATAACTATTACGTCTAAAATTATCACATTGTCATTCAAAAAAAAGGAATCAACTAATTATTTATGTATATCGTCATCGTTCGTCTAAAATGGTTGATCCAAATTACAAAATGTAGTATGTCGTCTCAATATTATATATAGAATTGTAACATTTGTGTTTCACTTTTCCAATTCGATAAAGTATTACATTTTGAATTATCAATCTATTTTATTTTTATTGTGATTTATGTAACTACACATCATGAAACTTTTGTATTTGATCGAATATGGTTTTTTTTTTTCTCTAGACAGGTGGTTTTTTTTTTCCCTTTCTTTAACCGAAAGGATTACTAAAACTAAAAAAAAAAAAATACAACCGGACCAACAACGAGAAATAGCCGAACCAAATCCGGATCACCGCCAACCTAAAACTGGACCACAACCACCAGCAAAGTTTGCTTCGTATATGTTATATCTTACATGTTCATATCTTGCGCAAACAAAAGTCACTATTCTCTCCATAAATAAATAAATGAGTACTTCCTCCGTTTTTATTTATATGTCGCAGAGAGAAAAAACACACAAATTAAAAAATAATTAATATATCTAAAATATAGTATTGAAAATGTATTTTTTTTATTGGAGATGTAAATATTTTGTTGGTAATGGTGTTTTTAGTATTGGAAATATATTTTTTTATTGAAGATATAAATACTTTATTGGTAAAGGAATAAAAAATAATAAATGATGCATTGAAAATATAAAATGACACCCCTCAAAAAAAAAAAAATTTTGAAATATGACAGATAAAAAAATAAAAAAGGAGTATGATTTATTGATACATATATGGGTCGGTTGAGGGTAAGCATCAATTTAAATACCTTAGACGCGTAAATGGCGTTTACTTGCAAAGTGGTGAATGCCATGTAAAGCTCACAAAAGATAAAAAGGGGCAAACAAGGTGACAAATACCTTTAGACCTGGCAATTTTTATTTATTAATGGAAAGACACACTTGTCATAAATAATGTTCGAATCCTAGATCTCAGGGCTTTGGGGCCTCAACTTTGACCGCTACATGAAAGCCTCATCGACTTAGACCTGACAATTCTTATGATAGTGTTTGTGGCAATAATTCATTTCAATATGAACATGGTTTTAAATTCATCATTTTAATTAACAAATAGGGGTCAGAGGCCAGAAGGAGAAGGACAAGATAAGATATAAAATGATTAAGAATGACAAAATGTAGTAACATATGTATAAAAATGTAGTAACAAATGTAGTATCCGTCTTTCTCAACCATTTTAGATTAAAACTGTCATTCACAACCTTTAACCTTAACAAATATTACGTCTGAATTCTACTAGTTTTGCATGTGTTGCTTTTGATTCACCGTTGTTTTTCTTCTACATATCTTTATATCTAATGTGTAATTTTCTCCATCAGAAAATTGAACACTATTTTGTATGTGTATTTTTTTTGGGGGGGGGGGGGGGGGGGGGGGGGAGGAAGGGGCTGCTTTGACGCCTGAAAAAAAGCGCGGAAGCATCAAATATATCAGGAACTCGTGCTTGGCTTTCAAGTTTTGTATACCTAAACCATAAGCCGCACGTTGCCCTTAACAATGCGTTCCAAGAGAAACATCTTATTTGTGAGACAAAATTATTTGCCTTTTGCATGCTCTTAGAGACTGACTATACTTTCTCACATAATTATAAAGAATTTAATTCGGTGGAGAATTCTTTGACGGGATTAGCAGGCCAATCCATTACATTCTTTATCTTGCAGGCGGTGCCAATCTTACCAAAGTTCTCCTACGAGATGACAAGAATGGTTTATACTACATTATAAGAATACGCAGATAATGTAGAAGCACTCTTCAACTTGTTTGAAGAGTGAAAAGCAATTTGTGACCTTTACCTTTCTTACCATATTTACATTGAGTTGGTGGTGTGCTCCATGCTTTCCCTTTATATTTTGCAGGACATTGGGTGTTTATGCGAATTTACACTCTTTATGACGCACCATAGTTTGAAGGCACCATTCTTTGTTGGATGGGGCCAAACAGGTGGCATTGCTCTTTCTTTTGCTTTCATACAACATCTTATCATGCATACTTTTACGCTTGGACATAAATGTAGGAATATGCATTTTAGGGTGATTTTGCACAATGGCGTGCATTATTTGAAGCACCCTTTATTGCTTTTAAAGGGTGCAAATCAGGTGCCTCGATTCTATTTATTGGGGTGTCATTGTTCCCATTATTGGAGAATTTCTAAGTTCAACATTGCCAGTAAATGGGCATGCAATGAATAGATGAATCAAGATTGAAGGATTTCAGTTTGCTATGAATTCGGGATCCCAGGCTTTTGGACCTTCGTATAGCCAAAAGAAATGAGATCCTAGGCTTTGATACCTGAAAAATAGCACGGAAGCATCAAATATATCAGGAACTCGTGCTTGCCTTTCAAGTTTTGTATACCTAAACCATAAGCCGCACGTTGCGCTTAACAATGCGTTCCAAGAGAAACATCTTATTTGTGCGCCAAATCATTTGCCTTTTGCATGCTCTTAGAGACTGACTATACTTTCTCACATAATTATAAAGATTTTAATTCGGTGACGGGTTCTTTGACGGGATTAGCAGCCAATCCACTACATTCTTTATCTTGCAGGCGGTGCCAAACTTACCAAAGTTCTCCTATGAGATGACAAAAATGGTTTATACCACATTATAAGAATACACGGATAATGTAGAAGCACTCTTCAACTTGTTCGAAGAGTGAAAAGCAGTTTGTGACCTTTACCTTTCTTACCATATTTACATTGAGTTGGTGGTGTGCTCCATGCTTTCCCGTTATATGTTGCAGGACATTGGGTGTGTATGCGAATTTGCACTCTTTTTGGCGCAGCATAGATGGAAGGCACCATTCTTTGTTGGAGAGTACCAAACAGGTGGCATTGCTCTTTCTTTTGCTTTCATACAACATCTTATCATGCATACTTTTACGCTTGGAAATAAATGCAGGAATATGCATTTTAGGGGGATTTCGCACAATGGCGTGCATTTTTTGAAGCACCCTTTATTTCATTTAAAGGGTGCAAATTAGGTGCCTCGATTCTATTTATTGGGGTGTCATTGTTCCTATTATTGGAGAATTTCTAAGTTCAACATTGCCAGTAAATGGACATGCAATGAATAGATGAATCAAGATTGGAGGATTTCAGTTTGCTATGAATTCGGGATCCCAGGCTTTTGGACCTTCATACATCCAAAAGAAATGAGATATCAGCTTATAGGAAAAGAGACAATGTGATGAACTCTATCAAAATAGGGCCTCATAATTCTGATATAGGCTCAAATGCATTATACTTTCAATAGTCATCTATGTTTGATGGAGGTGTAGAGATTGATTTGGATGTTTATAGATTTTTTTTTGTACTTTCTACCTTGATACCAATTGTAACGTCCTCAAACCCCGGGTCTGGTAGCGCTAACATAGCCATAAAGGTTCTAGTTAACTGCTTAGATCGTCGTCCTCGCTTGGTATAAAAGAGCTAACCTGAGTTGACAAGATTTTTATGTCTCACACATATATGTGGGTGAAAACTATACCACTTTAGTATTTTTTTCTTCATTTTTTCCGATCCCGAATGCCTCATTCTTCTTTATTTTTATACAATTCCCTGCACATCTTCCTGCCGCCTCACATGTTCTATCCATTAAGACACCCCTCCTTCCGGTCAACCACAAATCGTCTCCTCCCTTCTCCCTTTTCTTTCCGTCGATCTTCTCCATTACTTCTTTTCCGTTACGGCACCCCCTTCCGGTCAACCACAAACCGTCTCCTCCCTTCACCCTTTTCTTTTCCATCGATCTTCCTTCTCCATGATATTTCTGCTCTCCCTATCTCACGTACAAAACCCATCCGGCCATGTCTGCATCTGACAGCACCACCACGGTGCAATCCCTCCTAAACCCCAACGCCATCTCTCCCAACCATTTCTCCCAAAAGTTTAAGCTGGTGGGGAGGTAAATAATTAATTTTATTTTCTCCATTACGGCACCCCCTTCTGGTCAACCACAAATCGTCTCCTCCCTTCCCCCTTTTCTTTTTTGTCGATCTTCCTTCTCTCTGATCTTTCTGCTCTCCCTATCTCACGCACAAAACCCAGCCGGCCATGTCTGCATCCAACATCATCACCACGGTGCAATCCCTCCCTCCCAGCCATTTCTCCCAAAAGTTTAAGCTAGTGGTGAGGTAAACAATTAATTCGATCTTCTCCATTACGGAACCCCTTTCCGGTCAACCACAAATCGTATCCTCCCTTCACCATTTCCTTTTCCGTTGATCTTTCTTTCCCTTGATCCTTCTACTATCCCTATCTCACGCACAAAACCCAGCCGGCCATGTCTGCTTCCGGTAGCACCATCACGGTGCTATCCCTGCCAAACCCTAATGTCATATCTCCCAAAGGTTAAAGCTGATAAAGAGGTAAATAATTAATAATATGTGTAGACGTGAGGAGGTAAATATAATTAATATTATGTGTGGACTTGGGTTGGTAAATAAATAATATTATGTGTGGACCTATAGAAGAGTGAGAGAGGGACCAACACTTGGGGATTTTTTTTTTTTGTTTTTTTATTGTGCTTAGAGAGAAGTTTGATCTCAGAACCTATCACTCTGATACCATGTTGAATTACCATCTCTTCTAAAAGTTTAAGCCGATGGAGAGATAAATAATTAATCTTATATCTCAATATTAACTACGTGGGACATTACAAGATGCACTTAACTAAACATAATTCCCTTTCTGGAAAAGGAAAAATAAAGGCAGATCACCGCTCTCACAAAGAAGATCGCAAAGAGGATCGGGAAGAAGAACGTAAAATGGACCGTGGTAAAGACGTGAATCAAGATCGCGAGGTGAAGAAGCTCTATAAGTTCAATGAAAATGACTTCACCCCGCTTAACGCTAACCCATCAAAATGCTCTTTGAGATCCGAGAGCATTTCCAAAGGCCAAGACCCATGAAGGCCGATTTGGAAAGTCGGGATAAATCAAAATGGTGTAAATACCATAAAGATCATGGCCATATAACAGATGATTGCAATACCTTAAGGAAGGAGATTGACGGGCTAATCGAAGAAGAACCGGCCACTAAATATAAGTGGGACGGTGACGTTGGGGGTAATAGGGGACGAGCCCCGAGTATACCAGAGAGAAATTCAGGTCATCCACGGGGATCTCCCAAGCAATCACCAACTGAAATCATAGATACATTCGATAAACATACGAGGCTTTGAGGAGCAGGTCATTCTGGGAGAGACAGACAAATGGATCATGTTCACCAAGAGTTAGCTAGCGACAGCTAAGGGCGCCATAGAGATACCCATTGTCCTGAAAGTCAGAGTAAATGACAAAAATAGGGCCAACCGCGTCATGGTAGATACCGGCGCGGGTCGGGACATCATCTATCTTGATTGTTTGAAACAAATTGGTTTCGGGGAGGCCATGTTTAAACCATACATTGGGGTATTAGTGGGGTTCTCCAACGACACAGTACGAGTTATGGGCACAATCGACCTCAGCATCACGATTGGCGACTACGAACCTTTCCGAACCGAAACTGTAACTTTTCTGGTCGTCGACCTACCCTCTTATTACAACATGATTTTAGGAATCCCAGCCATGACGCAGTTTCAGATGGTCGTGTCCATTGCGCATCAGAGAGTCAAAATTCATATTGGAAATGATATTGGGGTCGCAACAAGCCTACCCAGATATTTCCTCGAATACATCACCAAAACAGACCTGGCTCAAATTGGCCCAGAATCGAGGAATTCGTAGTAGGCTCGATTCAGGTCAACATAGTTAAAGAAATTACAACTGAAGCAGTCGAGTGTGAAACTTTGCAAGTCAGGGATCAGCCACATTCATAGAGAACGACGAGCTCGACGAGGTCGCCATGAGTGATAAATATCCAGATCAGAAGATAAAGATCAGAGCTCAGATGACCGAACTAGAAAATGAGAAATTGATCTATCTGCTAAAAGAAAATTTGGACTCTTTTGCTTGGGAAGGGACTGACATAAGCTTTGTTGAACCCGAATTTACGTTGCATTATCTCAGCGTCGATCCCAACTTTAGACCGATCCAACAAAAGACTCGACAATTCTCAGAAGAGAAAGAAATCACCATTAAAGCCGAGGTCGGAAAACTTCTAGCGGCAAGAATCATCAAGGAACTTCAGTATCCTACCCGGCTAGGCAACGTTGTCATGGTAAAAAAAGCATAATGGGTAGTGGCACCCATGTCGGTGAAGTCGACACCCATGTGCCACTTCACCGATCGTCTACCATTTTATCGATCCGGGGCAGTGCGTAAGGATCCATAAATGAAACAAGATGTTCGCATGGACGGAAGAATGCTCACTGGCTTTCGAAGACCTCAAGGATTACATGTGAAGCCCCCCTTTGCTGGTTAGTCCTATGATAGGCGATATCTTATTTCTATATTTAGTGGCCTCAGATTGGTCTGTTGTTGCCACTCTTGTTAAGGAGGAAGGTACTCTTCAAAAACCCGTCTATTATGTGACGAAGGCTCTCAGTCCCATGGAGAGTCACTATTTTAATATCGAGAAGTTGGCCTATTGTGTTGTTATAGCAGCCCGAAAGTTGAGGGATTATTTTTCCTTGCATACCATTACTATATTGTCAGATGCTCTATTACGCCAGGTCTTTGCATAAGCCCGACTTATCAGGCCGATTGCTCCGATGGGCCATTGAGTTAACCGAATTTGACATCCGATATGAGCCCAGGAAAGCTATCAAAGCACAAGCCCTACCAGATTTCATCATGAAAACAAGTTTCAGTGAGAAAAAGCCAAAAGAGCAACCCGGTTCGAATCCCTCCGACAAACCCGGAGCTCCGACGATGTCCGCGCCGCAGCGGCCGAGTCATTGTTGACAGCTATACGTCGATGGAGCCACGAACCTTAATGGTTGTGGGGCCGGAATCATATTATTGAAACTGAGCACCTCGGAGGAAATAAAAAAGGCCATGAGGTTTGATTTTACGGCATCAAACAACCAAGAAGAATACAAAGCGGTCATAGAAGAGCTTGATCTCGCGATGGCCATGAAAGTCGAAAATGTTGAAGTTTTTTGTGACTCGCAGTTGGTACTCAATCAAGTTATAGGTTCGTATGGGATTCATTGTGAAATCTTGCAAAAATATAACACTCTCGTCAGAAAGTTAAAAGAGGCCTTCAATTATTGCGAGTTCGTGAATATATCACGAGAGGATAATAAGCGAGCCGACTACCTGTCGAAGCTAACAAGCAACGATGAGATAAGAAATCCAGCCTTTATGGTAGAACATCTATCCGAGCCTTCCATCAACCGAGCTAAAATCATGGATTTCCGTCCAACCAACATATGTTGGATCGATGAGATAAAGGCATTTATTGAATCAGGCACGCTCCCAGCCGATCCCAAAGCGGCCAGGGCCTTGATAAGAAGAGCTGCCAGATACACTGTCTTAAACGATGTCCTATATCGAAAATCATTATCCAAGCCTTTATCACGATGTGTGCTACCCGAGGGGGTCGAGAGAATATTAATAGAGATGCATGAAGGAGTATGCAGTGGTTACCCTGCCCGCCGCACACTCGCTCAGAAAGTACTATTAGCCAGCTATTATTGGCCTGAGATCGCAGACAATGCTCAAAAATACACGAGGAAATGTGACGAATGCCAAAGGTTTGCTGATATTCCCAGGCTACCTTCAGTCGAGCAAAGCATCGTCGTCATTGTATGGCCGTTCGATATGTGGGCAATCGACCTCATAGGACCACTCCGCAGAGGGCAATCAAGCTGTGAATACGTCGTCATTGCTGTAGCTTATTTCTCGATATGGATCGAAGCCAAATCCCTGGAAAAGATTAAATCCAAAGATATCATCTTTTCTCTACTTGATCAAGTTTGGACTAGATTTGGAGTCCCAAGGGTGATAGACTCCGATCACGGGCCGTAGTTCAGGGATGAAATTACCCAGTTTTGCACAGAGCACAACATGAAGCATTTAAAATCGTCAGTATGCTATCCGTAGGGAAATGGTCAAGCGGAAAATGCCAACAACCAAGTCTTGAGCGTGCTGAAAAAGAGCCTGGATAAGAGAGCCAGAAAATGGGTAGATCACCTACCAGCGGCCCTATGGGCGTTCAGAACCTCGAGGAAGACCACAACTGGTGAAACCCCATTTGCGTTGACCTATGTTTCGGAGGCTATGTCCCCGGTTGAAATGGCCCTACCAAGTCTGAGAGTCTCACATTTTGGCGAGGCCGAGAACCCACTGGAAAGACAGTTCGATCTTGATTTGTTGGAAGAAAAGTGAATTAACTCATATGGCTGCTTAATCAATTGCAAACAAGCAGCCAAAAGACATCACGACAAGCGTGTCCGTGACCATTACTTCGCTATAAGGGATTACGTTTTCCAAAAAAGACAAGCCGTCGGACATGAAGCTGTGAAGGGAAAGTTGTCCGAAAATTTGGAAGGTCCACTCCAGATCGCGAGGATAGTGAAGAAAGTTACTAATGTTTTAAAGGACAAATAGGGCCGCGAATACAATAGGCCCTGGCATGCTGACAACTTGGAAAGATATTACATGTAAGAGCAACGCCTTTTATTTTGTGTAACACCAAAATTATGTTTTGTAGAAGGGCCTCATGCCCCATCTTTTGAAAATCATTTTAAATGCAAAGTTGTTTTTGGCAACTATAAGTTGATCTCTTGGAAGAATTGTACCCAGCCACCGTGTTTCCGACAAGCTTGCAGGCAAAGAGTCCTATGCTTGTCTGAAACAAGGGGGCCCAGACGAAAATTTTCAAGCCTCTATCAGATCGACAAAGTCATTATATTTTAACCTCGCCGTGAAGATCCCGTCAGCCTCGCTTAAAGCAAAAGGACCATATATAGAAATTTTCAGTATATTTATACATCTACAAAAGGCACAACACCACGGCTGAGTGCTTGAAAGCCAATTTTGGTTTTATAAGAAAACACATCATAGCGGGTCCGTCAATTAGATCAGAACAAGTAAAAGTGAAAAAGCAGGGAAAACACTTCATTCAAAAAGCAGAGACAAACATACAAGCCATAGATCATTACAAAAAGTCAGATGAATTGGTATATATCCGCCGAACAGATCGGCATCTATGAAGTGTTAACACAAAGGTTGAAATCATCCCACCAAAAGAGATGCGGCGACTAGCGCTTATAGCCGTGGCAACTCAGCAACTTCACAATGGATCAAAACCGAGTAAAATATACATTGCCCCCGAAGGACCTACAATGAAATCCCACCACCCGGAGAGTTGAACACGGAGCAATGAGCCTCCTCTTTCAACCTTTCCCATGTTCAAACTCCTCTCCCGCAACATCCTCTACAGGCAAATGTATCCCCAGTAGTTACCACGAGCAATGCGAGAGGCCGTATGGAAAAAAGGAGAAACACCATGATTAGTAGGTGAAGACATGATAAAAAGAAAAAGAAATGGATTGAAGAAAGAGTAGGGGAGCCATAACTGCTGACAATTTAAGATTTGCAAATGAAAGAGGAGAGTAGAGAAATCCCTCATCTTATAGACAAAAGAAAGGATCCAACGGCCGAGATTAGAAGGAATTGTGATAACGCTCTAAATAGTACCATTAATTATACCTTTATTCACCCTGAACTATGCTCAAGAGAGGATAGATAGGCTCGTTATTATATGGAATATGTGTTAAATGCTATGTGCATGTTCCTAGGTTCGTAATTCTGCATCTGTGTTATTTTCCTGAGGGTTTGGTACCGTTTTGCCTCGTTTTATGTGTTTTACAGGATGTATCAAATCTGGAGCAATGGAGGGATGGATCTAGATCAAGAGAAAAATTTTGGGCCAAGTAAATAAAGTCCAAGAAGAAATCTTCTGAAGAAAAAGAGGAAAAGTGAGCCCGGTTTACCGTGGGCTAGGTCCGGTAAACCGAGAGCCTTGTGGAACACGAAATCGATTCTGCCACATTGGACTAGGTCGGTTAGGGTTTCTGAAAGTCATAAGTTGGCCATTGTATCTATATAAAGCCGCATATACTGATTATTACATAAGCATTCAAATAGATTCAATCCCTTATTATATACATTATACAATTTGATGAAATAAAGTTTTCCTAAGCTTTTGGGGAGTTATTTTCTGGTTTCTTCCCTTCCTCACCATCTCTAGCTTGAGTGGATAAAGCTAGATCTCCATTGTTGAAGGTATGAAGCTTTGAACGTTCTTTTCTATCTTCAATATGGTAGATCTATTTGTATTTACGTGTTTTAGTTAATCTGCATGTTTAATGACCCCATAATTTACTTAGATTAATCAAAATTTAGCAATGTAGATCCAAAATTAAGAAAAGCCATCCCCCGGTAAACCGGCGGTCTATACCAGTTTACCGAGGCAAAATTTAGGAAACTTAATCTGGGATTCGTGTCAGCTACGTTGATCGACATAAATAATTGAAACGAGTAATAGGTCTGGCCAATCTAATATTCGTAATTCATAAATTAACATGAAGTATTGATAGTGAAGTGTTAGTTAGGACATTGTCTTGATGGACCCTAGGAACGTGCTAATCAGTGTCGATAGCAGCCTAGGCGGGTTAGCGGTATAAGTTAGCGCTCGATACCGGCAATTCTAGTTCTTTATGTGTATGGGCTATTACGGACCAAGTATGGAGGGTAATTGGCGCATAGATTATCTACTACCATGGTCGGAGTAGATAGGGTTAGGAATTGCACTCGTAGCTTAAAACTAAATTAAAAGCTCGCTCGATTAGCTTAAGGAAATTATGTGGGGAAGTAAACGTAAGGATTAACTAATCCAAGTTAGTAGATCAGTGGGAAGAGGGGGAAGAATACCACATTTCTTTTCTATTTATTGTTGGTCAATGACCACTTGTATGTGTCTTCTTAGTTAGGTTAGAATCGTTTATACTTAATGTTGCATTGTCTCTGTGGGATCGACCTTGATTCGCTCTTACTATACAACGATGGACCTAGTATTCTTGCTAGTAATATCGACGTTAGTGACTTATACGCGATCAAATTGAAGGGCCGAGATTTACGCGGGTTATCTAAATTTTGAATTGCAAAAGCCACATTCAATGCCATGAAGTTATCGAAACCGTAATTCAATACGACATTGATTACGCCGTCATCGAAACGACTGAAAGCTGCAAATGAACCGTCCAATCGAAAGGTAGAGCTGTTCACCTTCACTGCCATGTATGACATATAGCGCTCAGAGACACGACTTCAAAAGCCTCCCCCATAATAGATGCTAGGCCCAACGACAAGGGTGCCCCAAAAGGAAAACATAGCTTAGATAGCAAAGTCACTGCCAATATTCGTTTCGATCCAGCCCCCCGATGGCCTTGTTCGAAACAAGGGGAATGCATTTTATAAATTTTTCACCTCATTTATTTCAATCAAGGTCGCCACGGAGTGCCCTTAATCTTGCTCGAAACAAGAGGGGCCGCATATGGAAATTTCGACTCCGTTAAGCTCAAACCAGACATCATTTCCAATCCTTTTTAGCGAGCTCGAATTTTAGCGCCCTCGACCTCCCAAAAAAAAAGGGGACCACCTATAGGATTTTTTCGATCAAGTCAACAAGTGCAATAAAATAGGTCCGGTTTGAAACAAGTATAATCAGTCATCCCAATTATTTTTAGCGAGTTCATCGTCTAACGCACTCAACCTCACCAAAAAGAAGGGGGCCGTATGCCCATACGCGCGATTCAAATTCAAAGTACAAGAATAATTCAAGCAAGATAAATTAGGAAAAAAGCAGGTTCAAAAGCCAAAAGCGGCCACAAATCATCAAATTACAAAAAGCAGTATGATTGTTCAACAAAACAAAATCAAAGATTAACGATTACAAATAAAGGCAAGGCTAACTCTGATCATCTTGGGGCGGGGTACGAGTATGATCACCAGTCAAGTTCAGAAACCCATCACCATTATGAACGATGCCTTCGGCATTGTCACCCCCTGTAGGCTCAAGCACCCCCTTGATCAAAGTAGTCAAGTTCACTTCATTGCGTGGAGGAGGATTTCACACCTCTAGCCCTTTCTTCACCTGGTCCTCAGCGAACTCAGCAATATACTCATCAGTATATGGGATATCAGGATGAAAAGCTAGCAATGAAGGTTCTTTGTGAGGAAAGGCAACCCAACGAGCTAACTTTTCAAGACTAGCAGAATTCTTACTGCGAGCAGACCAAAGACAGCGGGCGAGATGTTAAAAGCCCTGATCAAAGCTTGCCTCCTGTATATCCCGGAATTCATCAGATTTCTTATATTCAGCCATAGGGCGGGCCTAGCGTTTTCAGCAGCCCTCTGAGCATCCACAAGCTACTCCTTTAACCGTACGTTCTTAGTTTGTACCGCCGCCAACTGCTCCTCAGAATGTTTAACAACCGCTTCCAAGTCCGCCACCTATTTCATGAGCTTATCATTAAGCTCCAGGCGCTCCTTATTCTGTGACCACAAGCAACTATTCTCTTTCAGGGTGTTAGCATGTTGGGCTTCAACTAGCTTTCTCAGCAACAACAAGAGCAACAGTATCTTTCTTAAGCCCGCCCTTACGCTCGTTAGCAGCAACGCAGGCCTTATGAAGATGAGTTCTAATCTAAAACCAGAAAGAGATGAGTTCACTGAAACAATAAGGAAAAACAGAAGAAAACAAGTGATTAAAGGCCTACCATGGCCGCAGCAAGTCCAAACTTGCCGACGAGATGATCAAGCTCGTCAGCAGCATCCTTATCGGGTGTCGCTCTATCATGGACAATGACACGAGTAGTGATCCCTCTACCAATCTCCAGCTGAGTAGCACGCGGCGGATCCCATGCAATACGATTGAGAGGAATAATGTCAACAATGGCGTCCTTCAACAAAGTCGTTTTTTCCATGCTTAGGGCCATTTTGTAAACTCAGAATCCAACCATAGGGCCTCTTTTCCCATGTTCCCGTGAGGCAAAGAGTTCTTCAATGACTGTTCTGACTCATCAACGATCTGCTCACCTATCACTCTGGCCCGTTCAGTAACATCATCAGTTCGTCTCTCCTAAGTTGGGATAGCTTCCCCGTTAGCCCCCAAGTCAGCAACAACTTTGGTTTTCTCCATAGAAACTTTAGATTTTTTTAGAGGCATGAGCCCTTTTTGCGGCCTCATCTACCTGGGATCTCTTACGGGCCTCAGCGGCCTTTTTGGTGCCAGAACCACATTTTCCCCTTCTTGATCTGCTGTGAGGGAAAATAAGTTTCATCAATGATAGAGGTGTCCACTGTCGTGGCACCATCCCAAGCACCTTTCTCAAAGCTCTTTCCTCACCTTAGCATCGGCCTCAACGCGCCTCTTTGCCTTTGCCCACCTCTCATTAGCATCAACCATGGCAACTGCAAAAAACGGCCCCATCAGCTCAAATAAAGATAATAAACAGGCTAAAGTGAAAATGGAAAAAAATAAGAAAGAAGATTACGGTGAGGCCTCCAATTAGGATCGCCAAAACAGATCACACATTCTGAGGGAAAACCTATGCCCAAATGACACTCTCCTATCCAGTCAGAATCGGGGGTTTGAGGATCTATAGGAACCAAAGATGGCGACTTTACTATCCCTGTTATCCCCTCCATGCTGGCGAAAATCCCACTCAGATCTATAAGTTCTAGCCAAGAAACATTCATGGTCGACTACTCACTCCCATCAGAATTTACGAGTCTTAAAAGGCCGTGGACGAACCAATATTCACTATATACGAGCGTCTCAGCAACCCTATTAGATGGTTGTTGTCTCCACGAGCCGAAGTGCGGAAAAGGCCAGCCTATCATGGATTCAACCTTGAGGACCCGATCACCCCAATGATGAATCTTGTTGGGAAGTTGGAAGAACAAGCAAGGAACTTGGGTCCCGTAGAAGGTGTAAAATCGGTTGAAGATAGAGAGAGTATGCTCTTTCCTCACGTCCGACACAGTACGATGAATGCCATAAGTTGAATTATAGCCCCTACGGCAAATTCACAAGGCAGAGCATTCATGTGTTGTAACACCTGCATGACAAAATGGTCGACGGGAGGTCGCAAGCCGGCATAAAAGTTATCAAAATGAAGAATCAAAGTATCCTCGGGGCGACGGGAACCACTTCGGTCTTTGCATGCATTCGCGTGAAACTTGTCATCCTCTTTGGTATAATCGAAGAGGCAAAACTTATAATGGTAAGGATTAATATTGAACTGCCGTTGGAAAAGCCTAGCGAGGTCTTGGATGTTTTGAATCTACGCCTATTCCCTTCCGATATGCTTCTCATACTCAGCCATCCGAGCGTATACGAGTTTGGCTTCCGGACTGTTAGGTTTCGGCGCCTTCGTCTTCAGACTCATCGGCATCATCCGTAGCCACAACGTCATCTTTCTTCTTCCTTTTCCGTTTGGGACAGGGATCCGGAAAGAAGTGACGAGGAATATCTTGGTTATCATCCTCACTCTCCCCCATGAGATCAATAAAGTAAGTATCTTCGGCTACATCAGGACCCTCATCGGCAGCGACACTACTAGTACTGACTTCATCCTCGTCACCAGCCTCAATGATCCGTTCTCAACTCCTTTTTCGACTTGTCCTCAGCTGACCTATGATATTGTCCAAGCCAAACGGATCATCATCTAATCGCCGCGCGGCCTCAGCCTTAGCCTCAGCCTCAGCCAATTCATTCTAGTCGTCTCGAGTAGACCCACTGAAACTAGGGTCATCAGCTTCCCCATCGTTGAGGTCATAATCATATACTTCTTTTTCACCTTCAGAATGCTCCCCGAGAGTATGATCGCTATCTGAAATCCTAGAAAACAATAGGGAAATGCAAAATATTAGTCACCTAGGACTACGAAAGTCGGGCCGAGACATTTTCCTCTCAACCGTCTCAACGCCTTCCCTTCCGTGTTTTGATTCAAAAGACATATGCCTCTACGGGGAAGAAGAACGGACAACCCTAAACGAGAATGCCAGACCTCCCAACAACACGAACGATTTCGAAATTGAAAACCCGGATGAACCACAATGAAAATACAATCTTTTTCAAAATTGTAGCGGAATATGGTGCCGTAGATAAAAAAGATATGCATGTGAAAGGAAAAAAAAAAACTGGGAAGGGAGCCATATCAAATATGGAAAAATCAATAGAATTTCCTGAATCCGGAACTAAGAAGCGAATCAGAAGCTGGGTTGAATAGCCGGAATCTGCAAACTCTGACCGGATTCTTCAAATTTTACCCGGAAAACTTAAGCCTTCACCGGAAACTCCAAGTGCTAATCAAAATCTTCGGTGTAGGCGGAGGAATATGCTAAGGAAAACAAAAAAAAAGGTGTTCAAGGAGTGCGTTTTTGCCTTTATATAGGTGAGGGGGCCTAGAGATCCGGTGGTTAAGGTTCAAAGCATCCAACGGTTCAAATTTGATCTGTCATTTCAAAATTCGAATTTTGAAAGATGTCATCATTGCTATGCGCCAATCGAAACCCCCCATTATAATGTGGGAAGTTACCGAGGCGGTTATATCCCATCATAGACCATGATCTGACTTTCCAACTACCCCTCTACACACAGTACGAATGGCCCCGTCAAAAGTGCAAGTGGACATTAAGAAGGTTTCCAGTCCTAGTGAGCTCACCAAAAGTATAGCTCCCTCAAACATAAGACCGTCTGCTTAATAGCACGGCACCAAAAGACCATCTGCTTAATAGCACAGTGCTGAAAACCATCTGTTTAATAACACGGAATCCGAGGTCGTCTACTTCATAGCGCGACCTTAAAAGCTAGGTCGCGCGATGATGCTGAGGTCATAAAAACCTAAACTTTTATTGTTGAAATAAAGCTAGAGAGGATCTAAGAGCACACTTTACTCCCCGCCTGACATTTCGAGAAAACGCCTAAGGCACGAAGTATGGGGCCAATGATATGCCTTAACCGTAATCCAGCCTGCTGATCCTTATTCGGGTCCCCCAAACCACCATAGTGGTGGATGAGGCCAACGGCCACAATATTCTGGAGCACACAAATCAAATTGGGATCACCGGCGGTCGGCCCTATTCTTAGCCATTGGCCCCGGGAAGCCATAAGAGGCTAGGGGGCCGGCTCGCAGGTGTCCTCAACTATAAGGTCCGCCCATGACAAAAAGAGCCCGTATATAAGGGAGCAAGGTGCCAACTAGATTGTAAGTAATACCATCCACAACGGAAGCGATTTTATGGATCTAGATCTATAAATTACACGTAATAAAATAACTAGATCTACTCTACAAGGGGGTTGTAGATCATATCTCTTGGATCTCAAAATCCAAGTTGAAGAACCGCAATAGAAAGAACGAACGAAGGTGTGAAGAGCACCACGATCTTCCGTACGTGTGATCCAAGCAACTCCCGGTGGAGGGAAATCCTCGTCTCGAATCCTTCCGATATGCTACCCGGAAAAATCTCCAAGATTTTTCCCCAACCCTCTTGGCCGAAATTTCTTCCTCTTCTCTAAGAGGTGGAACTCGAAAATTGTGTTGTTGTAAGGCTTGGGAGAACTCTCTTTATATAGGAGAGTAAAACTTAACCTCCAATGATTTAATAATTAATACAAAATCAATTATAATAATCCCATTAAATAAAAGATAATCCCATAATATTCTAGAACAAATCTAGAATAATATTTATCTTTATTTCTTTCCATAAATATTTATCCAATAAATATTTTATGCACATGTCTTATTAATCCACAAGAAACTAATTCTTGTTTCCTAAATTAATACATGGGGCGAAAATTGCTTGTGACCTAGTCACTAATTAATTTCGACCAACACACATAAATTGGGCCAAGATTATGAAAAATGTCTTTTCCACATATTTAATTATTTAGCCCAACTAATTTAATAGTCCACTAAACAATTAATTCACATATCGTTTTAATAAAGTCCAACAAGAACTAAATTAATATTATTAGGATTCGACGTCCGAGAATAGCTATGCTATATTAGGAGGCACGTCGGGGACCATGGACTAATAATCAGCGGCTCCGATAAATCAAATAAATAATTATCTTACGAACGTAATAATTATATTCGATAAATCAATCACAGGAATATGCCACCATAATCCCGTGATCGCACTCCTCCGATTATAAGATTATATTTATCTCCTCACGAGAATAATAATAAGCGTCCATTGATATAATCATTACATATGGATTAATCCTCCATAGATCGTTCATTCTAAATCGGGAAGTTACCGTTAACCCTTTCTAGAACCTCTTATCCTTATTTACCATTAACCCCTAGTGATCAATTAATTCATACAACTCACCGGTAGCTAATCGGTGTAATATGAACTCCATGGATCGATCGCCTTCTAGGATTAACAAATAAGGGAACTGTCTATCTACTTCCGAAATGGAAGGAATGGATTCCGTATCGTGATAACACGGACTACTCACTCAATCCAAGTACAATGCCAAGATGGGGTAATTCGGACCACGGACTCGGTGTAATCCTTAACCGTCAAGTCAAACTTCATACTGATTCAAGCAGTTGACTGTGATCATCTCAGGATTAAGATATATCCATAAATATGATCATCCATTGATTCGATAAGACTTCTCGATTACGGAATTATATCGTGAACTCTAATCAAATCGGTCCAGACCTATATGATATATCTATCATATATAAATGCCCCACTAGGTTCTCTTAACCGAAAGTCCGGATAAGACAATCACACCTATTGTGTTATGGGCGCATTAATAGCACGTTAAAGGAGAGACCCGATACTCTCGATTAACTTCACTACGGGCTAATTGTATTTTAAGTACATCTTCACTAACTCAATCCTCCCGTGTATATACCATACACTGAGTTAAGTGATTACATAAACGATATACTTTAGGGTTTTCTGTAGTGTAAATACTATTGTCACATCGGTGAATATGAGAATAATAATGTCAATTCATTTATTAAATAAAACAATTACAAAAATTGTCTTTCAGGCATAACACCTAACAATCTCCCACTTGCACGAAAGCATGTGATTAATTGTTTTAGAGCACACCCTATTATTTAAAATACAACAAGCTACATCTCCCACATGCTCTAAAGCAATGGAGACCCATCCCGTATTCTAGTACCCCCTAAGCATATCATAATCATTTCAGATTCCAAAGTACACTCTGAGTATGCCGTCGTAGGATAGGTCAGTGACTCGGGAAGTACCTACATCTAAATGTCATGGGTCTTAATGATTAGTCAGGTTGTCGGCTCGAGACGATCCGTAGAATCGAAACGTTGTTGGAAAGGTGTCCTAAACCCAATCGGGTTGGACCGGATCCGACCGGGTCGGGTCATTTACAGTCTATTTAGTTCATGTAATAACTTTATTATGATTAATAAAAGCACTTATGTTATTATTTATTGTTTGTCTTCATATTATTTGTTGTATATATATATAGTAACGTCCCTAGTATCGATCTGTGATAGAGAAACCATGATAGTGATTATGGTTGATGAGATCTCTAATCACTATAACAAGGTTGGTACTTAAATGTCTCTAGTCTTACATATTATCAAATGGGACATTGATAGTATAATCGGACTAGCACGTATTGGATGTCTTCTATCTTTTAGAAGGTAGGGATAGATCTCGTCTATCGAAGTGTAGAGACACTTGGGTTTGTACGTGGACGTGTATTAGAGAATGCGTACGTTAGACCGACCCACTTACATTAAGTGTCACACTATGTGGCGGTTGTGTAATTATCCTTTTGACCGGAGTCTTCATGGCATCACGGTGTGGATTGTCATGCTTTGACACTATTGAGATTTCTCCTAACCACGGGGCGATCATGCGGTAGTGATTGGGTATGATATTGAAGCATGCGAGTATACATGATTGGTCGTCCGGGAATCGCGTATCCTATGATTGGGATTGAATATCCGAAATGGCCTTCTTATAAGGAATGTCTAGCTCTCGAGAATCTTTGCAAAGTGGGAGTAAATGTGTTATTCCGAGAGAGCATGATATCCGATTATAAGATACGATCGTCAATGTATTGACACTCGAGATACGATCGTATGGATATTGTTACGGCGATAGGATTGTAAGTTACATGGTAATCGCTTCACATGAAAGGTAGTAGTCATTGCTTTTGACTCTTCCGATAATTGGGGGTCACGGTGTGTTGCTAGACGCTATCCCGTGATCGTTAGGTATGAAGGGCATTTTAGTAAATTGCACTTTGTGTCTACGGCCAACATATTCGGAAGCCTATCGGGTCACACACATATGAACATCGAGTCGGATTAAAATGCGGTTATAGTTGATAACCAAATAAGGAAAGTTTATCTCTGGACTATGAAGGTTATAGTGGTAAATTAATATGGTGGTATTTATTTATTATGAATAAATAAAATACAAGATATTAATTATATATAAATTAGATTAATTAAAGAATATTCCGGAAGTCAATTTGTTGACTAATGGGGCGCCACTTTTGTGTGTATAAGATACACTTGGATTGTGCACTTTAATTAATAAAGATTGCCATAATATTAATATATGATATTAATTGATTTTGAAAAAATAGATTTATGGTAATAAGATAATTATAATCAATATATGATATTGACAAAATAAATTATAATTAAAGAGATAAATCAATCTAGTTGATTTTCCTTATTTTATTAGAAAAAGGTTTTCTTCTCTTCTACTCAACTTGGGGCGCCACCTCCTCTATAAAAAGGAAGTGGGTGTCAAGCTCTTTTGTACAACATAATTGCAAGAGTTCATAATTCTTGTGTAAAATAGAGAGCTCTCCATAGTGAGTTTGTGAGGGAAGAAAATGTCCGGTCTAGCAGCCGGAGTTTTTCCGATAGCAATCCAAAGAGGATTCCGGCAAGGGGTTCGTGTGGATTAGCGATAGAGGCCGGACGCGTGGACGGCTTGCGCATTGAACTACTCTCCGTTGGCGGTCAAAGCAACGATCTTGTAGATCATCTAAGGTATAACCGTCAAACTACTTAACGTGTTTATTGCGTTAAACGAAGAACGATCTAGAAAAGGAAATCAAATTTTAAATTCCGCTTCGTTAAACTAGTGATTTCCTAACAGTGGTATCAGAGACAGGCTTCGTGCTTAAGCAATAAGCATAATTTAATTGCGTAGTATTTAATCAATAGATGCAAGATTTAAATCACGAAACGTTGAAACAAAAAAAAAAAAAATTAGGGTTCATGGGGGGTCGGCCGACTGGCGGCGCCCCCCTCCCTCTGCGGCGGCGGTGGCGGCGGCGGTAACCCTAGGGTTGCCGTCCGTCGGCTCTCCTCTTCCAATGGGGAGATCAACCCTTTTCGTTTTGTGATATTTTATTGTGCATAGATATCTCGTTTGTTTAGTTGTGTCATATGGCCAACCAATTGTTCAAATAGTTTGGACCATTGGGAAACCATATGGCATATTGGCCTTTCCAAATTTTGTTTTGGAATAGGCCTAGGTCCTTTCCAAATATTTGATTTGGAATAGGCCTAGGCCTAGGCCACTTCCAAAATTTTGATTTTGGAAAGTGGCCAGGCCTAAACCAAAACTATTTGGCTTTTCCAAATATTTGATTTGGAATAGGCCTAGGCCCTTTCCAAATATTTGATTTGGAATAGACCTAGGCCTAGGCCACTTCCAAAATTTTGATTTTGGAAAGTGGCCAGGCCTAGACTAAAATAATTTGGCCTTTCCAAATATTTGATTTGGAATAGGCCTAGGCCCCTTTCAAATATTTGATTTGTAAAAGGCCTAGGCCTAGGCCACTTCCAAAATTTTGATTTTGGAAAGTGGTCAGGCCTAAGCTAAATTTAGTTTTTGGAAAGGAAACAAATAGGAGACTTTATAATTTTAATTTTATATTTTGAATAGTTCAAATTTAATTAAAATTGAAATCGATTTAAAATTAAAAGTTAATTTTAATTTTCGATTAAGTCATATAATTAATTAAAAGTTATTTAATTACTTGACGTGATAAAATAAAGACGCATGAGTAGTAGTAGTTAAAATTAGAATTTAATCTTTCTTATAAGATAAAATTGTATGGATTAGATGTGTAGATATAATGTGATTATATGGACCCCGATTGATCATGGACTCGACCAATAGGATAGATGGGAATGTTTTCTTTATGTTGGTTTTTGAAAAATTGTCCTAGGCCGTAATGAAGAACGTGACCTAGTTTACTTTTTGTATTTATCCCATTCCCTGAGCTCCCCCCCCCCCCCGTGTGCGGCGGGTGTAATCATTTATTATGTAACAAGAATGGAGCAAGAAGTTCAAGACCAAGGAGAGATAAAGAACCCATTGGCGTACGGCAATAAAGATCCTATTGGCGGTTGCGGATACCCTTAGTTTGTGACCCGCGGTTTCGTCGGTTTGTATTCGAAACCGCACCTAGAAAAGTCCATGATCATACCGGTTATTTTATGCGCGGAATGTTGTGTATGTTTTACTTTATATGATATCGTAGTAATATGCACATAGTAGATGAGACCATAATTAAACCAAATTAATTAAGTGAATTAATTTAAAATTATTCCCACACCAAAAATCGAGCCAAAATTGTTTCCCAATATTATAATGACGGTGAAGAGCCTTTGTTCGGATCCAACTGATCGACCACCGTCGGGAGTTGACCTACCACGGGTATATCGTTATTATTGAGATATGATCGTCACGAGATCTCATGAATATTGGGTTATGACTCGACTAAAGTCTTTCGGTGATTGGCCACCGTCAGGGCCGTCGACTTTAGAGACAAGGGGTTGACTATCACATAGAGATGTGAGACGTCAAAGAGTTGACTAGTCAGCCACTGGGAGTCGCATGCGATGCGACTGGTAGGAGTACCTACCTTTCGAAATTGCCGAGATTGATCGACCACCGTCGGGGATTAAGGCAACTAGATAGGGTCCCAGCCACTAAAGAATTAATTAAATTCTTGAAAGCCAATAGGGAATAGTTGGCTAGTGGGAGTAAAACCTTATAAATTTCTTAGTGCAAATTTAGGTTTTTTATACATGAGCTTTTACTTATTCTATCTTTATTTATTGTTGTAGAAAATGTCAAACAAATTGAACCTCCGTTTTATCATCGAAAACAAGCTTGACGAAACTAATTTTCTCGATTGGGAAAGAAACCTCAAAATCGTTTTGAGGCACGAGAAGATTGGCTATGTCTTGGACGAGGCCCTACCGGAAAAGCCCGCCGAGGGTTCGGCCGCGATATTGTCGAGAAGTACAACAAGCACCGTTCGACAAGATGCGATGCTACATGTATCATGCTTGCTTCTATGACACCCGAACCGCTGAGAAACGAGCATGAGTCTATGGACGCCTACTCTATCATGGTCCACCTGAAGGAACTTTACGCTTCTCAGTCTCGCACTGAGAGGTACGAGGTTTCGAAGGCCCTGTTTAGCTGTAAGATGGCATCTGGAACTGCTGTGGGGTCACACGTGCTTAAAATGATCGGGTACATAGAGAGGCTTGGGAAGCTGGGCCACAAGTTGGAACGAGAGTTGAGTATTGACTTGATTCTGCAATCTCTACCTGACTCATTCTCGCAGTTTGTGATGAACTATCATATGAACAAGATAGATTGCTCCCTAGCGGAGTTATTGAACATGTTGAAAACTGCCGAGGGCACCGTAGGGAAGGGAAAGCAAGTGTTGCTTTGGTCACTTCAAGCAAGGGCAAGGCAAAAGCCCGAGAAAAAGGTCCAAGAAGGCGAAGGCCGCACCTAAGCCAATGCCTAAGATAGCAAAAGACAAATCCAAGGATGCTTGCTTCCATTGCGGTGAGACCGGACATTGGAGGAGAAACGCAAGGGCTTCTTGAGTACCAAGAAGAAGCATTCGATGCTTCGACTTCGGTATATTTATGATTGAGATCAACATTACTTCTTCTAAGTCTAACCACCGGGTATTAGATACTTGGTTGTGGTTCTCATATTTGTACGAATATGCGAGGCACTAAGAAGAACTAGAGATCCGAGGAAATGAGAGGTGGACCTACGCGTTGGAAATGGAGCAAGTGTTCTTTGCGCGCGGCCGTAGGAGTTTATTTTCTTTCATTGCCCGGTGGGCTAGTACTAGAACTCAATAATCGTTATTTTGTTCCCGCTCTTACGAAGAGCATTATTTCTATTTCGCATTAGATGTTGATGGATTTTCTTTTACGTTTGAGAATAAATGTTGTTCTTTTTCACGTGATGGAATCTTTTATGGTACTTGGCATACTTAGCAATGGTCTCTACATATTAGATATGAATGTTGACGTACTTAATATAAATAACAAGAAAGCCAAAACAAATGACTTGAATGAATCCTACTTATGGCATTGTAGACTTGGCCATATAAATAAGAATCGCATTTCCAAACTCCATAAAGATGGAATGTTGGATCAATTCGATTACGAATCGTTTGAAACATGCGAAGCTTGTTTACTTGGCAAGATGACAAAGTCACATTTTAGTGGCAAAGGGATAAGATCCAATGAATTGCTTGAGCTTATACATACTGATGTGTGTGGCCCAATGTCGATTCAAGCCAAAGGAGGATACTCTTATTTTATCACTTTCACTGATGACCATTCTCGCTATGGTTATATATACTTAATGAAGTATAAGTCTGAAGCCTTCGAAAAGTTCAAAGAATTCAGAAGTGAAGTGGAGAAACAATTGGGTAAAGAAATCAAAACACTTCGATCCGATCGAGGTGGAGAATACCTAGATGGAGAGTTTCAAAGTTATTTAAAGGAGAATGGGATTCTACCTGAATGGACCCCTCCGGGGACGCCTCAAATGAATGGCATATCTGAGAGGCGGAATCGTACTTTGTTAGACATGGTACGTTCCATGATGAGCTATGCAGTTCTTCCAAAATCGTTTTGGGGGTATGCTCTAGAAACCGCATCCTATACACTGAACCGAGTTCCATCAAAGACGGTTGAGTCCACTCCCTATGAAGTGTTCAAAGGGAAGAAACCAACGCTAGGTTACATGAAACCTTGGGGATGTCCAGTTTATGTGAAACGAACCATCCCTGACAAACTGGAACCTAGATCTGACAAATGTCTGTTTGTGGGTTATCCTAGGGAAACCAAAGGGTACCAATTTTACCACCCTGAGGAACAAAAGGTGTTTGTTGCCAGGACTGGCCACTTTCTGGAGAAAGAGTTTATTCTGGATAGGGTCAGTGGGAGTAAGATTGATCTTGAAGAAATTCGAGAACCACTTACGGATAACAGTCCGTTGATGGAAGTAGAGGAGACATCACATACAAATGTGGCGCCACCCTCTACCGTAGACACAATAGCACCTCGAAGATCCACCAGGGAACGCCGTGAACCCGAAAGGTACACTGGCGTGTATCTCATGGAAGATGAGGACCCTAGAACTTATGAGGAAGTGCTATTAAGGCATGACAAAGAGAAATGGCTAGAAGCCATGAATTCTGAAATGGAATCCATGAAGGACAACCAAGTTTGGAACTTAGTTGATCCGCCTGAGGGAATAGTTCCCATAGGGTGTAAATGGGTCTTTAAGAGAAAGACCGACATGGACGGTAACGTGACCACCTACAAGGCTAGGTTGGTGGCAAAAGGTTATAAGCAAAGACAAGGAGTTGACTATGATGAAACCTTCTCGCCCGTTGCCATGTTAAAATCCATTAGAATTTTGCTCGCTATTGCAGCATACCATGATTACGAAATCTGCGGATGGATGTGAAAACGGCTTTCCTTAACGGAACCCGTCGAGGAAGTGTATATGACACGGCTGAGGGTTTCACAACCAATGACGCCGGGATGGTGTGTAAACCGCAAAGATCCATTTATGGATTAAAGCAAGCTTCTCGGAGTTGGAATCTTCGCTTTGATGAGATTATCAAACAGGTTGATTTCATCAAGAACGAAGATGAGCCCCGTGTTTACAAGAAGGTTAGTGGGAGTGCCATTGTGTTCTTAGTGCTTTATGTGGATGACATACGCTCATAGGGAATGATGTGCCTATGTTACAATCAGTCAAAGCTTGGTTATCCAAGAACTTCTCAATGAAGGACTTGGGTGATGCGCCTATATTCGGGAATAAAGATCTATAGAGATAGATCTAAGAGGTTGCTTGGTCCGTCGCAATCCACCTACATAGACAAGATGCTGAAGAGATTCGGCATGGAGCGATCCAAGAAAGGATTGCTGCCCATGTCACATGGGGTCTACCTGTCGAAGGGAATGAGTCCTAAGACAGAGGAGGAAAAGGCACAAATGAGTAAAGTCCCTTATGCTTCGGCAATCGGGTCTATCATGTATGCCATGTTATGCACAAGACCGGATGTCTCGTACCCTCTTAGTATGACTAGTAGGTACCGGTCCAATCCAGGTGATGGTCACTGGATTGCTGTCAAGAATATCCTTAAGTACTTGAGACGTACTAGGGATATGTTCCTGGTTTTCGGGAACGATGATTTAGTGTTACGAGGTTACACAGATGCCAGTTTTCAAACTGACAAGATGACTTTAAGTCACAATCTAGATTTGTTTTTACGCTTAACGGCGGAGCAGTGAGCTGGAAGAGTTCCAAGCAGGAGACTACTGCAGACTCTATTAATCCAATAAATATTTTATGCACATGTCTTATTAATCCACAAGAAACTAATTCTTGTTTCCTAAATTAATACATGGGGCGAAAATTGCTTGTGACCTAGTCACTAATTAATTTCGACCAACACACATAAATTGGGCCAAGATTATGAAAAATGTCTTTTCCACATATTTAATTATTTAGCCCAACTAATTTAATAGTCCACTAAACAATTAATTCACATATCGTTTTAATAAAGTCCAACAAGAACTAAATTAATATTATTAGGATTCGACGTCCGAGAATAGCTATGCTATATTAGGAGGCACGTCGGGGACCATGGACTAATAATCAGCGGCTCCGATAAATCAAATAAATAATTATCTTACGAACGTAATAATTATATTCGATAAAACAATCACGGGAATATGCCACCATAATCCCGTGATCGCACTCCTCCGATTATAAGATTATATTTATCTCCTCACGAGAATAATAATAAGCGTCCATTGATATAATCATTACATATGGATTAATCCTCCATATATCTGTTCATTCTAAATCGGGAAGTTACCGTTAACCCTTTCTAGAACCTCTTATCCTTATTTACCATTAACCCCTAGTGATCAATTAATTCATACAACTCACTCGGTAGCTAATCGGTGTAATATGAACTCCATGGATCGATCGGTTTCTAGGATTAACAAATAAGGGAACTCGTCTATCTACTTCCAGAAATGGAAGGAATGGATTCCGTATCTGTGATAACACAGACTACTCACTCAATCCAGTACAATGCCAAGATGGGGTAATTCAGACCACAGACTCAGTGTAATCCTTAACCGTCAAGTCTGTTAGGTGCGATGCCCGAAAGACAATTTTTGTAATTGTTTTATTTAATAAATGAAATGATATTATTATTCATATTTATTATTCTCATATTCACCGATGTGACAATAGTATTTACACTACAGAAAACCCAAAGTATATCGTTTATGTAATCACTTAACTCAGTGTATGGGATATGCACGTGAGGATTGAGTTAGTGAAGATGTACTTAAAATACAATTAGCCCGTAGTGAGGTTAATCGAGAGTATCGGGTCTCTCCTTTAACGTGCTATTAATGCGCCCAGAACACAATAGGTGTGATAGTCCTATCCGGACTTTCGGTTAAGAGAACCTAATGGGGCATTTATATATGATAGATATATCATATAGGGCTGGACCGATTTGATTAGAATTCACGATATAATTCCGTAATCGAGAAGTCTTATCGAATCAATGGATGATCATATTTATGGATATATCTTAATCCTGAGGTGATCACAGTCGACTGCTTGAATCAGTATGAGGTTTGACTTGACGGTTAAGGATTACACTGAGTCCGTGGTCCGAATTACCCCATCTTGGCATTGTACTTGGATTGAGTGAGTAGTCCGTTATCACGGATACGGAATCCATTCCTTCCATTTATGGAAGTAGATAGACAGTTCCTTATTTGTTAATCCTAGAAACCGATCGATCGCGCGAGTTCATATCACACCGATTGATCACCAGAGTTGTATGAATTAATTGATCACTAGGGGGTTAATGGTAAATAAGGATAAGAGGTTCTAAAAAGGGTTAACGGTAACTTCCCGATTTAGAATGAACTGTCTATGGAGGATTAATCCATATGTAATGATTATATCGATGGACGCTTATTATTATTCTCGTGAGGAGATAAATATAATCTCATAATCGGAGGAGTGCAGTCACGGGATTATGGTGGCATATTCCTGTGATTGATTTATCGAATATAATTATTCTGTTCGTAAGATAATTATTTATTTGATTTATCGGAGCCGCTGATTATTAGTCCATGGTCCCCGACGTGCCTCCTATATAGCATATATATTCTCGGACGTCGAATCCTAATAATATTAATTTAATTCTTGGTAGAATTGAATTATAACGATATGTGAATTAATTGTTTAGTGAACTATTAAATTAGTTTGGACTAAATAATTAAATATGTGGAAAATACATTTTCCATAATCTTGGCAAATTAGTGTGTATAAAAAAATCATATTGACTAGGTCAAATTTGATTAAAATTTCGCCCATATGCATGTTATGGTAACAAGGAATTAGTTTTCTTGTGTATTAATAAGACATGTGCACAAAATATTTATTAGATAAATATTTATGGTAAGAAATAAAGATAAATATTATTCTAGATTTGTTCTAGAATATTATGGAATTATCTTTTATTTATTGGATTATTTATTTGCAAAATAAAAATCCTTGGAGGTTAAGTTTTACTCTCTCCTATATATAAAGAGAGTTCTCCCAAGCCTTACACACACTTGAATATTTCGACTTCTCTTAGAGAGAAGGAGCAAAAATTCGGCCAAGGGGTTAAGAGGAAAAATCTTGGAGGTTTTTCCGGGTAGCATATCGGAAGGGTTCGAGTCGAGAATTTCCTTCCACCGGGAGTTGCTTGGATCACACGTACGGAAGATCGTGGTGCTCTTCACACCTTTGTTCGTTCTTTCCATTGCGGTTCTTCAACTTGGATTTTGAGATCCAAGAGGTATGATCTACAACCCCCTTGTAGATGTAGATCTAGTTATTTTATTACGTGTAATTTATAGATCTAGATCCATAAATCGCTTCCGTTGCGGATGGTATTACTAACTGTGGTATCAGTCGCCAAGGTGATCTATATTTATACGTATAAAATATTAGATCTAGGAGTGGTAAACATGTAGAATTTTTGTCCCAATTTTTGATAGGGGCCGAAATTTGTTTTATTTTTTTTTATGATTATGAATGTCTTGATTGAAGAGATGGATTGGGGTTGGTATTGTTTACCCGTAGATCTATTTTGTAGCTCTTTTGATTAGTATCAATTGAGCATAGGACTTGTAATTTAATTTTATGCAACTCGAAAATTGTAAAGATGACTTCTTTGTAATTTAATTTTGATACGGGTTTGAGACGACGAAGATCATGGTGTTGAAAATCATCAAGAAGGTGAAACGGGAGGAGGCCGAAATTGTTGTTGTTTTTTTTTAGGTCACGGCACAAAAATCCTTATACTGTTGCGGCAGCTTCAATATTTTTTAGGGTCGCCGCAATGTAATTAATTTTATATTATTAATTATATATATATATATATATATATATATATATATATATATATATATATATATATATATTTTGCATGGTACTGCATGCATGCGCACTTTTTTGCCGACATATAAAAAATATATATATATATATATTTATTGGAACAGCCGAGGGCTGTTATGAAAAAAAAAAAAAAGTTTTTTTTTATAAAACAATCTAATATAGATATATTCTAAATATATTGGTATATTACGGCATCATCTCCTCGTCGTTCGTGGTTCGTGTCAAGATCGAAAATTCGAGATCCGGAAGACTCGAAGATCAAGACTTGAAGACATAGAATAAATGTTTACTTTTCCTTAGAAAATAGGTTAGTCGGGGGTACCAACGATCCATCTCGGTGTTTAAATTTTCCGTAATTTATTTTTTATGTGTTTGATCATAAAATAGATATAAAATCGGAATTGCCATGACATGCATCATATCATAAATCCACTCCATGCATACATGTAGAATTTTAATTTTGGTAATTAAAATAGGCATGTATACAAACTCGCGTAATTAGTTGAAATTTAATTAATACGTGGTAATTAATTAATTTTGTAACTAATTAAAGATCCGAGGACGGGTTATGAAATCGTTAAGCCTTTCGGTGTGTGTTCTCGGTGAACCGCCTTAAAGCACAAACGAGATCACGTTTTCGATTCGTAGTGTCTACGAGATTGAATGATGGTAAAAGAACAATAAATCTTGGATAAAAACGGTTCGCCTATAGGTTGGGTGGTCAACTGAGCTAGGCTCGACCGACTTAACCCTCCTAGTGTGATGTATGCACGGGGGTCCGGCAAGACTAAGCTACACCGGAGAACGGAGGGGTGATTCCTTCTTATCTCAATGGGGCTCTCTTGACCCGACTTCGTCCGACTGTCATATATGTTCCAACGAATAGGACGGGTAGGCTTGCCTACGTTACCGACACCATTCGAAATCCTTGATTTGATGTGCTTTTATGTTAACATCAAAAAGACGCGGTTAGTTAACCCACCACCACTTCCAAAATATTGAGTGGGAGCGGGGGAGGCAACAGCCAACCCCACGGCCTCTACTATAGATACAAGTAAGTGAGAGAAGGGTGACGCCTCGCGGTGCTTTGATTTCGTCCCCCTACGGATGGTGTTCACCCCTATCAACATTCATGGCTTGGTCTCCGAAAGGATAGGATTTCTGGGTACTCGTCGGGTCACTGACCTATCCTACGACGGCACACTCGGAGCGTACCTAAGAGATCCGATATAGTAGGTCACACTCATCATGGGTATTCTTGATAATATCTAGGCTAAAAAAGGAAGGTAGTCAATGAATAAAGGGATGTTCGATTCTCGTGGGATGTTCGATTCTCACAAGTTATTCATTGATGAGATTGTCTCGATTTAACCGTCATCTCTTTGACCTACCCTACGGCGGCACTGAGATGCGAGGTTAAAACCTTGGAATGGTAGAGTAGACTTATTTTTTAGTTTACAATTCCTAAAATAAAATAATATAGTAGTGTTAAACTTGAATTAATATATGTCATTTTATTTACAGCATTATATCCCTTACTAAATTGCTTAAAAAAATTAATTGACTAGTATTGACTTCGTTAAAAAGTGGAAAGTAACTAGGACGTTGAACTAGTTAATCGATAATGCAATTATTTTTTTCGAAAGAGATATTTTCTCTTAAGCCTTTTAAAAACCAGAGTGACATATATGTATGTCACTAGTGTCATTCATGTCAAACGGAAGACAAACTTAGGTGATTTCGGACTTTGAAATTCTTCTAGTGAATTTTGAGTGTGTAGTGATTACACGAGTAATTTTCTAATTGAAAAATCGGAAAATCATGAAGTGTTACTAGTTGGACGATATTTGGAATCGATGAACTAGTGGGAGCTTTATGATTTGTTGTTAATCTAGAACATTAGAAAAGTGTAACTGACTACACACATAACCGTTCTAATTGAAAAACCGGAAAGTCATGAAATGTCGCTAGTTGGACGATATTTGGAATCGATGAACTAGTGGGAGTTCTATGATTTGTTGTTTTTCTGGAAACATTGGAACTATAGATTTTTCTAATCGAAAAAATCGGAAAATCATAAAAGAATAAAGCATTGCTCGTTAGACGGTATTTGGAACCGAAAAACTAGTGGGAGCTTTAATGTTATGACTTGTTGTTTTTTCTGGTATATTAAAAAAATCCGAGTAGTCTCGACGAGTAACACTCGAAATAGACATCTCACGGTTCAAGAGTAGTGTCTACTCAAACGAACCGCTGGTTCAAGACTGTTTCCATTCACGGAAAGTCAAGAATGGGAGAATATGTCTAAAAGTGTTAGTCACCTAAACTGAGAAAACTTTAAGGCTGAACCGAAAATTAATTAACTGAAAATCATAGGATAAGGAAAGTGATTTTGCATCACCAACCTATGAATCCTTGGTGATTTTCTCGAGCTAAGTTCTTTGGAAGAACAAGGTAGCAAGGCATTTTAACGATTAAAAGAGTAAACAACGGGCGTTAATTTTAGCTAGAATAGTGGGAGTGATATAAGGAAATGAATCTCGGGTTCAATCCTTGGATATCGCGGAAAATTTATTTTCTGTTTAAGACTCGTTGGAACGAATGGATTTACCTTCTATTCGATAATTTGTTTGTCGTATAGAAAGTGAATATACCATTTGTAGTACGAATCCAAGACTCGAACTTTTGTTTGATAAAGTCAAAACCACTTAGAACTGCTGAAATATGTATATAAAACACATCTTAAGAACTATTAAAAGCAATTGGTTTCTATATTTAGATAAACGCTTCTTCATATTCCATAGTTAGTGCATAGTCCCTAAAAGACAAGACCTGAAAACTGGCTCAGGGTGATTCCTTTCTCCCAGTCTGGTTATATTGTCTCAAAGGTTCAATGACTAAGTTTCCTTTCAATCGGGAAAGGATAATGGTTATAAAGAAGTAACATAGCATGTTCATGTCGACCTTCGGGGTCTGATGAAAGATACAAGCTAGTAGGAGCTTCCGAGTAGTGACTTCTTGTCTGATAACTATTCAAACACTCCGGTAAGTTTATCCAAAATATTTTGAGGTTTCTCTGTTTTCAACAGAGATAGAGTATTCTATACTCGAAATGGGCCATCACATAGTCCTAGGGACCGATGCTCGGCTTTGCCTCATAGTGAAATGCTTTCACTAAGTGAGAAACCGTTAAATTGCCTTATATATGTTTTAGATGTGCTACAATATATCTTGCTTAACTCAATAAAGATATTGGAAGCGAAATAACGGTTTACATTGAAATGTAAGACCGAGAAGTCTACCTAGAATATGCTTTGGAATTTACGGATAAAGTGTGGATTCGGTTCACCCCACTTCCATAAATATAAGCATTTAGCACACGGTGCTTGAAGGTAAGACTGGGAATTTCACGCATACGTTCGGTCAATGACCATTCGTGATATATCTTTTAACCTATTGAGTATAAAGGTTAGATATAGGATTCTTGAAATCGGGAAGGGACAGTTATATTGTTGCATCCTTTCTGATAGAATCCATGATCAGAAAAACCTTGAACCTTGAAGTACGTTTACTCAAGGTAGTTACTAACGATTAAAATCGGACCACATCCAACATCGGTTGTTGGTGATAACACTAAATACTACTAAACTAGATCGAATTTCGATCCACCCGAATGTAGTGGGAGTATGGTTTATCCATTACCCATTACGGGTTCTCGCGGACTTTGTAGTCGAGGATCGATTGATGACCTATGGCTCTTTTGTGAGCAGGATAGGATTCTGATAATAGAGGTTGGTTTAATAGCCATAACCCTATGAATGGAGTTCGGTACTCCAGTTCTGTTCATGCTCTTGTCGAACCACCTGAGCGTCTCAGGCCCAGTGGGAGTAATTGGATCTACACGGAAAAGAGTAGAATGAATAGGAAAGTTTATCTTTCAGAGCAAAGATTGAGTGGTCTAGGGGTAATTCCCTAAGAAGTAGAGAGTTAATCAGACCTTGGACTCTCTTACCACTTAGTATTGCATGATTTCGTTCAAAAGCAGAAAATAGGGGTGATTCCCTGAGACTTTCTTGCCAAACAAATGGAGTCTGGATTCATTCGGAACAAAAGGGTATTGCCTTATGAACTTATGACAGGATGACTGTCAAGGCTTATATCCTTTGTGGATAAAGAGCAAACCTCTCGGTCATTGGAAGTAATATATTTCTACAATATGTGGATTTGACCAGTATATTGATAAGTCTTTTTGTAGACTGGATATCAATTTTAGTATAGTAGTGAATATATACATATATTAGTGTTTGTGAAGGATAACACTGCACCAGTTGGAATCAACATGGGTGTGTTATCGAAGTCAGAATCTGACAATGCCACAATTCTCTGCAACAGAGATTTGGACAACATTCTTAAGAGTTTGACTCGGTCGAATTCATTAGAATCGATCCATCGGTTTCCCATCCATCTTATTGGTTAAGATGATGCATCCGTGTATGCAACATCCAACGAGGAAGTTCTACCCTATGCCTCAGGAATGACTCTCTAAATCTTCGGATCAAGAGAAATGGGATAGATTCTCTTTTCTAGTAAGAGATGGTCAGGTTATTGAACGTCAATTTTGATCGAATCTTAGATTCGGCGGTTAACAAAGCAACTTTAGTATTTCCTTTAGTATCTTGAAGAGAACGAGGACTAATATGCGGGCATATTCATGTGTGAACTTGGATATGTGTGATACACTGATTTTGACTTTAAGTCAGATTGAGGATGATCGTTAAGTCGATCTCGGGCTCAGTGTTTACTCTTGTGTTGAAGCTATTGCTTGGAGGAATCCAGCAACGCCAACTCGACTTTAACTAGTTGGGTGATTAGCGGCTTTTGTAGTAGCTAGAGAGGCGATATAGCTTAAGGATTTCCTTTTCATATCTGGAGTGATTCTAGTTATGGAAGCCGATACCACATCATTGTGCACACGATGAAGGGGTAGCTTATAAAGGATTTTCGAAATCACTAGAGGTCAAAAGCATATTGGGAAAGTACCACATGATTAGATGGACCGGTAACGTTTCGATTCTACGGATCGTCTCGAGCCGACAACCTGACTAATCATTAAGACCCATGACATTTAGATGTAGGTGCTCCCCGAGTCACTGACCTATCCTACGACGGCATACTCGGAGTGTACTTTGGAATCTGAAATGGTTATGATATGCTTAGTGGGTACTAGAATACGGGATGAGTCTCCATTGCTTTAGAGCAAGTGGGAGATGTAGTTTGTTGTAGTTTAAATAATAGGGTGTGCTCTAAAACAATTAATCACATGCTTTCGTGCAAGTGGGAGATTGTTAGGTGCGATGCCCGAAAGACAATTTTTGTAATTGTTTTATTTAATAAATGAAATGATATTATTATTCATATTTATTATTCTCATATTCACCGATGTGACAATAGTATTTACACTACAGAAAACCCTAAGTATATCGTTTATGTAATCACTTAACTCAGTGTATGGGATATGCACGGGAGGATTGAGTTAGTGAAGATGTACTTAAAATACAATTAGCCCGTAGTGAGGTTAATCGAGAGTATCGGGTCTCTCCTTTAACGTGCTATTAATGCGCCCAGAACACAATAGGTGTGATAGTCCTATCCGGACTTTCGGTTAAGAGAACCTAATGGGGCATTTATATATGATAGATATATCATATAGTGGCGGACCGATTTGATTAGAATTCACGATATAATTCCGTAATCGAGAAGTCTTATCGAATCAATGGATGATCATATTTATGGATATATCTTAATCCCGAGGTGATCACGATCAATTGCTTGAATCGGTATGAGGTTTGACTTGACGGTTAAGGATTACACCGAGTCCGTGGTCCGAATTACCCCATCTTGGCATTGTACTTGGATTGAGTGAGTAGTCCGTGTTATCACGTATACGGAATCCATTCCTTCCATTTATGGAAGTAGATAGACAGCTTCCCTTATTTGTTAATCCTAGAAACTGATCGATCGCGCGAGTTCATATCACACTGATTGATCACCAGTGAGTTGTATGAATTAATTGATCACTAGGGGGTTAATGGTAAATAAGGATAAGATGTTCTAAAAAGGGTTAATGGTAACTTCCCGATTTAGAATGAACAGTCTATGGAGGATTAATCCATATGTAATGATTATATCGATGGACGCTTATTATTATTCTCGTGAGGAGATAAATATAATCTCATAATCGGAGGAGTGCAGTCACGGGATTATGGTGGCATATTCCGTGATTGATTTATCGAATATAATTATTCTGTTCGTAAGATAATTATTTATTTGATTTATCGGAGCCGCTGATTATTAGTCCATGGTCCCCGACGTGCCTCCTATATAGCATAGCTATTCTCGGACGTCGAATCCTAATAATATTAATTTAATTCTTGGTAGAATTGAATTATAACGATATGTGAATTAATTGTTTAGTGAACTATTAAATTAGTTTGGACTAAATAATTAAATATGTGGAAAAGACATTTTCCATAATCTTGGCAAATTAGTGTGTATAAAAAAATCATATTGACTAGGTCAAATTTGATTAAAATTTCGCCCATATGCATGTTATGGTAACAAGGAATT
The DNA here is from genome assembly GCA_036785695.1 of Gentiana straminea. Classification (NCBI taxonomy): domain Eukaryota; kingdom Viridiplantae; phylum Streptophyta; class Magnoliopsida; order Gentianales; family Gentianaceae; genus Gentiana; species Gentiana straminea. The sequence continues at coordinate 386,562 of JAVUPR010000412.1, read as the reverse complement.
AGTTTTCTTGTGTATTAATAAGACATGTGCACAAAATATTTATTAGATAAATATTTATGGTAAGAAATAAAGATAAATATTATTCTAGATTTGTTCTAGAATATTATGGAATTATCTTTTATTTATTGGATTATTTATTTGCAAAATAAAAATCCTTGGAGGTTAAGTTTTACTCTCCTATATAAAGAGAGTTCTCCCAAGCCTTACACACACTTGAATATTTCGACTTCTCTTAGAGAGAAGGAGCAAAAATTCGGCCAAGGGGTTAAGAGGAAAAATCTTGGAGGTTTTTCCGGGTAGCATATCAGAAGGGTTCGAGTCGAGAATTTCCTTCCACCGGGAGTTGCTTGGATCACACGTACGGAAGATCGTGGTGCTCTTCACACCTTTGTTCGTTCTTTCCATTGCGGTTCTTCAACTTGGATTTTGAGATCCAAGAGGTATGATCTACAACCCCCTTGTAGATGTAGATCTAGTTATTTTATTACGTGTAATTTATAGATCTAGATCCATAAATCGCTTCCGTTGCGGATGGTATTACTAACTAAGTCAAACTTCATACTGATTCAAGCAGTTGACTGTGATCATCTCAGGATTAAGATATATCCATAAATATGATCATCCATTGATTCGATAAGACTTCTCGATTACGGAATTATATCGTGAACTCTAATCAAATCGGTCCAGACCTATATGATATATCTATCATATATAAATGCCCCACTAGGTTCTCTTAACCGAAAGTCCGGATAAGACAATCACACATATTGTGTTATGGGCGCATTAATAGCACGTTAAAGGAGAGACCCGATACTCCCGATTAACTTCACTACGGGCTAATTGTATTTTAAGTACATCTTCACTAACTCAATCCTCCCGTGTATATACCATACACTGAGTTAAGTGATTACATAAACGATATACTTTAGGGTTTTCTGTAGTGTAAATACTATTGTCACATCGGTGAATATGAGAATAATAAATATGAATAATAATGTCAATTCATTTATTAAATAAAACAATTACAAAAATTGTCTTTCGGGCATAACACCTAACAATCTCCCACTTGCACGAAAGCATGTGATTAATTGTTTTAGAGCACACCCTATTATTTAAAATACAACAAGCTACATCTCCCACTTGCTCTAAAGCAATGGAGACCCATCCCGTATTCTAGTACCCCTAAGCATATCATAACCATTTCAGATTCCAAAGTACACTCCGAGTATGCCGTCGTAGGATAGGTCAGTGACTCGGGAAGTACCTACATCTAAATGTCATGGGTCTTAATGATTAGTCAGGTTGTCGGCTCGAGACGATCCGTAGAATCAAAACGTTGTTGGAAAGGTGTCCTAAACCCAATCGGGTTGGACCGGATCCGAACGGGTCGGGTCATTTACAGTCTATTTAGTTCATGTAATAACTTTATTATGATTAATAAAAGCACTTATATTATTATATATTGTTTGTCTTCATATTATTTGTTGTATATATATATAGTAACGTCCCTAGTATCGATCTGTGATAGAGAAACCATGATAGTGATTATGGTTGATGAGATCTCTAATCACTATAACAAGGTTGGTACTTAAATGTCTCTAGTCTTACATATTATCAAATGGGACATTGATAGTATAATCGGACTAGCACGTATTGGATGTCTTCTATCTTTTAGAAGGTAGGGATAGATCTCGTCTATCGAAGTGTAGAGACACTTGGACTGTACGTGGACGTGTATTAGAGAATGCGTACGTTAGACTGACCCACTTACATTAAGTGTCACACTATGTGGCGGTTGTGTAATTATCCTTTTGACCGGAGTCTTCATGGCATCACGGTGTGGATTGTCATGCTTTGACACTATTGAGATTTCTCCTAACCACGGGGCGATCATGCGGTAGTGATTGGGTATGATATTGAAGCATGCGGAGTATACATGATTGGTCGTCCGGGAATCGCGTATCCTATGATTGGGATTGAATATCCGAAATGGCCTTCTTATAAGGAATGTCTAGCTCTCGAGAATCTTTGCAAAGTTGGAGTAAATGTGTTATTCCGAGAGAGCATGATATCCAAATTATAAGATACGATCGTCAATGTATTGACACTCGAGATACGATCGTATGGATATTGTTACAGCGATAGGATTGTAAGTTACACGGTAACTCGCTTCACATGAAAGGTAGTAGTCATTGCTTTTGACTCTTCCGATAATTGGGGGTCACGGTGTGTTGCTAGACGCTATCCCGTGATCGTTAGGTATGAAGGGCATTTTAGTAAATTGCACTTTGTGTCTACGGCCAACATATTCGGAAGCCTATCGGGTCACACACATATGAACATCGAGTCGGATTAAAATGCGGTTATAGTTGATAACCAAATAAGGAAAGTTTATCTCTAGACTATGAAGGTTATAGTGGTAAATTAATATGGTGGTATTTATTTATTATGAATAAATAAAATACAAGATATTAATTATATATAAATTAGATTAATTAAAGAATATTCCGGAAGTCAATTTGTTGACTAATGGGGTGCCACTTTTGTGTGTATAAGATACACTTGGATTGTGCACTTTAATTAATAAAGATTGCCATAATATTAATATATGATATTAATTGATTTTGAAAAAATAGATTTATGGTAACAAGATAATTATAATCAATATATGATATTGACAAAATAAATTATAATTAAAGAGATAAATCAATCTAGTTGATTTTCCTTATTTTATTAGAAAAAGGTTTTCTTCTCTTCTACTCAACTTGGGGCGCCACCTCCTCTATAAAAAGGAAGTGGGTGTCAAGCTCTTTTGTACAACACAATTGCAAGAGTTCATAATTCTTGTGTAAAATAGAGAGCTCTCCATAGTGAGTTTGTGAGGGAAGAAAAGGTCCGGTCTAGCAGCCAGAGTTTTTCCGATAGCAATCCAAAGAGGATTCCGGCAAGGGGTTCGTGTGGATTAGCGATAGAGGCCGGACGCGTGGACGGCTTGCGCATTGAACTACTCTCCGTTGGCGGTCAAAGCAACGATCTTGTAGATCATCTAAGGTATAACCGTCAAACTACTTAACGTGTTTATTGCGTTAAACGAAGAACGATCTAGAAAAGGAAATCAAATTTTAAATTCCGCTGCGTTAAACTAGTGATTTCCTAACAAACGTTACCGGTCCATCTAATCATGTGGTACTGAGTGAACACTGAGCTCGAGATCGACTTAACGATCATCCTCAATCTGACTTAAAGTCAAAATCAGTGTATCACACATATCCAAGTTCACACATGAATATGTCCGCATATTGTTCCTCGTTCTCTCAAGATACTAAAGGACATACTAAACTTGCTTTGTTAACCGCCGAATCTAAGATTCGATCAAAGTTGACGTTCAATAACCTGACCATCTCTTACTAGAAAGAGAATCTATCCCATTTCTCTTGATCCGAAGATTTAGAGAGTCATTCCTGAGGCATAGGGTAGAACTTCCTCGTTGAATGTTGCATACACAAATGCATCATCTTAACTAATAAGATGGATGGGAAACCAGTGACTGATTCTAATGAATTTGACCGAGTCAAACTCTTAAGAATGTTGTCCAAATCTCTGTTGTAGAGAATTGTGGTATTGTCAGATTTTGACTTCGTATAACACACACCCATGTTGATTCCAACCGGTGCGGTGTTATCCTTCACAAACACTAATATATGTATGTATTCACTACTGTACTAAAATTGATATCCAGTCTACAAAAGACTTATCAATATTCTGGTCAAATCCACATATTGTAGAAATATGACTTCCAATGACCGAGAGGTTTGCTTTTTATCCACAAAGGACATAAGCCTTGAAAGTCATTCTGTCATTAGTTCATAAGGCAATACCCTTTTGTTCCGAATGAATCCAGACTCCGTGTGTTTGGCAAGAAAATCTCAGGGAATCACCCCTATTTTCTGCTTTTCAACGAAATCATGCAATACTAAGTGGTAAGAGAGTTCAAGGTCTGATTAACTCTCTACTTCTTAGGGAATTACCCCTAGACCACTCAAGCTTTACTCTGAAAGATAAACTTTCCTATTCATTCTACTCTTTTCCGTGTAGATCGAATTACTCCCACTGGGCCTAAGACGCTCAGGTGGTTCTACAAGAGTATGAACAGAACTGGAGTACCAAACTCCATTCATAGGGTTATGTCTATTAAACCAACCTCTATTATCAGAATCCTATACTGCTCACAAAAGAGCCATAGGTCATCAATCGATCCTCAGACTACAAAGTCCGCAGAACCCGTAATTGGTAATGGATAAACCATACTCCCACTACATTCTGGGTGGATCGAAATTCTGATCTAGTTTAGTAGTATTTAGTGTTATCACCAACAACCGATGTTGGATGTGGTCTGATTTTAATCAGTTAGTAACTACCTTGAGTAAACGTACTTCAAGGTTCATGGTTTTGTTGTTTATGGATTCTATCAGGAAGGATGCAACAGTATAACTGTCCCTTCCCGATTTCAAGAATCTTATAACAAACCTTTTTCTCAATGCTACAAGATATATAATGATTGGTCACTGACCGAACGTGTTCGCGAAATTTCTAGACCTACCTTCAAGCACCGTGTGCTAAATGCTTATATTTATGGAAGTGGGGTGAACCGAATCCACACCTTATCCGTAAATTCCAAAGCATATTCTAGGTAGACTTCTTGGCCTTACATTTCAATGTAAACCGAAATTTCGCTTCTAATATCTTTATTGAGTGAAGCAGTGTATTATAGCACTGTTAAGGGTGACTTTGTACGTTTTATAACGATATATTTTATATCAATTTCCTCCGTATATGTATTATTTTCATAGAAATAGGGATTTATATTGAAATATTGAGTAAATGATGTTTTTAATAGTTAAATCTCAAAACGTAACGATTTATGTGCGTAATTGATGATTTTATGTTATTTTGGAAATACGTTACGCTTTGGTATGTTTTCCTATTGTTGTAGATACTCATTGATGATGGGCGAGAGGATTTTAGAGAGCCAAATTCGTGCTTGGAAAGGATCAATCAAAGTTATGGAAGATTGAAAGATATAAGGAAAGAAATCAATCAAGATAAATGTCGGAAAATCAGGATTCCGGGTAGTGCCGAACTTCCGATGCAGTTCTTGATATGATAACAACCGATTTGACTCTGGACCTCAAGAGAAGATTTGTAGGGCTTGAAGAGAGGATTCTACAGGATTTTGAATCACTCCATTCTGACTTACGAGGCCCGAGATATGAGCGTTACAAGTTTAGATGCTGTTGCTGAAAATACAGGACGAGCGTCCGGAATCTTCAAACGGGCGTCCGGCACCTTTACTGTAGCAACCGACTTGATTTTTCTATAAAAGCAGCTGCGATTCCAACCCTAATTACATCAGATTTTTCATACGAAAATTACACAGACAGCAGCCGCTTTCTGGGAGCTTTCAAGGCCGATCACCCGAGCCTTGTGCTCGGGTGATCGGGGTTAGATTAGGTCTTTTATTTTGTTCTTTTTCCTTCTTGTTCGAGCATGATGAAGGCTTGAAGCTTTCATCCATGGAGCAGCCATGTAATCCTTTTTCTGCAGCACTTTGATTCCTTTCTATGGATGATTTTGTAAGTTTTAATTCAAATTGTTTCTTTCCTTTGTTTATTTGTATCTTGCAATTTATATCGGAAGATGATTGCATGATTTGATGCTACCGTATGACGGAAGTCGGTGTAGATTAGATCACCGTAGGAAAGTTTGGATTTTTAATCTATACATAACGGAAGTTCGTAGGTTAAATATCTAGGTTTACGAGAGAACCACAATTTGATTAATTCGATGCAAGATTATCTTAGATTTGAATTGAGGGATATCACCGTTACCGGAAAGATAGGATTTTTCATGTGTTTAATTCATTATGTTGTTCTTGTTCTCTTTCATGTTTTTATGCCGCATGTTAATCGAATTTAGATAACGGAAGTTAATAAATTCGTTAGATTGCCATGATAGAGATTAACAATTATTATTCCAACAAACGGAAGTTGAGGGATAATGTTGTTAGATTAGGATTTCATCCATATCTTTGATTTGTATCGATATTAGTTAAGACCGGAAGGTAAACTAATTAATGGCGTGATAAATCGGAAGAGGAAACGCTTCATTAGAAAAGATAATAATCCAAGATAACTAATGAATGAATGTTTGTCTATCTTGTTGATTTCGGTGGGGTGATGGTTGTTGGGAATAGGTTGATCATGGTTTGTTCATGTTTGTTCAGTTGTTAGTTATTTTTACTGTTTTCGTAGATATAGTTTTATTTATGTTTGTTCGAAATTATCTTTCCTGGCTTTGGACTAACAATCCTCCGTCCAGTTATTTTTCCGTTCTAGTTTAGGTTTAGGTTTAGTTAATAAAGAAGAATTAATTAGATTAGATTCAACATCCCTTTTCCCTGAGGATCGATACCCGTACTTATCCAACTTTACTAGCAACTACCCGGTATTCGGCCGGTTAGAGGTAGTTTTGCAAGGTAGTATAGGTTTTATAAATTTTCTTTTGTTTTAATGATGCAAAATCTCCCCAACAAGCACATCTACAACTATGTAAAGCAATTCAACGGTTTCTCCCTTAGTGAAAGCATTTCACTATAAGGCAGGCCGAGCATCAGTCCCTTGGACTATGTGATGGCCCATTTTTGAGTAGAGAATACTCCATCTCCGACAAAATCAGAGACACCTCAGAATATTTTGGATAAACTTACCGGAGTGTTTGAATAGTTATCAGACAAGAAGTCACTACTCGGAAGCTCCTACTAGCTTGTATCTTTCATCAGACCCCGAAGGTCGTCATAAACAAGCTATGTTACTTCTTTATAACCATTATCCTTTCCCGATTGAAAGGAAACTTAGTCATTGAACCTTTGAGACAATATAACCAGACTGGGAGAAAGGAATCACCCTGAGCCGGTCTTCAGGTCTTGTCTTTTAGGGACTATGCACTAACTATGGAATATGAAGAAGCGTTTATCTAAATATAAAAACCAATTGCTTTTAACAGTTCTTAAGATGTGTTTTATATACATTTTTCAGCAGTTCTAAGTGGTTTTTGACTTTATCAAACAAAAGTCCGAGTCTTGGATTTGTACTACAAATGGTATATTCACTTTCTATACGATGAACAAATTATCGAATAGAAGGTAAATCCATTCGTTCCAACGAATCTTAAACAGAAAATAAATTTTCCGCGATATCCAAGGATTGAATCCGAGATTCATTTCCTTATATCACTCCCACTATTCTAGCTAAAATTAACTGCCCGTTGTTTACTCTATTAATCGTTAGATGCACTGCTACCTTGTTCTTCCAAAGAACTTAGCTCGAGAAAATCGCCAAGGATTCATAGGTTGGTGATCCAAAATCACTGTCCTTATCCTATGATTTTCAATTAATTTTCGGTTCAGCCTTAAAATTTTCTCAGTTTAGGTGACTAACACTTTTAGACATATTCTCCCATTCTTGACTTTCCATGAATGGAAACAGTCTTGAACTAGCGGTTCGTTTGAGTAGACACTACTCTTGAACCGTGGGATATCTATTTCGAGTGTTACTCGTCGGGACTTCTTGGATTGTCTAATATACCAGAAAAAACAATAAATCATAATATTAAAGCTCCCACTAGTTTATCGGTTCCAAATACCGTCTAACGAGCAATGCTTTATTTTTTTTTATGATTTTCCGATTTTTTCTTTTAGAAAATCTTTCGTACATAGTTCCAATGTTTCCAGAAAAACAACAAATCATAGAACTCCCACTAGTTCATCGATTCCAAATATCGTCCAACTAGCGACATTTCATGACTTTCCGGTTTTTCAATTAGAACGGTTACGTGTGTAGTCAGTTACACTTTTCTAATGTTCTAGAAAAACAACAAATCATAAAGCTCCCACTAGTTCATCGATTCCAAATATCTTCCAACTAGTAACACTTCATGATTTTCCGATTTTCTATTAGAAAATTATTCTTGTAATTACTACAAACTCAAAATTCACTAGAAGAATTTCAAAGTCCGAAATCACCTTTGATCAAACTAAGTTTGTCTTCCGTTTGACACGAATGACACTAGTGACATAACTATATGTCACTCTGGTTTTTAAAAGGCTTAAGAGAAAATATCTCTTTCGAATAATAATTGCATTATCGATTAAGTAGTTCAACGTCCTAGTTACTTTCCACTTTTTAACGAAGTCAATACTAGTCAATTATAAATTTTAAGCAATTTAGTAAGGGATATAATGCTGTAAATAAAATGACATATATTAATTCAAGTTAACACTACTATATTTATTTTAGGAATTGTAAACTAAAATTAAGTCTACTCTACCATTCCAAGGTTTTAACCTCGCATCTCAGTGCCGCCGTAGGGTAGGTCAAAGAGATGACGGTTAAATCGAGACAATCTCATCAATGAATAACTTGTGAGAATCAAACATCCCACGAGAATCGAACATCCCTTTATTCATTGACTACCTTCCTTTTTTAGCCTAGATATTACCAAAAATATCCTTTATGAGTGTGACCTACTATATCGGATCTCTTAGGTACGCCCCGAGTGTGCCGTCGTAGGATAGGTCAGTGACCCGACGAGTACCCGTAAATCCTATCCTTTCGGAGACCAAGCCATGAATGTTGATAGGGGTGAACACCATCCGTAGGGGGACGAAATCAAAGCGCCGCGAGGCGTCACCCTTCTCTCACTTACTTGTATCTATAGTAGAGGCCGTGGGGTTGGCTGTCGCCTCCCCCGCTCCCACTCAATAATTTGGAAGTGGTGGTGGGTTAACTTACCACGTCTTTTTGATGTTAACATAAAAGCACATCAAATCAAGGATTCCGAATGGTGTCGGTAACGTAGGAAAGCCTACCCGTCCTATTCGTTGGAACATATGTGACAGTCGGACGAAATCGGGTCAAGACAGCCCCATTGAGATAAGAAGGAATCACCCCTCCGTTCTCCGGTGTAGCTTAGTCTTGCCGGACCCCCGTGCATACATCACACTAGGAGGGTTAAGTCGGTCGAGCGAAGCTCAGTTGACCACCCAACCTATAGGCGAACTGTTTTTATCCAAGATTTATTGTTCTTTTATCATTCAATCTCGTAGACACTACGAATCGAAAACGTGATCTCGTTTGGGCTTTAAGGCGGTTCACCGAGAACACACACCGAAAGGCTTAACGATTTCATAACCCGTCCTCGGATCTTTAATTAGTTACTAAATTAATTAATTACCACGTATTAATTAAATTTCAACTAATTACACGAGTTTGTATACATGCCTATTTTTAATTACCAAAATTAAAATTCTACATGTATGCAAGGAGTGGATTTATGATATGATGCATGCCATGGCAATTCCGATTTTATGTCTATTTTATGATCAAACACATAAAAAATAAATTGCGGAAAATTTAAACACCGAGATGGATCGTTGGTACCCCCGACTAACCTATTTTCTAAGGAAAAGTAAAAATTTAATTTAAGTCTTCAAATCTCGATTTACGGTCCCTCTTGTCTTTGTGTAAGGGAAAAATAGGCCCAAGTCAATGGTTCCTTTTAGGTATCGAAATATGTTTTTAATACCATTCCAATGACGCCGCGTTGGCGCGGAGCCGAATCTAGCTAACAAGTTCACCGAGAATGCAATATCTCGGTCGAGTACATTGAGCTAAATACAATAATGCGCCTATTGCACTTAAGTAGGGAATTTCAGCTCCCAATAGCTCTTCGTCATCTTCCTTTGGACGAAATGGATCTTTCTTTATGTCCAAACTTCGACCGATCATGGGAGTGCTAACAGTGGTGCACTTTGTCCATATTAAATCGCCTCGAGCATCTTTTGGACATATGCGTACCGGTGGATAAGTATTCCACAAGCTCGGTGTTCTAGTATTAATTAAATTTCCCCATAGAGATATGTCGTAACCACATCCATGAGTCGCATTTCCAATCCTTCGGAAACAACTAAACTAACTAGGTAACGGAAAGTTATTACATCCATTACAGGAGAGTATGTCTCCTCATAGTCAATTCCTGTGGCGTTGTGAGAAACCTTGCGCCACAAGGCGAGCCTTGTACCTTAGACTTCATTCTTCTCATTACGCTTCGACAAATACCCATTTATGTCCTACAAATGCTTTACACTTGGTGCGGGTTAGCACTACCGGACCAAATACCGTCTCTTTGTCGTAGAATCTAGTTCTCAGCTTCTCCCCCGGATTGCTTCTTTCCATTGAGGCCAATCTCGCTCTTTGTTGACATTCTCGCAACGCAGCGTGGTTCGACATCATCGTGCTCTATGATTTCTTGAGCAACAAGATATGCAAATATATCATCAATGTGCATGGAAGATCTTTCCATCAACTCGTATGCACTCTCATAATCCATTGAGATTTCTTTGTTCTCTCGGAATCAATTCAAACATCGGAGCGTCCTCCAAGATTGATTCATGGACATAACTCCGTAATCGCAGATAATCTCATGAGAGGGATTCTCTACATTGATGATTAATGGGTCGGATTGTGCCTTACTCGCCCTCTTCTTCCTTGGGTGAGTATCACGAACCAAGTGGTCTCCCCTCTTCCTTTGGGCAGCCACGGCCTCATCCACACCTCCACTAAGTGTGGTCGCAATGCCTTTAGCTACGCGCATTGTGCCCCTTTTTGGGGACTTCTAACCTTGCGGGTGCACGTTTGTACCGGGGTATATGTGATCTTGTCACTTTAGCAATATCGCAGAACGCATCGTGCATCGAATCGCTACGTTCGAAGATTAAGTATTCTTTGCACTTCACTTTCACTTTGTGAGGTACGGGGATCAAAATGAGACCGAGTGGGGACAAACCACGACAATTCCCGTCGTTCCCTTAAAAATCCTTTTTCTTATCTCCCTAACGACGGGAAGATTAGCTCATCAAAGTGACAATCCGCAAATCTTGCGGTAAATAGATCGCCTCGTCAAAGGTTCCAAATAGCGGATAATAGTTGGGGATTCATATTTATTAATTAAATTTCAACTAATTACACGAGTTTGTATACATGCCTATTTTTAATTACCAAAATTAAAATTCTACATGTATGCAAGGAGTGGATTTATGATATGATGCATGCCATGGCAATTCCGATTTTATGTCTATTTTATGATCAAACACATAAAAAATAAATTGCGGAAAATTTAAACACCGAGATGGATCGTTGGTACCCCCGACTAACCTATTTTCTAAGGAAAAGTAAAAATTTAATTTAAGTCTTCAAATCTCGATCTTCGATCTTGATCTTGAAAACTTCCGGATCTTCAAAGCTTCGATCTCGACACGAACCAAGAACGACGAGGAGAGGAGGCCGTAATATACCAATATATTTTAAATATATCTAAATTATCAAGTTGTTTTATAAAAAACTTTGTTGTTTTTTTTTTAAACAGGTCTCGGCAATTATCTTATCAAAAAATTAGGATTTTTTATTTTTATTTTTATTCACGGCAGCATTATCAAGTTTTTTTTTTTTTTTTTTTTTGTTACAGGATTAGGCCTTGCGGCCAAAGTCACCAAAAAAAAAAAAAAAAAAATAGGTTACCAAATTTGCTGCCGCATAACTTTGCTGAAAAGAAAAAAATTGCCGGAAAAAAAAAAAAAAAACAATCGGCCTCCTCCCGTTTTTACCTTTTTGATGATCTTCAACACATCATCTTCGTCGTCTCGAACCCGGATCAAAAATAAAATACAAAAGGTACTACCTTTTACAATTTTACGAATTCAACATAATTAAATTACAAATCCTATGCTCAATTGATACTAATCAAAAGAGCTACAAAATAGATCTACGGGTAAACAGTACCAACCCAAATCCATCTCTTCAACCAAGACATTCATCACAATAAAAAATAAAACAAGAAAATTTCGGCCCCTTTTTTAAAAAAAAATTTGGGACAAAAAACATGTTTTCCACTCCTAGATCTAATATTTTATACGTATAAATATAGATCGCCTTGGCGACTGATACCACTGTTAGTAATATCATCCGCAGCGGAAGCGATTTTAAGGATCTAGATCTATAAATTACACGTAATAAAATAACTGGATCTACTCTACAAGGGGGTTGTAGATCATACCTCTTGGATCTCAAAATCCAAGTTGAAGGACCGCAATAGAAAGAACGAACGAAGGTGTGAAGAGCACCACGATCTTCCGTACGTGTGATCCAAGCAACTCCCGGTGGAGGGAAATCCTCGTCTCGAATCCTTCCGATATGCTACCCGGAAAAATCTCCAAGATTTTTCCCCAACCCTCTTGGCCGAAATTTCTTCCTCCTCTCTAAGAGGTGGAACTCGAAAATTGTGTTGTTGTAAGGCTTGGGAGAACTCTCTTTATATAGGAGAATAAAACTTAACCTCCAAGGATTTAATAATTAATACAAAATCAATTATAATAATCCCATTAAATAAAAGATAATCCCATAATATTCTAGAACAAATCTAGAATAATATTTATCTTTATTTCTTTCCATAAATATTTATCCAATAAATATTTTATGCACATGTCTTATTAATCCACAAGAAACTAATTCTTGTTTCATAAATTAATACATGGGGCGAAAATTGCTTGTGACCTAGTCACTAATTAATTTCGACCAACACACATAAATTGGGCCAAGATTATGAAAAATGTCTTTTCCACATATTTAATTATTTAGCCCAACTAATTTAATAGTCCACTAAACAATTAATTCACATGTCGTTTTAATAAAGTCCAACAAGAACTAAATTAATATTATTAGGATTCGACGTCCGAGAATAGCTATGCTATATTAGGAGGCACGTCGGGACCATGGACTAATAATCAGCGGCTCCGATAAATCAAATAAATAATTATCTTACGAACGAATAATTATATTCGATAAATCAATCACGGAATATGCCACCATAATCCCGTGACTGCACTCCTCCGATTATAAGATTATATTTATCTCCTCACGAGAATAATAATAAGCGTCCATTGATATAATCATTACATATGGATTAATCCTCCATAGACTGTTCATTCTAAATCGGGAAGTTACCGTTAACCCTTTCTAGAACCTCTTATCCTTATTTACCATTAACCCCCTAGTGATCAATTAATTCATACAACTCACTGGTAGCTAATCAGTGTAATATGAACTCCATGGATCGATCAGTTTCTAGGATTAACAAATAAGGGAACTGTCTATCTACTTCCGAAATGGAAGGAATGGATTCCGTATCCGTGATAACACGACTACTCACTCAATCCAAGACAATGCCAAGATGGGGTAATTCAGACCACAGACTCAGTGTAATCCTTAACCGTCAAGTCAAACTTCATACTGATTCAAACAGTTGACTGTGATCATCTCAGGATTAAGATATATCAATAAATATGATCATCCATTGATTCGATAAGACTTCTCGATTACGGAATTATATCGTGAACTCTAATCAAACCGGTCCAGCCCTATATGATATATCTATCATATATAAATGCCCCACTAGGTTCTCTTAACCGAAAGTCCGGATAAGACAATCACACCTATTGTGTTATGGGTGCATTAATAGCACGTTAAAGGAGAGACCCGATACTCTCGATTAACTTCACTACGGGCTAATTGTATTTTAAGTACATCTTCACTAACTCAATCCTCCCGTGTATATACCATACACTGAGTTAAGTGATTACATAAACGATATACTTTAGGGTTTTCTGTAGTGTAAATACTATTGTCACATCGGTGAATATGAGAATAATAAATATGAATAATAATGTCAATTCATTTATTAAATAAAACAATTACAAAAATTGTCTTTCGGGCATAACACCTAACATAGATAACAATTAAGATGACCGGCGACCACCTAATGAGTCCGCTATATTCTGTCTCGCTAGGTAGCCTGACATGTAATCATTGCCGCACCGTAGACTACCGTACTTGTTTGTCTATAGCTAAAACCCTAACTTGCCCCTCCCCTAAAAAGGAGCTCAATGTAACTATTCTGGACAGAGACAATTAACTATTCTAAACCAAAATCCATACTCTCTCTCTACAGTTCATTTACGCCACCACTTCACCGCCGTGCACCACCGGCTAGCATCACCTTCATACACTTTCCATATCCAGTTATCCACCACTTATGCCACCGCTAAACACCTATGATAATTTAAGCATTATCATCCGGACTTCCACTTCAGCCTACATCTCTCCACTCTTCCTCTCGTCCTTCCTCCGGGACGTTTGACGCGGCCTTTAGATACAAGATCCAGAAAGCTACTCAAGACATAATAGGTAGCCATGTAGTGATTTTTGTCCTTGCCCAGAGAAGCGTGGACAACATTTGTTGTGAATATGAGATAAACTCAAATGATTTTGGACCCATGCTTCATGCTAATCCATGTCCATACGTGACCCAACCCCCGGACAGATAATTTGCCGTTTATGAGGCTCAACTTAAGGCTGGGTTGAGGCTGCCTTTGTGTCCAGCCTTCCTAGCCGTGCTGCGATATTACGGAATGGGTGCAGCCCAAGTTGCTCCTCCTAGGGTTAGGAGCATTATATGTTTGCCACTTTTTCCCGGGCGGTTGGAGTTCGGTACTTGGTAGGCCTTTTCAGGGTATTCTACCATATTGCACAGGGCCGATGGCTTAAATGATGGTTCCATTTCCCTGTATGTCGGGAGTAAAAGAGATGCTCGTTGATGGTTCATCGTACAAGGACTGGCGCGGTCGATTTTTCTACGTTAAGGACGGAGAAAGGGCCTGTTTGAGATGCTGGAAGACGGACCCTATGCAGAAAGACGAGTGTCCAAAAATCGTGGACTCCACCATGGTAGACGCCATTCGAAATACGGGGGTCATCCTCAAGATCAGGGAATTTTCCTCCGAGCTGATTGTTGCGACTCTACTAGCTTAGGCCAGGCCCGACCCCGACGTACCCTTGAGCGTCGAGAGTCGAGATGCCTGTAAGTACCCTTGCATTTTCTTTCTCTTTTTTTTAGCTTCCAAATTTTGGCTAACTATTTTCGGAATCCGCTACTTGCAGTAAAGGTTTTGGCCGGTCTTCGTAATACGAACCGTAGGGTGGAGGTAGAACGGTGAGCTGAACGGGGTTCTGTCATGGACGAAGATCGTAATGAAGGTTGCATTGTTCGGACCTTAGGGTCCTCTGTAAATGCTACAGCAGCTCGTTGCTGTACGAGCAGGAGGACGATGCCCTATTGGGGTTTTTTTGTTCTAGAGGGGGCATGAATCCCCCAGTTATCAAATTTTCTTCTTTTGAAGCCCCCGTAGGGCAAAATGAGTAGAAGGAGGAGGAACTAGAAGTGCCTCTTCTCAGAAGGACTTCTCGACATCGATTGGACCATGCCGACGTTGGAGAGGGGCCCAGGAAGAGAAGCAAAACTGTGTCCTGCTCGGGCTTGGCATCTAGCTCTACAAATCTGAGGGATGAGGACGATATGGAGCTCTGACCTGTAGCTCGGGAGGACCCTGAACAGATAGTAGAGGAAGGACGGAAGGAGGAATATGGGCCTTAGGCCAGCCCTAGCTCGTCGTCCACTCCTCTTGCTCAGGATGGTCCAGAGGTTCAAGCACAAGAGGAGATCTCCAATATGTCTGACCTGGAGCTGCTTGAGGCGGGATTTGAGGCCATGAGATATGTAAGTCTCATTCCTTTATAGCTTTTTACGTTTTTTTCTTAACAGTGGTTTCTTACCTTGTAATGTATGCAGGGGTCCGTTGTCAGCCTTGAAATATTCTCTACACTTGCTCATTCTTCGGCTGAACGTATGAAGAGGAATTCTGACCGGAAATCCAAAGATGAGAAGATTAGGGACCTCGAGAAGCCGTTGCAAGCTCAGGCTGAGGAGCGGAGGCCTTGAAATCGGACTATGCCGCGCGCCTCCAAGAATTTATGGACTTGCAGCTGGAAAGAGAGGCCGAGCTGGGTCGAGCTGTTACAAAAATCCATTCTGAGCTGGATGAACTTGAAGCGACTGTCCAGACCTTCCATACTTGGCTTAAGGAGGCCTCTACACAGGCTGTCCGAGAATATAAGGCTTCCCGCGAGTTCATCGAGTATCTGCCCCTGTTGCTCGCTCCTACGATAAATGGCAGCTATGCTCTGGTGTTGATGACAGCCAGGCCCAGTTCCTTAGCCTCTCCATTGGTAGCCTAGCCCACACTAACTTTACAAGCCGGGGGCAGACGCAGCCTACTCTGCTCGAGTAAAGGAATTTCAGGAGGGGGTAGACCTTATGGCTATGTACCGTCCCGACCTTCGGCAGGCATCTTCTGAGCCCTTTACTTCTACCTATTCTCCCATGGCACGACAGAGTCCCACTACTGATTCTTAGTTCAGTAGGTTTTATGGACTTGTAATTTGTTTTGAAATTTTTATATTTCAAACTTATTTTGTAACATTTTGTAATGTTCATTGTAATTTTCATGGTTCTGATAATGGAACAATTTTTGCTAATTGTCTTTAGTGGTGAGGTACCCCCGAGTAGCCGCGAAAGACTTTTAAGTTTTGGGCGGTATACTTAGATTTTAATTTTATTACTTGGTATATTTTTGCTGATTCCGAGCTACGGAATTCAGGTGCCTGTTTTAACGAATCAAGTCGGAGGCCTGCCGACTTAAACTTTCTTAGCACATATGTTTGCTGAGTCCGACCTGCGTGACTCGTATGGGAAATTAACGCTTGTCATAAGTTTGCTGACTGAATTTTTTAGTTGACACATGTTTATTGGGTCCGACTTTCGGAGCTCAAACGTTAGATTTGGCGTGTTGAGTTAGAGGTTTGCTGACTTAACGAGTTTGCCGGTTCCGACCTGCGTAGCTCAGATATCGGCTTTAGCGTTTTGGGTCAGAATTTGCTGACTTAGCCTTTTTTATTGACATGTGTTTGTTGAGTCCGTCTTGCGGAGCTCAGATGTCAGTTTTACCATTTTGAGTAAGAAGTTTGCGACTTAGCATTTTTGCTTACACGTGTTTGCTGAGTCCGACATGCAGAGCTCAGATGTTAGTTGTACCATGTTGAGTTAGATGTTTGCTGACTTAGCATTTTTGCTGACACGTGTTTGTTGTGTCCAACCTATGGAGCTCAGATGTCAGCCATTAGAGATTTTAATGGGTCTATTTTGCAGACTTAACGTATTTGTCTCTTGTAGTCGCAAGTAAATTATTTAAAACATGAATAATATGAAGAAATAGTTTTTGTATTACGAATAATATGAATGCAGAGGTATGAATCAATGTATTATTCAAAGAAGTAAATTATAATAACTCAATGAAGGATAACAAGGTCTAGAACATGGCCTAGACATAGAATTTTCGGAGATATTGGCGTGCCAGCTCCTTGCGATGGTTCGGCCATTAGATCTGCCAACCGGTACGCACCTTTTCCGTGCACTTTGACAACTTTGTATGGGCCTTCCTAGTTTGGGTCTAGTTTTCCTTGGGGGCCCTGTCTGCTGACTTCATTATCTCTTAGTACTAGCATCATTTGGTTGAGCTACCATTGCACTGATGGTTTCATTACACAACGATAAGTAAACCAGGAGCATTCCCCTTCCTGAGGGGAAGTTAGAGTTGGTACGTAGCTCGACCAAATAGGACTTGAGGTCCTCAAAATCTCTCTGACATTCTTCATCCCATCGAAACGGGCTTGCTTTCCTCAGTATTTTGAAGAATGGAAGTGCACGCTGTGCCGACCTGGACAAAAACCTATTCAGAGCATCCATCCGTCTTGTTAACCTCTATACCTCTTATATGTTTTTGGGTAGAGACATGGTTCGTAACGCATCGATTTTGTCCAGGTTGGCCTTAATTCCATCTTTGGATATCATGTACCCTAGGAATTTTCACGACCTGACCCCGAATGTGCACTTCATAGGATGGAGCTCTATTTGAGTCTTTTTGAGTACCCCGAAGACTTCTCTTACATCGATGAATATTGATCGAGGGACTTGCTCTTAATTATCAGGTCATCTACATAAACTTCCATGCATTAACCGATCTAATCTTTAAATATCTTGTTGACTGCCCTTTGGTAGGTGGCACCGGCATTCTTAAGGCTAAAAGGCATGGTTATATAGCAAAACGTGCCAAACTCGGTAATAAAGTAAGTTTTCTCCGCATCTTGGGCATCCATAGCAATTTGGTGGTACCCCTTGTAAGCATCTAAGAATGAAAATGCCTCAAACCCAACGGTTGAGTCTACAAGGCGGTCTTTCTTGGGTAATGGATAACAGTCTTTAGGACATGCATTGTTGAGGTTGGTAAAGTCCACACACATCCTCCAGCTGCTATCTGGTTTCTGGACTAGGGCAGGATTGGCAAGCCAGTCAGGGTATTCCACTTCTCGGATTATTTTAGCTTGAAGTAACTTGGTCGCTTCCTTCTCAATTGCTGCTATTCGCACCTGGGCGAAGTGCCTTTTCTTTTGCCGGACTGGCTTCATGTTCGGGTCTACATTTAATTTATGCATGGCCAAGTCTGAGGATAGGCCTGACATATCTTTGGTTTTCCAGGAGAACACATCCTGAACTCCTTCTGTAAGTCGATGAGTTTTCTTTTGTGCTGAGCAGGGATCTAGGAACCAATAGTCACGGTCAGGTCTGCCTGTCTTTCCCAGAGGCTGACCTCCTCTACTTGATCCTCCGAGGACAAATTTTCTTCGTCTTCTGGAAGCAATTCTTCAATAAGAACTTGTGGTATATTTATTTATCTATTTACAGTGTCCATATAGCAACTCCTGGATGCATCTACATCACCTTTGATATCTATAGAGCCTTCAATCGTTGGAAACATCAAACTGACGTGGCCTAGTGAAATCACGACCCGGAGACCGTGTAAGGCTAGTCTGCCCATGATTATATTATAGGCAAACGGGGCCTTAACTACAAAGTAACTCACCATAAGGGTCCTGCCCTTGGGTGGTTTACCGAATGTGGTAGTTAGGTTGATCATCCCTTGCGGGTGAACTGGGGGTCCGGCGAAGCTGAAATAGGTGCCAGCTCGGAATCCACCAACTGCATTGCCTGGTATGCCGAGTAGTAGAGTACGTTTACCGCTCTCCCCGTGTCGATGAAAATCCGTTTTACTAAACTTCTGTTCACTACTGCTTCAATCACGAGTCCTTCATTATTGACCCCCAAAGGATGTTGGTCCCTCGGGCTATAGGTGACTTCTCCCGAGAATCACTGTCCTTTTAGGAAATCTACGCGGAACGCAACGGAATTTAAAATTTATTTCCTTTTTACAAAGATCGACTTCTCTTAAAACAATAAACGCGTTAAGTAGTAGACTGTGAATACCTTGTTTGATCTATAAGATCGAAGCTTTGACCGTCTAAGATGAGTAGGAGTGCGCGAGCCGTCTACGTGTCCGGCCTTTATCAATATCCACACAAGCACCTCGCCGGAATCCACCCTGGATAGCCACTAAAAAACCCGGTTGCTAGACCAGCCTTTTCTCTCTCTCAAAACCCTCTCTATGAAGCTTTCAATATTTCTAGTACATTAGAATTCTTCTAATTATGATGTACATAAGAGCTTGACACCCACCTCATATTTATAGGTGAAAGTTGCGCCCCAATGTAGTCCCAAACTAATTGGGAAAAGCTTCTGAGTGGAGTAGGGAGAAAGAAAATATTTTACTAGTAAAATAAGGAAAATAGATTGGATTGATTTATCTCATTAAGTACTTTCCTTAATCTTATTAAGGATTTTCCTTAAAATCATATATGATAAATATTCAATATCTTATATTAAATATTTCCAAGATATATATATAGTCAATGTCTAATATTGAATATATCTTTATTATTACCATATATATATATATATATATATATATATATATATATATATATATATATATATATATATATATATATCAATTATACATGTGTATATATGTTACGGTATAAAAGCTTATGGGAATGCTGAGTGCACTTTACTGATCATATGAAGATATCAGCAGCCTGCTGACAACATGAACACCAACAGCCTGCTGACAGCATGAAGACTCAGCAACCTGCTGATTAGTATAAAATAGTGTAGTGTAGGAAACCGTTATTATGTTGTAACTTGTTATAACCGTTTGTAACTTACTTCCGACTGATTCATGAGGTGTACGAAGTTATAAATACCCCATGATCAGCTGAATTGGAATCCAACTTGTAACTTTTACTTGATCAATAATAATTCCACATTTATTTTGTTTGTCTGTAATTCTACAAACTTCATCATGGTATCAGAGAAGAAATTTGAGAATTTCTGAATGCTTTTCTGCATTTTCTCTCCAATTGTTAAAGAATCTTGAGAGTGTTCTTCATTTTTCCTGAGTGTTCAGTTTCTTGAGAGTAAACTGTCACCTCTTTCCCTGTTTTTTGATCAGTTCTTGATCGTTTTTTCACTATCATTGTTGATTTGTGATCAATTCTGGAGTTCTTGATAGCCATGACAGCTAAGAAACAAGAAATAAGTCCCTCCAGTCCATTCTATGTTCATCCAAATGAGAATCCTTCTTTGGTTCTTGTTCAGCCATTGATGAATGGCAACAACTATAATCCATGGAAAATGTCTATGAAGATGGTGTTGATCACCAAGAATAAAATTGGCTTCGTAGACGGCACAATTAAAAGGCCAGAAGTAGATTCAGCATGCTTCCATGCATGGAGACAATGTGATACAATGGTGAGATCGTGGATCTTAAATTCTGTTGAAACACCATTGCACAAAGTTTGATGTATTTCAAAAATGCACATGCAGTTTGGAAGAATCTTGCAGCAAGATTTCCAAATGTTGATGCCTTAAGACTTTTAGATCTTCTTGAAGAAATACATCTGCTGAAGCAAGGCACGGATTCTGTCAATCAGTATTTCACAAAGTTGATGATTCTTTGGGAAGAAATAAAGACCATTAGGCTTGTAAATGTCTGCTCTTGTGATCCTCAATGTCACTGTAATGCAATCAGCAATCTGATGGATCATATGGAGGCTGAACATGTCATGAAATTTTTTAAAGGTTTAAGGGATGAGTTTGAGCTAATGGTTTCACAAGCAATGTTGATGTTGCCATTTCCAGAAATTCATGATGCCTTTGCAATGGCAATCAAGTTTGAAAGATAGAAGTCGTATGTGGCTAACAAGGCCAAGAATCAAGATTCCATGATTCTCTTGTCACAAAAGAATGGACAGGGACAAAATCAGATTGTCAACAGACCTAACTCTGCTGCAAATCCTTGACATAAAAATCCCAAAAAGATGCAATGCAGTTTTTGTGGATTCAATGGTCATACTGAGGAGACTTGTTACAAGAAGCATGGTTTTCCTCCTGGCTTTAAATCAAAAAGGACAAATATGGTAGAAGAGGAACAATCAGCAGAAGAAGATCAGGCACCTAGCAGGTCTGCTGGACCAGGGTACCCCAATCTTACTGCACAGCAACTTGACAAGTTGATGGCTCTACTGAATGATCCTCCTAGACATGCAAGATTTGTTGTTGGCCAACCTGCTGATGTTGTTACACATTACTCACCTGCTACAGGAACAAGTGACCTAAATTTAGTAAGATCAATACAATGGATCCTGGACTCTGGTGCCACAGATCACTTTATAGGATCATTAGATCTGTTAAGCAATCCAAATCTTCATCTGGTATAAAAAGGGGATTACCTAATGGAAATAATGTCTCTGTCACACATATAGGACAAGTGAGGATCAACACTCAACTGGTCCTACATGATGTGTTTTGCATTCCTGGTTTTAAGTATAACCTTTTATCTTTACCTTCTTTTATTAATCATACAAAATGTGCAACTGTCTTTTCGGCTAACAAGTGTGTTTTGCAGGACAAGAACAAGAAAGTGATTGGTTTAGCTGTGTTACAGAGAGGACTTTATGTCTTGGATCAACCAATAAAAATTTATGTTGCCATTGCTGTAGAAAATCACACTTTATCTGATAGAGTAAATGATGCACTTTTATGGCACTACAGACTTGGGCACTTGCCAGATAAGAGAGTGCAAGTCATCAGTTCACAATCTGCTGATGTCAAATTTTTAATCATGATCTTTGTTATGTCTGTCCTATGGCTAAACTGAAGAAAAATCATTTTCCTTTAAGTACTACTGCTGTAAATGCTACTTTTGACCTTATTCATATGGATATTTGGGGTCCTCTGAGACAGCAACTGTGAATGGACAACAAAATTTTCTTACTGTTGTAGATGATTTCTCTAGATTTACTTGGGTTTTTCTTATGAGGCATAAAAATGAAGCCTATAACCTTGTTAAATCTTGTGTTAAATTTGTTTCTACTAAGTTTCATAAAATTATTAAAGTCATTAGATATGACAATGGTGCATAGTTTCAACGCACTAACTTTTTTGCTCAATAGTGTATCATACATCAGACATCTTATGTAAGTACATATGAGCAAAATGGTATTGTTGAAAGAAAACATCAACATCTGTTGAATGTTGCAAGAGGTTTGAGGTTCTAGAGTAATCTACCCATTGAATATTGGAGTTTTTGCCTTTTGCATAATGTAAAGTTGATTAATGCCACACCTACACCATTGCTGAAGGGAAGCACTCCACATGAAGTGCTTTAAGGCACCAAACCAGACTATTCTGTGTTTAAAGTTTTTGGTTGCTTAGTTTTTTTATGCACACTTTAGCATTATAGGACAAAATTTGACTCAAGATGTAGGACATGTGTCTATCTTGGTAATTCAACTATATCTAAGGGTGCTATTTGTTAGATGTAATATCGTCGGATCAATCATAGATTGACCCGATTACGCAGCGGAAGATATCAGATCTAGATCTAGACGAAACAAAATACATAAATAAAAGATCTAATCCTACAAGGGGGTTTAGGAGCCTACCTTTTTATGGTGCTTAACTCCAAGAACAAAAGGTCTCCAAGAACACGTGATTGAGAAGCCACAGCCTTCCAACGTGTGTCTCCCAGCAACACCAGGTGGATGGTGTTTCTCAACGCCGGACCTCCTTGATATGCTACCGGAATAATCCCGAAGATTATTCCAACTCGAAACCCGAAGAAAGATGGCCGAAAATTCTAAGCCTCTTTCTTTAATAATGGCGTGTTGTGTTGTGTGTCAAAAGGCTTGGGAGAACTCTCTTTATGAGAGTAAAAACTTAGCCTCCAAGGATTAATAATTAATACAAAATCAATTATAGTAATCCTTTTCCTAAAAAGATATATCTAAGATATTCCAAAATAAATAAGGACATATAAAAGATATTCTTTTCCTTAAATTATTTAACACATAAATAATTTAATCACATGTCAAATAATTATCCAAGAAAACTAATTTCCCAATAATTAAATAATAAAAACAAACATGCGCACCTTTTCAATCAAATAAGGTCACGCACCTTTTTATTCTTTTTGACCAATTTGGGTCAAAATTGGTCAACACACCAATTCGGGTCGAGTCCACGAAAAATGTCTTTCCGTGTATTTAATTATTTAGCCCAACTAAACAATTAATCCACATATCCAATTAAATAGTCCAATCCAACCATTTAATTATAATCGAGGTGCAACGACGAGAAATCCAATTATGCTATATTAGGAGCCACGTCGGGGACCATGGACCCATATTCAGTAGCTACAATAAATCGAATAAAAATTATTCGTCAAACAGAATAATTATATCCAACCTATTAATTCCGGGATTACACCACCATAAACCCGAAACTGAACTCTATCGAATATAGATAACTTACACTCAATTTATGAGTCGAAAGCGTCCACTGATATAATCATTACATACGGATAAATCCTCCATAGACTGTTCATTTCGATTCGGGATATTTCCGTAAACCCTTCTCGAAACATCTTATCCTTATTTACCATTAACCCCCTAGTGATCAATTAGTTCATATTCAATATAATATGAACTCGGCCGATCGATCGCTTCTAGGGTCAACAAATAAGGGAACCGTGCGTCTACTTCCCGAGAGAAGGAATGGATTCCATATTCGTGATAGCACGGACTACTCACTCATCCCGAGAATAGAGCCAACGAGAAGTGTTGGACCACATACTTCGAAGTGATCCTTACTAACACATCAAACTCTACCCTAGTCTAAGCGTATCGTCGTGATCACCTCGGGATTAAGATTAATCCATATATGATCATCTTGTGATTCGATAAGACTTCTCGATTACGGAATTATATCGAGAACTCAAATCAAATCGGTCCACCCCTATATGATTATCATCATATATAAATGCCCCACTTGGTACCCTATTACCGACAACTCCGGATAAGACTGTCACACCTAAAGTGTTCTGGGCGCATTAATAGCAAATTAATCGTGAGACCTATACTCAGATTAATAAACGCTACGGACTAAGTTAATTTTAAGTACATCTCACTAACTCAATCCTCTTGTGTATAGCCATACACTGAGTTATGTGATTACATAAACGAGGTACTTAGGGTTTTCAGTAGTGTCTTAATTATAAGCATACATGCATATAATAAGATGAATTATTAATTCTGTCCTAAAACAATTATACAATTGTCTTTCGGGCACTACACCTTACAATCTCCCACTTGCACGAAAGGCAAGTGGATTAATTGTTTTAGAGCACACCCTTATTTATCTATATCTACAACATTCTCCCACTTGCTCAAAACAAGTGAGACAAATCCCTCAAATCTGTACCCTCCAAGCGCATCTTAGTAATTCATCCTTCCAAGCACGACCGGAGTATGCCTCCGCAGGGTAGGTCAGTGACCCGGCGCGTACTCAGAATCCGAATACCATGTGACTTGGTACACTGATTAGGTAGGATGTCGGCTTGAGTCAATCTTTGGGATCGAAACGTCGCTTTCCATCTAATCCGGTGGTACGATGTCAATATGCCTTTGATTCAACACTGAGGACGAAATCGACTTAACGATCATCCTTAATCTGACATAAAGTCAGAATTAGTGTCATCACTTATATTCTAGTTTGCACCTGAATATACTAGCATATTATTCCTCATTCTCCCGAAGATACTTGAGGATTCACTAAACATCCCATTTCGTATTCATCCGCAGGTTTAGATAATCATTCCTGAGAGGTAGGGTAGACTACATCGTTGAATGTTGCATAAATGCAAGAATATCTTAGCCAGGTGAATGGGTGGGATTGCCAATGATCGATTCTCGTGGATTTGAGCGAATCTACTCCTTTAGAATGAATCCCGATGGCATGTCAGACTTTGACTTCAGATAACACACCCATGTTGTTTCCAACTGGTTTCAGTGTTACCATTCACAAACACTAATCTACATACTACTTTACTAATATTGATGCCAAGTCTACAAAATACTTATCAACATTCGGTCAAGTCCACATATTAAAATGTATGACCTAGAGGTTTGCTTTAATCCCCGAAGGATATAAGCTATGGCAGGCATCCTGCCAAAGGTTCTTTCTGAATAAATTAAGATACCGTTAGTCTTGCAAAAAAGTCTTAGGGAATCACCCCTATTTTCTACGTTTTAACGAATCCATTATTTGTTCTTAGCTAAAACCCTTCTGTTCTGAATGAATTCAGATTCCGTTGTTCGGCAAGGAAGTCTTCGGGAATCACCCCTATTTCTTGCTTTCTGACGAAATCAAGCAAGACTGAGTGGTGAGAGAGATCACGGTCTGGTTAACTCTCTACCTTTTCGGGAATCACCCCTATTTTCTCGCTTTACTGTGAAAGTTAAACTTTCCTATTCATTCTACTCTTCTTCATGTAGTTCCAATTACTCCCACCGGGCCCGAGGTACTCGGTGGTTCTACAAGAGTTTCAACGAATTGGAGTATCATACTCCATTCACGGGGTTATGGCTTTTAAACCAACCTCTATGATCGGGATCCTACACACCCCCACAAAGGACTATAGGTCATCAATCTACCCTATAGACCGTAAGGTCTTGCAATGGGTAATGGACAAACCATACTCCCCACCGCGTTCGGGGTGGATTGATATACCGATCTAGTTTAGTAGTTCTTATTAGTGTTGTCACCAACTCGCCGGTGTTGGATGTGGACCGAACAAATCGCTTAGTAACATCTTGAGTACATATACTTCAAGATCCAAGGTTGTTATTTATAGACTCTATCGGACCGAGTTAGACAAGATAACCGTCATTCTCTCGATTTTCCGAGTTTCATAACCAACCTTTACTCAATGCATTAAGATATTTCACGTCCCGAACGTGTACGCAAAATTTCCAGCCCTACCTTCAAGCACTCGGTGCTAAATGCCTCTATTTACGGAAGTGGGGTGAACCGAATTCACTCCTTATCCACAAATGCGTAGGCATCTTTTAGGTAGACTTCTCGGTTTTTCAATACAACCGTTATTTTGCAACCAATATCTTAAATGAGTTCAAGCGTATCGTAGCACATCAATAACTATTTAAGGCAAATTTATGGTGTATCCCTTAGTGAAAACATTCCACCGGGAGCGTGCCAAGCATCGGTCCCGAAGACTACGCGATAACCTATTTCTGAGTATGGAATACTCTATCTCTGGTGAAATCAGAGATTTCCTCCAAATATTTTGGATAAACTTATTGGAGTTTCGAGTAGTTGTCAGACCAGATGTCACTACTTGAAAAAACTCCCACTAGCTTGTACCTTTCATACGACCCCGAAGGTCAATATGAACAAGCTATGTAACTTCTTTGAATCTATTACCCTTTCCCGATTGAAAGGAAACTTAGGCATTGTTCCTTTGAGACAGGGTTCCTTTGACTGGGAGATAGGAATCACCCTAAGCCAGTCTGCAGATCTTATCGTTGGGGAATATGCACTAATTAATAGTATATAAAGAAGTGTTTATCTAAATACGGAAACCATTTGCGTTTATATAGTTTTAAGATGCGTTACTAATACCTTTTCAACAATGCTTAGTGGTTCTGACTTTATCAAACAAAAGTACGAGTCTTGGATTCGTGCTACGAATATCATATTCATCGTCAATAAGACAAACAAATTACCCTATTGAAAATGAATACGCTCGTTCCCAACGAATCCGAACACGTAAAATGAATTTTCTTCGTGATGCTCAAGAATTG
Source organism: Gentiana straminea (assembly GCA_036785695.1). Classification (NCBI taxonomy): domain Eukaryota; kingdom Viridiplantae; phylum Streptophyta; class Magnoliopsida; order Gentianales; family Gentianaceae; genus Gentiana; species Gentiana straminea. The sequence continues at coordinate 359,386 of JAVUPR010000412.1, read as the reverse complement.
AATCCGAGATTCATTTCCTTATATCACTCCCACTAGTCAATCCGAAATAACGCCCGTTGTCTATTTTGTTTATCTTTTAATGCAAAGCTACCTAGTTCTTCCAAAGAACTTTAGCTTTCAAGAAAATTGCTAGGATACATTGGACAGTGATCCGAAATCACTTTCATTATCCTCTAATTTCCAATTTATTAATTTTCCGGTTTAGCCTTAAAACTACTTAGTCTAGATGACTAACACGTATAAACATTCTTTCCCATTCTCGACTTTCCTTAGATGGAAACAGCCTCTTGAACTAGCAGCTCGTGTGAGTAGACACTACTCTTGGACCGTGGGACGTTCGGTGTTACTTGCTTGGACTATCGATTTTTCTAATCGTTAAATCATAAGACCAAAGCTCCGACTAGTTTATCGGTTCCAAATACCGTCTAACTAGCCACACTTTGTATTTATGATTTTTCAAAGATCAAAAAATCCCCGTAACTAAGCTCCCACTAGTTTATCGGTTCCAAATACCGTCTAACTAGAAATGCTTTGTTCATGATGTTTCAACGATTATAAAATCTCCGTAACTAAGCTCCTACTAGTTTATCGGTTCCAAATACTTGTCTAACTAGTAACGCTTTATTCTTGTTTTTCCAATAAATGGAGAAACTTCTGTGCAGTCTATTACACATTTCTAATAATTCAGAAAAACAACAAATCATAAGGCTAAGGCTCCCACTAGTTTATCGGTTCCAAATACCGTCTAACTAGCAACGCCTTATGTATATGATTTTCCAATTTTTCAATTTAGAAATTTGTTGTGTAATTACACTTTTAAAATTCACTAAATGAATTTTATCTGATAGTCCTATGTCATCTTTTGTAAACTAAGTATGGTCGTCTCTCGTTCAACACGAGTGACACCCGTGACACACCCGTACTATGTCACTTAAGTTTTTAAAGGCTCAAGAGAAAAATTTCTTCCGAAAAGTTAACTGCATTTATTGATAATTACAACGTACTTGTTACTTTCCACATTTTTATTGAAGTCCTATTACTAACAGTTTAGTAACCTAGAGATCTAGTTGTAAATAAAATGACAGAAAGTTAAATTCAATAAAAAAATTTCACTACTAGATTTATATTTTAGGAATAATAAACTATAAAGTCTATCCTACCATTCCAAGGATTTAATCTCACACCTCAGTGCCGCCGCAGGGTCAGTCAAAGAGGCGATGATTAAACTGAGACAATCTCTCTCAATGATTAATCTTCGAGAATCAAACATCTCACGGGAATCAGACATCCCGGACCTTAATCATTGATTACCTTCCTTTTCTAGCCTAGATATTTCGAAAATATCCATAAAGAGTGTGACCTACTATATCAGATCTCAAAGTACGCCCCGAGTATGCCGCCGCAGGGTCGGTCAGTGACTCAACGAGTACCCGAAATCCTATCCTTTCGGAAACCAAGCCTTGAATTTTGATAGGGGCGAACACCACCCGCAGGGGGCCGGAATCAAAGCGGCTCGAGGCGTCACCCTTCTCTCACGTGCTTGCATTTATAGTAGAGGCCGTGGGGTTGGTTGGCTGTCGCCTTCCCCGCTCCCACATAATATTCTGAAAAAGTGGTGGGTTTACTAATTACGGTTTTGGCTTTGACAATAAGAAACAATAAATCAAAGTACTCCGAACAGGGTCGGTTATGTAGGCAAGCCTACGCCGTCTTATTCGTTGGAACATATGTGACAGTTCAGGCCAATCCGGCAAGAGAAGCCCCGTTTAGCCCGAAGGCTTATCGGCTATGCTAAGTCTTGTCGAACTGCTGTAACGTACATCACACGTGGAGGGGAGTCGATTAAGCCGAAGCTCGGTTGAACTCGCCCAGCCATGGTTAGACCATTTCCGAACCCATGTACTAAGATTCTCCGATTTCTAAGTTGTCACCCAAAGCGTAATCTCGTTTTTGTTTAAGGTGGGTTCACTGAGAAGCCATCACCGAAAAAAAACTCAACGATTTATCGAAGTGGGATTCACCGAGAATCCATCACTAAAATCGTAAACGATTGACATAAACCCGGGTCCTCGGTTTTTATAATTAGCTACTTATTATTTAACTACCACATATTAAATTAATAAGCATTCATACTAATTATTCGAGTTATACATGCCTAATTTATTCGAAATAAACTAGCTACATGTATGCATTGGAGTGGAATCATGAAGATGCAAGTCATGGCAATTTTCCGGTTTTAAGCACGTAATCTTGATCAAACACAAAATTATACCGAAAAGTAAACACCGAGATGGACCGTTGGTACCCCCATATCTAACCTATTAAAAAAAAACACAAACCCTAACTAGGGTTTACTATTTTCTAATCTGCTGCTGCTGCGTATTATCGAAGATCTGAAATCCAAACGAGCCTTGATCGTCATGAAACTTTATGGATCTATTCTTCACTCCGCCTACTTCAATCTGAACGGTTGGATCTTCGTTTCAATGGTCCAATTTTCTCCAGCAATCCGCCGATCTAACTGCTGCATCTGTTAATAACTGCGGCGCAACAGTGTCTTCCTGGGGACGATCGGGCATCGAGACAAATCCCGATCGACCTTAACTTTTTAGGGCTTGTTCATAACTCCATGGTAGTCGATCTGAACGGTCGGATCTTTGTTTCAACGGTCCAATCTCTTCCAGAAATTCGACGAACTCACAGCTAGGGTTTTAATGCCTGCTGTGCTTTTCTGTTACAGCAGCAACTTTATAGCAGCGATCGGACATCGAGCTCGACTCCGATCGTCACGAAATTTTGAGGGCATGTTCTTCAACTTTTATTCTTCACTCTGACCGGAGGGATTGTCGTTTCAACGGCTCAAACTCCGGGAAAAAATAAAAAACGGAACAGAAACAAAACAGATCTACTTCTAGGAAATTAAAATTACAAAATTTCCTATACTCATATAAACGAATTTATATGAGTTTACAATAGATCTAACGAGTAAGAAATCAATACCAACCCCAATCCATCTCTTCAACCACAACAATCACAAGCATACAATCATGATTAAATTCGAATTTTACCAAAAAAAAAACGAAATAAAACATCTAAAACATGCTTTTCCACTCCAAGATCTAAAATTCATATACTTTGATCGTTAGATCAAAGGCTCTGCTACCACTTGTTAGATGTAATATCGTCGGATCAATCATAGATTGACCCGATTACGCAGCGGAAGATATCAGATCTAGATCTAGACGAAACAAAATACATAAATAAAAGATCTAATCCTACAAGGGGGGTTTAGGGCCTACCTTTTTATGGTGCTTAACTCCAAGAACAAAAGGTCTCCAAGAACACGTGATTGAGAAGCCACGCCCTTCCAACGTGTGTCTCCCAAAGAACACCAGGGGTGGATGGTGTTTCTCAACGCCGGACCTCCTTGATATGCTACCGGAATAATCCCGAAGATTATTCCAACTCGAAACCCGAAGAAAGATGGCCGAAAATTCTAAGCCTCTTTCTTTAATAATGGCGTGTTGTGTTGTGTGTCAAAAGGCGCAAAGAACTCTCTTTATATAGGAGAGTAAAACTTAGCCTCCAAGGATTAATAATTAATACAAAATCAATTATAGTAATCCTTTTCCTAAAAAGATATATCTAAGATATTCCAAAATAAATAAGGACATATAAAAGATATTCTTTTCCTTAAATTATTTAACACATAAATAATTTAATCACACGTCAAATAATTATCCAAGAAAAAACTAATTTCCCAATAATTAAATAATAAAAACAAACATGCGCACCTTTTCAATCAAATAAGGTCACGCACCTTTTTATTCTTTTTGACCAATTTGGGTCAAAATTGGTCAACACACCAATTCTAGGGTCGAGTCCACGAAAAATGTCTTTCCGTGTATTTAATTATTTAGCCCAACTAAACAATTAATCCACATATCCAATTAAATAGTCCAATCCAACCATTTAATTATAATCGAGGTGCAACGACGAGAAATCCAATTATGCTATATTAGGAGCGCGTCGGGGGCCAATGGGCCCATATTCGGTAAATACAATAAATCGAATAAAAATTATTCGTCAAACGAATAATTATATCCAACCTATTAATTCCGGGATTACACCACCATAAACCCGAAACCGAACTCTATCGAATATAGATAACTTACACTCAATTTATGAGTCGAAAGCGTCCATCGATATAATCATTACATACGGATAAATCCTCCATGCATCGTTCATTTCGATTCGGGATATTTCCGTAAACCCTTCTCGAAACATCTTATCCTTATTTACCATTAACCCCCTAGTGATCAATTAGTTCATATTCAATATAATATGAACTCGGCCGATCGATCGGTTTAGGGTCAACAAATAAGTGGAACGTCCGTCTACTTCCCGAGAGAAGGAATGGATTCCATATTCGTGATAGCAAGACAGACTACTCACTCATCCCGGAATAGAGCCAACGAGAAGTGTTGGACCACATACTTCGAAGTGATCCTTACTAACACATCAAACTCTACCCTAGTCTAAGCGGTCGTCCGTGATCACCTCGGATTAAGATTAATCCATATATGATCATCTTGTGATTCGATAAGACTTCTCGATTACGGAATTATATCGAGAACTCAAATCAAATCGGTCCGGCCATATATGATTATCATCATATATAAATGCCCCACTTGGTACCCTATTACCGACGGTCCGGATAAGACCGTCACACCTAAAGTGTTACGGGCGCATTAATAGCAAATTAATCGTGAGACCTATACTCGCATTAATAAACGCTACGGACTAAGTTAATTTTAAGTACATCTCACTAACTCAATCCTCTTGTGTATAGCCATACACCGAGTTATGTGATTACATAAACGAGGTACTTAGGGTTTTCAGTAGTGTCTTAATTATAAGCATACATGCATATAATAAGATGAATTATTAATTCTGTCCTAAAACAATTATACAATTGTCTTTCGGGCACTACACCTTACACTATTCTCTTAGACATTACCAACAAAGATATCTTTGTCGCTAGAAATACTCAATTCCATGAAACTTATCCTCTTTTTCAACAGGTGTTAGGAAAGCTTAGATATCTTGCTGACATGCCTGTTCCTTTGCCAGTATGGACAGTTTTGATGACCTGCTGAATGAATCAGTAGACCAACCAACAATGGGATCAGCAGCAGCTGAAACATCCTACGAAATTCATGTACCAGTCAATCAGGATCTTGAACCCACACAACTGTCCACAAGAACAAGGAAATCACCAACCTTTTATCAAGGGGGTGTGATGACGGAAAAATTCACTGTTATTTTCATAACATTTCACCCTATTTCTAATATCATTTTGAGCACTTTTATATCATTTCGAGTCATTCATTCCAAATTTTCATATAATTATGATATTAGTAACTATTATGTAAAATATTGTGTTTTTATAAGTTTTTACTTAGTTTTTGTACTTAGGTTTAGTAAGAACCTGAGGAGTGTTTTATCGAAAAATATATTACAAACCCATAAAAGATGTCTGTTTTGATGTCTTGATGATTAAAAGACGATAAGGTTCGGATTTTGAAGCGTTATTATATCAACTCAGTCATAATTACTAAGTTTTATAAGTAGTAGTTATATATATATATATATGTATATATATATATATATATATGTATATATATATATATATGTATATATATATATATATCAAAGGAATAAAAATATTCCTTGGGCCCTACAAATATTCCCTTTGTCTAAAAATTATTCTCTTTGTCTTTTCTTCCTCGTTTTCCTTTGGTGATGATAACTAATATATATATATATATATATATATATATATATATATATATATATATATATATATAATAAATACTGTACTGTTAAAACTTTTATTGTCGATTTACTCGCGGTTCGTTTCTTGTTGTTCATAAAAAAAATATATAAGATTTACTGCGGAGACGGAACTGAAGAATGAATAACGAGACGAGAGTTTTGCTTGGACTAAAGCAAAGAATAATCTAAGAGGGACAAAGAGAATATTTTGGGAGATTTTTGGGAGACAAAGAGAATATTGGGAGACAAAGAGAATATTTAGTACTACAATGAAGAAGGCACGTTTTGAAGCCTTAAAAAAATGTATTTTGAGGATAGAAGAAGATGCGCGAGTTTACGAGTTAAACGGATTATTTTTTCCAACGCACTTCTACCGTAACCTGTTTTTTGATGGAAATCTGACCCGGTTTAGAGGCATTTTCAGGGGAAGAGTTCTTGACGAAAGTTGTAGATACTAAAATGAGCTTTCCAACGCATTTTGAGTCACGTCAATCGGAGGTCTACAACTCAGTTATGTTTTTTTTACCGAACTCGCTTGGAATTTCGGGACGAACCGGGAGATTTTTGGCTCAAATGGTTGCATGTTACTCCATGTGCTAAGTAATGATGAAGAGTAATGATGAAAAATATTCCCTCCACATGCTTCTTAACTTCACGCAACTCTTATATATATATATATATATATATATATATATATATATATATATATATATACATATATCTATCTCTCTCCCTATATATACCCTTCAAGTTGATCATTTGCAAGCAATCCTAAAAATTATATTTGCTTAGACGAAGTTCGAGAACGGCTTAGGTGCTTAACCCAGCCGCTTCGGCGGTTGTTATGACAGGTTGACATCTAAATAGCCGGATTAGAGCTCCGGACTAGGCTCCGTATTTCAATTTCTTAGTTTAGATTTTTATATAAAACGAGTAGAATACGATATTCGATCGATGGCTTGGTGGTGTGCATGAATGGGATCGTTGTATGAATTCAAGGTTGATATCTTTTGCTGATTCGGGATTCAAAAGTCTTGATCTACAATGTTTTGATCCTCATTATTGTGAGTTTTCTGATTTCGATTTGTTTTCTTGCAATATGGTTTTGATTGTGTAGATCATTAGTTTGATGAAATTTACTCTGGGTAAAAGTTTTGATTCATATCCTTGTTTATGCCGTGAAAGAATAAAAGTATCGATCTTTTGTCATTTTCATATACTCCTTGCCCTCTGATTTTAACACGAGTTTTATATTCGATTCAATCTCCTTGTGGGATCGACCTCGGACTCTGAACGCACTACCTACGATCGACCCGGTTCACTGCCGGTTAGAAAGTGAGTTTTGCCTAAGGTTTCGAGTTTTATAAATAGTATTTGATCGAGCCGAATTGCGAAAAAAAAAAATTCACTTATCAAATTGGCGCCGTTGCTGGGGACCAATATTTTAGTGGAAAAAAAATTCACTTATCAAATTGGCGCCGTTGCCGGGGAGATTGTTTAAAAGTCGATATTAAAAAAATTGTGTTAGGTCAAGAGAGCAAACAAAAAAATGAAAACTTTTTGATAGGATTTGCTTAGACTAGGTTTGAATGCAATTTTGGTACTCAACCCAATCCCTTAAGGGGTTGTTATATTAGGTTGATATCTTGTAAGTTGTCCTAGAACTTGGGCCTAGGTTTTTATCATCTTGTTTTATTTAGATTTCGATAGGAGCCATGGGATCTTTGAAGTGATATTGTCCCGAACTCGGATTGAATACGACTTTGGTACTTAGCCTCTTCGGAGGGTGATATCTTGTAAGTCCGGCTAAAACTCAGGGCTTAGGGCCTTCGGCTACCACGACTTTTTAAGGGGTCTAAAATATCGCGTGTGTGTGTGTGTGTATGAGGGTTTTCGGAGAAGAAAAAAAAATGCTTAAAGTATATATATTTGATAAATATATATATCAAATATTCTTCTTATCTCCTTGTCCCCTTGTCCCCCTCTTGTTTTTATTCCCCTTGTCTTCTTTTATTCCCTTTGTCTTCTTTTATTTTTTTTCTTTTCGTAGTATGCAATATCTATATATATACATATATATCTAGCTATCTATATATATTTATCTACCTATGTATATCTATATATATATCTAGCTATCTATATCTATCTAACTATATATATATCTAACTATCTAAATATATATATATATATATATACACGTTTATATATATATATCTAGCTATCTATATAAAAAAAACAAAAAAAAACACTCGGTAAATACCGAGTGGATTCGGTAATTTCCGAGAGAGAGAAAAAAAAATTTAATTAAAATTATAAAATAAAAAAATGGAGGGGTGCAGAAAACACAACCAAGTCTGGATGAATGTTTGAATGTCATTAAAAAGGGAATGATTAGGTGGTTATCCGAAAATCCCGAGGGAGTACAAAGAAAACATTCAAATATATCATTTCTTTGACTTAGGTTGTTGGACTATTTTGATAGAACCCTTGAGATCTGGGTATAAAAGACTCACTACATTTTATTTTATGATCTAGTCTATTTCAAATTTCTGGTCGTTGTAGTATAGTGGTGAGTATTCCCACCTTAATAAAACTGTGTGTAATAAAAATGAATCTAGGATTAGCTGACTATGAATTGACTATGATATGTATGCTCATATTAAATGCTTAGATGTTCTGTGCTTTATCTGTGGGGGTTATTTTTCCATCTAAAGCTATTATATTGCCTATCGAATTTTCTGACGTGACAGGGCCATTTTCTTATTATTCCCATATCCCTATTGCATACTTTGGCACGAGGACCATGTCCCGTGTTCGCTTTGTTTTGGTTGTTTTTGTTTTGGTACAGGGATTCGGGACGTGCTTTCTCATGGCTGTTACGGGATTCGATAGCACCTTTCTGCCAAGTTTATAAGCTAAGTTCTCCTCTCTATCTCATTCATTATGCATTAGGAATAATGCAAAATCGTAAGTGGGGGGTAGAGTCGTGGTTGGTCTAGAAATGGCAGTAAGTGTTTAAACCCTTAGTTTTTGATTCTCTTTCGAGTATTATTTAGTTGATCAAAATAATCGTATAAGGTATATATTTCATGGATTTAAAGATGTAATGATCAATTTAGATATGTATAACCAATTTGAACCGTAAGTGCATTTTTAACCTCCAATTTATTTGTGTAACATGAACTTCTTCACGTAAGCCTTTGATATTGAAGCGAAAGTTTTAAACGTACCCATTCGCATCCTAGTGGTTTATCCTAGAGAGACTTGTGCTTAATAATAGCGATGAACTTAGTACTTAACTTCGAACATGTACGTGAATATCCGATGGTTTGAATGTGATAGGAAGAATATCAAAATAAGTGAGCTATTTATATGCCGGATGTAGCTGCCAATGATTTGAGTGCGGTAGGGCGTTATCACGAAACGTCCTATACCACTATGAGGCTTAAAAGCTCCCGACCGCCTGATGATAGTAGTCCAGCTAGGGTGTTATCACGAAACATCCTATTGCTGGGAATAAGGGCATATGCTAAAGAGTTAGATAGGTATTAATGTATTTGATCTCACCTCATGACGCTTGAAAGATAGTCGATTTTGGCAATGAGTTCGGATATGTTAGTATTCTATGAAAAAAAAAAGTTATCTTCTGACTATCCCCAGTATAAACTCAATGATATGCTTTAGGGATTATCCTAATAAGTACACAGGAGGACTTTGTGTGGAACTGTTACTGCCTATACCTAGGAAAGTCACTAGGATTGTCTGAATGGATATTTGTGCGTTTGCTTGATTTATTCAAGAGGGGAAAGTGGAAATTGAAAAGGCTTGTCACACACGCACTCTGTTATACATTTATATTAAGGTTAACGTGTAGTTTTGATTCGAATGGTTGTATCATCTGATTATTCTTTATACCTTTTATCTTCGTGAATTTATCCCTCATTCATTTTATTTTATCGCTTGTTTGTTCGAGGACGACCAAAAGCTAAGTGGGGGGTTGTGATGACGGAAAAATTCACTGTTATTTTCATAACATTTCACCCTATTTCTAATATCATTTTGAGCACTTTTATATCATTTCGAGTCATTCATTCCAAATTTTCATATAATTATGATATTAGTAACTATTATGTAAAATATTGTGTTTTTATAAGTTTTTACTAGTTTTTGTACCGGTTTAGTAACCGGAGTGTTTTATCAGAAAAATATATTACAAACCCATAAAAGATGTCTGTTTTGATGTCTTGATGATTAAAAGACGATAAGGTTCGGATTTTGAAACGTTATTATATCAACTCAAGTCATAATTACTAAGTTTTATAAGTAGTAGTTATATATATATATATATATATATATATATATATATATATATATATATATATATGTATATATATATATATATATCAAAGGAATAAAAATATTCCTTGGGCCCTACAAATATTCCCTTTGTCTAAAAATTATTCTCTTTGTCTTTTCTTCCTCGTTTTCCTTTGGTGATGATAACTAATATATATATATATATATATATATATATATATATATATATATATATATATATATATATATAAATACTGTACTTGTTAAAACTTTTATTGTCGTATTTACTCACGGTTCGTTTCTTGTTGTTCATAAAAAAAATATATAAGATTTACTTGCGGAGACGGAATCAAGAATGAATAACGAGACGAGAGTTTCTTTCGACTAAAGCAAGAATAATCTAAGAGGGACAAAGAGAATATTTTGGGAGATTTTTGGGAGACAAAGAGAATATTGGGAGACAAAGAGAATATTTAGTACTACAATGAAGAAGGCACGTTTTGAAGCCTTAAAAAAATGTATTTTGAGGGATAGAAGAAGATGCGACGAGTTTACGAGTTAAACGGATTATTTTTTCCAACGCACTTCTACCGTAACCTGTTTTTGATGGAAATCTGACCCGGTTTAGAGGCATTTTCAGGGGAAGAGTTCTTGACGAAAGTTGTAGATACTAAAATGAGCTTTCCAACGCATTTTGAGTCACGTCAATCGGAGGTCTACAACTCAAGTTATGTTTTTTTACCGAACTGCTTTGGAATTTCGGGACGAACCGGGAGATTTTTGGCTCAAATGGTTGCATGTTACTCCATGTGCTAAGTAATGATGAAGAGTAATGATGAAAAATATTCCCTCCACATGCTTCTTAACTTCACGCAACTCTTATATATATATATATATATATATATATATATATATATATATATATATATATATATATACATATATCTATCTCTCTCCCTATATATACCCTTCAAGTTGATCATTTGCAAGCAATCCTAAAAATTATATTTGCTTAGACGAAGTTCGAGAACGGCTTAGGTGCTTAACCCAAATCGCTTCGGCGGTTGTTATGACAGGGTTGACATCTAAATAGCCGGATTAGAGCTCCGGACTAGGCTCCGTATTTCAATTTCTTAGTTTAGATTTTTATATAAAACGAGTAGAATACGATATTCGATCGATGGCTTGGTGGTGTGCATGAATGGGATCGTTGTATGAATTCAAGGTTGATATCTTTTGCTTGATTCGGGATTCAAAAGTCTTGATCTACAATGTTTTGATCCTCATTATTGTGAGTTTTCGATTTCGATTTGTTTTCTTGCAATATGGTTTTGATTGTGTAGATCATTAGTTTGATGAAATTTACTCCGGGTAAAAGTTTTGATTCATATCCTTGTTTATGCCGTGAAAGAATAAAAGTATCGATCTTTTGTCATTTTCATATACTCCTTGCCCTCTGATTTTAACACGAGTTTTATATTCGATTCAATCTCCTTGTGGGATCGACCTCGGACTCTGAACGCACTACCTACGATCGACCCGGTTCACTGCCGGTTAGAGAGTGAGTTTTGCCTAAGGTTTCGAGTTTTATAAATAGTATTTGATCGAGCCGAATTGCGAAAAAAAAATTCACTTATCAAATTGGCGCCGTTGCCGGGGACCAATATTTTAGTGGAAAAAAAATTCACTTATCAGGGTGCTCATAATGTTCAGCAGACTCCACATCTGCCAAGTGCAGTCATGAGTCTGGATAACCTCTCAGCAGACTATGTCAGGTTCATTAATGCCATTGATGCTGTAAAAGAGCTAAGACCTACAATCAAGCTATCAAGCATGATGAATGGAAGGTGGCAATGAACAAATAAATTGAAGCTTTACAAAAGATTCACACATGGGAGATAGTTGATCTACCCTCAGGCAAGAAACCCCTAGGGTGCAAATGGGTATACATAATCAAATACATCCCTGGTGGTTCGGTAGAGAGATACATAGCTAGACTAGTAGCAAAAGGCTACACTCAAACATATATGATTGATTATCAAGAAACTTTCTCACTTGTTGTCAAAACTACTACAGTCAGTGCTTTACTTGCAGCAGCAGCATCCAATAACTGGCATTTACATCAAATGGATGTTAACACTTCCTTTTTACATGGAGATTTTCATGAAGAAGTATACATGCAGTTACCTCCAGACTGTGCAGCAACTAAACCAAATCAAGTTTGCAGACTTACCAAGTCATTGTATGGCCTCAAGCAAGCCGGCAGACAATGGAATTGCAATTTGACTGAATCTTTGGAGGCTCGAGGATTCATTCAATCCAAAAATGACCACAGTTTATTCACAAAAGGGTCAGGACAGTCCTTTATTGCCTTGTTGGTCTATGTAGATGACATCATAGCAGCAAGCCCTAGTGAAGAGTTGATTCGGCAAGTAAAGGATGCTACATAAGCACTATAAAAGATCTTGGAAAATTGAGATATTTCCTAGGCATTGAGACTGCTAAATGTCCAACAGGCATATCCATTTCCCAAAGAAAATACGCCCATAACCTCCTAAAAGGATATGAATTTTTTGGAGCCAACCCTGCTAAGACACCTATGGAGTCTAAGAAAACTTTACAACATGGTGATTCACCACTTCTAGAAGACAACACTGCATACAGATCACTAGTGGGCAAATTGATTTACCTCACTTTTACCAGACCAGATATTTCTTTTGCAGTACAACAACTAAGTCAATTTCTGGACACTCATACTGAAAATCATATGAAAGTAGCTTACAGGTTGCAGAGATATTTGAAGACTAATCATGGACAAGGAATCATATTCTCAGCAGACAACAACCTTGTACTCAAAGGCTTTAGAGTCAAAACTACAGAAAGAATTTTAATAATGGGTACATGAAACCACAATGTTCATATTGTGGGTTGTCGGGTCATACTGTGGATCGTTGTCACAAGAAACATGGGTTTCTACCAAACTTTAACGGCAGGGGTAGGGGTAGATCCTCTGCAAATTGTGTGAATGATGATGATTCTTGGGTTCAAAATGAGTCTGAAGATGTTCAGGGTAATACTCAAATCAGCACTATTCAAGAGCAGTATCAACAGATCTTAAGCTTGCTGAAGGCTCACCAAGAATCAGGGAATCCCAATGTTAATGTTGTGGCTTTGACTACCAATTTTCATCCATCAGAAGGGTCAGGTATTTCTAAACTCTTTTGTTAGATAGTAGATTCTGAGCAACTGATCACATTATATTTGACAAGTCTCTTTTTAATTCCTGTAAACCTGTGGTAGACGTTTGTTAGTTTACCAAATGAAAGGAATGCCAAAATCTCTCATGTAGGTCAGGCAGAATAAATAAAGACCTTGTTCTTGATAATGTCCTTTGTGTACCTGAATTTGGTTTTAATCTCATGACTATTAGCCAATTGATAAGAACTAGGGCTTATAATGTTAAGTTTTACCTAGACTTTTGTGTGATAAAGGACATAATCAGCTTGAAGATGATTGGTTCAGTTGAACTAATCAATGGGCTATACATTCTTAAAGCTGATAAAGATTTCTATTCTAATGTTGTTTATGTCTGTGCTCTACCTGAAGTTTCTGTTTCTTCCAATCAATCTCAATTGCTTTGGCATTACAGGTTTGGCCATGCTTCTCACAAGAGATTGCAGGTCATGACTCATCATTGCAAAGAGATTAAAGTAGATACTTAAGCTGTTTGTCATATTTGTCCTCTTGCAAAACAAAAATGCTTAGTTTTCCCTTAAGTCAATCTTCTACTGTGCAATGTTTTGATCTTGTTCACATGGACATCTGGGGTCCCTATAGGGTCACATGTGTACATGGACATAGATACTTTCTTACCATAGTAGATGATTTTAGTAGGTACACTTGGGTTTATCTGTTAAAATCCAAGTCTGAAGTTAGAATTTTGATTCCAACATTCTGTGTGATGATTGAAACACATTTAATAAAAGAATCAAGGTTTTAAGGTCTGATAATGGTCTTGAGTTCAATATTTCTAAATTTTATTCCCTAAAAGGGATTGTACATCAGACTTGTGTGGTACACGCTCCATAACAAAATGGAATTGTGGAGAGGAAGCACCAGCATATTTTGAATATGAACAGAAGCCTGAGGTTTCAATCTGGCATACCTGTTTTATATTGGACCTATTGTGTTATACATGCTGTTAATCTGATAAATGTTCTGCCTACACCTATTCTGAATGAAAAATCTCCTCATGAATTGATGTTTGGTTCTATGCCTTCTGATAAAAACATTAAAGTATTTGGATGTCCGACTTATGCTTACAATCTTCATACTAATGGTAATAAATTTGAGAAAAGAAGTATCAAGTCTGTTTACTTGGGACATGCTTTAAATGTTAAAGGTTATTGCTTACTAAATTTACACACAAGACAAATTTTTGTTAGCAGGGATGTCACATTTCATGAGCTTGTGTTTCCTTTCATCAATCATCAGGTAACATTGATACTTTCTCTCTTCCTTAACCATTTATAGAAGAACAACAATTTGACATTTTTTATACACAGGGGCATGATGATGATCCATCTGCCCTAGAATCACAAGGACAAGATACTACTGGTCCAAACTCTTCTCATGAACAAGAGCAAGTTATTGTTGATCCTCATGAGCAAGAGCAACCAATAGTCACAAATCATGTCCCAGAACAAAGGAAATCAACAAGATCTAGAGGTGTTCCTACATACTTGAATGATTATGTTTGTCATCACTCAAGGATTAGGACTACACCTCATAGCATTCATAATGTTGTTTCCTTAACACATTTGTCAAAAACTTACAAAAACTATGTACTTAGTGCTCAGGTCCTCACTGAACCAAAGACTTATGATGAGGCAGTGAAGGATGAGGCATGGAGAAAAGCAATGCAAGATGAGATTGATGCTTTACAAAAAACAGGAACATGGAAGATTGTTCCCTTACCAAAAGGCAAGACTCCCATAGGTTGTAAATGGGTGTATAGAATTAAAAGACATGCTGATGGCTTTGTGGAAAGATTTAAGGCAAGACTAGTAGCCAAGGGCTACACTCAACAACTGGGTTAGACTATCTTGATACTTTCCCCCAGTAGCAAAATTAACCTCTGTTAGGACATTACTTGCCATTGCTGCTGCTAAAGGTTGGAAGATGCAGCAGTTGGATGTGAACAATGTTTTTTTACATGAGGACCTAACAGAAGAGGTGTACATGACCATTCCACAAGGATACAACACCGAACCTGGACATGTCTGCAAATTACAAAAGTCTTTATATGGTTTGAAGCAGGCCAGCAGGCAATGTAAAATAAATCTAACCCAAACTCTGCTTGAGAGGGGGTTTAGACAGTCAAACAGGACTACAACTTATTTGTTAAAGGCAAAGATGATGACTTCATTGCACTGCTAGTATATGTTGATGATGTCATTGTCACCAGTCCAAGCATGAGCCAGATAAAAGAGTTAAAATATTTCTTAAACTCAAAGTTTGGCATCAAAGATCTTGGAGATCTTAAATATTTCTTGGGATTGGAAGTTGCAAGATCAAAAGAGGGCATTGTCTTGTCTCAAAGAAAGTACTGTCTAGAATTGCTGGAAGACTATGGCTATACAGATTGCAAGCATGTACAAACTCCTATGGATACTTCACAGAAACTACATAGCAAGGATTCCCCAAAACTGGAATCAAACAACTATTACAGAAGCCGAGTAGTTAAACTTCTGTATCTTGGAATAACTAGACCTTATATCACTTTGGCCACTCAACAATTGAGTCAGTTTCTTGATGCACCCACTGAACTTCAGTTAAAGGCTGCAGACTGGGTTTTAAAATACATAAAGAATGCACCTGGACAAGGGATTATATTTTCTGCTCAAGGTTCACTAGAACTTAAAGCCTATGTAGATGCTGATTGGGCTGGTTGTGATGACACTAGAAGATCCATCACAGGGTTCTCAGTTTTCCTGGGAGATTCCTTGATAAGTTGGAGAGCAAAGAAGCAAACCACTGCTTCAAGAAGCTCTGCTGAATCTGAGTACAGAGCCATGGCCATGGCTTCATGTGAATTGCAGTGGCTGACATATCTGCTAGCAGAATTTGGCATAAAGCAAGGAAAACCTATACCTATGTTCTGTGATAGCAAGAGTGCCTTACACATTACAGAAAATCCTATATTTCCATGAAAGGACAAAGCACATAGAGATAGATTGCAATATGATAAGAGACAGATATCAGTCAGGCTTGCTGAAACCATTACCTATCTCCACACACTTACAACTGGCAGATCTCTTTACAAAGGCCTTGGACAAGAACATTTTCCAGAATCTGCTTTCATGCTATCCTATCTGTAATATCTACAAAGTTAAGTAAACTTCATCTTAAGAGGGGGTGTTACAGACCTCCAATGCAAGCTGAATTTTACTGAAGTTAGTTAGTTAGTTAGAGCATCCACTATGGTTGGGTGACGTGGATGTGTTAAATTCCACTTTCTCACCCACTTCACACCCACTTTAGTTGCTGTTTGACACAGTCTACACTATAGCCTACTTTTCCATCTTCATTAAAAAGAATAAAATAAAGCAAAATGTCTATTCTTCTTCCTCCCGTCTCGTCTCACATCTCATCTCTCCTCCATCTGGGTTCTTCTTCCACTCTCCCAAGTTTCATTTTTTGTCTTCTTTTTTATTTGGGCTTTAGTGGAAAAGCTTCAATTTTAAAGCTTAAAAGCATCCATTTTGTTGCTATTGAAGTAGAAAATGGAGAATGTAGTTAGAGGGAAAAGTGATTAAGTAATTGATTTCTTGGTTTTGCTATGAATAAACTAAATCTAATGGGGTACGGTGACTTCCAAATCCACCAAGAAGGAAAAAAAGAAGAAACCCATCAAGAAACCATCAAGAATGACGGCAAGTGTAAAATAATAAAGAAGATAATCATAAATTTTATCTAATTAAATGAGCAAGGAGTGAAGAAATGTTGATTATTTATGAGAAAATGGTGGAAGAAGATGAAGAATGGGAGAGAGAAAGCCTAAAAATCAAATTCTTGGTGCCTCGTATCTTGTGCACGGTGTGGTGGTGGGAGTGGAGAGAACCACCTCCACAACCACGATTTACAGTTGCACCAGGTGTTAAAATGAGCTATAGTGAAGAAATTTTGTAACACACCCATTTTTCTGCCATTCACGGTGTGGTATATGCATCCATTGCTAATGCTCTTATAGGGTTGATTAAGTCAATTACTAGCCTCTTGTAACTGTCCCTTACTGTTATATAAAGCAAGTGCACAGCATTAATTGAAACAGTTTTCAGAATCATTAATATCAAATCCTTTATTCTCTAGTTCATCTTCTTTCTTCTCTGCAATGATTTTACTTCAATGAAGTTCTTCAATTTGATCAGTATTATCAATCCATGTATGACTGCCAAATGTGGATTTTTCAGGTAAATCTTAGATCACTTTTTTTTAAATTTAAAATAAAGCTTAGATAACATTGTAACCACATAAGCTCTTCTAAAAATTATAAAATAAAAAAAAATTATGAAAAAAAAAATTAAATAAAAATCGGCCTTTTAACACTTACAAGAGAAAAACACCCTTCAAGAAGTACAACTTCTCAATGAAATGCTTGGAAATCAATATATAAGGCAAGAGAAACGATCACAAGACATAAAATGCTGGATCAACGTTGAAGAAAGATGAAAATAAATAAATGCTACAACATATTCAAGAATCTGTCTTCCCAGCCAATGTTTGTAACTGTACATTCAAACTCAGGGGATACCTGAAGTATACAAAGTTACCTATATTATCCTTTTCAATTTTATTCTATCGCTTCTTCTTCTTGGTCTAAACCGCCTCATTGCCCTTGAGAATGTTATATTTGCATAGAGGACAAGTTGCATTCATCTTTAGCCATTTGACAATGCAAATGGAATGGAAATTATGATTACAGGGAAGAGCATGAAGCTCTGTTCTGTCCTCGTACGCGCTTAGGCATATGCAGCATTCCTTAACAAAAACAGAGAATCAAGCTAAGGGTAAAGACGAGAGATGAACTTGCTACAGGTATCAAAAAGAAGCTGCATATACTTACAGCATCCTCGTGTAATAGAACACGTTCATTAGCCAAGTATCCACTGTTCATTTCCATGGGAACCATTTTACCAGCTCCACCGCTACCCTTGTCTGCATCGTTCAAGATTTGAAATCTGTACTTGGGCAGTATACTTAGATCAGCCTCAGTTGCACCTTTCTGCAAAATGAAAATAAGTTATATGAGGAACTCATTAATGATAGATCACCAGAATAAACACACTTGAGATCATCTAGTCTTACCTGGCCAGCAACTGCGTACAGAATAGCGATGATGCATGGTAAGCAGCAACACAAAGCTATCCCAATCAAGCATGCTAAAACAACACAGAAGATGGCAAAGAACACATCAAATGCCAGAAATACCACTGCCAACCTGCAATATGTTGGTGTCAGGTTACTCTTAGTACATGCAATTAACGAATCACGAAAATGTGTAATAATGATTAGATTACCCGTATCTATACACTTGCACAAATATATAAGAAAGAAATGATCAACGCCCAAATATTAATTGCTTTGTTTGTAGAAGACTAATAAATGCAGTTAAGAAATATTTAAATGAGATGGTTAAGGAGGTACCAGTATAAACGTGGAGCATTCTGCAGAAGATCTTCACTTCCTGAAACTATCCAGTAAAACCCCACTATCCACCAGATAAAAGATGTCATTGTGTTGATAGATTCACACCGTTTAGCAACACTGAATGCATGGTAAAGAGAAATAATTGGTAAACGGACACAATCTCTTTGCTTCCATGGTAGGGCCATCATATCAAGTAAGAAGACAATTGGATCAACACACATAGACAAGTCCATCAAAACTAAAACTTCCAATCAAAGTTACAATTGAAGCTCAAAAGTATCACACTTTTACGGTTATCCGTTATAAGTGGACAGCAATAAACCAAGCACACGAATTCAAGGCATGTTGTGTGTTTTGCTGTAAAGCCAGTCAACATCAGGTAAATGACAAGTGTCACACTTGTCATGTGATTACTAAAGAATAAATGAAAGCAATTAGCTGAAAGGGTTCTCACAATTCATGCAGCAGGACAATGACAAGATCAAACAAGGTACTAGATTCTGTTTGCAGGAAAGCAAAATATCAAATGAAGCATATAAATTCATCAGTCTGTTGTTCTAATTTCCAACTTAAGATAGTTCAAGGACAAAGAAAATGGCAGAAGTCAAAAAAGTTATTGAACTAAGAAAAATGCATTTCTGCTCATTTTACTTTGCCGCCCCAGTTTCTTCCTCTTTTAAGAACATCTAGCATAGAGCATTTCAGTTTAACACTAAACAAGATAGAAATCCAAATTCAAAACTGATAAACAAATTAAACCCAGTCCTATGATGCATGGAGAGCTATTCATCAAAAGCACTCTAAAGGTAGTACTTTAATCACTCGGAACCCAATGCTTCCATTCAGCAGACAGCCATTTAAGACTTGACATTACTTTAGTTGGACAGAAGAAAGCTCCAATACATCCAGAAGACATCAGTTAATTTTCATTTCCAACCGGAACATCTAAAACAAACACCAATCCAGTTTAAACTTTAGACCTTCTCGTTTCAAAAAAAAAAAAAACTTTAGACCTTCTAAATAACCCTTAGATTACCCTGATGTTTTAGTCGAATTTGAAGCTTTACTATTGTTGAATAGCATATGATGCAATTAGCTGCAAGAAGTTCTTTTTCCACACATTTAAAACTTAATCACCAAATCTCCCAGCCTATGTA
The DNA here is from genome assembly GCA_036785695.1 of Gentiana straminea. Classification (NCBI taxonomy): domain Eukaryota; kingdom Viridiplantae; phylum Streptophyta; class Magnoliopsida; order Gentianales; family Gentianaceae; genus Gentiana; species Gentiana straminea. The sequence goes on along the minus strand of JAVUPR010000412.1, from coordinate 339,365 downwards.
CAGCTATCAACATTGAAAATGAACTCATATTGATCGAGTTCCATCAATAAGTGATGAACTAAAACTAACCTTGAGCGATTCAATAGCCCCAAAAATCCAGCACTTCCATCCTCATCATCATCCTCGATCACCCCATTTCCCCCAAATACACCTCCTCCCTCCTCCCCCCGCCTACTACCACTCCTCCGCCTCTGAATCCTTCGCCTAAACTCCGCCAACACCAGTACCACATGCACCAAACACTGCAAAGCATAACCCACAATCCAAACCCTAATTGGCACATTTGTCTCCTCATGCAACGTACAAAACAACATCACAGTCGATACAATCACAAACGCCATATTCCACATCACATCCAAAGCCACCACCGGCTTGGAATACCCCCAGTCAGCTCGCCGCTCTTCCAGCTCCCGAGCTGCCGATTCCCTAACCAGCATAGACGAACCTCGACGACCGGTGACCCTACCTAACAGAACCGCTAAAGGAGCTGCTCCCGATCCAGCTCGAGTTGAGCTGGAATTTTCTCCCTGAAGTCGCCGGAGCAACGGGCTGGCAATAGACGGCGACGTTTCATCAATGAAACTACCCGTTCCGGTGGCCATATCCGCTAACTGCGAAACGAGGTGAAATGTAATCTACTGACTCCTCTAAATGAAAACGAAAATTAGAAAAAAACAAAGGAAGTGGAAAGGCAAGGAGCAGTTTTTACTATTGAATATTTTATCGGCAAGGGTGAGGCAATGGAAAATGATATGCCCGTAAATAAAACGTATGAATTGATTTAAATCTATATTTGTGCATAAATATGTTGTGTTTGTACGGAAGTGAATCCTCTCAAGTATTTAAGGGTAAAGTATATTGGTTTTTATATATTAACATAAAAACGATGTAGTTTTAAGATAATAAATAGACGGTTAGATGATTTTCACATTTTGGGTGTGTGGTTAGATCACTTCTACTTGAGAGAATACTCCCTCAAGTATATATTTGAGAGGATCATATTCCGTGCTTGTACTGTGATATCGTCTGAAATATCAATAACATTTAGTCAAGCTTTTATGAAGGATATCTAGCTGAATTTAAGTGATTTCTTTTATGAGTGATGGTGGTGATGAGGAAGGTATGAAGTCGGACAAAAGACTACGAGATGTGAACACAGGCTGTCGACAAATTGACATAGTAGACCTGCTTGTATTAATTCTTCGATCCCTTTTTATGAGTTTCATGTTGCCTATAATTATAGGCGGAGTACTAATGACGGTTAGTCTAATGACGATAAGACATAATTAACTATGATGTGACATAATTAAATACAATCAAAGAGGCTAAGCTACCAGTCGTCGGGTACGAGAGTCTGCTCGCAAAAACCTCCTCCTGATCGCGTGCTGATCTTATCCTTGCTAATGTCACGAACCCTGTTCGCCTATTGTGCGGGCACGAGTCGAGGGAGACCAGACTCGGCCCCCAGCCTAATGTTGAGTCTGCGGGTAGCCCGGTCAGACTATCGTATTCGTCGTAGTTGATCTCACGTGCTATCCTCAAGTCTTTAACGTTTTCGTCTGCTCTCCTGAAAGAGGTTTCGCAGCTAAGTATTATGGTGTTGGAAATTGAGTGGGTCTTAGAGATGGGAAGGCCTACTACGAATCATTTCCCATTCGACTTCCGAACATGATGGTTTCGCGCTTCCGATATGGTTTAGTAAAATAGAAAAGGAAAGAAGTCCTGCGGCTCGGTCCGTCGAGTATATGGACTGAGGCCGATCTCGGTTTACCGTATAAGTGGGACCCTTGGTCGGGTCATTTGTAGGATCCGTAAGATCGTTGACGGGTCGGGTATATCAATGGCCCCCTACTCCGTGTTTTGCAGGCGAGCTTACATACCGTGGCCCGGTGACCTCATATTATCAGTTCAACCCATACACTTCAGTATACAACAACGAGTGGGGTAGTGCTCCAAGTTCCCAGTTTCAACGCCCTAGTGCATATTTGAAATATGCTCAACCTCCACAAATAGCTTCTCCAGGGCGAAAGAGTACGACTGAAATGTTATTGGAGCGAATCAACAAGACTTTGCAAGAACAAGGTCGTGTGATAGAAGAGCAAGACCGTGATTTGAGAGATCTTCGGACTAGTTCCAACAACACATTTACTACTCTTCAATCGGCAATAAAGAACTTGGAGAACCGGGTAGAGCAATTGATTGAGAAGAGGAAGGTTGAGAGGAGTGCTAAAAATGATAAAATTTCACTTGCTCCACCGTCGACTCTTGAGGTAATCACCCATCACGAGTGTTATGAAGAATGTATGAATCATGCTACTAGTGAATCAATTATTCTTTCTCCTTTGAACCTTATTGAAAGGCACATTGGATCTTGCTAAAACTGATACACTAACACTAATGTCACGTTTGAAGGCTCATGAATTTGAGTTAAATAGTGAATAAGGTGTACTAGCAGAGTTACACTAGACCAGTGCACTGATTGCACCCAGCAGAGTAAACCAGCTGACTCAGCCTGCAAAGAAACTCAGGAGCTGAAAGAGCAAGTGGCTTTCCTAATAAGAAAATTTGACAAATTCAAGAAGAAGCAATTTAAAGGCAATTCATCATCCAAAAACAAGTCATCAACCAGCAAAGACATGAAGAAAAGAGATGATGAAGTCAAATTCTTCAACTGCAAAAAGAAGGGAAATTTTAAAGATGACTGCCCTGAAGAAAATAAAGATAAAGATGAAGAAAAGAGAAGGTACAAATCTTCAGACAAGAAGAGGCACTCAAATGATAAAAAGAAGAGTAGAAAAGCACTAAAATATGAGACAATAAATGAAGGGGATAGTAGCACAGCAGAGTCATCGGACAATGACTCAGATGCCAGTGAAGGCACAAGCTCAGACAATGACAAAGCATGCCTATGTCTGATGGCAAAACGAAACTGAAGAAACATAGGTACTCTCTAGTACATCCTCATATACTGCGTCTAACTCTGACACCGTATAACCTTTTATTTTCCCTCTTGTTTCTACAAGTTTGATTCAAAATCTCATGAGTAGATTTGAAGAAATTCAAACAAATTATGAAATTCTAGAACAATAATGTGAGAATCTAAGAAAGGAAAATGAAAGATTAAAAAGAGAACTGGAAATGCAAAAATCTCACTTTGTTAGTAACGAAGTTCCTTTAACTGATCAACGAACATCAGATGATCAGTCATCTATTGTTGACACACCAGTTAAGGAAACAAATCTACCAGCAAAGAAGAATTCTGCACCAGCTGAGAGTGTTAAAGCACCAATTTACAAACCCCTAAAAAGGTTTGGATCCAGATCTGGTCTTGCCTACAACAGTCAAGATGAAAAAGGCACAATGGTCAACACAGATCTGAATTAGGGACCAAATCTGGACCCAAATTCAGGAAAGGACAGACCATTGAGTCAATCACTCATCCCGTGCCAGTGAAGTCAAGAACCAAGTGCAGTAAAACAGCAGAGTAAATCATCTTACCTACAGTCCGCAAAGGTATACTGAAAGGTAAGGGCATATTTTACCCTTCAGAAGATGATTGGAATGTTCCACCTCCGACATATAAGAGGAGACCAGTTCATAAACACTCAAATATGTTTAGGAAACACCCAAAAAAGCATGGCCTTGGATACAAGAGACAGTATGAAATTAGGTCACCCCCTACTTATTGGAGAGTGAAACAAAATACACAAATGCCAAAAAGTAGGAACGTGTATCAGAATACTTTTAGCAATACAATTAGAAGTTATTCTGCCATGCCTTATACATATGAGGTTGATGATTTCAACCCACCAAGAAGAAGATCCTTTGGATTTACACTTGGGGTAGGAGGCATGATTGCTAACAGGTATACCCAAATAGTGTTGGGTACCTGAAAATGCTTAATTTTTTTGTAGGATGTCTGGTAAATAGATAGTGGATGTTCCAGACACATGACTAGCAACAAGGGATGGCTGACCAATTTCAAAGCATTTGATGGCCCTAAAGTCACATGTGAAGGCAAAGAAAAGCCTGGAAAGATTAAGGGGGAAGGCACAATGTTGAAGAACAACTTAAAGATTCAGAATATGGCATATGTCAAGGGATTGAGCTTCAATGTTTTGAGCATTAGTCAATTTTGTGACAAATGCTACAATGTGCATTTCAGCAAAGAAGGTTGCAAAGTAATCCCTTGCTGGAGTTGGCATAGAAGACTCAACCATCTGAACTTCAAGACAATCAACAAACTTGCAAAGAACAAACTTGTGGAAGACCTACAAATCAAAGCAGATTAAGAGCTCCTTCAAATCAAAGCCACACCAGTCAACTACAAGAATACTGCAACTTCTACACAAGGATCTATTTTTACCAGTCACACCAGTAGTGTAAGTGGCAAGAAGTACACTTTAGTTGTGGTCGATGACATTTCCAAATACACATGGACTGTATACATGAACAAGAAGAAAGAAACACTCAAGAAGCTACCTGATCTACTAAAAAGATTGAAAAATGAGAAAGAGTTAAAGATCATCAAGATCATATAAGACAGAGGAACATAATTTCTAGATGAAGTAATCAGAAATTACTGTGTAGAAAATGGAGTAATGCATCAACTATCAGTAGCATGAACCCCACAACAAAATTGAGTAGCAGAAAGGAGAAATAGAATCCTAAAAGAAGCTGTCAGAACAATGATAACAGATGCAGGCTTACCAAAAGAATTTTGGGCAGAATCTGCTACACACAAAATAGATCAACCATCAACAAACATCATGGCAAAACACCTTATGAAGTGTGAAATGAAGAAGGCCTAACATATCTCACTTACACATGTTTGGAGGTAAATGTTTTGTCTTGAACATGAATCAATTACACATTTTTGATGAAAAAAGCCGATGAAGCAATATTTATAGGATACTCTGACACCAGCAAAGCTTTCAGAGTACTAAACAAGAGAACCTTGGTGATTGAAGAATCAATTCATGTAGTGTTTGATGAGCCAAGCACTAGTGGTGAAGATCTACACACCCCAGAAGAAGAAGAGACAAGAAAATAAGATTCTGGACCAGCTTATGTAGAAGCAGAGACACCAAATGCACTACTGGATGAAGTAGCTAATGAATAGGAAGATGTACCAGCTGATACACCAACAGAAGTAGTAACACAGACACAACTCCAACCTGATTTGAACTGGCCAAGAGACCATCCAGCTGAACAAGTCATTGGAGATGTACATGTAGGTGTTAGAACCAGAAGACAACTATAAAGCATGTTGACTTGTTTTTTTGTCACAAGTTGAACCTAAAACCATAGATAATGCAATTCAAGATGATTATTGTATAACAACTATGCAAGAAGAAATCAATGAGTTTGAAAGAAATGAAGTTTGGGAACTGGTGGACAAACTAGACCTAGCAAACATCATTGGAACCAAATGGGTATACAGAAACAAGATGGATGAACAAGGAGCAATTGTCAGAAACAAGGCAAGACTGGTAGGAAAGGGATACTCACAAGCAAAAGGCATAGATTATAATGAAACATTTGCACCAGTGGCAAGATTGGAAGCAATCAGATTGTTCCTGGCATTTGCAGCTCAGAATGACTTCAAGATGGATGTCAAGATTGTATTTTTGAATGGTCTACTAGAAGAAGACATTTATGTGGATGTTTAGGGTCAAATTATAGTGATTTTCACATATGTTTTATATATCAATTTCCCTCATATTTGGATTATTTTCATAGATATCGAGCCATATAGTTAAATATTGAGTAAATGGGGTTTTAAAGAGGTTAATATGAAAACGTATTGATTTATGTGCTTAAATGATTATTTTATGTTATTTTGGAAATTATTACGTTTTGGTATGTTTTCGATGTGTGTAGATACATATTTTCGACTTGGAAAAGGAGTTGGAAGAGTTAAAATCGAAGTTGAAGTTGTTTGAAATAATCTTGAAGAGATAGAGATGAGGTAAAGAAGATAAAGATGGAAGAAATAAGATAATTATCAAGAAATCGGTTTCCGAAGAAGTTTGGACGTTCGTCCATGTCCCGTCCAGAATGGACGGGCGTCCACTATATTGAACCGGCGTTCGAAGTTTGAATTGGATCAGAGAGTTCAGACGCATGATGAACGAGCGTCTATCCTCCGTCCGTAGAAGCAAACGAGCGTCCGACCTTGTGGACGAGCGTCCAGAGGAAGAAAATCAGGATTCCGGGTAGCGCTGAACTTCCAACGCAGTTCTTGATATGATAACAACCGATTTGACTCTCGACGTCAAGAGAAGAGTTGTAGGTCTTGAAGAGAGGATTCTACAGGATTTTGAATCACTCCATTCCGACTTACGAGGCCCGAGATATGAGCGTTACAAGTTCAGAATCTGTTCCAGAGAGGCGGACGGGCGTCCGACATTATGGACGGGCGTCCAAAGACCGTTACCGTAGCAACCGACTTGATTTTCCTATTTAAACAGCTGCGCCCCAACCCTAATATGATCCATATTTTTCTTCACATCAAAAAGAGAGCTCGGCCGCATCTTGGAGAGTTGAAGGCCGGTCACCCGAGCCTTGTGCTCGGGTGAACCGAGGTTAGATTAGGAGTAGATCATGTAGATTTTCTTTTCCGTTTTCATGGTGATTCAACCATTGTTCAAGACTATGTGAGTTCTTTTTTGATTAATTTAATTCGAGTTTTATTTCATGATCTTTAGTTCTTTTTGTATCTTTTCTATGCGATTTGAATGCCATGAGAATAGAATTGAAAGATTCGTTTTCGATTGATGTTTATAATACGGAAGTTGCATAAACACTAGATCACCATAGAAAGATAGGGTTTTTAGCCGTTGATTATGTGACAAATTAATTGGTTAGATTCCTAGGTTGTTAGATTCTAAAATACGAGAGTTAGCTTGAATCTACACCGAGTTTTGTATTGAAAATCGGTCCTCAACATTCGGAAGATGAGAGATTGATAAATTGGATTTACTAAGGAATTAGGAATCCGTAGCTTGAGAATAAATTCACTAAGGAATTAGGGGTTTATGTCTCGTGAAAAGGTGAAACCACAACTTGAATTAGAATCATGAATTGAACTAGGATTGAGATCACATAGGTTTGTACTTGGTTTGATCCCATGTTTCCTTAGGTTAGTTTGTTTATTTTATTCCTTAGGTTAGATTATTTGAATTATTTTCTGTTTTTACGTTTTGTCTTTCGTTTATTTGTTTTCTTGAGTAGCAATTGGTAGGATTAACGATTAGATTTAATATCCCTTTTCCCCGTGGATCGACCCCGTACTTACCCTACTATCTTTGTCAACTACCCGGTATTTGGTCGGTTAGGAGTTAGTTTGCATGTTAAGTATAGGTTTATAAATTTTCTTTTGTTTTTATGATGCAAAATCTCTCCAACAAAAGTGGCGCCGTTGCCGGGGAATAGGTGTCATGTTGAATCTAGTTTTGTTAGTTCTCGATTTTGTTACGTTTTGTTTTTCGTTTTTAATAAAAGTAGCGTATACCAAGTTGAGAGTTTTTATTTTGCCGTGTTTCGATGACCGTTAGGTTAAGAATGTGCAAAAGTTTTTTACTCAACTTGTTTTACGTGAAGTTTATATGTTTAGTTGTTTATATGTTTAGTTGTTTCCTAATCTGATGTGGCTGCCTCGTTCTTGGTGTTTAGAATTGGAATATTAGGGTTTTGCTGTGTTATTTTCTGCGTTCCTGCGTTTCTGTGCATTCTTGTTGTTGGACGAGCGTCTGTATGTTTGGACGCCCGTCCAGTTCATAATCTGCAGGTGGACGAGCGTCCGGTATACTGAACGCCCGTCCGGGGTTGAACTCAGTGTGAACGCCCGTCCAACTCGCGTCCGGGTTCCGCATTTCTTCTAAATTTGATTTTTAATGCTTTATTTAGTATGGATTTCTTTCATTCGAGCTTATGTGGCTGTATTCTTTTTACGTAGATGTCCTGAACGTACATGTTTACATCTTTCCATCTATGAATCCATGTTAGATAATGGATCTTACCTTTTATACTTGATTCATCTAGGCAAGTTATAGTTAATGTCGGTTTCCGTAGGCTATAACTGTTTTTATTTTTCCGTAGCTAATGTCGGTTTCCGTATGCTACATATCGTTATGATGAATCTTGTTAGCTTTTAAGACTTACGTGCTTCCTTTGTTTTTATAACTCATATGGGTAGTAACTGTCGGTTTTCGTAATGCTACCATTGCATCTTATGAGTTATACCTGTTTAGATAGATGACTGTTGGTTTCCATAAGTCTATCACTTTAGATAAGTCTTAAGGCGCGTTTGCATGTAGTGACAGCACTGTCGTTTATCGTAACCTGTCATTATTTGGTAGACGTTTATTTTATATATGTCGTGTTGCATATAGTGGGCTAGTTTTCTTTCTTTTATTTTATTTTATTTTTGCATATCATTTAGATGCATATCATTTAGTTGCATATCATCTAGTTGCATTGTTTTTCTATTCTTCTTTTTTTTTTCTTCTTGAGTGTAGTTAACTGTCGGTTTCCGTAATACTACCTCGTTTTTTTTTATGATGGTTACTGTTGGTTTTCCATATGCCATCATTATTATTATTGCATATCATGTAGGTCGCATTGTAGTATATTTTCATATAGTTGCACCTAGCCTACGAGTTTGTGATAATTTCATGTATATGTGTCCATCTTTATGTGAGCATAATTTGAATATCTCTATAAATTCTTTTCCTTATGTGCTTTATTTGTATAAGTCTAATCTTTTCCCCGTAGACTCTTTTTGCACTAATCAAGTCTCGGGATACTTTCTATAGCGATTGTGCACTTTAACGATGTATTCGCTTGTCCCGTGATGCTCCACGGTCTACTGAGCTATGCAAGCAATCCTGGTTCTTGTTGGTTCCTCCAGAATTGCCAGCATCCAATCAGCTAAGTTCTCTATTTGTTTTATTCCTATATAACTTGAGGACAAGTTGCAATCTAAGTGTGGGGGAGGGGATAGATGATTTATGTATCTACTTTCGTTTGCTCATATTAGTTATAATTTTCTATGAAAAGTGCTTCAATTTTCAATTTTTTGTTATATCCCGAGTAGACAAAGGCATATCTTTGCTTGAGTTTATATCATTTTTGCTATATTCTGTATATTTAGTAATTTTAGTTGTTTCACCCGACACTCTTTTTCACATGCCATAGTAAATGATGAGCTAAATGTTGAAAGCCTACCCCATTTTAGTTGGAGATTTTTGATGATTATAGCATGTTTCTTTGCTTATGTACAATTCTTGAAAAGTTTAGTAGTTTGTATTCTAGAGTTAAAGTATGACATACTGTGAATATCCGTAGGTTTGAATGTGATAAGTGAAACGTGATTAAGTCTTTGCAATAGTAATAAATTGTTTACTTGAGGTGTTATGCTCAGTGGTATGTGCTACTAGAAAATAATCTTTTCCACCGCCAAATTTTAAATCTCTAAGTAAACATAATTGTAATTGTGTGTGTCGGAAGGTCGGTTTATGATTTGGGTGAGGTAGGGTGTACCACGTATGTCCTATTCCACTATGATGACCAAAAGCTCACGACGGTCGGCTTATAGTCCTTATGATTGGAGTAAGGTAGGGGATTATCTTGAAATGTCCTATTCTCGCTATGAGGGCAAAAGCTTATTCTGATGTGTGTTAGAAAAGTGTGAAAAAGTGAAAATATTGAAATATATTATTATGAATAAGTAAGGACTTAGTTATCGTCGACCTTATCCCCAGTATAAACTGAGAGATATGTTGTAGGGATTATCCTCTGAGTCTGTCAGAAGTGTTTTAGATATTCTCTACTATTTCTTTTTGGGATATGTATGTCTTGTAAAGTGCCTGTTATAGATTTTTGAATATTTCTAACTTAGATGGGAAACCGGGCTAGTTTTGGTTTGAATAACTTTCAAATTGTGGAACTTAGTGGAAGTTTATTATGGCTATGCACACACTCACTCGGGTGAACTTCTGAGTTATTGAATATACTTCATATTTGTATGGATGTTTATTTGCCTCGAGCTTGATCTTTGTTTTGTTTTGCTCGGGACGAGCAAAAGATAAGTGTGGGGGTGTTGTTTAGGGTCAAATTATAGTGATTTTCACATATGTTTTATATATCAATTTCCCTCATATTTGGATTATTTTCATAGATATCGAGCCATATAGTTAAATATTGAGTAAATGGGGTTTTAAAGAGGTTAATATGAAAACGTATTGATTTATGTGCTTAAATGATTATTTTATGTTATTTTGGAAATTATTACGTTTTGGTATGTTTTCGATGTGTGTAGATACATATTTTCGACTTGGAAAAGGAGTTGGAAGAGTTAAAATCGAAGTTGAAGTTGTTTGAAATAATCTTGAAGAGATAGAGATGAGGTAAAGAAGATAAAGATGGAAGAAATAAGATAATTATCAAGAAATCGGTTTCCAGCAAGGCTGGACGTTCGTCCATGTCCCGTCCAGGAATGGACGGGCGTCCACTATATTGAACCAGCGTTCAGAAGTTTGAATTGGATCGAGAGTTCGACGCATGATGAACGAGCGTCTATCCTCCGTCCGTAGAAGCAAACGAGCGTCCGACCTTGTGGACGAGCGTCCGAGGAAGAAAATCAGATTCCGGGTAGCGCTGAACTTCCAACGCAGTTCTTGATATGATAACAACCGATTTGACTCTCGACGTCAAGAGAAGAGTTGTAGGTCTTGAAGAGAGGATTCTACAGGATTTTGAATCACTCCATTCCGACTTACGAGGCCCGAGATATGAGCGTTACAAGTTCAGAATCTGTTCCAGGAGAGCCGGACGGGCGTCCGACATTATGGACGGGCGTCCAAAGACCGTTACCGTAGCAACCGACTTGATTTTCCTATTTAAACAGCTGCGCCCCAACCCTAATATGATCCATATTTTTCTTCACATCAAAAAGAGAGCTCAGCCGCATCTTGGAGAGTTGAAGGCCGGTCACCCGAGCCTTGTGCTCGGGTGAACCGAGGTTAGATTAGAGTAGATCATGTAGATTTTCTTTTCCGTTTTCATGGTGATTCAACCATTGTTCAAGACTATGTGAGTTCTTTTTTGATTAATTTAATTCGAGTTTTATTTCATGATCTTTAGTTCTTTTTGTATCTTTTCTATGCGATTTGAATGCCATGAGAATAGAATTGAAAGATTCGTTTTCGATTGATGTTTATAATACGGAAGTTGCATAAACACTAGATCACCATAGAAAGATAGGGTTTTTAGCCGTTGATTATGTGACAAATTAATTGGTTAGATTCCTAGGTTGTTAGATTCTAAAATACGAGAGTTAGCTTGAATCTACACCGAGTTTTGTATTGAAAATCGGTCCTCAACATTCGGAAGATGAGAGATTGATAAATTGGATTTACTAAGGAATTAGGAATCCGTAGCTTGAGAATAAATTCACTAAGGAATTAGGGGTTTATGTCTCGTGAAAAGGTGAAACCACAACTTGAATTAGAATCATGAATTGAACTAGGATTGAGATCACATAGGTTTGTACTTGGTTTGATCCCATGTTTCCTTAGGTTAGTTTGTTTATTTTATTCCTTAGGTTAGATTATTTGAATTATTTTCTGTTTTTACGTTTTGTCTTTCGTTTATTTGTTTTCTTGAGTAGCAATTGGTAGGATTAACGATTAGATTTAATATCCCTTTTCCCCGTGGATCGACCCCGTACTTACCCTACTATGCTGTCAACTACCCGGTATTTGGTCGGTTAGGAGTTAGTTTGCATGTTAAGTATAGGTTTATAAATTTTCTTTTGTTTTTATGATGCAAAATCTCTCCAACAGTGGAGCAACCCTTGGATTTCAAATCAAATGAAATGAAGATAAGGTATACAAGATCAATAAAGCCTTGTATGGACTCAAACAGGCATCTAGAGCCTGGTATGAGACCCTTTCACAATTCTTAATCAACAATGGATTTAGCAAATGAACCATTGACAAGACACTTTTCAAGCTACAAGATGGATCAAGCACTTTACTTGTCCAAGTACATGTGGATGATATCATATTTGGATTAGAAGATGAGATGCTGTGTGAGAAATTTGCAAGTCTGATGAAAAGCAAGTTTCAAATGAGTATGATGGGAGAACTCAACTATTCTACAAGTGAAAAAGATGAAAGATGGCGTATTCATTAATCAAGCAAAGTATAAAAAAGACTTGATAAACAAGTATGGAATGGACACAAGTGGAACATCAGAAACACCAATGTATGCAAGAGCCATTCTAGGAAAATATGAAAATGGAAATGATGTGGATCAGAAGATGTACAGAAGCATAATTGGTTCATTACTCTACTTAACTGCTAGCAGACCTGATAGAGCATTTGCAGTATGGGTATGTGCAAGATTCCAATCATAACCAAAGGAATCTCAATTACTAGTAGCTAAGAGAATTATCAAATATTTGAAGCATACAATGAATGTTGGGATTTGTTATCCAAAAGATGGTGGATTCAAGCTAATATCCTACTTAGTCTCAGATTATGATAGATGCAAAGTGGATAGAAAAAGCACTCCAGGAACTTGTCAGATGCTAGGCAGCAGACTAGTATCATGGTTTAGTAAAAAGCAGAATTCTATATCTACTTCAACAGCTGAAGCAGAATGTATAGTAGCTGGTAGCTGTTGTGCACAAGTACTTTGGATAAGAAAGTAGCTAAGAGACTATGTAATATAGGAGGAGACAATTCCTATCATGTATGACAATACAAGTGCAATTTCAATCACAGAAAATCCAGTATTTCACTCAAGAACAAAGCATATTGATGTGAGACATCAATTTATCAGAGATAATGCTGAAAAAGGAGATGTAATTTTGAAGTACATAGCCACTTAAGATCAATCGGCTGATATATTCACTAAGCCACTCAATCATGAAATATTTTAAAAATTAAGAACTGAGTTGGGAATGAATGAAATTTACTAAGTCAAATGGAGCAGCTAACTGGAGTAACCAGCTGAGTGACTTCACCAGCTGACTGAAATTTTGCCATTTTGTGTGAGCTCACTTGGCAGGTCAATCACTGGTACCAGCATAGTCAACTAACTTTTTGTTAGGAACAATTGTTTTCATGAAGCAGGTTAGTACATGAATAACAGTCAATACACTTGATCAGCTGAGTGACTAGCAAAGTCACTCCACCACTCAACACCATCAGTAGAGTAAGCAGCAAAGTGAAGTGTAAAATGAATCAATCATTTACACATGCAGAAAATCAGAGAAATAGGGAGCATTTATTATTGGAGATTACACAAGTGGATATTTTTTAATCAGACACAAGTATTAAAATATAAGAGTTATTGCCACTAAATCATGGAAAAGACGGCTACACCTTAAAACCTGGTAATCATCATTATTTTCTTGATACACTCCCACATTATCCTTCTCTACCGTGATTTATATTCAGTTAATCATGCCATTTATACCCACTACGTCTATTCAAATCCTTTTTACACTCAATCGTGTAAATCTCTGTTCACACTACAAATCCTCCACTATATAAACAACACTATACTTTTTCACTAAACCTTTTATGCACTCATTTCAATTCAAACGTTTATCCTCAGAAATTCATAGCATTTTCACTCTCAAATTTATGAAATGGCCTCATCCTCTTCAAAAGCTCTCACTGCAAAACAGTACGAAAAGACCATAGCCGCTAGGTCTTTCTTCAAACCCCAGTTCTATCTGGATTTATGCCAAAACGATGTACAAGCACAACGACTGGCAGATGGATGTGCAAATCTAGGGCTGATGACTTTTCTCAACCCTCCAATCACTGAGATTTGCTATGAGAATCTCATCTCATTCTGAAAAAATGCCAAATTTGAGGAAGGAAGCACCTCAGAAGACGGTGAATCGACTCTTGATCGAATCATTAGCACCGTCAATAGAAGGAAACTGGTGATTACGTCAGGACTCATCAGCCATTATCTCAAATTATCAACATTTGGCCCAGCCAAAGTTGAAGACATAAATGTGGTCACTGATGCATTCTGGTTAGAGATTGATAAGAATGCTACCTCAGAGAACAAAAAGTTCAACTGCTCCAGATCAACACTCAAAAAGCCGTTTGAAGAATTTGTCTTGCTAATAATCAAATGCTTAGAATAAAATCATGGATCTTTGCATGGAATGACAGAAGTTAGGACTAAACTTATGGCCATAATTTATCTAGGTCTTGAATTCAACTGTGCAACCTGCATATTCAACAAAATGAAGGAGAAAATAAAAGAGGAAATCGATGCTGCAACCAAAGGTCAGGAGAAGGGGTTGGTAAAACCTGGTATTTTCTAGGTGAAAAAGTCCAACGGGATTACCCTTCACCACCTGCTAGATTGTTTAAAAGTGAAACATGTTCACTTACACACCCTACACTGTTGGTCCCTTGAAAAGGCTTTGGTTAAGTTTAGGGGAGTGGGGTCAATAAACTTAACACTTAAAACTTTGGAGTTAACAAATTTCGCAACTTCGGCGGCACAACGATACTTCGATGAGTCCGAGACTTCGATAGCTGGCGATAAATAGTAGTCTACCGACGGTTGAGTTTGTGCAAATGGAATTATATCAAAATTAAGCCTTAATACTTGTTGTTAAATATGATACTAAGTATTAGATACTCGGTAGTGCAAGTGTGTGATTTCAGTTGCTAGATTCAGCAGGTTGATATGTAAAATAAACTAAATGCAGAATGTAAATGCTGAAAGTAAATAGGCGATTTTTATAGTGGTTCCGGTGGTGTAATCATGTCGGTCCACTCTTCTCCCGTGATGTTGGAGGAAATTCACTAGAGATCTTTGATGTAGCTTTTACAAAGATTCCTAAGTTGCTTGTCCTTCACCAATAACTATGGCTTCACAAACTGAAAACTAGGAACAGGTAGGATTGCTGCTCCTTAGTCTTCCACTGGTCCTTGAAGGGTAGGATTGCCTCTTCACCAGCTCCACCACAAACAACAGTCTTTCACACCCAACAGATGCTTCACTGTCTTCAGCAGATTCTTTATAAAATAAAGATTGAATCAAATAAATGATTCAGTTGCAGCAGCTTGATTATGATGATATAATCAGCAGCTTGCAGGCTTCAAGTGTGTATGCTTGATGTAGCTTGAATGTAGAATACACTTGAAGAATTTCTCTGGATCAGTAGCTTTAAGTTCAGTAAGTTCAGCAGGGTGTTTTTCAGCTCAGAATAATATCTCTTAAAGTTTATCAAAATTCATCATCTTGTTTCTGAGTTGAAAGTCCTCTATTTATAGGCAGGAATGCATGTGACTTGTATTTGAAATTCAAATACAACCGTTCCTTGTTTTTGTCCCATCTGATTTGCATTCTATCACTATTCATAGGACTGACACTGTCAGAATTCCTTTTTGACAGTGCAGTCTGTCCACCCTTTGACTTGTAACCATTGGATAAAAATCTGAGCCATCCCAACGTCCTTTTAATCTCAGCCCTTGATTTGTTTGATAAATCAGAAGTAGTTGGCTGTCCTTATCCATGTAATCTTCCAATATAATCTTGATTTAATCGAGGTATTATATCAGCAGGTTCATCAGTCTGCTGAGATACCAATCAGTCTGCTGAACAGTAAATTATTGTGTATAAAAATACAATGCAGCTGATTTCTTTTATCTAACTTTTATTTGTGAAGTTAGATTACACCTTTTTAATTATAACCAAGTTCCAAACATCATCCAACTTATGGAACTTAGACCTTCTTCACAAGGCATATGTAATCAGTTTAGGTCATCACAGACTTGCCTAAATTCTGATTCCATATCCTTGACTTAAATTACTAAGTTTGATCCCTTAGCCTTCTGTAACTGAGTTTGAGCCCTCAGCCTTCAGTCTTCAGCAGGTTCAAGACTAGTCTACTGACCTATCTACCCTACTGACCTAGACCGATCCGCGAAACAAGTCAGTTGACCATTACAGTGCTTGTTTGATCAAACCTATTCATAAATCAAACTCTAATAAACCTATACATTTGATCTAGACATCTTTTTGCCTTTGCACTATAACAGCTAGTATGGCACTCATCATCAAAACATAGAAATAAGTCCAACATACACAACTCCAAGATGATGTTCACCTATCTAAAGAAAAAGAGTAAAACAGAAAGAAAAGCAACTTGAAGGAGGCAGTTCTGGGTATAGGAGGAGGACAAGATCTCAGACAAGAGAAACCCATCAGAGTAGTTTGCAATGGAGCTTTGACACACCTGTGGTAATCCTTGATTATGAGTAAGAACAAGGAACTGTAGGAGGAGATGAAAGTGAAGAAGAGATGGAAGAGATCCCTGAAAGGGACATTGATGAAAGGGTTGCAGAATACTTAGGTTGGAAATTGGGTGATTCACTAGCCCAATTATCCAACTCTGACAGGATGTTTGAAAAAGAGAAGTGGTTCTTCTCATATTTGGGAATCACTAGTTTAATTAGCCTAATCGATAAAATGTAGTTATGGCAGTTAATTGCAGATGCAAAAGCCAAGTCAGTGCATTCTGTAGAAAAAGAAGATGATGATCATCATGCTGACAGTTCAGATTGTCCAGATGATGATGACCAAGATGATGATGGTGGTGATGAAGATAACATGACAATCCTTGAAGCTGTACAGCAGAGTGCAGCAAAACGAGGACAACACAGTGGACTAGCTGATGGCACTCCGCCTGCTAATGTCAGCATAAATAAAATGGGAATGACAGACAATCCACAGACTCCTATCGATATGACAGACACGGTAGACTCCTTGATTGATGAAATGGAGAAACAAACACTCTATCTTATAAATATCCAAAGTACAATCAAGGATAACGACAATCCTCTGGAAAACAGATTAAAGGCAGTTTCTGAGTATCTTGAGATGCAAAATGATGTCATTTAGAAACAGACAACCCTAATCAAGCAGCATGTTCAAGAGGTTGGAATCATGCCTAATCCCATGACAGAAGTTTGAACGAACATGATGAGAGAATGAATTTGATTGAAAGAAATCTGGACAATGAATCTGAGATGTTAGATTGCATACTCTCCGTATCTACAGCCACAAACAATATTTTGGAAAAACGATCTGATGCTACCAAAAAAAGGAAAGCAATAAGCCTGAATGCTCAAGAAAGTCTGAAGGAACAAGAAGCGGCTGAACACCTTTGTAAAAGTAATATTTTTATATTTTGATCTTCTGATTATGCCCTTTATGGATGAATAAATTTCTACATTCTATTCTTGTTTACTATATGAAAAATATTGTACTTATGTTCAGGATTATGAGGGTTTTGGCATCATCAAAAGAGGGGGAAATTGTTAGGAACATTTTATAGTTTTGATGATGGCCATTCTAGCTGTTAAAACAAGCCTGAAATAAGTTAGAAATAATTGGATAGGCTTTACTTAGAAGTCTGATATGTTGTATAAGTTCAGTCAGACAATCAATGTACTAAACCGGTAGACCGGCATAGTAAAGACAGATCACCAGCTCAGTGAAGACAGACAAGGCATAGTGAAGTGAAGGCCCATGGACTGACTTACAACCAAAGAAGTCTGTGATGACTTTAGATAAGTCTAAGATAAAATACAATTGATGAAACTTAATTTTCTATAATATGATGTACACTGATCTCACACAAAACTAAGGATAAGTGAAGTAAATGGTTATCGGCTGCTAAACAACATACAAAAAACAGCCAAGTAAAAGATTGAGCAGCAAAGCAAATGAGCCACTTGACCAATGAAGTAACTGAAGAAGTCAAGTGAAGGAACCACTTAGCCGGTGAAGTAAAGAAGAAGCAGCTAAGTCAAGAAAGCTGTTCATACTTATTCAAAAAATGTGGAAATTATAGAAGATCAAGTAATTAATGTGGAATCAATCAAGGACGGATTTTATGATGAATGTTTGATTAAAATTCCGGATCACTAAAATCAAGGAGGATTAAATCAATACAGAATCAAGGATTATTCTGAGCATTAAATAGCCAACGGATGAAATTTGAAAATCAAGGGATTTACGACTATAAATAGAAGACATTGACAGAGGGGAATAACAACAAGTTTATTGAGAATTCTAAGTGTAAAAACTCTGTTAAAATCACAATCATTCATATTTGATCTTCAAAAAAATATCCAGAAAAGGTTAATCTCAGAAAACAGAGCTGCAACAGATACATCAATCCTGAGATTGATCAGCCGCGTGAATTCTCAAATTCACATCAAATTTAAGGATATTTTTATCATCAATTGAATCGGAGATTTTGAGAAGGAATTTCAACCCAGTGTGATAGCTGTTGAAAGATTTGTTCTCAAAGAGCAGTGTTGGAGACTGAGTCCCTAAAGCTTTTGTAGCCAGGGAGTGATAGTCTATAGATTGTGAAGTTTGTGTAGCCAAGAACAATCATAAGTATTGTATTGGTGAAAACAACAGTGAATTCGTCGAATCATCACAGGTCAAGAGTGGATTAAGGGATTACACCACCTTGAACCACTATAAGTTTTTGTGTTGACTTACTTTCTGCAGTTTACTTTCAGTATTTACTTACAACACTTTAATTTATTTGTGTGTGATTGGTTAATTACTTTGAAACAACTTTTGGAAGGGTTTTAATTCCAGCACAAAGGATTTTCGTCAAGAAATTTTTTCGATACTCCCAATATAGTCATTCACCCCCCTCTGACTATATTCTCACCCTTCTCTAGGACCAACAAAAATCAAAACTTCTATATTGTAACAAATTCTTAAGTTGATCCTTCATATTTAATTATGTTGTAGTAGGTATACCTGATGTAGAAGCGTATCCATGATCATGCTCATCAGTTTGTTGTAGTAAATGAATCCCCACATCATCCAATGGCAGATTATTAATTGGATTTTTGAATACTTTGTCCACTCCATTAGCTGATGTAGAGCCAGATGATTGGATTGGCTAAATACCATCCAATTCTTTCAACGGCTCTTTACATGATCCGTGGATATGGACTGTTGTCTCTTTATGCTATTTTACTGGGAAGTGATTAAGATATAAAGGTGGATCTCCTTATTTAACCTGGTGTTTCTCCAAATTTAAAGAATCAATGTGTTGAGTCACATTACGCTGCAGAATTTGATAATGAGGAGCTGATTTAGCCATTTGCCCCATCATCCTTTAGCTTAAAATTTTCAAACTTCAATTCAGGATGCTTAATCATACACAATTGCTCAGAGTGACCAATATGATTATAGTGCTTATAGTATAGAGGCAAGGGATCCACCACCTCAATAGCTTGACAAAAACCGAAAGATTCTCCTTGTTGAATCCAAATGCGTTATGGCAAGGTCTTTAACTAATCAAATGTAATGTGAATTTTCGCAACAGCTGGTCTTCTCAAATTTAGGGTGGTGGCATCAACCCTCACGGGCTCACAGAAACTCAATACAATGGCAAATAAACTGCTAGAATTCGTTAGATGCGCTGGTAGTTGGGGAAGAGCTAACTATATTGGAACTATAAAGGATTCCACGTCAACCCTAAAATCCGGAGTCCACTTCAAAATCCGCATCGCTTTGCTTGTAACCTTCCAGATACCCTTCGAATATAATTGAATGTAATAGACCCAAGCTATCCTTCTCACGAGAAAAATTAATCAGCACGTGTTTGTTTATTATCCAATAGACCCAAGCTGTAAGGCTCTGCAAAATTTTGAACTAACATAAATTTTCGAATCGTTTCCATTACCAGACGACCTTTCGACAACTTTCCAACCAGTGCATAAAAAAATGGCTATGAAGTGATCAATGAGTGGTTGTAGGAATTTAGTTTCTAATTCCCCCTCATATGTGGAGATTTCATGTAAACCCGATTGAACTGGAACGCCGCCTTTTGCAGAAACTGCATAACAAGGATGTGGCAAAGGCCCAACCTCCATGGCTGTGAAGGTCCCTCAAGGTGATGAAACATAAAAATGCTGATAGATAATCAATGGGAGCAACAAATCAAACCCTTAAAATCATAGATTTTTAGAAAGAAGATGAGATGGGTCTAGAGAGTGTATCAAGATTTAGAATAATCGTATTTCGTTGATTAACTAAATAGTGTAGATGCAAATATATAAGCTCAAGTGAACTTTGCCAACAAGACATAAATAATAACTTACAAATAATAATATTTAACTAGACTCAATATTATTCTCGACACGCCTCCGCAATCCCGTGGGAAGTGGCTAAACACGGAGATTGGACTTTAAACTGGAAAAACGAGGCCGCACCAACGGTTTGGTGAGGACATCGGCTAACTGGTACTTCATGGAGATATAAGAAATTCCAAGTTTGTGAGATGCAACTAATTCACAAACATGATGGAAGTTGATCTCTCTGTGCTTCGTGCGAGCATGAAACACTAGATTGTGAGCAAGGTATGTGGCACCAATTTTATCACACCAAAGAGTAGGCAGAGAAGATAACGGAACTTGCATCTCATGAAGAAGACTACAAAGCCACTGAAGTTATGCAGCAGTGTTATAATTATACTCAGCCTCAGTGCTGCTCTTTGAAATGGTCAAATGCTGCTTACTACGCCAACTAATGAGATTATCACCAAGGAATACACAATATGCCCCAACAGAATGGCGATTATCACTGTCAGCAGCCCAATCAGAATCATAATAAGCTTGGAGCGAAATAGGCAACTAGCGGGAGAAAAAGAGACCATCGGAGATAGTGAGCTAAAGTTACCGAAAACGTTTAACTGCAACCCATTGAGCTTCGGTAGGCACATGCATATACTTACTAACCTTGTGTACCGCGAACGCAATATCAGGCCGAGTGAACTGATATACTGTAGACCGCCGACGATAGTGCGCTAAAGTGAAGGATCGGCAGGAGGGCCTTCGTCAAGTGTAAGACGGGTGGAGGACGACATAGGTGTCTGACAAGGCTTGGCCTTATCCAGAGAGGCACGCTGCAGAAGCTGAAAGATATACTTGCGCTGAGTGAGAAACAACCCATCGGAGGTAGCACCTCAATGCCAAGAAAATATGACAGAGAACCAAGGTCCTTAACCGGAAAGTGACGACCAAGATAAGAGATAACCTGCTCAACAAGAGTGGACGACTAGCCAGTAATAACAATATCATCAACATAAATCAGAATATAAACATGTGCACCATCATGGGAATAAATATATAAGGAGGTGTCAGCTTTAGAGCCGGAAAACCCAAACTGAGTCAACACAATAGTGAAACGAGAGAACCAAGCATGTGGGGCCTGACGGTGGCCATAAAGACTGCGGTTAAGACGGCAGACATAATTAGGAAAATCTGTGTGAACAAACCCCTGCGACTGATGCATATAAACGAGCTCAGATAAATACCCATGAAGAAAAGCATTCTGAATATCTACCTGTTGGAGAGACCAACTCCGCGAAACAGCAAGAGACAAAAGAAGATGAATAGTGACCGGTTTGACAACCGGGATAAATGTGTCACTGAAATCAACTCTTTCGGCCTGAAGAAAACCCTTGGCCACAAGGCATGACTTGTGGCGCTCAAAATGACCTTCTGCATGACATTTAATGCGATAAACCCATTTATTTTCAACAATATTCATACAAGAATGTGGAGGAACAAGATCTCAGGTCTGGTTGCGCAACAACGCATCAATTTCCTATCTCATAGCATTACGTCAATTCGGGTGTTTAGAGGCATCTGTATAGGATGTGGGGTCCAAGGAGTCGGTAGAAGCAACAAGGGCTTTAGGAAGCGGGTAGCGGATAAAGTCAGGCCGAGAATTGGTCTTGGTACGAGTAACCATGGTGTGAGTAGGAGCAAGTTGGACAGGAGACGATTTGGGAAAGGCCGAGGCCGAAGTGGACGTAGAAGAGGTGGGTGGGGAAGGATTGAAAGAGGGAGCCAGAAGGGGTGGGTCCGGATTGGAGGGAGCCGGCATGTAAGGTGGATTTACGGGAGGTGCTGGCAGGAAGACAGGATGCGGTACAGTGAGACTATCAAGAGTGGGTTTGGAGTGAGAAGGCATGCAGGGGAAGAAAGATTCATTGAAAACCATGTGGCGAGCAATATAAATACGGCCATAGGCAAGGTTCAGGCACTTATAACTGTGCTGGGAAGGACTATAGCCGAGAAAGATGCAAGTTTTAGAACAGAAGTAAGTTTTGTGATGGTTGTAGGGACGAAGATAGGGCCATCACACACTGCCAAAGACGCGTAATAAAGTATAGTTAGGGGACCGATGGTTAACCAGTTCGAAGGGAGACTTATTGTTAAGGAGTTTGGTGGGAAGACGGTTGATGATATAAGTGGCAGTGACGAAGGCATCCTCCCAATAAAGGAAGTGGAAGGTTAGATTGATCAATAAGAGAGAGGCCAACTTCATCAATTTGGCAGTGGTGGGACTCAGTAACGGATGCCAAGAGATGTAAGTAGAGTGGAAACGCGACGGTACTCACCACCCCAGTCAGTTTGGATGGCTTTTAGTTTGATATTAAACTGGAATTCAATCATAGCAAGAAATTCAGGAAAGATAGTTTCGACATTAGATTTATTTTTCAAGGGATAGAGCCATAGGTATTTTATGAAGTCGTCCAGAAAGCTGACATAGTAACGGGAACAGTAAATTGAGGGTTCAGAACAGGGGCCCCAGACATCGGAGTAAATCAAGGTCTAATGGGGCAGTAGAGGTAAAATTAGAAGTGTATAGAGGAAGATGGTGACTTTTTGCTAACTGAAACGGGGCACAAACAGAAGGTGATGCCTTAGTAAGAGTGAACGTGGGAAGGCTTTTTAAGTCTTGACGGAGTACGGAATATGAACAATGACCGAGATGCTGATGCCACGCGATAGAGGAGGTGGTGAAGGAGGCTAGAGCTTAAGCAGGAGCAGGAGAAGGTTGAAGCGGGCGGAGAAGTGATATAAGCCATCGTTTACAAAACACCTAAGGTGGATGTGGCCGGAGTAATCTTTTACAAGAAAGTAAGACCCATGAAATTCAAAGTACACAGAATTATCCGAAGAAAATTCATGTACTGATAAGAGGTTTCTAGTGATGGAAGGCGTAACAAGAATATTAGATAAATGAAATTGGAAGGGGAATATACGGAAGAATAGCCGTAATAAGTAATAGGTACACTTGTACCGTCGCCTACATGCACTTTGTTGGGCCCGGTATAGTGTGCAGATAATAGGGTGAGATTGCGGCGGTCATAAGTGAGGTGATGAGTGGCACCAGTATCCGAAATCCAATCAGATCCGGAATGAATGGAGTGAGAAGCGACGTATGCCTGTGGCGGTTTCTGGGGGCGGTGGTTGAAAATAGTCATAGCGGTAGGGGCAGGAGGGAGCAACATGGCCGGCTGTAGAGCAAATTTGGCAAGAGAGGTTAATAGCACCATAATTTTATCCAGAGTAGAAAGGGTGGGGAGGACCGAGTCCTTGGTTGCGCCCCCGTTCTCGAAAAGGATGAAAATTATGAATCCTCACGGTGGTCAATGGATTAGGGGTGCTCAATGCATCACGATGGTCACTGCATTATGATAGTCACTGCATCGCGGTGTCACTTCATCCCGGTGTCTATACATCGGGGATGGTCACTGCATCGCGGGTGTCTCTGCATCGGGGGTGGCCACTGTATTGGGGTGGCACTGCATCGCGGTGGTCAATGGATCGGGGGCGGTCAATGAATCACAGTGGTCAATGCATCGCGATGGTCACTACATCGGGATGGTCACTGCATCACGGTGTCACATCATACCGGTGTCTCTGCATCACGGTGTCTCTACATCGGGGGTGGTTACCATCATGGTCTCTCTGCATCGGGGTGGCCACTGCATCGCGGTGGTCAATGCATCGCGATGGTCACTGCATCGGAGGTGGTAACTGCATCGGGATGGTCACTGCATCGTGGTTGTTAGTGCATCGCGCTGTTACTTCATCGAGGTGTCTCTGCATCGCGGCGTCTCTGCATTGCGGTGTCTCTGCATCGGGGGTGGTCACTGCATCGCGGTGTCTCTGCATCGGGGGTGCCCACTGCATCGGGGGGTGGTCAATGCATCGAGGTGGTCACCGAAAAAAAAAAACCTTTTTTAGCGTCCAGAAGAAAAAAAAACTTTATTCGTCCAGAAAAAAACTTTTGTTGCGTCCGGGAAAAGAAAAAAAAGGTAGTTTGGTCTATATACTAATTTTATGTCTTTATAACCAATTAAGATTTAAGCGTGTCATATTTGCCTAATTAAGTCTAATATGCGTCCTTTTGGACAATTGCCCTTAAAATAAATGTGTAGTCAAATCTGCTGCTTCTTCAATATAAACCTTTGTCACGCTATAGAGGAAGAAACAACGAATTTACAGCTGTGTTGATTCATCATTCTCTTTTATTCCTTCACCAATTCAGATTGAATTCGGATTCTTTAGGCGTATCTCCGTAATTCTTCGTTTTGTTAAATTCTATATTTCTGTCGGTCTATTATCGAAAGGAGTACACGATGTCCAACGCTTATCTATTCAAGTTGATCATCATTCGAGACACCGGAGATGGAAAATCATGTTTCCTCCTATAAAATTGCAGATATGATTCCTCAATTACTAGATCTTACTACAGGGCCCTGCTTGTTTATGATATCACAAGAAGGGAAGAGGAACGGGGCAACTGCGGTGGCAATACAACGTCGGAGAAGGTGACCGGAAAAGGGTTTCGGGAAAGATGCGGGCCATACGGCTATATTTTTTTTGTTTTGTTTTTTATTTTTATTTTAAGAAACATGTAAGGGTTTAGGGGAGAATTGTGACAACGGGAGAGAAAATTGACTTGCTCCTATATCATATCAAGATTTAGAATAATTGTATTTAATTGATTAACTGAATAGTGTTGATACAAATATATAAGTTCAAGCCGACTTGGCCTACAAGACAAAAATAATAAATTACAAATAATAATATTTAACTAGACTCAATATTATTCTCGAAATAGAAAAATATAGAGAGAAAAATATCTGAATTACGATTTTAGGACAATAATATTTTACCGTTTACAAATATGAAACAATGATAACACAACAAATTTCCCTAAACTTTTATTGATAGTGATGGTGGGCTCAAAGCTAGTCAGTATTCCTCCCTCAAGTAAGTTTGTGATTAACTAATCTTACATGGCAAAGTTTACTACGCATGCCTACATAAGAAGCATACAAGGAGCAATAATAAACAGCTAGAAACCAAAAAACAAATAGTTATGAAATCTTTCGAAAGATCTCTCGTGATGAGGAATATTGTTAAAATAATCCTCCTATTTAATTATTGTACGCTGAAGTTAGCCAACTGTCTTCAATGATAAGAATAATTGACATAAACAAATGGAAAGATAATCAAGCAAGCCAACTATTTTGTAACACATGTGTTGTAAGTCGCTTTCCTAATCTAATACAAATTCATATTAAAAACTTATATGTTCTTTTTTTTTTTTGACATAGAAACTTTTATGTACTTAATTAATCGTTTGCTTTTACATTATAATTGAATCTGACGTACTGGCCTGTAGGTCACTTATCATCTGTTGCGGTAGTAGAAAGATGGATATATAGCCCAACAAAGTATGCTGTCAAGTTTCTGTTTCTTTTCCATCTGCTTATTTGATATCCCCTCCATCTTCTCACATCCACTCTTTCTCTGTCTCTCACTTTGATGATGATGTCTCCGTGTATTTCCACTTATCTTTTCTACTTCTAGCTAACCATATATGGAAAGAAATAGGATCCTCACATATGCAGCTGCTAAAATTGAGTAAGCAGTTTTAATATTAGTATTATTATTTTTTTTTGCTGGCATTCTACTTATAGTTTGTTGTCTGCTTGCTTTTTATTAATCACCCAATTGGAATTGTTTCCGAATTTTGTGTTTTACTGAAGCACTTCCATGCAGTAGTGAATTCTTGATTCATACATACATGTGACTAATAAAGTTAAGGCTTTTGAAGTTAATGGATTTGTTCTTGATAAACAGTGGCTTTCTTAAGTTCATAGTACAACTTTTGGCGTTCCTATAGCTGAAGAAGTTCAAACTCCATTGACGAGTTTGAATTGAAACAGAAAACAGAAAACAGAAAAAGGAAAACAGAAAAAGGAAAACAGAAAATGAAGCTTTGAAGAAGAAGAATGAAACTATATGTTTTTATTCATTTATTCCAATTAGCTTTACAATCAGTCTTTCTACTATATATAGGCTGTAGAACAACTAGAATTACAAGTATGAAACGGTTACAAGGCAGTTAATTTGTTGTAACAAACTCCAACTGCTTTTGGTCCAATGTGTTCGACCAAAGTCCTGAAAGAAAACCTGCTGTTTTGTTGCACCATGGAGCTGCATTCACTTCACACCCCCTCAAGACGGACTAGGGAAGCTGTGAATGTTGGAAATGGACAGGTTTTGCAGGATGTAATTGAACAAAGGACCATCTAAGGGTTTTGACAAGATATCAGCCAGCTGATTGTGTGTCTTAACAGATAGGAGCTTCACTAGACCGGATTGAACCTTTTCTCTAACAACATGACAATCTATTTCGATGTGTTTGGTTCTCTCATGGAAAACAAGATTGTGTGCTATGTGGATAGCACTCTCACTGTCACAGTACATAGAAACAGGAAGTTGGCAAGGGATAGCTAAATCTTGTAGGATGTAAGTGATCCATTGTAGTTCACAAACTCCTAGGGCCATAGTTCTGTATTCTGACTCTGCTGAGCTTCTATTGACTGTAGGTTGCTTCTTAGATTTCCAAGAGGCTAATGCAGGACCTAGGAACATACAATATCCTGTGATTGATCTTCTGGATTCATGACAGCCTCCCCAGTCAGAATCTGTGAATGCAGTGAGTCTAAGGTCACTGTTAGCAGGAAAGAACATACCTTAACCATGATTGAGCTTGATATATCTTAGTAACCTGTTAGCAGCTTGTAAATGATTGATTGTTGGTGCTGCTAAAAATTGACTTAGCTGATGAACACTGTAAGAAAGATCAGGTCTGGTGATAGTCAGGTATAGGAGTTTTCCTATAAGACTCCTATACAGTGTGTTATCTGGAAGAAGGTCTGAATCTCCATTTATGAGATAAGTTTTTCTCTGCATTGGAGTCTTTGAAGGTTTACACCCTGAGAAACCATATTCTGTCAAAATATTGAGTGCATATTTCCTTTGGCATATAGAATCCCTGATTTTGATCTAGCAACTTCTAATCCCAGAAAATACTTTAATTCTCCAAGGTCTTTAATTTGGAAAAGTTTGTGTAGATATTGTTTGAGCTCATTGATCAGATCCATGTTGGTGCTGGCAATAACAACATCATCCACATATACTAAAATAGCTATGAAGTCAGCATCATTTTTCTTTGTGAACAGGCTGTAGTCATGCTTGGATTGAACATAACCTAGGTCTAGTAATGCTGTGGTGAGTTTTGAATTCCATTGCCTGCCGGCTTGTTTCAAGCCATATAAAGACTTGATGAGTTTACACACTTTGCCTTGTTCTGCCAAAAAACCTTGAGGTATTGTCATATAGACTTCTTCATTGAGGTCTCCATGAAGAAAAGCATTATTTACATCTAGTTGATGTAAATGAAGACATTTTGTAGCAGCTATGGCAAGGAGGATTCTGATGGTGTTCATCTTGGCAACAGGAGAGAAGGTCTCTTCATAATCTATACCAAAGGTCTGAGTGTAACCCTTTGCAACTAGCCTGACCTTATATCTTTCTATAGTACCATCTGCTTTGTGTTTGATCTTGTATACCCATTTGCACCCTATTGGCTTCTTTCTTGGGGGCAAGTCCACTACCCCCCAAGTATTGGTCTGGACTATGGAATCAATTTCTTTCTTCATTGCCTCTTGCCATTCTGGAAATCTAACAGCCTGATTGTAAGTCTTTGGCTCCTTGCTAGCATCCACATTCATGACAAAGGACCTGTATTTATCAGAAAGATTAGTGTAGGCAATGACTGAATCTAAAGGATATGGAGTGACCTGTGCCTGATTACAAATATATTCTTTTAGAAAAGATGGTGTCTTCTTTTCTTTTGTAGACCTTCTAGTTTCATGTATGCCAGAAGGTATCACAGGGACATCCACATTTGAAATGTTATTGGATGATGAAGAGTTAGATGTGTCATCACAGTTGGGATCTTAAATATTATTATGATTAGTAAACTGATCTGTTGTAGAAGAGGAACTGCATCTGTCAGAATTAGTATAGGATGTTGAAAATACACAGTCAGATGCATAAGGAATTGGAAAAGAATGATTTCCTATGGATTGAAGTTTTTGAGTGATAGATGGAAAAATATGTTCATGAAAAACCACATTTCTAGATACAAATATATCCCTTGAATGGACATCCATCAAGGTATATCCTTTTTGATTTGGGGCATGACCTAGATTAATGCAAGTTCTTGCTCTAGCATCAAACTTAGTCCTGCCCATGTGATAAAGTAGTAGAGAAAACAAGGCATCCAAACACTTTAAGGCAGTATAGTCTGGTTGTGCATTGTGTAACAAAAAATATGGTGTTTGATTGTGTAAAACAGGGGTAGGCAGAATGTTTATCAGATGAACAGCTTGCAAAATACAGTATCCCCACAAATTAATAGGCAATTGAGCTTGAAACTTTAAAGCTCTAGCAACATTGAGTACATGCTGATGTTTTCTCTCTACTATACCATTCTGTTGTGGTGTCTCAACACAACTAGTTTGATGTATGATGCCTTTCTCATTGTAAAATTCAGTAAAATCAAAGTCTGATCCATTGTCAGACCTAAGTACTTTGATAGAATGACCAAACTGAGTAAGAGCATAATTGTAAAAGGCAATAATAACAGATCTTACTTCACTTTTAGCTTCTAACAAATAAATCCAAGTATATCTAGTACAATCATCCACTATAGCAAGAAAGTAAGACTGATTATGAATGGTAGGGTGTTTATAAGGACCCCAAATATCCATTTGTACAAGAGCAAAATGAGTGTTAGCACTAGAAGTACTCAATGGAAATGATAGTTTCTTCTGTTTTGCTAATGGACAAACATAACAAACAATGTCTTTACATATAGATACATCTGGACAAACTCCATGTATAGCAGCTATTCTATTGTTGGACAAGTGACCTAGCCTATAGTGCCATAACAAATCTGTGGGAATTTTATCATATAAAGCTACTTGAGCACAGGCTGCCACATGTGTATGACATTTAACAGGCTGCAAAACATATAACCCTTGTTTTTCTTTAGCTAATCCAATCATCTTCCCATGTTGTTCCTACAACGCACACTAGTTATTAAAAAGATAGCAGATAAACCAGATTGTTTTGTCAGTCTGTTTATTGATAAAAGATTGTATCTAAAATTTGGGACACAAAGTACTTGAGACAATATAAGATGCTCATTGATTTTTACTGTGCCTATAGATGTGATTGCCAATTCTTGACCATTAGGTATGGTAACAGAGACACCAGAGACTCTTTTACTAGTCATAAACATGTCATGACTGTAAATGATATGATCTGTGGCCCCTGAATCTACCACCCACTGGACTGAATCAGTTTTACCTTGAACCTCTGTAGGATCTTGTTTGAAGTTTGTAGTAAAAGCTGTAACTTGATTAACAACATGCTGTCCAGAATCTGTTCTAGATTCCATCAATTTCATTAGTTGAGACACTTGATTCTAGAGAGTAGCTATCTAAGACTGATTCGATTCTGGAAATGGTTTGTCAACGGACAGATCTTGTTCATCCTTTTGTTGCACCATATTTGCCCTAGCTCTGCCTTTGAATCCTGGTGGGAATCCATGTTTCTTGTAGCATTGATCAATAGTATGACCATTGTACCCACAATAAGAGCATTGAACCTTTTTCTTTTGTCCTGTACCATTTTGACCTTGTTTTCTAAAATTTGATTGTCCTGTATTGGATCCTTGAAACCTTGGATAAGTGGAAGGATTGTTGGTTTGATGTTGGCCTGATTGACTAGAACCTTGAGCTTGGACTGCCATAGCCATAGCCTCTCATTTTTGGGGATGCCCCATAGCATACACAACTTGTCTTTCAAACTTGACAGCCATAGCAAAAGCTTGTTGCAAAGTTGGCAGTGGTGTGGACAAGAAAACCTGTGATCTGACTGGAGCAAAGGAATCATTGAGACCTTTCATGAATTTACACAATCTGCTTCAATGTATTCACTCGCTTTCTTGCCGATATTGCACACACATGGCCGACCACACTCACAAACAGAACCGGGTTTGAGCACCATGATCTCATCCCATTTTGCTTTAAGTTTTGTAAAATAGGATACAACAGACATAGATCCTTGTTTGAAGGTATTAACATCCTCGACTAAATCTGAAACACTGAAATAATCTACATTTGAAAACCTAAATTCAAGATCAAGCCAAATCTCTCTTGCTGTTTTAATCCACATGATACTCTGTCCAATATCCGGAATAACCGATTTGATAATCCAGGTCATAACCACAGTATTACATTGACTCCATACCTTGAACAATTCATCAATAGGAGCTGGTTTTTCAATTGTACCATCAACAAAACCGAGTTTGTTCTTAGTTTCTAACATCATTAACATGGATCTAGACCAAGAATGATAGTTATGTGCATCTAAAGGAGGTGAAACTAGAGGCAAAGAAGCATTTTCATTCGGATGAAGATAGAATTGACTGAAAGAACTTATCTCTGGACCTCTGGTTTCATTAATGATCGCAGAATTTGATCTTTGACTGGCTGCCATTGCACAAACACGCTAAAACTGCAAAATACTCTCAAGATTTTGCACCGGATCAAGAATTCTCTCAAGATTCTCCTCTGATCAAGATTGTGTGCGCTCTGGAAGTAATCACTTAGCTCTGATACCATGAAGAAGTTCAAACTCCATTGACGAGTTTGAATTGAAACAGAAAACAGAAAAAGGAAAACAGAAAATGAAGCTTTGAAGAAGAAGAAGAATGAAACTATATGTTTTTATTCATTTATTCCAATTAGCTTTACAATCAGTCTTTCTACTATATATAGGCTGTAGAACAACTAGAATTACAAGTATGAAACGGTTACAAGGCAGTTAATTTGTTGTAACAAACTCCAACTGCTTTTGGTCCAATGTGTTCGACCAAAGTCTTGAAAGAAAACCTGCTGTTTTGTTGCACCATGGAGCTGCATTCACTTCAATAGCAACAAACATTTTGATCAAAAGAATTTGTACGCAGACAAAATAAACTAGGGAAGTCAGAAGTGGAAAGATATAGCAGAAGTATAATTCATACACTGCCAAAAAACGTGTCTGCTGCATCAACTTAGTTCCACTAGACAATGGATCTCAATTCGATTTATTTATTTATTTATTTTTCATTTGGAAATTAAATTCGATTTTTACACTATTAATTTTATATAACTTTTACACCCCTAAAAATGGGTGGTAACCCACGCTTTCCACGCCCATTTGACTGCCTACCGCCCGTACTCGCCCTCCCGACCGCCCAGTAGCCCTCCTTACCGCACAACTTTTGAAGAAAAAAAAATCTCGCCTATTTTTACTTCTCATTTCAATAGCCTATAACGAAAATCCAAATATGAGCTTACTCTACTCCATGTATTTGTATCTCATATCAGATTTGTAGAATTAATTTTATTGTTTTTTTGGTATTTTTTGTATTTTTTTTTATTTAAAAGATTGAGTTGGTAATTTGACTGTTTTTTTACAATACTTTTTGATATGTAAGCATACATAATCTTACATTGAACGAGCAAGAAAGACAAGTATATATATATATATATATAGTGTGTTTTTTTTTTTTTTGTTTTGTTTTTATTACTAACAGGAAATCTAAATAAAACTCTCAAACTATTATCTCACCATGATTAAAAACTAAAGAAAACGAGAAAGCTTCACAGAAGCTAATTGAAGAAGATGATCAAAAATCGAAAATAAGAACAGGCCGGAAAATAGGGAAAACTAGAATTGCTTTCATTATTGAATAATCGAACAAACTAATGATTCTTTACTTTGATTCAGCTTATATGCAGGCATACAGCTCACTTGACTAGTTAATTAACGTATTAGGCAGTTGTAACTTCTCAATTGCCTTACAACAAACTCTAACCGTTTTAGTTCACAAGCTAGTGTTCGACGAAATGTCAATAAGAGAGAATTTTGCTGTTTTTGCAATCTGCTTTGATCTTTCTTAAGTACAAGCTGCAGCATCCCCCCCTCAACCTGTAGTTTGGGACAAAGTACAACTTACAATCTACTTTGATCATTCTTCAGTACAAGCTGCATAAATGTTCTTAATAGGATATATGGGAATAAGTCTGCAGAATGTTGCTTTATGAACTGGTTTAGTTAAAACATCTACTAGCTAGGTTGTCCTCACTCTTGACATGAAGGGGAATAAGGACTTTTTGTTGATATTTCTCTCTTACAAAGTGATAATCAATTTCTATATGTTCAGTCCTTTCATAGAAAACCGGATTTTCAACAATATATGTGGCACTTTTGTTGTCATGGATAAGTGGAAACACTTGAGTGTGATGTACAAGAAAATCTGACAAAAGATAGATGAGCCACTGAATCTCACGAGCTGTAAGAGCCATGGCCCTATATTCTGCTTCTGAACTACTTCTGCTGACTGTAGTTTGTTTCTTGCTCTTCCAAGAAACCAATGAATCTCCTAATAAAATAGTGTATCCTGTGATCGATCTTCTGGTTTTGGTGCAACCTGCTCCGTCAGAATCATTAAAGGCTTTTAGAATAGGTTTTCCAATAGATGGAAAGAACAAACCCTGTCCAGGAGCTGCTTTAAGGAACTTGAGTACATTATGAGCAGCAGCCAAATGATTTTCTGTGGATCATCAAGAAATTGACTGAGTTGTTGTACTGGATGTGCAATGTCAGGTCTGGTATTGCTGAGCCAAATAAATTTGCCCATTGGACTTCTACAGTATTTATTATCAGTAAGAAAAGGTGAATCCTTTGATTCAAGTATAACTTTAGGATCCATGGGAACATTAGAAGGTTTGGTTCCTAGATAGCCAAAGTCTTTAAGTAAATCCATACTATACTTCTTTTGATTCATGATGATGCCACTGTCTGATCTGGCAATTTCATATCCTAAGAAATACTTCAGGGTGCCTAAGTCCTTGACTGTTAAAGCTTGATGTAACAGATCTTCTAACTTCTGAATTCTTGCAAATGTGGACTCTCAACTACTATATCATTCACATACATAAGAAGGGCAATGAATGTAGGGCCTTGTCCTTTTGTAAAGAGACAATGATCATGTTTAGATTGATTATAATATGCCTTTAGCAAAGCATTTGTCAACTTGACATTCCATTGCCTACTGGCCTTCCTTAGACCATAGAGGGATTTAGTGAGCCTGCACACTTTTTGGCAGATAAAATTGGAAGGCCAGGGGGTGGTCTCATATATACTTCCTCATCAATATCACCATGTAGAAAGGTTGTATTTACATCCATTTGGTGTAGATGCCACTTTTCACAAAAGCTAGACTCAGAAATAATATGATATTGGACATTTTTGCAACAAGAGAAAAAGTTTCTAGAAAGTCTATGCCTTCTGTCTGTGTGTAACCCTTGCTACTAATCTTGCTTTATATCTATCCACTGTTCCATCAGCTTTTTCCTCTTAATTTTGTACACCCATTTACATCCTCTGGTTTTTTTACCTTTAGGTAAAGTGGCAAGTGACAGGTTTTTGTCATCTGCAATGCTTCTATTTCTTCTTCCGTGCCTTTTTTCCAATTTGCATCTTAGCAGCTTCTGTAAAAGAATTAGGTTCTTGTTCACTGTTTAGGTTGCATGAAATTTTTTGTAGGAATTGGATAACCTATCTTAAGTGAACACTTGATCCAAGGTATGAAGTGTAGTAACATCAATATTTAGTTTTGTCTGATAGTCTTGTATATGTGCAGGCAACCTTATTTCTCTAGTAGATCTTCGTATGTTTTGAGGATTACTAAATGGAGGAATCTCTAATTTTTTTAGGAATCAACATCTAGAAAGTGGTCATCAACACTATGGACAGGAGAAGGTGGGACACCAATGTCTTTTCCTATATGAACAGAATCTATATTTTGGAAAGTAGGCACTGGTAAAACAAAATGATCATTAGTAGAGGGCAGAATGCCAAGAAATGGAAAAGTATTCTCATGAAAAACTACATCCCTAAAGACAAGAAACTCCCAGTTTTGAGATCAAGCAGTGTATATCCCTTGGTGTGAGGTGGATTACCTAGGTATATACACATTCTACTTCTGCTATCAAACTTTCCTCTTCCCTGCACAAGAGTACTTGCATATGCTAAACAACCAAATACTTTTAGATCAAAATAAACAGACTGCTTTCCATGTAGAATAAAATGGGGAGTTTGCTCTTTGAGTATTGGTGTAGGGGTGATTTTTATTAACATGGAGCATGATTAACACAAAACCCTCAATAAACTATGTCAAGGCCTGCCTGAAATCTAAGTGCCCTAGCTACATTTAACAAATGCTGATGCTTTCTCTCTACTACACCATTTTGCCATAGTGTGTGCACACAAGAAGTTTCATGTATGATTCCTTTCTGGGCATAAAAAGCATCCATCTTGAATTTATGGCCATTATCTGACCTGATTGTTTTAATGTTCTCATGAAACTGTGTATCAACCATATTACAAAATTGTTGTAACAAGGGCCTAGTTTCAGATTTCTGTTTCATTAAATGCACCAAAAGAAACATAGAACTATCATCTACAATTGTCAAAATATAGTATTCTCCATTATAAGTACAATATTTTTTTGGACGCTATATATATACATGTAGTAAATCAAAGACATTAAGTGCAACATAAGTGCTATGAGGAAAACTAAGCCTCTTTTGTTTAGCTAGGGGACAAACATGACAACAAGTATCTATATTTGACTGGATTACAGGCATAGACTTATGTAACAAGTGAAGTCTCTGTTTGGAAGGATGGCCTAACCTGTAATTCCATAATAGAGAATCAGAAATTATAGTGGAAGCAAAAGAAACAGATGAGTCAATCTTGTGGAAGGTAGAATCAGCTCTCAAAATGTAAAGGCCTTGCAACAAATTATCTGAACCAGTCATTCTCTTCAATGTATGGTCCTGCACAACACAAACATTAGAACCAAAAAACAAGAAATGTCTATTCCTATGAGTTAATCTTCTAACAGATAAAAGATTGTATATGAACCGGGGAACAAAAGGTACATTATCTAGTACCAAGTCTTTATTAATTTTAACTTGCCCTATGTGTGTGACGTTAGCATGTGCACCAATGAGCAACTTAACTGTGAGACCAGAAACAGGTCTTGCATTAAACATTAAAGATAAAGTGAAAACCACATGATCAGTAGCTCTTGAATCTACTATACAATCAGAAGAAGCCTGAACATTACCAGTAAGTGCCACTTCCTGATTTGTTGCAGAATCTGATATTTGTACATTCCTCAACATGTCCATGATATGCTCATATTGAGATCTGGACATGGTATTGGCAGTTGATTGTATGGATTTTGTTCTTTGAAACACTTGAGTATCTTGGCTAGAGTCACCATTATCCACATCAGCAGGCACAAAACCTTGTTCTAAACTAACATGATTTTCCTGGATTTGACCCCTGTCCCTGCCTTTTGAGCCATTTAGGTGGCCATATATATTTCTTATAGCACTTATCAATTGTATGACCCTCTCTTCCATAATAGGTACATTGGGGTTTCTTTGAATTAACTACAAAACTTCTACTAGATCCCTACCCCCACCTCAACCATAAGATCCATTAGCATGTATAGCTAGAGATACATAATCTTGGGAATCTTTCCTAATTCCAGAAACTTTACTCAAAACAACCATTTCAATATTCAATATTGTGTAATTAAGTTGACTTTCATGCTGTAATGCCATATTAAACACAGTTCTAAAAGCTGGAATAGGCTTAGCCATTAAAACCTGAGATCTAACATTACTAAACACATCATTTAACCCTTTAAGAAACCTAATAACATAATCAGTCTCATTCTGCTCTCTATACACAGACAAAGCAACATAAGTACAAGGTGGGGTGGGTCTTAAAATAAGCAATTGGTCCCATAAACTCTTAAGTTTTGTAAAGTATTGAGTGACAGACATTGTACTTTGTCTAGTTGCATAAATTTCTTCTTGGAGGTTAGACAGCCTATATGCATTACCTGTGCCAAATCTAGGATCAAGTTCCAACCGAATTTCTCTAGCTGTTGTTAGCCAAAATACACTTTTAGAAATAGAAGGATCCAATGAATTTACAAGCCAATTTGACACCATTGCACTAGCACCAGAATTTGAAATGCCTGTCAGTTTCTTGAGGCTTGGGCAGAGAACCATCCACAAACTTCAACTTGCCCTTCATTGAAAAAACCATGGAAATAGCCCTTTTCCAACAATGATAACTCTTAACTCCTTTAAGCACTGGTTGTACAATCATCGTAAAAGGATTCTCCTCAGGGTGAATGTTATAAGGATTGGAAACTCCATCTCTAACCGTATCTTCCATGAGTGAAAATACTACGACAAAACCAAGAAACCAGAAAAGAACATGCACAAAAAATATAGTGCTGCAATTTGAACACGAAACGAGTGATAAAACTTGTGAATTAGCACGAAAAATTGTGTGCTCCGATATCATGATGAAAAACTAAAGAAAACAAGAAACCTTCATAGAAGCTAATTGAAGAAGATGATCAAAATTCAAAAAAAAGAACATGCGGGAAAATTGGGAAAACAAGAATTGCTTTAATTATTGAATAATCGAACTAACTAATGATTCTTTACATTGATTCAACTTATATACAACTCAATTGCCTAGTTAATTAACTGATTAGGCAGTTGTAACTGCGCAATTGCCTCACAACAAACTCTAACCTTTAGTTTACAAGTGTTCGACGAAATGACAATAAGAGAGAATTTAGCTATTTTGCAATCTGCTTTGATCCTTCTTCAGTACAACCTGCAACACACCATCTTTTTGTATAAAATAAAAATCTTAAAATAGTTCCCACCCTTAATTTAAATCTAAATAAAACTCACAATACATAATCATACATTGAACGAGCAAGAAAGATGGGTATATCATCTATGGTGACAAGGCACGTACGCGTATGACGGAGGTCGGAACAACATCTTGACACGTGTTATCTCCACATTTACACAACAATAAATGCAGATAGAGAAGATCAAAGTCCTAAGGATCAAGAGCCTCACCTTAGGGGTCTAAACATCAGAACTGGATCCCTGACGTGTGGTCGGCTCTGCTGGCATCCCAGACCTCCGTAAGTCGGAAAGAGCATGAAAGAGCTCAGTGGGATTAGCTCGGACCTTGCAGATCGGTTTGGGTATACATTGGACAAGGTTCCCCATGCGTATAATATAAAAGATAACTATGGAAAGAATCCTTAGCCCTAAAGGCTCTAATCCTGTATTTAAAACCACCGTGATTATATCCTACAATCAAGGGGATCACACCATAATTATCCATTTCTTAGGGAACACTAAATCAGAGTCCAACAAGGACACGACCATGCAGGCCTAAGGCACAAGCCCCCTCTATATATACACTCTTTAAGGAACTACGAAGACTTGATTCTTGATTCATACAGAAGTAATGTAGGCAACTTGAGATACAATATCTCAGGCCCAATCAAAAAATCACAAAACCACCCCCCGTTACATTGTTTTCTTGGTCTTAGATGTCTTATAGGTTGTCACTAGGAAAGCAAGGCCCCAGATTTAATAACCGATGATTTCCAACATCGTCAATTGGTGCTAGAAGGAGGGCCCTTACTGACAATCATGTTCAAGATTTGGAATCACCATGGTTACAACACGACAGCAAGTAGCAAACGGCCATAACGCCAATGATGGAGGTGCTTCAACCTTTAATGCCAACAATCAAAACCAAGAGCAAGAAGAAAGCGCTCTCAATTCCACTGACCATGCGCTGGTGGATCAGTTGGTGGCTATAGATACTGCCACTAGAAACGCAATCCTTGAGGCAGCCACAATAGAGGAAGATGTAGAAAAGGATCTAGAAGAAGAAAATATGTTGGAGGAAAATCTACAGGAAAATAACGACGAGGGAAGGATCAGGAAGAGGAAGAATCACAGGAGAAAATGCCCCCTCCTACTCCAAAGCCTAAGTGAGGAAAGAAGGATGATCAGGGATCCTCCTCAAATCGTAGAAAGAAACTAATAAATCCTTAAGCAATGGATGCTGCCAGGGCAGAGCTGGACGCTATATTATGGAAAAGATCTATAGATCTCACTCTAGTATCACTTTTCATAGAGCCGGTGGAGAACTATCCCGGTCCTGCAAGGTTCAAAGTGCCCAAGCTGGAGTCTTGCGAAGGAACCAAGGATCCTCAGGATCACTTGTTTCAGTACTTGACTCACATGAATCTGGATTGTGCCCCAGACAAGATGAAGTGTAAAGTCTTTCCCGCTCTATTAATGGGCCAAGCTCGAGAATGGTTTAGGAAAATACCAGCAAGAACAATCTCTAACTTCGAGATACTGGGAAAGATATTTCTCAATGCATTTATCATGGCCAAACCATTCCATAGAAACGCTACGTATCTGCTCACTCTCAAGCAAAAGAAAAACGAGACAGTGTTGCAATTTTTGAAGCGGTTCAATGAGGAGTCTGCGTATGTGAAGGATGCTGATGAACGCATTCTGAACGCCTCCTTCGTAGTAGGGCTGAGGGAAGGAAGATTGTACACTAAGTTAAACATCAAAATCCCCAGGTCAATGGAAGAGTGTATGAAGGTTGCGTATAAGCACTGCTATGGAGAGGAAGCGGACAGGCTGAAAAGAGAGTCGGAGAAAGGAAAACATAAGAATGAGAAGGATGATGAGCAATCTGACAAGAAGAGGAAGTCGGCGTGGGACTGGGCAACCACCCCGACCACAGATCGATCAGGAAAGAAACAATCCTTACAGCAGAGGGATTTCATCTCGCTGAACAGGCCGCACGAACAGGTTCTCGCAATCATGGAGAGGAAATGATTGGCCCGATCTCCACCACCGATGCAAACTCTTCTAGAAAGGAGGGATCGGATCAAGTTATGTGCCTACCACAAAGATGTCGGGTATAATTGCGAGAGTTGTAGGGATCTGTAGAGAGATATTGATGCAGAAATTATTGAGGGAAGTTGGATGAGGTCGTGGATCGATCTTAGTATGCCGAGCCACGAGATTGCAGGGATTTCAAGTGTAGAGGCTACAATCAAGATCGGGGTCGACTGGGAGAACCCTAGAGAAGAAGAGACCGATCTCTGGATGGCGATCGACTGGTAAACAATCACCCTATTAACACCATTAATACCATTGTGGGGCTCTAACGATGTGTTTGTGGAGGTAACCAACCCAAGTGACCGCCCGGGGTGTTCATCTAGAAGCTACAGAGGCTAGAAGCCAACTTGGAAAGTAACTTACGGTCCCCAGGACCCACTCTCGATGGATACGAACAATGAAGGCCTGGTGATAGAGACTGTGGTGAACAAAACATTGGTAAAGAGGATTTTCGTGGACACATGAAGCGTTGTTAACGTCTTCTACTATTCTGATTTTCAATCTATGAAGCTCAAGGATTCAGAGCTAATCCCTGTCTCAGCACCTCTTTTTGGATTTGTGGGTCCTCCGGTTCATCCTATGGGGATTGTCAAGCTCGCGACAACTATTGGATATGAATCAAAAAGCAGGACTCTCATGGTCACTTATGTGGTGGTCATGGCTTCATCAGCATACAATATTATCATGGGACGACCCGCGCTGATTGACCTCCGGGTAGTGATTTCCCCGGCTCACATCAGCATGAAGTTTCCTACCACATAAGGTGCAGTGGAAATCAAAGGGGATGTGGAGGTGGCTAGGAACTGCTATGCCTCCACGATTAAAAGCAAAGGCGTGGTCCTTGCTCAAGGAGCTCGGCAGGTTTTGGGCACTTATGATCTGTTTTTATTTTTTGCAATCTCATTATCAGTTCTTTCACCTTTAGACAATTTTTCAATAAATGGTGCTCAATGAGCACCCAGTTTGCCATTCTTTTTAATATAGACTTATCGTTGATTTTATCCTACTATTATGAATGGTCCTGGTTAAGTTTACATGGCATAATATGCATACAAGGTCTAATAAGACTAGTTATATCTGAGTTCCGCCAAGTCGGACTCAGCACAAAAAATCTGAGAAAGTTTGCAAAATATCTGACCCTGCTAGCCGATATATAAACATGCGAAAAGTCAGAGAATTGTTGCCTAGTTCATTGAAATTCGATATCTGAGTTCCGCCAAGTCGGACTCACCATAATAGAAGTCAGTAAAATATCTGACACTGGTCGCCAATATATAAAATATGCGAAAAGTCAGAAAATTCTGGCCCAGTTCACTGAATTCAATATCTGACTTCGGCCAAGTCGGACTCAGTTAAAAACGTGAGAAGTAAGCAAAATATTTAACCCTGCTCGCCGATATATAAAATATGCAAAAAGTCAGGAAATTCTGGCCTAGTTCGCTGAAATTCGATATCTGAGTCCGACAAGGAGAACTCAGCAAAAAACATGAGTAGTCAGCAAAATATCTGACCTTGCTCACCGATATATAAAACATGCGAGGAGTTAGCAAAACAACTGATCTTGCTCACCGAAACCTAACACGAGAAGTCAGAAAAACTTCTTATCCAGCTCACTGAAATTAAGTGCAAAAAGTCAAAACTTCCGACCCAACTCGCTGAGATCTGACATCTGAACTCCCCACGTCAGATTCAATAGGGCTATGTCAACTAAAATTCCGCATATTGCTGACTCTTCGGAAAAATGGATATCCGAGCCCTGCAGGTCGGGCTCAGAAAACGTATGCAAAATATGGCCAAAAACATAAGTACGCCATCCAAAACTATTAGTTAAAGCATGACATACTGGGGGACAGGTTACCCCCACCAAAAGTAAAATATTTAAAAGTATTTAAAAAGGAATTACTTAAAGGAAAGTGCTTAGTAAAAAATTGATTTTATTATCAAGCCAGGAAAATTACAAAAAGTTTGAAACAAGATTTCAAAACAAATAGATAAACCCTACTGGATCAAGCCTTCGGGGTCAGATTTTGCTTCTGAAGAGGTAGGAGGAGCCGAGCCAGGAGCAACCGTAGATTTCCTGGGGTACTTGGACACAATGTCCACACCCTCTTTAAATTCTTTCAGACGGTTATCATTGACCAAATTCATCCCAAATTTATAGTAAACCTTCTTGGGAAGACTATTTATGACCAGGTTAGGATACTAGCCCTTGACATCGTATATCCCTTGAGTGTAGCCATGGTTCAAAACCGGAACATCTCCAAAGCCTTAGCAAAGTCTTCTGAAGCCTTGTACTCCTGAATGGCTTCAGTAGCTCAAACTAGAGTAGTAGCTTCCAGCTCAGCTAATTTTATTTGGAGTTCGGCCGTGTCCTCCTCCCTTGCCCTCTTCTCCCCAACAAGCTCATCCGTCACGGACTTCAGCTCGGCCTTCCTAGCCTGAAGCTTCTCCTGGAGAGCCTTTATTTCCTTGTCTTTAGACTCCAAAGAGCCCTTCAGCTGTGCTCGACCCTCCCATAGGTCGGCCACCTTCTTCTTCTGATCAGCTATGTCTGCGGAAGCTTTTCCCAACCTTTGGAAAACTTCCTACCCGACTAGGGTCCCCTGAACAAAATAAACAATGAACATAAGAGAAAGTTACTAAAGCATAGTCACACAAAAGGAAGAATAAACTTACGAATTCAATGGACTTGAAGTCGACAACAGACAGCTCATCGTCCGACATCTTGAAAAGCCGCTTCTAATCAGAAGCGGTGTCTTCTAAGCCTTCTTGCCCCTGAAATCCCTCGGGGAGCACACAGGTTCGGCCCCTGTTGGTGGGTCTACCCTTTTGAGGGTTGTCGGCAACCCTAGATCGCTCCTTCTTCTGGAGATGTCGGCCATCTCATTCTTTCCCTCCCAGGTTGGATGCGTCTTGGGCGGTTGGATTCACTTCCTCCAGAACAGTTTGAGAGGAAGACGGCACCGTTGAAGCCTCTTTTAAACCTGAAGGCTGAACAGGAGGCTCCACACTGGCTGTCCTCTCAGAGTCTAGGCTCTATCCAGATTGGCTTACCTTAGCCTCGTCCTCAGCACTAGCTATCAGCTCAGCAAAATCATCCACTGCATACAAAATAGAGCAACTATTAGTTAAATAAAAAAATAAGTATGAATGTAAAACATAAAGAGAGAAGAGAAAATCCCTACATGTAGCCCAATCCGTTTTACTAAGAGGTACGTATTGTCTAGGTCTCGTATTCTCTAACCGAGCAGCATCAATTAGCTCATCATACAACTCATCGACCTCCACGAAATATCCTGATTCATGAATCCCCTTAATCAGCTCGTCACTAAGTGTAGGACGGTGATCTCTGGGAAGCTCCTCCGAGTTCCACAAACTGAGCTCCGGACAGCCCTCATGCCGGATGAAGAAGAATTCATTCTTCCACTATTTGTGGGATGTTTTTCCCTTGGGGATAATGGAAACGTTACTTGAACACCCTGTTTCACGAGATAAGTAGTACCCTCCAGGATGATCCTTCACACTCATATGGTGGTAAAAATATCTAAAACGCTGCACCGAGAACTTGATGCTGAGCAACTTACACCAAATAGAAATTCCTATGGTAGCCCTAATACTATTAATGGCTATATGAGAAATCCCTAGACCATAGTGGCACAACATAGGTATGAGGGCCAGGCAAAGGGGAAGCCTCAGTCCAACTTCAAAAAATTCCTGATGAACGGTACAGAATCCCTCCGGATGCTTATGCGCAAAGTTATGAGGCTCAAAAGGGAACGGGGGGCATATCTCTCTCTTTCTATTCTGTATAGCTCACAAATCTCATCCAAATCCTCCTGAGTTAGGATATATTGGATACCTTCACCGCCCGTGACTACCTCATCGTTGGCCATCTGTGTTCTTAGGGTTCCGGTAAAATTCCAAATAAAACCTTCTACAAAATCAAATAAAGCAGACTCAAACAGAACAAGAGTACAAGTAAGATTAAAGAAATGCTTACTTGTAGAAAACAGAAATTAGGTAAATTGGAAGGAAGAGCAATCAATGGACCGGATCTCAAACTTCTGATTTAAGGACCACAGTCCTGGGAAATGATTGATATGACGGGGTTATAACCCCCAACACGCCTCTAAAACCGTCTTCAATTCAAACGAGTGGGCAACGATGCCTCGAATCTCAGGATAATTATGACACAATTGTAACGACGTCCCTGCCACCTGGCAAGTTATGTATAAAAAACATCCACACCTAGACGGCTGTGCCGAGCCACTACCTTAACAGATCTGAGCTGACCTCAAAAGTTCAACTAGATCTGAGGGGCTTATGACGAAGGTCGGACCAACACCTTGACACGTGTTATCTCCACATTAACACAACAATATTTGCAGGCAGAGAAGATCAAAGTCCTAAGGCTCAAGAGCCTCACCTTAGGGTCTAAACATCGGAACCGGATCCCTGACGGGAGGTCGG
Organism: Gentiana straminea; assembly: GCA_036785695.1. Classification (NCBI taxonomy): domain Eukaryota; kingdom Viridiplantae; phylum Streptophyta; class Magnoliopsida; order Gentianales; family Gentianaceae; genus Gentiana; species Gentiana straminea. Next base: position 295,681 of record JAVUPR010000412.1, on the reverse strand, counting down.
CTCCGCTCGCATCCCTGACCTCCGTAAGTAGGCAAGAGCGCGAAAGAGCTCAGTTGAACCAGCTCGGACCTTGCAGGTCAGTTTGGGTATACCTTGGACAAGGTTCCCCACGTGTATAATATAAAAGATAAGTATGGAAAGAATCCTCAGCCCCAAAGGCTCTAATCCTGTATTTAAAACTACCGTGATTATCTCCTACAATCAAGGGGATTACACCATAATTACCCATTCCTTAGGGAACACGAAATCAGAGTCCAACAAGGACACGGGCCATGCAGGACTAGGGCACAAGCTCCCTTTATATAAACACTCCCTAAGGAACTACAGAGACTTGATTCCTGATTCATTCACAAGATACGTAGGCAACTTGAGATACTATATCTCAGACCCAGTCAAAACATCACAAAAACCACCCCCTGTTACATTGTTTTCTTGGTCTTCGATCTCTTGCAGGTTGTCACTAGGAAAGCAAGGCCCCGGATTTAATACCAGACGATTTCCAGCAACGTCAGAGTACATATTCATGATTAACAGAATCAATATCATCCGAATTAGTAGCCATTAGTTCAACAATCTTTCACTGCATATTATTCAAAAGAATCCATCAACTAAAGCTAGAAGCACTTAAAAATAGGCGAAATAATTTTATAATAAAAAGTCGGGCGGTACTGACAAAAAGTTAGGCGGTAAGGAGCAGGGAGGGTATTTGGGCGGTTAGGAGGGCGGGATTGGGCTGTACCGCCTAAATTTGGGATTGAATTTTCCTAGTTTTTTTCTTTTTATTTCCTTGGGTGTAGGCGTCAGACGCGTCACACCTGGTTGTAGGAAAGAGTGTGGAAATGTTCAGTTCAAGTTGGATCAGTCATTTTAAGTTCAAAAGGGTATGCCATGTTAGATGTTGTAATTGCAATTTCTTTTCTCTCAGAGTCTCACTTTAAGCAGCTGTTTAATATAGGTGAAGACAAGGCCATGTGCAAATATACCATTCTCCATGTTCTCTGTTTCTTTTTCTTTTTTTATTTTCGTCTTTTGAAGGGCTATGTTCTGTTCTTTTTAGTTTTCAATGTCCGTCATATTTGCATTTTATGCATAGTTACACATACATTCTGGGTTTGAGTCACAGACTTCTTTTCTGGAAAAAGTAATGCTTTTTCCTTTTAAAAAATAAGATTGTAGTTGCATTACAGTACTTCACCATTGTTTGGTTTCCTAGGCCTGTCCTCTTATCCTTTGAAAATGGTATCACCAAATTATTTTTATAATCTTAGATTTCCAGTAAGTAGTTAATGATATTGCCGTAGTATTGGCCTCTGTTTACGGACGTGCTTAAAACTTAAAAGAAATATAAAGAGTAAGACTTGTTACATTAGTCCGTCCTTAGAACCTGACCCCCTCGTTAATTAGAACCTACAAAGGCATGCTACGTTTTTATTCTCTGTTGCGCATTGTTTGTGGGGCGTCAGTTATCTGAGATTTAATTGTACCAGGTTGATTGATAAGGTTCATGTATTGTGAGTATTGCAATTAAGTCCATTGATTGTTGAAAGGACAACGCGTTACGGTGCGCCTGGAGATGAATCCCCCAAAAAATAACCTGGAAGCTAATGAAGAAGATGACTCTCTGTTGGTATCCAACATGTCCTCCCAATCTCATGTTGAGGTTCATAGTGATAAAAGGCCAAAAACACTTGATCTGACTCTTGGCTTTGATAATATTAATGAACCTCCAACTCCAGCTGGTTTATCCAGGGTATTCTCCTGCAATTATTGTCGTCGGAAGTTCTACAGCTCACAAGCATTAGGAGGTCATCAAAATGCACATAAGAGAGAAAGGACACTTGCAAAAAGGGCAATGCGAATGAATATGTTCTCAGATAGTTATGCCAGCTTGTCTGCTCTTCCTCTTCACGGTTCAGCGTATCGTTGTTCTCTCGGCATTCAAGCTCACGCTTCCCCACACCAACAATTCATTCCATCCTCCTCAACGGTAAGGCCGGTGCTAACAATGAGAGGCGGTGCAAGGTTTGAACAAGGCTATGTTGGGGTGCCTATGTACATGGAAGATGATGAAGTAGGGTTGTATTGGCCGGGTAGCTTCAGACAAGTTGAAGGAAGAAGCTCGGGGCCGAGTTCCAACATAAATTTTGCATCATCCGCACAATCTCCTAGGTCGGATTCATCTATCCCTGATCTCAACTTGAAACTCTAGTACAAACTTCCATATTGTAATTCAGTTGAGTCCCTTTATCCATCAACGACTTATCGCGCGTACAAGCTTGTAATTGAATGATATATGCCAAGAGCATTTGATTTCATTTCTCAGACACGTTGTGAATTTGTAATAGATATATAAGGTGCTATGTCGTTCTTGTTAATATTATTTTTACCATGTGTGGTTGAAGAATGTGAATTTTGTACTCAAAGAAACTCTATCAATGATCTTCTATGTATAACTAAGCCGTTGAGTTTTTATGTGCTAGCTCCCTTTTTCTTTTCAAAGTTTGTTTCTGACTTTGTGCAATTGCACTATCTCACAATACACTGTAAGTAAGAGTGGTTAAAAATCTTTAGAAAAAAAAAAGTATTATTTGTCTCTTGATGTCACGATGTATAAGTCTTGATAAAAGAAGAGAATTACTTGTCTCTTGATGTCACATGCAATATTCATATTCAGACATCCTTGATGAAGATCATAATTAATGTAGGTTAAAAGCATCTAAATTTTCTACGTCTTTGACACGTCAAATAATCATATAGAAACTCATCCAATATCGTCATCATCAACTGTTCAAGTAGACAGGCTCATGAACTATTCAGATCGAGTAGATAGGCTCATGAAGATACTTAGGAAAGATAGGATCAGAATATTGTTATTAGATTGAGGATAAGGATACATAAAGGTCAACCACAGGACATGTGTCACACTCACACACTACCACATGTATCACACAAATCTATAATAGATTCTACACTCTTGGATATTACAAATTGATCCTACAACATTCTCTAATATAATATGATACTCTAACATCCCCCCTCAAATTAAATGTGGATGATGTTCAACATTGAGTTTGGCACGAAATGTAACAAAGGCTGTAGCAGACAGAGCCTTTGTTAAAATATCAGCAGGCTGATCATAGGAGGGTATGTAGTCAACCACCAACTCTCCCTTGAGAACTTGATCCCTTACATAATGAACATCAATTTCAATGTGCTTGGTCCGAGCATGGAATACTGGATTCTGTGCCAAGGAGTTTGCACTGATATTATCACGGTAGATGACTGGAGTGGAGCTGAGTTGAACACCAAGATTTTTCAGAAGTGACTTGAGCCATGTGATCTCTGATAAGTAGAGATTTCGCAATCCGGCTCGATCAAATACAATTTATCGAAACTCGAAACCTTAGGCAAAACTCACTTTTTAACCGGCAGTGAACCGGGTTGATCGTAGGTAGTGCGTTCAGAGTCCGAGGTCGATCCCACGAGGAGATTGAGTCGCATATAAAATTTGCGTTAAAATCAGAGGACAGAGAGTATATAAACAAGACAAAAGATCGAAGCTTTTACTATTTCACGGCATGAACAAGGATCTGAATCATGACTTTTATCCAGAGTAAATTTCATCAAACTAATGATCTACACAATCAAAACCATATTGAGAGAAAACAAATCGAAATCAGGAAGCGGCTGGGTTGAGCACCTAAGCTGGCCTCGAACTCAGTCTAGGCCAATAAAAGTCAGAATATCTGTTTCCTTAGGTTTAGATGCTCTTAAATAGGCAAAAATCGCGACCTTGACCTAGTTGGGCCGACCAACTTGGCCCATTTAACTTGTCCTCGGTAAACTGGTGATAACTTACTGTGTAGAGCTCCAATTTGAACGATTCAAGATGCGTTGGAAATCTCGTTCAATTACCTAAAACTTTCATGCAGAAGACTTGGCCAGAAAATGCCTCCAAGATGGGTCAAAATAAAGATTAATGAACAGGCCTGGTGAATACTGCTGTCGGGGCCAAGCGAGCGTTTGCCCTCCTGGTGAACGCTCGTCTGCCTGGAGATCAGATTCTTGATTAGGGTTATTGAGATTCGAACGAGCGTCTGGCCTGCCTTGAACGCTAGTTTGTCTTGTATGAGCTTTCTACTTTGGGCTGAACCCATCCAAACGCCAGTTTGGGGGTCATTGGGACGCTCGTCCAGCTGAAAACCCAACTTTCTGAATGAAGTGTCAACTCTGTAGATGCCCGTTTGGGATGGTAAAAATGCCCGTTTGAGGTAGGCTTACTGCAAACGCCGGTTTGGGGTATGGCAAACGCCAGTTTGCCTTGACTTCACTCCAAACTTGGCTTTTCTTCCACTTTCATTCAACTCTCGTGCCATGAACATGTCTTTTAGTCCAAAACATCGCCTTCCAGGCCCTTGAGTCACCTAGGTCCTGCAATAACATAGACGAACACACACCACGCGTAATTCCGCAAGACAAAAGCGCTCGGAAAAGAATCAAATATCGTTAAAAAGGCGGAGTTTACTATCGATATGACAGTTTAACTCCCCCTACATATAACTCTCGATATTACACTCAAACAGGTCCATATCTACCCAAAACATGCCAATAAAGTGATAAACGGGGGCTAGATCACATACAAAAGTGCAGTGAAGTTGACTCCCATCAATCTCTGCTTCTGCATTAGCTAAACTTCTGTATTCTGACTATGTGCTTGATCTAGACACAACTTGCTATTTTTTTGAACTCCATGTCACCAAGGAATCACCAATATACATACAATGTCATGCCACAGACCTCCTGTCATACTTACAACATCCCCAGTCTGCATCAATATATCCAGAAAGGGTGAGTTGAGCATCTGTATATGCAGTGAGGGTAAGATTGCCCTGGGATTTAAAGTGCAATCCAAATTCTATAGTCCCTTTTAGGTACCTCAAAACTCTTTTCAGTGCCTGTCAATGAACATCCCGAGGAGAGTGCATAAATTGACTTAAGGTGTTGACAGCAAAGGCTACATCTGGCCTTGTGAAGGTTAAGTATTGAAGGGCTCCTATCACACTTCTGTATAGAGATGGATCTTTCTTGGGAACCCCTTCATCTGGCACAAATGACTTACCTGTTACCATAGGTGTGGGGCATGGTGCAACATTTTCCAGGTGCAGTCTATGAAGCAACTGCTTAAGGTAATGTTTTTGTGTTAACAGTATCCCACTGGTATCTCTGTGAGCTTCCACTCCTAGGAAATGGCTGAGCTGTCCAAGATCTTTCAGAGGAAACCTGCTATTCAAAAGTTGAATGAATCTTTTTATTGCTTCAGAGCTGTTTCCAGTGATGAAAAATTCATCAACATAAACCAATACATAAAGCAAAGTGTGATTGTGTCTCATGATGAATAGAGAAGTATCTGATACAGATTGAGTGAATCCCCAATTAAGCAGCTGGTTCTTGAGTTCATCAAACTAGGCTTTGAGGGCCTGCTTTAAACCATACATTGCCTTCTTCAAGTGGCAGACATGATCAGGTTTGTTGGCATCAATGAATCCTTCAGGCTGTGGCATAAACACAGATTCATATAGTCTTCCATTTAGGAAGGCATTGTTGATTTCCACTTGATGTATACCCAGTTCAAAGAAGCTGCAATAGCTAAAATAACTCTGAAAGTTCCTGCCTTTGCCACAGGACTGAAGGTTTCTCTGTAATCAATTCCTTCCTTTTGATTGAACCCTTTGGCAACCAATCTTGCTTTATATTTCAACACACTTCCATCTGGTCTTAGTTTTGTTTTGTAGATCCATCTGTTACCCACCAGGTTCTGAGATGGATGGTGAGGGACTAGCTCCCAGGTCTGATTTTAGGAGAGAGCAAGATATTCTTCTTGCATGGCTTTGTGCCATTTGGGATCTGCTAGAGCCTACTGGATATTGGCAGGTTCCAAAGTATCATCTGTCTCCACAGTAGCTGTCAGACTGAACATCTTCTTAGGTCTGGTTATTCCACTCTTGGACCTAGCTTGCATTTGATGTCTTGGTGGTGGTGATGGTGATGATGAGGAGTCACTGGACTGTGAAGGAGACTTTGAGTGTGATGGTGAGGAAGGTACATATGGTATATGAGATTCTGAGTGAGGTGTTGAGGCAGTAGTTGATGGTGATGATACAGATGGTGAAGTTGGCTGCTCATCATGATCACTGTGATGTCCTGGAGAGTGTACTTCTGGAGAGTTACCCTGTACCTGTGTGTCTGGCAAAGTATGATAACTAGGACAAGAAAACATAGCATTAGAAACAACTGTCTGGGATGAGCCAATGGCAGTACCGGTTGGATGCAGAGATTTATAAGGGAATTCAGTCTCATTAAACTTAACATGAACAGTGATGTATATTCTACCATTTGTATCCATACATTTATGACCCTTGTGTGTGTGACTAAGACCAAGATAGACACATTTTTGAGTATGGTACTGAAAATTATGGGTGTGATATGGTCTAAGATAGGGATAGCAAGTGCACCCAAAAGTTTTGATCATGTTAAGAGCAGGTTTCTTTTTATAGATGACTTCAAATGGTGACTTGTGATGCAACACAGGGGTAGGCAAAATGTTAATAATAGACACAGCATGATGGAAATCATCCCACCAGTATTTGAGAGGCAAAGATGATTGAGCCAAGAGAGTTAAACCAGACTCTACTATGTGTCCGTGTTTCCTCTCTGCCCTGCCATTTTGTTCATGAATGTGAGGGCAGGGGTGTCTGAATTTGATGCCATGTGTGGCCAGAAATGACTCAAAACTTCTGTACTCCCCCTCAGTCAGACTAAATTGTTTTAATAGTAGTATTGAATGTGTTTTCAACCAGTTTTTTGAACTAAACAAATGTGTTAAGAGCCTCTGATTTATGCTTTAAAGGGTAAATCCATGTGAATCTACTAAAGTCATCAATAAAGTGGATGTAGTAGGAGAAACCAGAAGTAGAGTGCACAGGGGCAGGGCCCCATATATCAGTACGTATCAATTCTAGAACAGTAGCAGCATGACTGGAAGAACAATTAAAGGGAACATCATGCAATTTGCCAAACTGGCAGGCATCACAAAAGGAAACAGTGCCTTGAATGTTTACATCATAATCAGACATAACTTTATTTAAAACTTTGAGACTAGGATGGCCTAATCTTCTATGCCAGACATCAGGATTAGTCTCAACAGACACACTAGAGACCACATAACTACTAGGGACATCATAATTGGATTGAAGGAAACTCTTGTTGGAGGTCTGATCTTCACTGGAAAGATGCTGAATCTGATACAGGCCATATGCCAGGGTGCCTTCCAGAAGTACTCTCGTTGACACTTTGTCCTTCACAAAACATTTAGAACCATGAAACTCAACAAATAAATTGTTATCAGATGTCAGTTTAGAAATACTGAGGAGATTCTTCTTTATATGTGGAACATGAATAATATCATTTAGGTGTATGTCTGGTGCAATAATGGAATGTCCTGTGTGTGCAATATGAAGTTTATGACCATTACCAACAGTGAGTAACTCCTTAACATCATACTTAGATTTAGTCTGTAGGTTGTCCATGTCAGAGGTCACATGATTTGTTGCACCAGAATCTGCATACCAGCTGGGATCTCCAATCATTTCTGGAGATGCAATGTAGGCAGCCCTTGCCTGTTTCCATTGTTCTGGTTGCTGTTTCCTTGAGGAGTAGACTCATATGTGTGCTAACATTCTGAAGCAATGTGTCCCACCTTCAAGCAAATCTGACAAGTGGGTCTTGGGCCATTGCTAGATCCTCTACCATTTGTTCTACCACCCCTGGAACGGCCTCCTCTTCCAGAGCCTTGTTGACCTCTGCCAGATCCTCTTCCTCTTCCATTTGGAGAACCAGAACCCTTGTTACCTCTTGGATACACTTGAGAGTAATTTGCACTAGATTGGGAGAGATCTAGTGCTGGGGCAGGGTTAAAACGGGCAACCAGACGTTCATGTGTCAAGAGCTGTGATTGAACTTCTGGCCATGAAAGAGATCCAACTCTAGAGGTGATATTGACGATCACAGATTCATATTCTTTGGTCAATCCTCCAAGAGTGGCAAGGATTAATTCTGATTGTGACACAGGGTATCCAGCAGAAGCTAATTCATCACTATGATTTTTCATTTGGGCCAAGTAATCAGCCATAGATTTATTACCTTTCTCAGTCTTAGTGAGAGCATCCTTAAGTTCCAGGATCCGGGATTCAGCTTGATTATTGTGAAGAAGCTCAAGAGTACGACATACCTCAGCTGCAGTGGCACATCCGACCACCTCAAGGAGAGCTTGCTCCGTCATAGATCCTAGCAACCAGCCAAGAAGCAGTGCATCCATGGTTTCCCAGTCATCATGAGCTGGATTCTTGATTGGCACAAATGGATTTCCAGTTGTGTAGACAAACTCCGGCGGCTTGGGCTTGGTTCCGAACACATTGAAGGATGCAGGTTCTTAGATCTAAACGAGTTAGATCTATGCGCAGCGGATGGATCACGACTTATATACCACAATACATAATTAAAGGACTTAAACTACTACAAGGGGGTTAAGATCATGTTATCAATAACGGGAAGAGAAGCCTTGATCTTCCGATGTGTTCTCCAAACGGCGGTTGGTGGACACCCTTCTTGATACACGAACCTCCTTGATATGCAACACCAAGAAAAACTCAAAGCTTTTCTTCTTCCAAAAAACCCTAGGCAAGAAAAACTAATTTTCCTCTCCCTTTTTAAAGTGGTGGTCGAAATTATTCCATCTCCATTACCCTTGGAATAACTCTCCTTTTATAGGAGAGTAAATCCTTGGTCTCCAAGTTTTAATTAATTAAATAAATAATTAATTAAACAAAATAAAAGAATATTTTCCTTAATGACTAATTGTGACATGTATTGACCAATAGGAAATCAAATAACAAGTCATCAAACCAATCATATAACAAGAATATCTTTTATTTTTCATAACACAAGAAAATTAATTCTTGTGCTAAAAAGAGACATAAATGGCGCCACACTTAGGGTTTCCAAGCCCACATAAAATGTCTTTTATGTCTATTATATTATTTAGCCCAACTAAATAATATTCATGCATATCAATTAATTAACCCAGCCAATTAATTATCACTCAGGCCCAAATAACAAAATTATTAGTCCGAATTACAGAAGCCACATCGGGGACCATGGACTTATACCAGTAGCTCCAATAATTAATTATTCATCGAACAGAATAAGTACATTAATTATTAATTCCGGGATTACGCCACCATAAACCCGAAACTGAACTCTACCGATTATAGATGTATACTTATACTCAACCCATAGAGTGAATAAGCGTCCATTGATATAATCACTACATACGGATTAACCCTCCATAGACTGTCCATACTGAGTGAGAGGTCTCCGTGAACCCGACTCAGAATATCTCATCCTTATTTACCATTAACCCCCTGATGATCAATTAGTACACATATCTGACTAGTAGCTAATTAGTCAAATGTGAACTCCCGGGATCGATCACTTTCTTAGGGCTAACAAATAAGGGGATCGTCTCTCTACTTCCCGCAGAAGGAATGGATTCCATGTCTATGAAAATCGAACTACTCACTCATCCGGAGATAGTGCCAATGAGAAGTGGCTTGGAACACATTATTTAAGTGAACCGTAACTAACACATCAAACACTACCCCGGGACAAGCGGACCACTGTGATCACCTCGGATTAAGGTTGATCCATATATGATCATCTAATGATTTAATAAGATTCCTCGATTACGGAATTATATCGAGGAAATACGGATTAAATCGGTCCAAATCCTATATGAATTCCATCATATATAAATGCCCTATGTAGTACCTCTACCGACAAACCCGGATCGACTATCACACCCTAAGGTGTTCGGGCGCATTATTGGTGTTTTAATCAAGAGACCCTATACTCGATTAAGTTCACCACGGACTAACGATTTAAGTATACCACCACTAACTCAATCATCACGTGTAATCCATACACTGAGTTAAGTGGTTACATACAGATATACTTAGGGTTTGCAGCAGTGTATTACTTTACAAGCACAAAGCAAGTAATAAGGTGAGATAAATTCTGTCATTCATTATTAAAAACAATTACACAAATTGTCTTTCGGGCACTACACCTAACACACATGACCTTCCAACCGGTGACCACGAATGACCGGTAAGATGGAGTAACGCCACAGCAAATAGTTATTCCGGCTAAGCTTGATAGTGAAGTTAGGTGTCAAGTTTCCTCCAAACGGTGGTGCATGTGTGATGGAAGGAATGTTTGGTGTAGATCGGAAAAGTGCTGACGAAATGGGACTGGAAAAAGTCATTGTCGGAGTGTTCATTGTGAGATTTGGGATGGAGTAGGTGGTTGTGCGATTTGGGAAGCTGACTGGTGAAGTAGATGAGTTTGGTGGTATAGTTGAGCTTGGAATTACGGTGGTATAGCCAGAAGTGGTCTGTGACCCTTCTCCCGGAGGTGTATTTCCAGCAGTCGCCATGGCCGGAGAAGATGGCTCTGATACCAACTTAGGAAAGATAGGATCAGAATATTGTTATTAGATTGAGGATAAGGATACATAAAGGACAACCACAGGACATGTGTCACACTCACACACTACCACATGTATCACACAAATCTATAATAAATTCTACACTCTTGGATATTACATATTGATCCCCCAACATTCTCTAATATAATATGATACTCTAACAAAGATTGACTTTCAAAGTCATCCAATATTGTCATCATCAACGACACAACAAATCAATATTTCCAAAATACTAAATTATAATCGATCAATATAAATAAATCTTAGTATATGGATAAAAATAGATCACAAATGCTTGAGATTACACTTAAATCGAATTCATTAAAGCATTACTCTGATTCGAAACCCCTACAAACAATTTAGAGGACACCGAGGCATTGGATTCTGGTGACAAATTATTAAAATTCCTAGAACTTTACAACGATAACCTAAAACCTCGAGCATCATCAGTTGAAGTCTAAAGAATCTGGATGATTTGTTACTTGAAGATTACATCAAACACCTTACACACAAAATTCATTAAGGTGGTTAAGTTTGTTTTGTCGTTGTTTAAGTGTAATTGGTGATGTAATTAAGCACTGAACGTACCGATTATTCATTCCGTTTGATCAATTTACGTTCTATCAAAATTCCCTGCCAAAATTCAGTTTGAATCTTCATGAAGAACACCTTCATGTTCTTAATCTTTGTTAATTTTTTATTTTTATTTTGGGTTTACTTTGTGGTTTATTTTATTTTATTTATTTATCAATTTCAACATGGTATCAGAGCTAATCATTCAGTTATATTGTTAATTTCTTGCTAATTGTTTCATTATCTAGATAGAAGTCTAACAGTATCAACAGCTGGTTGGTATGGCCAAAATACTAGGTCCATCAATCCACTAAATGAGGTCCTGCACAAATCCACCAAAATCCCTAAGGTATGCACCGATTCACCGAAAATCCCTGAGAAGTGCACAATGTCATCCTTGTCGGAAAGAGCTTTCTGAAATGGGGTCCTACACGCGAAACGGACACCGGAGCCGAAAGTTATGGCTAAAATACTAACACAGGTCCACTAATCCACCATATAGGGTTCTGCACAAATCTTCCAAAATCCCCTGAGTATGCACCGATCCACTGAAAATCCCCGAGAGGTGCACCATGTCATCAGCATCGGAAAGAGCGTTCCGAAATAGGGTCCTGCACGCGAAACGGACACAAGAGCTGAAATTTTTATCCAAAATACAAACACAGGTCCACCAATCCAACAAATTGGGTCTTGCAAAAATCCACCAAAATCCCTGAGGTAAGCACTAATCAACCGAAATCCTCGAAAAGTGCACCATGGCGTCGGCGTCAGAAAGAGCTTTCCGAAATAGGGTCCTGCATGTGAACCGGACATCGGAGCCAAAAGTTATGGCCAAAATACTAACACATGTCCACCAATCCACCAAATGGGGTCCTGCACAAATCCACCGAAATCCCCGATGTATGCACTGATCCACCGAAATCTCTGAGAAGTACACCATGTCGTTGGCGTCCTAAAGAGCTTTTCGAAATTGGTTCTTGCATGGGTCCCTGAGGCACGCACTGATGAACCGAAAACCCACGAGAAGTGCACCATATCATCGGCGTCGGAAAGAGCTTCCCGAAATAGGGTCCTGCACGCGAAACGAACACCGGAGCCGAAAGTTATGGCCAAAATACTAACTAAGGTCCACCAATCAACCAAATGGGGTCCTACACCAATCCTCCTAAATCCCGATGTATGCATTGATCCACCGAAAATACCTGAGAAGTACACCATGTCGTCGGCGTCGTAAAGAACTTTCCAAAATGGGGTCCTGCACGGGAAACGGACACCGGAGCCGAAAGTTATGGCCTAGACACTAACGCAGGTCCACCTACCCATAAAATGTTATCCTGCACAAATCCACCAAAATCCACGAGGTATGCACTGATCCATCGAAAATCCCCGAGAAGTGCACCATGTCGTAGGCATCGGAAAGTGATTTCCAAAATGGGGTACGCACGCGAAACGGACACCAGAACCGAAAGTTATGGCCAAAATACTAACACAGGTCCACTAGAGCCGAAAGTTATGATCCATCAAAAATACCTGAGAAGAACAGCATGTCGTCGGCGTCGGAAATAGTTTTCCGAAATGGGGTCATGGACACGAAACGGACACCGGATCTGAAAGTTAAGCCAAAAATACTAATATAGGTCCACCAATCCACCAAATGGGGTCTGACACAAATCCACCGAAATCCCAGAGGTATGTACTGATCCAGCGAAAATCCATGAGAAATGCCCCATGTCATCCGCATCAAAAAAAGCTTTCCGAAATGGGGTTCTACACGTGAAACGGACATCGGATCCGGAAGTTATAGCCAAAAAACTAACACAGGTCCACCAGTCTACCAAATGGGGTCCTACACAAATGCACTGAATTCCCTGAGGTATGCACTGATCCTTCGAAAATCCCCGAGAAGATCACCATGTCGTCTGCATCGGAAAGTGCTTTCCGAAGTAGGGTCCTACACGTGAAACGGAATGGAGCCAAATGTTATGGCCAAAAGACTAGCACAGGTCCACCAATCCACCAAATTGGGTCCTGTACAAATCCACCAAAATCCTGAGGTATGCATTGATCCGGCGAAAATCCCCGATAATTGCACCATGTCATCCTCATCGGAAAGAGCTTTCCGAAATAGGGTCCTACACATGAATTAGACACCGGAGCCAAAAGTTAAGGCCCAGATACAAACACAGGTCCATATGTCCACCAAATGAGGTCCTGCACAAATACATCAAAATCCCCGAGGTGTACACTGATCCACCAAAAGTCCCCGAGAAGTGCACCGTGTCATCGGCATCGGAAAGAGCTTTCCGAAATGGGGTCCTACACGTGAAACGGACACCAGAGCCGAAAGTTATGGCCAAATTACTAGCATAGCTTCACCAATACACCAAATGGGGTCCTGCACAAATCAACCAATCCCTGAGGTATGCACTGATCCATCGAAAATCACAGAGAATCGCATCACATCATCCGTATCGAAAAGTGCTTTCCAAATAGGGTCCTACACGTGAAACGGACACCGGAGCCGAAAGTTATAGCCAAAAAACTAAGGCAGGTCCACCAGTCTACCAAATGGGGTCCTACACAAATCCATCAAAATCCCTGAGGTATGCACTGTTCCACCGAAAATCCCTGAGAATTTCACCATGTCGTCGGCATCGGAATGTGCTTTCCGAAATAGGGTCCTACACGTGAAACGGACACCGGAGCCGAACGTTATGGCCAAAATACTTGCACAGGTCCACCAATCCACCAAATGGGGTCTTGCACAAATCCACCGAAATCCCCGAGGTATGCACTGATCTAGCAAAAATCCCCGAGAATTGCACCACATCATCCGCATCAGAAAGAGCTTTACGAAATATGGTCTTAAACTTGAAACAAACACCGGAGCTGAAAGTTATAGCCAAAACAGTAACATAGGTCCACCAGTCTACCAAATAGGGTCCTAACAAATCCACCGAAATCCCCGAGGTATTCACTAACGCACAAAAAATCCTCGAGAAGTTCACTATGTGGTCGGCATCAGAAAGAGCATTTCAAAATGGGGTCCTACATGTGAAACGGACACCGGAGCCGAAAGGTATAGCCAAATACTAACACAGGTCCAACAGTCCACCAAATGGGGTCCAACACAAATCCTCCGAAATCTCTGAGGTATGCACTGATCCAGCAAAAATCCCCATGAATTGCACCACGTCGTCTGCATCGGAAAGAGCTTTCCGAAATTGGGTCCGACACGTGAAACGGACACCGGAGCCAAAAGTTATGGCCAAAATACTAACCCAGGTTCACAAGTCCACCAAATAAGGTCCTGCATAAATAAATTAAAACCCCCGAGGTATGCACTGATCCACCTAAAATCCCTAAGAAGTGCACCATGTCGTCGGTATCTGAAAGTGCTTTCCGAAATGGGGTCCTACACAGGAGCTGAACACCGGAGCCTAAAGTTATGGCCAAAATACTAGCACACGTCCACCACTCCACCAAAATGGGGTCCTACACAAAAATCCACCGATATCCCTGAGGTATGCACTGATGCAATGAAATTCCCCAAGAAGTGCTCCATTTTGTCCGCATCAGAAAGAGCTTTCCGGAATGGAGTTTTACGCATGAAACGGACACCGGAGCCGAAAGTTATCACCAAAATACTAACACAGGTCCACCACTCCACTGAAATCCCCGAGGTATGCAATGACCTAGCAAAAATCCCCGTGAGGTGTACCACGTCGTCTGTTTCGGATAGAGCTTTCTGAAATGAGGTCCTACACATGAGACGGACACCGGAGCCGAAAGTTATGGGAAAAATACTAACACAGGTCCACAAGTCCACAAGTCCACAAATGAGGTCCTGCACAAATTCATTAAAACCCGAGGTATACACCGATCCACCGAAAATCCTCTAGAAGTGTACCATGTTGTCGGCATCGGAAAGAGCTGTCCGAAATAGGGTCCTACACGTGAAACGGACTCCGGAGCCGAAAGCTATGGCCAAAATACTAACACAGATCCACCAGTCCACCAAATAGGGTCAGGCAGAAATACATCAAAATCCCTGAGGTATGCACTGATCCACCAAAAATCCCTAAGAAGTGCACCATGTCGTTTGCGTCGGAAAGAGGGCATTCCAAAATAGGGTCATGCATGAGAAACGGACACCGGAAGCAAAAGTTATAGCCAAAATACTAGCACAGATCCATCAATCCACCAAATGAGGTCCTGCACAAGTCAACCAAAATCACCGAGGTATGCACTGATCCACCAAAAATCCCCGACAAGTGAACCATGTCATCGGCATTAGAATGAGCTTTCCGAAATAGGGTCCTACAAGTGAAATGGACACAAGAGCCGAAATTTATGGGGTCCATCAATCCACCAAATGGGGTCCTGCACAAATCCACCAAAATCCCTGAGGTATGCACTGATCTAGCAAAAATCCCCGAGAAGTGAATCATGTTATCGGCATCGGAATGAGCTTTCCAAATGGGGTCCGAGAAGTGAAACGGACACCAGAGCTGAAAGTTATGACCAAAATACTAGCACACGTCCACCAATCCACCAAGTGGGGTCCTACACAAATCCATTGTAATCCCCGAGGTATGCACTGATCCAACAAAAATCCCCGAGAAGTGTACCACATCGTCCGTATCGGAAAGAGCTTTCCGAAGTGGGGTCCTACACGTGAAACGGACACCGGAACCGAAAGTTATGCCAAAATACTAGCACAAGTCCCCCAATCCACCAATTGTGGTCCTGCACAAATCCATTGAAATACCCCAGGTTTGCAGTGATCCAGCGAAAATCCCCGAGAATTGCACTACGTCGTCCGCATCGGAAAGGGCTTTTCGAAATGGGGTCCTACACATAAAATGGACACCGGAGACAGAAGTTATAGCCAAAATACTAACACAAGTCCACCAGTCTACCAAATAGGGTCCTACACATCTCCACCGAAATCCTTGAGGTATGCACTGATCCACCGAAAATTCCCGAGAAGTTTACCAGGTCATCGGCATCGGAAAGTGCTTTCCGAAGTAGGGTCCTACACCTGAAACGGACACCAGAGCCGAACGTTAGGGCCAAAATACTAGCACAGGTCCACCAATCCACCAAATGAGGTCTTGTACAAATCCACCGAAATCCCCGAGGTATGCCTTAATCCGGAGAAAATCCACGAGAAGTGCACAACGTCGTCCGCATCGGAAAGAGCTTTACGAAATGGGGTTTTACACGTGAAACGGACACCGGAGCCGAAAGTTATAGCAAAAAAACTAACGCAGGTCCACCAGTCTACCAAATATGGTCCTACATAATCCAGCGAAATCCCCGAGGAATGCACTGATCCACCAAAAAACACCGAGAAGTTCACCCTGTCATCAGCATCGGAAAGGGCTTTCCGAAATGGGGTCCTACACATGTAACGGACACCGGAGCTAAAAGTTCTGGCGAAAAGACTTGCACAAGTCCCCCAATCCACCAATTGAGGTCCTGCACAAATCCACCGAAATCTCCGAGGTATGCACTGATCCAGCGAAAATCCCCGAGAATTGCACCACGTCATCCGCATCGGAATGAGCTTTCTGAAATGGGGTCCTACACATAAAATGGACACCGGAGCTGGAAGTTATAGCCAAAAAACTAACATAGGTCCACCAGTCTACCAAATAGGGTCCTACACAAATCCACTGAAATCCCTGAGGTATGCACTGATCCACCGAAAATCTCGATAAGTTCACCATGTCGTCGGCATCGGAAAGTGCTTTCCGAAGTAGGGTCCTACACCTGAAACGGAGACCTGAGCCGAACGTTATGGTCAAAATACTAACACATGTCCACCTATCCACCAAATGGTGTCCTGCACAAATCCACCGAAAGCCCCGAGGTATGCATTGATCTAGAAAAATCCCCGAGAAGTGCACAACGTCGTCGGCATCGGAAAGAGCTTTACGAAACGGGGTCTTACACGTGAAACGGACACCGGAGCCAAAAGTAATAGAAAGAAATTAAAACAGGTCCAACAGTCTACCAAATGGGGTCCTATAATAATCCACCGAAATCCCTGAGGTATGCACCGATCCACCGAAAATCCTCGGGAAGTTCACCCTGTCGTCGGCATAGGAAAGAGCTTACCGAATTGGGGTCCACCACGTGAAATGGACACCGTAGCCGAAAATTATTGCCAAAATACTAACACAGGTCCACCAGTCCACCAAATGGGGTCCAACACAAAATACCCGAGGTATGCACTGATGCAGCGAAAATCCTTATGAATTGCACCACGTCGTCTGCATCGGAAAGAGCTTTCCAAAATGGGGTCCTGCACGTGAACCGGACACCGGACCCGAAATTTATGGCCAAAATACTAACACAGGTCCACAAGTCCACCAAATGAGGTCCTGCACAAATATATCAAAATCCCCAAGGTATGCACTGATCCACCGAAAATCCCCGAGAAGTGCACCATGTCATCGGCATCGGAAATAGCTTTCCGAAATGGGGTCCTACACATGAAACGGACACTGAAGCCGAAAGTTATGGCCAAAATACCTACACCAGTCCACCAGTCCTCCAAATGGGGTCCTACAGAAATACATCAAAATCCCCGAGGTATGCAGAAATACACTGAAGATTCCCAAGAAGTGCACCATGTCGTTTGCGTCGGATAGAGATTTCCAAAATAGGGTCCAGCACGCGAAACGGACACCGGAACCGAAAGTTATAGCCAAAATACTAGCATAGGTCCACCAATCCACCGAATGGGGTATTGTACAAATTCACCAAAATCCCCGAGGTTTACAGATCGCCCAAAAATCCAAGACAAGTTAACGATGTCATCGGCATCGGAATGAGCTTTCCGAAATAGGGTCCTACAGGTGAAACGGACACCATAGCCAAAAGTTATGGCCAAAATACTAGCACAGGTCCACCAATCCACCGATTGAGGTCCTGCACAAATCCACCAAAATCCCCGAGGTATGCACTGATCCACCAAAAATCCACGTCAAGTGAACCATGTCATCGGCATCGGAATGAGCTTCCCGAAATAGGGTCCTACAAGTGAAACGGACACAAGAGTAAAAAGTTATGGCCTAAATACAAGCACAGGTCCACCAATCCACCAAATGGGGTCCTGCACAAATCCACCGAAACCCCTGAGGTATGCACTGATCTAGTGAAATTCCCTGAGAAGCACCCCACGTCGTCCGTATTGGAAAGAGCTTTCCGAAATGGGGTCCTACACATGAATCGGACACCGGAGCCGAAAGTTAAGGCCAAAATACTAGCACAGGTCCACCAATCCACCAAATGGGGTCCTTCACAAATCCACTGAAATCCCCGAGGTATGCATTGATCCAGCGAAAATCCCCAAGGAGTGGACCACGTCGTTCGTATCTGAAGGAGTTTTCCGAAATACGGTCCTACACATGAATTGGACATCGGAGCCGAAAGTTAAGGCCAAAATACTAGCACAGGTCCACCAATCCACCAAATGGGGTCTTGCACAAATCCACCGAAATCCCCGAGGTATGCACTGATCCTGCGAAAATCCCGGAGAAGTGCACCACGTCGTCCGCATCGAAAAGAGCTTTCCGAAATGGGGTCCTACACATGAAACGGACACCGGAGCCGAAAGCTATAGCCAAAAAACTAACACAGGTCCACCAGTCTACCAAATGGGGTCCTACACAAATTCACCGAAATCCCTGAGGTATGCACTGATCCAGTGAATATCCCCAAGTAGTGCACCATTACGTCTGCATCAGAAAGATCTTTCCGAAATGGGGTTTTACACGTGAAATGGACAAAGGAGCCGAAAGTTATCGCCAAAATACTAACACAGGTCCACCACTCCGCCGAAATCCCCGAGGTATGCACTGACCCAGTGAAAATACCCATATAGTGCACCATGTTGTCTGCTTCGGATAGAGCTTTCTGAAATGGGGTCCTACCGTGAAAGGGACACCGGAGCTAAAAGTTACGGCCAAAATACAAACAGAGGTTTACAAGTCCACCAAATGAGGTCCTACACAAACACATCAAAATCCCTGAGGTATGCACTGATCCACCAAAAATCGCCGAGAAGTGCACCATATCGTCGGCATCAGAAAGGGCTCTCCGAAATGGAGTCTTACACGTGAAACGGATTCCGGAACCAAAAGCTATGGACAAAGTACTAACACAGGTCCACCAAAAGAGGTTCTGCACAAATGCATCAAAATCCTCGAGGTATGCACTGATCCACCAAAAATCCCCGAGAAGTGCACCATGTCGTAGGCATCGGAATGAGCTATCCGAAATGAGGTCGTACACGTGAAACGGACACCTGAGCTGAAAGTTATGGCAAAAATTCTTACACAAGTCCACCAGTCCACCAAATGGGGTCCTGCCAAAATCCACCAAAATCCCCGAGGTATGCACTGATCCACCAAAAATCCCCGACAAGTGAACCATGTCATCGGCATCGGAATGAGCTTTCCGAAATAAGGCCCTGCACGCGAAACGGACACTAGTGCCGAAAGGTATAGCCAAAATACTAGCACAGGTCCACTAATCCACCGAATAAGGTCCTGCACAAATGCACCAAAATCCCCGAGGTAGGCACTGATCCACAAAAAATCCCTGACAAATGACCATGTCATCGGCATATGAATGAGCTTTCCGAAATAGGGTCCTACAAGTGAAAAGGACCCCAGAGCCGAAAGTTATGGCCAAAATACTACCACAGGTCCACCAATCCACCGAATGAGGTCTTGCACAAATCCACCAAAATCCAAGAGGTATGCACTGATCCACCGAAAATCACTGACAAGTGAACCATGTCATCGGCATCGGAATGAGCTTTCTGAAATAGCGTCCTACAAGTGAAACAGACACATGAGCCAAAAGTTTTGGCCAAAATACTAGCACAGGTCCACCAATCCACCAAATGGGGTCCTTCACAAATCCACCCAAATCCATGAGGTATGCACTGATCCAGCAAAAATCCCCGAGAAGTGCACCACATCGTCCGCATCAGAAAGAGCTTTCTGAAATGGGGTCCTACACATGAATCGGACACCAGAGCCGTAAGTTATGGCCAAAATACTAGAACAGGTCCACCAATCCACCAAATGAGGTCCTGCCAAAATCCACCAAAATCCCCGAGGTATGCACTCATCCACCAAAAATCCCCGACAAGTGAACCATGTCATCGGTATCGGAATGAGCTTTCTGAAATAGGGTGCTACAAGTGAAACGGACACAAGAGCCGAAAGTTATGGGCAAAATACTAGCACAGGTCCACCAATCAACCAAACGAGGGCCTGGAAAAATCCACCGAAATCCTTGAGGTATGCACTGATCCAGCGAAAATCCCCGAGAAGTGCACCACGTCATCTGTATTGGAAAGAGCTTTCCGAAATAGGGTCCTACACATGAAACAGACACCGGAGCCGAACGTTATGGCAAAATAATAGCACAGGTCCACCAATCCACCAAATAGAGTCTTTCACAAATCCACCGAAATCCCCGAGGTATGCACTGATCCAGCGAAAATCCTCGAGGAGTGCACTACGTTGTCCTCATCGGAAAGAGCTTTACGAAATTGGGTCTGACACGTGAAACAGACACCGGAGCCGAAAGTAATTGCCAAATAACTAACACAATTCCACCAGTCTACCAAATGGGATCCTACACAAATCCACCGAAATCCCCCAGGTATGCACTGATCCACCGAAAATCCCCGAGAAGTTCACCATGTTGTCGTCATCAGAAAGAGTTTTACGAAAATGGGGTCCTACACGTGAAAAGGACAACGGGGCCGAAAGTTATAGCCAAAATACACAGGTCCACCAGTCAACCAAATGGGGTCCAACACAAATCCACCAAAATCTCCGAGGTATACACTGATCCAGTGAAAATCCCCTTGAGGAGCACCATGTTGTCTGCATCAGAAAAAGCTTTCCGAAATAGGGTCCTACACGTGAAACGGACACCGGAGCCGAAATTTATGGCCAAAATACTAACATAGATCCACAAGTCCACCAAATGGGGTCCTGAACAAATACATTAAAATCCCCGAGGTATGCACTGATCCACCAAAAATCACCGAGAAGTGCACTATGTCTTCGGAATCGAAAAGAGCTTTGCGAAATAGGGTCCTACGCGGGAACTAAACACCGGAGCCGAAAGTTTTGGCCAAAATACTAGCACAGGTCCACCAGTCCACCAAATGGGTCCTACACAAATTCACCGAAATCCCTGAGGTATGCACTGGTCCAGTGAAAATCCCTCGAGAAGTGTACCATTTTGTCCGCATCGGAAAGCGTTATTTCGAAATGAAGTTTTACACATGAAACGGACACTGGAGCCAAAAGTTATATACATAATACTAATACAGGTCCACCAGTCCAACGAAATCACTGAGGTATGCACTGGTCCAGCAAAATTCCCTGTGAAGTGCACCACGTCGTGTGCTTCGGATAGAACTTTTTGAAATAGGGTCCTACACGTGAAACGGACACCGCAGCCGAAAGTTACGGCCAAAATACTAACACAGGTCCACAAGTCCACCAAATGAGGTCCTGCACAAATACATCAAAATCCGTGAGGTATGCACTGATACACCAAAAATCCCCGAGAAATTCACCATGTCGTCGGCATCTTAAAGTGCTTTCAGAAATGGGGTCCTACACATGAAACGGACTCCGGAGTCGAAAGCTATGGCCAAAATACTAACACAGGTTCACAATTCCACCAAATGAGGTCTTGCACAAATACATCAAAATCCCCGAGGTATGCACTGATCCACCAAAAATCTCCGAGAAGTGCACCATGTTGTAGGCATCGGAAATAGCTTTCCGAAATGAAGTCCTACACGTGAAATGGACGCCGAGGCCGAAAGTTATGGCCAAAATACTAACACAAGTCCACCAGTCCACAAAATGGGGTCCTGCCAAAATCCACCCAAATCCCTGAGGTATGCACTGATCCACCAAAAATCCCCAACAAGTGAACCATGTGATCGGCATCCTTCTTATTAACGAGTTCAAATTTGTGTTTTTCTCTGGTAACGAATTTTCCTTGCAGAAAAAATGTTCTTTTCTCTGATAACGAGTTGACATCGCCGGAAATTGGTGTTTTCCCTTTACAACGAGTAGAAATTTGAGTTTTTCTTTGGTAACGAGTTCGAATTCATGATTTCTTCTTATTAACGAGTTCAAATTAGTGTTTTTCTCTGGTAACGAGTTGTCTTTGCAGAAAAAATGTTTTTTTCCCTGATAACGAGTTGACATCGCCGGAAATTTGTGTTTTCCCTTTATAACGAGTAGAAATTTGTGTTTTTTCTTTGGTAACGAGTTCGAATTCATGATTTATTCTTATTAACGAGTTCAAATTAGTGTTGTTGGTCCCTTGAAAAGGCTTTGGTTAAGTTTAGAGGGGGGGGGGTGAATAAACTTAACACTTAAAACTTTTTGGAGTTAACAAATTCTGCAACTTCGACGGTCTGTACTTCGATGAGTCGCGATACCTCGCAGCTCCGCCGATAAACAGTAGCCTACTGACAGTTGAGTTTGCTGAATTTGTGCAGCGGAATATTGTCAAAAATAAGCCTTAGTACTTGTTGTTAAATATGATACTAAGTATTAGATACTCAGTAGTGTATGTGTGTGATTTCAGTTGCTAGATTCAGTAGATTGATGTGTAAAATAAACTAAGTGCAGAAAGTAAATGCTGAAAGTAAGTAAGCAGATTTTATAGTGGTTCCAGGTGGTGTAATCCTGTCAGTCCACTCTTCTCCTGTGATGTTGGAGGAAATTCACTAGAGATCTTTGATGTAGCTTTTACAAAGATTCCTAAGTTGCTTGTCATTCACCAATAACTATGGCTTCACAAACTGAAAACTGGGAACAGGTAGTATTGCTGCTCTTGAGTCTACTACTGGTCCTTGAAGGGTAGGATTGCCTCTTCACCACTCCACCACAAACAACCAGTCTTTCACACAACTGTTCTTCACTGTCTTCAGTAGGTTCTTTATAAAATAAAGATTGAATCAAGTAAATGATTCAGTTGCAGCAGCTTGATTAGGATGATATAATCAGCAGCTTGCAGTCTTCAAGTGTGTATGCTTGATATAGCTTGAATGTAGAAAACACTTGAAGAATTTCTCTGGATCAGTAGCTTTAAGTTCAGTAGGTTCAGCAGGGTGTTTTTCAGCTCAGTAAAATGTCTCCTCAAAGTTTATCAATTTTCATCAATCATCATCTTCTGTTTCTGAGTTGAAAGTCCTCTATTTATAGGAAAGAATGCATGTGACTTGTATTTGAAATTCAAATGTAACCGTTCCTTGTTTTTGTCCCATCTGATTTGCATTCTGTCACTATTCATAGGACTGACACTGTCAGAATTCCTTTTTGACAGTGCAGTCTGTCCACCCTTTGACTTATATCCAGTGGTTAAAATTCTGAATCATCCAACGTCTTTTTGATCTCAGCCTTTGATTTGTTTGATAAGTCAGAGGTAGTTGGCTGTCCTTATCCATGTAATCTTCCAATAATCTTGAATTAATCGAGGTATATTATCAGCAGGTTCATCAGTCTGCTGAGATACCTATCAGTCTGCTGAACTGCAATTTGCTGTGTATGAGATACAATGCAGCTGACTTCTTTTATCTAACTTTTATTTGTGAAGTTAGATTACACCTTTTTAATTATAACCAAGTTCCAAACATCATCCAACTTATGGAACTTAGACCTTCTTCACAAGGTATATGTAATCAGTTTAGGTCATCACAGACTTGCCTAATTTCTGATTCCATATCCTTGACTTTAATTACTAAGTTTGATCCCTTAGCCTTTTGTAACTGAGTTTGAGCCCTCAGCCTTCAGTCTTTAGTTTTCAATAGGTTCCTGACTAGTCTACTGACCTATCTACCCTACTGATATTGACTAGTCTACTGATAAAGCTCAGCTGACCATTACAGTGCTTGTTTGATCAAACCTATTTATGAATCAAACTCTAATAAGCCTATACATTTGATCTAGACATCTTTTTGCCTTTGCACTATAACAGCTAGTCTGGCACTCATCATCAAAACTAAGAAATAAGTCCAACAATTTCCCCTATTTTGGTGATGATGCCAATACCCTCACCTAACAACAAAGCAAAAAGATATAAAACAAAAACAGAACAAATATGGTCATCTTTCATTATAATCATTTGCTCAAAGATATTACAGTCTAGTATGCTGATCTACTGTCTTCTCTCCCTTTCTTGTCTGGCTTTCTTTGCTTGTTCTTGATATTCTCTGATTTCTTTTACCATATCTCTCATCCAATCATTTTCAATCAGAGAGAAGTCAATATGAGGATTTACATGTTTCCACCAATGCCATGCTTCGGGTAGAGTAAGGGATATTTGATTTACCCTGAAGCCTAACCTAATATACACTTCTTTAAATTCATTCACTGAATCCTTTTCCTTTGTGTTAGGTATACCAATGCCACTTCTACCACCTCTGTGTTTGGCCCTCAAGGATTTGATTCTTGCTTCCCAAAACTTTAGTCCCAAAAATAAGTTCAGACCTTCATGGAACCCCTTGTCATGATAGGGTCTATGCCTTTTATTGTATACCTTCTTGTATTGTTGGAGCTCATCAGTGAGTGGAAGTCTGCCAGGTGCAGGTTGTCTGAAAGCATTTGTATCAGCTTCCCATCTCTTCTTTGCAAAAACTCTGGCAGCTTCTTTTGCTTATGCTGTTGCCTCTTCCCCCTTATTGACATCATCAACAAACCGGGACAGTAGGCCATGCACATTCTCTTGTGTGATAACTAGGTTGCTCAGTTGTCCTTCAATGATTTCAGTCCTAGTATCAATTGCTGTGATCCTTCCTTGCATTGTTTGCTCCAGCAGGGTTATCCTCTCAGTAAGTTTAGGATCGTGCACGGCAGTTGTTGTGCGACGAAGAGCTCGGCGAGCTTAGGTGTAGCAGCAAGATTGTCAAGTTTCTGATGGATGGAAATAAAATGGTCTTTCAGAAACTTATCTTTTGCAGTATTTCCAACCTTGATTCCCCTCACATCTAGTATCAGATCATTCACATCATTTTGAGTAGATGTGAAGTTTGAAGCAACTGTACCAGTAGATTGTCTGTTTTCATTCACCATTTTCATCAGTTCTTCAAATCTCTCTTCCTGTCTATCCAGTTGAGTTCTCAACTGTTGCATATCATGCCTCATAGTCCTTAACTCATTCAACACTTCTACTGGTACCTCACCAGTCATTCTTCCACCAGTAGCCTCATCAGCAGGCTCCTCAACATTGTACTGTGGCCTCTGATTGCTCACAACCATTGCCCAACTCCTATCTAATCCAGCAGGATTAGGTCCTTGATATTCTTCTAAGATAGGATCAATGGCAGGTTCTTCAAAAATAGGTACAAATGCCTGTGGGGGTTCAACTTCAACATTTTCTTCTTCAGGCATTTGAAACTCCTCATCACTAAAGTCATAGTCCAGCAGCTGCTCATCCTCATTAACAGCAGTCTGCTGACCATCTTTCCCTTCAGTGGTCTTGTCTCCAGTAGGCTCCACTACAGCAGCCTCTTCAGCAACAGGGGTATCCTCCAAACCCAAATTAGGTTCCAACCTTTGTCCGATTCTTTGTTTGAGACTCGGCACTGTACCTCTGTTCCAACCTGTGTCCAGGTGCTGTTTGTAACTCAGCAACCTGTACCTCCTCTTCAACTCTCTGTGGATTGAATATAGCCTCATTATCCACTTGGAATCCTTTAGCATGGCCAATCTTGGTTAGGATAATGGCAGTTTTAGTAAGAATGCCCTCAAAGTCAAATCCATCTTGATATACAATAGATTCCTCTGAGCTGGCACTAGGTTCACTAAAATCAGTAGCCTTTTCTTCATCCAAATCCTCATTCTGTTTAGCTTCAGTATGTGTAGTAGATTCTACAACATGGAATGTATTTGGTTCATCAGCTAGCCTACCAGTACTTAGATTAATTCCTTCATTGATCAATGCCTCCAGATCATCCATGGTGAGATCCTGCAGATCCTCATCCATCTCTCCAGTCTGCTGGCCCTCAGCAGACTTACCAGTATCAGTGGACTGTTGTGCAGGTGGTTCTATGATTACTGCAGTCCCACTGGTTCCTCCTGGTCCAGAGGGAAATCTCCTCTAGAATCTGATGATGAGGATGAATCATCATTGCCATCTCTTGGATCCCTAAACTTGATACCCTCCTATTTCTGTTGTTCATCAAATAAGTCCATCAATCTGGATTGCAGCAAAGTGGTATCAACTAGGTCCAACAAATTTTCTACTCCCAACTTGTTAAAAGCCCATTCTTCAAAATCTGTCATAGGTACAACAGCTGGCTTTTGTCTCTTGTAGAAACCAAACTTCCATTGGAAATAGTCAGCAATTTGCTGAAGTTTGGGATCTACATACTCTTCTGTTTTCTTCTTTTCTTTCACATGCCTTTCAAAGGGCATGAAGGATCTTCTAGGAGCTCTTTCAGTGCCTTGTTGACCTCCAAAGGTCTCAACAAGTAGATTCATGGTATCTTCAACAGATGTTCCAAAGTTAGTAGGTTGCTGAGGTTGTATATTTGTGCCTACTACTTCCATCTGTACAACACTTGGTTCCCCCTGACTTACATGCTCATCAGCAGGGTTAGCAGCAGACTGCTCTTCCCCCTGAGTTCTTGCAACACTTGCAGGGTCTTCAACCATTTCTTCAACTACCACAGCAGGTTCAGGTACAGTGGTTTGTTGTGGGTCTTCAGTAGATACTACAGCAGGCTCAGGGTCAGTAGACTGCTGTATATCTCCAACAGATTGCTCAACAACAACCTGTTCACACTACAAGAAAATCGATTTTTTGTGAGGGGAAATCCGGTCAGTGAAAGCCATTTTCCCGTCATCAAAGACTTTTAGTGACGGGAAATGTACCCTCGTCGCCCGTCCTTACTGCTTCTCTATATAAAGGTATATAGTGAGAGTAAAGGGTCCCGTCACTATTGTTCCTTATTTACCGACGGGTATTTTACTCTCATTAAAACAATTTTCAATGAGAATAAAATACCCGTCACTAAATAAGGAACAAAAGTGACGGGACCCTATACTCTCACTATATACCTTTATATAGAGAAGCAGTAAGGACGGGCGACGAGGGTACAATTCCCGTCACTAAAAGTATTTGATGATGGGAAAATGGCTTTCAATGACTGGATTTCCCATCAACAATTTTTTTAATGATACCATATTCCCTCATTGTATGTAAATCTACCCCTAGCTGAATCATCAACTAATAACGACACATCCCCTGTTATAGGGTCATTTGCTTCACATAACCTACATAAAAATGCACAGCATAATGTGTGCATGCATAGCACTAGCACACACAATAGGAAATTCATACACAAGAAAAATTGATTATTTACAACCATTTGGGCATAGACATTATACAACTACTCAAATAGACAAGGGTATAAACCAATCCAGAAGTAGATCGAGACCAACGAACTACACTATAATTACTATTTCTACCACAATAAGAATAACAGAATGTGGGGTGGGGGATTAAATAAAATAAAATAAATAACATACTAAAACTTTGCCGGCATTGTTGCTGTTAAAACACAATCATTAATGATATATAATACACCAATGATGTGCTGCTACAAACATTTTACTGTCTATCTATGCTGAGAGAGAAAATTGATGATACCTCCTTCAATTCGAACAACGTCTATGGTCTATTCCAAATGGAAATTTGAAGACACTTTAAAAATTAATGCTCTTCGCAATATCTCTAATTGGACAGCAACACTCGTGAATCGGTAATCAAACCCAAGTGAATAAACTTCTTTATCTTCTCCTGTTGCAGTTGAATAAATAGGTGTAAATTTATGCACACAATCATAACTCTATATAATTACTACATTCGCAGTCATTTGAAATACATTACTAGCACATATGATTCATTCAAAAAAACCTCCAGAGTTCATCTAGATTTTTATATACGTCTAAATAGTAACTAACCAAATGCAAACAAACTAAGATGCAACGCTATGGAAAGAAGCTGTTTGTTGACATGTATAAAGTAGGAAAAAAACAAACTTCAATAAGAAAGCTCACCATTAATTTATATGACCAGAATAACTCAAATGACAATTTTCACATGTCTAATGTATTGCATTTGATACCAAGACCTTTAAAGTTCTTGCAACATTCATCACAACCCTCAAGGCAGCTCTTGCTCACATTATGATATAATGTTAATTATATCATACATTGGATGATTTCAGGTTCTTGAATATTACAGAACTGTCACACGATAAATAGTATAAGAGAAATCAAGCATTTAGCTTTACTGATCACTATATATAACAACAAAGCCCTTTAATCCCATCAAAAAGTAATTTCTTAAAACTTCAGAGTCTCGGTATAGTAGACTTTTACATGGTCGATTTGGTAGCCCATAATCGACTTTCCAAAGGGTCGATTCTCACAATTGACACGGTGAAAGTCGATTCCCAACTCCATAAATAACTTATGGCTCATTGATTATTTCGTATGTGGTGTTACACTAACAACAATGTACAATGGAGTGCCGTTAATGATTCCCATCCGAATCTTTCCACTAAAAACCTAATTTGAATTATTCTCTTTTACCCTTGTTATATTCTACATTTGCAAAATATTCAAAAGCCATGATAAAATCTTCTTTTTTTCATTAGTTTTTTCCCTGTAAAGCCATTAATATACCTCAAATTTTTTGAATTACCACATATAAACATCTCGTTATACTGCAACTATCACGCAAAACACCGCAATCATAAAATTTGAGCAAGGAAAATCATAAAATAGTTAAAGATTCTAACTTCATGCATAAAACACATAAAAGAGATAATAACCGACCTTCCAAGAACAGCAACAGGCATATTGCAAACCAGGCATATCTTACCGAGTTTTTCTTTTCAGACATTTTTTTTCTAGTTTTTTTAAGGTATTGTATGAGAATATCACAAAGTGAAAAGATAAATACCATCTTCACAATCACAACTATGTGGCACAACACCTCTCCACATGTGATTGTGATGGTACCATCATCTATATACCAATGTATCCTACATCATATCAATAGTATAAGAGATGTAGTGCAATTTTGTTGTTAATGGCTGAAATTACATAACAAAAAACGTGTTAATTACTACGAAATATTAATAGATGTGAAACGAGATGCATAACTGAAAAATAAGATATAAAATTAAATAAAAGGCATTGAACCAAGGGACCGTATTCGGTCTATCCTAAAACAATATTAAGTCTCCTATGTTAATCTGTTCACATACAAGTTTCCGGATCAATACAGAATCATCTAAATCAAGCATGGATCCTCTAGTGTGTCTTAAAACACAACAAAAATACTCTTAACGCTAAACTTGACCAACTGTTCATCGCTTAATCAAAACCCTCTACTAGGAGCAGGGTCTTTTGGGAAATTTAATATCAATTAGCCAATAGTTATAATCAAAACCTTGTAACATTATAGTTTCTCTGGGCTTATAGTTATTTTCAAGTATTAGATTTTACAACTGAATGAAAACAAAGAAACTTATAATTCACAAAACAAAAACTAACCTTTGCCAAATTCTTAAAGACGTATGATTATTTATCAGAGGATTCCCTTTTAACAACTCCGCTTCATTAGTTATAGATCCTCTTCTTGCCGTTGCCATTTCTGCAAGTAACATATAGCATAACATCACATATTATTAAACTTGAACAATCAAAACTCAGAACATGAATAGAGATTCTGAAATATGAAACCACATCTTAACCTATCTTGAGAAATAGCATATAAAAAATAAACGTTCTTGAAATGTTAATGAAATAAAAATCAGAGATTGACCAAACATCATCTCTAAACTGTTTTGAGACATATGAAGTGACTTCTCGTCAACATACCTTGTTTAAACTAATAAATGGTACCTCTCAGGGGAAGTTGACATGCCATTAGAAAGTTAGTAGTTCTACATCAGCCATAGGAATCAGAGCACTTGCGGTTTGAAGTAACAAGACAAATCTGTAAATTAAATACAGATCATAATACATACATTCGTCTACACCCTCCTCATTGTCACGTAGGGAGACCACTAGAAAGGAAGAATCTTTTTGTATGCCATGTGTTTTCCAAAGATGTCATCATAATCTTTGAAACCTAACAAAAGAGACATGTAATGTAAGAAACAACCATTGACAATAAGTCCCATAAACAAATAGGCACAACATAAACGTAAATTAGGGTCGAAGAAAGAAATATCATCATCTCTAACACTTTAATTCATGGTGATTCCCGAAATTGTAAACCAAAGATTCGAATAAGGTTACTCTTTGCGCTTTCCTTCACTTTGTTGAGCACAATAAACAAAACCTCCCCTGTAGCAAAATGATTCTCCTCACTCTTATAGTGTAAAACAATCAAAGGCATGTCACCAGGGCTAGGAATCACTTTGAAAGGCCAAAACTTGAAGTCACTTCAAATTATATAGTTCTTAGACATCTGGACTTCGTTGATGGATGCGAGAATGGGAGAGGAACTGAACAAGCACTAGGCAATGAATTTGAATCTGATATCGTTGAAGAACTTGAAGAAGAGGTTACGGAAGCTAAGAGTGACACGTATAGTGTGCAAACAGAACCTGATAATGAGGCTGTGAAGGTGAAACTAGAGCACAAAGTGACTCATGTGAGTAGTGGACAACTTTCTATTGGAGCCATGATAGTGCCACATTTGTGTGAGGGAGTGGTGGATGCCGCAACAACTCGAAATTTGATGTATTTGTAGTTGAGAAGTTGAGTGTGAACTCGTCACCGGTATGCACCAAGTGGAATCAATAAATCATTCAACATCTCAAATTCTTCACCACTTATCCTTGCTCCCTCCATTATCTATAATTTTTTACAGATTCAAAATATCAAACAACTTAAACTAAAGGAATGTTTAGACGAGAATCGGTTAATATAAAATTAACAAATTAACACTTCAATGCTAATTAGAATAAAAGGGATATGATATGATCCGAAATGTATGTATGTTTTCACCTTGGGTAACCAGATTCTTCTACCTGATGTTATGTAATGACTTAGGTTAGGGATCCTGGAAACAAATAAAGCATCTAAAAACAAGAGAACCACGAGTTGCCACTGCTTTAACCTGAACGGAGGAAGCACGTCCATGAAGGTCATGGTATCAAGCAAATGTCCCTATGAGAGAAAAACGCGGGACAACAACAACTTCTTCAGACATTGGAATACCAGCCAACATTTCAAGCACACACACAACACTATACATGTAAATAACTTGCCTGCTAAAATAGCCTTGCAAAATCATGAGAACTATAGAGAGTACCAAAACTGGTTTACCACGGAAGAAAAACAAAACAGAGAGATTCAGCCTCTCTGTTTACTATATTTTCTTAGCCTTTACATCACTAAGTCTACAAAAATAATATGTCTAACACATATTAAGAAAGTCAATAGCTAGATTTAGTTTGATAACATTGAGAGCCCTTTGCCTATATCACTGTCAAAAGTGTCTAAATCTAAAAGAAGACATGTGATTTTCACTAAATTAGGACAAAAAGGACCAATACTACTACTGCTTAAGCAAAAGTCCAACCTCCTCAAAACATCCTCAGCAAATTAACGATTAGTTAAAGAAATATTAACACCATAATCCATTATATTAAAAAAAAAAATGCTAGGAAAATAAGAAGAACAATTTACTAGTTTCACACTTGCTCAATGCCTGAAGGTAGCCGGCAGTTCCATATTCGAGACCGCGTGATTTAGATGATGTAGCTCCAACTTCTCTTTCTTTAATCGGATATTTTACTCGTCTTTCGGATTCACCTTCTTTAACCGTCTCTCCGCCTATTCCCATACACAACGGACAATCCTTTACGGCGTTAACCTACCAGATTCCAATTACCTAGAATCAGAGGAGACTACATCAGATCGTTGCAGGCGGAGGAGAATCGATTCCGACGGTGGCGAGTCAAGAAATGACGAATCATTTCAATCAGAGAAGAATCGATTTAGGCTGCAACGCCAGCAAGTAGATGCAAGTGACAGAACATCGGTGGCTGGCGGTGAAACATCGGTGGCTGGTGGTTGCTGGAGATGGCGCACATGAACCCTAGCTCGACTTTTTTTAAGTACATATGGTTATGACGATTGATAGGTTTCGCTGCTTTGGATTGATTTTGAGAGTTTTTAGATTTTTAAAAAGATTTATGTTGTAAGGTTAAGGAAATAGTGGGAGGAAGGAATATTATTTAAATTTTGGCTTTTTTTTATATCGAATAGTGACGGGATTTACTCTGATAATAAACGATGTATAATTAATAGTTATCTTTTAGCTATGTGATTATTTTCCTCTCACTAAAATCACCTTATAATGACTAGAATTACCTCCTCTCACAAAATTTTTGTAACTAATAATGCTTTTTCTTGTAGTGTCAGCTTCAGTAGACTTAACAACCTCTTCTGGTGAGGAGTCAGTAATTTCCACAGACTTGATGATAGTTAAGGGCTCAGCCTCAATAGCCTCTTCTTCCTCTTCTACTGATGCTTCCTCTTGGATTCTTTGTGCCTCCAAATTTTTCAGTTCTTTCCCTTTTCCATGTTTCTGTTTTTGGACAATTTCTTTTCTCCTCTTGGAAATGGGTTCATCATCTTTTTCAACCACATTAGACTTCCTCTTTCTACTGTCTTCCTTCTGTTGTTCCTTCAGAATTTCAACAACAGTTCTTCTTGCAGCTACAGCAGGGTCAGTACCTTCAGATTCAGCTGGACCCTCAGTAGACTCAACAGTCTGTGCTGTTTGCTTCTTTGTCTTCTTTGGCTTTAAGATTTCAGTAATCTTCCTTGTATCTACAGCCTTTCTTTTCTCAGCAGCTTTCTTTGGTGCAGCAGGTTTAGCAGATTTCTTCACAGTTTGCTTGACCAGCTCACCACCAGCATCACCATCACCATCACTATCATCATCACTATCATCATCAGCAACAGGGTCAACAATATCTTCATCATCATCTAGACCAGGAATAGCATAATCAATTTCCTTCTTGTATCTAGACTGATTGATTTTCTCAGGTTCAATATCAGGAACCTCCAAGTGATTCAGCAGGGTCTGAACCATCAGTCCTAAGGGCAAGGCCTTGGATTTCCTTTTTCCCTCTTTTTCTTCCTTGGCTACTGATACACCAGAAATTGCCCCGCTCCTATTATAATATTTTATCTTCCCAGCAAGATCAGTCAACGCCCGGTCAAGTATGTCAACGCCACGCCATCGATTAAACCAGTGATTATCGAGCCCCTCCGCGACATGTATCAGCGAAGCGGACCCCAGACCAGGGGGCCCGCCCAACGAGTTTATCAGTGACTTTGCCTATTTCGGCGAGCTTATCTATTGTGAAGATCACCGGGCTCGGTCTCTCGACCTCGATTCGTCGACCTCGGCCTCTTGACCTCGATTCGCCTACCTCGGCTCGAGGCCTCGATCATCCGCTAAGCCTCGTATCCGACCCCATTATCTTAGCCACGTGTCTTATCCTACTCGTTTGGCCTTAACCGTAAATACACACTAAGCCCTAAATGGGCTCATACCTATAAATAGGAGGTCTCCCTCCACCATAAAAAAGATTATTCTCAATATGCCTAATACAACACTTGGCTCCACACTAAATAAGCCAACACTTCCAATACCGAGAACTACGCGTGGCTTGATCCCTCTCTACAGGGTACGTAGGCAGCCTCCACGGCTCAGCTCACAACCACCCCAAACACCACCCATTTGGACGGAGAGCCACCACTGTACACCGAGAAATGATATCCTTCCGTTTGATAACATTGATGTACCATTTTTGGCATCATCAAATGGCTCCGTTACCGGGAAATGACTTGAAAGCCATCTTTTTCCGGCCAGATCTGCATTTTCCGGCCAGATCTGTTTCTTCTCCGGTGAGATTTACTCTTTCCGGTCAACTGTTTTTACAAGATCTTCATCAAGATCTTCATCTTTTTACAAGATTCACCAGAGATTCAACAAATTTCTAGATATTACAACTGTTTTATTACATCAAAAAAAAAAAAAAAAAAAAAAAAAAAAAAAGGAGTAGGGGTATACCCCCTCATCTTAGTACTTGTGTTTTAATTGGGAAAATTAAAAATTTTGGCCATTAGCAATCACGAAGATACAGAGAGCAGTCAATTAGCAGCCACGGAGACTTCCAGTTCCAGTTCCAGAGATACAATGAAATTGTTTTTACAAAGTCAGAAGGAACCACAACATTCAAATCAGGAGTGTATATGTACATACTCCTTCGGTGCTTGCATTTTTATTGCGAAAATAGAGACTTGTTGAACAGTCTAGCGCACAGCCTCAACTGCCTCAACGGTTCAGTGCACCGCGCCAACTACATGGAACACCGCCTCCTGTTAACCATTGGGGTGCGCTTCAATGGTTCAGTGCATCGCTCCAGTAGTTTTCTTCGGCCAT
Source organism: Gentiana straminea (assembly GCA_036785695.1). NCBI lineage: Eukaryota > Viridiplantae > Streptophyta > Magnoliopsida > Gentianales > Gentianaceae > Gentiana > Gentiana straminea. Next base: position 260,946 of record JAVUPR010000412.1, on the reverse strand, counting down.
GGATATACTCTCATATCCAGTCTTGCCGAAAAGGGTAATCGAATGATACCGCACCGATTTTGCTTCACCACCAGCAGCTTTTTACAGTCGATAGACTTCTAGTATTCTTCGAGAATCATCGCGGCTCGACCGTCATTGACTTCAGTTTCTGCGACCGTCAGCAACAATTCACTTTTGCAACCTCAACAACAACTCGCGTTTGCAATCTCAATGACTTCCTCGATAAAGATACATTTCTCAAAGGTCCTCAGCGCCGCTTCAGTTCTAACGCACGACGTCTCGACTTTCGAAGCAAGTTTTATTATCCGCAGATGGCTTTGACTTCCGTTTAGTGATTTGGATTCGAACTTCGCCATCGATACCTCTTTTATCAAAAGCGAAGCCCCTGAGTTTTTGGAGCTGCTCTGATGTACGGCGCTCCCTCTCATTACACTTAGCTTTCTCCTTAGCCAAGGATCTAGTGAGGCCTCCTCGGCTGACCAAAGACCCCCTTTCAGCATGGTTTCGCAAATGACTTTATTTTTTTCCCCCTCGAGCATCATAGACAGGCATTCGACCAACCAACGGCTGAGATTATTTTCATCCAACGGTTCGGATTTGCGCGGGAAAACGAAAAGTTTCGGGAATCGACACGACGCTTTGAAATTTGAAATTTGCGCTAAAAACGAAGCGCCATCATCACCAGCCGTCACGACCTACCGGCGAAACGTCACCTTGTCAGACTGAAAGGACGCCACATTTAATGAGACGCAGCGTTCTGCAGCCCATTTATATCTCTCCACGTGGCATACCACCTATAGCAGCTCGCCAGTACAGTTTGAGCTCCCGCCAAAGCAAATGACTTCGCCATCTCGCCTGTGATCGTAGAAAATGATAAATCCCGGAATGACACATGTCGACTTCGGTCAGACCAACGAGCACGGACGATTCACATCGCAAGCTCTCAAGCCGCAGTCGCAGTGACCAGAACAGCTCCTCGCGGCATATCTGGATCGCTCTACACTGTGCACCTGTCGACTTCGGTCAGACCAACGAGCACGGATGATTCACATCGCAAGCTCTCAAGCCGCAGTCGCAGTGACCAGAACAGCTCCTCGCGGCATATCTGGATCGCTCTATGCTGTGCATCTCAACATGTCGACCTCGGTCAGACCAACGAGCACGGACGATTCACATCGCAAGCTCTCAAGCCGCAGTGCGATCAGAACAGCCTCGCGCATATCTGATTAGCTCTATACTGTGCATCTCAAGCCGCAGTGCGATCAGAACAGCCTTTGCGGCATATCTGACGTTCTATACTGTGCATTTCAAACCGCTTACTACTAGCGTATATCGAGAACGGCTCCTTATAGCACATCTCTTATAAGCCCGATCTATCTCGGCATTATTATTTCGGAACTCGCCATTCGGCGAGCCTTCTCTTATAAGCCCGATCTATCTCGGCATTATTATTTCGGAGTTCGCCATTCGGCGAACATCTCTTATAAGCCCGATCTATGTCGGCATTATTATTTCGGAACTCGCCATTCGGCGAGCCTTCTCTTATAAGCCCGATCTATCTCGGCATTATTATTTCGGAGTTCGCCATTCGGCGAACATCTCTTATAAGCCCGATCTATGTCGGCATTATTATTTCGGAACTCGCCAGTCGGCGAGCCTTCTCTTATAAGCCCGATCTATCTCGGCATTATTATTTCGGAGTTCGCCATTCGGCGAACATCTCTTATAAGCCCGATCTATGTCGGCATTATTATTTCGGAACTCGCCATTCGGCGAGCCTTCTCTTATAAGCCCGATCTATCTCGGCATTATTATTTCGGAACTCGCCATTCGGCGAGCCTTCTCTTATAAGCCCAATCTATCTCGGCATTATTATTTCGGAGTTCGCCATTCGGCGAACATCTCTTATAAGTCCGATCTATCTCGGCATCATTATTTTGGAACTCGCCATTCGGCGAGCCTTCTCTTATAAGCCCGATCTATCTCGGCATCATTATTTTGGAACTCGCCATTCGGCGAGCCTTCTCTTATAAGTCCGATCCATCTCGGCATTATTATTGTGGAACTCGCCAATCAGTGGGCACTTCTTGCAAACCCGACTTCAGTCGACATTGCATTTGCACGGGGGCCTTTACATGCAAAGACAATGCATTACATTATTATATGGCCTACTCTTCTACAACAAGGCAAAGAGGAAAGACGACGCGCCGCGACAGTCAACTCGCAGAACAATTTCCTTGAATATAATCCAGAATTATTTGCTCTATCCCTTTCGCTTCAAGAGAATCGCTCAAGGCACAGAGCAGGGGGCCTTTGATACACCAGAAATTGCCCCGCTCCTATTATAATATTTTATCTTCCCAGCAAGATCAGTCAACGCCCGGTCAAGTATGTCAACGCCACGCCATCGATTAAACCAGTGATTATCGAGCCCCTCCGCGACATGTATCAGCGAAGCGGACCCCAGACCAGGGGGCCCGCCCAACGAGTTTATCAGTGACTTCGCCTATTTCGGCGAGCTTATCTATTGTGAAGATCACCGGGCTCGGTCTCTCGACCTCGATTCGTCGACCTCGGCCTCTTGACCTCGATTCGCCTACCTCGGCTCAAGGCCTCGATCATCCGCTAAGCCTCGTATCCGAGCCCATTATCTTAGCCACGTGTCTTATCCTACTCGTTTGGCCTTAACCGTAAATACACACTAAGCCCTAAATGGGCTCATACCTATAAATAGGAGGTCTCCCTCCACCATAAAAAAGATTATTCTCAATATGCCTAATACAACACTTGGCTCCACACTAAATAAGCCAACACTTCCAATACCGAGAACTACGCGTGGCTTGATCCCTCTCTACAGGGTACGTAGGCAGCCTCCACGGCTCAGCTCACAACCACCCCAAACACCACCCATTTGGACGGAGAGCCACCACTGTACACCGAGAAATGATATCCTTCCGTTTGATAACATTGATGTACCATTTTTGGCATCATCAGCTACCTTCTTCATGTAATGAATGAAGTAACCAGCCCAATCAAACTTCATGCTCCTGCAGATAATCATCATCAACTCTATCTTGGGTCCTGATAGAGTGTCCATACTGCCAACTAATCCAAGTATGTTCTTTGCAATGAGCTTGCTCAGCAGACTGTACTCATTTCCAATATGTCTGCAATTGATGCCTGGAGTGGATTTGGTGGCTGCGTTTGTCTTGATTTGGTCAACAAAAGCCATCTTGGATAGTCCCATTGCTTCAGGATTTACTGGACCATCCACTACTTCCTCAAATCCAAACACTTCCCTCAGTAGACTAGGGGAAACTTCAATCTCCTCAGCATTCCCAGTTGTCTTGAATACTTCAGTTCCTTCTTCCACAACCATGTTCTTCAAGAAATCAATAACATTGGTGTATGATATTGTTTCCAATCTGATATTGAGTATGTTTTCCAAACCAGCAAACCTCCTTATTCTTCGACCGATATTAATGGCCAATTCAGTTCTGTTTGCATCCACAACAAAGCCTCTAACACTTTGGCTTGATTCAATCTGGACATCAATCTTTTCCGCCATTTGTATGAGAAGAATAAGATGAAGAAGATAGATTATGAATCTGTGTTCACACAGTGTGAAATTCGCATTGATAAAGCATATTTTTCAAGTAGAGAATCTGCTGTGTAACAGAGTCTGAATATATAGACAGTGAGTAGTTGCAACTGTCATTGCACGTACATCGATGCTAACCACGATTAATTTGAATAAATGCTGGCTTGACACGTGTTCCATAACTCTTCCATAACGTCTGATAACCGTTAGATCGTGTTAACTGTAGTAATAAAGGATAGAATAAATATCCCGCCAATTCTGCTTTTTGACTTTAATAACTTTGATTAACGTTTCCATTCGACGGGGTTGTCCTCGAGCGGGGTTGGTTCGGCGTCTCTTCGATAAAGGTGCTTCAAAGACGGCCTGTACCGACAAAGTGACTCTCTCGATCCTTGATTTCTTCTTGTTTTGTTCAATTGATAATACAAGATGAAGTTTAATACCAATGACTGATCTGTCAAGTGAGCTCACCCAACATGACAAAGACCAATCCCCTTGACAACCTCATTTGCTCAATTGTCCAAACATATGTACATGGAATTGTTGATACCAATGACTAATCTGCTAAGTGAGCTCACCCAACATAGCAAAGACTAATCCCCTTGGTGAATTCCAGTACATTGCTGAATATCAGTCAACTTTTATAATTCCAAGTTCAGTCCTTAATTTGGCAAATCTTTCACTATCAAGTGGTTTAGTGAAAATGTCAGCAAGTTGATTTTCAGTAGGGATATATAGAACCACAACATCTTTCTTTTCAACATGATCTCTTATAAAATGATGTCTCACATCAATGTGCTTGGTTCTTGAGTGCAAAACAGGATTTTCTTGTGATTGCAATTGCACTTGTGTTGTCACACATAATTGGAATTTCCTTTTCTTCAATTCCATAATCCCTTAATTGTTGTCTTAGCCATAGTACTTGTGCACAACAACTTCCAGCCGGCTATATATTCACTTCAGCAGTGGAAGTTGATATTGAATTCTGTTTCTTGTCGAACCGGGAGACCAAATACTTCCCATTAATTGACAGGTTCCTGTAGTGCTTTTTCTATCAATCTTGCATCCAGCATAATCAGAATCTGAGTAGGATATAAATTTGAAGCTTCCATCCTTGGAATACCATATTCCTACTGCCAAAGTCTCATTTAGATACTTGAGAACTCTCTTGACTGCACCTAAATGACTTTCTTTAGGTTTAGATTGAAATCTTGCACAAACACCTACAGCAAAGGATATATCGAGTCCGTTGGCAAGAAGGTACAAGATCGCCTATCATCCTTCTGTATAAGGTCTGATCAACGTCTTTGCCTTCTTTATCTTCATCCAATCTGATGTTTGTACTCATTGGAGTTGATATCTTAGTGCTGTTTTCCATACCAAACTTCTTCAGCAACTCCTTGGTATACTTGGTTTGATGAATGAGGATTCCATCTTTCATCTGTTTAACTTGCAGTCCCAAAAAGTAGTTCAATCCTCCCATCATACTCATTTGGAATTTACTCTTCATTAGATTTTCAAACTTCTCACAAAGTAAATCATTTTCAGAACCAAATATTATGTCATCCACATAAATTTGTACCAGCAGGGTGCTGTTCCCTTCACTGATTCTGAAAAGAGTCTTGTCAATGGTGCCTTTTGTAAAACCATTGTCCACCAAGAGTTGAGATAGAGTCTCATACCATGCTCTTGGTGCTTGTTTCAATCCATAAAGTGCTTTGTTGAGTCTATACACTTTATCTTCTTGATCTTTAACTTCAAATCCAGGAGGTTGATGTACATACACTTCCTCCTCTAGAATACCATTCAGAAATGCACTTTTGACATCCATTTGATATACTTTGAAGTTCTTATATGCAAAGCATGTGCCAAGAATAATCGATAGCTTCCAATCTTGCAACAGGGTGCATAAGTTTCATCAAAATCTATTCCTTCGCTTGAGAATAGCCTTTTGCAACTAGTCTGGCCTTATTCCTTACAATGGTACCAGATTCATCAAGTTTATTTCTGTATACCCACTTAGTACCAATGATATTTGCATGACTCGGCCTTTCAACTAGTGTCCAAACTTGATTTCTTTCAAATTCATTCAATTCCTCTTGCATAGCTATTATCCAATCTGGATCTGAAATAGCTTCTTCAACAACTTTTGGTTCCATTTGAGATAGAAAACAAGTAAACATTGCTTCCAGTTGTCTTCTAGTCCTTACACCTTGCTGTACATTGCCAATGACTTGTTCAGCAGGGTGATTCCTTAACCATTGTGGATTCTGGTTAGTTTGGTTATCAGGAACCTCATCTTCAGTAGGGTCTGCTGTAGCTTCTTCAACAACAGGGGGTTCAGCAGATCCTTGAATTGCTTCAGTTGTTGCATCAGTAATGTCACCAGCAGGGTGTTCAGCGGGGGCGGTATCAGAAACTTTTAAGTCATTGAATCTTTCCAAAACTTTAACACAATCTGGATCAGTGACTTGTTGATTCTCAGCAGGTTCACAATCTTCATCTTCCACACCAGTGAACTTAGGTTCATCAAACTCAACATGGATTGTTTTTTCATGTTTCAGTGACCTCTTGTTCAGCACCCTGAATGCCTTGCTGACTGAAGAGTATCCCAAGAAGATTCCTTCATCTGACTTTGGTTGGAATGTCTTCAAGTGTACCTTATGATTAGGATAAAACATATGCTTCCAAATGGATGAAAATAGGATATATTTGGTTTTCTTCCATTCCATATCTCATAAGGTGTCTTCAGCAGCTTCTTGTTCACTGAGGTTCTGTTTTATGTATAGCATGCTGTATTGACTGCTTCAGCCCAATATCTTTCAGGTAGCAATGCTTCACATATCATTGTCCTTCCTGCTTCCTTTAAAGTCCTGTTTCTTCTTTCAGCAACCCCATTTTGCTGAGGTGTACCAGCAGCAGCAAGTTGATATAGTACACCATTCTGTTCACAGTATTCTCTTATAACTTTGTTGAGGAATACAGTACCCTGATCTGATCTTATCTTTATTACTGTTAAACTTTTCTCATTTTGTAATCTCTTTAAAAGATTAGGCATGCTTTTGAGTGTTTCACTTTTCTTGTTCATAAATATCACCCAAGTGTACCTTGAATAATCATCCACAACCACTAAGGTGTATTTCTTTCCTGTTACACTTGTTGGAGTTATTGGTCCAAAAAGATCCATATGCATCAGCTCCAACACTCTATTAGTTGATTGTTTAGATATTGTCTTGAAGCTTGACTTTATCTGTTTACCCTGCTGACATGCATCACATATAGCATCCTTCTTGAATGTGATCTCAGGTAAACCAATCACCAGCTTCTTCTTCACCAACTGATTGTTATCATCAAAGTTTAAATGATTCAACTTCTTGTGCCATAACCAATTGAGTTCAGACTTGGTATGCACAATCAGGCAGGTTTCTGGAACTGCAGTAGACCAATCCACAACATACATGTTTTGTTGTCTTCTACCAGCCAAGTACAACTTGATCACCTCTTTCACTAATGACAATACAGTTGTTTTTGTCAAAAGTGACCTTGTATCCCATGTCACAAAATTGTCCAGTGCTCAGCAAGTTGTAGTCCAGTCCTTCCACATATGCAACATTCTTGATTGTAAGTCCATTTTTCACAAGTGTGCCATATCCTCTTGTGTATCCAGGTGTATTTTTGTTGCCAAAATTTACCCTTGGACCATATTTTGTCACAAAATTTGATAAACAGTGCTTATTCTTTGTCATATGTCTGGAACATCCACTGTCAAAGTACCAGACACCCTACAAAACAAAGTTAATACATTTTAGGTACCCAAACCTGTTTGGGTCCATAGTGGTCAGTGGTAAGCATGACTTTTGGTAAGTTTCCATAAGGTCTTCTCCTAAAAGTGTCATACTTTGGTTCATACATGTATTCTACACATCCATAAGTTCTAATAGTAGGTTGTGTAGGATTCACATATGTTTTCTGGCCTTTTGGTTTATAATGCTGTTTGAAGTGATTCTTGGTGTTAGAAGCATTAGTATAACCATTTGTTTGCTGTCTGTTAGGAACAACCCTGTAATATGGAGTCTGCTGAGGTCCCTGCTGAGGCCTTTTATAAGTCCTCTCGCCGAGTCCTTTGCGATTCCATTGCTTAGGTTTTACCCTAGCGATGGTTATACTTGGTTGTTTCTATCAGCAGGTACAGGAATATTCCAATCATCATCAGTAGGGAACAGTCTACATTTCCCCCTGAGATAAGTATCCCTAGAATGATTAACATTTTTAGTTTTGGGATTCTTATCTTTGGAATATTTCTGACCTTTACCTTTTTGTGGTTCAGCAGACTTGGTAGCATGTCTGCTATTAGTAGGTCTAGAAGGTCCAGCAGTCCTATTTTTGGATTTGTTCTTTTTCTTAGGAGCTGTTGACTTCTTAGACTTCTGATTTTGCTTCCTTGAGGCATTCTCAGTAGGTTTTACTGCCTCAGCAACCTTACTTGGAGTTGGATCTTGTGCTGGTACAAACTTAGGACCAATTCTGGTGCTAGGTTCATTAACCTTACTGGATCCACTCTTTTTGGATTGTTGAGTTCCAAATCCAAGCCCTGTCTTATCACCATAAGGCTTTCCAGATTTGTATGCGGTAGTGGAGCAAGATGGTTCGGCGATTCGTGGTCTTGGATGAACAAAGCAGTTTACACCGATTCTCGTCCAACATCTTTTTCCTTACCTTTGAGAACTCTTAGTTCAGCTTTCAATCTTCCAACTTCTAATTCAAGAGCTTCTTTTTCACCATCACAATCTCATAACCGATTGTATTATCCTCGCTTGATTAAGGATGGCATCCAAAGTCTCATTATTGTCGAATTTCTAGGATTTGAACCACAAAGTTGATTCACAATCACTTCCAAAGAGAGTATTGATGGATACGGTATTGTATACCTCTTCGCCATCCATATTGGCCATCAAAGCATAATCTTCCATATCGGAACTAGTTCTCGTGTCATCGATTCATTTCCTTTTCGATTCCACTTCATACCCCGATTCATCTTCGCAACCATAGCCTTCTTGCCATGTCTTCTTTGTTGACTCTTGGTCTTCAGTAGGTCTAGACAATCAGGTCTAAAGTGTCCAGGCTTCTTGCAGTTGAAGCAAAGATAATCAGGTTCCTTACTTTGTTTTAACTCAGGACATTCAGGTTTGAAGTGTCCTGGTTTCTTGTAATGAAAGCACAGATAGTCATTATCTTTCTTTGATTCTTCTTTCTTTCTTTCAGTTGGCCTTTTTGTGAAGTTTCTTGAAGGGTCCTTTCCAGTCTTCATCATCCTGATTTTCTTGCTCAGGAGGGCAATCTGCTCCAGCATTTCATCCAGCAGAACATCTTGTCCTCCTGATGTCTCTTCTTGATGTGAAGCAGCCAATGCAGTGGTCTTTGGCTCTTCTTTTTCAGTTTCAGGTACAAGCTTTTTGCTAAATTCATAAGCCTTGAGATCTTAAAACAACTTGAAGGTGTCTTCTTCATGCAACTTTCTCATTTCTTCTATTGCAGTCACCTTCATTTTCCAAACATCTTTTGTAGGTAGAGCCTCCAAGATTTTGGTGTTTATTTCTTCTTTTGAATAACTTACACTTAGCAAGGTAAGTTCATCCAGGATTGCATTGAATCTTGATTCCATTTGCTCAATGGTTTCATTTGGCGGCATTTTGAACTTTTGGAACCTCTTTCTGGCCACACTGATTTTATTCTTCTTTATTGCATCAGTGCCTTCACAGATCAAATGTATCTTGTCCCAAAGTTCCTTTGCAGTTTTGCAATCTTTAACCTTCATGTACATATTGCTATCCAAGGTTCTATAAATGATGTCAATAGCAATATTGTTGAGGTTTGCTCTTTTTCTGTCTTCTGCATTCCATTCTCTTTTTGGTTTAGGAATGTACTCAGTTGTATCACCCACTGTTATTGCCTTGGTAATCTCCAGTGGTCCATCAGTTAGTACATCCATCATCTCATCATGAGTTGCAGCAAGGTAAGCCTGCATTCGACGTTTATACTCATCAAATTTATCTAGAGAACACATCAGCATAGTTCTAGCATAGTGTGTGTTATCCATGATGCAAGTTTTTGAAAATCAGTAACTTGAAAGAAGATTTCAAAGAATTTTCACAAGCACAACAAGTAGGATTTCTTCGAACAGAAGCACTGCTCTGATACCAATTGTTGGTCCCTTGAAAAGGCTTTGGTTAAGTTTAGAAGGGGGGGGGGGTGAATAAACTTAACACTTAAAACTTTTTGGAGTTAACAAATTCTGCAACTTCAGCATTCTGCTGATACTTCGCAGTCCGTCGATACCTCGCAGCTCCGCCGATAAACGAGCCTACCGACGCTGAGTTTGCTGAATTTGTGCAGCGGAATATTGTCAAAAATAAGCCTTAGTAATTGTTGTTAAATATGATACTAAGTATTAGATACTCAGTAGTGTATGTGTGTAATTTCAGTTGCTAGATTCAGTAGATTGATGTGTAAAATAAACTAAGTGCAGAAAGTAAATGCTGAAAGTAAGTAAGCAGATTTTATAGTGGTTCCAGGTGGTGTAATCCTGTCAGTCCACTCTTCTCCTGTGATGTTGGAGGAAATTCACTAGAGATCTTTGATGTAGCTTTTACAAAGATTCCTAAGTTGCTTGTCCTTCACCAATAACTATGGCTTCAACCGAAAACGGGAACATGTAGTATTGTCGCTCCCGAGTCTTCTACCGGTCCTTGAAGGGTAGGATTGCCTCTTCACCAAACTCCACCACAAACAACGATCTTTCACACAATTGTGCTTCACTTGTCTTCGCAGGTTCTTTATAAAATAAAGATTGAATCAAGTAAATGATTCATTACGGCGACTTGATTAGGATGATATAATCAGCAGCTTGCAGTCATCAAGTGTGTATGCTTGATATAGCTTGAATGTAGAAAACACTTGAAGAATTTCTCTGGATCAGTAGCTTTAAGTTCAGTAGGTTCAGCAGGGTGTTTTTCAGCTCAGTAAAATGTCTCCTCAAAGTTTATCAATTTTCATCAATCATCATCTTCTGTTTCTGAATTGAAAGTCCTCTATTTATAGGCAAGAATGCATGTGACTTGTATTTGAAATTCAAATGTAACCGTTCCTTGTTTTTGTCCCATTTGATTTGCATTCTGTCACTATTCATAGGACTGACACTGTCAGAATTCCTTTTTGACAATGCAGTCTGTCCACCCTTTGACTTATATCCAATGGTTAAAATTCTGAATCATCCAACGTCTTTTTGATCTCAGCCTTTGATTTGTTTGATAAGTCATAGGTAGTTGGTTGTCCTTATCCATGTAATCTTCCAATAATCTTGAATTAATCGAGGTATATTATCAGCAGGTTCATCAGTCTGCTGAGATACCTATCAGTCATTGAACTGCAATTTGCTGTGTATGAGATACAATGCAGCTGACTTCTTTTATCTAACTTTTATTTGTGAAGTTAGATTACACCTTTTTAATTATAACCAAGTTCCAAACATCATCCAACTTATGGAACTTAGACCTTCTTCACAAGGTATATGTAATCAGTTTAGGTCATCATAGACTTGCCTAAATTCTGATTCCATATCCTTGACTTTAATTACTAAGTTTGATCCCTTAGCCTTCTGTAACTGAGTTTGAGCCCTGAGCCTTCAGTCTTCAGTTTTCAGCAGGTTCCTGACTAGTCTACTGACCTATCTACCCTACTGATATTGACTAGTCTACTGATAAAGCTCAGCTAACCATTACAGTGCTTGTTTGATCAAACATATTTATGAATCAAACTCTAATAAGCCTATACATTTGATCTAAACATCTTTTTGCCTTTGCACTATAACAGCTAGTCTGGCACTCATCATCAAAACTAAGAAATAAGTCCAACAAGTGTTTTTCTCTGGTAACAAGTTGTCTTTGCAGAAAAATGTTTTTTTTCCCAGATAACGAGTTGTCATCGCCGGAAATTTGTGTTTTCCCTTTATAGCGAGCAGAATTTGTGTTTTTTCTTTGGTAACGAGTTCGAATTCATGTTTCCTTCTAATTAACGAGTTCAAATTTGTGTTTTTATCTGGTAACGAATTTCCCTTGCAGAAAAAATGTTTTTTCTCTGATAACGAGTTGACATCACCGGAAATTTGTGTTTTCCCTTTACAACGAGTAGAAATTTGTGTTTTTCTTTGGTAACGAGTTCGAATTCGTGTTTTCTTCTTATTAACGAGTTCAAATTAGTGTTTTTCTATGGTAACGAGTTGTCTTTGCAGAAAAAATGATTTTTTCCCTGATAACGAGTTGACATCGCCGGAAATTTGTGTTTTCCCTTTATAACGAGTAGAAATTTGTGTTTTTTATTTGGTAACGAGTTCGAATTCATGATTTATTCTTATTAACGAGTACAAATTAGTGTTTTTCTCTGGTAACGAGTTGTCTTTGCAGAAAAATGTTTTTTTCCCTGATAACGAGTTGACATCGCCGGAAATTTGTGTTTTCACTTTATAAGGAGTAGAAATTGGTGTTTTTTCTTTGGTAACGAGTTCAAATTCATGTTTTCTCTTATTAACGAGTTCAAATTTGTGTTTTTCTCTGGAAACGGGTTGTCCTTGTAGAAAAAATGTTTTTTTCCCTGATAACGAGTTGACATCGCCAGAAATTTGTGTTTTCCCTTTATAATGAGTAGAAATTTGTGTTTTTCTTTGGTAACGAGTTCGAATTCATGATTTCTTCTTATTAACGAGTTCAAATTAGTGTTTTTCTCTGGTAACGAGTTGTCTTTGCAGAAAAAATGTTTTTTTCCCTGATAACGAGTTGACATCGCCGGAAATTTGTTTTTCCTTTATAACGAGTAGAAATTTATGTTTTTTCTTTGGTAACGAGTTCGAATTCATGTTTCCTTCTTGTAACGAGTTCAAATTTGTGTTTTTCTCTGGTAACGAGTTGTCCTTGTAGAAAAAAATGTTTTTTTCTCTGATAACGAGTTGACATCGCCGGAAATTTGTGTTTTCCCTTTATAACGAGTAGAAATTTGTGTTTTTCTTTGGTAACGAGTTCGAATTCGTGTTTTCTTCTTATTAACGAGTTCAAATTTGTGTTTTTCTCTGGTAACGGGTTGTCCATGTAAAAAAAAATTTTTTTCCTGGATAACGAGTTGACATCGCCGGAAATTTGTGTTTTCCATTTATAACGAGTAGAAATTTGTGTTTTTCTTTGGTAACGAGTTCGAATTCATGATTTCTTCGTATTAACGAGTTCAAATTAGTGTTTTTTTCTCTGGTAACGAGTTGCCTTTGAAGAAAAAAATGTTTTTTTCCCTGATAACGAGTTGACATCGTCGGGAATTTGTGTTTTCCATTTATAACGAGTAGAAATTTGTGTTTTTTCTTTGGTAACGAGTTCGAATTCATGTTTTCTTCTTATTAACGAGTTCAAATTTGTGTTTTTCTCTGGAAACGGGTTGTCCTTGTAGAAAAAATGTTTTTTTCCTTGATAACGAGTTGACATCGCCGGAAATTTGTGTGTTCCCTTTATAACGAGTAGAAATCTGTGTTTTTCTTTGCTAACGAGTTCGAATTCATGATTTCTTCTTATTAACGAGTTCAAATTAGTGTTTTTCTCTGGTAACGAGTTGTCTTTGTAGAAAAAATAATTTTTTCCCTGATAACGAGTTGACATCGCCGGAAATTTGTGTTTTCCCTTTATAACGAGTAGAAATTTGTGTTTTTTGTTTGGTAACGAGTTCGAATTCATGATTTATTCTTATTAACGAGTTCAAATTAGTGTTTTTCTCTGGTAACGAGTTGTCTTTGCAGAAAAATGTTTTTTTCCCTGATAACGAGTTGACATCGCCGGAAATTTGTGTTTTCCCTTTATAACGAGCAGAATTTGTGTTTTTTCTTTGGTAACGAGTTCGAATTCATGTTTCTTCTAATTAACGAGTTCAAATTTGTGTTTTTCTCTGGTAACGAATTTCCCTTGCAGAAAAAATGTTTTTTTCTCTGATAACGAGTTGACATCACCGGAAATTTGTGTTTTCCCTTTACAACGAGTAGAAATTTGTGTTTTTCTTTGGTAACGAGTTCGAATTCATGTTTTCTTCTTATTAACGAGTTCAAATTTGTGTTTTTCTCTGGAAACGGGTTGTCCTTTGAGAAAAAATGTTTTTTTCCATGATAACGAGTTGACATCGCCGGAAATTTGTGTTTTCCCTTTATAACGAGTAGAAATTTGTGTTTTTTCTTTGGTAACGAGTTCGAATTCATGATTTATTCTTATTAACGAGTTCAAATTAGTGTTTTTCTCTGGTAACGAGTTGGCTTTGAAGAAAAAATGTTTTTTTCCCTGATAACGAGTTGACATCGCCGGAAATTTGTGTTTTCCCTTTATAACGAGTAGAAATTTGTGTTTTTTCTTTGGTAACGAGTTCGAATTCATGATTTCTTCTTATTAACGAGTTCAAATTAGTGTTTTTCTCTGGTAACGAGTTGTCCTTGCAGAAAAAATGTTTTTTTCCCTGATAACGAGTTGACATCGCCGGAAATTTGTGTTTTCCCTTTATAACGAGTAGAAATTTGTGTTTTTTCTTTGGTAACGAGTTCGAATTCATGATTTATTCTTATTAACGAGTTCAAATTAGTGTTTTTCTCTGGTAACGAGTTGTCTATGCAGAAAAATGTTTTTTTCCCTGATAACGAGTTGACATCGCCGGAAATTTGTGTTTTCCCTTTATAACGAGCAGAATTTTGTGTTTTTTCTTTGGTAACGAGTTCGAATTCATGTTTCCTTCTAATTAACGAGTTCAAATTTGTGTTTTTCTCTGGTAACGAATTTCCCTTGCAGAAAAAATGTTTTTTTCTCTGATAACGAGTTGACATCACCGGAAATTTGTGTTTTCCCTTTACAACGAGTAGAAATTTGTGTTTTTCTTTGGTAACGAGTTCGAATTCATGTTTTCTTCTTATTAACGAGTTCAAATTTGTGTTTTTCTCTGGAAACGGGTTGTCCTGTGAGAAAAAATGTTTTTTTCCCTAATAACGAGTTGACATCGCCGGAAATTTGTGTTTTCCCTTTACAACGAGTAGAAATTTGTGTTTTTATTTGGTAACGAGTTCGAATTCATGATTTCTTCTTATTAACGAGTTCAAATTAGTGTTTTTCTCTGGTAACGAGTTGTCTTTGCAGAAAAAATGTTTTTTTCCCTGATAACGAGTTGACATCGCCGGAAATTTGTGTTTTCCCTTTATAAGGAGTAGAAATTGGTGTTTTTTCTTTGGTAACGAGTTCAAATTCATGTTTTCTCTTATTAACGAGTTCAAATTTGTGTTTTTCTCTGGAAACGGGTTGTCCTTGTTGAAAAAATGTTTTTTTCCCTGATAATGAGTTGACATCGCCAGAAATTTGTGTTTTTCCTTTATAACGAGTAGAAATTTGTGTTTTTCTTTGGTAACGAGTTCAAATTAGTGTTTTTCTCTGGTAACGAGTTGTCTTTGCAGAAAAAAATGTTTTTTTCCCTGATAACGAGTTGACATCGCCGGAAATTTGTTTCCCTTTATAACGAGTAGAAATTTATGTTTTTTCTTTGGTAACGAGTTCGAATTCATGTTTCCTTCTTGTTAACGAGTTGAAATTTGTGTTTTTCTCTGGTAACGAATTTTCCTTGCAGAAAAAATGTTTTTTTCTCTGATAACGAGTTGACATCGCCGGAAATTTGTGTTTTCCCTTTACAACGAGTAGAAATTTGTGTTTTTCTTTGGTAACGAGTTCGAATTCGTGTTTTCTTCTTATTAACGAGTTCAAATTAGTGTTTTTCTATGGAAACGGGTTGTCCTTGTAGAAAAAATGTTTTTTTCCCTGATAACGAGTTGACATCGCCAGAAATTTGTGTTTTCCCTTTATAACGAGTAGAAATTTGTGTTTTTCTTTGGTAACGAGTTCGAATTCATGATTTCTTCTTATTAACGAGTTCAAATTAATGTTTTTCTCTGGTAACGAGTTGTCTTTGTAGAAAAAATGTTTTTTTCTCTGATAACGAGTTGACATCGCCGGAAATTTGTGTTTTCCCTTTACAACGAGTAGAAATTTGTGTTTTTCTTTGGTAACGAGTTCGAATTCGTGTTTTCTTCTTATTAACGAGTTCAAATTTGTGTTTTTTTCTCTGGAAATGGGTTGTCCTTGTAGAAAAAAAGTTTTTTTTCCCTAATAACGAGTTGACATCGCCGGAAATTTGTGTTTTCCCTTTATAACGAGTAGAAATTTGTGTTTTTCTTTGGTAACGAGTTCGAATTCATGATTTCTTCGTATTAACGAGTTCATATTAGTGTTTTTCTCTGGTAACGAGTTTTCTTTGAAGAAAAAATGTTTTTTTCCCTGATAACGATTTGACATCGCCGGAAATTTGTGTTTTCCCTTTATAACGAGTAGAAATTTGTGTTTTTTCTTTGGTAACGAGTTCGAATTCATGTTTCCATCTTATTAACGAGTTCAAATTTGTGTTTTTCTCTGGTAACGAATTTTCCTTGCAGAAAAAATGTTTTTTTCTCTGATAACGAGTTGACATCCCCGGAAATTGGTGTTTTCCCTTTACAACGAGTAGAAATTTGAGTTTTTCTTTGGTAACGATTTCGAATTCGTGTTTTCTTCTTATTAACGAGTTCAAATTTGTGTTTTTCTCTGGAAACGGGTTGTCCTTTGAGAAAAAATGTTTTTTTCCCTGATAACGAGTTGACATCGTCGGGAATTTGTGTTTTCCATTTATAACGAGTAGAAATTTGTGTTTTTTCTTTGGTAACGAGTTCGAATTCATGTTTTCTTTTTATTAACGAGTTCAAATTTGTGTTTTTCTCTGGAAACGGGTTGTCCTTGTAGAAAAAATGTTTTTTCCTTGATAACGACTTGACATCGTCGGAAATTTGTGTGTTCCCTTTATAACGAGTAGAAATTTGTGTTTTTCTTTGGTAACGAGTTCGAATTCATGATTTCTTCTTATTAACGAAAGCAAATTAGTGTTTTTCTCTGGTAACGAGTTGTCTATGCAGAAAAAAAGATTTTTTCCCGGATAACGAGTTGACATCACCGGAAATTTGTGTTTTCCCTTTATAACGAGTAGAAATTTGTGTTTTTTCTTTGGTAACGAGTTCGAATTCATGATTTCTTCTTATTAACGAGTTCAAATTAGTGTTTTTCTCTGGTTCCGAGTTGTCCATGTAGAAAAAATGTTTTTTCCCTGATAACGAGTTGACATCGCCGGAAATTTGTGTTTTCCCTTTACAACGAGTAGAAATTTGTGTTTTTCTTTGGTAACGAGTTCGAATTCGTGTTTTCTTCTTATTAACGAGTTCAAATTTGTGTTTTTCTCTTTAAACGGGTTGTCCTTGTACAAAAAATGTTTTTTCCCTGATAACGAGTTGACATCGCCGGAAATTTGTGTTTTCCCTTTATAACGTGTAGAAATTTGTGTTTTTCTTTGGTAACGAGTTCGAATTCATGATTTATTCTTATTAACGAGTTCAAATTAGTGTTTTTCTCTGGTAACGAGTTGTCTTTGCAGAAAAAATGTTTTTTTTCCCTGATAACGAGTTCACATCGCCGGAAATTTGTTTCCCTTTATAACGAGTAGAAATTTATGTTTTTTCTTTGGTAACGAGTTCGAATTCATGTTTCCTTCTTGTTAACGAGTTCTAATTTGTGTTTTTCTCTGGAAACGGGTTGTCCTTGTAGAAAAAATGTTTTTTTCTCTGATAACGAGTTGACATCGCCGGAAATTTGTGTTTTCCCTTTAAGACGAGTAGAAATTTGTGTTTTTCTTTGGTAACGAGTTCGAATTCGTGTTTTCTTCTTATTAACGAGTTCAAATTTGTGTTTTTCTATGGAAATGGGTTGTCCTTGTAGAAAAAATGTTTTTTTCCCTGATAACGAGTTGACATCGCCGGAAATTTGTGTTTTCCCTTTATAACGAGTAGAAATTTGTGTTTTTCTTTGGTAACGAGTTCAAATTCATGATTTCTTCTTATTCACGAGTTCAAATTAATGTTTTTCTCTGGTAACGAGTTGTCTTTGCATATAAAATGTTTTTTTCTCTGATAACGAGTTGACATCGCCGGAAATTTGTGTTTTCCCTTTACAACGAGTAGAAATTTGTGTTTTTCTTTGGTAACGAGTTCGAATTCGTGTTTTCTTCTTATTAACGAGTTCAAATTTGCGTTTTTCTCTGGAAATGGGTTGTCCTTGTAGAAAAAAAAGTTTTTTTCCCTAATAACGAGTTGACATCGCCGGAAATTTGTGTTTTCCCTTTATAACGAGTAGAAATTTGTGTTTTTCTTTGGTAACGAGTTCGAATTCATGATTTCTTCGTATTAACGAGTTCATATTAGTGTTTTTCTCTGGTAACGAGTTGTCTTTGAAGAAAAAATGTTTTTTTCCCTGATAACGATTTGACATCGCCGGAAATTTGTGTTTTCCCTTTATAACGAGTAGAAATTTTTGTTTTTTCTTTGGTAACGAGTTCGAATTCATGTTTCCATCTTATTAACGAGTTCAAATTTGTGTTTTTCTCTGGTAACGAATTTTCCTTGCAGAAAAAATGTTTTTTTCTCTGATAACGAGTTGACATCCCCGGAAATTGGTGTTTTCCCTTTACAACGAGTAGAAATTTGTGTTTTTCTTTGGTAACGATTTCGAATTCGTGTTTTCTTCTTATTAACGAGTTCAAATTTGTGTTTTTCTCTGGAAACGGGTTGTCCTTTGAGAAAAAATGTTTTTTTCCCTGATAACGAGTTGACATCGCCGGAAATTTGTGTTTTCCCTTTATAACGAGTAGAAATTTGTGTTTTACTTTGGTAACGAGTTCGAATTCATGATTTCTTCTTATTAACGAGTTCAAATTAGTGTTTTTCTCTGGTAACGAGTTGTCTTTGTAGAAAAAATGTTTTTTTCCTTGATAACGAGTTGACATCACCGGAATTTTGTGTTTTCCCTTTATAACGAGTAGAAATTTGTGTTTTTCTTTGGTAACGAGTTCGAATTCATGTTTTCTTCTTATTAACGAGTTCAAATTTGTGTTTTTCTCTGGAAACGGGTTGTCCTTGTAGAAAAAATGTTTTTTTCCTGATAACGAGTTGACATCGCCGGAAATTTGTGTTTTCCTTTATAACTAGTAGAAATTTGTGTTTTTCTTTGGTAACGAGTTCGAATTCATGATTTCTTCTTATTAACGAGTTCAAATTAGTGTTTTTCTCTGGTAACGCGTTGTCTTTGCAGAAAAAATGTTTTTTTCCTTGATAACGAGTTGACATCGCCGGAAATTTGTGTTTTCCCTTTATAACGAGTAGAAATTTGTGTTTTTTCTTTGGTAACGAGTTCGAATTCAAGTTTCCTTCTTATTGACGAGTTCAAATTTGTGTTTTTCTCTGGTAACGAATTTTCCTTGCCGAAAAAATGTTTTTTCTCTCTGATAACGAGTTGACATCGCCGGAAATTTGTGTTTTCCCTTTACAACTAGTAAAAATTTGTGTTTTCTTTGGTAACGAGTTCGAATTCGTGTTTTCTTCTTATTAACGAGTTCAAATTTGTGTTTTTCTCTGGAAACGGGTTGTCCTTGTAGAAAAAATATTTTTTTCCCTGATAACGAGTTGACATCGCCGGAAATTTGTGTTTTCCATTTATAACGATTTGAAATTTGTGTTTTTCTTTGGTAACGAGTTCGAATTCATGATTTCTTCTTAGTAACGAGTTCAAATTAGTGTTTTTCTCTAGAAACGAGTTGTCCTTGTAGGAAAAATGTTTTTTTCCCTGATAACGAGTTGACATCTCCGGAAATTTGTGTTTTCCCTTTATAACGAGTAGAAATTTGTGTTTTTTCTTTGGTAACGAGTTCGAATTCATGATTCCTTCTTATTAACGAGTTCAAATTAGTGTTTTTCTCTGGTAAAGAGTTGTCTTTGCAGAAAAAATGTTTTTTTCCCAGATAAAGAGTTGACATCGCCGGAATTTTGTGTTTTCCCTTTATAAGGAGTAGAAATTGGTGTTTTTCTTTGGTAACGAGTTCGAATTCGTGTTTTCTTCTTATTAACGAGTTCGAATTCGTGTTTTTCTCTGGAAACTGGATGTCCTTCGAGAAAAAATGTTTCTTTCCCTGATAACGAGTTGACATCGCCGGAAATTTGTGTTTTCCATTTATAACGAGTAGAAATTTGTGTTGAAGACTCCCTACGTAATGTGGTGACCTGGTCCTTTACAAACGTTCTGGTGAATGCAGGTTTGGGATAGACGATGCTTTGGTTCAACAGGAAAGCCATCTGGGGTTCTAATGGGACATTTAGAAGGCATCACTTTTATTGATACACGTGGAGATGGTCGATATTTCATCTCAAATGGAAAAGACCAGGCAATCAAATTATGGGATCTTAGAAAGATGTCGTCTAACTTCAATTAGTACGTCTTTCGCTTCCTTTCAAATGATTTATTTGTTCATTGTCTGAATGGGAGACTGATCTTTTTTTTTTTTTTAATACAGCAAAAGGGTTGGCTTAGGTTTTGACTGGGATTACAGATGGATGGAGTATCCAAGTCATGCTAAAGATCTGCGGCACCCACATGATATCTCGGTTGCTACCTATAAAGGCCATCAAGTTTTGCAGACTCTTATACGTTGTTATTTCTCTCCTGCGTATAGGTAATTATTATATACTATTATTTACTGGAGCTTACAATTTGGTGACCGTGTAGTTCTTACGTTTTACGTTTTCATCTACGATTCAAAACAGAAATGACCTCAATCCGGAATATGAACCATAAAAGAAAAACCCATTACACCCGATTACAAGAATACCAGTTTCAGTCCTGATTATCCAAAAAGGAATCCTTCCAGTAGTATAATCTCTCCACATTTCAAATTTGTGTTTTTCTCTGGAAACGGGTTGTCCTTGTAGAAAAAATGTTTTTTTCCCTGATAACGAGTTGATATAGCCGGAAATTTGTGTATTCCCTTTATATCGAGTAGAAATTTTTGTTTTTCTTTGGTAACGAGTTCGAATTCATGATTTCTTCTTATTAACGACTTCAAATTAGTGTTTTTCTCTGGTAACGAGTTTTCTTTGCAGAAAAAATGTTTTTTTCCCAGATAACGAAATGACATCGCCGGAAATTTGCGTTTTCCCTTTATAACGAGTAGAAATTTGTGTTTTTTCTGTGGTAACGAGTTCGAATTCATGATTTCTTCTTATTAACGAGTTCAAATTAGTGTTTTTCTCTTGTAACGAGTTGCCTTTGCAGAAAAAATGTTTTTTTTCCCTGATAACGAGTTGACATCGCCGGAAATTTGTGTTTTACCTTTATAACGAGCAAAAATTTGTGTTTTTTCTTTGGTAACGAGTTCGAATTCATGTTTCCTTCTAATTAACGAGTTCAAATTTGTGTTTTTCTCTGGTAACGAATTTTCCTTGCAGAAAAAATGTTTTTTTCTCTGATAACGAGTTGACATCGCCGGAAATTTGTGTTTTCCCTTTACAGCGAGTAGAAATTTGTGTTTTTCTTTGGTAACAAGTTCGAATTCGTGTTTTCTTCTTATTAACGAGTTCACTTTGTGTTTTTCTCTGGAAACGGGTTGTCCTTTGAGAAAAATGTTTTTTTCCCTGATAACGAGTTGACATCGCCGGAAATTTGTGTTTTCCATTTATAACGAGTAGAAATTTGTGTTTTTTCTTTGGTAAAGAGTTTGTATTCATGTTTTCTTCTTATTAACGAGTTCAAATTTGTGTTTTTCTCTGGAAACGGGTTGTCCTTGTAGAATTTTTTTTTTCCCTGATAACGAGTTGACATCGCCGGAAATTTGTGTTTTCCCTTTATAACGAGTAGAAATTTGTGTTTTTATTTGGTAACGGGTTCGAATTCAAGTTTGTTCTTATTAACGCGTTCAAATTAGTGTTTATTTATGGTAACGAGTTGTCTTTGCAGAAAAAATATTTTTTTCCTAGATAACGATTTGACATCGCCGGAAATTTGTGTTTTCCCTTTATAACGAGTAGAAATTTGTGTTTTTTCATTGGTAACGAGTTCGAATTCATGTTTCCTTCTTATTAACGAGTTTAAATTTGTGTTTTTCTCTGGTAACGAATTTTCCTTGCAGAAAAAATATTTTTTTCTCCAATAACGAGTTGACATCGCCGGAAATTTGTGATTTCCCTTTACAACGAGTAGAAATTTGTGTTTTTCTTTCGTAACGAGTTCGAATTCTTGTTTTCTTCTTATTAACGAGTTCAAATATGTTTTTTTCTCTGGAAACGGGTTGTCCTTGCAGAAAAAATATTTTTTTCCCTGATAACGAGTTGACATCGCCGGAATTTTGCGTTTTCCCTTTATAAGGAGTAGAAATTGGTGTTTTTCTTTGGTAACGAGTTCGAATTCGTGTTTTCTTCATATTAACGAGTTCAAATTTGTGTTTTTCTCTGGAAACGGGATATCCTTTGAGAAAAAATGTTTTTTTTTCCCTGATAACGAGTTGACATCGCCGGAAATTTGTGTTTTCCATTTACAACGAGTAGAAATTTGTGTTTTTCTTTGGTAACGAGTTCGAATTCATGCTTTCTTCTTATTAACGAGTTCAAATTTGTGTTTTTCTCTGGAAACGGGTTGTCCTTGTAGAAAAAATGTTTTTTTCCCTGATAACGAGTTGACATCTCCGGAAATTTGTGTTTTTCCTTTACAACGAGTAGAAATTTGTGTTTTTCTTTTGTAACGAGTTCGAATTCGTGTTTTCTTCTTATTAACGAGTTCAAATTTGTGTTTTTCTCTGGAAACGGGTTGTCCTTGTAGAAAAAAAGTTTTTTTCTCTGATAACGAGTTGACATCGCCGGAAATTTGTGTTTTCCCTTTATAACGTGTACAAATTTGTGTTTTTCTTTGGTAACGAGTTTGAATTCATGATTTCTTCTTATTAACGAGTTCAAATTTGTGTTTTTCTCTGGAAACGAGTTGTCCTTGTAGAAAAAATGTTTTTTTCCCTGATAACGAGTGGACATCGCCGGAAATTTGTGTTTTCCCTTTATAACGAGTAGAAATTTGTGTTTTTTCTTTGGTAACGAGTTCGAATTCATGATTCCTTCTTATTAACGAGTTCAAATTAGTGTTTTTCTCTGGTAACGAGTTGTCTTTGCAGAAAAAAATGTTTTTTTCCCTGAAACGAGTTGACATCGCCGGAAATTTGTGTTTTCCCTTTATAACGATTAGAAATTTGTGTTTTTTCTTTGGTAACGAGTTCGAATTCATGTTTCCTTCTTATTAACGAGTTCAAATTTGTGTTTTTCTCTGGGTAACGAATTTTCCTTGCGGAAAAAATGTTTTTTTCTCTGATAACGAGTTGACATCGCCGGAAATTTGTGTTTTCCCTTTACAACGAGTAGAAATTTGTGTTTTTCTTTGGTAACGAGTTCGAATTCATGATTTCTTCTTATTAACGAGTTCAAATTAGTGTTTTTCTATGGTAACTTGTTGTCTTTGCAGAAAAAATGATTTTTTCCCTGATAACGAGTTGACATCGCCGGAAATTTGTGTTTTCCCTTTATAACGAGTAGAAATTTGTGTTTTTTCTTTGGTAACGAGTTCGAATTCATGATTTATTCTTATTAACGAGTTCAAATTAGTGTTTTTCTCTGGTAACGAGTTGTCTTTGCAGAAAAATGTTTTTTTCCCTGATAACGAGTTGACATCGCCGGAAATTTGTGTTTTCCCTTTATAACGAGCAGAAATTTGTGTTTTTTCTTTGGTAACGAGTTCGAATTCATGTTTTCTTCTTATTAACGAGTTCAAATTTGTGTTTTTCTCTGGTAACGAATTTCTCCTTGCTGAAAAAATGTTTTTTTCCCTGATAACGAGTTGACATCACCGGAAATTTGTGTTTTCCCTTTATAACGAGTAGAAATTTGTGTTTTTCTTTGGTAACGAGTTCGAATTCGTGTTTTCTTCTTATTAACGAGTTCAAATTTGTGTTTTTCTCTGGAAACGGGTTGTCCTTTGAGAAAAAATGTTTTTTTCCGTGATAACGAGTTGACATCGCCGGAAATTTGTGTTTTCCCTTTATAACGAGTAGAAATTTGTGTTTTTTCTTTGGTAACGAGTTCGAATTCATGATTTATTCTTATTAACGAGTTCAAATTAGTGTTTTTCTCTGGTAACGAGTTGTCTTTGTAGAAAAAATGTTTTTTTCCCTGATAACGAGTTGACATCACCGGAAATTTGTGTTTTCCCTTTATAAGGAGTAGAAATTGGTGTTTTTTCTTTGGTAACGAGTTCAAATTCATGTTTTCTTTTATTAACGAGTTCAAATTTATGTTTTTCTCTGGAAACGGGTTGTCCTTGTAGAAAAAATGTTTTTTTCCTTGATAACGAGTTGACATCGCCAGAAATTTGTGTTTCCCTTTATAACGAGTAGAAATTTGTGTTTTTCTTTGGTAACGAGTTCGAATTCATGATTTCTTCTTATTAACGAGTTCAAATTAGTGTTTTTCTATGGTAACGAGTTGTCTTTGCAGAAAAAATGTTTTTTCCCCTGATAACGAGTTGACATCGCCGGAAATTTGTTTCCCTCTATTACGAGTAGAAATTTATGTTTTTTCTTTGGTAACGAGTTCGAATTCATGTTTCCTTCTTGTTAACGAGTTCAAATTTGTGTTTTTTCTCTGGTAACGAATTTTCCTTGAAGAAAAAATGTTTTTTTCTCTGATAACGAGTTGACATCGCCGGAAATTTGTGTTTTCCCTTGACAACGAGTAGAAATTTGTGTTTTTCTTTGGTAACGAGTTCGAATTCGTGTTTCTTCTTATTAACGAGTTCAAATTTGTGTTTTTCTATGGAAAAGGGTTGTCCTTGTAGAAAAAATGTTTTTTCCCTGATAACGAGTTGACATCGCCGGAAATTTGTGTTTTCCCTTGACAACGAGTAGAAATTTGTGTTTTTCTTTGGTAACGAGTTCGAATTCGTGTTTCTTCTTATTAACGAGTTCAAATTTGTGTTTTTCTATGGAAAAGGGTTGTCCTTGTAGAAAAAATGTTTTTTCCCTGATAACGAGTTGACATCGCCGGAAATTTGTGTTTTCCCTTTATAACGAGTAGAAATTTGTTTTTTTCTTTGGTAACGAGTTCGAATTCATGATTTCTTCTTATTAACGAGTTCAAATTAATGATTTTCTCTGGAAACGAGTTGTCTTTGCAGAAAAAATGTTTTTTTCTCTGACAACGAGTTGACATCGCCGGAAATTTGTGTTTTCCCTTTACAACGAGTAGAAATTTGTGTTTTTCTTTGGTAACGAGTTCGAATTCGTGTTTTCTGCTTATTAACGAGTTCAAATTTGTGTTTTTCTCTGGAAATGGGTTTTCCTTGTAGAAAAAAAAGTTTTTTTCCCTGATAACGAGTTGACATCGCCGGAAATTTGTGTTTTCCCTTTATAACGAGTAGAAATTTGTGTTTTTCTTTGGTAACGAGTTCGAATTCATGATTTCTTCGTATTAACGTGTTATAATTAGTGTTTTTTTTTCTCTGGTAACGAGTTGTCTTTGAAGAAAAAATATTTTTTTCCCTGATAACGATTTGACATCGCCGGAAATTTGTGTTTTCCATTTATAACGAGTAGAAATTTGTGTTTTTTCTTTGGTAACGAGTTCGAATTCATGTTTCCTTCTTATTAACGAGTTCAAATTTGTGTTTTTCTCTGGTAACGAATTGTCCTTGCGAGAAAAAATGTTTTTTCCTCGATAACGAGTTGACATCGCCGGAAATTTGTGTTTTCCCTTTACAACGAGTAGAAATTTGTGTTTTTCTTTGGTAACGAGTTCGAATTCATGTGTTTTTCTTATTAACGAGTTCAAATTTGTGTTTTTCTCTTTAAACGGGTTGTCCTTGTAGAAAAAATGTTTTTTCCCCGATAACGAGTTGACATCGCCGGAAATTTGTGTTTTCCATTTATAACGAGTAGAAATTTGTGTTTTTCTTTGGTAACGAGTTCGAATTCATGTTTTCTTCTTATTAACGAGTTCAAATTTGTGTTTTTCTCTGGTAACGAGTTGTCCTTGCAGAAAAAATGTTTTTTTCCCTGATAACGAGTTGACATCGCCGGAAATTTGTGTTTTCCCTTTATAACGAGTAGAAATTTGTGTTTTTTTTTGGTAACGAGTTCGAATTCATGTTTTCTTCTTATTAACGAGTTCAAATTAGTGTTTTTCTCTCGGTAACGAGTTGTCTTTGCGAAAAAATGTTTTTTTCCCGATAACGAGTTGACATCGCCGGAAATTTGTGTTTTCCCTTTATAACGAGTAGATATTTGTGTTTTTCTTTGGTAACGAGTTCGAATTCATGTTTTCTTCTTATTAACGAGTTCAAATTTGTGTTTTTCTATGGTAACGGGTTGTCTTGCAGAAAAAATGTTTTTTTCCCGATAACGAGTTGACATCGCCGGAAATTTGTGTTTTCCCTTTATAACGAGTAGAAATTTGTGTTTTTCTTTGGTAACGAGTTCGAATTCATGTTTTCTTCTTATTAACGAGTTCAAATTTGTGTTTTTCTCTCGGTAACGAGTTGTCTTTGCATAAAAAAAATGCTTTTTTCGCTGAAAACGAGTTGTCCTCGCCGGAAATTTATGTTTTCCCTTTATAACGAGTAGAAATTTGTGTTTTTCTTTGGTAACGAGTTCGAATTCATGTTTTCTTCTTATTAACGAGTTCAAATTTGTGTTTTTCTCTCGGTAACGAGTTGTCTTTGCGAAAAAAATGTTTTTTTCCCGATAACGAGTTGACATCACCGGAAATTTTTGTTTTCCCTTTATAACGAGTAGAAATTTGTGTTTTTCTTTGGTAACGAGTTTGAATTCATGTTTTCTTCTTATTAACGAGTTCAAATTTGTGTTTTTCTCTGGTAACGAATTGTCCTTGCGTATAAA
Organism: Gentiana straminea; assembly: GCA_036785695.1. Classification (NCBI taxonomy): domain Eukaryota; kingdom Viridiplantae; phylum Streptophyta; class Magnoliopsida; order Gentianales; family Gentianaceae; genus Gentiana; species Gentiana straminea. The sequence continues at coordinate 234,407 of JAVUPR010000412.1, read as the reverse complement.
ATGTTTTTTTCCCGATAACGAGTTGACATCGCCGGAAATTTGTGTTTTCCCTTTATAACGAGTAGAAATTTGTGTTTTTCTTTGGTAACGAGTTCGAATTCATGTTTTCTTCTTATTAACGAGTTCAAATTTGTGTTTTTCTCTGGTAACGAGTTGTCCTTGTAGAAAAAATGTTTTTTTCCCGATAACGAGTTGACATCGCCGGAAATTTGTGTTTTCCCTTTATAACGAGTAGAAATTTGTGTTTTTCTTTGGTAACGAGTTCGAATTCATGTTTTCTTCTTATTAACGAGTTCAAATTTGTGTTTTTCTCTGGAAACGGGTTGTCCTTGAGAAAAAATGTTTTTTTCCCGATAACGAGTTGACATCGCCGGAAATTTGTGTTTTCCACTTTATAACGAGTAGAAATTTGTGTTTTTTCTTTGGTAACGAGTTCGAATTCATGTTTTCTTCTTATTAACGAGTTCAAATTTGTGTTTTTCTCTGGTAACGAGTTGTCTTGTAGAAAAAATGTTTTTTTCCCTGATAACGAGTTGACATCGCCGGAAATTTGTGTTTTCCCTTTATAACGAGTAGAAATTTGTGTTTTTCTTTGGTAACGAGTTCGAATTCATGTTTTCTTCTTATTAACGAGTTCAAATTTGTGTTTTTCTCTGGTAACGGGTTGTCCTTGCGAAAAAAAATGTTTTTTTCCCCGATAACGAGTTGACATCGCCGGAAATTTGTGTTTTCCTTTATAACGAGTAGAAATTTGTGTTTTTCTTTGGTAACGAGTTCGAATTCATGATTTCTTCTTATTAACGAGTTCAAATTAGTGTTTTTCTCTGTAACGAGTTGTCTTTGCGAAAAAAATGTTTTTTTCCCGATAACGAGTTGACATCGCCGGAAATTTGTGTTTTCCCTTTATAACGAGTAGAAATTTGTGATTTTTCTTTGGTAACGAGTTCGAATTCATGTTTCCTTCTTATTAACGAGTTCAAATTTGTGTTTTTCTCTGGTAACGAATTTTCCTTGCAAAAAAAAATGTTTTTTTCTCGATAACGAGTTGACATCGCCGGAAATTTGTGTTTTCCTTTACAACGAGTAGAAATTTGTGTTTTTCTTTGGTAACGAGTTCGAATTCGTGTTTTCTTCTTATTAACGAGTTCAAATTTGTGTTTTTCTCGGAAACGGGTTGTCCTTGTAGAAAAAATGTTTTTTTCCCGATAACGAGTTGACATCGCCGGAAATTTGTGTTTTCCCTTTATAACGAGTAGAAATTTGTGTTTTTCTTTGGTAACGAGTTCGAATTCATGATTTCTTCTTATTAACGAGTTCAAATTAGTGTTTTTCTCTGGTAACGAGTTGTCTTTGCAGAAAAAAATGTTTTTTTCCCTGATAACGAGTTGACATCGCCGGAAATTTGTGTTTTCCCTTTATAACGAGTAGAAATTTGTGTTTTTTCTTTGGTAACGAGTTCGAATTCATGTTTTCTTCTTATTAACGAGTTCAAATTTGTGTTTTTCTCTGTAACGGGTTGTCCTTGTAGAAAAAATGTTTTTTTCCCTGATAACGAGTTGACATCGCCGGAAATTTGTGTTTTCCCTTTATAACGAGTAGAAATTTGTGTTTTTCTTTGGTAACGAGTTCGAATTCATGTTTTCTTCTTATTAACGAGTTCAAATTAGTGTTTTTCTCTGGTAACGAGTTGTCTTTTTAGAAAAAATGTTTTTTTCCCTGATAACGAGTTGACATCGCCGGAAATTTGTGTTTTCCCTTTATAACGAGTAGAAATTTGTGTTTTTCTTTGGTAACGAGTTCGAATTCATGTTTTCTTCTTATTAACGAGTTCAAATTTGTGTTTTTCTCTGGTAACGAATTTTCCTTGCGAAAAAATGTTTTTTTCTCTGATAACGAGTTGACATCGCCGGAAATTTGTGTTTTCCCTTTACAACGAGTAGAAATTTGTGTTTTTCTTTGGTAACGAGTTCAAATTCATGTTTTCTTCTTATTAACGAGTTCAAATTTGTGTTTTTCTATGGAAACGGGTTGTCCTTGTAGAAAAAATGTTTTTTTCCCTGATAACGAGTTGACATCGCCGGAAATTTGTGTTTTCCCTTTATAACGAGTAGAAATTTGTGTTTTTCTTTGGTAACGAGTTCGAATTCATGATTTCTTCTTATTAACGAGTTCAAATTAGTGTTTTTCTCTCGGTAACGAGTTGTCTTTGCGTAGAAAAATGTTTTTTTCCCGATAACGAGTTGACATCGCCGGAAATTTGTGTTTTCCCTTTATAACGAGTAGAAATTTGTGTTTTTCTTTGGTAACGAGTTCGAATTCATGATTTCTTCTTATTAACGAGTTCAAATTTGTGTTTTTCTCTGGTAACGAGTTGTCTTTGCAGAAAAAATGTTTTTTCCCTGATAACGAGTTGACATCGCCGGAAATTTGTGTTTTCCCTTTATAACGAGTAGAAATTTGTTTTTTTTTTTGGTAACGAGTTCGAATTCTTGTTTTCTTCTCATTAACGAGTTCAAATTTGTGTTTTTCTCTGTAAAATTTGTCCTTGCGAAAAAAATGTTTTTTTCTCTGATAACGAGTTGACATCGCCGGAAATTTGTGTTTTCCCTTTACAACGAGTAGAAATTTGTGTTTTTCTTTGGTAACGAGTTCGAATTCATGTTTTCTTCTTATTAACGAGTTCAAATTTGTGTTTTTCTCTGGAAACGGGTTGTCCTTGTAGAAAAAATGTTTTTTTCCCTGATAACGAGTTGACATCGCCGGAAATTTGTGTTTTCCCTTTATAACGAGTAGAAATTTGTGTTTTTCTTTGGTAACGAGTTCGAATTCATGATTTCTTCTTATTAACGAGTTCAAATTAGTGTTTTTCTCTCGGTAACGAGTTGTCTTTGCGAGAAAAAATGTTTTTTTCCACGATAACGAGTTGACATCGCCGGAAATTTGTGTTTTCCTTTATAACGAGTAGAAATTTGTGTTTTTTCTTTGGTAACGAGTTCGAATTCATGTTTTCTTCTTATTAACGAGTTCAAATTTGTGTTTTTCTCTGGAAACGAGTTGTCCTTGCGAAAAAAATGATTTTTCCCCTGATAACGAGTTGACATCGCCGGAAATTTGTGTTTTCCCTTTATAACGAGTAGAAATTTGTGTTTTTCTTTGGTAACGAGTTCGAATTCATGATTTCTTCTTATTAACGAGTTCAAATTAGTGTTTTTCTCTGGTAACGAGTTGTCTTTGCAGAAAAAATGTTTTTTTCCCTGATAACGAGTTGACATCGCCGGAAATTTGTGTTTTCCCTTTATAACGAGTAGAAATTTGTGTTTTTTCTTTGGTAACGAGTTCGAATTCATGTTTTCTTCTTATTAACGAGTTCAAATTTGTGTTTTTCTCTGGTAACGAATTGTCCTTGCAGAAAAAATGTTTTTTTCTCTGATAACGAGTTGACATCGCCGGAAATTTGTGTTTTCCATTTACAACGAGTAGAAATTTGTGTTTTTCTTTGGTAACGAGTTCGAATTCGTGTTTTCTTCTTATTAACGAGTTCAAATTTGTGTTTTTCTCTGGAAACGGGTTGTCCTTGTAGAAAAAAATGTTTTTTTCCCTGATAACGAGTTGACATCGCCGGAAATTTGTGTTTTCCCTTTATAACGAGTAGAAATTTGTGTTTTTCTTTGGTAACGAGTTCGAATTCATGATTTCTTCTTATTAACGAGTTCAAATTAGTGTTTTTCTCTGGTAACGAGTTGTCTTTGCAGAAAAAATGTTTTTTCCCTGATAACGAGTTGACATCGCCGGAAATTTGTGTTTTCCCTTTATAACGAGTAGAAATTTGTGTTTTTTCTTTGGTAACGAGTTCGAATTCATGTTTTCTTCTTATTAACGAGTTCAAATTTGTGTTTTTCTCTGGTAACGAATTTTCCTTGAAGAAAAATGTTTTTTTCTCTGATAACGAGTCGACATCGCCGGAAATTTGTGTTTTCCCTTTACAACGAGTAGAAATTTGTGTTTTTCTTCGGTAACGAGTTCGAATTCGTGTTTTCTTCTTATTAACGAGTTCAAGTTTTTGTTTTTCACTGGAAACGGGTTGTCCTTGTAGAAAAAATGGTTTTTTTTTTCTGATAACGAGTTCACGTCACCGGAAATTTGTGTTTTCCCTTTATAACGAGTAGAAATTTATGTTTTTCTTTGGTAACGAGTTCGAATTCATGATTTCTTCTTATTAACGAGTTCAAATTAGTGTTTTTCTCTGGTAACGAGTTGTCTTTGCGAGAAAAAATGTTTTTTTCCCTGATAACGAGTTGACATCGCCGGAAATTTGTGTTTTCCCTTTAAAACGAGTAGAAATTTGTGTTTTTCTTTGGTAACGAGTTCGAATTCATGTTTTCTTCTTATTAACGAGTTCAAATTTGTGTTTTTCTCTGGTAACGAGTTGTCCTTGCAGAAAAAATGTTTTTTCCCGATAACGAGTTGACATCGCCGGAAATTTGTGTTTTCCCTTTATAACGAGTAGAAATTTGTGTTTTTCTTTGGTAACGAGTTCGAATTCATGATTTCTTCTTATTAACGAGTTCAAATTAGTGTTTTTCTCTGGTAACGAGTTGTCTTTGCGAAAAAAATGTTTTTTTTCCTTGATAACGAGTTGACATCGCCGGAAATTTGTGTTTTCCATTTATAACGAGTAGAAATTTGTGTTTTTCTTTGGTAACGAGTTCGAATTCATGTTTTCTTCTTATTAACGAGTTCAAATTTGTGTTTTTCTCCGGTAACGAGTTGTCCTTGCGAGAAAAAATGTTTTTTTCCGTGATAACGAGTTGACATCGCCGGAAATTTTGTTTTCCTTTTACAACGAGTAGAAATTTGTGTTTTTATTTGGTAACGAGTTCGAATTCATTTTTCTTCTTATTAACGAGTTCAAATTTGTGTTTTTCTCTAGAAATGGGTTGTCCTTGCAGAAAAAATCTTTTTTTCCCGGATAACGAGTTGACATCGCCGGAAATTTGTGTTTTCCCTTTATAACGAGTAGAAATTTGTGTTTTTTCTTTGGTAACGAGTTCGAATTCATGTTTTCTTCTTATTAACGAGTTCAAATTTGTGTTTTTCTCTGGTGACGAGTTGTCCTTGCTGAAAAAATGTTTTTTTCCCTGATAACGAGTTGACATCGCCGAAAATTTGTGTTTTCCCTTTATAACGAGTAGAAATTTGTGTTTTTCTTTGGTAACGAGTTCGAATTCATGTTTTCTTCTTATTAACGAGTTCAAATTTGTGTTTTTCTCTGTAGGAGTTGTCCTTGTCGAAAAAATGTTTTTTTCCTTAATAACGAGTTGACATCGCCGGAAATTTGTGTTTTCCCTTTATAACGAGTAGAAATTTGTGTTTTTCTTTGGTAACGAGTTCGAATTCATGATTTCTTCTTATTAACGAGTTCAAATTTATGTTTTTCTATGGTAACGAGTTGTCTTTGCGAGAAAAAAAAATGTTTTTTTCCCGAAACGAGTTGACATCGCCGGAAATTTGTGTTTTCCCTTTATAACGAGTAGAAATTTGTGAATTCATGTTTTCTTCTAATTAACGAGTTCAAATTTGTGTTTTTCTCTGGTAACGAGTTGTCTTTGCAGAAAAAATGTTTTTTTCCCTGATAACGAGTTGACATCGCCGGAAATTTGTGTTTTCCCTTTATAACGAGTAGAAATTTGTGTTTTTTCTTTGGTAACGAGTTCGAATTCATGTTTCCTTCTTATTAACGAGTTCAAATTTGTGTTTTTCTCTGGTAACGAATTTTCCTTGCAGAAAAAATGTTTTTTCTCTGATAACGAGTTGACATCGCCGGAAATTTGTGTTTTCCCTTTACAACGAGTAGAAATTTGTGTTTTTCTTTGGTAACGAGTTCGAATTCGTGTTTTCTTCTTATTAACGAGTTCAAATTTGTGTTTTTCTCTGGAAATGGGTTGTCCTTGTAGAAAAAAAGTTTTTTCCCTGATAACGAGTTGACATCGCCGGAAATTTGTGTTTTCCCTTTATAACGAGTAGAAATTTGTGTTTTTCTTTGGTAACGAGTTCGAATTCATGATTTCTTCGTATTAACGAGTTCAAATTAGTGTTTTTCTCTGGTAACGAGTTGTCATTGCGAAAAAAATGTTTTTTTCCCTGATAACGAGTTGACATCGCCGGAAATTTGTGTTTTCCCTTTATAACGAGTAGAAATTTGTGTTTTTTCTTTGGTAACGAGTTCGAATTCATGTTTCCTTCTTATTAACGAGTTCAAATTGTGTTTTTCTCTCGGTAACGAATTTTCCTTGCGGAAAAAAAAATGTTTTTTTCTCGATAACGAGTTGACATCGCCGAAAATTTGTGTTTTCCCTTTACAACGAGTATAAATTTGTGTTTTTCTTTGGTAACGAGTTCGAATTCGTGTTTTCTTCTTATTAACGAGTTCAAATTTGTGTTTTTCTCTGGAAACGGGTTGTCCTTGTAGAAAAAATGGTTTTTTCCCGATAACGAGTTGACATCGCCGGAAATTTGTGTTTTCCCTTTATAACGAGTAGAAATTTGTGTTTTTTAGAACTTTGGTAACGAGTTCGAATTCATTATTTCTTCTTATTAACGAGTTCAAATTAGTGTTTTTCTCTGGTAACGAGTTGTCTTTGCGTTAAAAAAATGTTTTTTTCTCTGATAACGAGTTGACATCGCCGGTAATTTGTGTTTTCCCTTTATAACGAGTAGAAATTTGTGTTTTTCTTTGGTAACGAGTTCGAATTCATGTTTTCTTCTTATTAACGAGTTCAAATTTGTGTTTTTCTCTGGTAACGAGTTGTCCATGTAGAAAAAATGTTTTTTCCCTGATAACGAGTTGACATCGCCGGAAATTTGTGTTTTCCCTTTATAACGAGTAGAAATTTGTGTTTTTCTTTGGTAACGAGTTCGAATTCATGATTTCTTATTATTAACGAGTTCAAATTAGTGTTTTTCTCTGGTAACGAGTTGTCTTTGCAGAAAAAAATGTTTTTTTCCTTGATAACGAGTTGACATCGCCCAAAATTTGTGTTTCCATTTATAACGAGTAGAAATTTGTGTTTTTTCTTTGGTAACGAGTTCGAATTCATGTTTCCTTCTTATTAACGAGTTCAAATTTGTGTTTTTATCCGGTAACAAATTTTCCTTGCAGAAAAAATGTTTTTTTCTGTGATAACGAGTTGACATCGCCGGAAATTTTTGTTTTCCTTTTACAACGAGTAGAAATTTGTGTTTTTATTTGGTAACGAGTTCGAATTCATTTTTTCTTCTTATTAACGAGTTCAAATTTGTGTTTTTCTCTAGAAATGGGTTGTCCTTGTAGAAAAAATGTTTTTTTTCCCTGATAACGAGTTGACATCGCCGGAAATTTGTGTTTTCCCTTTATAACGAGTAGAAATTGGTGTTTTTTCTTTGGTAACGAGTTCGAATTCGTGTTTTCTTCTTATTAACGAGTTCAAATTTGTGTTTTTCTCTGGTAACGAGTTGTCCTTGCAGAAAAAATGTTTTTTTCCCTTATAACGAGTTGACATCGCCGAAAATTTGTGTTTTCCCTTTACAACGAGTACAAATTTGTGTTTTTCCTTTGGTAACGAGTTCGAATTCATGTTTTCTTCTTATTAACGAGTTCAAATTTGTGTTTTTCTCTGTTTAGGTGTTGTCCTTGTCGAAAAAATGTTTTTTTCCTTAATAACGAGTTGACATCGCCGGAAATTTGTGTTTTCCCTTTATAACAAGTAGAAATTTGTGTTTTTCTTTGGTAACGAGTTCGAATTCATGATTTCTTCTTATTAACGAGTTCAAATTTATGTTTTTCTATGGTAACGAGTTGTCTTTGCAGAAAAAAAATTTTCCCTGAAAACGAGTTGACATCGCCGGAAATTTGTGTTTTCCCTTTATAATGAGTAGAAATTTGTGTTTTTTCGTTGGTAACGAGTTCGAATTCATGTTTTCTTCTAATTAACGAGTTCAAATTTGTGTTTTTCTCTGGTAACGAGTTGTCTTTGCAGAAAAAATGTTTTTTTCCCTGATAACGAGTTGACAACGCCGAAAATTTGTGTTTTCCCTTTATAATGAGTAGAAATTTGTGTTTTTTCTTTGGTAACGAGTTCGAATTCATGTTTCCTTCTTATTAACGAGTTCAAATTTGTGTTTTTTTTTTTTTTTGGTAACGAATTTTCCTTGTAGAAAAAATGTTTTTTCTCTGATAACGAGTTGACATCGCCGGAAATTTGTGTTTTCCCTTTACAACGAGTAGAAATTTGTGTTTTTCTTTGGTAACGAGTTCGAATTCGTGTTTTCTTCTTATTAACGAGTTCAAATTTGTGTTTTTCTCTGGAAATGGGTTGTCCTTGTAGAAAAAAAGTTTTTTCCCGATAACGAGTTGACATCGCCGGAAATTTGTGTTTTCCCTTTATAACGAGTAGAAATTTGTGTTTTTCTTTGGTAACGAGTTCGAATTCATGATTTCTTCGTATTAACGAGTTCAAATTAGTGTTTTTCTCTGGTAACGAGTTGTCATTGCAGAAAAAATGTTTTTTTCCCTGATAACGAGTTGACATCGCCGGAAATTTGTGTTTTCCCTTTATAACGAGCAGAAATTTGTGTTTTTTCTTTGGTAACGAGTTCGAATTCATGTTTCCTTCTTATTAACGAGTTCAAAATTGTGTTTTTCTCTGGTAACGAATTTTCCTTGCAGAAAAAATGTTTTTTTCTCTGATAACGAGTTGACATCGCCGAAAATTTGTGTTTTCCCTTTACAACGAGTATAAATTTGTGTTTTTCTTTGGTAACGAGTTCGAATTCGTGTTTTCTTCTTATTAACGAGTTCAAATTTGTGTTTTTCTCTGGAAACGGGTTGTCCTTGTAGAAAAAATGGTTTTTTCCCAGATAACGAGTTGACATCGCCGGAAATTTGTGTTTTCCCTTTATAACGAGTAGAAATTTGTGTTTTTCTTTGGTAACGAGTTCGAATTCATTATTTCTTCTTATTAACGAGTTCAAATTAGTGTTTTTCTCTGGTAACGAGTTGTCTTTGCAGAAAAAAATGTTTTTTTCCCTGATAACGAGTTGACATCGCCGGTAATTTGTGTTTCCCTTTAGAACGAGTAGAAATTGGTGTTTTTTCTTTGGTAACGAGTTCGAATTCTTGTTTTCTTCTTATTAACGAGTTGAAATTTTTGTTTTTCTCTGGTAACGTGTTGTCCATGCAGAAAAATGTTTTTTCCCTGACAACGAGTTGACATCGCCGGAAATTTGTGTTTTCCCTATATAACGTGTAGAAATTTGTGTTTTTCTTTGGTAACGAGTTCAAATTCATGATTTTTTCTTATTAACGAGTTCAAATTAGTGTTTTTCTCTGGTAACGAGTTGTCTTTGCAAGAAAAATATTTTTTTCCCTGATAACGAGTTGACATCGCCGGAAATTTGTGTTTTCCCTTTATAAAGAGTAGAAATTTGTGTTTTTTCTTTGATAACGAGTTCGAATTCATGTTTCCTTCTTATTAACGAGCTCAAATTTGTGTTTTTCTCTGGTAACGAATTTTCCTTGCAGAAAAAATGTTTTCTTCTCTGATAACGATTTGACATCGCCGGAAATTTGTGTTTTCACTTTACAACGAGTAGAAATTTGTGTTTTTCTTTGGTAACGAGTTCGAATTCGTGTGTTCTTCTTATTAACAAGTTCAAATTTGTGTTTTTCTCTGGAAATGGGTTGTCCTTGTAGAAAAAAAAAATTTTCCTTGATAACGAGTTGACATCGACGGAAATTTGTGTTTTCCCTTTATAACGAGTAGAAATTTGTGTTTTTCTTTGGTAACGAGTTCGAATTCTTGATTTCTTCGTATTAACGAGTTCAAATTAGTGTTTTTCTCTGGTAACGAGTTGTCTTTGCAGAAAAAATGTTTTTTCCCTGATAACGAGTTGACATCGCCGGAAATTTGTGTTTTCCCTTTATAACGAGTAGAAATTTGTGTTTTTTCTTTGGAAACTGTTGGGGAGATTTTGCATCATTAAAACAAAAGAAAATTTATAAACCTATACTACCATGCAAAACTACCTCCTAGCCGGCCGAATACCGGGTAGTTGCTAGTAAAGTTGGATAAGTACGGGTATCGATCCTCAGGGAAAAGGGATGTTGAATCTAATCTAATTAATTCTTCTTTATTAACTAAACCTAAACCTAAACTAAAACAAAAAAGTAATCTTGACGAGGATTGTCGGTCCAAAGCCGGGAAAGATAATTGCGAACAAACGAAAAATAAAACTATATCTATGAAAGCAATAAAACTAACTATCATTGAACAAACATGAACAAACCAAGATCAACCAATTTCCAACAACCATCACCCCACCGAAAGAAATAAGACGGACAAACATTTATTCACAAGTTATCTTGGATTGTTATCTTATCTAAAGAAGCGTTTCCTCTTCCGATTTATCACGCCATTAATTAGTTTACCTCTCGGTCTTAACTAATATCGATACAAATCAAAGATATGGATGAAATCCTAATCTAACAACATTATCCCTCAACTTCCGTTTGTTGGAATAATAATTGTTAATCTCTCTCACGGCAATCTAACGAATCTATTAACTTTCGTTATCTAAATTCGATTAACATAAGACATACAAAACATGAAAGAGAACAAGAACACTAAATGAAATAAACACATGAAAAATCTCATCTTTCCGGTAACGGTGATATCCCTCAATTCCAATCTAAGATAATCTTGCAATGAATTAATCAAATTGTGATCCTCTCGTAAATCTAGATGTTTAACCTACGAACTTTCGTTATGTATAGATTAAAGATCTACTCTTTCCTATGGTGATCTAAACTACACCGACTTCCGTCATACGGTAGCATCAAATCATGCAATCATCTTCCGATTTATATGCACGAAAACAAATAATCATAGGAAACGAAACAATTATAATTAAAACTTACACTATCATCCATGAATTGAAAATCAAGTTGCAGCTGGAAAAAGCCTCACAAAGTTCATCCATGGCTGCTCCAACCTTCCTCATTAATGGAGAAACGAAAAAAAAAGAAAACGAAAATAAAAACCTAATCTAACCACCGGCCGGCCAAGCACAAGCTCGGGTGGCCGCCTTGCCGCCGCTTAGATCGCCAAGGGTTTTAGAAAAAAGCGCTGCCGTGTATATATGATTTAGGGTTCTAAAGGCTGCGGTATTTATAAGAACAGGTCGGTTGCTACAGTATCTGCTCAGGACGCCCGTTTGAAGATTAGGACGCTCGTTCTGCCTTGGACTGAGGGTGGACGCCAGTCTGGAAAGAGTCTGAACATCCTGTATTGATTTTGGCTTCCTGGACGCTCGTTCTAGGCCTTCAAACGATCGTTCAAGGTTGCTTGCATGCAGACGCTCGTCCTCCTCACCGAATCCTTCGATTAAATATTTATTGGAATAAAACTTCTAAAATTCATATCTTGAGTTGTAGACCTCCAAAAATTATGATCCGAATGTCATAAAAAAGCTCTCGGAAAACTCTACAACTTTCATTAAGGACTCTTCTTCAGAAAATGCCTTTTTGATTAGCCCGTCGTATTACGAGTCGTTTTCGGGATTTTCCCAAGCTTTATTTCATCTTCATCCTCTTGTATCTCTTTCTTTCCACTTTAATCTTCAATCAAACATCATTTAGACCTCTTCCATTCCACATTTGTGCACCTAAAAGATGACAAAACCGAGCAAAACGTAAAACCATACAAAATAGATAATAAAACCACGATATTTACTCGATTTTGCATTTTAACTATTCAAAACGTCATTTGCTCAATTAATCGATTATAAGCTCGAATTCTACGAAAAACATCCATATATGGGGGAATATTGATATAAAATATATCCTTATAAAACACTACAAATTGACCCTTAACAACTCCCCCACACTTATCTTTTGCTCGTCCCGAGCAAAACAAAACAAAGTCAAGCTCGAGACAAATAAACATCCATACAAATATGAAGTATATTCAATAACTTAGAAGTTCACCCGTGTAGTGTGTGCATAGCCATAATAAACTTCCACTAAGTTCCACAATTTGGAAGTTATTCAAACCAAAACTAGCCCGGTTTCCCATCTAAGTTAGAAATATTCAAAAATTATAACCGGCACTTTACAAAACATACATATCCCAAAAAGAAATAGTAGAGAATATCTAAAACATTTCGACGGACTCGAGAGGATAATCCCTACAACATATCCTTCGGTTTATACGGGTATAAGATTAACGATAACTAAGTCCTTACTTATTCATAATAATATATTTCAATATTTTCACTTTTTTCACACTTTTCTAACACACATCGAATAAGCTTTTGCCCTCATAACGAATAGGACATTTCAAGATAATCCCCTACCTTACTCCAATCATAAGGCGGCTATAAACCGACCGTCGTGAGCTTTTGGTCATCATAGTGGAATAGGACATACGTGGTACACCCTACCTCACCCAAATCATAAACCACTTCCGACACACACAATTACAATTATGTTTACTTAGAGATTTACGGTGGCAAAGTGGAAAAGATTATTTTCTAGTAGCACGGACCACCGAGCATAACACCTCAAGTAAACAATTTATTACTATTGCAAAGACTTAATCACGTTTCACTTATCACATTCAAACTTACGGATATTCACGGTATGTCATACTTTAATCCTAGAATACAAACTACTAAACTTTTCAAGAATTGTACATAAGCAAAGAAACATGCTATAATCATCAAAAATCTCCAACTAAAATGGGGTAGGCTTTCAACATTTAGCTCATCATTTACTATGGCATGTGAAAAAGAGTGTCGGGTGAAACAACTAAAATTACTAAATATACGAAATATAGCAAAAATGATATAAACTCAAGCAAAGATATGCCTTTGTCTACTCGGGATATAACAAAAAATTTGAAAATTAAGCACTTTTCATAGAAATACTAAAAATATGAGCTTACGAAAGTAGACACATAAATCATCTATCCCTTCCCCCACACTTAGATTGCAACTTGTCCTCAAGTTATACAGAAATAATAAATTAGAGAACTTAGCTGATTGGATGCGGCAATTCGGAGGACCCAACAAGAACCAGGATTGCTTGCATAGCTCAGTAGACTGTGGAGCATCACAGGACAACTGAATACATCTTTAAAGTGCACAATAGCTATAGAAAGTATCCTGCAGACTTGATTAGTGCAAAAAGAGTCTTCGGGGAAAAAGAAAAGATTACATATATAAAGCACATGAAGAAAAGGATCATAGAGATTTTCAACTTAAGCTCAACTAAAGATTGAATACTATACATGAAATACTACAAAGTCGTAGGCTAGGTGCAACAATATGAAAATATACTACAATGCAATCTACATGATATGCAATCCTAAAAATAAAATAAAAAAAAAATAAATTCTGACAGGCTCAGGCCGAGCAAGTTGACCCACGACAACTCTACGGTGACTACGGCCTATGCGAAAACTAAAATAAAAACGAGGTAGTATTACGGAAACCGACAGATTAACTACACTCAAGAAAAATAAAAGAAAAATAGAAAAACAATGCAACTAGATGACATGCAACTAAATGATATGCATCCGAATGATATGCAAAAATAAAAAAATAAAAGAAAGAAAACTAGCCCACTCATTTGCAACATGACATGTATATAATAAACGTCTACCGGATAATGACGGGTTACGATAAACGACGATCTTGTTCATTATATGCAGTGTAGACGCGCTTTAAGACTCGTCAAAGGTGATAGCATTATGGAAACCAACAGTTAGCTATACTAAACAGATATAACTCATATGACTGGAATGGTAGCATTACGAAAACCGACAGTAGCTACCCATATGAGTTACAAAAACAACAAGGAAGCACATAAGTCTCAAAGCTCACAAGATTCATCATAACGGTATGTAGCATACGGAAACCGACATTAGCTACTAATTAACAATAAGACCAGTTATAGCGTACGAGAACCGACAGTAACTATAACTTGCATAGATGAATCATGTATAAGGAATAAGATCATTTACTTAGCATGAATTCATAGATGGAAAGGTATAACATTAATATTCGGGACATCTATGTAAAAAATAAATAGGCCACGATGCTCGAATGTAAGCAATCCATACTAAATAAAAGCATTAGAATGAGATCAAGAAAAACTGGACTACTGGGCGGCGTTCAAAGCACAACGAACGGGCGTTCACCTCAAAATACGGCTTTGGACGAGCGTTCGAAAAACAAACGCTCGTTTGACTTGAAAACCAACCGGACGGACGTTCGAAAGCATAGACGCTCGTCCGGTCCTTTAAACCGAACGAGCAGTCGAAAATATTTGAACGGACGAGCGTCCAATACTTTCGAACGCTCGTTTACCTGCAGCTAAAGAAGCGGACGGGCGTTCACTAACTTGAACGCTCGTCCATACAACGAATACACGGCGAACGCGAGAGCAGGAAAACGCGGTCAAACCTAAAAACTTAAAACACATATTAACACGGATCACAAAGCACCACTTTCAATTAAAGCACAAAGAGGTTAGATCGAGAAACACATAAACACATACTTCACGTTTAAACAAATCGAGTAAAAAACTTTTGCACATTCTTAACCTTATGGTCATCGAAACACGGCAAAATAAAAACTCTCGATTTGGTAAACGCTACTTTTATTAAAACGAAAAATAAACGTAACAAAATCGAGAAATAACAAGATCAGATTCAACATGACACCTATTCCCCGGCAACGGCGCCACTTTTGTTGGGGAGATTTTGCATCATTAAAACAAAAGAAAATTTATAAACCTATACTACCATGCAAAACTACCTCCTAACCGGCCGAATACCGGGTAGTTGCTAGTAAAGTTGGATAAGTACGGGTATCGATCCTCAGGGAAAAGGGATGTTGAATCTAATCTAATTAATTCTTCTTTATTAACTAAACCTAAACCTAAACTAAAACGAGAAAAAGTAAACTGGACGAAGAGGATTGTCACCAAAGCCAGGAAAGATAATTGCGAACAAACAAAAAAAAACTATATCTATGAAAACAATAAAACTAACTATCATTGAACAAACATGAACAAACCAAGATCAACCAATTTCCAACAACCATCACCCCACCGAAAGAAATAAGACAGACAAACATTTATTTACAAGTTATCTTGGATTGTTATCTTATCTAAAGAAGCGTTTCCTCTTCCGATTTATCACGCCATTAATTAGTTTACCTCTCGGTCTTAACTAATATCGATACAAATCAAAGATATGGATGAAATCCTAATCTAACAACATTATCCCTCAACTTCCGTTTGTTGGAATAATAATTGTTAATCTCTCTCACGGCAATCTAACGAATCTATTAACTTTCGTTATCTAAATTCGATTAACATAAGACATACAAAACATGAAAGAGAACAAGAACACTAAATGAAATAAACACATGAAAAATCTCATCTTTCCGGTAACGGTGATATCCCTCAATTCCAATCTAAGATAATCTTGCAATGAATTAATCAAATTGTGATCCTCTCGTAAATCTAGATGTTTAACCTACGAAATTTCGTTATGTATAGATTAAAGATCTACTCTTTCCTATGGTGATCTGAACTACACCGACTTCCGTCATACGGTAGCATCAAATCATGCAATCATCTTCCGATTTATATGCACGAAAACAAATAATCATAGGAAACGAAACAATTATAATTAAAACTTACACTATCATCCATGAATTGAAAATCAAGTTGCAGCTGGAAAAAGCCTCACAAAGTTCATCCATGGCTGCTCCAACCTTCCTCATTAATGGAGAAACGAAAAGAAAAGAAAACGAAAAAGAAAACCTAATCTAACCACCGGCCGGCCAAGCATGGAGCTCAGCCGGCCGGCTGCTGCCGCTGCTTAGATCGCCTAGGGTTTTAGAAAAAAGCTGCTGCCGTGTATATATGATTTAGGGTTCTAAAGGCTGCGGTATTTATAAGAACAGGTAAGTCGGTTGCTACAGTATCTGCTCAGGACGCCCGTTTGAAGATTAGGATGCTCGTTCTGCCTTGGACTGAGGGTGGACGCCAGTCTGGAAAGAGTCTGAACATCCTGTATTGATTTTGGCTTCCTGGACGCTCGTTCTAGGCCTTCAAACGATCGTTCAAGGTTGCTTGCATGCAGACGCTCGTCCTCCTCACTGAACTGAATCCTTCGATTAAATATTTATTGGAATAAAACTTCTAAAATTCATATCTTGAGTTGTAGACCTCCAAAAATTATGATCCGAATGTCATAAAAAAGCTCTCGGAAAACTCTACAACTTTCATTAAGGACTCTTCTTCAGAAAACGCCTTTTTGATTAGCCCGTCGTATTACGAGTCGTTTTCGGGATTTTCCCAAGCTTTATTTCATCTTCATCCTCTTGTATCTCTTTCTTTCCACTTTAATCTTCAATCAAACATCATTTAGACCTCTTCCATTCCACATTTGTGCACCTAAAAGATGACAAAACCGAGCAAAACGTAAAACCATACAAAATAGATAATAAAACCACGATATTTACTCGATTTTGCATTTTAACTATTCAAAACGTCATTTGCTCAATTAATCGATTATAAGCTCGAATTCTACGAAAAACATCCATATATGGGGAATATTGATATAAAATATATCCTTATAAAACACTACAAATTGACCCTTAACAGTAACGAGTTCGAATTCATGTTTCCTTCTTATTAACGAGTTCAAATTTGTGTTTTTCTCTGGTAATGAATTTTCCTTGCAGAAAAATTGTTTTTTTTCTCTGATAACGAGTTGACATCGCCGGAAATTTGTGTTTTCCCTTTACAACGAGTAGATATTTGTGTTTTTCTTTGGTAACGAGTTCGAATTCGTGTTCCCTTCTTATTAACGAGTTCAAATTTGTGTTTTTCTCTGGAAACGGGTTGTCCTTGTAGAAATAATGGTTTTTTCCCTGATAATGAGTTGACATCGCCGGAAATTTGTGTTTTCCCTTTATAACGAGTAGAAATTTGTGTTTTTCTTTGGTAACGAGTTCGAATTCATGATTTCTTCTTATTAACGAGTTCAAATTAGTGTTTTTCTCAGGTAACGAGTTTTCTTTGCAGAAAAAATGTTTTTTTCCCAGATAACGAGCTGACATCGCCGGAAATTTGTGTTTTCCCTTTAGATCGAGTAGAAATTGGTGTTTTTTCTTTGGTAACGAGTTCGAATTCATGTTTTCTTCTTATTAACGAGTTCAAATTTGTGTTTTTCTCTAGTAACGAGTTGTCCATGCAGAAAAAATGTTTTTTCCCTGATAACGAGTTGACATCGCCGGAAATTTGTGTTTTCTCTTTATAACGGGTAGAAATTTGTTTTTTTCTTTGGTAACGAGTTCGAATTCATGATTTCTTCTTATTAACGATTTCAAATTAGTGTTTTTCTATGGTAACGAGTTGTCTTTGCAGAAAAAATATTTTTTTCCCTGGTAACGAGTTGACATCGCCGGAAATTTGTGTTTTCCCTTTATAAAGAGTAGAAATTTGTGTTTTTTCTTTGGTAACGAGTTCGAATTCATGTTTCCTTCTTATTAACGAGCTCAAATTTGTGTTTTTCTCTGGTAACGAATTTTCATTGCAGAAAAAATGTTTTTTTCTCTGATAACGAGTTGACATCACCGGAAATTTGTGTTTTCCCTTTACAACGAGTATAAATTCGTGTTTTTCTTTGGTAACGAGTTCGAATTCGTGTTTTCTTCATATTAACGAGTTCAAATTTGTGTTTTTCTCTGGAAACGGGTTGTCCTTGTAGAAAAAATGGTTTTTCCCTGATAACGAGTTGACATCGCCGGAAATTTGTGTTTTCCCTTTATAACGTGTAGAAATTTGTGTTTTTCTTTGGTAACGAGTTTGAATTCATGATTTCTTCTTATTAACGAGTTCAAATTAATGTTTTTCACTGGTAACGAGTTGTCTTTGAAGAAAAAATGTTTTTTTTTCCCTGATAACGATTTGACATCGCCGGAAATTTGTGTTTTCCCTTTATAACGAGTAGAAATTTCTGTTTTTTTCTTTGGTAACGAGTTCGAATTCATGTTTCCTTCTTATTAACGAGTTCAAATTTGTGTTTTTCTCCGGTAACGAATTTTCCTTGCAGAAAAAATGTTTTTTTTCTCTGATAACGAGTTGACATCGCCGGAAATTGGTGTTTTCCCTTTACAACGAGTAGAAATTTGAGTTTTTCTTTGGTAACGATTTCGAATTCGTGTTTTCTTCTTATTAACGAGTTCAAATTTGTGTTTTTATCTGGAAACGGGTTGTCCTTTGAGAAAAAATGTTTTTTTCCCTGATAACGAGTTGACATCGTCGGGAATTTGTGTTTTCCATTTATAACGAGTAGAAATTTGTGTTTTTTCTTTGGTAACGAGTTCGAATTCATGTTTTCTTCTTATTAACGAGTTCAAATTTGTGTTTTTCTCTGGAAACGGGTTGTCCTTGTAGAAAAAATGTTTTTTTCCATGATAACGAGTTGACATCGCCGGAAATTTGTGTGTTCCCTTTATAACGAGTAGAAATTTGTGTTTTTCTTTGGTAACGAGTTCGAATTCATGATTTCTTCTTATTAACGAAAGCAAATTAGTGTTTTTCTCTGGTAACGAGTTGTCTTTGCAGAAAAAATGATTTTTTCCCGATAACGAGTTGACATCGCCGGAAATTTGTGTTTTCCCTTTATAACGAGTAGAAATTTGTGTTTTTTCTTTGGTAACGAGTTCGAATTCATGATTTCTTCTTATTAACGAGTTCAAATTAGTGTTTTTCTCTGGTAACGAGTTGTCTTTGCAGAAAAAATGTTTTTTTCCCTGATAACGAGTTGACATCGCCGGAAATTTGTGTTTTCCCTTTATAACGAGTAGAATTTGTGTTTTTTCTTTGGTAACGAGTTCGAATTCATGTTTCCTTCTAATTAACGAGTTCAAATTTGTGTTTTTCTCTTGTAACGAATTTCCCTTGCAGAAAAAATGTTTTTTTCTCTGATAACGAGTTGACATCACCGGAAATTTGTGTTTTCCCTTTACAACGAGTATAAATTTGTGTTTTTCTTTGGTAACGAGTTCGAATTCGTGTTTTCTTCATATTAACGAGTTCAAATTTGTGTTTTTCTCTGGAAACGGGTTGTCCTTGTAGAAAAAAATGGTTTTTTCCCTGATAACGAGTTGACATCGCCGGAAATTTGTGTTTTCCTTTTATAACGTGTAGAAATTTGTGTTTTTCTTTGGTAACGAGTTTGAATTCATGATTTCTTCTTATTAACGAGTTCAAATTAATGTTTTTCACTGGTTACGAGTTGTCTTTGAAGAAAAAATGTTTTTTTCCCTGATAACGATTTGACATCGCCGGAAATTTGTGTTTTCCCTTTATAACGAGTAGAAATTTGTGTTTTTTCTTTGGTAACGAGTTCGAATTCATGTTTCCTTCTTATTAACGAGTTCAAATTTGTGTTTTTCTCCGGTAACGAATTTTCCTTGCAGAAAAAATGTTTTTTTCTCTGATAACGAGTTGACATCGCCGGAAATTGGTGTTTTCCCTTTACAACGAGTAGAAATTTGAGTTTTTCTTTGGTAACGATTTCGAATTCGTGTTTTCTTCTTATTAACGAGTTCAAATTTGTGTTTTTATCTGGAAACGGGTTGTCCTTTGAGAAAAAAATGTTTTTTCCCCGATAACGAGTTGACATCGTCGGGAATTTGTGTTTTCCATTTATAACGAGTAGAAATTTGTGTTTTTTCTTTGGTAACGAGTTCGAATTCATGTTTTCTTCTTATTAACGAGTTCAAATTTGTGTTTTTCTCTGGAAACGGGTTGTCCTTGTAGAAAAAATGTTTTTTTCCTTGATAACGAGTTGACATCGCCGGAAATTTGTGTGTTCCCTTTATAACGAGTAGAAATTTGTGTTTTTCTTTGGTAACGAGTTCGAATTCATGATTTCTTTTTATTAACGAAAGCAAATTAGTGTTTTTCTCTGGTAACGAGTTGTCTTTGCAGAAAAAATGATTTTTTCCCAGATAACGAGTTGACATCGACGGAAATTTGTGTTTTCCCTTTATAACGAGTAGAAATTTGTGTTTTTTCATTGGTAACGAGTTCGAATTCATGATTTCTTCTTATTAACGAGTTCAAATTAGTGTTTTTCTCTGGTAACGAGTTGTCTTTGCAGAAATAATGTTTTTTTCCCTGATAACGAGTTGACATCGCCGGAAATTTGTGTTTTCCCTTTATAACGAGCAGAATTTGTGTTTTTTCTTTGGTAACGAGTTCGAATTCATGTTTCCTTCTAATTAACGAGTTCAAATTTGTGTTTTTCTCTTGTAACGAATTTCCTTGCAGAAAAAAAGTTTTTTTCTCTGATAACGAGTTGACATCACCGGAAATTTGTGTTTTCCCTTTACAACGAGTAGAAATTTGTGTTTTTCTTGGTAATGAGTTCGAATTCGTGTTTTCTTCTTATTAACGAGTTCAAATTTGTGTTTTTCTCTGGAAACGGGTTGTCCTTTGAGAAAAAAATGTTTTTTCCCTGATAACGAGTTGACATCGCCGGAAATTTGTGTTTTCCCTTTAAAACGAGTAGAAATTGGTGTTTTTTCTTTGGTAACGAGTTCGAATTCATGTTTTCTTCTTATTAACGAGTTCAAATTTGTGTTTTTCTCTGGTAACGAGTTGTCTTTGCGAAAAAAATGTTTTTTTCCCTGAAAACGAGTTGACATCGCCGGAAATTTGTGTTTTCCCTTTATAAGGAGTATAAATTGCTGTTTTTTCTTTGGTAACGAGTTCAAATTCATGTTTTCTCTTATTAACGAGTTCAAATTTGTGTTTCTCTCCGGAAACGGGTTGTCCTTGTAGAAAAAATGTTTTTTTCCCTGATAACGAGTTGACATCGCCAGAAATTTGTGTTTTCCCTTTATAACGAGTAGAAATTTGTGATTTTCTTTGGTAACGAGTTCGAATTCATGATTTCTTCTTATTAAAGAGTTCAAATTAGTGTTTTTCTCTGGTAACGAGTTGTCTTTGTAGAAAAAATATTTTTTTCCCTGATAACGAGTTGACATCGCCGGAAATTTGTTTCCCTTTATAACGAGTAGAAATTTATGTTTTTTTTTGGTAACGAGTTCGAATTCATGTTTCCTTCTTGTTAACGAGTTCAAATTTGTGTTTTTCTCTAGTAACGAATTTTCCTTGCAGAAAAATTGTTTTTTTCTCTGATAACGAGTTGACATCACTGGAAATTTGTGTTTTCCCTTTACAACGAGTAGAAATTTTTGTTTTTCTTTGGTAACGAGTTCGAATTCGTGTTTTCTTCTTATTAACGAGTTCAAATTTGTGTTTTTCTATGGAAACGGGTTGTACTTGTAGAAAAAATGTTTTTTTCCCTGATAACGAGTTGACATCGCCGGAAATTTGTGTTTTCCCTTTATAACGAGTAGAAATTTGTGTTTTTCTTTGGTAACGAGTTTGAATTCATGATTTCTTCTTATTAACGAGTTCAAATTAGTGTTTTTCTCTGGTAACGAGTTGTCTTTGCAGAAAAAATGTTTTTTTCCCTGATAACGAGTTGACATCGCCGGAAATTTGTGTTTTCCCTTTATAGCGAGTAGAAATTGGTGTTTTTTCTTTGGTAACGAGTTCGAATTCATGTTTCTTCTTATTAACGAGTTCAAATTTGTGTTTTTCTCTGGAAACGAGTTGTCCATGCAGAAAAAATGATTTTTTCCCTGATAACGAGTTGACATCGCCGGAAATTTGTGTTTTCCCTTTATAACGAGTAGAAATTTGTATTTTTCTTTGGTAACAAGTTCGAATTCATGATTTTTTCATATTAACGAGTTCAAATTAGTGTTTTTCTCTGGTAACGAGTTGTCTTTGCAGGAAAAATATTTTTTTCCCTGATAACGAGTTGACATCGCCGGAAATTTGTGTTTTCCCTTTATAAAGAGTAGAAATTTGTGTTTTTTCTTTGGTAACGAGTTCGAATTCATGTTTCCTTCTTATTAACGAGCTCAAATTTGTGTTTTTCTCTGGTAACGAATTTTCCTTGCAGAAAAAACGTTTTTTTCTCTGATAACGAGTTGACATCGCCGGAAATTTGTGTTTTCCCTTTATAACGAGTAGAAATTGGTGTTTTTTCTTTGGTAACGAGTTCGAATTCATGTTTTCTTCTTATTAACGAGTTCAATTTTGTGTTTTTCTCTGGTAACGAGTTGTCCATGTAGAAAAAATGTTTTTTCCCTGATAACGAGTAGACATCGCCGGAAATTTGTGTTTTCCCTTTATAACGAGTAGAAATTTGTGTTTTTCTTTGGTAACGAGTTCGAATTCATGATTTCTTATTATTAACGAGTTCAAATTAGTGTTTTTCCCTGGTAACGAGTTGTCTTTGCAGAAAAAATGTTTTTTCCCCAGATAACGAGTTGACATCGCCGGTAATTTGTGTTTTCCCTTTAAAACGAGTAGAAATTGGTGTTTTTTCTTTGGTAACGAGTTCGAATTCATGTTTTCTTCTTATTAACGAGTTCAATTTTGTGTTTTTCTCTGGTAACGAGTTGTCCATGTAGAAAAAATGTTTTTTCCTTGATAACGAGTAGACATCGCCGGAAATTTGTGTTTTCCTTTATAACGAGTAGAAATTTGTGTTTTTCTTTGGTAACGAGTTCGAATTCATGATTTCTTATTATTAACGAGTTCAAATTAGTGTTTTTCCCTGGTAACGAGTTGTCTTTGCAGAAAAAAATGTTTTCCGGCGATGTGAACTCGTTATTAAGGAAAAAGACATTTTTTCTGGAAGGACAACTTGTTACCAGAGAAAAACACAAATTTTAACTCGTTAATAAGAAGAAAACATGAATTCGAACTCGTTACCAAAGAAAAAACACAAATTTCTACTCGTTATAAAGGGAAAACACAAATTTCCGGCGATGTCAACTCGTTATTCGGGAAAAAGACATTTTTTTCTGGAAGGACAACTCGTTACCAGTGAAAAACACAAAATTGAACTCGTTAATAAGTAAGAAAACATGAATTCGAACTCGTTACCAAAGAAAAAACACAAATTTCTACTCGTTATAAAGGGAAAACACAAATTTCCGGCGATGTCAACTCGTTATTAGGGAAAAAGACATTTTTTTCTGGAAGGGCAACTCGTTACCAGAGAAAAACACAAATTTGAACTCGTTAATAAGAAGAACATATGAATTTGAACTCGTTACCAAAGAAAAAACACAATTTTTTACTCGTTATAAAGAGAAAACACAAATTTCCGGCCATGTCAACACGTTATTAGGGAAAAACACATTTTATCTGCAAGGACAACTCGTTACCAGAGAAAAACACAAATTTGAACTCGTTAAATAGAAGAAAACATGAATTAGAACTCGTTACCAAAGAAAAAACACAAATTTCTACTCGTTATAAAGGGAAAACACAAATTTCCGGCGATGTCAACTCGTTATTAGGGAAAAAGACATTTTTTTTCGGAAGGACAACTCGTTACCAGAGAAAAACACAATTTTGAACTCGTTAATAAGAAGAAAATATGAATTCGAACTCGTTACCAAAGAAAAAACACAAATTTTTACTCGTTATAAAGAGAAAACACAAATTTCCGGCCATGTCAACTCGTTATTAGGGAAAAAGACATTATATCTGGAAGGACAACTCGTTACCAGAGAAAAACACAAATTTGAACTCGTTATTAAGAAGAAAATATGAATTCGAACTCGTTACCAAAGAAAAAACACAAATTTCAACTCGTTATAAAGGGAAAACACAAATTTCCGGTGATGTCAACACGTTATTAGGGAAAAAAAACATTTAAACTACAAGGACAACTTGTTACCAAAGAAAAACACAAATGTTGAACTCGTTAAATAGAAGAAAACATGAATTCGAACTCGTTACCAAAGAAAAAACACAAATTACTACTCGTTATAAAGGGAAAACACAAATTTCCGGCGATGTGAACTCGTTATTAAGGAAAAAGACATTTTTTCTGGAAGGACAACTCGTTACCAGAGAAAAACACAAATTTGAACTCGTTAATAAGAAGAAAACATGAATTCGAACTCGTTACCAAAGAAAAAACACAAATTTCTACTCGTTATAAAGGGAAAACACAAATTTCCGGTGATGTCAACTTGTTATTAGGGAAAAAGACATCTTTTTT
The DNA here is from genome assembly GCA_036785695.1 of Gentiana straminea. NCBI lineage: Eukaryota > Viridiplantae > Streptophyta > Magnoliopsida > Gentianales > Gentianaceae > Gentiana > Gentiana straminea. Next base: position 210,180 of record JAVUPR010000412.1, on the reverse strand, counting down.
GGAAGGACAACTCGTTACCAGAGAAAAACACAAATTTGAACTCGTTAATAAGAAGAAAACATGAATTCGAACTCGTTACCAAAGAAAAAACACAAATTTTTACTAGTTATAAAGGGAAAACACAAATTTCCGGCGATGTCAACTCGTTATTAGGGAAAAAGACATTATTTTCTGGAAGGGCAACTCGTTACCAGAGAAAAACACAAATTTGAACTCGTTAATAAGAAGAAAACATGAATTCGAACTCGTTACCAAAGAAAAAACACAAATTTTTACTCGTTATAAAGGGAAAACACAAATTTCCGGCGATGTCAACTCGTTATTAGGGAAAAAGACATTATTTTCGGAAGGACAACTCGTTACCAGAGAAAAACACAAATTTGAACTCGTTAATTAGAAGAAAACATGAATTCGAACCCGTTACCAAAGAAAAAACACAAATTTTTACTCGTTATAAAGAGAAAACACAAATTTCTACTCTTTATAAAGGGAAAACACAAATTTCCGGCGATGTCAACTCGTTATTAGGGAAAAAGACATTTTTTTTCTGGAAGGACAACTCGTTACCAAAGAAAAACACAAATTTGAACTCGTTAATAAGTAGAAAACATGAATTTGAACTCGTTACCAAAGAAAAAACATAAATTTTTACTCGTTATAAAGGGAAAACACAAATTTCCGGCGATGTCAACTCGTTATTAGGGAAAAAGACATTTTTTTTCTGGAAGGACAACTCGTTACCAGAGAAAAACACAAATTTGAACTCGTTAATAAGTAGAAAACAAGAATTTGAACTCGTTACCAAAGAAAAAACATAATTTTTTACTCGTTATAAAGGGAAAACACAAATTTCCGGCGATGTCAACTCGTTATTAGGGACAAAGACATTTTTTTCTGGAAGGACAACTCGTTACCAGAGAAAAACACAAATTTGAACTCGTTAATAAGAAGAAAACATGAATTCGAACTCGTTACCAAAGAAAAAACACAAATTTCTACTCGTTATAAAGGGAAAACACAAATTTCCGGTGATGTCAACTTGTTATTAGGGAAAAAGACATCTTTTTTGGAAGGACAACTCGTTACCAGAGAAAAACACAAATTTGAACTCGTTAAAAAGAAGAAAACATGAATTCGAACTCGTTACCAAAGAAAAAACACAAATTTCTACTCGTTATAAAGGGAAAACACAAATTTCCGGCGATGTCAACTCGTTATTAGGGAAAAAGACATTATTTTCTGGAAGGACAACTCGTTACCAGAGAAAAACACAAATTTGAACTCGTTAATAAGAAGAAAACATGAATTCGAACTCGTTACCAAAGAAAAAACACAAATTTTTACTCGTTATAAAGGGAAAACACAAATTTCCGGCGATGTCAACTCGTTATTAGGGAAAAAGACATTATTTTCGGAAGGACAACTCGTTACCAGAGAAAAACACAAATTTGAACTCGTTAATTAGAAGAAAACATGAATTCGAACCCGTTACCAAAGAAAAAACACAAATTTTTACTCGTTATAAAGAGAAAACACAAATTTCTACTCTTTATAAAGGGAAAACACAAATTTCCGGCGATGTCAACTCGTTATTAGGGAAAAAGACATTTTTTCTGGAAGGACAACTCGTTACCAGAGAAAAACACAAATTTGAACTCGTTAATAAGTAGAAAACATGAATTTGAACTCGTTACCAAAGAAAAAACATAAATTTTTACTCGTTATAAAGGGAAAACACAAATTTCCGGCGATGTCAACTCGTTGTTAGGGAAAAAGACATTTTTTTCTGGAAGGACAACTCGTTACCGGAGAAAAACTCAAATTTGAACTTGTTAATAAGAAGAAAACATGAATTCGAACTCGTTACCAAAGAAAAAACATAAATTTTTACTCGTTATAAAGGGAAAACACAAATTTCCGGCGATGTCAACTCGTTATTAGGGAAAAAGACATTTTTTTCTGGATGGACAGCTCGTTACCAGAGAAAAACACAAATTTGAACTCGTTAATAAGAAGAAAACATGAATTCGAACTCGTTACCAAAGAAAAAACACAAATTTTTACTCGTTATAAAGGGAAAACACAAATTTCCGGCGATGTCAACTCGTTATTAGGGAAAAAGACATTATTTTCTGGAAGGACAACTCGTTACAGAGAAAAACACAAATTTGAACTCGTTAATTAGAAGAAAACATGAATTCGAACCCGTTACCAAAGAAAAAACACAAATTTTTACTCGTTATAAAGAGAAAACACAAATTTCTACTCTTTATAAAGGGAAAACACAAATTTCCGGCGATGTCAACTCGTTATTAGGGAAAAAGACATTTTTTTCTGGAAGGACAACTCGTTACCAAAGAAAAACACAAATTTGAACTCGTTAATAAGTAGAAAACATGAATTTGAACTCGTTACCAAAGAAAAAACATAAATTTTTACTCGTTATAAAGGGAAAACACAAATTTCCGGCGATGTCAACTCGTTATTAGGGAAAAAGACATTTTTTTTCTGGAAGGACAACTCGTTACCAGAGAAAAACACAAATTTGAACTCGTTAATAAGTAGAAAACATGAATTTGAACTCGTTACCAAAGAAAAAACATAATTTTTTACTCGTTATAAAGGGAAAACACAAATTTCCGGCGATGTCAACTCGTTATTAGGGAAAAAGACATTTTTTTCTGGAAGGACAACTCGTTACCAGAGAAAAACACAAATTTGAACTCGTTAATAAGAAGAAAACATGAATTCGAACTCGTTACCAAAGAAAAAACACAAATTTCTACTCGTTATAAAGGGAAAACACAAATTTCCGGTGATGTCAACTTGTTATTAGGGAAAAAGACATTTTTTCTGGAAGGACAACTCGTTACCAGAGAAAAACACAAATTTGAACTCGTTAATAAGAAGAAAACATGAATTCGAACTCGTTACCAAAGAAAAAACACAAATTTCTACTCGTTATAAAGGGAAAACACAAATTTCCGGCGATGTCAACTCGTTATTAGGGAAAAAGACATTTTTTTCGGAAGGACAACTCGTTACCGAGAGAAAAACACAAATTTGAACTCGTTAATAAGAAGAAAACATGAATTCGAACTCGTTACCAAAGAAAAAACACAAATTTTTACTCGTTATAAAGGGAAAACACAAATTTCCGGCGATGTCAACTCGTTATTAGGGAAAAAGACATTTTTTTCGGAAGGACAACTCGTTACCGAGAGAAAAACACAAATTTGAACTCGTTAATTAGAAGAAAACATGAATTCGAACCCGTTACCAAAGAAAAAACACAAATTTTTACTCGTTATAAAGAGAAAACACAAATTTCTACTCGTTATAAAGGGAAAACACAAATTTCCGGCGATGTCAACTCGTTATTAGGGAAAAAGACATTTTTTTCGGAAGGACAACTCGTTACCGAGAGAAAAACACAAATTTGAACTCGTTAATAAGTAGAAAACATGAATTTGAACTCGTTACCAAAGAAAAAACATAAATTTTTACTCGTTATAAAGGGAAAACACAAATTTCCGGCGATGTCAACTCGTTATTAGGGAAAAAGACATTTTTTTTTGGAAGGACAACTCGTTACCAGAGAAAAACACAAATTTGAACTCTTTAATAAGAAGAAAACATGAATTCGAACTCGTTACCAAAGAAAAAACACAAATTTTTACTCGTTATAAAGGGAAAACACAAATTTCCGGCGATGTCAACTCGTTATTAGGGAAAAAGACATTATTTTCTGGAAGGACAACTCGTTACCGAGAGAAAAACACAAATTTGAACTCGTTAATTAGAAGAAAACATGAATTCGAACCCGTTACCAAAGAAAAAACACAAATTTTTACTCGTTATAAAGAGAAAACACAAATTTCTACTCTTTATAAAGGGAAAACACAAATTTCCGGCGATGTCAACTCATTATTAGGGAAAAAGACATTTTTTTTCGGAAGGACAACTCGTTACCAGAGAAAAACACAAATTTGAACTCGTTAATAAGTAGAAAACAAGAATTTGAACTCGTTACCAAAGAAAAAACATAATTTTTTACTCGTTATAAAGGGAAAACACAAATTTCCGGCGATGTCAACTCGTTATTAGGGAAAAAGACATTTTTTTCGGAAGGACAACTCGTTACCCAGAGAAAAACACAAATTTGAACTCGTTAATAAGAAGAAAACATGAATTCGAACTCGTTACCAAAGAAAAAACACAAATTTGTACTCGTTATAAAGGGAAAACACAAATTTCCGGTGATGTCAACTTGTTATTAGGGAAAAAGACATCTTTTTTGGAAGGACAACTCGTTACCAGAGAATAACTCAAATTTGAACTCGTTAAAAAGAAGAAAACATGAATTCGAACTCGTTACCAAAGAAAAAACACAAATTTCTACTCGTTATAAAGGGAAAACACAAATTTCCGTCGATGTCAACTCGTTATTAGGGAAAAAGACATTATTTTCTGGAAGGACAACTCGTTACCAGAGAAAAACAAAATTTGAACTCGTTAATAAGAAGAAAACATGAATTCGAACTCGTTACCAAAGAAAAAACACAAATTTTTACTCGTTATTAAGGGAAAACACAAATTTCCGGCGATGTCAACTCGTTATTAGGGAAAAAGACATTATTTTCTGGAAGGAAAACTCGTTACCAGAGAAAAACACAAATTTGAACTCGTTAATTAGAAGAAAACATGAATTCGAACCCGTTACCAAAGAAAAAACACAAATTTTTACTCGTTATAAAGAGAAAACACAAATTTCTACTCTTTATAAAGGGAAAACACAAATTTCCGGCGATGTCAACTCGTTATTAGGGAAAAAGACATTTTTTTTCGGAAGGACAACTCGTTACCAGAGAAAAACACAAATTTGAACTCGTTAATAAGAAGAAAACATGAATTCGAACTCGTTACCAAAGAAAAAACACAAATTTTTACTCGTTATAAAGGGAAAACACAAATTTCCGGCGATGTCAACTCGTTATTAGGGAAAAAGACATTATTTTACGGAAGGACAACTCGTTACCGAGAGAAAAACACAAATTTGAACTCGTTAATTAGAAGAAAACATGAATTCGAACCCGTTACCAAAGAAAAAACACAAATTTTTACTCGTTATAAAGAGAAAACACAAATTTCTACTCTTTATAAAGGGAAAACACAAATTTCCGGCGATGTCAACTCGTTATTAGGGAAAAAGACATTTTTTTCTGGAAGGACAACTCGTTACCGAGAGAAAAACACAAATTTGAACTCGTTAATAAGTAGAAAACATGAATTTGAACTCGTTACCAAAGAAAAAACATAAATTTTTACTCGTTATAAAGGGAAAACACAAATTTCCGGCGATGTCAACTCGTTATTAGGGAAAAAGACATTTTTTTTTACGGAAGGACAACTCGTTACCGAGAGAAAAACACAAATTTGAACTCGTTAATAAGAAGAAAACATGAATTTGAACTCGTTACCAAAGAAAAAACATAAATTTTTACTCGTTATAAAGGGAAAACACAAATTTCCGGCGATGTCAACTCGTTATTAGGGAAAAAGACATTTTTTTACGGAAGGACAACTCGTTACCAGAGAAAAACACAAATTTGAACTCGTTAATAAGAAGAAAACATGAATTCGAACTCGTTACCAAAGAAAAAACACAAATTTCTACTCGTTATAAAGGGAAAACACAAATTTCCGGTGATGTCAACTTGTTATTAGGGAAAAAGACATTTTTCTGGAAGGACAACTCGTTACCAGAGAAAAACACAAATTTGAACTCGTTAATAAGAAGAAAACATGAATTCGAACTCGTTACCAAAGAAAAAACACAAATTTCTACTCGTTATAAAGGGAAAACACAAATTTCCGGCGATGTCAACTCGTTATTAGGGAAAAAGACATTATTTTACGGAAGGACAACTCGTTACCGAGAGAAAAACACAAATTTGAACTCGTTAATAAGAAGAAAACATGAATTCGAACTCGTTACCAAAGAAAAAACACAAATTTTTACTCGTTATAAAGGGAAAACACAAATTTCCGGCGATGTCAACTCGTTATTAGGGAAAAAGACATTATTTTACGGAAGGACAACTCGTTACCGAGAGAAAAACACAAATTTGAACTCGTTAATTAGAAGAAAACATGAATTCGAACCCGTTACCAAAGAAAAAACACAAATTTTTACTCGTTATAAAGAGAAAACACAAATTTCTACTCTTTATAAAGGGAAAACACAAATTTCCGGCGATGTCAACTCGTTATTAGGGAAAAAGACATTTTTTTCTGGAAGGACAACTCGTTACCGAGAGAAAAACACAAATTTGAACTCGTTAATAAGTAGAAAACATGAATTTGAACTCGTTACCAAAGAAAAAACATAAATTTTTACTCGTTATAAAGGGAAAACACAAATTTCCGGCGATGTCAACTCGTTATTAGGGAAAAAGACATTTTTTTTGGAAGGACAACTCGTTACCAGAGAAAAACACAAATTTGAACTCGTTAATAAGAAGAAAACATGAATTCGAACTCGTTACCAAAGAAAAAACATAAATTTTTACTCGTTATAAAGGGAAAACACAAATTTCCGGCGATGTCAACTCGTTATTAGGGAAAAAGACATTTTTTTCGGAAGGGACAACTCGTTACCAGAGAAAAACACAAATTTGAACTCGTTAATAAGAAGAAAACATGAATTCGAACTCGTTACCAAAGAAAAAACACAAATTTTTACTCGTTATAAAGGGAAAACACAAATTTCCGGCGATGTCAACTCGTTATTAGGGAAAAAGACATTATTTTCTAGAAGGACAACTCGTTACCAGAGAAAAACACAAATTTGAACTCGTTAATTAGAAGAAAACATGAATTCGAACCCGTTACCAAAGAAAAAACACAAATTTTTACTCGTTATAAAGAGAAAACACAAATTTCTACTCTTTATAAAGGGAAAACACAAATTTCCGGCGATGTCAACTCGTTATTAGGGAAAAAGACATTTTTTTTTACGGAAGGACAACTCGTTACCAAAGAAAAAAACACAAATTTGAACTCGTTAATAAGTAGAAAACATGAATTTGAACTCGTTACCAAAGAAAAAACATAAATTTTTACTCGTTATAAAGGGAAAACACAAATTTCCGGCGATGTCAACTCGTTATTAGGGAAAAAGACATTTTTTTTTACGGAAGGACAACTCGTTACCGAGAGAAAAACACAAATTTGAACTCGTTAATAAGTAGAAAACATGAATTTGAACTCGTTACCAAAGAAAAAACATAATTTTTTACTCGTTATAAAGGGAAAACACAAATTTCCGGCGATGTCAACTCGTTATTAGGGAAAAAGACATTTTTTTCTGGAAGGACAACTCGTTACCAGAGAAAAACACAAATTTGAACTCGTTAATAAGAAGAAAACATGAATTCGAACTCGTTACCAAAGAAAAAACACAAATTTCTACTCGTTATAAAGGGAAAACACAAATTTCCGGTGATGTCAACTCGTTATTAGGGAAAAAGACATTTTTTTTGGAAGGACAACTCGTTACCTGAGAAAAACACAAATTTGAACTCGTTAATAAGAAGAAAACATGAATTCGAACTCGTTACCAAAGAAAAAACACAAATTTTACTCGTTATAAAGGGAAAACACAAATTTCCGGCGATGTCAACTCGTTATTAGGGAAAAAGACATTATTTTACGGAAGGACAACTCGTTACCGAGAGAAAAACACAAATTTGAACTCGTTAATAAGAAGAAAACATGAATTCGAACTCGTTACCAAAGAAAAAACACAAATTTTTACTCGTTATAAAGGGAAAACACAAATTTCCGGCGATGTCAACTCGTTATTAGGGAAAAAGACATTATTTTACGGAAGGACAACTCGTTACCGAGAGAAAAACACAAATTTGAACTCGTTAATTAGAAGAAAACATGAATTCGAACCGTTACCAAAGAAAAAACACAAATTTTTACTCGTTATAAAGAGAAAACACAAATTTCTACTCTTTATAAAGGGAAAACACAAATTTCCGGCGATGTCAACTCGTTATTAGGGAAAAAGACATTTTTTCTGGAAGGACAACTCGTTACCAGAGAAAAACACAAATTTGAACTCGTTAATAAGTAGAAAACATGAATTTGAACTCGTTACCAAAGAAAAAACATAAATTTTTACTCGTTATAAAGGGAAAACACAAATTTCCGGCGATGTCAACTCGTTATTAGGGAAAAAGACATTTTTTTCGGAAGGACAACTCGTTACCGAGAGAAAAACACAAATTTGAACTCGTTAATAAGAAGAAAACATGAATTCGAACTCGTTACCAAAGAAAAAACACAAATTTCTACTCGTTATAAAGGGAAAACACAAATTTCCGGCGATGTCAACTCGTTATTAGGGAAAAAGACATTTTTTTTTCGGAAGGACAACTCGTTACCGAGAGAAAAACACAAATTTGAACTCGTTAATAAGAAGAAAACATGAATTCGAACTCGTTACCAAAGAAAAAACACAAATTTTTACTCGTTATAAAGGGAAAACACAAATTTCCGGCGATGTCAACTCGTTATTAGGGAAAAAGACATTTTTTTCGGAAGGACAACTCGTTACCGAGAGAAAAACACAAATTTGAACTCGTTAATTAGAAGAAAACATGAATTCGAACCCGTTACCAAAGAAAAAACACAAATTTTTACTCGTTATAAAGAGAAAACACAAATTTCTGTCACTCGTTATAAAGGGAAAACACAAATTTCCGGCGATGTCAACTCGTTATTAGGGAAAAGACATTTTTTTCTGGAAGGACAACTCGTTACCAGAGAAAAACACAAATTTGAACTCGTTAATAAGTAGAAAACATGAATTTGAACTCGTTACCAAAGAAAAAACATAAATTTTTACTCGTTATAAAGGGAAAACACAAATTTCCGGCGATGTCAACTCGTTATTAGGGAAAAAGACATTTTTTTACGGAAGGACAACTCGTTACCGAGAGAAAAACACAAATTTGAACTCGTTAATAAGAAGAAAACATGAATTCGAACTCGTTACCAAAGAAAAAACACAAATTTTTACTCGTTATAAAGGGAAAACACAAATTTCCGGCGATGTCAACTCGTTATTAGGGAAAAAGACATTATTTTTACGGAAGGACAACTCGTTACCGAGAGAAAAACACAAATTTGAACTCGTTAATAAGAAGAAAACATGAATTCGAACTCGTTACCAAAGAAAAAACAAATTTTTACATAAAATTTTACTCGTTATAAAGGGAAAACACAAATTTCCGGCGATGTCAACTCGTTATTAGGGAAAAAGACATTTTTTTCGGAAGGACAACTCGTTACCGAGAGAAAAACACAAATTTGAACTCGTTAATAAGAAGAAAACATGAATTTGAACTCGTTACCAAAGAAAAAACACAAATTTTTACTCGTTATAAAGGGAAAACACAAATTTCCGGCGATGTCAACTCGTTATTAGGGAAAAAGACATTTTTTTACGGAAGGACAACTCGTTACCGAGAGAAAAACACAAATTTGAACTCGTTAATAAGAAGAAAACATGAATTCGAACTCGTTACCAAAGAAAAAACACAAATTTTTACTCGTTATAAAGGGAAAACACAAATTTCCGGCGATGTCAACTCGTTATTAGGGAAAAAGACATTTTTTTTGGAAGGACAACTCGTTACCGAGAGAAAAACACAAATTTGAACTCGTTAATTAGAAGAAAACATGAATTCGAACTCGTTACCAAAGAAAAAACACAAATTTTTACTCGTTATAAAGGGAAAACACAAATTTCCGGCGATGTCAACTCGTTATTAGGGAAAAAGACATTATTTTACGGAAGGACAACTCGTTACCGAGAGAAAAACACAAATTTGAACTCGTTAATAAGAAGAAAACATGAATTCGAACTCGTTACCAAAGAAAAAACACAAATTTTTACTCGTTATAAAGGGAAAACACAAATTTCCGGCGATGTCAACTCGTTATTAGGGAAAAAGACATTTTTTTTACGGAAGGACAACTCGTTACCGAGAGAAAAACACAAATTTGAACTCGTTAATAAGAAGAAAACATGAATTCGAACTCGTTACCAAAGAAAAAACACAAATTCCTACTCGTTATAAAGGGAAAACACAAATTTCTACTCTTTATAAAGGGAAAACACAAATTTCCGGCGATGTCAACTCGTTATTAGGGAAAAAGACATTTTTTTCGGAAGGACAACTCGTTACCAGAGAAAAACACAAATTTGAACTCGTTAATAAGAAGAAAACATGAATTTGAACTCGTTACCAAAGAAAAAACATAAATTTTTACTCGTTATAAAGGGAAAACACAAATTTCCGGCGATGTCAACTCGTTATTAGGGAAAAAGACATTTTTTTCTGGAAGGACAACTCGTTACCAGAGAAAAACACAAATTTGAACTCGTTAATAAGAAGAAAACATGAATTCGAACTCGTTACCAAAGAAAAAACATAAATTTTTACTCGTTATAAAGGGAAAACACAAATTTCCGGCGATGTCAACTCGTTATTAGGGAAAAAGACATTTTTTTTTCGGAAGGACAACTCGTTACCAGAGAAAAACACAAATTTGAACTCGTTAATAAGAAGAAAACATGAATTCGAACTCGTTACCAAAGAAAAAACACAAATTTTTACTCGTTATAAAGGGAAAACACAAATTTCCGGCGATGTCAACTCGTTATTAGGGAAAAAGACATTTTTTTACGGAAGGACAACTCGTTACCGAGAGAAAAACACAAATTTGAACTCGTTAATAAGAAGAAAACATGAATTCGAACTCGTTACCAAAGAAAAAACACAAATTTTTACTCGTTATAAAGGGAAAACACAAATTTCCGGCGATGTCAACTCGTTATTAGGGAAAAAGACATTTTTTTACGGAAGGACAACTCGTTACCGAGAGAAAAACACAAATTTGAACTCGTTAATAAGAAGAAAACATGAATTCGAACTCGTTACCAAAGAAAAAACACAAATTTTTACTCGTTATAAAGGGAAAACACAAATTTCCGGCGATGTCAACTCGTTATTAGGGAAAAAGACATTTTTTACGGAAGGACAACTCGTTACCGAGAGAAAAACACAAATTTGAACTCGTTAATAAGAAGAAAACATGAATTCGAACTCGTTACCAAAGAAAAAACACAAATTTTTACTCGTTATAAAGGGAAAACACAAATTTCCGGCGATGTCAACTCGTTATTAGGGAAAAAGACATTTTTTTTTACGGAAGGACAACTCGTTACCGAGAGAAAAACACAAATTTGAACTCGTTAATAAGAAGAAAACATGAATTCGAACTCGTTACCAAAGAAAAAACACAAATTTTTACTCGTTATAAAGGGAAAACACAAATTTCCGGCGATGTCAACTCGTTATTAGGGAAAAAGACATTTTTTCTGGAAGGACAACTCGTTACCAGAGAAAAACACAAATTTGAACTCGTTAATAAGTAGAAAACATGAATTTGAACTCGTTACCAAAGAAAAAACATAAATTTTTACTCGTTATAAAGGGAAAACACAAATTTCCGGCGATGTCAACTCGTTATTAGGGAAAAAGACATTTTTTACGGAAGGACAACTCGTTACCGAGAGAAAAACACAAATTTGAACTCGTTAATAAGAAGAAAACATGAATTCGAACTCGTTACCAAAGAAAAAACACAAATTTTTACTCGTTATAAAGGGAAAACACAAATTTCCGGCGATGTCAACTCGTTATTAGGGAAAAAGACATTATTTTACGGAAGGACAACTCGTTACCGAGAGAAAAACACAAATTTGAACTCGTTAATTAGAAGAAAACATGAATTCGAACCCGTTACCAAAGAAAAAACACAAATTTTTACTCGTTATAAAGAGAAAACACAAATTTCTACTCTTTATAAAGGGAAAACACAAATTTCCGGCGATGTCAACTCGTTATTAGGGAAAAAGACATTTTTTTCTGGAAGGACAACTCGTTACCGAGAGAAAAACACAAATTTGAACTCGTTAATAAGTAGAAAACATGAATTTGAACTCGTTACCAAAGAAAAAACATAAATTTTTACTCGTTATAAAGGGAAAACACAAATTTCCGGCGATGTCAACTCGTTGTTAGGGAAAAAGACATTTTTTTCTGGAAGGACAACTCGTTACCAGAGAAAAACACAAATTTGAACTCGTTAATAAGAAGAAAACATGAATTCGAACTCGTTACCAAAGAAAAAACACAAATTTTTACTCGTTATAAAGGGAAAACACAAATTTCCGGCGATGTCAACTCGTTATTAGGGAAAAAGACATTTTTTACGGAAGGACAACTCGTTACCGAGAGAAAAACACAAATTTGAACTCGTTAATAAGAAGAAAACATGAATTCGAACTCGTTACCAAAGAAAAAACACAAATTTTTACTCGTTATAAAGGGAAAACACAAATTTCCGGCGATGTCAACTCGTTATTAGGGAAAAAGACATTTTTTTACGGAAGGACAACTCGTTACCGAGAGAAAAACACAAATTTGAACTCGTTAATAAGAAGAAAACATGAATTCGAACTCGTTACCAAAGAAAAAACACAAATTTTTACTCGTTATAAAGGGAAAACACAAATTTCCGGCGATGTCAACTCGTTATTAGGGAAAAAGACATTTTTTTTTTTACGGAAGGACAACTCGTTACCGAGAGAAAAACACAAATTTGAACTCGTTAATAAGAAGAAAACATGAATTCGAACTCGTTACCAAAGAAAAAACACAAATTTTTACTCGTTATAAAGGGAAAACACAAATTTCCGGCGATGTCAACTCGTTATTAGGGAAAAAGACATTTTTTACGGAAGGACAACTCGTTACCGAGAGAAAAACACAAATTTGAACTCGTTAATAAGAAGAAAACATGAATTCGAACTCGTTACCAAAGAAAAAACACAAATTTTTACTCGTTATAAAGGGAAAACACAAATTTCCGGCGATGTCAACTCGTTATTAGGGAAAAAGACATTTTTTACGGAAGGACAACTCGTTACCGAGAGAAAAACACAAATTTGAACTCGTTAATAAGAAGAAAACATGAATTCGAACTCGTTACCAAAGAAAAAACACAAATTTTTACTCGTTATAATTTTTACTCGTTATAAAGGGAAAACACAAATTTCCGGCGATGTCAACTCGTTATTAGGGAAAAAGACATTTTTTTACGGAAGGACAACTCGTTACCGAGAGAAAAACACAAATTTGAACTCGTTAATAAGAAGAAAACATGAATTCGAACTCGTTACCAAAGAAAAAACACAAATTTTTACTCGTTATAAAGGGAAAACACAAATTTCCGGCGATGTCAACTCGTTATTAGGGAAAAAGACATTTTTTTTACGGAAGGACAACTCGTTACCGAGAGAAAAACACAAATTTGAACTCGTTAATAAGAAGAAAACATGAATTCGAACTCGTTACCAAAGAAAAAACACAAATTTTTACTCGTTATAAAAGGAAAACACAAATTTCCGGCGATGTCAACTCGTTATTAGGGAAAAAGACATTTTTTACGGAAGGACAACTCGTTACCGAGAGAAAAACACAAATTTGAACTCGTTAATAAGAAGAAAACATGAATTCGAACTCGTTACCAAAGAAAAAACACAAATTTTTACTCGTTATAAAGGGAAAACACAAATTTCCGGCGATGTCAACTCGTTATTAGGGAAAAAGACATTTTTTTTACGGAAGGACAACTCGTTACCGAGAGAAAAACACAAATTTGAACTCGTTAATAAGAAGAAAACATGAATTCGAACTCGTTACCAAAGAAAAAACACAAATTTTTACTCGTTATAAAGGGAAAACACAAATTTCCGGCGATGTCAACTCGTTATTAGGGAAAAAGACATTTTTTTGGAAGGACAACTCGTTACCGAGAGAAAAACACAAATTTGAACTCGTTAATAAGAAGAAAACATGAATTCGAACTCGTTACCAAAGAAAAAACACAAATTTTTCGTTACTCGTTACTAAAAGGGAAAACACAAATTTCCGGCGATGTCAACTCGTTATTAGGGAAAAAGACATTTTTTTTTACGGAAGGACAACTCGTTACCGAGAGAAAAACACAAATTTGAACTCGTTAATAAGAAGAAAACATGAATTCGAACTCGTTACCAAAGAAAAAACACAAATTTTTACTCGTTATAAAGGGAAAACACAAATTTCCGGCGATGTCAACTCGTTATTAGGGAAAAAGACATTTTTTTACGGAAGGACAACTCGTTACCGAGAGAAAAACACAAATTTGAACTCGTTAATAAGAAGAAAACATGAATTCGAACTCGTTACCAAAGAAAAAACACAAATTTTTACTCGTTATAAAGGAAAACACAAATTTCCGGCGATGTCAACTCGTTATTAGGGAAAAAGACATTTTTTACGGAAGGACAACTCGTTACCGAGAGAAAAACACAAATTTGAACTCGTTAATAAGAAGAAAACATGAATTCGAACTCGTTACCAAAGAAAAAACACAAATTTTTACTCGTTATAAAGAGAAAACACAAATTTCTACTCGTTATAAAGGAAAACACAAATTTCCGGCGATGTCAACTCGTTATTAGGGAAAAAGACATTTTTTTACGGAAGGACAACTCGTTACCGAGAGAAAAACACAAATTTGAACTCGTTAATAAGTAGAAAACATGAATTTGAACTCGTTACCAAAGAAAAAACATAAATTTTTACTCGTTATAAAGGGAAAACACAAATTTCCGGCGATGTCAACTCGTTATTAGGGAAAAAGACATTTTTTTTACGGAAGGACAACTCGTTACCGAGAGAAAAACACAAATTTGAACTCGTTAATAAGAAGAAAACATGAATTCGAACTCGTTACCAAAGAAAAAACACAAATTTTTACTCGTTATAAAGGAAAACACAAATTTCCGGCGATGTCAACTCGTTATTAGGGAAAAAGACATTTTTTTTTTACGGAAGGACAACTCGTTACCGAGAGAAAAACACAAATTTGAACTCGTTAATAAGAAGAAAACATGAATTCGAACTCGTTACCAAAGAAAAAACACAAATTTTTACTCGTTATAAAGGGAAAACACAAATTTCCGGCGATGTCAACTCGTTATTAGGGAAAAAGACATTATTTTACGGAAGGACAACTCGTTACCGGAGAAAAACACAAATTTGAACTCGTTAATTAGAAGAAAACATGAATTCGAACTCGTTACCAAAGAAAAAAACACAAATTTTTACTCGTTATAAAGAGAAAACACAAATTTCTACTCGTTATAAAGGGAAAACACAAATTTCCGGCGATGTCAACTCGTTATTAGGGAAAAAGACATTTTTTTTTACGGAAGGACAACTCGTTACCGAGAGAAAAACACAAATTTGAACTCGTTAATAAGTAGAAAACATGAATTTGAACTCGTTACCAAAGAAAAAACGCAAATTTTTACTCGTTATAAAGGGAAAACACAAATTTCCGGCGATGTCAACTCGTTATTAGGGAAAAAGACATTTTTTACGGAAGGACAACTCGTTACCGAGAGAAAAACACAAATTTGAACTCGTTAATAAGAAGAAAACATGAATTCGAACTCGTTACCAAAGAAAAAACATAAATTTTTACTCGTTATAAAGGGAAAACACAAATTTCCGGCGATGTCAACTCGTTATTAGGGAAAAAGACATTTTTTTTACGGAAGGACAACTCGTTACCGGAGAAAAACACAAATTTGAACTCGTTAATAAGAAGAAAACATGAATTCGAACTCGTTACCAAAGAAAAAACATAAATTTTTACTCGTTATAAAGGGAAAACACAAATTTCCGGCGATGTCAACTCGTTATTAGGGAAAAAGACATTTTTTTACGGAAGGACAACTCGTTACCGAGAGAAAAACACAAATTTGAACTCGTTAATAAGAAGAAAACATGAATTCGAACTCGTTACCAAAGAAAAAACACAAATTTTTACTCGTTATAAAGGGAAAACACAAATTTCCGGCGATGTCAACTCGTTATTAGGGAAAAAGACATTTTTTACGGAAGGACAACTCGTTACCGAGAGAAAAACACAAATTTGAACTCGTTAATAAGAAGAAAACATGAATTCGAACTCGTTACCAAAGAAAAAACACAAATTTTTACTCGTTATAAAGGGAAAACACAAATTTCCGGCGATGTCAACTCGTTATTAGGGAAAAAGACATTTTTTTACGGAAGGACAACTCGTTACCGAGAGAAAAACACAAATTTGAACTCGTTAATAAGAAGAAAACATGAATTCGAACTCGTTACCAAAAGAAAAAACACAAAATTTTTACTCGTTATAAAGGGAAAACACAAATTTCCGGCGATGTCAACTCGTTATTAGGGAAAAAGACATTATTTTACGGAAGGACAACTCGTTACCGAGAGAAAAACACAAATTTGAACTCGTTAATTAGAAGAAAACATGAATTCGAACTCGTTACCAAAGAAAAAACACAAATTTTTACTCGTTATAAAGAGAAAACACAAATTTCCGGCGATGTCAACTCGTTATTAGGGAAAAAGACATTTTTTTACGGAAGGACAACTCGTTACCGAGAGAAAAACACAAATTTGAACTCGTTAATAAGAAGAAAACATGAATTCGAACTCGTTACCAAAGAAAAAACACAAATTTTTACTCGTTATAAAGGGAAAACACAAATTTCCGGCGATGTCAACTCGTTATTAGGGAAAAAGACATTTTTTTACGGAAGGACAACTCGTTACCGAGAGAAAAACACAAATTTGAACTCGTTAATAAGAAGAAAACATGAATTCGAACTCGTTACCAAAAGAAAAAACACAAATTTTTACTCGTTATAAAGGGAAAACACAAATTTCCGGCGATGTCAACTCGTTATTAGGGAAAAAGACATTTTTTTTACGGAAGGACAACTCGTTACCGAGAGAAAAACACAAATTTGAACTCGTTAATAAGAAGAAAACATGAATTCGAACTCGTTACCAAAGAAAAAACACAAATTTTTACTCGTTATAAAGGGAAAACACAAATTTCCGGCGATGTCAACTCGTTATTAGGGAAAAAGACATTTTTTTACGGAAGGACAACTCGTTACCGAGAGAAAAACACAAATTTGAACTCGTTAATAAGAAGAAAACATGAATTCGAACTCGTTACCAAAGAAAAAACACAAATTTTTACTCGTTATAAAGGGAAAACACAAATTTCCGGCGATGTCAACTCGTTATTAGGGAAAAAGACATTTTTTACGGAAGGACAACTCGTTACCGAGAGAAAAACACAAATTTGAACTCGTTAATAAGAAGAAAACATGAATTCGAACTCGTTACCAAAGAAAAAACACAAATTTTTACTCGTTATAAAGGAAAACACAAATTTCCGGCGATGTCAACTCGTTATTAGGGAAAAAGACATTTTTTTTACGGAAGGACAACTCGTTACCGAGAGAAAAACACAAATTTGAACTCGTTAATAAGAAGAAAACATGAATTCGAACTCGTTACCAAAGAAAAAACATAAATTTTTACTCGTTATAAAGGGAAAACACAAATTTCCGGCGATGTCAACTCGTTATTAGGGAAAAAGACATTTTTTACGGAAGGACAACTCGTTACCGAGAGAAAAACACAAATTTGAACTCGTTAATAAGAAGAAAACATGAATTCGAACTCGTTACCAAAGAAAAAACACAAATTTTTACTCGTTATAAAGGGAAAACACAAATTTCCGGCGATGTCAACTCGTTATTAGGGAAAAAGACATTTTTTTTTACGGAAGGACAACTCGTTACCGAGAGAAAAACACAAATTTGAACTCGTTAATAAGAAGAAAACATGAATTCGAACTCGTTACCAAAGAAAAAACATAAATTTTTACTCGTTATAAAGGGAAAACACAAATTTCCGGCGATGTCAACTCGTTATTAGGGAAAAAGACATTTTTTTACGGAAGGACAACTCGTTACCGAGAGAAAAACACAAATTTGAACTCGTTAATAAGAAGAAAACATGAATTCGAACTCGTTACCAAAGAAAAAACACAAATTTTTACTCGTTATAAAGGGAAAACACAAATTTCCGGCGATGTCAACTCGTTATTAGGGAAAAAGACATTTTTTTACGGAAGGACAACTCGTTACCGAGAGAAAAACACAAATTTGAACTCGTTAATAAGAAGAAAACATGAATTCGAACTCGTTACCAAAGAAAAAACACAAATTTTTACTCGTTAAAAACACAAATTTCTACTCGTTATAAAGGGAAAACACAAATTTCCGGCGATGTCAACTCGTTATTAGGGAAAAAGACATTTTTACGGAAGGACAACTCGTTACCGAGAGAAAAACACAAATTTGAACTCGTTAATAAGAAGAAAACATGAATTCGAACTCGTTACCAAAGAAAAAACACAAATTTTTACTCGTTATAAAGGAAAACACAAATTTCCGGCGATGTCAACTCGTTATTAGGGAAAAAGACATTTTTTTACGGAAGGACAACTCGTTACCGAGAGAAAAACACAAATTTGAACTCGTTAATAAGAAGAAAACATGAATTCGAACTCGTTACCAAAGAAAAAACACAAATTTTTACTCGTTATAAAGGGAAAACACAAATTTCCGGCGATGTCAACTCGTTATTAGGGAAAAAGACATTTTTTACGGAAGGACAACTCGTTACCGAGAGAAAAACACAAATTTGAACTCGTTAATAAGAAGAAAACATGAATTCGAACTCGTTACCAAAGAAAAAACACAAATTTTTACTCGTTATAAAGAGGTTATAAAGGGAAAACACAAATTTCCGGCGATGTCAACTCGTTATTAGGGAAAAAGACATTTTTTACGGAAGGACAACTCGTTACCGAGAGAAAAACACAAATTTGAACTCGTTAATAAGAAGAAAACATGAATTCGAACTCGTTACCAAAGAAAAAAAAACACAAATTTTTACTCGTTATAAAGGGAAAACACAAATTTCCGGCGATGTCAACTCGTTATTAGGGAAAAAGACATTTTTTTTTACGGAAGGACAACTCGTTACCGAGAGAAAAACACAAATTTGAACTCGTTAATAAGAAGAAAACATGAATTCGAACTCGTTACCAAAGAAAAAACACAAATTTTTACTCGTTATAAAGGGAAAACACAAATTTCCGGCGATGTCAACTCGTTATTAGGGAAAAAGACATTTTTTACGGAAGGACAACTCGTTACCGAGAGAAAAACACAAATTTGAACTCGTTAATAAGAAGAAAACATGAATTCGAACTCGTTACCAAAGAAAAAACACAAATTTTTACTCGTTATAAAGGGAAAACACAAATTTCCGGCGATGTCAACTCGTTATTAGGGAAAAAGACATTATTTTACGGAAGGACAACTCGTTACCGAGAGAAAAACACAAATTTGAACTCGTTAATAAGAAGAAAACATGAATTCGAACTCGTTACCAAAGAAAAAACAAAATTTTTACTCGTTATAAAGAGAAAACACAAATTTCTACTCGTTATAAAGGGAAAACACAAATTTCCGGCGATGTCAACTCGTTATTAGGGAAAAAGACATTTTTTTAAGAAGGACAACTCGTTACCGAGAGAAAAACACAAATTTGAACTCGTTAATAAGTAGAAAACATGAATTTGAACTCGTTACCAAAGAAAAAACATAAATTTTTACTCGTTATAAAGGGAAAACACAAATTTCCGGCGATGTCAACTCGTTATTAGGGAAAAAGACATTTTTTACGGAAGGACAACTCGTTACCGAGAGAAAAACACAAATTTGAACTCGTTAATAAGAAGAAAACATGAATTCGAACTCGTTACCAAAGAAAAAACACAAATTTTTACTCGTTATAAAGGGAAAACACAAATTTCCGGCGATGTCAACTCGTTATTAGGGAAAAAGACATTTTTTTACGGAAGGACAACTCGTTACCGAGAGAAAAACACAAATTTGAACTCGTTAATAAGAAGAAAACATGAATTCGAACTCGTTACCAAAGAAAAAACACAAATTTTTACTCGTTATAAAGGGAAAACACAAATTTCCGGCGATGTCAACTCGTTATTAGGGAAAAAGACATTTTTTTACGGAAGGACAACTCGTTACCGAGAGAAAAACACAAATTTGAACTCGTTAATAAGAAGAAAACATGAATTCGAACTCGTTACCAAAGAAAAAACACAAATTTTTACTCGTTATAAAGGGAAAACACAAATTTCCGGCGATGTCAACTCGTTATTAGGGAAAAAGACATTATTTTACGGAAGGACAACTCGTTACCGAGAGAAAAACACAAATTTGAACTCGTTAATTAGAAGAAAACATGAATTCGAACCCGTTACCAAAGAAAAAACACAAATTTTTACTCGTTATAAAGAGAAAACACAAATTTCTACTCGTTATAAAGGGAAAACACAAATTTCCGGCGATGTCAACTCGTTATTAGGGAAAAAGACATTTTTTTTTACGGAAGGACAACTCGTTACCGAGAGAAAAACACAAATTTGAACTCGTTAATAAGAAGAAAACATGAATTTGAACTCGTTACCAAAGAAAAAACACAAATTTTTACTCGTTATAAAGGGAAAACACAAATTTCCGGCGATGTCAACTCGTTATTAGGGAAAAAGACATTTTTTTTATTAGAAGGACAACTCGTTACCGAGAGAAAAACACAAATTTGAACTCGTTAATAAGAAGAAAACATGAATTCGAACTCGTTACCAAAGAAAAAACACAAATTTTTACTCGTTATAAAGGGAAAACACAAATTTCCGGCGATGTCAACTCGTTATTAGGGAAAAAGACATTTTTTTACGGAAGGACAACTCGTTACCGAGAGAAAAACACAAATTTGAACTCGTTAATAAGAAGAAAACATGAATTCGAACTCGTTACCAAAGAAAAAACACAAATTTTTACTCGTTATAAAGGGAAAACACAAATTTCCGGCGATGTCAACTCGTTATTAGGGAAAAAGACATTTTTTTACGGAAGGACAACTCGTTACCGAGAGAAAAACACAAATTTGAACTCGTTAATAAGAAGAAAACATGAATTCGAACTCGTTACCAAAGAAAAAACACAAATTTTTACTCGTTATAAAGGGAAAACACAAATTTCCGGCGATGTCAACTCGTTATTAGGGAAAAAGACATTTTTTTTTACGGAAGGACAACTCGTTACCGAGAGAAAAACACAAATTTGAACTCGTTAATAAGAAGAAAACATGAATTCGAACTCGTTACCAAAGAAAAAACACAAATTTTTACTCGTTATAAAGGGAAAACACAAATTTCCGGCGATGTCAACTCGTTATTAGGGAAAAAGACATTTTTTACGGAAGGACAACTCGTTACCGAGAGAAAAACACAAATTTGAACTCGTTAATAAGAAGAAAACATGAATTCGAACTTTACCAAAGAACTCGTTACCAAAAGAAAAAACACAAATTTTTACTCGTTATAAAGGGAAAACACAAATTTCCGGCGATGTCAACTCGTTATTAGGGAAAAAGACATTTTTTTACGGAAGGACAACTCGTTACCGAGAGAAAAACACAAATTTGAACTCGTTAATAAGAAGAAAACATGAATTCGAACTCGTTACCAAAGAAAAAACATAAATTTTTACTCGTTATAAAGGGAAAACACAAATTTCCGGCGATGTCAACTCGTTATTAGGGAAAAAGACATTTTTTTTACGGAAGGACAACTCGTTACCGAGAGAAAAACACAAATTTGAACTCGTTAATAAGAAGAAAACATGAATTCGAACTCGTTACCAAAGAAAAAACACAAATTTTTACTCGTTATAAAGGGAAAACACAAATTTCCGGCGATGTCAACTCGTTATTAGGGAAAAAGACATTATTTTACGGAAGGACAACTCGTTACCGAGAGAAAAACACAAATTTGAACTCGTTAATAAGAAGAAAACATGAATTCGAACTCGTTACCAAAGATAAAACACAAATTTCTACTCGTTATAAGAAAAACACAAATTTCTACTCGTTATAAAGGGAAAACACAAATTTCCGGCGATGTCAACTCGTTATTAGGGAAAAAGACATTTTTTTTTACGGAAGGACAACTCGTTACCGAGAGAAAAACACAAATTTGAACTCGTTAATAAGAAGAAAACATGAATTCGAACTCGTTACCAAAGAAAAAACATAAATTTTTACTCGTTATAAAGGGAAAACACAAATTTCCGGCGATGTCAACTCGTTATTAGGGAAAAAGACATTTTTTACGGAAGGACAACTCGTTACCGAGAGAAAAACACAAATTTGAACTCGTTAATAAGAAGAAAACATGAATTCGAACCCGTTACGTTACCAAAAGAAAAACACAAATTTCTACTCGTTATAAAGGGAAAACACAAATTTCCGGCGATGTCAACTCGTTATTAGGGAAAAAGACATTTTTTACGGAAGGACAACTCGTTACCGAGAGAAAAACACAAATTTGAACTCGTTAATAAGAAGAAAACATGAATTCGAACTCGTTACCAAAGAAAAAACACAAATTTTTACTCGTTATAAAGGGAAAACACAAATTTCCGGCGATGTCAACTCGTTATTAGGGAAAAAGACATTTTTTTTTACGGAAGGACAACTCGTTACCGAGAGAAAAACACAAATTTGAACTCGTTAATAAGAAGAAAACATGAATTCGAACTCGTTACCAAAGAAAAAACACAAATTTTTACTCGTTATAAAGGGAAAACACAAATTTCCGGCGATGTCAACTCGTTATTAGGGAAAAAGACATTTTTTTACGGAAGGACAACTCGTTACCGAGAGAAAAACACAAATTTGAACTCGTTAATAAGAAGAAAACATGAATTCGAACTCGTTACCAAAGAAAAAACACAAATTTTTACTCGTTATAAAGGGAAAACACAAATTTCCGGCGATGTCAACTCGTTATTAGGGAAAAAGACATTTTTTTACGGAAGGACAACTCGTTACCGAGAGAAAAACACAAATTTGAACTCGTTAATAAGAAGAAAACATGAATTCGAACTCGTTACCAAAGAAAAAACACAAATTTTTACTCGTTATAAAGGGAAAACACAAATTTCCGGCGATGTCAACTCGTTATTAGGGAAAAAGACATTTTTTTTTACGGAAGGACAACTCGTTACCGAGAGAAAAACACAAATTTGAACTCGTTAATAAGAAGAAAACATGAATTCGAACTCGTTACCAAAGAAAAAACACAAATTTTTACTCGTTATAAAGGGAAAACACAAATTTCCGGCGATGTCAACTCGTTATTAGGGAAAAAGACATTTTTTTTTACGGAAGGACAACTCGTTACCGAGAGAAAAACACAAATTTGAACTCGTTAATAAGAAGAAAACATGAATTCGAACTCGTTACCAAAGAAAAAACATAAATTTTTACTCGTTATAAAGGGAAAACACAAATTTCCGGCGATGTCAACTCGTTATTAGGGAAAAAGACATTTTTTACGGAAGGACAACTCGTTACCGAGAGAAAAACACAAATTTGAACTCGTTAATAAGAAGAAAACATGAATTCGAACTCGTTACCAAAGAAAAAACACAAATTTTTACTCGTTATAAAGGGAAAACACAAATTTCCGGCGATGTCAACTCGTTATTAGGGAAAAAGACATTTTTTTACGGAAGGACAACTCGTTACCGAGAGAAAAACACAAATTTGAACTCGTTAATAAGAAGAAAACATGAATTCGAACTCGTTACCAAAGAAAAAACACAAATTTTTACTCGTTATAAAGGGAAAACACAAATTTCCGGCGATGTCAACTCGTTATTAGGGAAAAAGACATTTTTTTACGGAAGGACAACTCGTTACCGAGAGAAAAACACAAATTTGAACTCGTTAATAAGAAGAAAACATGAATTCGAACTCGTTACCAAAGAAAAAACACAAATTTTTACTCGTTATAAAGGGAAAACACAAATTTCCGGCGATGTCAACTCGTTATTAGGGAAAAAGACATTTTTTACGGAAGGACAACTCGTTACCGAGAGAAAAACACAAATTTGAACTCGTTAATAAGAAGAAAACATGAATTCGAACTCGTTACCAAAGAAAAAACACAAATTTTTACTCGTTATAAAGGGAAAACACAAATTTCCGGCGATGTCAACTCGTTATTAGGGAAAAAGACATTTTTTACGGAAGGACAACTCGTTACCGAGAGAAAAACACAAATTTGAACTCGTTAATAAGAAGAAAACATGAATTCGAACTCGTTACCAAAGAAAAAACACAAATTTTTACTCGTTATAAAGGGAAAACACAAATTTCCGGCGATGTCAACTCGTTATTAGGGAAAAAGACATTTTTTTACGGAAGGACAACTCGTTACCGAGAGAAAAACACAAATTTGAACTCGTTAATAAGAAGAAAACATGAATTCGAACTCGTTACCAA
The DNA here is from genome assembly GCA_036785695.1 of Gentiana straminea. NCBI lineage: Eukaryota > Viridiplantae > Streptophyta > Magnoliopsida > Gentianales > Gentianaceae > Gentiana > Gentiana straminea. The sequence continues at coordinate 185,671 of JAVUPR010000412.1, read as the reverse complement.
AGAAAAAACACAAATTTTTACTCGTTATAAAGGGAAAACACAAATTTCCGGCGATGTCAACTCGTTATTAGGGAAAAAGACATTATTTTACGGAAGGACAACTCGTTACCGAGAGAAAAACACAAATTTGAACTCGTTAATTAGAAGAAAACATGAATTCGAACTCGTTACCAAAGAAAAAACACAAATTTTTACTCGTTATAAAGAGAAAACACAAATTTCTACTCGTTATAAAGGGAAAACACAAATTTCCGGCGATGTCAACTCGTTATTAGGGAAAAAGACATTTTTTTACGGAAGGACAACTCGTTACCGAGAGAAAAACACAAATTTGAACTCGTTAATAAGAAGAAAACATGAATTTGAACTCGTTACCAAAGAAAAAACACAAATTTTTACTCGTTATAAAGGGAAAACACAAATTTCCGGCGATGTCAACTCGTTATTAGGGAAAAAGACATTTTTTTACGGAAGGACAACTCGTTACCGAGAGAAAAACACAAATTTGAACTCGTTAATAAGAAGAAAACATGAATTCGAACTCGTTACCAAAGAAAAAACACAAATTTTTACTCGTTATAAAGGGAAAACACAAATTTCCGGCGATGTCAACTCGTTATTAGGGAAAAAGACATTTTTTTACGGAAGGACAACTCGTTACCGAGAGAAAAACACAAATTTGAACTCGTTAATAAGAAGAAAACATGAATTCGAACTCGTTACCAAAGAAAAAACACAAATTTTTACTCGTTATAAAGGGAAAACACAAATTTCCGGCGATGTCAACTCGTTATTAGGGAAAAAGACATTTTTTTACGGAAGGACAACTCGTTACCGAGAGAAAAACACAAATTTGAACTCGTTAATAAGAAGAAAACATGAATTCGAACTCGTTACCAAAGAAAAAACACAAATTTTTACTCGTTATAAAGGGAAAACACAAATTTCCGGCGATGTCAACTCGTTATTAGGGAAAAAGACATTATTTTACGGAAGGACAACTCGTTACCGAGAGAAAAACACAAATTTGAACTCGTTAATTAGAAGAAAACATGAATTCGAACTCGTTACCAAAGAAAAAACACAAATTTTTACTCGTTATAAAGAGAAAACACAAATTTCTACTCGTTATAAAGGGAAAACACAAATTTCCGGCGATGTCAACTCGTTATTAGGGAAAAAGACATTTTTTTTACGGAAGGACAACTCGTTACCGAGAGAAAAACACAAATTTGAACTCGTTAATAAGTAGAAAACATGAATTTGAACTCGTTACCAAAGAAAAAACATAAATTTTTACTCGTTATAAAGGGAAAACACAAATTTCCGGCGATGTCAACTCGTTATTAGGGAAAAAGACATTTTTTTTTTACGGAAGGACAACTCGTTACCGAGAGAAAAACACAAATTTGAACTCGTTAATAAGAAGAAAACATGAATTCGAACTCGTTACCAAAGAAAAAACACAAATTTTTACTCGTTATAAAGGGAAAACACAAATTTCCGGCGATGTCAACTCGTTATTAGGGAAAAAGACATTTTTTTACGGAAGGACAACTCGTTACCGAGAGAAAAACACAAATTTGAACTCGTTAATAAGAAGAAAACATGAATTCGAACTCGTTACCAAAGAAAAAACACAAATTTTTACTCGTTATAAAGGGAAAACACAAATTTCCGGCGATGTCAACTCGTTATTAGGGAAAAAGACATTATTTTACGGAAGGACAACTCGTTACCGAGAGAAAAACACAAATTTGAACTCGTTAATAAGAAGAAAACATGAATTCGAACTCGTTACCAAAGAAAAAACACAAATTTTTACTCGTTATAAAGGGAAAACACAAATTTCCTCGGCGATGTCAACTCGTTATTAGGGAAAAAGACATTTTTTTTACGGAAGGACAACTCGTTACCGAGAGAAAAACACAAATTTGAACTCGTTAATAAGTAGAAAACATGAATTTGAACTCGTTACCAAAGAAAAAACATAAATTTTTACTCGTTATAAAGGGAAAACACAAATTTCCGGCGATGTCAACTCGTTATTAGGGAAAAAGACATTTTTTTACGGAAGGACAACTCGTTACCGAGAGAAAAACACAAATTTGAACTCGTTAATAAGAGGAAAACAAGAATTCGAACTCGTTACAAAAAAAAAACACAAATTTCTACTCGTTATAAAGGGAAAACACAAATTTCCGGCGATGTCAACTCGTTATTAGGGAAAAAGACATTTTTTTTGGAAGGACAACTCGTTACCGAGAGAAAAACACAAATTTGAACTCGTTAATAAGAAGAAAACATGAATTCGAACTCGTTACCAAAGAAAAAACACAAATTTTTACTCGTTATAAAGGGAAAACACAAATTTCCGGCGATGTCAACTCGTTATTAGGGAAAAAGACATTTTTTTACGGAAGGACAACTCGTTACCGAGAGAAAAACACAAATTTGAACTCGTTAATAAGAAGAAAACATGAATTCGAACTCGTTACCAAAGAAAAAACACAAATTTTTACTCGTTATAAAGGGAAAACACAAATTTCCGGCGATGTCAACTCGTTATTAGGGAAAAAGACATTATTTTACGGAAGGACAACTCGTTACCGAGAGAAAAACACAAATTTGAACTCGTTAATTAGAAGAAAACATGAATTCGAACCCGTTACCAAAGAAAAAACACAAATTTTTACTCGTTATAAAGAGAAAACACAAATTTCTACTCGTTATAAAGGGAAAACACAAATTTCCGGCGATGTCAACTCGTTATTAGGGAAAAAGACATTTTTTTTTACGGAAGGACAACTCGTTACCGAGAGAAAAACACAAATTTGAACTCGTTAATAAGTAGAAAACATGAATTTGAACTCGTTACCAAAGAAAAAACATAAATTTTTACTCGTTATAAAGGGAAAACACAAATTTCCGGCGATGTCAACTCGTTATTAGGGAAAAAGACATTTTTTACGGAAGGACAACTCGTTACCGAGAGAAAAACACAAATTTGAACTCGTTAATAAGAAGAAAACATGAATTCGAACTCGTTACCAAAGAAAAAACACAAATTTTTACTCGTTATAAAGGGAAAACACAAATTTCCGGCGATGTCAACTCGTTATTAGGGAAAAAGACATTTTTTTACGGAAGGACAACTCGTTACCGAGAGAAAAACACAAATTTGAACTCGTTAATAAGAAGAAAACATGAATTCGAACTCGTTACCAAAGAAAAAACACAAATTTTTACTCGTTATAAAGGGAAAACACAAATTTCCGGCGATGTCAACTCGTTATTAGGGAAAAAGACATTTTTTTACGGAAGGACAACTCGTTACCGAGAGAAAAACACAAATTTGAACTCGTTAATAAGAAGAAAACATGAATTCGAACTCGTTACCAAAGAAAAAACACAAATTTTTACACAAATTTCTACGTTATAAAGGGAAAACACAAATTTCCGGCGATGTCAACTCGTTATTAGGGAAAAAGACATTTTTTTTTGGAAGGACAACTCGTTACCGAGAGAAAAACACAAATTTGAACTCGTTAATAAGAAGAAAACATGAATTCGAACTCGTTACCAAAGAAAAAACATAAATTTTTACTCGTTATAAAGGGAAAACACAAATTTCCGGCGATGTCAACTCGTTATTAGGGAAAAAGACATTTTTTTACGGAAGGACAACTCGTTACCGAGAGAAAAACACAAATTTGAACTCGTTAATAAGAAGAAAACATGAATTCGAACTCGTTACCAAAGAAAAAACACAAATTTTTACTCGTTATAAAGGGAAAACACAAATTTCCGGCGATGTCAACTCGTTATTAGGGAAAAAGACATTTTTTACGGAAGGACAACTCGTTACCGAGAGAAAAACACAAATTTGAACTCGTTAATAAGAAGAAAACATGAATTCGAACTCGTTACCAAAGAAAAAACACAAATTTTTACTCGTTATAAAGGAAAACACAAATTTCAAAAAGGGAAAACACAAATTTCCGGCGATGTCAACTCGTTATTAGGGAAAAAGACATTTTTTACGGAAGGACAACTCGTTACCGAGAGAAAAACACAAATTTGAACTCGTTAATAAGAAGAAAACATGAATTCGAACTCGTTACCAAAGAAAAAACATAAATTTTTACTCGTTATAAAGGAAAACACAAATTTCCGGCGATGTCAACTCGTTATTAGGGAAAAAGACATTTTTTTTTACGGAAGGACAACTCGTTACCGAGAGAAAAACACAAATTTGAACTCGTTAATAAGAAGAAAAAATGAATTTGAACTCGTTACCAAAGAAAAAACACAAATTTTTACTCGTTATAAAGGGAAAACACAAATTTCCGGCGATGTCAACTCGTTATTAGGGAAAAAGACATTTTTTTTTTGGAAGGACAACTCGTTACCAGAGAAAAACACAAATTTGAACTCGTTAATAAGAAGAAAACATGAATTCGAACTCGTTACCAAAGAAAAAACACAAATTTTTACTCGTTATAAAGGGAAAACACAAATTTCCGGCGATGTCAACTCGTTATTAGGGAAAAAGACATTTTTTTTTGGAAGGACAACTCGTTACCGAGAGAAAAACACAAATTTGAACTCGTTAATAAGAAGAAAACATGAATTCGAACTCGTTACCAAAGAAAAAACACAAATTTTTACTCGTTATAAAGGGAAAACACAAATTTCCGGCGATGTCAACTCGTTATTAGGGAAAAAGACATTTTTTTACGGAAGGACAACTCGTTACCGAGAGAAAAACACAAATTTGAACTCGTTAATAAGAAGAAAACATGAATTCGAACTCGTTACCAAAGAAAAAACACAAATTTTTACTCGTTATAAAGGGAAAACACAAATTTCCGGCGATGTCAACTCGTTATTAGGGAAAAAGACATTATTTTACGGAAGGACAACTCGTTACCGAGAGAAAAACACAAATTTGAACTCGTTAATAAGAAGAAAACATGAATTCGAACTCGTTACCAAAGAAAAAACACAAATTTTTACTCGTTATAAAGGGAAAACACAAATTTCCGGCGATGTCAACTCGTTATTAGGGAAAAAGACATTTTTTTACGGAAGGACAACTCGTTACCGAGAGAAAAACACAAATTTGAACTCGTTAATAAGAAGAAAACATGAATTCGAACTCGTTACCAAAGAAAAAACACAAATTTTTACTCGTTATAAAGGGAAAACACAAATTTCCGGCGATGTCAACTCGTTATTAGGGAAAAAGACATTTTTTTTACGGAAGGACAACTCGTTACCGAGAGAAAAACACAAATTTGAACTCGTTAATAAGAAGAAAACATGAATTCGAACTCGTTACCAAAGAAAAAACATAAATTTTTACTCGTTATAAAGGGAAAACACAAATTTCCGGCGATGTCAACTCGTTATTAGGGAAAAAGACATTTTTTTTTACGGAAGGACAACTCGTTACCGAGAGAAAAACACAAATTTGAACTCGTTAATAAGTAGAAAACATGAATTTGAACTCGTTACCAAAGAAAAAACATAAATTTTTACTCGTTATAAAGGGAAAACACAAATTTCCGGCGATGTCAACTCGTTATTAGGGAAAAAGACATTTTTTTTTACGGAAGGACAACTCGTTACCGAGAGAAAAACACAAATTTGAACTCGTTAATAAGAAGAAAACATGAATTCGAACTCGTTACCAAAGAAAAAACACAAATTTTTACTCGTTATAAAGGGAAAACACAAATTTCCGGCGATGTCAACTCGTTATTAGGGAAAAAGACATTATTTTACGGAAGGACAACTCGTTACCGAGAGAAAAACACAAATTTGAACTCGTTAATTAGAAGAAAACATGAATTCGAACCCGTTACCAAAGAAAAAACACAAATTTTTACTCGTTATAAAGAGAAAACACAAATTTCTACTCGTTATAAAGGGAAAACACAAATTTCCGGCGATGTCAACTCGTTATTAGGGAAAAAGACATTTTTTTTACGGAAGGACAACTCGTTACCGAGAGAAAAACACAAATTTGAACTCGTTAATAAGTAGAAAACATGAATTTGAACTCGTTACCAAAGAAAAAACATAAATTTTTACTCGTTATAAAGGGAAAACACAAATTTCCGGCGATGTCAACTCGTTATTAGGGAAAAAGACATTTTTTTTTGGAAGGACAACTCGTTACCAGAGAAAAACACAAATTTGAACTCGTTAATAAGTAGAAAACATGAATTTGAACTCGTTACCAAAGAAAAAACATAATTTTTTACTCGTTATAAAGGGAAAACACAAATTTCCGGCGATGTCAACTCGTTATTAGGGAAAAAGACATTTTTTTTACGGAAGGACAACTCGTTACCGAGAGAAAAACACAAATTTGAACTCGTTAATAAGAAGAAAACATGAATTCGAACTCGTTACCAAAGAAAAAACACAAATTTTTACTCGTTATAAAGGGAAAACACAAATTTCCGGCGATGTCAACTTGTTATTAGGGAAAAAGACATTTTTTACGGAAGGACAACTCGTTACCGAGAGAAAAACACAAATTTGAACTCGTTAATAAGAAGAAAACATGAATTCGAACTCGTTACCAAAGAAAAAACACAAATTTCTACTCGTTATAAAGGAAAACACAAATTTCCGGCGATGTCAACTCGTTATTAGGGAAAAAGACATTTTTTTACGGAAGGACAACTCGTTACCGAGAGAAAAACACAAATTTGAACTCGTTAATAAGAAGAAAACATGAATTCGAACTCGTTACCAAAGAAAAAACACAAATTTTTACTCGTTATAAAGGGAAAACACAAATTTCCGGCGATGTCAACTCGTTATTAGGGAAAAAGACATTATTTTACGGAAGGACAACTCGTTACCGAGAGAAAAACACAAATTTGAACTCGTTAATTAGAAGAAAACATGAATTCGAACCCGTTACCAAAGAAAAAACACAAATTTTTACTCGTTATAAAGAGAAAACACAAATTTCTACTCGTTATAAAGGGAAAACACAAATTTCCGGCGATGTCAACTCGTTATTAGGGAAAAAGACATTTTTTTTTACGGAAGGACAACTCGTTACCGAGAGAAAAACACAAATTTGAACTCGTTAATAAGTAGAAAACATGAATTTGAACTCGTTACCAAAGAAAAAACATAAATTTTTACTCGTTATAAAGGGAAAACACAAATTTCCGGCGATGTCAACTCGTTATTAGGGAAAAAGACATTTTTTTTTACGAAGGACAACTCGTTACCGAGAGAAAAACACAAATTTGAACTCGTTAATAAGAAGAAAACATGAATTCGAACTCGTTACCAAAGAAAAAACATAAATTTTTACTCGTTATAAAGGGAAAACACAAATTTCCGGCGATGTCAACTCGTTATTAGGGAAAAAGACATTTTTTTTACGGAAGGACAACTCGTTACCGAGAGAAAAACACAAATTTGAACTCGTTAATAAGAAGAAAACATGAATTCGAACTCGTTACCAAAGAAAAAACACAAATTTTTACTCGTTATAAAGGGAAAACACAAATTTCCGGCGATGTCAACTCGTTATTAGGGAAAAAGACATTATTTTACGGAAGGACAACTCGTTACCGAGAGAAAAACACAAATTTGAACTCGTTAATTAGAAGAAAACATGAATTCGAACCCGTTACCAAAGAAAAAACACAAATTTTTACTCGTTATAAAGAGAAAACACAAATTTCTACTCGTTATAAAGGGAAAACACAAATTTCCGGCGATGTCAACTCGTTATTAGGGAAAAAGACATTTTTTTTTACGGAAGGACAACTCGTTACCGAGAGAAAAACACAAATTTGAACTCGTTAATAAGTAGAAAACATGAATTTGAACTCGTTACCAAAGAAAAAACATAAATTTTTACTCGTTATAAAGGGAAAACACAAATTTCCGGCGATGTCAACTCGTTATTAGGGAAAAAGACATTTTTTTTACGGAAGGACAACTCGTTACCGAGAGAAAAACACAAATTTGAACTCGTTAATAAGAAGAAAACATGAATTCGAACTCGTTACCAAAGAAAAAACATAAATTTTTACTCGTTATAAAGGGAAAACACAAATTTCCGGCGATGTCAACTCGTTATTAGGGAAAAAGACATTTTTTTTACGGAAGGACAACTCGTTACCGAGAGAAAAACACAAATTTGAACTCGTTAATAAGAAGAAAACATGAATTCGAACTCGTTACCAAAGAAAAAACACAAATTTTTACTCGTTATAAAGGGAAAACACAAATTTCCGGCGATGTCAACTCGTTATTAGGGAAAAAGACATTTTTTTTTGGAAGGACAACTCGTTACCAGAGAAAAACACAAATTTGAACTCGTTAATAAGAAGAAAACATGAATTCGAACTCGTTACCAAAGAAAAAACATAAATTTTTACTCGTTATAAAGGGAAAACACAAATTTCCGGCGATGTCAACTCGTTATTAGGGAAAAAGACATTTTTTTTTGGAAGGACAACTCGTTACCAGAGAAAAACACAAATTTGAACTCATTAATAAGAAGAAAACATGAATTCGAACTCGTTACCAAAGAAAAAACACAAATTTTTACTCGTTATAAAGGGAAAACACAAATTTCCGGCGATGTCAACTCGTTATTAGGGAAAAAGACATTATTTTACGGAAGGACAACTCGTTACCGAGAGAAAAACACAAATTTGAACTCGTTAATTAGAAGAAAACATGAATTCGAACCCGTTACCAAAGAAAAAACACAAATTTTTACTCGTTATAAAGAGAAAACACAAATTTCTACTCGTTATAAAGGGAAAACACAAATTTCCGGCGATGTCAACTCGTTATTAGGGAAAAAGACATTTTTTTTACGGAAGGACAACTCGTTACCGAGAGAAAAACACAAATTTGAACTCGTTAATAAGTAGAAAACATGAATTTGAACTCGTTACCAAAGAAAAAACATAAATTTTTACTCGTTATAAAGGGAAAACACAAATTTCCGGCGATGTCAACTCGTTATTAGGGAAAAAGACATTTTTTTTTACGGAAGGACAACTCGTTACCGAGAGAAAAACACAAATTTGAACTCGTTAATAAGTAGAAAACATGAATTTGAACTCGTTACCAAAGAAAAAACATAAATTTTTACTCGTTATAAAGGGAAAACACAAATTTCCGGCGATGTCAACTCGTTATTAGGGAAAAAGACATTTTTTTTACGGAAGGACAACTCGTTACCGAGAGAAAAACACAAATTTGAACTCGTTAATAAGAAGAAAACATGAATTCGAACTCGTTACCAAAGAAAAAACACAAATTTCTACTCGTTATAAAGGGAAAACACAAATTTCCGGCGATGTCAACTCGTTATTAGGGAAAAAGACATTTTTTACGGAAGGACAACTCGTTACCGAGAGAAAAACACAAATTTGAACTCGTTAATAAGAAGAAAACATGAATTCGAACTCGTTACCAAAGAAAAAACACAAATTTTTACTACTCGTTATAAAGGGAAAACACAAATTTCCGGCGATGTCAACTCGTTATTAGGGAAAAAGACATTTTTTTTTGGAAGGACAACTCGTTACCGAGAGAAAAACACAAATTTGAACTCGTTAATAAGAAGAAAACATGAATTCGAACTCGTTACCAAAGAAAAAACACAAATTTTTACTCGTTATAAAGGGAAAACACAAATTTCCGGCGATGTCAACTCGTTATTAGGGAAAAAGACATTATTTTACGGAAGGACAACTCGTTACCGAGAGAAAAACACAAATTTGAACTCGTTAATTAGAAGAAAACATGAATTCGAACCCGTTACCAAAGAAAAAACACAAATTTTTACTCGTTATAAAGAGAAAACACAAATTTCTACTCGTTATAAAGGGAAAACACAAATTTCCGGCGATGTCAACTCGTTATTAGGGAAAAAGACATTTTTTTTTGGAAGGACAACTCGTTACCGAGAGAAAAACACAAATTTGAACTCGTTAATAAGTAGAAAACATGAATTTGAACTCGTTACCAAAGAAAAAACATAAATTTTTACTCGTTATAAAGGGAAAACACAAATTTCCGGCGATGTCAACTCGTTATTAGGGAAAAAGACATTTTTTTTTACGGAAGGACAACTCGTTACCGAGAGAAAAACACAAATTTGAACTCGTTAATAAGAAGAAAACATGAATTCGAACTCGTTACCAAAGAAAAAACATAAATTTTTACTCGTTATAAAGGGAAAACACAAATTTCCGGCGATGTCAACTCGTTATTAGGGAAAAAGACATTTTTTACGGAAGGACAACTCGTTACCGAGAGAAAAACACAAATTTGAACTCGTTAATAAGAAGAAAACATGAATTCGAACTCGTTACCAAAGAAAAAACACAAATTTTTACTCGTTATAAAGGGAAAACACAAATTTCCGGCGATGTCAACTCGTTATTAGGGAAAAAGACATTATTTTACGGAAGGACAACTCGTTACCGAGAGAAAAACACAAATTTGAACTCGTTAATTAGAAGAAAACATGAATTCGAACCCGTTACCAAAGAAAAAACACAAATTTTTACTCGTTATAAAGAGAAAACACAAATTTCTACTCGTTATAAAGGGAAAACACAAATTTCCGGCGATGTCAACTCGTTATTAGGGAAAAAGACATTTTTTTTTACGGAAGGACAACTCGTTACCGAGAGAAAAACACAAATTTGAACTCGTTAATAAGTAGAAAACATGAATTTGAACTCGTTACCAAAGAGAAAAAACATAAATTTTTACTCGTTATAAAGGGAAAACACAAATTTCCGGCGATGTCAACTCGTTATTAGGGAAAAAGACATTTTTTTTTGGAAGGACAACTCGTTACCGAGAGAAAAACACAAATTTGAACTCGTTAATAAGAAGAAAACATGAATTTGAACTCGTTACCAAAGAAAAAACATAAATTTTTACTCGTTATAAAAAGGGAAAACACAAATTTCCGGCGATGTCAACTCGTTATTAGGGAAAAAGACATTTTTTTACGGAAGGACAACTCGTTACCGAGAGAAAAACACAAATTTGAACTCGTTAATAAGAAGAAAACATGAATTCGAACTCGTTACCAAAGAAAAAACACAAATTTCTACTCGTTATAAAGGGAAAACACAAATTTCCGGCGATGTCAACTTGTTATTAGGGAAAAAGACATTTTTTTTTTTTCGGAAGGACAACTCGTTACCGAGAGAAAAACACAAATTTGAACTCGTTAATAAGAAGAAAACATGAATTCGAACTCGTTACCAAAGAAAAAACACAAATTTTACTCGTTATAAAGGAAAACACAAATTTCCGGCGATGTCAACTCGTTATTAGGGAAAAAGACATTTTTTTTACGGAAGGACAACTCGTTACCGAGAGAAAAACACAAATTTGAACTCGTTAATAAGAAGAAAACATGAATTCGAACTCGTTACCAAAGAAAAAACACAAATTTTTACTCGTTATAAAGGGAAAACACAAATTTCCGGCGATGTCAACTCGTTATTAGGGAAAAAGACATTATTTTACGGAAGGACAACTCGTTACCGAGAGAAAAACACAAATTTGAACTCGTTAATTAGAAGAAAACATGAATTCGAACCCGTTACCAAAGAAAAAACACAAATTTTTACTCGTTATAAAGAGAAAACACAAATTTCTACTCGTTATAAAGGGAAAACACAAATTTCCGGCGATGTCAACTCGTTATTAGGGAAAAAGACATTTTTTTTTACGGAAGGACAACTCGTTACCGAGAGAAAAACACAAATTTGAACTCGTTAATAAGTAGAAAACATGAATTTGAACTCGTTACCAAAGAAAAAACATAAATTTTTACTCGTTATAAAGGGAAAACACAAATTTCCGGCGATGTCAACTCGTTATTAGGGAAAAAGACATTTTTTTTTGGAAGGACAACTCGTTACCCGAGAAAAATACAAATTTGAACTCGTTAATAAGAAGAAAACATGAATTCGAACTCGTTACCAAAGAAAAAACATAAATTTTTACTCGTTATAAAGGGAAAACACAAATTTCCGGCGATGTCAACTCGTTATTAGGGAAAAAGACATTTTTTTTTACGGAAGGACAACTCGTTACCGAGAGAAAAACACAAATTTGAACTCGTTAATAAGAAGAAAACATGAATTCGAACTCGTTACCAAAGAAAAAACACAAATTTTTACTCGTTATAAAGGGAAAACACAAATTTCCGGCGATGTCAACTCGTTATTAGGGAAAAAGACATTATTTTACGGAAGGACAACTCGTTACCGAGAGAAAAACACAAATTTGAACTCGTTAATTAGAAGAAAACATGAATTCGAACCCGTTACCAAAGAAAAAACACAAATTTTTACTCGTTATAAAGAGAAAACACAAATTTCTACTCGTTATAAAGGGAAAACACAAATTTCCGGCGATGTCAACTCGTTATTAGGGAAAAAGACATTTTTTTTTGGAAGGACAACTCGTTACCGAGAGAAAAACACAAATTTGAACTCGTTAATAAGTAGAAAACATGAATTTGAACTCGTTACCAAAGAAAAAACATAAATTTTTACTCGTTATAAAGGGAAAACACAAATTTCCGGCGATGTCAACTCGTTATTAGGGAAAAAGACATTTTTTTTTACGGAAGGACAACTCGTTACCGAGAGAAAAACACAAATTTGAACTCGTTAATAAGAAGAAAACATGAATTTGAACTCGTTACCAAAGAAAAAACATAAATTTTTACTCGTTATAAAGGGAAAACACAAATTTCCGGCGATGTCAACTCGTTATTAGGGAAAAAGACATTTTTTTTGGAAGGACAACTCGTTACCGAGAAAAACACAAATTTGAACTCGTTAATAAGAAGAAAACATGAATTCGAACTCGTTACCAAAGAAAAAACATAAATTTTTACTCGTTATAAAGGGAAAACACAAATTTCCGGCGATGTCAACTCGTTATTAGGGAAAAAGACATTTTTACGGAAGGACAACTCGTTACCGAGAGAAAAACACAAATTTGAACTCGTTAATAAGAAGAAAACATGAATTCGAACTCGTTACCAAAGAAAAAACACAAATTTTTACTCGTTATAAAGGGAAAACACAAATTTCCGGCGATGTCAACTCGTTATTAGGGAAAAAGACATTTTTTACGGAAGGACAACTCGTTACCGAGAGAAAAACACAAATTTGAACTCGTTAATAAGAAGAAAACATGAATTCGAACCCGTTACCAAAGAAAAAACACAAATTTTTACTCGTTATAAAGGGAAAACACAAATTTCCGGCGATGTCAACTCGTTATTCGGGAAAAAGACATTTTTTTACGGAAGGACAACTCGTTACCGAGAGAAAAACACAAATTTGAACTCGTTAATAAGAAGAAAACATGAATTCGAACTCGTTACCAAAGAAAAAACACAAATTTTTACTCGTTATAAAGGGAAAACACAAATTTCCGGCGATGTCAACTCGTTATTAGGGAAAAAGACATTTTTTACGGAAGGACAACTCGTTACCGAGAGAAAAACACAAATTTGAACTCGTTAATTAGAAGAAAACATGAATTCGAACCCGTTACCAAAGAAAAAACACAAATTTTTACTCGTTATAAAGAAAAAACACAAATTTCTACTCGTTATAAAGGGAAAACACAAATTTCCGGCGATGTCAACTCGTTATTAGGGAAAAAGACATTTTTTACGGAAGGACAACTCGTTACCGAGAGAAAAACACAAATTTGAACTCGTTAATAAGTAGAAAACATGAATTTGAACTCGTTACCAAAGAAAAAACATAAATTTTTACTCGTTATAAAGGGAAAACACAAATTTCCGGCGATGTCAACTCGTTATTAGGGAAAAAGACATTTTTTTTTACGGAAGGACAACTCGTTACCGAGAGAAAAACACAAATTTGAACTCGTTAATAAGAAGAAAACATGAATTCGAACTCGTTACCAAAGAAAAAACACAAATTTTTACTCGTTATAAAGGGAAAACACAAATTTCCGGCGATGTCAACTCGTTATTAGGGAAAAAGACATTATTTTACGGGAAGGACAACTCGTTACCGAGAGAAAAACACAAATTTGAACTCGTTAATTAGAAGAAAACATGAATTCGAACCCGTTACCAAAGAAAAAACACAAATTTTTACTCGTTATAAAGAAAAACACAAATTTCTACTCGTTATAAAGGGAAAACACAAATTTCCGGCGATGTCAACTCGTTATTAGGGAAAAAGACATTTTTTACGGAAGGACAACTCGTTACCGAGAGAAAAACACAAATTTGAACTCGTTAATAAGTAGAAAACATGAATTTGAACTCGTTACCAAAGAAAAAACATAAATTTTTACTCGTTATAAAGGGAAAACACAAATTTCCGGCGATGTCAACTCGTTATTAGGGAAAAAGACATTTTTTTTACGGAAGGACAACTCGTTACCGAGAGAAAAACACAAATTTGAACTCGTTAATAAGAAGAAAACATGAATTCGAACTCGTTACCAAAGAAAAAACATAAATTTTTACTCGTTATAAAGGGAAAACACAAATTTCCGGCGATGTCAACTCGTTATTAGGGAAAAAGACATTTTTTTCACGGAAGGACAACTCGTTACCGAGAGAAAAACACAAATTTGAACTCGTTAATAAGAAGAAAACATGAATTCGAACTCGTTACCAAAGAAAAAACACAAATTTTTACTCGTTATAAAGGGAAAACACAAATTTCCGGCGATGTCAACTCGTTATTAGGGAAAAAGACATTATTTTACGGAAGGACAACTCGTTACCGAGAGAAAAACACAAATTTGAACTCGTTAATTAGAAGAAAACATGAATTCGAACCCGTTACCAAAGAAAAAACACAAATTTTTACTCGTTATAAAGAGAAAACACAAATTTCTACTCGTTATAAAGGAAAACACAAATTTCCGGCGATGTCAACTCGTTATTAGGGAAAAAGACATTTTTTTTTACGGAAGGACAACTCGTTACCGAGAGAAAAACACAAATTTGAACTCGTTAATAAGAAGAAAACATGAATTCGAACTCGTTACCAAAGAAAAAACACAAATTTTTACTCGTTATAAAGGGAAAACACAAATTTCCGGCGATGTCAACTCGTTATTAGGGAAAAAGACATTATTTTACGGAAGGACAACTCGTTACCGAGAGAAAAACACAAATTTGAACTCGTTAATTAGAAGAAAACATGAATTCGAACTCGTTACCAAAGAAAAAACACAAATTTTTACTCGTTATAAAGAGAAAACACAAATTTCTACTCGTTATAAAGGGAAAACACAAATTTCCGGCGATGTCAACTCGTTATTAGGGAAAAAGACATTTTTTTTTACGGAAGGACAACTCGTTACCGAGAGAAAAACACAAATTTGAACTCGTTAATAAGAAGAAAACATGAATTTGAACCCGTTACCAAAGAAAAAACACAAATTTTTACTCGTTATAAAGGGAAAACACAAATTTCCGGCGATGTCAACTCGTTATTAGGGAAAAAGACATTATTTTCGGAAGGACAACTCGTTACCGAGAGAAAAACACAAATTTGAACTCGTTAATTAGAAGAAAACATGAATTCGAACCCGTTACCAAAGAAAAAACACAAATTTTTACTCGTTATAAAGAGAAAACACAAATTTCTACTCGTTATAAAGGGAAAACACAAATTTCCGGCGATGTCAACTCGTTATTAGGGAAAAAGACATTTTTTTTTAGAAGGACAACTCGTTACCGAGAGAAAAACACAAATTTGAACTCGTTAATAAGTAGAAAACATGAATTTGAACTCGTTACCAAAGAAAAAACATAAATTTTTACTCGTTATAAAGGGAAAACACAAATTTCCGGCGATGTCAACTCGTTATTAGGGAAAAAGACATTTTTTTTTACGGAAGGACAACTCGTTACCGAGAGAAAAACACAAATTTGAACTCGTTAATAAGAAGAAAACATGAATTCGAACTCGTTACCAAAGAAAAAACATAAATTTTTACTCGTTATAAAGGGAAAACACAAATTTCCGGCGATGTCAACTCGTTATTAGGGAAAAAGACATTTTTTTTGGAAGGACAACTCGTTACCGAGAGAAAAACACAAATTTGAACTCGTTAATAAGAAGAAAACATGAATTCGAACTCGTTACCAAAGAAAAAACACAAATTTTTACTCGTTATAAAGGGAAAACACAAATTTCCGGCGATGTCAACTCGTTATTAGGGAAAAAGACATTATTTTACGGAAGGACAACTCGTTACCGAGAGAAAAACACAAATTTGAACTCGTTAATTAGAAGAAAACATGAATTCGAACCCGTTACCAAAGAAAAAACACAAATTTTTACTCGTTATAAAGAGAAAACACAAATTTCTACTCGTTATAAAGGGAAAACACAAATTTCCGGCGATGTCAACTCGTTATTAGGGAAAAAGACATTTTTTTTTACGGAAGGACAACTCGTTACCGAGAGAAAAACACAAATTTGAACTCGTTAATAAGAAGAAAACATGAATTTGAACTCGTTACCAAAGAAAAAACACAAATTTTTACTCGTTATAAAGGGAAAACACAAATTTCCGGCGATGTCAACTCGTTATTAGGGAAAAAGACATTATTTTACGGAAGGACAACTCGTTACCGAGAGAAAAACACAAATTTGAACTCGTTAATTAGAAGAAAACATGAATTCGAACCCGTTACCAAAGAAAAAACACAAATTTTTACTCGTTATAAAGAGAAAACACAAATTTCTACTCGTTATAAAGGGAAAACACAAATTTCCGGCGATGTCAACTCGTTATTAGGGAAAAAGACATTTTTTTTTACGGAAGGACAACTCGTTACCGAGAGAAAAACACAAATTTGAACTCGTTAATAAGTAGAAAACATGAATTTGAACTCGTTACCAAAGAAAAAACATAAATTTTTACTCGTTATAAAGGGAAAACACAAATTTCCGGCGATGTCAACTCGTTATTAGGGAAAAAGACATTTTTTTACGGAAGGACAACTCGTTACCGAGAGAAAAACACAAATTTGAACTCGTTAATAAGTAGAAAACATGAATTTGAACTCGTTACCAAAGAAAAAACATAATTTTTTACTCGTTATAAAGGGAAAACACAAATTTCCGGCGATGTCAACTCGTTATTAGGGAAAAAGACATTTTTTTACGGAAGGACAACTCGTTACCGAGAGAAAAACACAAATTTGAACTCGTTAATAAGAAGAAAACATGAATTCGAACTCGTTACCAAAGAAAAAACACAAATTTCTACTCGTTATAAAGGGAAAACACAAATTTCCGGTGATGTCAACTTGTTATTAGGGAAAAAGACATTTTTTATGGAAGGGCAACTCGTTACCAGAGAAAAACACAAATTTGAACTCGTTAATAAGAAGAAAACATGAATTCGAACTCGTTACCAAAGAAAAAACACAAATTTCTACTCGTTATAAAGGAAAACACAAATTTCCGGCGATGTCAACTCGTTATTAGGGAAAAAGACATTTTTTTTGGAAGGACAACTCGTTACCGAGAGAAAAACACAAATTTGAACTCGTTA
Source organism: Gentiana straminea (assembly GCA_036785695.1). Lineage (NCBI taxonomy): Eukaryota > Viridiplantae > Streptophyta > Magnoliopsida > Gentianales > Gentianaceae > Gentiana > Gentiana straminea. Next base: position 168,049 of record JAVUPR010000412.1, on the reverse strand, counting down.
ATAAGAAGAAAACATGAATTCGAACTCGTTACCAAAGAAAAAACACAAATTTTTACTCGTTATAAAGGGAAAACACAAATTTCCGGCGATGTCAACTCGTTATTAGGGAAAAAGACATTATTTTACGGAAGGACAACTCGTTACCGAGAGAAAAACACAAATTTGAACTCGTTAATTAGAAGAAAACATGAATTCGAACCCGTTACCAAAGAAAAAACACAAATTTTTACTCGTTATAAAGAGAAAACACAAATTTCTACTCGTTATAAAGGGAAAACACAAATTTCCGGCGATGTCAACTCGTTATTAGGGAAAAAGACATTTTTTTCGGAAGGACAACTCGTTACCGAGAGAAAAACACAAATTTGAACTCGTTAATAAGTAGAAAACATGAATTTGAACTCGTTACCAAAGAAAAAACATAAATTTTTACTCGTTATAAAGGGAAAACACAAATTTCCGGCGATGTCAACTCGTTATTAGGGAAAAAGACATTTTTTTTCTGGAAGGACAACTCGTTACCAGAGAAAAATACAAATTTGAACTCGTTAATAAGAAGAAAACATGAATTCGAACTCGTTACCAAAGAAAAAACATAAATTTTTACTCGTTATAAAGGGAAAACACAAATTTCCGGCGATGTCAACTCGTTATTAGGGAAAAAGACATTTTTTTTTACGGAAGGACAACTCGTTACCGAGAGAAAAACACAAATTTGAACTCGTTAATAAGAAGAAAACATGAATTCGAACTCGTTACCAAAGAAAAAACACAAATTTTTACTCGTTATAAAGGGAAAACACAAATTTCCGGCGATGTCAACTCGTTATTAGGGAAAAAGACATTATTTTACGGAAGGACAACTCGTTACCGAGAGAAAAACACAAATTTGAACTCGTTAATTAGAAGAAAACATGAATTCGAACCCGTTACCAAAGAAAAAACACAAATTTTTACTCGTTATAAAGAGAAAACACAAATTTCTACTCGTTATAAAGGGAAAACACAAATTTCCGGCGATGTCAACTCGTTATTAGGGAAAAAGACATTTTTTTTTACGGAAGGACAACTCGTTACCGAGAGAAAAACACAAATTTGAACTCGTTAATAAGTAGAAAACATGAATTTGAACTCGTTACCAAAGAAAAAACATAAATTTTTACTCGTTATAAAGGGAAAACACAAATTTCCGGCGATGTCAACTCGTTATTAGGGAAAAAGACATTTTTTTTTACGGAAGGACAACTCGTTACCGAGAGAAAAACACAAATTTGAACTCGTTAATAAGAAGAAAACATGAATTCGAACTCGTTACCAAAGAAAAAACACAAATTTTTACTCGTTATAAAGAGAAAACACAAATTTCTACTCGTTATAAAGGGAAAACACAAATTTCCGGCGATGTCAACTCGTTATTAGGGAAAAAGACATTTTTTTTACGGAAGGACAACTCGTTACCGAGAGAAAAACACAAATTTGAACTCGTTAATAAGTAGAAAACATGAATTTGAACTCGTTACCAAAGAAAAAACATAAATTTTTACTCGTTATAAAGGGAAAACACAAATTTCCGGCGATGTCAACTCGTTATTAGGGAAAAAGACATTTTTTTTTACGGAAGGACAACTCGTTACCGAGAGAAAAACACAAATTTGAACTCGTTAATAAGAAGAAAACATGAATTCGAACTCGTTACCAAAGAAAAAACATAAATTTTTACTCGTTATAAAGGGAAAACACAAATTTCCGGCGATGTCAACTCGTTATTAGGGAAAAAGACATTTTTTTACGGAAGGACAACTCGTTACCGAGAGAAAAACACAAATTTGAACTCGTTAATAAGAAGAAAACATGAATTCGAACTCGTTACCAAAGAAAAAACACAAATTTTTACTCGTTATAAAGGGAAAACACAAATTTCCGGCGATGTCAACTCGTTATTAGGGAAAAAGACATTATTTTACGGAAGGACAACTCGTTACCGAGAGAAAAAGACAAATTTGAACTCGTTAATTAGAAGAAAACATGAATTCGAACCCGTTACCAAAGAAAAAACACAAATTTTTACTCGTTATAAAGAGAAAACACAAATTTTTACTCGTTATAAAGGGAAAACACAAATTTCCGGCGATGTCAACTCGTTATTAGGGAAAAAGACATTATTTTCTGGAAGGACAACTCGTTACCAGAGAAAAACACAAATTTGAACTCGTTAATTAGAAGAAAACATGAATTCGAACCCGTTACCAAAGAAAAAACACAAATTTTTACTCGTTATAAAGAGAAAACACAAATTTCTACTCGTTATAAAGGGAAAACACAAATTTCCGGCGATGTCAACTCGTTATTAGGGAAAAAGACATTTTTTTACGGAAGGACAACTCGTTACCGAGAGAAAAACACAAATTTGAACTCGTTAATAAGTAGAAAACATGAATTTGAACTCGTTACCAAAGAAAAAACATAAATTTTTACTCGTTACTTTCGTTATAAAGGGAAAACACAAATTTCCGGCGATGTCAACTCGTTATTAGGGAAAAAGACATTTTTTTCGGAAGGACAACTCGTTACCAGAGAAAAATACAAATTTGAACTCGTTAATAAGAAGAAAACATGAATTCGAACTCGTTACCAAAGAAAAAACATAAATTTTTACTCGTTATAAAGGGAAAACACAAATTTCCGGCGATGTCAACTCGTTATTAGGGAAAAAGACATTTTTTTTACGGAAGGACAACTCGTTACCGAGAGAAAAACACAAATTTGAACTCGTTAATAAGAAGAAAACATGAATTCGAACTCGTTACCAAAGAAAAAACACAAATTTTTACTCGTTATAAAGGGAAAACACAAATTTCCGGCGATGTCAACTCGTTATTAGGGAAAAAGACATTATTTTACGGAAGGACAACTCGTTACCGAGAGAAAAACACAAATTTGAACTCGTTAATTAGAAGAAAACATGAATTCGAACCCGTTACCAAAGAAAAAACACAAATTTTTACTCGTTATAAAGAGAAAACACAAATTTCTACTCGTTATAAAGGAAAACACAAATTTCCGGCGATGTCAACTCGTTATTAGGGAAAAAGACATTTTTTTCGGAAGGACAACTCGTTACCGAGAGAAAAACACAAATTTGAACTCGTTAATAAGTAGAAAACATGAATTTGAACTCGTTACCAAAGAAAAAACATAAATTTTTACTCGTTATAAAGGGAAAACACAAATTTCCGGCGATGTCAACTCGTTATTAGGGAAAAAGACATTTTTTTACGGAAGGACAACTCGTTACCGAGAGAAAATACAAATTTGAACTCGTTAATAAGAAGAAAACATGAATTCGAACTCGTTACCAAAGAAAAAACATAAATTTTTACTCGTTATAAAGGGAAAACACAAATTTCCGGCGATGTCAACTCGTTATTAGGGAAAAAGACATTTTTTTTACGGAAGGACAACTCGTTACCGAGAGAAAAACACAAATTTGAACTCGTTAATAAGAAGAAAACATGAATTCGAACTCGTTACCAAAGAAAAAACACAAATTTTTACTCGTTATAAAGGGAAAACACAAATTTCCGGCGATGTCAACTCGTTATTAGGGAAAAAGACATTATTTTACGGAAGGACAACTCGTTACCGAGAGAAAAACACAAATTTGAACTCGTTAATTAGAAGAAAACATGAATTCGAACCCGTTACCAAAGAAAAAACACAAATTTTTACTCGTTATAAAGAGAAAACACAAATTTCTACTCGTTATAAAGGGAAAACACAAATTTCCGGCGATGTCAACTCGTTATTAGGGAAAAAGACATTTTTTTCTATAAGGACAACTCGTTACCAGAGAAAAACACAAATTTGAACTCGTTAATAAGTAGAAAACATGAATTTGAACTCGTTACCAAAGAAAAAACATAAATTTTTACTCGTTATAAAGGGAAAACACAAATTTCCGGCGATGTCAACTCGTTATTAGGGAAAAAGACATTTTTTTTACGGAAGGACAACTCGTTACCGAGAGAAAAACACAAATTTGAACTCGTTAATAAGAAGAAAACATGAATTCGAACTCGTTACCAAAGAAAAAACATAAATTTTTACTCGTTATAAAGGGAAAACACAAATTTCCGGCGATGTCAACTCGTTATTAGGGAAAAAGACATTTTTTTTACGGAAGGACAACTCGTTACCGAGAGAAAAACACAAATTTGAACTCGTTAATAAGAAGAAAACATGAATTCGAACTCGTTACCAAAGAAAAAACACAAATTTTTACTCGTTATAAAGGGAAAACACAAATTTCCGGCGATGTCAACTCGTTATTAGGGAAAAAGACATTATTTTACGGAAGGACAACTCGTTACCGAGAGAAAAACACAAATTTGAACTCGTTAATTAGAAGAAAACATGAATTCGAACTCGTTACCAAAGAAAAAACACAAATTTTTACTCGTTATAAAGAGAAAACACAAATTTCTACTCGTTATAAAGGGAAAACACAAATTTCCGGCGATGTCAACTCGTTATTAGGGAAAAAGACATTTTTTTACGGAAGGACAACTCGTTACCGAGAGAAAAACACAAATTTGAACTCGTTAATAAGTAGAAAACATGAATTTGAACTCGTTACCAAAGAAAAAACATAAATTTTTACTCGTTATAAAGGGAAAACACAAATTTCCGGCGATGTCAACTCGTTATTAGGGAAAAAGACATTTTTTTTACGGAAGGACAACTCGTTACCGAGAGAAAAACACAAATTTGAACTCGTTAATAAGAAGAAAACATGAATTCGAACTCGTTACCAAAGAAAAAACATAAATTTTTACTCGTTATAAAGGGAAAACACAAATTTCCGGCGATGTCAACTCGTTATTAGGGAAAAAGACATTTTTTTTTACGGAAGGACAACTCGTTACCAGAGAAAAAAACAAATTTGAACTCGTTAATAAGAAGAAAACATGAATTCGAACTCGTTACCAAAGAAAAAACACAAATTTTTACTCGTTATAAAGGGAAAACACAAATTTCCGGCGATGTCAACTCGTTATTAGGGAAAAAGACATTATTTTACGGAAGGACAACTCGTTACCGAGAGAAAAACACAAATTTGAACTCGTTAATAAGAAGAAAACATGAATTCGAACTCGTTACCAAAGAAAAAACACAAATTTTTACTCGTTATAAAGGGAAAACACAAATTTCCGGCGATGTCAACTCGTTATTAGGGAAAAAGACATTATTTTACGGAAGGACAACTCGTTACCGAGAAAAAACACAAATTTGAACTCGTTAATTAGAAGAAAACATGAATTCGAACCCGTTACCAAAGAAAAAACACAAATTTTTACTCGTTAAAAAGAGAAAACACAAATTTCTACTCGTTATAAAGGGAAAACACAAATTTCCGGCGATGTCAACTCGTTATTAGGGAAAAAGACATTTTTTTTTGGAAGGACAACTCGTTACCAGAGAAAAACACAAATTTGAACTCGTTAATAAGTAGAAAACATGAATTTGAACTCGTTACCAAAGAAAAAACATAAATTTTTACTCGTTATAAAGGGAAAACACAAATTTCCGGCGATGTCAACTCGTTATTAGGGAAAAAGACATTTTTTTTCGGAAGGACAACTCGTTACCGAGAGAAAAACACAAATTTGAACTCGTTAATAAGAAGAAAACATGAATTCGAACTCGTTACCAAAGAAAAAACATAAATTTTTACTCGTTATAAAGGGAAAACACAAATTTCCGGCGATGTCAACTCGTTATTAGGGAAAAAGACATTTTTTTTCTGGAAGGACAACTCGTTACCGAGAGAAAAACACAAATTTGAACTCGTTAATAAGAAGAAAACATGAATTCGAACTCGTTACCAAAGAAAAAACACAAATTTTTACTCGTTATAAAGGGAAAACACAAATTTCCGGCGATGTCAACTCGTTATTAGGGAAAAAGACATTATTTTACGGAAGGACAACTCGTTACCGAGAGAAAAACACAAATTTGAACTCGTTAATTAGAAGAAAACATGAATTCGAACCCGTTACCAAAGAAAAAACACAAATTTTTACTCGTTATAAAGAAAAACACAAATTTCTACTCGTTATAAAGGGAAAACACAAATTTCCGGCGATGTCAACTCGTTATTAGGGAAAAAGACATTTTTTTTACGGAAGGACAACTCGTTACCGAGAGAAAAACACAAATTTGAACTCGTTAATAAGTAGAAAACATGAATTTGAACTCGTTACCAAAGAAAAAACATAAATTTTTACTCGTTATAAAGGGAAAACACAAATTTCCGGCGATGTCAACTCGTTATTAGGGAAAAAGACATTTTTTTATGGAAGGACAACTCGTTACCAGAGAAAAATACAAATTTGAACTCGTTAATAAGAAGAAAACATGAATTCGAACTCGTTACCAAAGAAAAAACATAAATTTTTACTCGTTATAAAGGGAAAACACAAATTTCCGGCGATGTCAACTCGTTATTAGGGAAAAAGACATTTTTTTTTACGGAAGGACAACTCGTTACCGAGAGAAAAACACAAATTTGAACTCGTTAATAAGAAGAAAACATGAATTCGAACTCGTTACCAAAGAAAAAACACAAATTTTTACTCGTTATAAAGGGAAAACACAAATTTCCGGCGATGTCAACTCGTTATTAGGGAAAAAGACATTATTTTCTGGAAGGACAACTCGTTACCGAGAGAAAAACACAAATTTGAACTCGTTAATTAGAAGAAAACATGAATTCGAACCCGTTACCAAAGAAAAAACACAAATTTTTACTCGTTATAAAGAGAAAACACAAATTTCTACTCGTTATAAAGGGAAAACACAAATTTCCGGCGATGTCAACTCGTTATTAGGGAAAAAGACATTTTTTTTTACGGAAGGACAACTCGTTACCGAGAGAAAAACACAAATTTGAACTCGTTAATAAGTAGAAAACATGAATTTGAACTCGTTACCAAAGAAAAAACATAAATTTTTACTCGTTATAAAGGGAAAACACAAATTTCCGGCGATGTCAACTCGTTATTAGGGAAAAAGACATTTTTTTTTCGGAAGGACAACTCGTTACCGAGAGAAAAACACAAATTTGAACTCGTTAATAAGAAGAAAACATGAATTCGAACTCGTTACCAAAGAAAAAACACAAATTTTTACTCGTTATAAAGGGAAAACACAAATTTCCGGCGATGTCAACTCGTTATTAGGGAAAAAGACATTATTTTACGGAAGGACAACTCGTTACCGAGAGAAAAACACAAATTTGAACTCGTTAATTAGAAGAAAACATGAATTCGAACCCGTTACCAAAGAAAAAACACAAATTTTTACTCGTTATAAAGAGAAAACACAAAATTTCTACTCGTTATAAAGGGAAAACACAAATTTCCGGCGATGTCAACTCGTTATTAGGGAAAAAGACATTTTTTTTTACGGAAGGACAACTCGTTACCGAGAGAAAAACACAAATTTGAACTCGTTAATAAGAAGAAAACATGAATTCGAACTCGTTACCAAAGAAAAAACACAAATTTTTACTCGTTATAAAGGAAAACACAAATTTCCGGCGATGTCAACTCGTTATTAGGGAAAAAGACATTATTTTACGGAAGGACAACTCGTTACCGAGAGAAAAACACAAATTTGAACTCGTTAATTAGAAGAAAACATGAATTCGAACCCGTTACCAAAGAAAAAACACAAATTTTTACTCGTTAAAAAGAAAAAACACAAATTTCTACTCGTTATAAAGGGAAAACACAAATTTCCGGCGATGTCAACTCGTTATTAGGGAAAAAGACATTTTTTTTTTCTCGGAAGGACAACTCGTTACCGAGAGAAAAACACAAATTTGAACTCGTTAATAAGAAGAAAACATGAATTCGAACTCGTTACCAAAGAAAAAACACAAATTTTTACTCGTTATAAAGGGAAAACACAAATTTCCGGCGATGTCAACTCGTTATTAGGGAAAAAGACATTATTTTACGGAAGGACAACTCGTTACCGAGAGAAAAACACAAATTTGAACTCGTTAATAAGAAGAAAACATGAATTCGAACCCGTTACCAAAGAAAAAACACAAATTTTTACTCGTTATAAAGAGAAAACACAAATTTCTACTCGTTATAAAGGGAAAACACAAATTTCCGGCGATGTCAACTCGTTATTAGGGAAAAAGACATTTTTTTTTGGAAGGACAACTCGTTACCGAGAGAAAAACACAAATTTGAACTCGTTAATAAGAAGAAAACATGAATTCGAACTCGTTACCAAAGAAAAAACACAAATTTTTACTCGTTATAAAGGAAAACACAAATTTCCGGCGATGTCAACTCGTTATTAGGGAAAAAGACATTATTTTACGGAAGGACAACTCGTTACCGAGAGAAAAACACAAATTTGAACTCGTTAATTAGAAGAAAACATGAATTCGAACCCGTTACCAAAGAAAAAACACAAATTTTTACTCGTTATAAAGAGAAAACACAAATTTCTACTCGTTATAAAGGGAAAACACAAATTTCCGGCGATGTCAACTCGTTATTAGGGAAAAAGACATTTTTTTCGGAAGGACAACTCGTTACCGAGAGAAAAACACAAATTTGAACTCGTTAATAAGTAGAAAACATGAATTTGAACTCGTTACCAAAGAAAAAACATAAATTTTTACTCGTTATAAAGGGAAAACACAAATTTCCGGCGATGTCAACTCGTTACTTCTCATTAAAATGGCGGAAAAAGTTGATGTACAAATTGAATCAAGCCAAAGTGTCGAGAGGTTTTGTTGAAGATGCAAACAGAATCGAACGGCCATTAACATTGGTCGAAGAATAAGGAGGTATGCCGGTCGGAAAATGTGTTAAACATAAGACCGGACACAATTTCTTATACAAATGTTGTCGGTTTACGGAGAAACATTCGGATAAAGGAAGGAAGCTGAAGCATTTAAGACTATTTGTAAATGGGCAAGAAATTGAAGTTTCCCCAGGTCTGTTTGAGGGAAGTTTTTGGATTTGTCGAAGTGGTGGATGGCTCTGTCAATCCTGAAGCAATGGGATTGGACAAATTGGCATTTGTAGATCAGATTAAGACAGATGCAGATATCAAATCCGTACCAGGCATCAACTGCAAACATATTGGATGTGAATATAGTCTACTGAGCAAACTGATTGCTAAAAACATACTTGGACTGGTTGGAAGTATGGACACTCTATCAGGACCCAAGATAGAGTTGATGATTATCATCTGTAGGAGCATGAAGTTTGACTGGGCTGGTTACTTCATTCATTATATGAAGAAAGTGGCCAAGGAAGAGAAATTAGGGAAGAGGAAGTCCAAGGCGCGCCCTTAGGATTGATGGTTCGGACCACTGTTTGAATCATCTTGGAATCCCTGATGTAGCATCTGAGAATGTTAATCAGTCTAGATACAAGAAGGAAATTGATTATGCTATTCCTGGTCTAGATGATGATGAAGAGGTTGCTGGAGAGGCTGCTGATGATAATAATGATGATGATGATGATGGTGATGCTGGTGGTGAGCAGGTTCAGCAAACTAAGAAGTTATCCATCAAACCTGCTGCACCAAAGAAAGCTGCTAAGAAAAGAAAGAGTGGAGACACAAGGAAGATAACTGAAGTGTTAAAGCCTTCAAAGAAAACAAGAAAGCAAACAGCACAGACTGCTGAGTCTGCTGAGGGTCAAGTGGAGGTTACTGACCCTGCTGTTGCTGCAACAAGAAAATCTGTTGTTGAAATCCTGAGGGAACAACAGAAAGAGGACAGTAGAAAGAGAAAGTCTACTGTGGTTGAGAGAGATGATGAACCCCTCTCCAAGAGAAAGAAAGAAATTGCCAAAAAGAAGAAATATGGCAAGGGGAAAGAGTTGAAAAACTTGGAAGCTCAAATAATCCAAGAGGAAGCACCAGGAAGAAGAAGAAGAGAGGCTTGTTGAGAGGCCGAGCCATTAACTATCATTCCGCTTTGTGGTGATTAGTGACTCATCAAATGAAGAGGTTAACAAGTCTACGATCTTTGGACGGGTTGTTGTTGAGCAACTTTGTAGAGGAAATACGACAATCTGCCGACGCCGAGCCCGCTTTGTAGTATCCTTTGAAGAACCACGGCAAACCACGAACACGAATCTGCTTGTGGTAGTTGAAGAGGTAATTGAAGACTTGGTTGAAGACCCTGCAAGTGTGGCAAGAACTCAGGGGGAAGAGCAGTCTGCTGCTAACCCTGCTGATGAGCATGTAAGTCAGGGGGAACCAAGTGTGGTACATATGGAAGTGGTAGGTACAAATGTACAATCTCAGCAACCTACTAACTTCAGAACAACTGTTGAAGAAACCATGAGCTTACTTGTAGAAGCTTTTGGAAGTCAGCAAGCTGTTGAACCTGTCATCAGGAGGCCATCTATGCCATATGAGAAGGCATCCAAAAATAACAAAGTAGATCCTAACTTCAAAAAGGTGCAAAACTATTTTCAGTGGAAGTTCGGATTCTACAAGAGACAGAAACCAGCTGCTGATCCAATGAGTGGATTTGAAGAATGGGCATTTGAGCAGCTAGGTGTGGACAGCCTGTTGGATTTGATAGACACTAGCATGTTGCAATCCTGGCTGATGGATCTTTTGGATGAAGGAAAGAAAAGTGGAGCTATTATGTTCAGAGATCCAAAGTTCACACCAGATAGTGATTCATCAGATTCTGATGATGATACCCCTATGTTTCCTGGGGAGACCAGTGGAGTGGCTAGAGAAACAACAAGCGAAGCCACTTTGGTCAAGAAGCTACGAGGCGGTAAGTCTGCGAGGGCCGACGGACGGAGAGATGGATGAGGATCTACGGGATCTCACCATGGATGATTTGGAAGCATTGATCAATGAGGGAATTACATTGAGTCTTTGGTAGGTTTGGTTGATGAATCTGCTACATTCCTTGTTGTAGAGCCTCTTGCACAACATGAAGGCTGAACAGTGAGGATTTTGATGGAGAGAAGGTTATTGATTTCAATGAACCAAGTGCCGGTTCCGAGGAATCTATTGAATATCAAGATGGATTTGACTTTGAAGGCACTCTTACCAAAAGCTGCCATCATCCCGCACAAAATTGGTCATCTTTGAAGGTTTCCAAGTGGATAATACCAATATATTCAATCCACAAGAAATTGAAGAGGAGGTACGGAGTTCTTTGGGGTACAAACGGCACACCTGGACAAAGGTTGGAACGGGAGGTACGAGTGCCGAGTCTCAAACGACACTGGACAAAGGTTGGAACTGATTTGGGTTTGGAGGAAACCCCTGTTGTTGATGAGGCTGTCAGTAGTGGAGCCTCTTTGGAGCCAAGGCCACCGTAGGGAAGGATAGTCGACGGTGATGTTGTTGATCAAGAAGAACAATTTCTTGGACTATGACTACGGTGATGAAGAATTTCAAATTTTTGGAGAAGAAGAAGTTCTTTGAAGAACACTTTGCACAAGATCCTATCATTGAAGATATTCTTGGTGCTATGGTTGAGGAAGGACCTCCCCTGTTTGGGAGAGATATGAGTAAGGCAATGGTCATCAGCAGACAACAGGCACAATAGAGAGTTGAGGAGCCTGCTGATGGATCTACTGATAGTAGAATGAGGAGTGAAGTGCCAGTTGAAGTGTTCAATGAGTTGAGGACTGTAAGGCATGATATGCAACGATTAAGGACACAAGCTGGACGAGACGAACGAGAGATTTGAAGAACTAATGAAGATGGTGAATGAAAACGGACAATCTGTTGATACGGTTGCTTCAAATTTTACATCCACTCAAAATCATCAACGATATGATGCTAGATGTAAGAGGCATCAAGGTTGGAAACAACTTGCAAAAGATAAATTTACGAAAGAACAACTTATTTCCATCCATCGAAACTTGACAACCTTGCTGCAACATCTGAACCCACTAAGCTTCTTCTTTGCACAACAACTGCTTGTGCACGATCCCAAACTCACCGAAAGGATCAACGGACTTTGGAGGAGACAATGCAATCCGGGATTCTTGCTCTTGATACTAGAAGCTGGAACTATGGAAGGTCGGTTGAATAGAGTGATAGTATCACGGGAGGGTATTCATGGCCTTATATCCCGTTTTGTTGATGATGTCACTAAGGGGGAAGAGGGCCAATCGAGTACACGACAAAGGAGGCTGCAAGACTCTTTGCACGAAGAGATGGACGATGAAACCAATGCTTTCGAGCAACTTTGCACACAGCGAGAGTCCAACTTACGATGATCTTCGAGGCGGTACAAGAAAGAGTATTACAACAGGAGGAAACCTTATCATGACAAAGGATTTCATGAAGGTCTAGACTCTTTCTTGGGATTAAAATTTTGGGAAGCAAGGGTTAAAGCCTTAAGGGCAAGCAACAGAGGTGGAAAAGGTGGCAGAGGTGATAGGAGCTTGCCTATCACAAAAGCAAAGGATTCACTTGATGAGTTTAAAGAGTTATACATGAAGTTTGGATTCAGGGTGAATCAGATTAATCTTATCAAGCCTGAAGCTTGGAACTGGTGGAAGCAAGTCAATCCCTACATTGATTTTACACTGATTGAAAATGAATGGATGAGGGATATGATAGAACAGATCAGAGCCTATCAAGAACAAGCTGAGAAGGCTAGAAGAGAAAGAGAGAAGAGACAATAGATCGGCATACTTATTATTCTTTATCTTTGCTTTGCATCTAGTTTGTAATAATGCGAACAATGTTTATAATGAGAATTGACTGAATTTGTTCTTTTTGTGTTTTATCTTTTTGCTTTGCTTGATTAGGTGAGGGTAGTGGCATCATCACCAAAAAGGGGGAAATTGTTGGACTTATTCCTTAGTTTTGATGATGAGTGCCATACTAGGCATTATTATAGTGCAAAGGCAAAAAGATGTCTAGATTAAATGTATAGGTTTATTAGAGTTTGATTCATAAATAGGTTTGATCAAACAAGCACATCGTAAAGAGCTGTGACTTGTTTCGATTGGTATCTAGGTCGATAGGGTAGATAGGTCGGTAGACTAGTCGGAACCTGTTGAAAGGCGAAGGCGAAGAGGCGAAGGGCCGAGGGTTCAAACTCGGTAAATGAAGGCTAAGGGATCAAACTTAGTATTTAAAGTCAAGGATATGGAATCGAAATTTAGGCAAGTCTGTGATGACCTAAGCGATTACATATACCTTGTGTAGAAGGTCTAAGTTCCATAAGTTGGATGTTGTTTGGAACTTAGTTATAATTAAAATGATGTAATCTAACTACACAAATAAAAGTTAGATAAAAGTAATCGGTACATTATATCTTATATAGAAATATGATGATCGACGGAGATTTAAACTTCGACGGATGATAAGCTGGCGATATATATCTCGATTTATTCAAGATTATCTTGGAAGACTACGTGGATAAGGACAACCAACTACCTCTGACTTATCAAGAAAATCAAAGGTTGAGATTAAAAAGACGTTGGGATGATTCAGGACTTTATCCAATGGACACAAGTCAAAGGGTGGACAGTACTGGCTTGTCAAAAAGGAATTCTGACAGTGTCAGTCCTATGAATAAGACAGAATGCAGATCAGATGGGACAAATACAAGGAACGGTCACATTTGAAATTCAAATACAAGTCACATGCATTCTAGCCTATAAATAGAAGACTTTCAACTCAGAAAAAGATGATGAAAATTTGAGATAAACTTTAAGTGATAACAACGAAATTTGAAAAACACCTGTTTGAACTTGCTTGAGCATAAACCTGTCGATCTAGTGAATTTCTTCAAGTGTATTACGTATTCAAGCTTTGCATCAAGACTACACACTTGAAGGCTGCAAGTGCTTGATTACATCATCCTAATCAAGGCTGCTTTAAATGAATCATTTATTTGATTCAATCTTTATTTTATAAAGAACCTGCGAAGACAGATGAAGCATACGTTAGGTGTGAAAGAGCTTTTGTTTGTGGTGGAGGTGGTGAAGAGGCAATCCTACCCTTCAAGGACCAGTGGAAGACTAAGGAGCAGCAATCCTACCTGTTCCCAGTTTTCAGTTTGTGAAGCCATAGTTATTGGTGAAGGACAAGCAATCTTAGGAATCTTTGTAAAAGCTACATCAAAGATCTCTAGTGAATTTCCTCCAACATCACAGGAGAAGAGTGGACTGACAGGATTACATCACCTGGAACCACTATAAAAATCTGGCTATTTACTTTCAGCATTTACTTTATGCACTTAGTTTACTACACACATCAACCTGCTGAATCTAGCAACTGAAATCACACACTTGCACTACTGAGTATCTAATACTTAGTATCATATTTAACAAGTAATAAGGCTTAATTTTGATATTATTCCGCTGCACAAATTCAGACAAGGCGAGCGTCGGTAGACTACGTCTATCGGCGGAGCTGCGAGGTCTCGACGGACTGCGAAGTACCCGGCGGAGGCTGCTTGAAGTTGCAGAATTTGTTAACTCCAAAGTTTTAAGTGTTAAGTTTATTCACCCCCCCTCTAAACTTAACCAAAGCCTTTTCAAGGGACCAACAATTGGTTATGGCACAAGAAGTTGAATCATTTAAATTTTGATGATATCAATCAGTTGGTAAAGAAGAAGCTAGTGATTGGTTTACACGAGATCACATTCAAGAAGGATGCTATATGTGATGCATGTCGGCGGGGTAAACGAGATAAAGTCAAGTTTCAAATCAAAGACCAAACAATCAACTAATAGAGTGTTGGAGCTGATGCATATGGATCTTTTTGGACCAATAACTCCAACAAGTGTAAGCTTGGAAAGAAGTACACCTTAGTGGTTGTGGATGATTATTCAAGGTACACTTGGGTGATATTTATGAACAAGAAAAGTGAAACACTTCAAAGCATGCCTAATCTTTTGAAGAGATTACAAAATGAGAAAAGTTTAACAGTGATAAAGATAAGATCAGATCAGGGTATTGAATTTCTCAACAAAGTTATAAGAGAATATTGTGAACAGAATGGTGTACTACATCAACTTGCTGCTGCTGGTACACCTCAGCAAAATAGGGTTGCTGAAAGAAGAAATAGAACTTTAAAAGAAGCAGGAAGGACAATGATATGTGAAGCATTGCTACCTGAAAGATATTGGGCTGAAGCAGTCAATACAGCATGCTATACACAAAACAGAACATCGGTAAACAAGAAGGCTGCTTTGAAGACACCTTATGAGGTTTGGAATGGAAGGAAACCTAACATATCCTATTTCCATCCATTTGGAAGCAAATGTTTTATTCTAAATCATAAGGTACATTTGAAAACATTCCAACCAAAATCGGATGAAGGAATTTTCTTGGGATACTCTTCGATCGTGAGCATTCGAGTCTTGAACAAAGGTCAACGAAACATGAAGAAACAATTCATCTTGTGTTTGATGAACCTAAGTTTACTTGGTATGGAAGATGAAGATTGTGAACTGCTTGAGAATCAACAAGTCAACGATCCAGTTGTATTGAAGTTTTGGAAAGATTCAATGACTTAAAAGTTTACGATCGCCCTGCTTTGAACACCTGCGATAATGTTACTTGATGCAACAAGCTGAAGCGGTTCAAGGATCTGCGACCCCCACAGTAGAAGAAGCTACGCGAGACCCCACTGAAGATGAGGTTCTGTCAATCAAAATAACCAAAATCCACAATGGTTAAGGAATCACCTGTTGAACAAGTTATTGGCAATGTACGGCAAGGTGTGAGGACTAGAGACAAGCTGGAAGCTATGTTTACTTGTGTTCTATCTCAAATGGAACCTAAAGTTGTTGAAGAAGCAATTTCAGATCCAGAATGGATAATTGCTATGCAAGAGGAATTGAATGAATTTGAAAGAAATCAAGTTTGGACACTAGTTGATAGGCCAATTAATGCAAATATAATTGGTACTAAGTGGGTATACAGAAATAAACTTGATGAATCTGGTACCATTGTGAGGAATAAGGCCAGACTAGTTGCAAAAGGCTATTCTCAAGCTGAAGGAATAGATTTTGATGAAACTTATGCACCTGTTGCAAGATTGGAAGCTATCAGATTATTCATGGCACATGCTGCATATAAGAACTTCAAGGTATATCATATGGATGTCAAAAGTGCATTTTTGAATGGCATTCTAGAAGAGGAAGTGTATGTTCAGCAACCTCCTGGATTTGAAGTTAAAGATCAAGAAGATAAAGTGTACAGACTCAACAAAGCACTTTATGGATTGAAACAAGCACCAAGAGCATGGTATGAGACCCTATCTCAATTCTTGGTGGACAATGGTTTTACAAAAGGGACCATTGACAAGACACTTTTCAGAATCAGTGAAGGGGACAGCACCCTGCTGGTACAAATTTATGTAGATGACATAATATTTGGTTCTGAAAATGATTTACTTTGTGAAAATTTTGCAAACCTAATGAAAAGTAAATTCCAAATGAGTATGATGGGAGAAATGAACTACTTTTTGGGATTGCAAGTTAAACAGATGAAAGATGGAATCTTCATTCATCAAACCAAGTATACCAAGGAGTTCTTTGAAAAAGGTTGGTATGGAAAACAACACTAAGAGTTCAACTCCTATGAGTACAAACATCGGATTGGATGAAGATAAAGAAGGCAAAGATGTTGATCGGACCTTATACGAGAAGGATGATAGGCGATCTGCTTTGTACTAGCTCTTGACGACGACTGATATATCCTTTCTTTGTAGGTGTTTGTGCAAGATTTCAATCTAAACCTAAAGAAAGTCATTTAGGTGCGGTCAAGAGAATTCTCAAGTATCTTAAAGAGACTATGGGAGTAGGGATATGGTATTCCAAGGAAGGAAGCTTCAAAGTGATATCCTACTCGGATTACGATTATCTTGGTTGCAAGATTGATAGAAAAAGCACCTCGGGAACACAATGTCGGTTAATGGGAAATAGGCGGTTTCTGGTTTAGCAAGAAACGAATTCTATATCAACTTCCACTTCTTGAAAGTGAATACATTCTTCTTTGGAAGTTCTTTGTGCACAAGTACTATGGCTAAGACAACAATTAAGGGATTATGGAATTGAAGAAAAGGAAATTCCAATTATGTGTGACAACACAAGTGCAATTGCAATCACGAGAAAATCTGTTTTGCACTCAAGAACCAAGCACATTGATGTGAGACATCATTTTATAAGAGATCATGTTGAAAATAAAGATGTGGTAGTTACATACATCCTACGAAGATCAACTTGCTGATATTTTCACTAAGCCACTTGATAGTGAAAGATTTGCTAAATTAAGGATTGAACTTGGAATCATAAAGGTTGGTGATATTCAGCAATGTACTGGAATTCACCAAGGGGATTAGTCTTTGCTATGTTGGGTGAGCTCACTTAGCAGATTAGTCATTGGTATCAACAATTCCATGTACTTAAGTTTGGACAATTGAGCAAATGAGGTTGCCAAGGGTATTGGTCTTTGTCATGTTGGGTGAGCTCACTTGACAGATCAGTCATTGGTATTAAACTTCATCTTGTATTATCAATTGAACAAAACAAGAAGAAAACAAGGATCAGCAGAGTCACTTTGACGGCAGGCTGCTGAAGCATTTTATCAGCAGACTGCTGAGCCCACCCTGCTGAGGACTACCCTGCTGAATGGAACGTTACTCAGTCAAAGTTATTAAAGTCAAAAAGAAGTTTGGCGGGATATTTTTTCTATCCTTTATTACCATAGTTAAACCATCCAACGGTTACAAACGTAATGGAGGAGTAATGGGCCACGTGTCAAGACATAACTTATTCAATTTAATCGTGGTTACCTCAATGTATGTGCAATGACAGTTTCAACTACCCACCGTCTATATAATCAGACTGTAACACAGCGGATTCTCTACTTGCATTTTCTGCTTTATCTCTGCAAATCCTACATTGTGTGAACACGGATTTGAGAGCAATTCTTCTTCATCTTTTTCTTATTTCAATGGCGGAAAGAATTGAAGTTCAAATCGAATCAAGCCAAAGTGTTAGAGGCTATGTTGTTGATGCAAACCAAACGAGTTGGCTATTAATATAGGTCGAAGAATAAGGAGGTTTGCGGGCTTGGAGAACAAACTCAATATCGGATTAGAAACAATCTCATACACCAATGTTATTGATTTACGGAAGAATATGGTTGTGGAAGAAGGAAGCTGAAGCATTCAAGACAAGCGTGAATCTTTGAGGAGCTTGTAATTTCCTCTAGTCTACTGAGGGAAGTGTTTGGATTTGAAGATGTGGTAGATGGTTCAGTCAATCCTGAAGCAATGGGACTGGACAAAATGGCGTTTGTAGATCAGATTAAGACAGATGCAGACATCAAATCCGTACCAGGCATCAACTGCAAACATATTGGAAATGAGTACAGTCTGCTGAGCAAACTCATTGCAAAGAACATACTTGGACTAGTTGGCAGTATGGATACTCTATCAGGACCCAAGATAGAGCTGATGATAATCATCTGCAGGAGCATGAAGTTCGATTGGGCTGGTTATTTCATTCATTATATGAAGAAAGTAGCCAAGGAGGAGAAAGTAGGGAAAAGGAAATCAAAGGCCTTACCCTTAGGGTTGATGATTCGGACCTGTTTGAATCATTTGGAAGTTCACGATCTTGAATCTAAGAAGATAAATCGATCTAGATACAAGAAGGAAATTGATTATGCCATTCTGGTCTAGATGATGATGAAGAGGTTCTTTGGAGAGGCTGCTTGGTGATGATAATGATGGAGATGATGGTGATCTTGGTGGTGAGCGGGTCAAGCAATCCAAAAAGAAATCATCAAACCTGCTTTGCACCAAAGAAAATTTGCTAAGAAAAGAAAGAGTGGATCTACAAAGAAAATAAGCGAGGTATTAAAGCCTTTAAAGAAAACAAGGCGACAAACGGCACGAGGCTGAGTCTCTGTTTGAGGGTTCGATGGAGGTTTGACCACTGCTTGTTCTTTGCAAGAAGAAGCTGTTGTTGACATTTTAAGGGAACAACGAAGGAAGCTAGTAGAAAGAGAAAATCTCTTGGAAAAGATGATGATGAACCCCTCTCCAAAAGAATGAAGGAGATTGCCAAAAAGAAGAAACATGGAAAAGGAAAAGAAGCGAAAACCTTGGAAGCACAAAGAATCCAAGAGGAAGCATCGATAGAAGAAGAAGAAGAGGTTGTTGAGGCGAGCCCTTAACTATCATTCCGCTTTGTAGTAATTAGTGACTCCTCACACGAAGAGGTTGTCAAATCTACGATCTTTGGACGGAGTTGTTGTTGAGCAATCGTTGAAGATATACGACGATCTACGACCACGAGCTGTTTGTAGTATCTCTTGAAGAACCACGGCAAACCACGAACTGAACTGCTTGTGGTAGTTGAAGAGGTAATTGAAGACTTGGTTGAAGACCACACCAAGTGTGGCAAGATCTCAGGGGGAAGAGCAGTCTGCTGCTAACCCTGCTGATGAGCATGTAAGTCGGGGGAACCAAGTGTGGTACAGATGGAAGTAGTGGGCACCAATGTACAATCACAGCAACCTACTGACTTTCAGACATCTGTTGAAGAAACCATGAACCTACTTGTTGGAACCTTTGGAGGTCAACAAGGTAGTGGAGTTGCTCCCAGGAGATCCTTCATGCCATTTGAAAGGCATGTGAAACAAAGAAAGAAAATAGAGGAGTATGTAGATCCCAAACTTCAGCAAATTGCTGACTACTTTCAGTGGAAGTTTGGTTTCTACAAAAGACAAAAGCCAGCTGCTGAACCAATGACAGATCTTGAAGAATGGGCGTTTGACAAGTTGGGAGTGGAAAACTTGCTGGATCTAATTGATACAACCTTGCTGCAATCCAGACTGATGGATTTGTTTGATGAGCAACAGAAGGAGGAAGGTATCAAGTTTAGAGATCCAAGAGATGGAGATGATGATTCTTCCTCATCATCAGATTCTAGAGGAGATTTTCCCTCTGGACCAGGAGAATCAAGTGGGGCTGCACTGACAAATGAACTACCTGCACAAAAGTCCACGATACGGTAAGTCTGCCGAGGGGCCCGGCGGATGGAGAGATGGATGAGGATCTACAGGATCTCACCATGGATGATCTGGAGGCATTGATCAATGAAGGTATTACTTTGAGTCTTTGGTAAGAATTTGGTTGATGAATCTGCTACATTCCTTGTTGTAGAGCCTCTTGCACAACTTTGAAGTTGAACGAGTGAGGATTTGGATGGAGAAAAGGTTATTGATCACGGCGAACCTAGTGCCGGCTCGGAAGAATCTATTGAATATCAAAGTGGATTTGACTTTGAGGGCATTCTTACTAAAGCGCCATCATCTGCACAAGATTGGTAATCTTTGAAGGATTCCAAGTGGATAATGATACTATATTCAATCCACGAGAGAGTTGAAGAGGAGGTACGGGTTCTTTGGGGTACAAACGACACCTGGACAAAGGTTGGAACCGATTTGGGTTTGGAGGAAACCCCAAAGGTTGTTGTAGAAGAGAGGCTGCTTGTTGTTGTAGTGGAGCTGCTAGTGGAGCCTGCAAGGCCCTTTGTAGGGAAGGATAGTCGGTAGGTGCTTGTTGTTAATCAATAAGAGCAGTTTCTTTGGACTATGACTACGGTGATGAAGAGTTTCAAATTTTTGGAGAAGAAGAAGGCTGGCTGAAGAACACCGCACAAGATCCGGTCATGGAAGATATTCTTGGTGCTATGGTTGAGGAAGGACCTCCCCCTGTGGGAGAGATATGAGTCGGGCAATGGTCATCGACGGACAACGAGGCACAATATAGAGTTGAGGAGCCTGGCGATGGACCTGCGATAGTAGAATGACCGGTGGAGTGCCGGTTGAAGTTTTCAATGAGTTAAGAACTGTCGAAATGATATGCAACGATTAAGAACTCAAGCTGGACGAGCAAGAACGAGAGATTTGAAGAAGCGATGAAGATGGTAAATGAAAACGGACAATGCTGACGTACGGTTGCTTCAAATTTTGCATCCACTCAAAATCTTGTCAATGATATGATGCTAGATGTAAGAGGAATCAAGCAAGGGAATACTTTGAAAGATAAGTTTACGAAAGACCAACTTATTTCTATCCATCGAAACTTGACAACCTTGCGCTCCACCCGAACCTGCGAGCTGCTGCGCCGCACACAATCTGCTTTGCACGATCCCAAACTTGCTTGAAAGGATCAACGGATTTGGAGGAGACATTGCAATCCGGGATCAACTTGCTATTGATACTAGAGCTGGAACTATGGAAGGTCAATTGAATAGAGTGATAGTATCACGGGAGGGTATTCATGGCCTTATATCCCGTTTTGTTGATGATGTCACTAAGGGGAAGAGGGTCAATCGAGTACGGCAAAGGAGGCTGCAAGACTCTTTGCACGAAGAGATGGAGTGATGAAACCAATGCTTTCGAGGCAACTTTGCACACAGCGAGTTCAACTTGCGATGATCTTCTTAGACGGTACAAGAAAGAGTATTACAACGGGAGGAGACCTTATCATGACATGGGGTTTCATGAAGGTCTTAACTCTTTCTTGGGATTGAAATTTTGGGAAGCAAGGATTAAAGCCTTAAGGGCAAACAACGAGAGGTGGTAGAAGTGGAAGAGGTGGCGAGAGGTGATAGGAACTTGCCTATCACAAAAGCAAAGGATTCACTTGATGAGTTTAAGGAACTATACATGAAGTTTGGATTCGGGGTGAATCGATTAATCTTATCTGCCTGAAGCATGGAACTGGTGGAAGCAAGTTAATCCCTACATTGATTTTACTCTGATTGAAAATGAGTGGATGAGGGATATGATAGAACATATCAGAGACTATCAAGAGCAAGCTGAGAAGGCTAGACAAGAAAGAGAAAAGAGACAATAGATCAGCATACCTACATTACTTTATCTTTGTTGTATCTAGTTTGTAATAGCCTTGAACAAATGTTTTTAATGAAAGGTGAATACTTGTTCTGTTTTTGTGTTTTATCTTTTTGCTTTGCTGATTAGGTGAGGGTAGTGGCATCATCACCAAAAAGGGGGAAATTGTTGGACTTATTTCTATGTTTTGATGATGAGTGCCATACTAGCTGTTATAGTGCAAAGGCAAAAAGATGTCTAGATCAAATGTATAGGCTTATTAGAGTTTGATTCATAAATAGGTTTGATCAAACAAGCAACGTTTGTAATGGTCGGTGACTTGTGTCGACGGTGGTCTAGGTCGATAGGGTAGATAGGTCGGTAGACTAGTCTTGAACCTGCGAAGGCGAAGGCGAGGGTTCAAACTCGGTAAATGAAGGCTAAGGGATCAAACTTAGTATTTAAAGTCAAGGATATGGAATCGAATTTAGGCAAGTCTGTGATGACCTGGCGATTACATATACCTTGTGTAGAAGGTCTAAGTTCCACAAGTTGGATGATGTTTGGAACTTGGTTATAGTCAAAAGGATGTAATCTAACTTCACAAATAAAAGTTAGATAAAAGAAATCGGTACATTGCATTGCATTTTATACACGGCAACATGTTGTTCGAATGAGACGATTGGTACTTCGACGATGATGAACCTGCTGATATATACCTCGATTAATTCAAGATTATTTTGGAAGATAACTTGGATAAGGACAGCCAACTACCTCGATTTGATCAAACAAATCGGTGGTTAGAGATTAAAAGAACGTTGGGATGATTCGGGACTTTATCCAATGGACACAAGTCAAAGGGTGGACGGACCCACTTGCTTGTCAAAAAGGAATTCGACGAGTGTCGATCCTATGAATAGTGACGAGAATGCAAATCAAATGGGACAAAAACAAGGAACGGTTACATTTGAATTTCAAATACAAGTCACATGCATTCTTGCCTATAAATAGAAGACTTTCAACTCGAAAAAAGATGATGAAAAATTGAGATAAACTTTAAGTGATAACAACGAAATTTGAAAAACACCTGTTGAACTGCTTGAGCATAAAGTTTGCTAATCTAGTGAATTTCTTCAAGTGCATTACGTATTCAAGCTACATCAAGATTAAACACTTGAAGGCAAGCAAAGCTGCGATTACGTCATCCTAATCAAGCTGCTTTGCAAGCGAATCATTTATTTGATTCAATCTTTATTTTATAAAGAACTGCTTGAAGACAGATGAAGCATCATTGGGTGTGAAAGAGCTTTGTTTGTGGTGGAGTTGGTGAAGAGGCAATCCTACCCTTCAAGGACCGGTGGAAGACTAAGGAGCGACAATCCTACTGTTCCCGAGTTTTCGGTTGTGAAGCCATAGTTATTGGTGAAGGACAAACAACTTATGAATCTTTGTAACGACTACATCAAAGATCTCTAGTGAACTTCCTCCAACATCACGGGAGAAGAGTGGACGTACGGGATTACATCACACTGGAACCACTATAAAAATCGCCTATTTACTTTCGACATTTACTTTACGCACTTAGTTTATTTCACTCATCGATCTACTTGAATTTAGCAAGCGAAATCACACACTTGCACTACTTGAGTATCTAATACTTAGTATCATATTTAACAACAAGTAATAAGGCTTAATTTTGATATAATTCCGCTGCACAAATTCACAAGGCGAATCGTCGGTAGACTACGTCTATCGAGCGGGCTGCGAGGTCTCGACGGACTGCGAAGTATCGACGCGGGCTGCTTGAAGTTGCTGAATTTGTTAACTCCAAAGTTTTAAGTGTTAAGTTTATTCACCCCCCTCTAAACTTAACCAAAGCCTTTTCAAGGGACCAACAATTGGTATCGGAGCGATTAGCACGTTACGCGAAGAAATCCTACTTGTTGTGCTTGTGAAAATTCTTTGAAACTTTCTTTCAAGTTACTGATTTTCAAAGACTTGCATCATGGATAACACTCAGTATGCTAGAACTATGCTGATGTGCTCTTTAGATAGATTTGATGAGTATAAACGTCGAATGCGAGGCTTACCTTGCTTGCTACTCATGATGAGATGATGGATGTACTAAGCGATGGACCACTTTGGAGATTACAAAGGCAATAACAGTGGGTGATACAACTGAGTACATTCCTAAACCAAAAAGAGAATGGAATGCAGAAGACAGAAAAAGAGCAAATCTCAACAATATTGCTATAGACATCATTTACAGAACCTTGGATAGCAATATGTACATGAAGGTTAAAGATTGCAAGACTGCAAAGGAACTTTGGGACAAGATTCACTTGATCTGTGAAGGCACTGAGGCAATAAAGAAGAACAAAATCAGTGTGGCCAGAAAGAGGTTCCAGAAGTTCAAAATGCTGCAGAATGAAACCATTGAGCAAATGGAGTCTAGATTCAATGCAATCCTGGATGAGCTTACCCTGCTTGAGTGTAAGTTATTCAAAAGAGGAAATAAATACCAAAATCTTGGAAGCTCTTCCCGCAAAAGATGTTTGGAAAATGAAGGTATTGCAATTGAAGAAATGAGAAAGTTGCATGAAGAAGACACCTTCAAATTGTTTTCGATCTAAAGGCTTATGAATTTAGCAAAAAGCTTGTGCCTGAGACTGAAAAAGAAGAGCCAAAGACCACTGCATTGGCTGCTTCACATCAAGAAGAAACATCATGATGACAGGATGATCTGCTGGATGAGATGCAAGAGCATATTGCCCTACTGAGCAAGAAAATCAGGATGATGAAGACTGGAAAGGCCACTTCAAGAAATTTTACAAAGAGGCCTACTGAAAGAAGGAAAAAAGAACCAAAGAAAGATAATGACTATACGTGCTTTCATTGCAAGAAACCGGGACACTTCAAACACCGTGTATCGAGTTAAAACAAGGCAAGGAACACGATTATCTTTGCTTCAACCTGCAAGAAGCCTGGACATTTTAGACCTGATTGTCCAGACCTACTGAAGACCAAGAGCCAACAAAGAAGACATGGCAAGAAAGCTATGGTTGTTGAAGATAAATCAGGATACGATGTGGAATCTGAAAAAGGAAATGAATCAGATGATACAACACTGGTTGCTGATATGGAAGATTATGCTTTGATGGCCAATATGGATGAAACTGAGGAGGTATACAACACTGTATCTATCAATACTCCTGCTGGAAGTGATTGTGAGTCAACTTGTGGTTCAAATCCCAGAAATTCTGACAACAATGAGACTTTAGATGCCATCCTTAATCAACTGAGGATAATACAATCTGGTTATGAGATTGTGAAGGCTGAAAAAGAAGCTCTTGAATTGGAAGTTGGAAGATTGAAAGCTGAATTAAGGGTTCTCAAAGGCAAGGAAAAAGATGTTGGACAGAATCAGCATAAGTCTGCTGAACATCCAGCAGCCTCTGAATCTGCTGAACCATCTTGTTCCACTACTGCATACAAATCAGGAAAGCCTTATGGAGATAGAACTGGGCTTGGATTTGGAACTCAACAATCTAACAAGAGTGGATCCAGTAAGGTCACTGAACCTAGCACCAGAATTGGTCCTAAGTTCGTACACACTAGATCCAACTCCCGATAAGGTTCTTTGAGGCGGTAAAACCTGCGAGAATGCTTCAAGGAAGCAAAATCGAAGTCAAAGAAGTCAACAACTCCTAATAAAAAGAACAAATCAAAAATTAGAATTGCTTGTGCCTTCTAAGACTCACGATAGCGGACACTACTTGCCAAGTCTGTTTGGACCACGAAGGGTAAGAAACGAGAAAAATTCCAAGGATAAGAATCCTAAACCCAAAAATGTTAATCATTCAAGGGATACTTATCTCGGGGGAAAGGTAGATTGTTCCCTACGATGATGATTGGAATATTCCCGCATCTAATGCTAGAAACGTAAGTATAACCATGCTACTAGGGTAAAACCTAGACAATGGGATCGAGCGAGAGGACTTACACAAGACCTCAGCAGACTCCATACTACAGGGTTGTTCTTAACAGACAGCAAACTAATGGTTATGCTAATGCTTCTAACACCAAAAATCACTTCAAACAGCATTATAAACCAAAAGGCCATAAAACATATGTGATTCCTACACAACCTACTGTTAGAACTTATGGATGTGTGAAATACATGTATGAACCAAAGTATGAACCAAAGTATGACACATTCAGGAGAAGACCTTATGGAAACATACCAAGGGTCATGCTTGCCACTGACCAATATGGACCCAAACAGGTTTGGGTACCTAAAATGCATTAACTTTGTTTTGTAGGGTGTCTGGTATTTTGACAGTGGATGTTCCAGACATATGACAAAGAATAAGCACTGTTTGTCAGACTTTGTGGCAAAAGATGGTCCAAGGGTGAATTTTGGCAACAAGAATACACTGGATATACAAGAGGATATGGCACACTTGTGAGGAATGGACTTACAATCAAGAATGTTGCATATGTGGAAGGACCGGAATACAACTTGCGAGAGCCTTTGGACAATTCTGTGACAAGGGATACAAGGTCACTTTTGACAAAAACAAGCTTGTATTGTCATTAGTGAAAGAGGTGATCAAGTTGTACTTGCTGGTAGAAGACAACAAAACATGTATGTTGTGGATTGGTCTACTGCGGTTCCAGAAACCTGCTGATTGTGCATACCAAATCTGAACTCAATTGGTGTTGGACTTATTCCTTAGTTTTGATGATGAGTGCCATACTAGCTGTTATAGTGCAAAGGCAAAAAGATGTCTAGATTAAATGTATAGGTTTATTAGAGTTTGATTCATAAATAGGTTTGATCAAACAAGCACTGTAAAGAGCTGCGACTTGTTTCGACGGGACCGGTCTAGGTCGATAGGGTAGATAGGTCGGTAGACTAGTACGGAACTGCTTGAAGACCGAAGAGCGAAGGTGAGGGTTCAAACTCAGTAAATGAAGGCTAAGGGATCAAACTTAGTATTTAAAGTCAAGGATATGGAATCAGAATTTAGGCAAGTCTGTGATGACCTAAACTGATTACATATACCTTGTGTAGAAGGTCTAAGTTCCATAAGTTGGATGTTGTTTGGAACTTAGTTATAATTAAAATGATGTAATCTAACTACACAAATAAAAGTTAGATAAAAGTAATCTGCTGCATTATATCTTATATAGAAATATGATGATCAGCAGACTGATTTAAACTTCAGCAGACTGATAAGCCTGCTGATATATATCTCGATTTATTCAAGATTATCTTGGAAGACTACATGGATAAGGACGACCAACTACCTCGACTTATCAAGAAAATCAAAGGTTGAGATTAAAAAGACGTTGGGATGATTCGGGACTTTATCCAATGGACACAAGTCAAAGGGTGGACGGTACCCAACTTTGTCAAAAAGGAATTCGACGAGTGTCGATCCTATGAATAAGACGAGAATGCGGATCGGATGGGACAAATACAAGGAACGGTCACATTTGAAATTCAAATACAAGTCACATGCATTCTAGCCTATAAATAGAAGACTTTCAACTCGAGAAAAAGATGATGAAAATTTGAGATAAACTTTAAGTGATAACAAATTTGTGAAAAACACCTGTGAACTTCTTTGAGCATAAACCTGCGATCTAGTGAATTTCTTCAAGTGTATTACGTATTCAAGCTGCATCAAGACTACACACTTGAAGGCGCAAGCTGTGATTACATCATCCTAATCAAGCTTTCTGCAAGCGCAACCGAATCATTTATTTGATTCAATCTTTATTTTATAAAGAACCTGTTGAAGACATGAAGCATCACGGTAGGTGTGAAAGCTTGTTTGTGGTGGAGGCTGGTGAAGAGGCAATCCTACCCTTCAAGGACCAGTGGAAGACTAAGGAGCAGCAATCCTACTGTTCCCAGTTTTCAGTTTTTGAAGCCATAGTTATTGGTGAAGGACAAGCAATCTTAGGAATCTTTGTAAAAGCTACATCAAAGATCTCTAGTGAATTTCCTCCAACATCACAGGAGAAGAGTGAACTGACAGGATTACATCACCTGGAACCACTATAAAAATCTGGCTATTTACTTTCAGCATTTACTTTATGCACTTAGTTTACTACACACATCAACCTGCTGAATCTAGCAACTGAAATCACACACTTGCACTACTGAGTATCTAATACTTAGTATCATATTTAACAACAAGTAATAAGGCTTAATTTTGATATTATTCCGCTGCACAAATTCAGCAAGGCGAAGCTGTCATTAGACTACGACTATCGAGCGGAGCTGCGAGGTCTCGGCGGACTGCGAAGTACCCGACGGACTGGCGAAGTTGCGAAATTGTTAACTCCAAAGTTTTAAGTGTTAAGTTTATTCACCCCCCCCCCCCCCCTTCTAAACTTAACCAAAGCCTTTTCAAGGGACCAACAATTGGTATCGGAGCAGTGCTTCTGTTCTGGAAGTAATCCTACTTGTTGTGCTTGTGAAAATTCTTTGAAACTTTCTTTCAAGTTACGATTTTCAAAGACTTGCATCATGGATAACACTCAGTATGCTAGAACTATGTTGATGTGCTCTTTAGATAGATTTGATGAGTATAAACGTCGAATGCAGGCATATCTTGCTGCAACTCATGATGAGATGATGGATGTGCTAACTGATGGACCACTGGAGATTACAAAGGCAATAACAGTGGGTGATACAACTGAGTACATTCCTAAACCAAAAAGAGAATGGAATGCAGAAGACAGAAAAAGAGCAAACCTCAACAATATTGCTATAGACATCATTTACAGAACCCTGGATAGCAATATGTACATGAAGGTTAAAGATTGCAAGGCTTGCAAAGGAACTTTGGGACAAGATTCACTTGATCCGTGAAGGCAACGATGCAATAAAGAAGAATAAAATCGGTGTGGCCGAAAGAGGTTCCAAAAGTTCAAGATGCTTTGCCAAATGAAACCATTGAGCAAATGGAATCAAGATTCAATGCAATCTGGATGAACTCACCTGTTTGAGTGTAAGTTATTCAAAAGAGGAAGTAAACACCAAAATCTTGGAAGCTCTACCTGCAAAAGATGTTTGGAAAATGAAGGTGACTGCAATTGAAGAAATGAGAAAGTTGCATGAAGAAGACACCTTCAAATTGTTTTCAGATCTAAAGGCTTATGAATTTAGCAAAAAGCTTGTGACTGAGACTGAAAAAGAAGAGCCAAAGACCAATGCATTGGCTGCTTCACATCATGAAGAAACATCAGGAGGACAGGATGATATGCTGGATGAGATGCAAGAACAAATTGCCCTACTGAGCAAGAGAATCAGGATGATGAAGGCTTGGAAAGGCCCACAAAGAAATTTTACAAAGAGGCCTACCGAAAGAAGGAAAGAAGAACCAAAGAAAGATAATGACTATCGTGCTTTCATTGCAAGAAACCGGGACACTTCAAACTGGATTGTCCTGAGTTAAAACAAGGCAAGGAACCTGACTATCTCTGTTTCAACTGCAAGAAGCCTGGACATTTTAGACCTGATTGTCCAGACCTACTGAAGACCAAGAGCCAACAAAAAAGACATGGCAAGAAGGCTATGGTTGCTGAAGATGAATCAGGATATGATGTGGAATCTGAAAAAGGAAATGAATCAGATGATACAGCATTGGTTGCTGATATGGAGGATTATGCTTTGATGGCCAATATGGATGAAACGAGGAGGTATACAACACTGTATCTATCAATACTCCTGCTGGAAGTGATTGTGAATCAACTTGTGGTTCAAATCCTAGAAATTATGACAACAATGAGACTTTGGATGCCATCCTTAATCAACTGAGGATAATACAATCTGGTTATGAGATTGTGAAGGCTGAAAAAGAAGCTCTTGAATTAGAAGTTGGAAGATTGAAAGCTGAATTAAGGGTTCTCAAAGGTAAAGAAAAAGATGTTGGACAGAATCAGCATAAGTCTGCTGAACATCCAGCAGCCTCTGAATCTGCTTGAACCATCTTGTTCCACTACTGCATACAAATCAGGAAAGCCTTATGGAGATAGAACATGACTTGGATTTGGAACTCAGCAATCCAACAAGAGTGGATCCAGTAAGGTCACTGAACCTAGTTCCAGAATTGGTCCTAAGTTTGTACCTGCACTAGATCCAACTCCCGATAAGGTTCTTTGAGGCGGTAAAACCTACGAGAATGCTTCAAGGAAGCAAAATCGAAGTCAAAGAAGTCAACGACTCCTAATAAAAAGAGTAAATCTAAAAATAGGGGCTCTTGTGCCTTCTAAGCTGCGATAGCGGACACTGCTACCAAGTCTGTTTGGACCACGAAGGGTAAGAAACGAAATATTCCAAGGATAAGAATCCTAAACCCAAAAATGTTAATCATTCAAGGGATACTTATCTCGGGGGAAAGGTAGGCTGTTCCCTACGATGATGATTGGAATATTTACGCATCTAATGCTAGAAACGATAAGGATAACCATCTTTGCTAGGGTAAAACCTAGGCAATGGAATCGACGAGAGGACTTATACAAGGCCTCGGCGGACTCCATACTACGGGGGCACATTCTAACGGACGGCAAACTAATGGTTATACTAATGCTTCGACATCAAGAATCACTTCAAACGACATTACAAACCAAAAGGCCGGAAAACATATGTGATTCCTACACAACCTACTTGTTAGAACTTATGGATGTGTGGAATACATGTATGAACCAAAGTATGAACCAAAGTATGACACATTCAGAAGAAGACCTTATGGAGACATGCCAAGGGTCATGCTTACCACTGACCATTATGGACCCAAACAGGTTTGGGTACCTAAAATGCATTAACTTTGTTTTGTAGGGTGTCTGGTACTTTGACAGTGGATGTTCCAGACATATGACAAAGAATAAGCACTGTCTATCAAACTTTGTGGCAAAAGATGGTCCAAGGGTGAATTTTGGCAACAAGAATACACCTGGATATACAAGAGGATATGGCACACTTGTGAGGAATGGACTTACAATCAAGAATGTTGCATATGTGGAAGGACTGGACTACAACTTGCTGAGCACTGGACAATTCTGTGACAAGGGATACAAGGTCACTTTTGACAAAAACAATTGTACTGTCATGAGTGAAAGAGGTGATCAAGTTGTACTTGCTGGTAGAAGACAACATGATATGTATGTTGTGGATTGGTCTACTGCAGTTCCAGAAACCTGCTTGATTGTGCATACCAAATCTGAACTCAATTGGTTATGGCACAAGAAGTTGAATCACTTAAACTTTGATGATATTAATCAGTTGGTGAAGAAGAAATTGGTGATTGGTTTACCTGAGATCACATTCAAGAAAGATGCTATATGTGATGCTTGTCAGCAAGGTAAACAGATAAAGTCAAGCTTCAAGTCAAAAACCAAACAATCAACTAATAGAGTGTTGGAGCTGATGCATATGGATCTTTTTGGACCAATAACTCCAACAAGTGTAACTGGAAAGAAGTACACCTTAGTGGTTGTGGATGATTATTCAAGGTACACTTGGGTGATTTTTATGAACAAGAAAAGTGAAACACTTCAAAGCATGCCTAATCTTTTGAAGAGATTACAAAATGAGAAAAGCTTAACGATAATAAAGATAAGATCGATCGAGTACTTGAATTTCTCAACAAAGTTATAAGAGAATATTGTGAACGAATGGTGTACTACATCAACTTGCTTCGGTCTTTGGTACACCTCGGCAAAATGGGGTTGCTTTGAAAGAAGAAACAGAACTTTAAAAGAAGCAGGAAGGACAATGATATGTGAAGCATTGCTACCTGAAAGATATTGGGCTGAAGCAGTAAATACAGCATGCTATACACAAAACAGAACATCAGTAAACAAGAAGCTGCTGAAGACACCTTATGAGGTTTGGAATGGAAGGAAACCTAACATATCCTATTTCCATCCATTTGGAAGCAAATGTTTTATTCTAAATCATAAAGTACATTTGAAAATATTCCAACCAAAATCAGATGAAGGAATTTTCTTAGGATACTCTTCAGTCAGCAGAGCATTCAGGGTGCTGAACAAAAGGTCACTGAAGCATGAAGAAACAATTCAAGTCGTGTTTGATGAACCTAAATTTACTTGGTATGGAAGATGAAGATTGTGAACTGCGCCGAGAATCAACAAGTCAACGATCCAGTTGTGTTGAAGTTTTGGAAAGATTCAATGACTTAAAAGTTTCGATACTTGCCCCGTTGAACACCCCGCGATAATGTTACCGATGCAACAAGCTTGAAGCAATTCAAGGATCTGCTTTGAACCCCCGTAGAAGAAGCTACAATGGACCCTGCGAAGATGAGGTTCTGTTAATCAAAATAACCAAAATCCACAATGGTTAAGGAATCACCCTGCTGAACAAGTTATTGGCAATGTACAGCAAGGTGTGAGGACTAGAAGACAACTGGAAGCTATGTTTACTTGTTTTCTATCTCAAATGGAACCTAAAGTTGTTGAAGAAGCAATTTCAGATCCAGATTGGATAATTGCTATGCAAGAGGAATTGAATGAATTTGAAAGAAATCAAGTTTGGACACTAGTTGATAGGCCAAATCATGCAAATATCATTGGTACTAAGTGGGTATACAGAAATAAACTTGATGAATCTGGTACCATTGTGAGGAATAAGGCCAGACTAGTTGCAAAAGGCTATTCTCAAGCTGAAGGAATAGATTTTGATGAAACTTATGCACCTGTTGCAAGATTGGATGCTATCGATTATTCTTGGCATATGGTGCATATAAGAACTTCAAAGTATATCAAATGGATGTCAAGAGTGCATTTTTGAATGGCATTCTAGAGGAGGAAGTGTATGTTCAGCAACCTCATGGATTTGAAGTTAAAGATCAAGAAGATAAAGTGTATAGACTCAACAAAGCACTTTATGGACTGAAACAAGCACCAAGAGCATGGTGGACAATGGTTTTACAAAAGGAACCATCGACAAGACACTTTTCAGAATCAGTGAAGGGAACAGCACCCTGCTGGTACAAATTTATGTGGATGACATAATTTTTGGTTCTGAAAATGATTTAATGTGTGAAAAGTTTGCAAATCTAATGAAGAGTAAATTCCAAATGAGTATGATGGGAGAAATGAACTACTTCTTGGGATTGCAAGTTAAACAGATGAAAGATGGAATCTTCATTCATCAAACCAAGTATACCATGGAGTTGCTGAAGAAGTTTGGTATGGAAAACGGCACTAAGAGTTCAACTCCTATGAGTACAAACATCATATTGGATGAAGATAAAGAAGGCAAAGATGTTGATCAGACCTTATACAGAAAGATGATAGGCAGTCTGCTGTACCTCACTGCCAGCCGACCTGATATATCCTTTGCTGTAGGTGTTTGTGCAAGATTTCAATCTAAACCTAAAGAAAGTCATTTAGGTGCAGTCAAGAGAGTTCTCAAGTACATTAAAGAGACTTTGGGAGTAGGGATATGGTATTCTAAGGAAGGAAGCTTCAAAGTAATATCCTACTCAGATTCTGATTATGCTGGATGCAAGATTGACAGAAAAAGCACCTCAGGAACCTGTCAGTTAATGGGAAATAGACTGGTTTCCTGGTTTAGCAAGAAACAGAATTCTATATCAACTTCCACCTTGAAGCCGAATACATTCTTCTTTGGAAGTTGCTTTACACAAGTACTATGGCTAAGACAACAATTGAGGGATTATGGAATTGAAGAAAAGGAAATTCCAATTATGTGTGATAACACAAGTGCAATTGCAATCACAGAAAATCCTGTTTTGCACTCTAGAACCAAGCACATTGATGTGAGACATCATTTTATAAGAGATCATGTTGAAAAGAAAGATGTGGTGGTTTTATACATCCCTACTGAAGATCAACTTGCTGATATTTTCACTAAGCCACTTGATAGTGAAAGATTTGCTAAATTAAGGACTGAACTTGGAATCATAAAGGTTGACTGATATTCAACAATGTACTGGAATTCACCAAGGGGTTTAGTCTTTGCTATGTTGGGTGAGCTCACTTAGCAGATTAGTCATTGGTATCAACAATTCCATGTACTTATGTTTGATCAATTGAGCAAATGAGGTTGCCAAGGGGATTGGTCTTTGTCTTGTTGGGTGAACTCACTTGACAGATCAGTCATTGGTATTAAACTTCATCTTGTATTATCAATTGAACAAAACAAGAAGAAAACTAGGATCAGCAGAGTCACTTTGACGGCAGGCTGCTGAAGAATTTTATCAGCAGACTTCTGAGCCCACCTGCTGGATGAAACGTTACTCAGTCAAAGTTATTAAAGTCAAAAAGCATATTGGCGGGATATTTATTTTATCCTTTATAACCGCAGTTAACACGATCTAACGGTTATCAGACGTTATGGAACACGTGTCATGCCAGCATTTATTCAGATTAATCATGGTTGACCTGGATGTACGTGTACTGACAGTTTCAACCACCCACTGTCTATATATTCAGGCTATCACACAGCAGAATCGTCACTTGCAAATCTGCTTTATCACTGCGATTGTTTACACTGTGTGAACACAGATTTGAGATTCAATCTTCTTCATCTCATTCTTCTCATTAAAATGGCGGAAAAAGTTGATGTACAAATTGAATCAAGCCAAAGTGTCAGAGGTTTTGTTGAAGATGCAAACAGAACTGAACTGGCCATTAACATTGGTCGAAGAATAAGGAGGTATGCCGGTCTGGAAAATGTGTTAAACATAAGACTGGACACAATTTCTTATACAAATGTTGTCAGTTTCTGGAGAAACATTCAGATAAAGGAAGGAACTGAAGCATTTAAGACTGCTGTAAATGGGCAAGAAATTGAAGTTTCCCCCAGTCTGCTGAGGGAAGTTTTTGGATTTGTCGAAGTGGTGGATGGCTCTGTCAATCCTGAAGCAATGGGATTGGACAAATTGGCATTTGTAGATCAGATTAAGACAGATGCAGATATCAAATCCGTACCAGGCATCAACTGCAAACATATTGGATGTGAATATAGTCTACTGAGCAAACTGATTGCTAAAAACATACTTGGACTGGTTGGAAGTATGGACACTCTATCAGGACCCAAGATAGAGTTGATGATTATCATCTGTAGGAGCATGAAGTTTGACTGGGCTGGTTACTTCATTCATTATATGAAGAAAGTGGCCAAGGAAGAGAAATTAGGGAAGAGGAAGTCCAAGGCGCTGCCCTTAGGATTGATGGTTCAGACCCTGCTGAATCATCTTGGAATCCCTGATGTAGCATCTGAGAATGTTAATCAGTCTAGATACAAGAAGGAAATTGATTATGCTATTCCTGGTCTAGATGATGATGAAGAGGTTCTGGAGAGGCTGCTGATGATAATAATGATGATGATGATGATGGTGATGCTGGTGGTGAGCAGGTTCAGCAAACTAAGAAGTTATCCATCAAACCTGCTGCACCAAAGAAAGCTGCTAAGAAAAGAAAGAGTGGAGACACAAGGAAGATAACTGAAGTGTTAAAGCCTTCAAAGAAAACAAGAAAGCAAACAGCACAGACTGCTGAGTCTGCTGAGGGTCAAGTGGAGGTTACTGACCCTGCTGTTGCTGCAACAAGAAAATCTGTTGTTGAAATCCTGAGGGAACAACAAAAAGAGGACGGTAGAAAGAGAAAGTCTACTGTGGTTGAGAGAGATGATGAACCCCTCTCCAAGAGAAAGAAAGAAATTGCCAAAAAGAAGAAATATGGCAAGGGGAAAGAGTTGAAAAACTTGGAAGCTCAAATAATCCAAGAGGAAGCACCAAGAAGAAGAAGAAGAGGCTGTTGAGGCTGAGCCATTAACTATCATTCCGCCTGTGGTGATTAGTGACTCATCAAATGAAGAGGTTAACAAGTCTACTGATGCTGGACAGTTGTTGTTGAGCAACCTGTAGAGGAAATACAGCAATCTGCTGACGCTGAGCCTGCTGTAGTATCCACTGAAGAACCACAGCAAACCACTGAACCTGAATCTGCTGTGGTAGTTGAAGAGGTAATTGAAGACTTGGTTGAAGACCCTGCAAGTGTGGCAAGAACTCAGGGGGAAGAGCAGTCTCCTGCTACTGACCCTGCTGATGAGCATGTAAGTCAGGGGGAACCAAGTGTGGTACATATGGAAGTGGTAGGTACAAATGTACAATCTCGAACCTACTAACTTCGAACAACTGTTGAAGAAACCATGAGCTTACTTGTAGAAGCTTTTGGAAGTCGACAAGTCGCCGTTGAACCCGTCATCGAGGCCATCTATGCCATATGAGAAGGCATCCAAAAAGAACAAAGTAGATCCTAACTTCAAAAAGGTGCAAAACTATTTTCGGTGGAAGTTCGGATTCTACAAGAGACAAAACCAATTTCTTGATCCAATGAGTGGATTTGAAGAATGGGCATTTGAGCGACTAGGTGTGGACACTGTTGGATTTGATAGACACTAGCATGTTGCAATCTGGGCCGATGGATCTTTTGGATGAAGGAAAGAAAAGTGGAGCTATTATGTTCGAGATCCAAAGTTCACACCGTATAGTGATTCATCGATTCGATGATGATACCCCTATGTTTCTGGGAGACCGGTGGAGTGGCTAGAGAAACAACAACCGAAGCCACCGGTCAAGAAGCTACGAGATCGGTAAGTCCGCGAGGGCCGCAGACCGGGAGAGATGGATGAGGATCTACGGGATCTCACCATGGATGATCCGGAAGCATTGATCAATGAGGGAATTACATTGAGTCTTTGGTAGGTTTGGTTGATGAATCTGCTACATTCCTTGTTGTAGAGCCTACTGCACAACATGAAGCTGAACAGAGTGAGGATTTTGATGGAGAGAAGGTTATTGATTTCAATGAACCAAGTGCCAGTTCCGAGGAATCTATTGAATATCAAGATGGATTTGACTTTGAAGGCACTCTTACCAAAACTGCCATCATCCTGCACAAAATTGGTCATGCTGAAGGTTTCCAAGTGGATAATACCAATATATTCAATCCACAAGAAATTGAAGAGGAGGTACAGGTTGCTGGGGTACAAACAGCACCTGGACAAAGGTTGGAACAGGAGGTACAGGCTGCTGAGTCTCAAACAAAGACTCGGACAAAGGTTGGAACCTGATTTGGGTTTGGAGGAAACCCCTGTTGTTGATGAGGCTGCTGTAGTGGAGCCTACTGGAGCCAAGGCCACTGTAGGGAAGGATAGTCAGCAGGCTGATGTTGTTGATCAAGAAGAACAGCTGCTGGACTATGACTACAGTGATGAAGAATTTCAAATTTTTGGAGAAGAAGAAGTTGCTGAAGAACCTGCACAAGATCCTATCATTGAAGATATTCTTGGTGCTATGGTTGAGGAAGGACCTCCCCCTGCTGGGAGAGATATGAGTAAGGCAATGGTCATCAGCAGACAACAGGCACAATATAGAGTTGAGGAGCCTGCTGATGGATCTACTGATAGTAGAATGAGGAGTGAAGTGCCGCTTGAAGTGTTCAATGAGTTGAGGACCGTAAGGCATGATATGCAACGATTAAGGACACAACCGGACGACAGAACGAGATTTGAAGAACTAATGAAGATGGTGAATGAAAACAGACAATCTGTTGATACAGTTGCTTCAAATTTTACATCCACTCAAAATGCTGTCACTGATATGATGCTAGATGTAAGAGGCATCAAGGTTGGAAACACTGCAAAAGATAAATTTCTGAAAGAACAACTTATTTCCATCCATCAGAAACTTGACAACCTTGCTGCAACATCTGAACCCACTAAGCCTGCTGCTGCACAACAACCTGCTGTGCCTGATCCCAAACTCACTGAAAGGATCAACAGACTGGAGGAGACAATGCAATCCAGGATTACTGCTCTTGATACTAGAACTGGAACTATGGAAGGTCAGTTGAATAGAGTGATAGTATCACAGGAGGGTATTCATGGCCTTATATCCCGTTTTGTTGATGATGTCACTAAGGGGGAAGAGGGCCAATCAGCTACAGCAAAGGAGGCTGCAAGACTCTTTGCACAGAAGAGATGGACCGATGAAACCAATGCTTTCCAGCAACCCGCACCCGGGCGAGTCCAACTTACCGATGATCTTCTTGAGGCAGTACAAGAAAGAGTATTACAACAGGAGGAAACCTTATCATGACAAAGGATTTCATGAAGGTCTAGACTCTTTCTTGGGATTAAAATTTTGGGAAGCAAGGGTTAAAGCCTTAAGGGCAAGCAACGAGAGGTGGAAAAGGTGGCGAGGTGATAGGAGCTTGCCTATCACAAAAGCAAAGGATTCACTTGATGAGTTTAAAGAGTTATACATGAAGTTTGGATTCGGGGTGAATCGTATTAATCTTATCAAGCCTGAAGCTTGGAACTGGTGGAAGCAAGTCAATCCCTACATTGATTTTACACTGATTGAAAATGAATGGATGAGGGATATGATAGAACAGATCAGAGCCTATCAAGAACAAGCTGAGAAGGCTAGAAGAGAAAGAGAGAAGAGACAATAGATCAGCATACTTATTATTCTTTATCTTTGCTGCATCTAGTTTGTAATAACTGAACAATGTTTATAATGAGAATTGACTGAATTTGTTCTGTTTTTGTGTTTTATCTTTTTGCTTTGCTGATTAGGTGAGGGTAGTGGCATCATCACCAAAAAGGGGGAAATTGTTGGACTTATTCCTTAGTTTTGATGATGAGTGCCATACTAGCTGTTATAGTGCAAAGGCAAAAAGATGTCTAGATTAAATGTATAGGTTTATTAGAGTTTGATTCATAAATAGGTTTGATCAAACAAGCACTGTAAAGAGCTGCTGACTTGTTTCAGCAGACTGGTCTAGGTCAGGGGTAGGGTAGATAGGTCAGTAGACTAGTCTGGAACCTGCTGAAGACTGAAGACTGAAGACTGAAGGCTGAGGGTTCAAACTCAGTAAATGAAGGCTAAGGGATCAAACTTAGTATTTAAAGTCAAGGATATGGAATCAGAATTTAGGCAAGTCTGTGATGACCTAAACTGATTACATATACCTTGTGTAGAAGGTCTAAGTTCCATAAGTTGGATGTTGTTTGGAACTTAGTTATAATTAAAATGATGTAATCTAACTACACAAATAAAAGTTAGATAAAAGTAATCAGCTGCATTATATCTTATATAGAAATATGATGATCAGCAGACTGATTTAAACTTCAGCAGACTGATAAGCCTGCTGATATATATCTCGATTTATTCAAGATTATCTTGGAAGACTACGTGGATAAGGACAACCAACTACCTCTGACTTATCAAGAAAATCAAAGGTTGAGATTAAAAAGACGTTGGGATGATTCAGGACTTTATCCAATGGACACAAGTCAAAGGGTGGACGACCGCACCGTCAAAAGGAATTGACAAGTGTCGATCCTATGAATAAGACAGAATGCAGATCAGATGGGACAAATACAAGGAACGGTCACATTTGAAATTCAAATACAAGTCACATGCATTCTAGCCTATAAATAGAAGACTTTCAACTCAGAAAAAGATGATGAAAATTTGAGATAAACTTTAAGTGATAACACTGAGCTGAAAAACACCCTGCTGAACTTGCTGAGCATAAACCTGATGATGTAGTGAATTTCTTCAAGTGTATTCGTATTCAAGCCGCATCAAGACTACACACTTGAAGACCGCAAGTCGTCGATTACATCATCCTAATCAAGCCGCTTTTGCAACCGAATCATTTATTTGATTCAATCTTTATTTTATAAAGAACCCGCCGAAGACAAAGAAGCATCCGTTAGGTGTGAAAGACTCGTTGTTTGTGGTGGAGCCGGTGAAGAGGCAA
Organism: Gentiana straminea; assembly: GCA_036785695.1. Taxonomy (NCBI): domain Eukaryota; kingdom Viridiplantae; phylum Streptophyta; class Magnoliopsida; order Gentianales; family Gentianaceae; genus Gentiana; species Gentiana straminea. Next base: position 128,299 of record JAVUPR010000412.1, on the reverse strand, counting down.
TCCTACCCTTCAAGGACCAAGGAAGACTAAGGAGCAAAGAATCCTACCGTTCCCGCTTTTCGGTTGTGAAGCCATAGTTATTGGTGAAGGACAAGCAATCTTAGGAATCTTTGTAAAAGCTACATCAAAGATCTCTAGTGAATTTCCTCCAACATCACAGGAGAAGAGTGGACTGACAGGATTACATCACCTGGAACCACTATAAAAATCTGGCTATTTACTTTCAGCATTTACTTTATGCACTTAGTTTACTACACACATCAACCTGCTGAATCTAGCAACTGAAATCACACACTTGCACTACTGAGTATCTAATACTTAGTATCATATTTAACAAGTAATAAGGCTTAATTTTGATATTATTCCGCTGCACAAATTCAAAGAAATCGAACCGTCGCAGACTACCGTCTATCGCGGGGCTATCGAGGTCTCGAAAGCGACTCGAAGTACCAAAGCAGACTGCTGAAGTTGCAGAATTTGTTAACTCCAAAGTTTTAAGTGTTAAGTTTATTCACCCCCCCTCTAAACTTAACCAAAGCCTTTTCAAGGGACCAACAATTGGTTATGGCACAAGAAGTTGAATCATTTAAATTTTGATGATATCAATCAGTTGGTAAAGAAGAAGCTAGTGATTGGTTTACCTGAGATCACATTCAAGAAGGATGCTATATGTGATGCATGTCAGCAGGGTAAACAGATAAAGTCAAGTTTCAAATCAAAGACCAAACAATCAACTAATAGAGTGTTGGAGCTGATGCATATGGATCTTTTTGGACCAATAACTCCAACAAGTGTAACTGGAAAGAAGTACACCTTAGTGGTTGTGGATGATTATTCAAGGTACACTTGGGTGATATTTATGAACAAGAAAAGTGAAACACTTCAAAGCATGCCTAATCTTTTGAAGAGATTACAAAATGAGAAAAGTTTAACAGTGATAAAGATAAGATCAGATCAGGGTACTGAATTTCTCAACAAAGTTATAAGAGAATATTGTGAACGTAATGGTGTACTACATCAACTTGTCGTCGTTGGTACACCTCAAAAAAATGGGGTTGCTTTGAAAGAAGAAATAGAACTTTAAAAGAAGCAGGAAGGACAATGATATGTGAAGCATTGCTACCGAAAGATATTGGGTCAAGCAAATAATACAAGATGCTATACACAAAACAACATCGGAAACAAGAAGCCGCTCGAAGACACCTTATGAGGTTTGGAATGGAAGGAAACCTAACATATCCTATTTCCATCCATTTGGAAGCAAATGTTTTATTCTAAATCATAAGGTACATTTGAAAACATTCCAACCAAAATCAGATGAAGGAATTTTCTTGGGATACTCTTCAGTCAGCAGAGCATTCAGGGTGCTGAACAAAAGGTCACTGAAACATGAAGAAACAATTCATGCTGTGTTTGATGAACCTAAGTTTACTCGTATGGAAGATGAAGATTGTGAACCTGCTGAGAATCAACAAGTCACTGATCCAGATTGTATTGAAGTTTTGGAAAGATTCAATGACTTAAAAGTTTCTGATACTGCCCCTGCTGAACACCCTGCTGATAATGTTACTGATGCAACAACTGAAGCAGTTCAAGGATCTGCTGACCCCCCCTGTAGAAGAAGCTACAGCAGACCCCACTGAAGATGAGGTTCCTGTCAATCAAAATAACCAAAATCCACAATGGTTAAGGAATCACCCTGCTGAACAAGTTATTGGCAATGTACAGCAAGGTGTGAGGACTAGAAGACAACTGGAAGCTATGTTTACTTGTGTTCTATCTCAAATGGAACCTAAAGTTGTTGAAGAAGCAATTTCAGATCCAGACTGGATAATTGCTATGCAAGAGGAATTGAATGAATTTGAAAGAAATCAAGTTTGGACACTAGTTGATAGGCCAATTAATGCAAATATAATTGGTACTAAGTGGGTATACAGAAATAAACTTGATGAATCTGGTACCATTGTGAGGAATAAGGCCGGACTAGTTGCAAAAGGCTATTCTCAAGTCAAGGAATAGATTTTGATGAAACTTATGCACCCGTTGCAAGATTGGAAGCTATCGATTATTCATGGCACATGCCGCATATAAGAACTTCAAGGTATATCGATGGATGTCAAAAGTGCATTTTTGAATGGCATTCTAGAAGAGGAAGTGTATGTTCAAGAACCTCCTGGATTTGAAGTTAAAGATCAAGAAGATAAAGTGTACAGACTCAACAAAGCACTTTATGGATTGAAACAAGCACCAAGAGCATGGTATGAGACCCTATCTCAATTCTTGGTGGACAATGGTTTTACAAAAGGGACCATTGACAAGACACTTTTCGAATCGTTGAAGGGGACAAAGACTTCGCCGGTACAAATTTATGTAGATGACATAATATTTGGTTCTGAAAATGATTTACTTTGTGAAAATTTTGCAAACCTAATGAAAAGTAAATTCCAAATGAGTATGATGGGAGAAATGAACTACTTTTTGGGATTGCAAGTTAAACAGATGAAAGATGGAATCTTCATTCATCAAACCAAGTATACCAAGGAGTTGCTGAAAAAGGTTGGTATGGAAAACAGCACTAAGAGTTCAACTCCTATGAGTACAAACATCAGATTGGATGAAGATAAAGAAGGCAAAGATGTTGATCAGACCTTATACCAGAAGGATGATAGGCGTCTGCTGTACCTAACTGCCAGCAGACCTGATATATCCTTTGCTGTAGGTGTTTGTGCAAGATTTCAATCTAAACCTAAAGAAAGTCATTTAGGTGCAGTCAAGAGAATTCTCAAGTATCTTAAAGAGACTATGGGAGTAGGGATATGGTATTCCAAGGAAGGAAGCTTCAAAGTGATATCCTACTCAGATTCTGATTATGCTGGTTGCAAGATTGATAGAAAAAGCACCTCAGAACCTGTCAGTTAATGGGAAATAGACTGGTTTCCTGGTTTAGCAAGAAACAGAATTCTATATCAACTTCCACTGCTGAAGCTGAATACATTGCTGCTGGAAGTTGCTGTGCACAAGTACTATGGCTAAGACAACAATTAAGGGATTATGGAATTGAAGAAAAGGAAATTCCAATTATGTGTGACAACACAAGTGCAATTGCAATCACAGAAAATCTTGTTTTGCACTCAAGAACCAAGCACATTGATGTGAGACATCATTTTATAAGAGATCATGTTGAAAATAAAGATGTGGTAGTTCTATACATCCCTACTGAAGATCAACTTGCTGATATTTTCACTAAGCCACTTGATAGTGAAAGATTTGCTAAATTAAGGATTGAACTTGGAATCATAAAGGTTGACTGATATTCAGCAATGTACTGGAATTCACCAAGGGGATTAGTCTTTGCTATGTTGGGTGAGCTCACTTAGCAGATTAGTCATTGGTATCAACAATTCCATGTACTTAAGTTTGGACAATTGAGCAAATGAGGTTGCCAAGGGGATTGGTCTTTGTCATGTTGGGTGAGCTCACTTGACAGATCAGTCATTGGTATTAAACTTCATCTTGTATTATCAATTGAACAAAACAAGAAGAAAACAAGGATCAGCAGAGTCACTTTGACAGCAGGCTGCTGAAGCATTTTATCAGCAGACTGCTGAGCCCACCCTGCTGAGGACTACCCTGCTGAATGGAACGTTACTCAGTCAAAGTTATTAAAGTCAAAAAGAAGTTTGGCGGGATATTTTTTCTATCCTTTATTACCATAGTTAAACCATCCAACGGTTACAAACGTAATGGAGGAGTAATGGGCCACGTGTCAAGACAGAACTTATTCAATTTAATCGTGGTTACCTCAATGTACGTGCAATGACAGTTTCAACTACCCACTGTCTATATAATCAGACTGTAACACAGCGGATTCTCTACTTGCATTTTCTGCTTTATCTCTGCAAATCCTACATTGTGTGAACACAGATTTGAGAGCAATTCTTCTTCATCTTTTTCTTATTTCAATGGCGGAAAGAATTGAAGTTCAAATCGAATCAAGCCAAAGTGTTAGAGGCTATGTTGTTGATGCAAACCAAACAGAGTTGGCTATTAATATAGGTCGAAGAATAAGGAGGTTTGCAGGCTTGGAGAACAAACTCAATATCAGATTAGAAACAATCTCATACACCAATGTTATTGATTTCTGGAAGAATATGGTTGTGGAAGAAGGAACTGAAGCATTCAAGACAACTGTGAATGCTGAGGAGCTTGTAATTTCCTCTAGTCTACTGAGGGAAGTGTTTGGATTTGAAGATGTGGTAGATGGTTCAGTCAATCCTGAAGCAATGGGACTGGACAAAATGGCGTTTGTAGATCAGATTAAGACAGATGCAGACATCAAATCCGTACCAGGCATCAACTGCAAACATATTGGAAATGAGTACAGTCTGCTGAGCAAACTCATTGCAAAGAACATACTTGGACTAGTTGGCGGTATGGATACTCTATCAGGACCCAAGATAGAGCTGATGATAATCATCTGCAGGAGCATGAAGTTCGATTGGGCTGGTTATTTCATTCATTATATGAAGAAAGTAGCCAAGGAGGAGAAAGTAGGGAAAAGGAAATCAAAGGCCTTACCCTTAGGGTTGATGATTCAGACCCTGCTGAATCATTTGGAAGTTCCTGATCTTGAATCTGAGAAGATAAATCAGTCTAGATACAAGAAGGAAATTGATTATGCCATTCCTGGTCTAGATGATGATGAAGAGGTTGCTGGAGAGGCTGCTGGTGATGATAATGATGGAGATGATGGTGATGCTGGTGGTGAGCAGGTCAAGCAATCCAAAAAGAAATCTGTCAAACCTGCTGCACCAAAGAAAGCTGCTAAGAAAAGAAAGAGTGGATCTACAAAGAAAATAACTGAGGTATTAAAGCCTTTAAAGAAAACAAGGCAACAAACAACACAGACTGCTGAGTCTGCTGAGGGTTCAGTGGAGGTTACTGACCCTGCTGTTGCTGCAAGAAGAACTGTTGTTGACATTTTAAGGGAACAACAGAAGGAAGCTAGTAGAAAGAGAAAATCTACTGGAAAAGATGATGATGAACCCCTCTCCAAAAGAATGAAGGAGATTGCCAAAAAGAAGAAACATGGAAAAGGGAAAGAACTGAAAACCTTGGAAGCACAAAGAATCCAAGAGGAAGCATCAGTAGAAGAAGAAGAAGAGGTTGTTGAGGCTGAGCCCTTAACTATCATTCCGCCTGTAGTAATTAGTGACTCCTCACCTGAAGAGGTTGTCAAATCTACTGATGCTGGACAGGTTGTTGTTGAGCAATCTGTTGAAGATATACAACAGTCTACTGACCCTGAGCCTGCTGTAGTATCTACTGAAGAACCACAGCAAACCACTGAACCTGAACCTGCTGTGGTAGTTGAAGAGGTAATTGAAGACTTGGTTGAAGACCCTGCAAGTGTGGCAAGATCTCGGGGGAAGAGCGAGCCTCGGCCGTCGCTAACCCCGCCGATGAGCATGTAAGTCGTGCGGAACCAAGTGTGGTACGTATGGAAGTAGTGGGCACCAATGTACAATCACAAGAACCTACCGACTTTCGTACATCCGTTGAAGAAACCATGAACCTACTTGTTGGAACCTTTGGAGGTCAACAAGGTAGTGGAGTTGCTCCCAGGAGATCCTTCATGCCATTTGAAAGGCATGTGAAACAAAGAAAGAAAATAGAGGAGTATGTAGATCCCAAACTTCAGCAAATTGCTGACTACTTTCAGTGGAAGTTTGGTTTCTACAAAAGACAAAAGCCAGCTGCTGAACCAATGACAGATCTTGAAGAATGGGCATTTGACAAGTTGGGAGTGGAAAACTTGCTGGATCTAATTGATACAACCTTGCTGCAATCCAGACTGATGGATTTGTTTGATGAGCAACAGAAGGAGGAAGGTATCAAGTTTAGAGATCCAAGAGATGGAGATGATGATTCTTCCTCATCATCAGATTCTAGAGGAGATTTTCCCTCTGGACCAGGAGAATCAAGTGGGGCTGCACTGACAAATGAACTACCTGCACAAAAGTCCACTGATACTGGTAAGTCTGCTGAGGGCCAGCAGACTGGAGAGATGGATGAGGATCTACAGGATCTCACCATGGATGATCTGGAGGCATTGATCAATGAAGGTATTACTTTGAGTGCTGGTAGGCTGGTTGATGAATCTGCTACATTCCTTGTTGTAGAGCCTACTGCACAACCTGAAGTTGAACAGAGTGAGGATTTGGATGGAGAAAAGGTTATTGATCACAGCGAACCTAGTGCCAGCTCAGAAGAATCTATTGAATATCAAAGTGGATTTGACTTTGAGGGCATTCTTACTAAAACTGCCATCATCCTGCACAAGATTGGTAATGCTGAAGGATTCCAAGTGGATAATGATACTATATTCAATCCACAGAGAGTTGAAGAGGAGGTACAGGTTGCTGGGGTACAAACAACACCTGGACAAAGGTTGGAACCAGATTTGGGTTTGGAGGAAACCCCTGTTGTAGAAGAGGCTGCTGTAGTGGAGCCTGCTGGGGCCAAGGCCACTGTAGGGAAGGATAGTCAGTAGGCTGCTGTTGTTAATCAATAAGAACAAATTTCGCCGGACTATGACTACGTTGTGATGAAGAGTTTCAAATTTTTGGAGAAGAAGAAGTCGTCGAAGAACCCGCACAAGATCCAAATCATGGAAGATATTCTTGGTGCTATGGTTGAGGAAGGACCTCCCCCCGCCGGGAGAGATATGAGTCGTGCAATGGTCATCGCGGACAACAGTGCACAATATAGAGTTGAGGAGCCTGCCGATGGACCTACCGATAGTAGAATGACCAAGGAGTGCCGCTGAAGTTTTCAATGAGTTAAGAACTCGTCGTAAATGATATGCAACAGCTAAGAACTCAACCGGACAGTAAGAACAGAGATTTGAAGAACCGATGAAGATGGTAAATGAAAACGCATAATCTGGCGATACAAGCTTGCTTCAAATTTTGCATCCACTCAAAATGCTGTCAATGATATGATGCTAGATGTAAGAGGAATCAAGCAAGGGAATACTTTGAAAGATAAGTTTCTGAAAGACCAACTTATTTCTATCCATCAGAAACTTGACAACCTTGCTGCTCCACCTGAACCTACTGAGCCTGCTGCCGCACAACAATCTGCTTTGCCTGATCCCAAACTTACTGAAAGGATCAACAGACTGGAGGAGACATTGCAATCCAGGATCACTGCTATTGATACTAGAACTGGAACTATGGAAGGTCAATTGAATAGAGTGATAGTATCACAGGAGGGTATTCATGGCCTTATATCCCGTTTTGTTGATGATGTCACTAAGGGGGAAGAGGGTCAATCAGCTGCAGCAAAGGAGGCTGCAAGACTCTTTGCACAGAAGAGATGGACTGATGAAACCAATGCTTTCAGGCAACCTGCACCTGCCAGAGTTCAACTTACTGATGATCTTCTTAGACAGTACAAGAAAGAGTATTACAACAGGAGGAGACCTTATCATGACATGGGGTTTCATGAAGGTCTTAACTCTTTCTTGGGATTGAAATTTTGGGAAGCAAGGATTAAAGCCTTAAGGGCAAACAACAGAGGTGGTAGAAGTGGAAGAGGTGGCAGAGGTGATAGGAACTTGCCTATCACAAAAGCAAAGGATTCACTTGATGAGTTTAAGGAACTATACATGAAGTTTGGATTCAGGGTGAATCAGATTAATCTTATCCTGCCCGAAGCATGGAACTGGTGGAAGCAAGTTAATCCCTACATTGATTTTACTCTGATTGAAAATGAGTGGATGAGGGATATGATAGAACAGATCAGAGACTATCAAGAGCAAGCTGAGAAGGCTAGACAAGAAAGAGAAAAGAGACAATAGATCAGCATACCTACATTACTTTATCTTTGTTGTATCTAGTTTGTAATAGCCTTGAACAAATGTTTTTAATGAAAGGTGAATACTTGTTCTGTTTTTGTGTTTTATCTTTTTGCTTTGCTGATTAGGTGAGGGTAGTGGCATCATCACCAAAAAGGGGGAAATTGTTGGACTTATTTCTATGTTTTGATGATGAGTGCCATACTAGCTGTTATAGTGCAAAGGCAAAAAGATGTCTAGATCAAATGTATAGGCTTATTAGAGTTTGATTCATAAATAGGTTTGATCAAACAAGCACTGTAATGGTCAGCTGACTTGTGTCAGCAGACTGGTCTAGGTCAGTAGGGTAGATAGGTCGCAGACTAGTCTTGAACCTACCGAAGACCGAAGGCCGAGGGTTCAAACTCGCAAATGAAGGCTAAGGGATCAAACTTAGTATTTAAAGTCAAGGATATGGAATCGAATTTAGGCAAGTCTCGTGATGACCTAGACCGATTACATATACCTTGTGTAGAAGGTCTAAGTTCCACAAGTTGGATGATGTTTGGAACTTGGTTATAGTCAAAAGGATGTAATCTAACTTCACAAATAAAAGTTAGATAAAAGAAATCACCGCATTGCATTTTATACACAAGAACATGCCGTTCAAATAGACGATTGGTACTTCAAATGATCGATGAACCCGCCGATATATACCTCGATTAATTCAAGATTATTTTGGAAGATAACTTGGATAAGGACAGCCACTACCTCTCGATTTGATCAAACAAATCGGGTTAGGATTAAAAGAACGTTGGGATGATTCAGGACTTTATCCAATGGACACAAGTCAAAGGGTGGACAGACTGCACTGTCAAAAAGGAATTCTGACAGTGTCAGTCCCTATGAATAGTGACAGAATGCAAATCAAATGGGACAAAAACAAGGAACGGTTACATTTGAATTTCAAATACAAGTCACATGCATTCTTGCCTATAAATAGAAGACTTTCAACTCAGAAAAAGATGATGAAAAATTGAGATAAACTTTAAGTGATAACACTGAGCTGAAAAACACCCTGCTGAACCTGCTGAGCATAAAGCTGCTGATCTAGTGAATTTCTTCAAGTGCATTCTGTATTCAAGCTACATCAAGATTAAACACTTGAAGACTGCAAGCTGCTGATTACGTCATCCTAATCAAGCTGCTGCAACTGAATCATTTATTTGATTCAATCTTTATTTTATAAAGAACCTGCAAGACACGTGAAGCATCCGTTGGGTGTGAAAGACTTGTTGTTTGTGGTGGAGTTGGTGAAGAGGCAATCCTACCCTTCAAGGACCAGTGGAAGACTAAGGAGCAAAGAATCCTACCGTTCCCGCTTTCGCTTGTGAAGCCATAGTTATTGGTGAAGGACAAACAACTTATGAATCTTTGTAACAGCTACATCAAAGATCTCTAGTGAACTTCCTCCAACATCACAGGAGAAGAGTGGACGTACAGGATTACATCACCTGGAACCACTATAAAAATCTGCCTATTTACTTTCAGCATTTACTTTCTGCACTTAGTTTATTTCACTCATCAGTCTACTGAATTTAGCAACTGAAATCACACACTTGCACTACTGAGTATCTAATACTTAGTATCATATTTAACAACAAGTAATAAGGCTTAATTTTGATATAATTCCGCCGCACAAATTCAAAGAAATCGAACCGTCGCAGACTACCGTCTATCGCCAGGCTTATCGAGGTCTCGCAGACTATCGAAGTATCGCCAGTGCCGCCGAAGTTGCGAATTTGTTAACTCCAAAGTTTTAAGTGTTAAGTTTATTCACCCCCCCCCCCCCTCTAAACTTAACCAAAGCCTTTTCAAGGGACCAACAATTGGTATCGAGCAAAGGTTTCTTCGTTCGAAGAAATCCTACTTGTTGTGCTTGTGAAAATTCTTTGAAACTTTCTTTCAAGTTACTGATTTTCAAAGACTTGCATCATGGATAACACTCAGTATGCTAGAACTATGCTGATGTGCTCTTTAGATAGATTTGATGAGTATAAACGTCGAATGCAGGCTTACCTTGCTGCTACTCATGATGAGATGATGGATGTACTAACTGATGGACCACTGGAGATTACAAAGGCAATAACAGTGGGTGATACAACTGAGTACATTCCTAAACCAAAAAGAGAATGGAATGCAGAAGACAGAAAAAGAGCAAATCTCAACAATATTGCTATAGACATCATTTACAGAACCTTGGATAGCAATATGTACATGAAGGTTAAAGATTGCAAGACTGCAAAGGAACTTTGGGACAAGATTCACTTGATCTGTGAAGGCACTGAGGCAATAAAGAAGAACAAAATCAGTGTGGCCAGAAAGAGGTTCCAGAAGTTCAAAATGCTGCAGAATGAAACCATTGAGCAAATGGAGTCTAGATTCAATGCAATCCTGGATGAGCTTACCCTGCTGAGTGTAAGTTATTCAAAAGAGGAAATAAATACCAAAATCTTGGAAGCTCTTCCTGCAAAAGATGTTTGGAAAATGAAGGTGACTGCAATTGAAGAAATGAGAAAGTTGCATGAAGAAGACACCTTCAAATTGTTTTCAGATCTAAAGGCTTATGAATTTAGCAAAAAGCTTGTGCCTGAGACTGAAAAAGAAGAGCCAAAGACCACTGCATTGGCTGCTTCACATCAAGAAGAAACATCATGAGGACAGAATGATCTGCTGGATGAGATGCAAGAGCAGATTGCCCTACTGAGCAAGAAAATCGGATGATGAAGACCGGAAAGGCCACTTCAAAGAAATTTTACAAGAGGCCTACCGAAAGAAGGAAAGAAGAACCAAAGAAAGATAATGACTATCTGTGCTTTCATTGCAAGAAACCAGGACACTTCAAACCTGACTGTCCTGAGTTAAAACAAGGCAAGGAACCTGATTATCTTTGCTTCAACTGCAAGAAGCCTGGACATTTTAGACTTGATTGTCCAGACCTACTGAAGACCAAGAGCCAACAAAGAAGACATGGCAAGAAGGCTATGGTTGCTGAAGATAAATCAGGATACGATGTGGAATCCGAAAAAGGAAATGAATCAGATGATACAACACTGGTTGCTGATATGGAAGATTATGCTTTGATGGCCAATATGGATGAAACTGAGGAGGTATACAACACTGTATCTATCAATACTCCTGCTGGAAGTGATTGTGAGTCAACTTGTGGTTCAAATCCCAGAAATTCTGACAACAATGAGACTTTAGATGCCATCCTTAATCAACTGAGGATAATACAATCTGGTTATGAGATTGTGAAGGCTGAAAAAGAAGCTCTTGAATTGGAAGTTGGAAGATTGAAAGCTTAATTAAGGGTTCTCAAAGGCAAGGAAAAAGATGTTGGACGTAATCGATAAGTCCGTCGAACATCCAAGAAGCCTACTCTCGAATCCGCTCGAACCATCTTGTTCCACTACCGCATACAAATCGGAAAGCCTTATGGAGATAGAACTCGGCTTGGATTTGGAACTCAACAATCTAACAAGAGTGGATCCAAAGAAGGTCACCGAACCTAGCACCAGAATTGGTCCTAAGTTCGTACCTGCACTAGATCCAACTCCCAGTAAGGTTGCTGAGGCAGTAAAACCTACTGAGAATGCTTCAAGGAAGCAAAATCAGAAGTCAAAGAAGTCAACAACTCCTAATAAAAAGAACAAATCAAAAATTAGGACTGCTGTGCCTTCTAAGACTCCTGATAGCAGACCTGCTACCAAGTCTGCTGGACCACAGAAGGGTAAGAAACAGAAAAATTCCAAGGATAAGAATCCTAAACCCAAAAATGTTAATCATTCAAGGGATACTTATCTCAGGGGGAAAGGTAGATTGTTCCCTACTGATGATGATTGGAATATTCCTGCATCTAATGCTAGAAACAGTAAGTATAACCATGCTACTAGGGTAAAACCTAGACAATGGGATCAGCAGAGGACTTACACAAGACCTCAGCAGACTCCATACTACAGGGATGTTCTTAACAGACAGCAAACTAATGGTTATGCTAATGCTTCTAACACCAAAAATCACTTCAAACAGCATTATAAACCAAAAGGCCAGAAAACATATGTGATTCCTACACAACCTACTGTTAGAACTTATGGATGTGTGAAATACATGTATGAACCAAAGTATGAACCAAAGTATGACACATTCGGAGAAGACCTTATGGAAACATACCAAGGGTCATGCTTGCCACTGACCAATATGGACCCAAACAGGTTTGGGTACCTAAAATGCATTAACTTTGTTTTGTAGGGTGTCTGGTATTTTGACAAGGATGTTCCGTACATATGACAAAGAATAAGCACTGTTTGTCAGACTTTGTGGCAAAAGATGGTCCAAGGGTGAATTTTGGCAACAAGAATACACCTGGATATACAAGAGGATATGGCACACTTGTGAGGAATGGACTTACAATCAAGAATGTTGCATATGTGGAAGGACTGGAATACAACTTGCTGAGCACTGGACAATTCTGTGACAAGGGATACAAGGTCACTTTTGACAAAAACAACTCGTATTGTCATTAGTGAAAGAGGTGATCAAGTTGTACTTGCTGGTAGAAGACAACAAAACATGTATGTTGTGGATTGGTCTACTGCAGTTCCAGAAACCTGCTTGATTGTGCATACCAAATCTGAACTCAATTGGTGTTGGACTTATTCCTTAGTTTTGATGATGAGTGCCATACTAGCTGTTATAGTGCAAAGGCAAAAAGATGTCTAGATTAAATGTATAGGTTTATTAGAGTTTGATTCATAAATAGGTTTGATCAAACAAGCACTGTAAAGAGCTGCTGACTTGTTTCAGCAGACTGGTCTAGGTCAGTAGGGTAGATAGGTCAGTAGACTAGTCTGGAACCTGCTGAAGACTGAAGACTGAAGGCTGAGGGTTCAAACTCAGTAAATGAAGGCTAAGGGATCAAACTTAGTATTTAAAGTCAAGGATATGGAATCAGAATTTAGGCAAGTCTGTGATGACCTAAACTGATTACATATACCTTGTGTAGAAGGTCTAAGTTCCATAAGTTGGATGTTGTTTGGAACTTAGTTATAATTAAAATGATGTAATCTAACTACACAAATAAAAGTTAGATAAAAGTAATCAGCTGCATTATATCTTATATAGAAATATGATGATCAGCAGACTGATTTAAACTTCAGCAGACTGATAAGCCTGCTGATATATATCTCGATTTATTCAAGATTATCTTGGAAGACTACATGGATAAGGACACCAACTACCTCTTGACTTATCAAGAAAATCAAAGGTTGAGATTAAAAAGACGTTGGGATGATTCAGGACTTTATCCAATGGACACAAGTCAAAGGGTGGACGACGCACCGTCAAAAGGAATTCGACGATGTCGGTCCCCATGAATAAGACAGAATGCGATCGATGGGACAAATACAAGGAACGGTCACATTTGAAATTCAAATACAAGTCACATGCATTCTAGCCTATAAATAGAAGACTTTCAACTCAGAAAAAGATGATGAAAATTTGAGATAAACTTTAAGTGATAACACTGAGCTGAAAAACACCCTGCTGAACTTGCTGAGCATAAACCTGCTGATCTAGTGAATTTCTTCAAGTGTATTCTGTATTCAAGCTGCATCAAGACTACACACTTGAAGACTGCAAGCTGCTGATTACATCATCCTAATCAAGCCGCCGCAACCGAATCATTTATTTGATTCAATCTTTATTTTATAAAGAACCCGCCGAAGACAAGAAGCATCCGTTGGTGTGAAAGACTCGTTGTTTGTGGTGGAGCCGGTGAAGAGGCAATCCTACCCTTCAAGGACCAAGTGGAAGACTAAGGAGCAAAGAATCCTACTTGTTCCCGCTTTTCGCTTTTGAAGCCATAGTTATTGGTGAAGGACAAGCAATCTTAGGAATCTTTGTAAAAGCTACATCAAAGATCTCTAGTGAATTTCCTCCAACATCACAGAGAAGAGTGGACCGACAGGATTACATCACCCGGAACCACTATAAAAATCGCTATTTACTTTCGCATTTACTTTATGCACTTAGTTTACTACACACATCAACTCCGCCGAATCTAGCAACCGAAATCACACACTTGCACTACTGAGTATCTAATACTTAGTATCATATTTAACAACAAGTAATAAGGCTTAATTTTGATATTATTCCGCTGCACAAATTCAAAGAAATCGAACCGTCGCAGACTACCGACTATCGCCAGGGCTCGAGGTCTCGCGGACTATCAAGTACCAAAGCAGACTGCTGAAGTTGCAGAATTTGTTAACTCCAAAGTTTTAAGTGTTAAGTTTATTCACCCCCCCCCCTTCTAAACTTAACCAAAGCCTTTTCAAGGGACCAACAATTGGTATCGGAGCAGTGCTTCTGTTCTGAAGTAATCCTACTTGTTGTGCTTGTGAAAATTCTTTGAAACTTTCTTTCAAGTTACTGATTTTCAAAGACTTGCATCATGGATAACACTCAGTATGCTAGAACTATGCTGATGTGCTCTTTAGATAGATTTGATGAGTATAAACGTCGAATGCAGGCATATCTTGCTGCAACTCATGATGAGATGATGGATGTGCTAACTGATGGACCACTGGAGATTACAAAGGCAATAACAGTGGGTGATACAACTGAGTACATTCCTAAACCAAAAAGAGAATGGAATGCAGAAGACAGAAAAAGAGCAAACCTCAACAATATTGCTATAGACATCATTTACAGAACCCTGGATAGCAATATGTACATGAAGGTTAAAGATTGCAAGACTGCAAAGGAACTTTGGGACAAGATTCACTTGATCTGTGAAGGCACTGATGCAATAAAGAAGAATAAAATCAAGTGTGGCCGTAAAGAGGTTCCAAAAGTTCAAGATGCTCGCCAAATGAAACCATTGAGCAAATGGAATCAAGATTCAATGCAATCTCGGATGAACTCACCCCGCCGAGTGTAAGTTATTCAAAAGAGGAAGTAAACACCAAAATCTTGGAAGCTCTACCTGCAAAAGATGTTTGGAAAATGAAGGTGACTGCAATTGAAGAAATGAGAAAGTTGCATGAAGAAGACACCTTCAAATTGTTTTCAGATCTAAAGGCTTATGAATTTAGCAAAAAGCTTGTGACTGAGACTGAAAAAGAAGAGCCAAAGACCACTGCATTGGCTGCTTCACATCATGAAGAAACATCAGGAGGACAGGATGATATGCTGGATGAGATGCAAGAACAAATTGCCCTACTGAGCAAGAGAATCAGGATGATGAAGACTGGAAAGGCCCCTGCAAGAAATTTTACAAAGAGGCCTACTGAAAGAAGGAAAGAAGAACCAAAGAAAGATAATGACTATCTGTGCTTTCATTGCAAGAAACCAGGACACTTCAAACCTGACTGTCCTGAGTTAAAACAAGGCAAGGAACCTGACTATCTCTGTTTCAACTGCAAGAAGCCTGGACATTTTAGACCTGATTGTCCAGACCTACTGAAGACCAAGAGCCAACAAAAAAGACATGGCAAGAAGGCTATGGTTGCTGAAGATGAATCAGGATATGATGTGGAATCTGAAAAAGGAAATGAATCAGATGATACAGCATTGGTTGCTGATATGGAGGATTATGCTTTGATGGCCAATATGGATGAAACTGAGGAGGTATACAACACTGTATCTATCAATACTCCTGCTGGAAGTGATTGTGAATCAACTTGTGGTTCAAATCCTAGAAATTCGACAACAATGAGACTTTGGATGCCATCCTTAATCAATCGAGGATAATACAATCTGGTTATGAGATTGTGAAGGTGAAAAAAAGCTCTTGAATTAGAAGTTGGAAGATTGAAAGCTCGAATTAAGGGTTCTCAAAGGTAAAGAAAAAGATGTTGGACAGAATCAGCATAAGTCTGCTGAACATCCAGCAGCCTCTGAATCTGCTGAACCATCTTGTTCCACTACTGCATACAAATCAGGAAAGCCTTATGGAGATAGAACATGACTTGGATTTGGAACTCAGCAATCCAACAAGAGTGGATCCAGTAAGGTCACTGAACCTAGTTCCAGAATTGGTCCTAAGTTTGTACCTGCACTAGATCCAACTCCCGGTAAGGTTGCTGAGGCAGTAAAACCTACTGAGAATGCTTCAAGGAAGCAAAATCAGAAGTCAAAGAAGTCAACACTCCTAATAAAAAGAGTAAATCTAAAAATAGATCTGCCGTGCCTTCTAAGCTCGCCGATAGCGGACACGCTACCAAGTCTCTGTTGGACCACGTAAGGGTAAGAAACAGAAATATTCCAAGGATAAGAATCCTAAACCCAAAAATGTTAATCATTCAAGGGATACTTATCTCAGGGGGAAAGGTAGACTGTTCCCTACTGATGATGATTGGAATATTTCTGCATCTAATGCTAGAAACAGTAAGGATAACCATGCTGCTAGGGTAAAACCTAGGCAATGGAATCAGCAGAGGACTTATACAAGGCCTCAGCAGACTCCATACTACAGGGCTGTTCCTAACAGACAGCAAACTAATGGTTATACTGATGCTTCTGACATCAAGAATCACTTCAAACAAAGATTACAAACCAAAAGGCCGTAAAACATATGTGATTCCTACACAACCTACATCGTTAGAACTTATGGATGTGTGGAATACATGTATGAACCAAAGTATGAACCAAAGTATGACACATTCGAAGAAGACCTTATGGAGACATGCCAAGGGTCATGCTTACCACCGACCATTATGGACCCAAACAGTTTGGGTACCTAAAATGCATTAACTTTGTTTTGTAGGGTGTCCGGTACTTGGACAAAGGATGTTCCAGACATATGACAAAGAATAAGCACTGTCTATCAAACTTTGTGGCAAAAGATGGTCCAAGGGTGAATTTTGGCAACAAGAATACACCTGGATATACAAGAGGATATGGCACACTTGTGAGGAATGGACTTACAATCAAGAATGTTGCATATGTGGAAGGACTGGACTACAACTTGCTGAGCACTGGACAATTCTGTGACAAGGGATACAAGGTCACTTTTGACAAAAACAATTGTACTGTCATGAGTGAAAGAGGTGATCAAGTTGTACTTGCTGGTAGAAGACAACAGGATATGTATGTTGTGGATTGGTCTACCGCAGCCCGTAAACTCGCTTGATTGTGCATACCAAATCGAACTCAATTGGTTATGGCACAAGAAGTTGAATCACTTAAACTTTGATGATATTAATCAGTTGGTGAAGAAGAAATTGGTGATTGGTTTACCTGAGATCACATTCAAGAAAGATGCTATATGTGATGCTTGTCAGCAAGGTAAACAGATAAAGTCAAGCTTCAAGTCAAAAACCAAACAATCAACTAATAGAGTGTTGGAGCTGATGCATATGGATCTTTTTGGACCAATAACTCCAACAAGTGTAACTGGAAAGAAGTACACCTTAGTGGTTGTGGATGATTATTCAAGGTACACTTGGGTGATTTTTATGAACAAGAAAAGTGAAACACTTCAAAGCATGCCTAATCTTTTGAAGAGATTACAAAATGAGAAAAGCTTAACAGTAATAAAGATAAGATCAGATCAGGGTACTGAATTTCTCAACAAAGTTATAAGAGAATATTGTGAACGAATGGTGTACTACATCAACTTGGCTGGTGCTGGTACACCTCAGCGAAAATGGGGTTGCTGAAAGAAGAAACAGAACTTTAAAAGAAGCAGAAGGACAATGATATGTGAAGCATTGCTACCTGAAAGATATTGGGTGAAGCAAGAATACAAAGATGCTATACACAAAACAAACATCGGAAACAAGAAGCTGCTGAAGACACCTTATGAGGTTTGGAATGGAAGGAAACCTAACATATCCTATTTCCATCCATTTGGAAGCAAATGTTTTATTCTAAATCATAAAGTACATTTGAAAACATTCCAACCAAAATCAGATGAAGGAATTTTCTTAGGATACTCTTCAGTCAGCAGAGCATTCAGGGTGCTGAACAAAAGGTCACTGAAGCATGAAGAAACAATTCATGTCGTGTTTGATGAACCTAAATTTACTGGTATGGAAGATGAAGATTGTGAACCTGCTGAGAATCAACAAGTCACTGATCCAGATTGTGTTGAAGTTTTGGAAAGATTCAATGACTTAAAAGTTTCTGATACTGCCCCTGTTGAACACCCTGCTGATAATGTTACTGATGCAACAACTGAAGCAATTCAAGGATCTGCTGAACCCCCTGTAGAAGAAGCTACAGCAGACCCTACTGAAGATGAGGTTCCTGTTAATCAAAATAACCAAAATCCACAATGGTTAAGGAATCACCCTGCTGAACAAGTTATTGGCAATGTACAGCAAGGTGTGAGGACTAGAAGACAACTGGAAGCTATGTTTACTTGTTTTCTATCTCAAATGGAACCTAAAGTTGTTGAAGAAGCAATTTCAGATCCAGATTGGATAATTGCTATGCAAGAGGAATTGAATGAATTTGAAAGAAATCAAGTTTGGACACTAGTTGATAGGCCAAATCATGCAAATATCATTGGTACTAAGTGGGTATACAGAAATAAACTTGATGAATCCGGTACCATTGTGAGGAATAAGGCCGACTAGTTGCAAAAGGCTATTCTCAAGTCAAGGAATATATTTTGATGAAACTTATGCACCCGTTGCAAGATTGGATGCTATCAGATTATTCTTGGCATATGCTGCATATAAGAACTTCAAAGTATATCAAATGGATGTCAAGAGTGCATTTTTGAATGGCATTCTAGAGGAGGAAGTGTATGTTCAGCAACCTCCTGGATTTGAAGTTAAAGATCAAGAAGATAAAGTGTATAGACTCAACAAAGCACTTTATGGACTGAAACAAGCACCAAGAGCATGGTGGACAATGGTTTTACAAAAGGAACCATCGACAAGACACTTTTCAGAATCAGTGAAGGGAACAGCACCCTGCTGGTACAAATTTATGTGGATGACATAATTTTTGGTTCTGAAAATGATTTAATGTGTGAAAAGTTTGCAAATCTAATGAAGAGTAAATTCCAAATGAGTATGATGGGAGAAATGAACTACTTCTTGGGATTGCAAGTTAAACAGATGAAAGATGGAATCTTCATTCATCAAACCAAGTATACCATGGAGTTGCTGAAGAAGTTTGGTATGGAAAACAGCACTAAGAGTTCAACTCCTATGAGTACAAACATCAGATTGGATGAAGATAAAGAAGGAAAAGATGTTGATCAGACCTTATACAGAAAGATGATAGGCGATCCGTCATTGTACCTCACACCGCCAAAGCAGACTGATATATCCTTTGTTGTAGGTGTTTGTGCAAGATTTCAATCTAAACCTAAAGAAAGTCATTTAGGTGCAGTCAAGAGAGTTCTCAAGTACATTAAAGAGACTTTGGGAGTAGGGATATGGTATTCTAAGGAAGGAAGCTTCAAAGTAATATCCTACTCGTATTCGATTATGCTGGATGCAAGATTGACAGAAAAAGCACCTCAGGAACCTGTCAGTTAATGGGAAATAGACTGGTTTCCTGGTTTAGCAAGAAACAGAATTCTATATCAACTTCCACTGCTGAAGCTGAATACATTGCTGCTGGAAGTTGCTGTGCACAAGTACTATGGCTAAGACAACAATTGAGGGATTATGGAATTGAAGAAAAGGAAATTCCAATTATGTGTGATAACACAAGTGCAATTGCAATCACAGAAAATCCTGTTTTGCACTCTAGAACCAAGCACATTGATGTGAGACATCATTTTATAAGAGATCATGTTGAAAAGAAAGATGTGGTGGTTTTATACATCCCTACTGAAGATCAACTTGCTGATATTTTCACTAAGCCACTTGATAGTGAAAGATTTGCTAAATTAAGGACTGAACTTGGAATCATAAAGGTTGACTGATATTCAACAATGTACTAGAATTCACCAAGGGGTTTAGTCTTTGCTATGTTGGGTGAGCTCACTTAGCAGATTAGTCATTGGTATCAACAATTCCATGTACTTATGTTTGATCAATTGAGCAAATGAGGTTGCCAAGGGGATTGGTCTTTGTCTTGTTGGGTGAACTCACTTGACAGATCAGTCATTGGTATTAAACTTCATCTTGTATTATCAATTGAACAAAACAAGAAGAAAACTAGGATCAGCAGAGTCACTTTGACAAAGAAGTCCGCTCGAAGAATTTTATCGCGACTTCGAGCCCACCCTGCTGGATGAAACGTTACTCAGTCAAAGTTATTAAAGTCAAAAAGCATATTGGCGGGATATTTATTTTATCCTTTATAACCGCAGTTAACACGATCTAACGGTTATCAGACGTTATGGAACACGTGTCATGCCAGCATTTATTCAGATTAATCATGGTTGACCTGGATGTACGTGTACTGACAGTTTCAACCACCCACTGTCTATATATTCAGGCTATCACACAGCAGAATCGTCACTTGCAAATCTGCTTTATCACTGCGATTGTTTACACTGTGTGAACACAGATTTGAGATTCAATCTTCTTCATCTCATTCTTCTCATTAAAATGGCGGAAAAAGTTGATGTACAAATTGAATCAAGCCAAAGTGTCAGAGGTTTTGTTGAAGATGCAAACAGAACTGAACTGGCCATTAACATTGGTCGAAGAATAAGGAGGTATGCCGGTCTGGAAAATGTGTTAAACATAAGACTGGACACAATTTCTTATACAAATGTTGTCAGTTTCTGGAGAAACATTCGATAAAGGAAGGAACCGAAGCATTTAAGACTACCGTAAATGGGCAAGAAATTGTTTTCCCCGCTCCGTCGAGGGAAGTTTTTGGATTTGTCAAAGTGGTGGATGGCTCGTCAATCCCGAAGCAATGGGATTGGACAAATTGGCATTTGTAGATCGATTAAGACAGATGCGTATATCAAATCCGTACTGTGCATCAACTCGCAAACATATTGGATGTGAATATAGTCTACCGAGCAACCGATTGCTAAAAACATACTTGGACCGGTTGGAAGTATGGACACTCTATCGACCCAAGATAGAGTTGATGATTATCATCTCGTAGGAGCATGAAGTTTGATCGGGTGGTTACTTCATTCATTATATGAAGAAAGTGGCCAAGGAAGAGAAATTAGGGAAGAGGAAGTCCAAGGCGCCGCCCTTAGGATTGATGGTTCAGACCCTGCTGAATCATCTTGGAATCCCTGATGTAGCATCTGAGAATGTTAATCAGTCTAGATACAAGAAGGAAATTGATTATGCTATTCCTGGTCTAGATGATGATGAAGAGGTTGCTGGAGAGGCTGCTGATGATAATAATGATGATGATGATGATGGTGATGCTGGTGGTGAGCAGGTTCAGCAAACTAAGAAGTTATCCATCAAACCTGCTGCACCAAAGAAAGCTGCTAAGAAAAGAAAGAGTGGAGACACAAGGAAGATAACTCGAAGTGTTAAAGCCTTCAAAGAAAACAAGAAAGCAAACAAACAGACGCATCGCCGAGTCCGCCGAGGGTCAAATGGAGGTTACTGACCCTGCTGTTGCTGCAACAAGAAAATCCGTTGTTGAAATCCTGAGGGAACAACAGAAAGAGGACAGTAGAAAGAGAAAGTCTACTGTGGTTGAGAGAGATGATGAACCCCTCTCCAAGAGAAAGAAAGAAATTGCCAAAAAGAAGAAATATGGCAAGGGGAAAGAGTTGAAAAACTTGGAAGCTCAAATAATCCAAGAGGAAGCACCAGTAGAAGAAGAAGAAGAGGCTGTTGAGGCTGAGCCATTAACTATCATTCCGCCTGTGGTGATTAGTGACTCATCAAATGAAGAGGTTAACAAGTCTACTGATGCTGGACAGGTTGTTGTTGAGCAACCTGTAGAGGAAATACAGCAATCTGCTGACGCTGAGCCTGCTGTAGTATCCACTGAAGAACCACAGCAAACCACTGAACCTGAATCTGCTGTGGTAGTTGAAGAGGTAATTGAAGACTTGGTTGAAGACCCTGCAAGTGTGGCAAGAACTCAGGGGGAAGAGCAGTCTGCTGCTAACCCTGCTGATGAGCATGTAAGTCAGGGGGAACCAAGTGTGGTACATATGGAAGTGGTAGGTACAAATGTACAATCTCAGCAACCTACTAACTTCAGAACAACTGTTGAAGAAACCATGAGCTTACTTGTAGAAGCTTTTGGAAGTCAGCAAGCTGCTGAACCTGTCATCAGGAGGCCATCTATGCCATATGAGAAGGCATCCAAAAAGAACAAAGTAGATCCTAACTTCAAAAAGGTGCAAAACTATTTTCAGTGGAAGTTCGGATTCTACAAGAGACAGAAACCAGCTGCTGATCCAATGAGTGGATTTGAAGAATGGGCATTTGAGCAGCTAGGTGTGGACAACCTGTTGGATTTGATAGACACTAGCATGTTGCAATCCAGGCTGATGGATCTTTTGGATGAAGGAAAGAAAAGTGGAGCTATTATGTTCAGAGATCCAAAGTTCACACCAGATAGTGATTCATCAGATTCTGATGATGATACCCCTATGTTTCTTGGGGAGACCAGTGGAGTGGCTAGAGAAACAACAACTGAAGCCACTGGTCAAGAAGCTACTGAGACTGGTAAGTCTGCTGAGGGCCAGCAGACTGGAGAGATGGATGAGGATCTACAGGATCTCACCATGGATGATCTGGAAGCATTGATCAATGAGGGAATTACATTGAGTGCTGGTAGGCTGGTTGATGAATCTGCTACATTCCTTGTTGTAGAGCCTACTGCACAACATGAAGCTGAACAGAGTGAGGATTTTGATGGAGAGAAGGTTATTGATTTCAATGAACCAAGTGCCAGTTCCGAGGAATCTATTGAATATCAAGATGGATTTGACTTTGAAGGCACTCTTACCAAAACTGCCATCATCCTGCACAAAATTGGTCATGCTGAAGGTTTCCAAGTGGATAATACCAATATATTCAATCCACAGGAAATTGAAGAGGAGGTACAGGTTGCTGGGGTACAAACAGCACCTGGACAAAGGTTGGAACAGAGGTACAGGCTGCTGAGTCTCAAACAGCACCTGGACAAAGGTTGGAACCTGATTTGGGTTTGGAGGAAACCCCTGTTGTTGATGAGGCTGCTGTAGTGGAGCCTACTGGAGCCAAGGCCACTGTAGGGAAGGATAGTCAGCAGGCTGATGTTGTTGATCAAGAAGAACAGCTGCTGGACTATGACTACAGTGATGAAGAATTTCAAATTTTTGGAGAAGAAGAAGTTGCTGAAGAACCTGCACAAGATCCTATCATTGAAGATATTCTTGGTGCTATGGTTGAGGAAGGACCTCCCCCTGCTGGGAGAGATATGAGTAAGGCAATGGTCATCAGCAGACAACAGACACAATATAGAGTTGAGGAGCCTGCTGATGGATCTACTGATAGTAGAATGAGGAGTGAAGTGCCAGTTGAAGTGTTCAATGAGTTGAGGACTGTAAGGCATGATATGCAACAGTTAAGGACACAACTGGACAGACAGGAACAGAGATTTGAAGAACTAATGAAGATGGTGAATGAAAACAGACAATCTGTTGATACAGTTGCTTCAAATTTTACATCCACTCAAAATGCAGTCACTGATATGATGCTAGATGTGAGAGGCATCAAGGTTGGAAACACTGCAAAAGATAAATTTCTGAAAGAACAACTTATTTCCATCCATCAGAAACTTGACAACCTTGCTGCAACATCCGAACCCACTAAGCTCGCTCGCCGCACAACAACTCCGCCGTGCCCGATCCCAAACTCACCGAAAGGATCAACGACCGGAGGAGACAATGCAATCCAGGATTACTCGCTCTTGATACTAGAACCGGAACTATGGAAGGTCGGTTGAATAGAGTGATAGTATCACGGAGGGTATTCATGGCCTTATATCCCGTTTTGTTGATGATGTCACTAAGGGGGAAGAGGGCCAATCACCGCAAAGAAAGGAGGCTGCAAGACTCTTTGCACAGAAGAGATGGACCGATGAAACCAATGCTTTCAGGCAACCTGCACCTGGCAGAGTCCAACTTACTGATGATCTTCTGAGGCAGTACAAGAAAGAGTATTACAACAGGAGGAAACCTTATCATGACAAAGGATTTCATGAAGGTCTAGACTCTTTCTTGGGATTAAAATTTTGGGAAGCAAGGGTTAAAGCCTTAAGGGCAAGCAACAGAGGTGGAAAAGGTGGCAGAGGTGATAGGAGCTTGCCTATCACAAAAGCAAAGGATTCACTTGATGAGTTTAAAGAGTTATACATGAAGTTTGGATTCAGGGTGAATCAGATTAATCTTATCCTGCCTGAAGCTTGGAACTGGTGGAAGCAAGTCAATCCCTACATTGATTTTACACTGATTGAAAATGAATGGATGAGGGATATGATAGAACAGATCAGAGCCTATCAAGAACAAGCTGAGAAGGCTAGAAGAGAAAGAGAGAAGAGACAATAGACAATAGATCAGCATACTTATTATTCTTTATCTTTGCTGCATCTAGTTTGTAATAACTGAACAATGTTTATAATGAGAATTGACTGAATTTGTTCTGTTTTTGTGTTTTATCTTTTTGCTTTGCTGATTAGGTGAGGGTAGTGGCATCATCACCAAAAAAGGGGAAATTGTTGGACTTATTCCTTAGTTTTGATGATGAGTGCCATACTAGCTGTTATAGTGCAAAGGCAAAAAGATGT
This sequence comes from Gentiana straminea, assembly GCA_036785695.1. Taxonomy (NCBI): domain Eukaryota; kingdom Viridiplantae; phylum Streptophyta; class Magnoliopsida; order Gentianales; family Gentianaceae; genus Gentiana; species Gentiana straminea. The sequence continues at coordinate 103,713 of JAVUPR010000412.1, read as the reverse complement.
CTAGATTAAATGTATAGGTTTATTAGAGTTTGATTCATAAATAGGTTTGATCAAACAAGCAACGTAAAGAGTCGCCGACTTGTTTCGACGGATCGGTCTAGGTCAGTAGGGTAGATAGGTCAGTAGACTAGTCTGGAACCTGCTGAAGACTGAAGACTGAAGACTGAAGGCTGAGGGTTCAAACTCAGTAAATGAAGGCTAAGGGATCAAACTTAGTATTTAAAGTCAAGGATATGGAATCAGAATTTAGGCAAGTCTGTGATGACCTAAACTGATTACATATACCTTGTGTAGAAGGTCTAAGTTCCATAAGTTGGATGTTGTTTGGAACTTAGTTATAATTAAAATGATGTAATCTAACTACACAAATAAAAGTTAGATAAAAGTAATCAGCTGCATTATATCTTATATAGAAATATGATGATCAACGACCGATTTAAATTTCGACGGATCGATAAGCCCGCGATATATATCTCGATTTATTCAAGATTATCTTGGAAGACTACATGGATAAGGACAGCCAACTACCTCTGACTTATCAAGAAAATCAAAGGTTGAGATTAAAAAGACGTCGGGATGATTCAGGACTTTATCCAATGGACACAAGTCAAAGGGTGGACAGACTGCACTGTCAAAAAGGAATTCTGCCAGTGTCAGTCCTATGAATAAGACAGAATGCAGATCAGATGGGACAAATACAAGGAACGGTCACATTTGAAATTCAAATACAAGTCACATGCATTCTAGCCTATAAATAGAAGACTTTCAACTCAGAAAAAGATGATGAAAATTTGAGATAAACTTTAAGTGATAACACTGAGCTGAAAAACACCCTGCTGAACTTGCTGAGCATAAACCTGCTGATCTAGTGAATTTCTTCAAGTGTATTCGTATTCAAGCCGCATCAAGACTACACACTTGAAGACCGCAAGCCGTCGATTACATCATCCTAATCAAGCCGCAACCGAATCATTTATTTGATTCAATCTTTATTTTATAAAGAACCCGCCGAAGACAAGAAGCATCCGTTAGGTGTGAAAGATCGTTGTTTGTGGTGGAGCCGGTGAAGAGGCAATCCTACCCTTCAAGGACCGGTGGAAGATTAAGGAGCAAAGAATCCTACCCGTTCCCGCTTTTCGGTTTGTGAAGCCATAGTTATTGGTGAAGGACAAGCAATCTTAGGAATCTTTGTAAAAGCTACATCAAAGATCTCTAGTGAATTTCCTCCAACATCACGGAGAAGAGTGGACGACAGGATTACATCACCCGGAACCACTATAAAAATCGGCTATTTACTTTCGGCATTTACTTTATGCACTTAGTTTACTACACACATCAACTGCTTGAATCTAGCAACCGAAATCACACACTTGCACTACGAGTATCTAATACTTAGTATCATATTTAACAAGTAATAAGGCTTAATTTTGATATTATTCCGCGCACAAATTCAAAAGGCGAACGTCGGTAGACTACGTCTGTCTATCGGCGTTATGCGAGGTCTCAACAGACTATCGAAGTACCAATGACTGCGAAGTTGCAGAATTTGTTAACTCCAAAGTTTTAAGTGTTAAGTTTATTCACCCCCCCTCTAAACTTAACCAAAGCCTTTTCAAGGGACCAACAATTGGTTATGGCACAAGAAGTTGAATCATTTAAATTTTGATGATATCAATCAGTTGGTAAAGAAGAAGCTAGTGATTGGTTTACCTGAGATCACATTCAAGAAAGATGCTATATGTGATGCTTGTCAGCAAGGTAAACAGATAAAGTCAAGCTTCAAGTCAAAAACCAAACAATCAACTAATAGAGTGTTGGAGCTGATGCATATGGATCTTTTTGGACCAATAACTCCAACAAGTGTAACTGGAAAGAAGTACACCTTAGTGGTTGTGGATGATTATTCAAGGTACACTTGGGTGATATTTATGAACAAGAAAAGTGAAACACTTCAAAGCATGCCTAATCTTTTGAAGAGATTACAAAATGAGAAAAGTTTAACAGTGATAAAGATAAGATCAGATCAGGGTACTGAATTTCTCAACAAAGTTATAAGAGAATATTGTGAACAGAATGGTGTACTACATCAACTTGCTGCTGCTGGTACACCTCAGCAAAATGGGGTTGCTGAAAGAAGAAATAGAACTTTAAAAGAAGCAGGAAGGACAATGATATGTGAAGCATTGCTACCTGAAAGATATTGGGTGAAGCAGTCAATACAGCATGCTATACACAAAACAGAACATCAGTAAACAAGAAGCTGCCGAAGACACCTTATGAGGTTTGGAATGGAAGGAAACCTAACATATCCTATTTCCATCCATTTGGAAGCAAATGTTTTATTCTAAATCATAAGGTACATTTGAAAACATTCCAACCAAAATCAGATGAAGGAATTTTCTTGGGATACTCTTCAGTCAGCAGAGCATTCAGGGTGATGAACAAAAGGTCACTGAAACATGAAGAAACAATTCATGCTGTGTTTGATGAACCTAAGTTTACTGGTATGGAAGATGAAGATTGTGAACTGCCGAGAATCAACAAGTCACCGATCCAGATTGTATTGAAGTTTTGGAAAGATTCAATGACTTAAAAGTTTCTGATACTGCCCCCTGCTGAACACCCTGCTGATAATGTTACTGATGCAACAACTGAAGCAGTTCAAGGATCTGCTGACCCCCCTGTAGAAGAAGCTACAGCAGACCCCACTGAAGATGAGGTTCCTGTCAATCAAAATAACCAAAATCCACAATGGTTAAGGAATCACCCTGCTGAACAAGTTATTGGCAATGTACAGCAAGGTGTGAGGACTAGAAGACAACTGGAAGCTATGTTTACTTGTTTTCTATCTCAAATGGAACCTAAAGTTGTTGAAGAAGCAATTTCAGATCCAGACTGGATAATTGCTATGCAAGAGGAATTGAATGAATTTGAAAGAAATCAAGTTTGGACACTAGTTGATAGGCCAATTAATGCAAATATAATTGGTACTAAGTGGGTATACAGAAATAAACTTGATGAATCTGGTACCATTGTGAGGAATAAGGCCAGACTAGTTGCAAAAGGCTATTCTCAAGCTGAAGGAATAGATTTTGATGAAACTTATGCACCTGTTGCAAGATTGGAAGCTATCAGATTATTCATGGCACATGCTGCATATAAGAACTTCAAGGTATATCAGATGGATGTCAAAAGTGCATTTTTGAATGGCATTCTAGAAGAGGAAGTGTATGTTCAGCAACCTCCTGGATTTGAAGTTAAAGATCAAGAAGATAAAGTGTACAGACTCAACAAAGCACTTTATGGATTGAAACAAGCACCAAGAGCATGGTATGAGACCCTATCTCAATTCTTGGTGGACAATGGTTTTACAAAAGGGACCATTGACAAGACACTTTTCAGAATCAGTGAAGGGGACAGCACCCTGCTGGTACAAATTTATGTAGATGACATAATATTTGGTTCTGAAAATGATTTACTTTGTGAAAAGTTTGCAAACCTAATGAAAAGTAAATTCCAAATGAGTATGATGGGAGAAATGAACTACTTTTTGGGATTGCAAGTTAAACAGATGAAAGATGGAATCTTCATTCATCAAACCAAGTATACCAAGGAGTTGCTGAAAAAGGTTGGTATGGAAAACAGCACTAAGAGTTCAACTCCTATGAGTACAAACATCAGATTGGATGAAGATAAAGAAGGCAAAGATGTTGATCAGACCTTATACGAAGGATGATAGGCCAGTCTGCTGTACCTAACTGCCAGCAGACGATATATCCTTTGCTGTAGGTGTTTGTGCAAGATTTCAATCTAAACCTAAAGAAAGTCATTTAGGTGCAGTCAAGAGAATTCTCAAGTATCTTAAAGAGACTATGGGAGTAGGGATATGGTATTCCAAGGAAGGAAGCTTCAAAGTGATATCCTACTCAGATTCTGATTATGCTGGTTGCAAGATTGATAGAAAAAGCACCTCAGGAACCTGTCAGTTAATGGGAAATAGACTGGTTTCCTGGTTTAGCAAGAAACAGAATTCTATATCAACTTCCACTTGCTGAAGCTGAATACATTCTTCTTTGGAGGAAGTTGCTTTGTGCACAAGTACTATGGCTAAGACAACAATTAAGGGATTATGGAATTGAAGAAAAGGAAATTCCAATTATGTGTGACAACACAAGTGCAATTGCAATCACAGAAAATCCTGTTTTGCACTCAAGAACCAAGCACATTGATGTGAGACATCATTTTATAAGAGATCATGTTGAAAATAAAGATGTGGTAGTTCTATACATCCCTACTGAAGATCAACTTGCTGATATTTTCACTAAGCCACTTGATAGTGAAAGATTTGCTAAATTAAGGACTGAACTTGGAATCATAAAGGTTGACTGATATTCAGCAATGTACTGGAATTCACCAAGGGGATTAGTCTTTGCTATGTTGGGTGAGCTCACTTAGCAGATTAGTCATTGGTATCAACAATTCCATGTACTTAAGTTTGGACAATTGAGCAAATGAGGTTGCCAAGGGGATTGGTCTTTGTCATGTTGGGTGAGCTCACTTGACGATCGGTCATTGGTATTAAACTTCATCTTGTATTATCAATTGAACAAAACAAGAAGAAAACAAGGATCAGCAGAGTCACTTTGACGCAGGCTGCTGAAGCATTTTATCACCAGACTGCTGAGCCCACCCTGCTGAGGACTACCCTGCTGAATGGAACGTTACTCAGTCAAAGTTATTAAAGTCAAAAAGAAGTTTGGCGGGATATTTTTTCTATCCTTTATTACCATAGTTAAACCATCCAACGGTTACAAACGTAATGGAGGAGTAATGGGCCACGTGTCAAGACAGAACTTATTCAATTTAATCGTGGTTACCTCAATGTACGTGCAATGACAGTTTCAACTACCCACCGTCTATATAATCAGACTGTAACACAGCGGATTCTCTACTTGCATTTTCTGCTTTATCTCTGCAAATCCTACATTGTGTGAACACAGATTTGAGAGCAATTCTTCTTCATCTTTTTCTTATTTCAATGGCGGAAAGAATTGAAGTTCAAATCGAATCAAGCCAAAGTGTTAGAGGCTATGTTGTTGATGCAAACCAAACGAGTTGGCTATTAATATAGGTCGAAGAATAAGGAGGTTTGCGAGCTTGGAGAACAAACTCAATATCGGATTAGAAACAATCTCATACACCAATGTTATTGATTTACGGAAGAATATGGTTGTGGAAGAAGGAACCGAAGCATTCAAGACAACTTGTGAATGCCGAGGAGCTTGTAATTTCCTCTAGTCTACGAGGGAAGTGTTTGGATTTGAAGATGTGGTAGATGGTTCGGTCAATCCCGAAGCAATGGGATTTGGACAAAATGGCGTTTGTAGATCGATTAAGACAGATGCGGACATCAAATCCGTACCGGGCATCAACGCAAACATATTGGAAATGAGTACGATCTCCGCGAGCAAACTCATTGCAAAGAACATACTTGGACTAGTTGGCAGTATGGATACTCTATCAGGACCCAAGATAGAGCTGATGATAATCATCTGCAGGAGCATGAAGTTCGATTGGGCTGGTTATTTCATTCATTATATGAAGAAAGTAGCCAAGGAGGAGAAAGTAGGGAAAAGGAAATCAAAGGCCTTACCCTTAGGGTTGATGATTCAGACACTGCTGAATCATTTGGAAGTTCCTGATCTTGAATCTGAGAAGATAAATCAGTCTAGATACAAGAAGGAAATTGATTATGCCATTCCTGGTCTAGATGATGATGAAGAGGTTGCTGGAGAGGCTGCTGGTGATGATAATGATGGAGATGATGGTGATGCTTGGTGGTGAGCGGGTCAAGCAATCCAAAAAGAAATCATCAAACCTGCTTTGCACCAAAGAAAGCTGCTAAGAAAAGAAAGAGTGGATCTACAAAGAAAATAACTGAGGTATTAAAGCCTTTAAAGAAAACAAGGCAGCAAACAAAGCCACGACTTCGCCGAGTCCGCCGAGGGTTCGATGGAGGTTACCGACCCTGCATTTTTGCAAGAAGAACTGTTGTTGACATTTTAAGGGAACAACAGAAGGAAGCTAGTAGAAAGAGAAAATCTACTGGAAAAGATGATGATGAACCCCTCTCCAAAAGAATGAAGGAGATTGCCAAAAAGAAGAAACATGGAAAAGGAAAAGAACTGAAAACCTTGGAAGCACAAAGAATCCAAGAGGAAGCATCAGTAGAAGAAGAAGAAGAGGCTGTTGAGGCTGAGCCCTTAACTATCATTCCGCCTGTAGTAATTAGTGACTCCTCACCTGAAGAGGTTGTCAAATCTACGATCTCTGGACAGGTTGTTGTTGAGCAATCTGTTGAAGATATACAGCAGTCTACTGACCCTGAGCCTGCTGTAGTATCTACTGAAGAACCACAGCAAACCACTGAACCTGAACCTGCTGTGGTAGTTGAAGAGGTAATTGAAGACTTGGTTGAAGACCCTGCAAGTGTGGCAAGATCTCAGGGGGAAGAGCGATCTGTCGCTAACCTGGCGATGAGCATGTAAGTCAGGGGGAACCAAGTGTGGTACAGATGGAAGTAGTGGGCACCAATGTACAATCACAGCAACCTACTGACTTTCAGACATCTGTTGAAGAAACCATGAACCTACTTGTTGGAACCTTTGGAGGTCAACAAGGTAGTGGAGTTGCTCCCAGGAGATCCTTCATGCCATTTGAAAGGCATGTGAAACAAAGAAAGAAAATAGAGGAGTATGTAGATCCCAAACTTCAGCAAATTGCTGACTACTTTCAGTGGAAGTTTGGTTTCTACAAAAGACAAAAGCCAGCTGCTGAACCAATGACAGATCTTGAAGAATGGGCGTTTGACAAGTTGGGAGTGGAAAACTTGCTGGATCTAATTGATACAACCTTGCTGCAATCCAGACTGATGGATTTGTTTGATGAGCAACAGAAGGAGGAAGGTATCAAGTTTAGAGATCCAAGAGATGGAGATGATGATTCTTCCTCATCATCAGATTCTAGAGGAGATTTTCCTCCGGACCGGGAGAATCAAGTGGGGCCGCACCGACAAATGAACTACCCGCACACGAAGTCCACGATATCGGTAAGTCTGCGAGGGCCGCAGACGGAGGAGAGATGGATGAGGATCTACGGGATCTCACCATGGATGATCTGGAGGCATTGATCAATGAAGGTATTACTTTGAGTCTTTGGTAGGTTTGGTTGATGAATCTGCTACATTCCTTGTTGTAGAGCCTACTGCACAACCTGAAGTTGAACAGAGTGAGGATTTGGATGGAGAAAAGGTTATTGATCACAGCGAACCTAGTGCCAGCTCCGAAGAATCTATTGAATATCAAAGTGGATTTGACTTTGAGGGCATTCTTACTAAAACTGCCATCATCCTGCACAAGATTGGTAATGCTGAAGGATTCCAAGTGGATAATGATACTATATTCAATCCACAGAGAGTTGAAGAGGAGGTACAGGTTGCTGGGGTACAAACAGCACCTAGACAAAGGTTGGAACCAGATTTGGGTTTGGAGGAAACCCCTGTTGTAGAAGAGGCTGCTGTAGTGGAGCCTGCTGGGGCCAAGGCCACTGTAGGGAAGGATAGTCAGTAGGCTGCTGTTGTTAATCAATAAGAACAGCTGCTGGACTATGACTACAGTGATGAAGAGTTTCAAATTTTTGGAGAAGAAGAAGCTGCTGAAGAACCTGCACAAGATCCAGTCATGGAAGATATTCTTGGTGCTATGGTTGAGGAAGGACCTCCCCCTGCTGGGAGAGATATGAGTCATGCAATGGTCATCAGCAGACAACAGGCACAATATAGAGTTGAGGAGCCTGTTGATGGACCTACTGATAGTAGAATGACCAGTGGAGTGCCAGTTGAAGTTTTCAATGAGTTAAGAACTGTCGAAATGATATGCAACAGGTTAAGAACTCAACTGGACAGGCAAGAACAAGAGATTTGAAGAACTGATGAAGATGGTAAATGAAAACAGACAATCTGCTGATACAGTTGCTTCAAATTTTGCATCCACTAAAAATGCTGTCAATGATATGATGCTAGATGTAAGAGGAATCAAGCAAGGGAATACTTTGAAAGATAAGTTTCTGAAAGACCAACTTATTTCTATCCATCAGAAACTTGACAACCTTGCTGCTCCACCTGAACCTACTGAGCCTGCTGCCGCACAACAATCTGCTTTGCCTGATCCCAAACTTACTGAATGGATCAACAGACTGGAGGAGACATTGCAATCCAGGATCACTGCTATTGATACTAGAACTGGAACTATGAAGGTCAATTGAATAGAGTGATAGTATCACAGGAGGGTATTCATGGCCTTATATCCCGTTTTGTTGATGATGTCACTAAGGGGGAAGTGGGTCAATCAGCTGCAGCAAAGGAGGCTGCAAGACTCTTTGCACAGAAGAGATGGACTGATGAAACCAATGCTTTCAGGCAACCTGCACCTGGCAGAGTTCAACTCACTGATGATCTTCTTAGACAGTACAAGAAAGAGTATTACAACAGGAGGAGACCTTATCATGACATGGGGTTTCATGAAGGTCTTAACTCTTTCTTGGGATTGAAATTTTGGGAAGCAAGGATTAAAGCCTTAAGGGCAAACAACAGAGGTGGTAGAAGTGGAAGAGGTGGCAGAGGTGATAGGAACTTGCCTATCACAAAAGCAAAGGATTCACTTGATGAGTTTAAGGAACTATACATGAAGTTTGGATTCAGGGTGAATCAGATTAATCTTATCCTGCCTGAAGCATGGAACTGGTGGAAGCAAGTTAATCCCTACATTGATTTTACTCTGATTGAAAATGAGTGGATGAGGGATATGATAGAACAGATCAGAGACTATCAAGAGCAAGCTGAGAAGGCTAGACAAGAAAGAGAAAAGAGACAATAGATCAGCATACCTACATTACTTTATCTTTGCTGTATCTAGTTTGTAATAGCCTTGAACAAATGTTTTTAATGAAAGGTGAATACTTGTTCGTTTTTGTGTTTTATCTTTTTGCTTTGCTGATTAGGTGAGGGTAGTGGCATCATCAACAAAAAGGGGGAAATTGTTGGACTTATTTCTATGTTTTGATGATGAGTGCCATACTAGCTGTTATAGTGCAAAGGAAAAAAGATGTCTAGATCAAATGTATAGGCTTATTAGAGTTTGATTCATAAATAGGTTTGATCAAACAAGCACTGTAATGGTCAGCTGACTTGTGTCAGCAGACTGGTCTAGGTCAGTAGGGTAGATAGGTCAGTAGACTAGTCTTGAACCTACTGAAGACTGAAGGCTGAGGGTTCAAACTCAGTAAATGAAGGCTAAGGGATCAAACTTAGTATTTAAAGTGAAGTATATGGAATCAGAATTTAGGCAAGTCTGTGATGACTGATCGATTACATATACCTTGTGTAGAAGGTCTAAGTTCCACAAGTTGGATGATGTTTGGAACTTGGTTATAGTCAAAAGGATGTAATCTAACTTCACAAATAAAAGTTAGATAAAAGAAATCAGCTGCATTGCATTTTATACACAGCAACATGCCGTTTTCGCGACGATTGGTACTTCAAACGACCGATGAACCCGCGATATATACCTCGATTAATTCAAGAGTATTTTGGAAGATAACTTGGATAAGGACAGCCAACCTGCACCTGGCAGAGTTCAACTCACTGATGATCTTCTTAGACAGTACAAGAAAGAGTATTACAACAGGAGGAGACCTTATCATGACATGGGGTTTCATGAAGGTCTTAACTCTTTCTTGGGATTGAAATTTTGGGAAGCAAGGATTAAAGCCTTAAGGGCAAACAACAGAGGTGGTAGAAGTGGAAGAGGTGGGAGGTGATAGGAACTTGCCTATCACAAAAGCAAAGGATTCACTTGATGAGTTTAAGGAACTATACATGAAGTTTGGATTCAGGGTGAATCAGATTAATCTTATCCTGCCTGAAGCATGGAACTGGTGGAAGCAAGTTAATCCCTACATTGATTTTACTCTGATTGAAAATGAGTGGATGAGGGATATGATAGAACAGATCAGAGACTATCAAGAGCAAGCTGAGAAGGCTAGACAAGAAAGAGAAAAGAGACAATAGATCAGCATACCTACATTACTTTATCTTTGCTGTATCTAGTTTGTAATAGCCTTGAACAAATGTTTTTAATGAAAGGTGAATACTTGTTCTGTTTTTGTGTTTTATCTTTTTGCTTTGCTGATTAGGTGAGGGTAGTGGCATCATCAACAAAAAGGGGGAAATTGTTGGACTTATTTCTATGTTTTGATGATGAGTGCCATACTAGCTGTTATAGTGCAAAGGAAAAAAGATGTCTAGATCAAATGTATAGGCTTATTAGAGTTTGATTCATAAATAGGTTTGATCAAACAAGCACTGTAATGGTCGGTGACTTGTGTCGACGGACTCGGTCTAGGTCAGTAGGGTAGATAGGTCAGTAGACTAGTCTTGAACCTACTGAAGACTGAAGGCTGAGGGTTCAAACTCAGTAAATGAAGGCTAAGGGATCAAACTTAGTATTTAAAGTGAAGGATATGGAATCAGAATTTAGGCAAGTCTGTGATGACCTAGACTGATTACATATACCTTGTGTAGAAGGTCTAAGTTCCACAAGTTGGATGATGTTTGGAACTTGGTTATAGTCAAAAGGATGTAATCTAACTTCACAAATAAAAGTTAGATAAAAGAAATCAGCTGCATTGCATTTTATACACAGCAACATGCTGTTCATCAGACTGATTGGTACTTCAGCAGACTGATGAACCTGCTGATATATACCTCGATTAATTCAAGAGTATTTTGGAAGATAACTTGGATAAGGACAGCCAACTACCTCTGATTTGATCAAACAAATCAGTGGTTAGAATTAAAAGAACGTTGGGATGATTCAGGACTTTATCCAATGGACACAAGTCAAAGGGTGGACGATCGCACCTTTGTCAAAAAGGAATTCTGACAGTGTCAGTCCTATGAATAGTGACAGAATGTAAATCAAATGGGACAAAAACAAGGAACGGTTACATTTGAATTTCAAATACAAGTCACATGCATTCTTGCCTATAAATAGAAGACTTTCAACTCAGAAAAAGATGATGAAAAATTGAGATAAACTTTAAGTGATAACACTGAGCTGAAAAACACCCTGCTGAACCTGCTGAGCATAAAGCTGCTGATCTAGTGAATTTCTTCAAGTGCATTCTGTATTCAAGCTACATCAAGATTAAACACTTGAAGACTGCAAGCTGCTGATTACGTCATCCTAATCAAGCCGCCGCAACCGAATCATTTATTTGATTCAATCTTTATTTTATAAAGAACCCAAGAAGACGATGAAGCATCCGTTGGGTGTGAAAGACTTGTTGTTTGTGGCGGAGTTGGTGAAGAGGCAATCCTACCCTTCAAGGACCAGTGGAAGACTAAGGAGCAGCAATCCTACCTGTTCCCAGTTTTCAGTTTGTGAAGCAATAGTTATTGGTGAAGGACAAACAACTTATGAATCTTTGTAACACTACATCAAAGATCTCTAGTGAACTTCCTCCAACATCAAAGAAGTATCGAAACATGTTAATTTGAACTTTAAGTGTTAAGTTTATTCACCCCCCCCCCCCCCCCTCTAAACTTACCAAAGCCTTTTCAAGGGACCAAACCAAAGAAAAAACACAAATTTTTACTCGTTATAAAGGGAAAACACAAATTTCTACTCGTTATAAAGGGAAAACACAAATTTCCGATGTCAACTCGTTATTAGGGAAAAAGACATTTTTTTTACGGAAGGACAACTCGTTACCGAGAGAAAAACACAAATTTGAACTCGTTAATAAGAAGAAAACATGAATTCGAACTCGTTACCAAAGAAAAAACACAAATTTTTACTCGTTATAAAAAGGAAAACACAAATTTCCGGCGATGTCAACTCGTTATTAGGGAAAAAGACATTTTTTTTGGAAGGACAACTCGTTACCGAGAGAAAAACACAAATTTGAACTCGTTAATAAGTAGAAAACATGAATTTGAACTCGTTACCAAAGAAAAAACACAAATTTTTACTCGTTATAAAGGGAAAACACAAATTTCCGGCGATGTCAACTCGTTATTAGGGAAAAAGACATTATTTTTACGGAAGGACAACTCGTTACCGAGAGAAAAACACAAATTTGAACTCGTTAATTAGAAGAAAACATGAATTCGAACCCGTTACCAAAGAAAAAACACAAATTTTTACTCGTTATAAAGAGAAAACACAAATTTCTACTCGTTATAAAGGGAAAACACAAATTTCCGGCGATGTCAACTCGTTATTAGGGAAAAAGACATTTTTTTCTGGAAGGACAACTCGTTACCAGAGAAAAACACAAATTTGAACTCGTTAATAAGTAGAAAACATGAATTTGAACTCGTTACCAAAGAAAAAACATAAATTTTTACTCGTTATAAAGAGAAAACACAAATTTCTACTCGTTATAAAGGGAAAACACAAATTTCCGGCGATGTCAACTCGTTATTAGGGAAAAAGACATTTTTTTCTACGGAAGGACAACTCGTTACCGAGAGAAAAACACAAATTTGAACTCGTTAATAAGAAGAAAACATGAATTCGAACTCGTTACCAAAGAAAAAACACAAATTTTTACTCGTTATAAAGGGAAAACACAAATTTCCGGCGATGTCAACTCGTTATTAGGGAAAAAGACATTTTTTTACGGAAGGACAACTCGTTACCGAGAGAAAAACACAAATTTGAACTCGTTAATTAGAAGAAAACATGAATTCGAACCCGTTACCAAAGAAAAAACACAAATTTTTACTCGTTATAAAGAGAAAACACAAATTTCTACTCGTTATAAAGGGAAAACACAAATTTCCGGCGATGTCAACTCGTTATTAGGGAAAAAGACATTTTTTTTACGGAAGGACAACTCGTTACCGAGAGAAAAACACAAATTTGAACTCGTTAATAAGAAGAAAACATGAATTTGAACTCGTTACCAAAGAAAAAACACAAATTTTTACTCGTTATAAAGGGAAAACACAAATTTCCGGCGATGTCAACTCGTTATTAGGGAAAAAGACATTTTTTACGGAAGGACAACTCGTTACCGAGAGAAAAACACAAATTTGAACTCGTTAATAAGAAGAAAACATGAATTCGAACTCGTTACCAAAGAAAAAACACAAATTTTTACTCGTTATAAAGAGAAAACACAAATTTTACTCGTTATAAAGGGAAAACACAAATTTCCGGCGATGTCAACTCGTTATTAGGGAAAAAGACATTTTTTTTTACGGAAGGACAACTCGTTACCGAGAGAAAAACACAAATTTGAACTCGTTAATAAGAAGAAAACATGAATTTGAACTCGTTACCAAAGAAAAAACACAAATTTTTACTCGTTATAAAGGGAAAACACAAATTTCCGGCGATGTCAACTCGTTATTAGGGAAAAAGACATTTTTTTACGGAAGGACAACTCGTTACCGAGAGAAAAACACAAATTTGAACTCGTTAATAAGAAGAAAACATGAATTCGAACTCGTTACCAAAGAAAAAACACAAATTTTTACTCGTTATAAAGGGAAAACACAAATTTCCGGCGATGTCAACTCGTTATTAGGGAAAAAGACATTTTTTTCGGAAGGACAACTCGTTACCGAGAGAAAAACACAAATTTGAACTCGTTAATAAGAAGAAAACATGAATTCGAACTCGTTACCAAAGAAAAAACATAAATTTTTACTCGTTATAAAGGGAAAACACAAATTTCCGGCGATGTCAACTCGTTATTAGGGAAAAAGACATTTTTTTACGGAAGGACAACTCGTTACCGAGAGAAAAACACAAATTTGAACTCGTTAATAAGAAGAAAACATGAATTCGAACTCGTTACCAAAGAAAAAACACAAATTTTTACTCGTTATAAAGAGAAAACACAAATTTCTACTCGTTATAAAGGGAAAACACAAATTTCCGGCGATGTCAACTCGTTATTAGGGAAAAAGACATTTTTTTTACGGAAGGACAACTCGTTACCGAGAGAAAAACACAAATTTGAACTCGTTAATAAGAAGAAAACATGAATTTGAACTCGTTACCAAAGAAAAAACATAAATTTTTACTCGTTATAAAGGGAAAACACAAATTTCCGGCGATGTCAACTCGTTATTAGGGAAAAAGACATTTTTTTACGGAAGGACAACTCGTTACCGAGAGAAAAACACAAATTTGAACTCGTTAATAAGAAGAAAACATGAATTCGAACTCGTTACCAAAGAAAAAACACAAATTTTTACTCGTTATAAAGGGAAAACACAAATTTCCGGCGATGTCAACTCGTTATTAGGGAAAAAGACATTTTTTACGGAAGGACAACTCGTTACCGAGAGAAAAACACAAATTTGAACTCGTTAATTAGAAGAAAACATGAATTCGAACTCGTTACCAAAGAAAAAACACAAATTTTTACTCGTTATAAAGAGAAAACACAAATTTCTACTCGTTATAAAGGGAAAACACAAATTTCCGGCGATGTCAACTCGTTATTAGGGAAAAAGACATTTTTTTTACGGAAGGACAACTCGTTACCGAGAGAAAAACACAAATTTGAACTCGTTAATAAGTAGAAAACATGAATTTGAACTCGTTACCAAAGAAAAAACACAAATAAATTTTTACTCGTTATAAAGGGAAAACACAAATTTCCGGCGATGTCAACTCGTTATTAGGGAAAAAGACATTTTTTTACGGAAGGACAACTCGTTACCGAGAGAAAAACACAAATTTGAACTCGTTAATAAGAAGAAAACATGAATTCGAACTCGTTACCAAAGAAAAAACACAAATTTTTACTCGTTATAAAGGGAAAACACAAATTTCCGGCGATGTCAACTCGTTATTAGGGAAAAAGACATTTTTTACGGAAGGACAACTCGTTACCGAGAGAAAAACACAAATTTGAACTCGTTAATTAGAAGAAAACATGAATTCGAACCGTTACCAAAGAAAAAACACAAATTTTTACTCGTTATAACAAATTTCTACTCGTTATAAAGGGAAAACACAAATTTCCGGCGATGTCCACTCGTTATTAGGGAAAAAGACATTTTTTTACGGAAGGACAACTCGTTACCGAGAGAAAAACACAAATTTGAACTCGTTAATAAGTAGAAAACATGAATTTGAACTCGTTACCAAAGAAAAAACACAAATTTTTACTCGTTATAAAGGGAAACACAAATTTCCGGCGATGTCAACTCGTTATTAGGGAAAAAGACATTTTTTTACGGAAGGACAACTCGTTACCGAGAGAAAAACACAAATTTGAACTCGTTAATTAGAAGAAAACATGAATTCGAACCCGTTACCAAAGAAAAAACACAAATTTTTACTCGTTATAAAGAGAAAACACAAATTTCTACTCGTTATAAAGGGAAAACACAAATTTCCGGCGATGTCAACTCGTTATTAGGGAAAAAGACATTTTTTTTACGGAAGGACAACTCGTTACCGAGAGAAAAACACAAATTTGAACTCGTTAATAAGTAGAAAACATGAATTTGAACTCGTTACCAAAGAAAAAACATAAATTTTTACTCGTTATAAAGGGAAAACACAAATTTCCGGCGATGTCAACTCGTTATTAGGGAAAAAGACATTTTTTTTTGGAAGGACAACTCGTTACCGAGAGAAAAACACAAATTTGAACTCGTTAATAAGAAGAAAACATGAATTTGAACTCGTTACCAAAGAAAAAACACAAATTTTTACTCGTTATAAAGGGAAAACACAAATTTCCGGCGATGTCAACTCGTTATTAGGGAAAAAGACATTTTTTTACGGAAGGACAACTCGTTACCGAGAGAAAAACACAAATTTGAACTCGTTAATAAGAAGAAAACATGAATTCGAACTCGTTACCAAAGAAAAAACACAAATTTTTACTCGTTATAAAGGGAAAACACAAATTTCCGGCGATGTCAACTCGTTATTAGGGAAAAAGACATTTTTTTCGGAAGGACAACTCGTTACCGAGAGAAAAACACAAATTTGAACTCGTTAATAAGAAGAAAACATGAATTCGAACTCGTTACCAAAGAAAAAACACAAATTTTTACTCGTTATAAAGGGAAAACACAAATTTCCGGCGATGTCAACTCGTTATTAGGGAAAAAGACATTTTTTTACGGAAGGACAACTCGTTACCGAGAGAAAAACACAAATTTGAACTCGTTAATAAGAAGAAAACATGAATTCGAACTCGTTACCAAAGAAAAAACACAAATTTTTACTCGTTATAAAGGGAAAACACAAATTTCCGGCGATGTCAACTCGTTATTAGGGAAAAAGACATTTTTTACGGAAGGACAACTCGTTACCGAGAGAAAAACACAAATTTGAACTCGTTAATAAGAAGAAAACATGAATTCGAACTCGTTACCAAAGAAAAAACACAAATTTTTACTCGTTATAAAGAGAAAACACAAATTTCTACTCGTTATAAAGGAAAACACAAATTTCCGGCGATGTCAACTCGTTATTAGGGAAAAAGACATTTTTTACGGAAGGACAACTCGTTACCGAGAGAAAAACACAAATTTGAACTCGTTAATAAGAAGAAAACATGAATTCGAACTCGTTACCAAAGAAAAAACACAAATTTTTACTCGTTATAAAGGGAAAACACAAATTTCCGGCGATGTCAACTCGTTATTAGGGAAAAAGACATTATTTTACGGAAGGACAACTCGTTACCGAGAGAAAAACACAAATTTGAACTCGTTAATTAGAAGAAAACATGAATTCGAACCCGTTACCAAAGAAAAAACACAAATTTTTACTCGTTATAAAGAGAAAACACAAATTTCTACTCGTTATAAAGGGAAAACACAAATTTCCGGCGATGTCAACTCGTTATTAGGGAAAAAGACATTTTTTTACGGAAGGACAACTCGTTACCGAGAGAAAAACACAAATTTGAACTCGTTAATAAGTAGAAAACATGAATTTGAACTCGTTACCAAAGAAAAAACATAAATTTTTACTCGTTATAAAGGGAAAACACAAATTTCCGGCGATGTCAACTCGTTATTAGGGAAAAAGACATTTTTTTTTGGAAGGACAACTCGTTACCGAGAGAAAAACACAAATTTGAACTCGTTAATAAGAAGAAAACATGAATTCGAACTCGTTACCAAAGAAAAAACATAAATTTTTACTCGTTATAAAGGGAAAACACAAATTTCCGGCGATGTCAACTCGTTATTAGGGAAAAAGACATTTTTTTACGGAAGGACAACTCGTTACCGAGAGAAAAACACAAATTTGAACTCGTTAATAAGAAGAAAACATGAATTCGAACTCGTTACCAAAGAAAAAACACAAATTTTTACTCGTTATAAAGGGAAAACACAAATTTCCGGCGATGTCAACTCGTTATTAGGGAAAAAGACATTATTTTACGGAAGGACAACTCGTTACCGAGAGAAAAACACAAATTTGAACTCGTTAATTAGAAGAAAACATGAATTCGAACCCGTTACCAAAGAAAAAACACAAATTTTTACTCGTTATAAAGAGAAAACACAAATTTCTACTCGTTATAAAGGGAAAACACAAATTTCCGGCGATGTCAACTCGTTATTAGGGAAAAAGACATTTTTTTTACGGAAGGACAACTCGTTACCAGAGAAAAACACAAATTTGAACTCGTTAATAAGTAGAAAACATGATTTTGAACTCGTTACCAAAGAAAAAACATAAGTTTTTACTCGTTATAAAGGGAAAACACAAATTTCCGGCGATGTCAACTCGTTATTAGGGAAAAAGACATTTTTTTCTGGAAGGACAACTCGTTACCAGAGAAAAACACAAATTTGAACTCGTTAATAAGAAGAAAACATGAATTCGAACTCGTTACCAAAGAAAAAACACAAATTTTTACTCGTTATAAAGGGAAAACACAAATTTCCGGCGATGTCAACTCGTTATTAGGGAAAAAGACATTATTTTACGGAAGGACAACTCGTTACCGAGAGAAAAACACAAATTTGAACTCGTTAATTAGAAGAAAACATGAATTCGAACCCGTTACCAAAGAAAAAACACAAATTTTTACTCGTTATAAAGAGAAAACACAAATTTCTACTCGTTATAAAGGGAAAACACAAATTTCCGGCGATGTCAACTCGTTATTAGGGAAAAAGACATTTTTTTTGGAAGGACAACTCGTTACCAGAGAAAAACACAAATTTGAACTCGTTAATAAGTAGAAAACATGATTTTGAACTCGTTACCAAAGAAAAAACATAAGTTTTTACTCGTTATAAAGGGAAAACACAAATTTCCGGCGATGTCAACTCGTTATTAGGGAAAAAGACATTTTTTTTACGGAAGGACAACTCGTTACCAGAGAAAAACACAAATTTGAACTCGTTAATAAGAAGAAAACATGAATTCGAACTCGTTACCAAAGAAAAAACACAAATTTTTACTCGTTATAAAGGGAAAACACAAATTTCCGGCGATGTCAACTCGTTATTAGGGAAAAAGACATTATTTTACGGAAGGACAACTCGTTACCGAGAGAAAAACACAAATTTGAACTCGTTAATTAGAAGAAAACATGAATTCGAACCCGTTACCAAAGAAAAAACACAAATTTTTACTCGTTATAAAGAGAAAACACAAATTTCTACTCGTTATAAAGGGAAAACACAAATTTCCGGCGATGTCAACTCGTTATTAGGGAAAAAGACATTTTTTTACGGAAGGACAACTCGTTACCGAGAGAAAAACACAAATTTGAACTCGTTAATAAGTAGAAAACATGAATTTGAACTCGTTACCAAAGAAAAAACACAAATTTTTACTCGTTATAAAGGGAAAACACAAATTTCCGGCGATGTCAACTCGTTATTAGGGAAAAAGACATTATTTTACGGAAGGACAACTCGTTACCGAGAGAAAAACACAAATTTGAACTCGTTAATTAGAAGAAAACATGAATTCGAACCCGTTACCAAAGAAAAAACACAAATTTTTACTCGTTATAAAGAGAAAACACAAATTTCTACTCGTTATAAAGGGAAAACACAAATTTCCGGCGATGTCAACTCGTTATTAGGGAAAAAGACATTTTTTTTTACGGAAGGACAACTCGTTACCGAGAGAAAAACACAAATTTGAACTCGTTAATAAGTAGAAAACATGAATTTGAACTCGTTACCAAAGAAAAAACATAAATTTTTACTCGTTATAAAGGGAAAACACAAATTTCCGGCGATGTCAACTCGTTATTAGGGAAAAAGACATTTTTTTTTACGGAAGGACAACTCGTTACCGAGAGAAAAACACAAATTTGAACTCGTTAATAAGTAGAAAACATGAATTTGAACTCGTTACCAAAGAAAAAACATAAATTTTTACTCGTTATAAAGGAAAACACAAATTTCCGGCGATGTCAACTCGTTATTAGGGAAAAAGACATTTTTTACGGAAGGACAACTCGTTACCGAGAGAAAAACACAAATTTGAACTCGTTAATAAGAAGAAAACATGAATTCGAACTCGTTACCAAAGAAAAAACATAAATTTCTACTCGTTATAAAGGGAAAACACAAATTTCCGGCGATGTCAACTCGTTATTAGGGAAAAAGACATTTTTTACGGAAGGACAACTCGTTACCGAGAGAAAAACACAAATTTGAACTCGTTAATAAGAAGAAAACATGAATTCGAACTCGTTACCAAAGAAAAAACACAAATTTTTACTCGTTATAAAGGGAAAACACAAATTTCCGGCGATGTCAACTCGTTATTAGGGAAAAAGACATTTTTTACGGAAGGACAACTCGTTACCGAGAGAAAAACACAAATTTGAACTCGTTAATAAGAAGAAAACATGAATTCGAACTCGTTACCAAAGAAAAAACACAAATTTTTACTCGTTATAAAGGGAAAACACAAATTTCCGGCGATGTCAACTCGTTATTAGGGAAAAAGACATTATTTTACGGAAGGACAACTCGTTACCGAGAGAAAAACACAAATTTGAACTCGTTAATTAGAAGAAAACATGAATTCGAACCCGTTACCAAAGAAAAAACACAAATTTTTACTCGTTATAAAGAGAAAACACAAATTTCTACTCGTTATAAAGGGAAAACACAAATTTCCGGCGATGTCAACTCGTTATTAGGGAAAAAGACATTTTTTTACGGAAGGACAACTCGTTACCGAGAGAAAAACACAAATTTGAACTCGTTAATAAGAAGAAAACATGAATTCGAACTCGTTACCAAAGAAAAAACACAAATTTTTACTCGTTATAAAGGGAAAACACAAATTTCCGGCGATGTCAACTCGTTATTAGGGAAAAAGACATTATTTTACGGAAGGACAACTCGTTACCGAGAGAAAAACACAAATTTGAACTCGTTAATTAGAAGAAAACATGAATTCGAACCCGTTACCAAAGAAAAAACACAAATTTTTACTCGTTATAAAGAGAAAACACAAATTTCTACTCGTTATAAAGGGAAAACACAAATTTCCGGCGATGTCAACTCGTTATTAGGGAAAAAGACATTTTTTTTACGGAAGGACAACTCGTTACCGAGAGAAAACACAAATTTGAACTCGTTAATAAGTAGAAAACATGAATTTGAACTCGTTACCAAAGAAAAAACATAAATTTTTACTCGTTATAAAGGGAAAACACAAATTTCCGGCGATGTCAACTCGTTATTAGGGAAAAAGACATTTTTTTTGGAAGGACAACTCGTTACCGAGAGAAAAACACAAATTTGAACTCGTTAATAAGAAGAAAACATGAATTCGAACTCGTTACCAAAGAAAAAACATAAATTTTTACTCGTTATAAGGGAAAACACAAATTTCCGGCGATGTCAACTCGTTATTAGGGAAAAAGACATTTTTTTTTGGAAGGACAACTCGTTACCGAGAGAAAAACACAAATTTGAACTCGTTAATAAGAAGAAAACATGAATTCGAACTCGTTACCAAAGAAAAAACACAAATTTTTACTCGTTATAAAGGGAAAACACAAATTTCCGGCGATGTCAACTCGTTATTAGGGAAAAAGACATTATTTTACGGAAGGACAACTCGTTACCGAGAGAAAAACACAAATTTGAACTCGTTAATTAGAAGAAAACATGAATTCGAACCCGTTACCAAAGAAAAAACACAAATTTTTACTCGTTATAAAGAGAAAACACAAATTTCTACTCGTTATAAAGGGAAAACACAAATTTCCGGCGATGTCAACTCGTTATTAGGGAAAAAGACATTTTTTACGGAAGGACAACTCGTTACCGAGAGAAAAACACAAATTTGAACTCGTTAATAAGTAGAAAACATGAATTTGAACTCGTTACCAAAGAAAAAACATAAATTTTTACTCGTTATAAAGGGAAAACACAAATTTCCGGCGATGTCAACTCGTTATTAGGGAAAAAGACATTTTTTTACGGAAGGACAACTCGTTACCGAGAGAAAAACACAAATTTGAACTCGTTAATAAGAAGAAAACATGAATTCGAACTCGTTACCAAAGAAAAAACACAAATTTTTACTCGTTATAAAGGGAAAACACAAATTTCCGGCGATGTCAACTCGTTATTAGGGAAAAAGACATTTTTTACGGAAGGACAACTCGTTACCGAGAAAAACACAAATTTGAACTCGTTAATAAGAAGAAAACATGAATTCGAACTCGTTACCAAAGAAAAAACACAAATTTTTACTCGTTATAAAGGGAAAACACAAATTTCCGGCGATGTCAACTCGTTATTAGGGAAAAAGACATTATTTTACGGAAGGACAACTCGTTACCGAGAGAAAAACACAAATTTGAACTCGTTAATTAGAAGAAAACATGAATTCGAACCCGTTACCAAAGAAAAAACACAAATTTTTACTCGTTATAAAGAGAAAACACAAATTTCTACTCGTTATAAAGGGAAAACACAAATTTCCGGCGATGTCAACTCGTTATTAGGGAAAAAGACATTTTTTTTACGGAAGGACAACTCGTTACCGAGAGAAAAACACAAATTTGAACTCGTTAATAAGTAGAAAACATGAATTTGAACTCGTTACCAAAGAAAAAACATAAATTTTTACTCGTTATAAAGGGAAAACACAAATTTCCGGCGATGTCAACTCGTTATTAGGGAAAAAGACATTTTTTTTACGGAAGGACAACTCGTTACCGAGAGAAAAACACAAATTTGAACTCGTTAATAAGAAGAAAACATGAATTCGAACTCGTTACCAAAGAAAAAACACAAATTTTTACTCGTTATAAAGGGAAAACACAAATTTCCGGCGATGTCAACTCGTTATTAGGGAAAAAGACATTATTTTACGGAAGGACAACTCGTTACCGAGAGAAAAACACAAATTTGAACTCGTTAATTAGAAGAAAACATGAATTCGAACCCGTTACCAAAGAAAAAACACAAATTTTTACTCGTTATAAAGAGAAAACACAAATTTCTACTCGTTATAAAGGAAAACACAAATTTCCGGCGATGTCAACTCGTTATTAGGGAAAAAGACATTTTTTTTACGGAAGGACAACTCGTTACCGAGAGAAAAACACAAATTTGAACTCGTTAATAAGTAGAAAACATGAATTTGAACTCGTTACCAAAGAAAAAACATAAATTTTTACTCGTTATAAAGGGAAAACACAAATTTCCGGCGATGTCAACTCGTTATTAGGGAAAAAGACATTTTTTTTACGGAAGGACAACTCGTTACCGAGAGAAAAACACAAATTTGAACTCGTTAATAAGAAGAAAACATGAATTCGAACTCGTTACCAAAGAAAAAACACAAATTTTTACTCGTTATAAAGGGAAAACACAAATTTCCGGCGATGTCAACTCGTTATTAGGGAAAAAGACATTTTTTACGGAAGGACAACTCGTTACCGAGAGAAAAACACAAATTTGAACTCGTTAATAAGAAGAAAACATGAATTCGAACTCCGTTACCAAAGAAAAAACACAAATTTTTACTCGTTATAAAGAGAAAAACACAAATTTCTACTCGTTATAAAGGGAAAACACAAATTTCCGGCGATGTCAACTCGTTATTAGGGAAAAAGACATTTTTTTTATTACGGAAGGACAACTCGTTACCGAGAGAAAAACACAAATTTGAACTCGTTAATAAGTAGAAAACATGAATTTGAACTCGTTACCAAAGAAAAAACATAAATTTTTACTCGTTATAAAGGGAAAACACAAATTTCCGGCGATGTCAACTCGTTATTAGGGAAAAAGACATTTTTTTTACGGAAGGACAACTCGTTACCGAGAGAAAAACACAAATTTGAACTCGTTAATAAGAAGAAAACATGAATTCGAACTCGTTACCAAAGAAAAAACACAAATTTTTACTCGTTATAAAGGGAAAACACAAATTTCCGGCGATGTCAACTCGTTATTAGGGAAAAAGACATTATTTTACGGAAGGACAACTCGTTACCGAGAGAAAAACACAAATTTGAACTCGTTAATTAGAAGAAAACATGAATTCGAACCCGTTACCAAAGAAAAAAAACACAAATTTTTACTCGTTATAAAGAGAAAATCGTTATAAAGGGAAAACACAAATTTCCGGCGATGTCAACTCGTTATTAGGGAAAAAGACATTTTTTACGGAAGGACAACTCGTTACCGAGAGAAAAACACAAATTTGAACTCGTTAATAAGAAGAAAACATGAATTTGAACTCGTTACCAAAAGAAAAAACACAAATTTTTACTCGTTATAAAGGGAAAACACAAATTTCCGGCGATGTCAACTCGTTATTAGGGAAAAAGACATTATTTTACGGAAGGACAACTCGTTACCGAGAGAAAAACACAAATTTGAACTCGTTAATTAGAAGAAAACATGAATTCGAACCCGTTACCAAAGAAAAAACACAAATTTTTACTCGTTATAAAGAGAAAACACAAATTTCTACTCGTTATAAAGGGAAAACACAAATTTCCGGCGATGTCAACTCGTTATTAGGGAAAAAGACATTTTTTTACGGAAGGACAACTCGTTACCGAGAGAAAAACACAAATTTGAACTCGTTAATAAGTAGAAAACATGAATTTGAACTCGTTACCAAAGAAAAAACATAAATTTTTACTCGTTATAAAGGGAAAACACAAATTTCCGGCGATGTCAACTCGTTATTAGGGAAAAAGACATTTTTTTTTACGGAAGGACAACTCGTTACCGAGAGAAAAACACAAATTTGAACTCGTTAATAAGAAGAAAACATGAATTCGAACTCGTTACCAAAGAAAAAACATAAATTTTTACTCGTTATAAAGGGAAAACACAAATTTCCGGCGATGTCAACTCGTTATTAGGGAAAAAGACATTTTTTTACGGAAGGACAACTCGTTACCGAGAGAAAAACACAAATTTGAACTCGTTAATAAGAAGAAAACATGAATTCGAACTCGTTACCAAAGAAAAAACACAAATTTTTACTCGTTATAAAGGGAAAACACAAATTTCCGGCGATGTCAACTCGTTATTAGGGAAAAAGACATTTTTTACGGAAGGACAACTCGTTACCGAGAGAAAAACACAAATTTGAACTCGTTAATTAGAAGAAAACATGAATTCGAACTTACGTTACCAAAGAAAAAACACAAATTTTTACTCGTTATAAAGGGAAAACACAAATTTCCGGCGATGTCAACTCGTTATTAGGGAAAAAGACATTTTTTACGGAAGGACAACTCGTTACCGAGAGAAAAACACAAATTTGAACTCGTTAATAAGAAGAAAACATGAATTCGAACTCGTTACCAAAGAAAAAACACAAATTTTTACTCGTTATAAAGAGAAAACACAAATTTCTACTCGTTATAAAGGGAAAACACAAATTTCCGGCGATGTCAACTCGTTATTAGGGAAAAAGACATTTTTTTTTACGGAAGGACAACTCGTTACCGAGAGAAAAACACAAATTTGAACTCGTTAATAAGAAGAAAACATGAATTCGAACTCGTTACCAAAGAAAAAACACAAATTTTTACTCGTTATAAAGGGAAAACACAAATTTCCGGCGATGTCAACTCGTTATTAGGGAAAAAGACATTATTTTACGGAAGGACAACTCGTTACCGAGAGAAAAACACAAATTTGAACTCGTTAATTAGAAGAAAACATGAATTCGAACTCGTTACCAAAGAAAAAACACAAATTTTTACTCGTTATAAAGGAAAACACAAATTTCTACTCGTTATAAAGGGAAAACACAAATTTCCGGCGATGTCAACTCGTTATTAGGGAAAAAGACATTTTTTACGGAAGGACAACTCGTTACCGAGAGAAAAACACAAATTTGAACTCGTTAATAAGTAGAAAACATGAATTTGAACTCGTTACCAAAGAAAAAACACAAATTTTTACTCGTTATAAAGGAAAACACAAATTTCCGGCGATGTCAACTCGTTATTAGGGAAAAAGACATTTTTTTTACGGAAGGACAACTCGTTACCGAGAGAAAAACACAAATTTGAACTCGTTAATAAGAAGAAAACATGAATTCGAACTCGTTACCAAAGAAAAAACATAAATTTTTACTCGTTATAAAGGGAAAACACAAATTTCCGGCGATGTCAACTCGTTATTAGGGAAAAAGACATTTTTTTACGGAAGGACAACTCGTTACCGAGAGAAAAACACAAATTTGAACTCGTTAATAAGAAGAAAACATGAATTCGAACTCGTTACCAAAGAAAAAACACAAATTTTTACTCGTTATAAAGGGAAAACACAAATTTCCGGCGATGTCAACTCGTTATTAGGGAAAAAGACATTATTTTACGGAAGGACAACTCGTTACCGAGAGAAAAACACAAATTTGAACTCGTTAATTAGAAGAAAACATGAATTCGAACCCGTTACCAAAGAAAAAACACAAATTTTTACTCGTTATAAAGAGAAAACACAAATTTCTACTCGTTATAAAGGGAAAACACAAATTTCCGGCGATGTCAACTCGTTATTAGGGAAAAAGACATTTTTTTTTTTACGGAAGGACAACTCGTTACCGAGAGAAAAACACAAATTTGAACTCGTTAATAAGTAGAAAACATGAATTTGAACTCGTTACCAAAGAAAAAACATAAATTTTTACTCGTTATAAAGGGAAAACACAAATTTCCGGCGATGTCAACTCGTTATTAGGGAAAAAGACATTTTTTTTACGGAAGGACAACTCGTTACCGAGAGAAAAACACAAATTTGAACTCGTTAATAAGAAGAAAACATGAATTCGAACTCGTTACCAAAGAAAAAACACAAATTTTTACTCGTTATAAAGGGAAAACACAAATTTCCGGCGATGTCAACTCGTTATTAGGGAAAAAGACATTTTTTACGGAAGGACAACTCGTTACCGAGAGAAAAACACAAATTTGAACTCGTTAATAAGAAGAAAACATGAATTCGAACTCGTTACCAAAGAAAAAACACAAATTTTTACTCGTTATAAAGGGAAAACACAAATTTCCGGCGATGTCAACTCGTTATTAGGGAAAAAGACATTATTTTACGGAAGGACAACTCGTTACCGAGAGAAAAACACAAATTTGAACTCGTTAATTAGAAGAAAACATGAATTCGAACCCGTTACCAAAGAAAAAACACAAATTTTTACTCGTTATAAAGAGAAAACACAAATTTCTACTCGTTATAAAGGGAAAACACAAATTTCCGGCGATGTCAACTCGTTATTAGGGAAAAAGACATTTTTTTTTAGGAAGGACAACTCGTTACCGAGAGAAAAACACAAATTTGAACTCGTTAATAAGTAGAAAACATGAATTTGAACTCGTTACCAAAGAAAAAACATAAATTTTTACTCGTTATAAAGGGAAAACACAAATTTCCGGCGATGTCAACTCGTTATTAGGGAAAAAGACATTTTTTTTTACGGAAGGACAACTCGTTACCGAGAGAAAAACACAAATTTGAACTCGTTAATAAGAAGAAAACATGAATTCGAACTCGTTACCAAAGAAAAAACACAAATTTTTACTCGTTATAAAGGGAAAACACAAATTTCCGGCGATGTCAACTCGTTATTAGGGAAAAAGACATTATTTTACGGAAGGACAACTCGTTACCGAGAGAAAAACACAAATTTGAACTCGTTAATTAGAAGAAAACATGAATTCGAACCCGTTACCAAAGAAAAAACACAAATTTTTACTCGTTATAAAGAGAAAACACAAATTTCTACTCGTTATAAAGGGAAAACACAAATTTCCGGCGATGTCAACTCGTTATTAGGGAAAAAGACATTTTTTTTACGGAAGGACAACTCGTTACCGAGAGAAAAACACAAATTTGAACTCGTTAATAAGTAGAAAACATGAATTTGAACTCGTTACCAAAGAAAAAACATAAATTTTTACTCGTTATAAAGGGAAAACACAAATTTCCGGCGATGTCAACTCGTTATTAGGGAAAAAGACATTTTTTACGGAAGGACAACTCGTTACCGAGAGAAAAACACAAATTTGAACTCGTTAATAAGAAGAAAACATGAATTCGAACTCGTTACCAAAGAAAAAACATAAATTTTTACTCGTTATAAAGGGAAAACACAAATTTCCGGCGATGTCAACTCGTTATTAGGGAAAAAGACATTTTTTTTACGGAAGGACAACTCGTTACCGAGAGAAAAACACAAATTTGAACTCGTTAATAAGAAGAAAACATGAATTCGAACTCGTTACCAAAGAAAAAACACAAATTTTTACTCGTTATAAAGGGAAAACACAAATTTCCGGCGATGTCAACTCGTTATTAGGGAAAAAGACATTTTTTTACGGAAGGACAACTCGTTACCGAGAGAAAAACACAAATTTGAACTCGTTAATAAGAAGAAAACATGAATTCGAACTCGTTACCAAAGAAAAAACACAAATTTTTACTTTCTACTCGTTATAAAGGGAAAACACAAATTTCCGGCGATGTCAACTCGTTATTAGGGAAAAAGACATTTTTTTTTACGGAAGGACAACTCGTTACCGAGAGAAAAACACAAATTTGAACTCGTTAATAAGAAGAAAACATGAATTCGAACTCGTTACCAAAGAAAAAACATAAATTTTTACTCGTTATAAAGGGAAAACACAAATTTCCGGCGATGTCAACTCGTTATTAGGGAAAAAGACATTTTTTTTACGGAAGGACAACTCGTTACCGAGAGAAAAACACAAATTTGAACTCGTTAATAAGAAGAAAACATGAATTCGAACTCGTTACCAAAGAAAAAACACAAATTTTTACTCGTTATAAAGGGAAAACACAAATTTCCGGCGATGTCAACTCGTTATTAGGGAAAAAGACATTATTTTACGGAAGGACAACTCGTTACCGAGAGAAAAACACAAATTTGAACTCGTTAATTAGAAGAAAACATGAATTCGAACCCGTTACCAAAGAAAAAACACAAATTTTTACTCGTTATAAAGAGAAAACACAAATTTCTACTCGTTATAAAGGGAAAACACAAATTTCCGGCGATGTCAACTCGTTATTAGGGAAAAAGACATTTTTTTACGGAAGGACAACTCGTTACCGAGAGAAAAACACAAATTTGAACTCGTTAATAAGAAGAAAACATGAATTCGAACTCGTTACCAAAGAAAAAACACAAATTTTTACTCGTTATAAAGGGAAAACACAAATTTCCGGCGATGTCAACTCGTTATTAGGGAAAAAGACATTATTTTACGGAAGGACAACTCGTTACCGAGAGAAAAACACAAATTTGAACTCGTTAATTAGAAGAAAACATGAATTCGAACCCGTTACCAAAGAAAAAACACAAATTTTTACTCGTTATAAAGAGAAAACACAAATTTCTACTCGTTATAAAGGGAAAACACAAATTTCCGGCGATGTCAACTCGTTATTAGGGAAAAAGACATTTTTTTACGGAAGGACAACTCGTTACCGAGAGAAAAACACAAATTTGAACTCGTTAATAAGTAGAAAACATGAATTTGAACTCGTTACCAAAAGAAAAAACACAAAGTTTTACTCGTTATAAAGGGAAAACACAAATTTCCGGCGATGTCAACTCGTTATTAGGGAAAAAGACATTTTTTTTACGGAAGGACAACTCGTTACCGAGAGAAAAACACAAATTTGAACTCGTTAATAAGAAGAAAACATGAATTCGAACTCGTTACCAAAGAAAAAACATAAATTTTTACTCGTTATAAAGGGAAAACACAAATTTCCGGCGATGTCAACTCGTTATTAGGGAAAAAGACATTTTTTTTACGGAAGGACAACTCGTTACCGAGAGAAAAACACAAATTTGAACTCGTTAATAAGAAGAAAACATGAATTCGAACTCGTTACCAAAGAAAAAACACAAATTTTTACTCGTTA
Organism: Gentiana straminea; assembly: GCA_036785695.1. NCBI lineage: Eukaryota > Viridiplantae > Streptophyta > Magnoliopsida > Gentianales > Gentianaceae > Gentiana > Gentiana straminea. Next base: position 74,213 of record JAVUPR010000412.1, on the reverse strand, counting down.
TAAAGGGAAAACACAAATTTCCGGCGATGTCAACTCGTTATTAGGGAAAAAGACATTATTTTACGGAAGGACAACTCGTTACCGAGAGAAAAACACAAATTTGAACTCGTTAATTAGAAGAAAACATGAATTCGAACCCGTTACCAAAGAAAAAACACAAATTTTTACTCGTTATAAAGAGAAAACACAAATTTCTACTCGTTATAAAGGGAAAACACAAATTTCCGGCGATGTCAACTCGTTATTAGGGAAAAAGACATTTTTTTACGGAAGGACAACTCGTTACCGAGAGAAAAACACAAATTTGAACTCGTTAATAAGTAGAAAACATGAATTTGAACTCGTTACCAAAGAAAAAACATAAATTTTTACTCGTTATAAAGGGAAAACACAAATTTCCGGCGATGTCAACTCGTTATTAGGGAAAAAGACATTTTTTTTTACGGAAGGACAACTCGTTACCGAGAGAAAAACACAAATTTGAACTCGTTAATAAGAAGAAAACATGAATTCGAACTCGTTACCAAAGAAAAAACACAAATTTTTACTCGTTATAAAGGGAAAACACAAATTTCCGGCGATGTCAACTCGTTATTAGGGAAAAAGACATTATTTTACGGAAGGACAACTCGTTACCGAGAGAAAAACACAAATTTGAACTCGTTAATTAGAAGAAAACATGAATTCGAACCCGTTACCAAAGAAAAAACACAAATTTTTACTCGTTATAAAGAGAAAACACAAATTTCTACTCGTTATAAAGGGAAAACACAAATTTCCGGCGATGTCAACTCGTTATTAGGGAAAAAGACATTTTTTTTACGGAAGGACAACTCGTTACCGAGAGAAAAACACAAATTTGAACTCGTTAATAAGTAGAAAACATGAATTTGAACTCGTTACCAAAGAAAAAACATAAATTTTTACTCGTTATAAAGGGAAAACACAAATTTCCGGCGATGTCAACTCGTTATTAGGGAAAAAGACATTTTTTTTTACGGAAGGACAACTCGTTACCGAGAGAAAAACACAAATTTGAACTCGTTAATAAGAAGAAAACATGAATTCGAACTCGTTACCAAAGAAAAAACATAAATTTTTACTCGTTATAAAGGGAAAACACAAATTTCCGGCGATGTCAACTCGTTATTAGGGAAAAAGACATTTTTTTACGGAAGGACAACTCGTTACCGAGAGAAAAACACAAATTTGAACTCGTTAATAAGAAGAAAACATGAATTCGAACTCGTTACCAAAGAAAAAACACAAATTTTTACTCGTTATAAAGGGAAAACACAAATTTCCGGCGATGTCAACTCGTTATTAGGGAAAAAGACATTTTTTTACGGAAGGACAACTCGTTACCGAGAGAAAAACACAAATTTGAACTCGTTAATAAGAAGAAAACATGAATTTGAACTCGTTACCAAAGAAAAAACATAAATTTTTACTCGTTATAAAAGGGAAAACACAAATTTCCGGCGATGTCAACTCGTTATTAGGGAAAAAGACATTTTTTTTTACGGAAGGACAACTCGTTACCGAGAGAAAAACACAAATTTGAACTCGTTAATAAGAAGAAAACATGAATTCGAACTCGTTACCAAAGAAAAAACACAAATTTTTACTCGTTATAAAGGGAAAACACAAATTTCCGGCGATGTCAACTCGTTATTAGGGAAAAAGACATTATTTTACGGAAGGACAACTCGTTACCGAGAGAAAAACACAAATTTGAACTCGTTAATTAGAAGAAAACATGAATTCGAACCCGTTACCAAAGAAAAAACACAAATTTTTACTCGTTATAAAGAGAAAACACAAATTTCTACTCGTTATAAAGGGAAAACACAAATTTCCGGCGATGTCAACTCGTTATTAGGGAAAAAGACATTTTTTTACGGAAGGACAACTCGTTACCGAGAGAAAAACACAAATTTGAACTCGTTAATAAGAAGAAAACATGAATTCGAACTCGTTACCAAAGAAAAAACACAAATTTTTACTCGTTATAAAGGGAAAACACAAATTTCCGGCAATGTCAACTCGTTATTAGGGAAAAAGACATTATTTTCTGGAAGGACAACTCGTTACCAGAGAAAAACACAAATTTGAACTCGTTAATTAGAAGAAAACATGAATTCGAACCCGTTACCAAAGAAAAAACACAAATTTTTACTCGTTATAAAGAAAAAACACAAATTTTTACTCGTTATAAAGGGAAAACACAAATTTCCGGCGATGTCAACTCGTTATTAGGGAAAAAGACATTTTTTTCTGGAAGGACAACTCGTTACCAGAGAAAAACACAAATTTGAACTCGTTAATAAGTAGAAAACATGAATTTGAACTCGTTACCAAAGAAAAAACACAAATTTTTACTCGTTATAAAGGGAAAACACAAATTTCCGGCGATGTCAACTCGTTATTAGGGAAAAAGACATTTTTTTTACGGAAGGACAACTCGTTACCGAGAGAAAAACACAAATTTGAACTCGTTAATAAGAAGAAAACATGAACTCGTTACCAAAGAACTCGTTACCAAAGAAAAAACACAAATTTTTACTCGTTATAAAGGGAAAACACAAATTTCCGGCGATGTCAACTCGTTATTAGGGAAAAAGACATTTTTTTTTACGGAAGGACAACTCGTTACCGAGAGAAAAACACAAATTTGAACTCGTTAATAAGAAGAAAACATGAATTCGAACTCGTTACCAAAGAAAAAACACAAATTTTTACTCGTTATAAAGGGAAAACACAAATTTCCGGCGATGTCAACTCGTTATTAGGGAAAAAGACATTATTTTACGGAAGGACAACTCGTTACCGAGAGAAAAACACAAATTTGAACTCGTTAATTAGAAGAAAACATGAATTCGAACCCGTTACCAAAGAAAAAACACAAATTTTTACTCGTTATAAAGAGAAAACACAAATTTCTACTCGTTATAAAGGGAAAACACAAATTTCCGGCGATGTCAACTCGTTATTAGGGAAAAAGACATTTTTTACGGAAGGACAACTCGTTACCGAGAGAAAAACACAAATTTGAACTCGTTAATAAGTAGAAAACATGAATTTGAACTCGTTACCAAAGAAAAAACATAAATTTTTACTCGTTATAAAGGGAAAACACAAATTTCCGGCGATGTCAACTCGTTATTAGGGAAAAAGACATTTTTTACGGAAGGACAACTCGTTACCGAGAGAAAAACACAAATTTGAACTCGTTAATAAGAAGAAAACATGAATTCGAACTCGTTACCAAAGAAAAAACACAAATTTTTACTCGTTATAAAGGGAAAACACAAATTTCCGGCGATGTCAACTCGTTATTAGGGAAAAAGACATTTTTTTACGGAAGGACAACTCGTTACCGAGAGAAAAACACAAATTTGAACTCGTTAATAAGAAGAAAACATGAATTCGAACTCGTTACCAAAGAAAAAACACAAATTTTTACTCGTTATAAAGGGAAAACACAAATTTCCGGCGATGTCAACTCGTTATTAGGGAAAAAGACATTATTTTACGGAAGGACAACTCGTTACCGAGAGAAAAACACAAATTTGAACTCGTTAATTAGAAGAAAACATGAATTTGAACCCGTTACCAAAGAAAAAACACAAATTTTTACTCGTTATAAAGAGAAAACACAAATTTCTACTCGTTATAAAGGGAAAACACAAATTTCCGGCGATGTCAACTCGTTATTAGGGAAAAAGACATTTTTTTTTACGGAAGGACAACTCGTTACCGAGAGAAAAACACAAATTTGAACTCGTTAATAAGTAGAAAACATGAATTTGAACTCGTTACCAAAGAAAAAACATAAATTTTTACTCGTTATAAAGGGAAAACACAAATTTCCGGCGATGTCAACTCGTTATTAGGGAAAAAGACATTTTTTTACGGAAGGACAACTCGTTACCGAGAGAAAAACACAAATTTGAACTCGTTAATAAGAAGAAAACATGAATTCGAACTCGTTACCAAAGAAAAAACACAAATTTTTACTCGTTATAAAGGGAAAACACAAATTTCCGGCGATGTCAACTCGTTATTAGGGAAAAAGACATTATTTTACGGAAGGACAACTCGTTACCGAGAGAAAAACACAAATTTGAACTCGTTAATTAGAAGAAAACATGAATTCGAACCCGTTACCAAAGAAAAAACACAAATTTTTACTCGTTATAAAGAGAAAACACAAATTTCTACTCGTTATAAAGGGAAAACACAAATTTCCGGCGATGTCAACTCGTTATTAGGGAAAAAGACATTTTTTTTACGGAAGGACAACTCGTTACCGAGAGAAAAACACAAATTTGAACTCGTTAATAAGTAGAAAACATGAATTTGAACTCGTTACCAAAGAAAAAACATAAATTTTTACTCGTTATAAAGGGAAAACACAAATTTCCGGCGATGTCAACTCGTTATTAGGGAAAAAGACATTTTTTTACGGAAGGACAACTCGTTACCGAGAGAAAAACACAAATTTGAACTCGTTAATAAGAAGAAAACATGAATTCGAACTCGTTACCAAAGAAAAAACATAAATTTTTACTCGTTATAAAGGGAAAACACAAATTTCCGGCGATGTCAACTCGTTATTAGGGAAAAAGACATTTTTTACGGAAGGACAACTCGTTACCGAGAGAAAAACACAAATTTGAACTCGTTAATAAGAAGAAAACATGAATTCGAACTCGTTACCAAAGAAAAAACACAAATTTTTACTCGTTATAAAGGGAAAACACAAATTTCCGGCGATGTCAACTCGTTATTAGGGAAAAAGACATTTTCGGCGATGTCAACTCGTTATTAGGGAAAAAGACATTTTTTCAACTCGTTATTACGGAAGGACAACTCGTTACCGAGAGAAAAACACAAATTTGAACTCGTTAATAAGAAGAAAACATGAATTCGAACTCGTTACCAAAGAAAAAACATAAATTTTTACTCGTTATAAAGGGAAAACACAAATTTCCGGCGATGTCAACTCGTTATTAGGGAAAAAGACATTTTTTTTACGGAAGGACAACTCGTTACCGAGAGAAAAACACAAATTTGAACTCGTTAATAAGAAGAAAACATGAATTCGAACTCGTTACCAAAGAAAAAACACAAATTTTTACTCGTTATAAAGGGAAAACACAAATTTCCGGCGATGTCAACTCGTTATTAGGGAAAAAGACATTATTTTACGGAAGGACAACTCGTTACCGAGAGAAAAACACAAATTTGAACTCGTTAATTAGAAGAAAACATGAATTCGAACCCGTTACCAAAGAAAAAACACAAATTTTTACTCGTTATAAAGAGAAAACACAAATTTCTACTCGTTATAAAGGGAAAACACAAATTTCCGGCGATGTCAACTCGTTATTAGGGAAAAAGACATTTTTTTTGGAAGGACAACTCGTTTGAACTCGTTAATAAAACATGAATTCGAACTCGTTACCAAAGAGAGAAAAACACAAATTTGAACTCGTTAATAAGAAGAAAACATGAATTCGAACTCGTTACCAAAGAAAAAACATAAATTTTTACTCGTTATAAAGGGAAAACACAAATTTCCGGCGATGTCAACTCGTTATTAGGGAAAAAGACATTATTTTACGGAAGGACAACTCGTTACCGAGAGAAAAACACAAATTTGAACTCGTTAATTAGAAGAAAACATGAATTCGAACCCGTTACCAAAGAAAAAACACAAATTTTTACTCGTTATAAAGAGAAAACACAAATTTCTACTCGTTATAAAGGGAAAACACAAATTTCCGGCGATGTCAACTCGTTATTAGGGAAAAAGACATTTTTTTACGGAAGGACAACTCGTTACCGAGAGAAAAACACAAATTTGAACTCGTTAATAAGTAGAAAACATGAATTTGAACTCGTTACCAAAGAAAAAACATAAATTTTTACTCGTTATAAAGGGAAAACACAAATTTCCGGCGATGTCAACTCGTTATTAGGGAAAAAGACATTTTTTTTACGGAAGGACAACTCGTTACCGAGAGAAAAACACAAATTTGAACTCGTTAATAAGAAGAAAACATGAATTCGAACTCGTTACCAAAGAAAAAACATAAATTTTTACTCGTTATAAAGGGAAAACACAAATTTCCGGCGATGTCAACTCGTTATTAGGGAAAAAGACATTTTTTTTTACGGAAGGACAACTCGTTACCGAGAGAAAAACACAAATTTGAACTCGTTAATAAGAAGAAAACATGAATTCGAACTCGTTACCAAAGAAAAAACACAAATTTTTACTCGTTATAAAGGGAAAACACAAATTTCCGGCGATGTCAACTCGTTATTAGGGAAAAAGACATTATTTTACGGAAGGACAACTCGTTACCGAGAGAAAAACACAAATTTGAACTCGTTAATTAGAAGAAAACATGAATTCGAACCCGTTACCAAAGAAAAAACACAAATTTTTACTCGTTATAAAGAGAAAACACAAATTTCTACTCGTTATAAAGGGAAAACACAAATTTCCGGCGATGTCAACTCGTTATTAGGGAAAAAGACATTTTTTTTACGGAAGGACAACTCGTTACCGAGAGAAAAACACAAATTTGAACTCGTTAATAAGTAGAAAACATGAATTTGAACTCGTTACCAAAGAAAAAACATAAATTTTTACTCGTTATAAAGGGAAAACACAAATTTCCGGCGATGTCAACTCGTTATTAGGGAAAAAGACATTTTTTTTACGGAAGGACAACTCGTTACCGAGAGAAAAACACAAATTTGAACTCGTTAATAAGAAGAAAACATGAATTCGAACTCGTTACCAAAGAAAAAACACAAATTTTTACTCGTTATAAAGGGAAAACACAAATTTCCGGCGATGTCAACTCGTTATTAGGGAAAAAGACATTATTTTACGGAAGGACAACTCGTTACCGAGAGAAAAACACAAATTTGAACTCGTTAATTAGAAGAAAACATGAATTCGAACCCGTTACCAAAGAAAAAACACAAATTTTTACTCGTTATAAAGAGAAAACACAAATTTCTACTCGTTATAAAGGGAAAACACAAATTTCCGGCGATGTCAACTCGTTATTAGGGAAAAAGACATTTTTTTTACGGAAGGACAACTCGTTACCGAGAGAAAAACACAAATTTGAACTCGTTAATAAGTAGAAAACATGAATTTGAACTCGTTACCAAAGAAAAAACATAAATTTTTACTCGTTATAAAGGGAAAACACAAATTTCCGGCGATGTCAACTCGTTATTAGGGAAAAAGACATTTTTTACGGAAGGACAACTCGTTACCGAGAGAAAAACACAAATTTGAACTCGTTAATAAGAAGAAAACATGAATTCGAACTCGTTACCAAAGAAAAAGCATAAATTTTTACTCGTCATAAAGGGAAAACACAAATTTCCGGCGATGGCAACTCGTTATTAGGGAAAAAGACATGGAATGACAACTCGTTATTAGGGAAAAAGACATTTTTTACGGAAGGACAACTCGTTACCGAGAGAAAAACACAAATTTGAACTCGTTAATAAGAAGAAAACATGAATTCGAACTCGTTACCAAAGAAAAAACATAAATTTTTACTCGTTATAAAGGGAAAACACAAATTTCCGGCGATGTCAACTCGTTATTAGGGAAAAAGACATTTTTTTTTACGGAAGGACAACTCGTTACCGAGAGAAAAACACAAATTTGAACTCGTTAATAAGAAGAAAACATGAATTCGAACTCGTTACCAAAGAAAAAAAAACACAAATTTTTACTCGTTATAAAGGGAAAACACAAATTTCCGGCGATGTCAACTCGTTATTAGGGAAAAAGACATTTTTTTTACGGAAGGACAACTCGTTACCGAGAGAAAAACACAAATTTGAACTCGTTAATAAGAAGAAAACATGAATTCGAACTCGTTACCAAAGAAAAAACACAAATTTTTACTCGTTATAAAGGGAAAACACAAATTTCCGGCGATGTCAACTCGTTATTAGGGAAAAAGACATTTTTTTACGGAAGGACAACTCGTTACCGAGAGAAAAACACAAATTTGAACTCGTTAATAAGAAGAAAACATGAATTCGAACTCGTTACCAAAGAAAAAACATAAATTTTTACTCGTTATAAAGGGAAAACACAAATTTCCGGCGATGTCAACTCGTTATTAGGGAAAAAGACATTTTTTACGGAAGGACAACTCGTTACCGAGAGAAAAACACAAATTTGAACTCGTTAATAAGAAGAAAACATGAATTCGAACTCGTTACCAAAAAACAAAAAACACAAATTTTTACTCGTTATAAAGGGAAAACACAAATTTCCGGCGATGTCAACTCGTTATTAGGGAAAAAGACATTTTTTACGGAAGGACAACTCGTTACCGAGAGAAAAACACAAATTTGAACTCGTTAATTAGAAGAAAACATGAATTCGAACCCGTTACCAAAGAAAAAACACAAATTTTTACTCGTTATAAAGAGAAAACACAAATTTCTACTCGTTATAAAGGGAAAACACAAATTTCCGGCGATGTCAACTCGTTATTAGGGAAAAAGACATTTTTTTACGGAAGGACAACTCGTTACCGAGAGAAAAACACAAATTTGAACTCGTTAATAAGTAGAAAACATGAATTTGAACTCGTTACCAAAGAAAAAACATAAATTTTTACTCGTTATAAAGGGAAAACACAAATTTCCGGCGATGTCAACTCGTTATTAGGGAAAAAGACATTTTTTTACGGAAGGACAACTCGTTACCGAGAGAAAAACACAAATTTGAACTCGTTAATAAGAAGAAAACATGAATTCGAACTCGTTACCAAAGAAAAAACACAAATTTTTACTCGTTATAAAGGGAAAACACAAATTTCCGGCGATGTCAACTCGTTATTAGGGAAAAAGACATTATTTTACGGAAGGACAACTCGTTACCGAGAGAAAAACACAAATTTGAACTCGTTAATTAGAAGAAAACATGAATTCGAACCCGTTACCAAAGAAAAAACACAAATTTTTACTCGTTAAAAGAGAAAACACAAATTTCTACTCGTTATAAAGGGAAAACACAAATTTCCGGCGATGTCAACTCGTTATTAGGGAAAAAGACATTTTTTTTACGGAAGGACAACTCGTTACCGAGAGAAAAACACAAATTTGAACTCGTTAATAAGTAGAAAACATGAATTTGAACTCGTTACCAAAGAAAAAACATAAATTTTTACTCGTTATAAAGGGAAAACACAAATTTCCGGCGATGTCAACTCGTTATTAGGGAAAAAGACATTTTTTACGGAAGGACAACTCGTTACCGAGAGAAAAACACAAATTTGAACTCGTTAATAAGAAGAAAACATGAATTCGAACTCGTTACCAAAGAAAAAACATAAATTTTTACTCGTTATAAAGGGAAAACACAAATTTCCGGCGATGTCAACTCGTTATTAGGGAAAAAGACATTTTTTTACGGAAGGACAACTCGTTACCGAGAGAAAAACACAAATTTGAACTCGTTAATAAGAAGAAAACATGAATTCGAACTCGTTACCAAAGAAAAAACACAAATTTTTACTCGTTATAAAGGGAAAACACAAATTTCCGGCGATGTCAACTCGTTATTAGGGAAAAAGACATTATTTTACGGAAGGACAACTCGTTACCGGAGAAAAACACAAATTTGAACTCGTTAATTAGAAGAAAACATGAATTCGAACTTTACCAAAGAAAAAACACAACTCGTTACCGAGAGAAAAATACAAATTTGAACTTGTTAATAAGAAGAAAACATGAATTCGAACTCGTTACCAAAGAAAAAACATAAATTTTTACTTTTACTCGTTATAAAGGGAAAACACAAATTTCCGGCGATGTCAACTCGTTATTAGGGAAAAAGACATTTTTTACGGAAGGACAACTCGTTACCGAGAGAAAAACACAAATTTGAACTCGTTAATAAGAAGAAAACATGAATTCGAACTCGTTACCAAAGAAAAAACACAAATTTTTACTCGTTATAAAGGGAAAACACAAATTTCCGGCGATGTCAACTCGTTATTAGGGAAAAAGACATTATTTTACGGAAGGACAACTCGTTACCGAGAGAAAAACACAAATTTGAACTCGTTAATTAGAAGAAAACATGAATTCGAACCCGTTACCAAAGAAAAAACACAAATTTTTACTCGTTATAAAGAGAAAACACAAATTTCTACTCGTTATAAAGGGAAAACACAAATTTCCGGCGATGTCAACTCGTTATTAGGGAAAAAGACATTTTTTGAAAATAACATTTTTTTACGGAAGGACAACTCGTTACCGAGAGAAAAACACAAATTTGAACTCGTTAATAAGAAGAAAACATGAATTCGAACTCGTTACCAAAGAAAAAACACAAATTTTTACTCGTTATAAAGGGAAAACACAAATTTCCGGCGATGTCAACTCGTTATTAGGGAAAAAGACATTATTTTACGGAAGGACAACTCGTTACCGAGAGAAAAACACAAATTTGAACTCGTTAATTAGAAGAAAACATGAATTCGAACCCGTTACCAAAGAAAAAACACAAATTTTTACTCGTTATAAAGAGAAAACACAAATTTCTACTCGTTATAAAGGGAAAACACAAATTTCCGGCGATGTCAACTCGTTATTAGGGAAAAAGACATTTTTTTTTACGGAAGGACAACTCGTTACCGAGAGAAAAACACAAATTTGAACTCGTTAATAAGTAGAAAACATGAATTTGAACTCGTTACCAAAGAAAAAACATAAATTTTTACTCGTTATAAAGGGAAAACACAAATTTCCGGCGATGTCAACTCGTTATTAGGGAAAAAGACATTTTTTACGGAAGGACAACTCGTTACCGAGAGAAAAACACAAATTTGAACTCGTTAATAAGAAGAAAACATGAATTCGAACTCGTTACCAAAGAAAAAACATAAATTTTTACTCGTTATAAAGGGAAAACACAAATTTCCGGCGATGTCAACTCGTTATTAGGGAAAAAGACATTTTTTTTACGGAAGGACAACTCGTTACCGAGAGAAAAACACAAATTTGAACTCGTTAATAAGAAGAAAACATGAATTCGAACTCGTTACCAAAGAAAAAACACAAATTTTACTCGTTATAAAGGGAAAACACAAATTTCCGGCGATGTCAACTCGTTATTAGGGAAAAAGACATTTTTTTACGGAAGGACAACTCGTTACCGAGAGAAAAACACAAATTTGAACTCGTTAATAAGAAGAAAACATGAATTCGAACTCGTTACCAAAGAAAAAACACAAATTTTTACTCGTTATAAAGGGAAAACACAAATTTCCGGCGATGTCAACTCGTTATTAGGGAAAAAGACATTTTTTTACGGAAGGACAACTCGTTACCGAGAGAAAAACACAAATTTGAACTCGTTAATAAGAAGAAAACATGAATTCGAACTCGTTACCAAAGAAAAAACACAAATTTTTACTCGTTATAAAGGGAAAACACAAATTTCCGGCGATGTCAACTCGTTATTAGGGAAAAAGACATTTTTTACGGAAGGACAACTCGTTACCGAGAGAAAAACACAAATTTGAACTCGTTAATAAGAAGAAAACATGAATTCGAACTCGTTACCAAAGAAAAAACACAAATTTTTACTCGTTATAAAGAGAAAACACAAATTTCTACTCGTTATAAAGGGAAAACACAAATTTCCGGCGATGTCAACTCGTTATTAGGGAAAAAGACATTTTTTACGGAAGGACAACTCGTTACCGAGAGAAAAACACAAATTTGAACTCGTTAATAAGTAGAAAACATGAATTTGAACTCGTTACCAAAGAAAAAACATAAATTTTTACTCGTTATAAAGGGAAAACACAAATTTCCGGCGATGTCAACTCGTTATTAGGGAAAAAGACATTTTTTTCTACGGAAGGACAACTCGTTACCGAGAGAAAAACACAAATTTGAACTCGTTAATAAGAAGAAAACATGAATTCGAACTCGTTACCAAAGAAAAAACACAAATTTTTACTCGTTATAAAGGGAAAACACAAATTTCCGGCGATGTCAACTCGTTATTAGGGAAAAAGACATTATTTTACGGAAGGACAACTCGTTACCGAGAGAAAAACACAAATTTGAACTCGTTAATTAGAAGAAAACATGAATTCGAACCCGTTACCAAAGAAAAAACACAAATTTTTACTCGTTATAAAGAGAAAACACAAATTTCTACTCGTTATAAAGGGAAAACACAAATTTCCGGCGATGTCAACTCGTTATTAGGGAAAAAGACATTTTTTTTACGGAAGGACAACTCGTTACCGAGAGAAAAACACAAATTTGAACTCGTTAATAAGTAGAAAACATGAATTTGAACTCGTTACCAAAGAAAAAACATAAATTTTTACTCGTTATAAAGGGAAAACACAAATTTCCGGCGATGTCAACTCGTTATTAGGGAAAAAGACATTTTTTTCCGGCGGAAGGACAACTCGTTACCGAGAGAAAAACACAAATTTGAACTCGTTAATAAGAAGAAAACATGAATTCGAACTCGTTACCAAAGAAAAAACACAAATTTTTACTCGTTATAAAGGAAAACACAAATTTCCGTTATAAAGAAAACACAAATGTCAACTCGTTATTAGGGAAAAAGACATTTTTTTACGGAAGGACAACTCGTTACCGAGAGAAAAACACAAATTTGAACTCGTTAATAAGAAGAAAACATGAATTCGAACTCGTTACCAAAGAAAAAACATAAATTTTTACTCGTTATAAAGGGAAAACACAAATTTCCGGCGATGTCAACTCGTTATTAGGGAAAAAGACATTTTTTTACGGAAGGACAACTCGTTACCGAGAGAAAAACACAAATTTGAACTCGTTAATAAGAAGAAAACATGAATTCGAACTCGTTACCAAAGAAAAAACATAAATTTTTACTCGTTATAAAGGGAAAACACAAATTTCCGGCGATGTCAACTCGTTATTAGGGAAAAAGACATTTTTTACGGAAGGACAACTCGTTACCGAGAGAAAAACACAAATTTGAACTCGTTAATAAGAAGAAAACATGAATTCGAACTCGTTACCAAAGAAAAAACACAAATTTTTACTCGTTATAAAGGGAAAACACAAATTTCCGGCGATGTCAACTCGTTATTAGGGAAAAAGACATTATTTTACGGAAGGACAACTCGTTACCGAGAGAAAAACACAAATTTGAACTCGTTAATTAGAAGAAAACATGAATTCGAACCCGTTACCAAAGAAAAAACACAAATTTTTACTCGTTATAAAGAGAAAACACAAATTTCTACTCGTTATAAAGGGAAAACACAAATTTCCGGCGATGTCAACTCGTTATTAGGGAAAAAGACATTTTTTTACGGAAGGACAACTCGTTACCGAGAGAAAAACACAAATTTGAACTCGTTAATAAGAAGAAAACATGAATTTGAACTCGTTACCAAAGAAAAAACACAAATTTTTACTCGTTATAAAGGGAAAACACAAATTTCCGGCGATGTCAACTCGTTATTAGGGAAAAAGACATTTTTTTACGGAAGGACAACTCGTTACCGAGAGAAAAACACAAATTTGAACTCGTTAATAAGAAGAAAACATGAATTCGAACTCGTTACCAAAGAAAAAAAACACAAATTTTTACTCGTTATAAAGGGAAAACACAAATTTCCGGCGATGTCAACTCGTTATTAGGGAAAAAGACATTTTTTTACGGAAGGACAACTCGTTACCGAGAGAAAAACACAAATTTGAACTCGTTAATAAGAAGAAAACATGAATTCGAACTCGTTACCAAAGAAAAAACATAAATTTTTACTCGTTATAAAGGGAAAACACAAATTTCCGGCGATGTCAACTCGTTATTAGGGAAAAAGACATTTTTTTTACGGAAGGACAACTCGTTACCGAGAGAAAAACACAAATTTGAACTCGTTAATAAGAAGAAAACATGAATTCGAACTCGTTACCAAAAGAAAAAACATAAATTTTTACTCGTTATAAAGGGAAAACACAAATTTCCGGCGATGTCAACTCGTTATTAGGGAAAAAGACATTATTTTACGGAAGGACAACTCGTTACCGAGAGAAAAACACAAATTTGAACTCGTTAATTAGAAGAAAACATGAATTCGAACCGTTACCAAAGAAAAAACACAAATTTTTACTCGTTATAAAGGGAAAACACAAATTTCCGGCGATGTCAACTCGTTATTAGGGAAAAAGACATTTTTTTACGGAAGGACAACTCGTTACCGAGAGAAAAACACAAATTTGAACTCGTTAATAAGAAGAAAACATGAATTTGAACTCGTTACCAAAGAAAAAACATAAATTTTTACTCGTTATAAAGGGAAAACACAAATTTCCGGCGATGTCAACTCGTTATTAGGGAAAAAGACATTTTTTACGGAAGGACAACTCGTTACCGAGAGAAAAACACAAATTTGAACTCGTTAATAAGAAGAAAACATGAATTCGAACTCGTTACCAAAGAAAAAACACAAATTTTTACTCGTTATAAAGGGAAAACACAAATTTCCGGCGATGTCAACTCGTTATTAGGGAAAAAGACATTATTTTACGGAAGGACAACTCGTTACCGAGAGAAAAACACAAATTTGAACTCGTTAATTAGAAGAAAACATGAATTCGAACCCGTTACCAAAGAAAAAACACAAATTTTTACTCGTTATAAAGAGAAAACACAAATTTCTACTCGTTATAAAGGGAAAACACAAATTTCCGGCGATGTCAACTCGTTATTAGGGAAAAAGACATTTTTTTACGGAAGGACAACTCGTTACCGAGAGAAAAACACAAATTTGAACTCGTTAATAAGTAGAAAACATGAATTTGAACTCGTTACCAAAGAAAAAACATAAATTTTTACTCGTTATAAAGGGAAAACACAAATTTCCGGCGATGTCAACTCGTTATTAGGGAAAAAGACATTTTTTACGGAAGGACAACTCGTTACCGAGAGAAAAACACAAATTTGAACTCGTTAATAAGAAGAAAACATGAATTCGAACTCGTTACCAAAGAAAAAACACAAATTTTTACTCGTTATAAAGGGAAAACACAAATTTCCGGCGATGTCAACTCGTTATTAGGGAAAAAGACATTTTTTTTTACGGAAGGACAACTCGTTACCGAGAGAAAAACACAAATTTGAACTCGTTAATAAGAAGAAAACATGAATTCGAACTCGTTACCAAAGAAAAAACATAAATTTTTACTCGTTATAAAGGGAAAACACAAATTTCCGGCGATGTCAACTCGTTATTAGGGAAAAAGACATTTTTTACGGAAGGACAACTCGTTACCGAGAGAAAAACACAAATTTGAACTCGTTAATAAGAAGAAAACATGAATTCGAACTCGTTACCAAAGAAAAAACACAAATTTTTACTCGTTATAAAGGGAAAACACAAATTTCCGGCGATGTCAACTCGTTATTAGGGAAAAAGACATTATTTTACGGAAGGACAACTCGTTACCGAGAGAAAAACACAAATTTGAACTCGTTAATTAGAAGAAAACATGAATTCGAACCCGTTACCAAAGAAAAAACACAAATTTTTACTCGTTATAAAGAGAAAACACAAATTTCTACTCGTTATAAAGGGAAAACACAAATTTCCGGCGATGTCAACTCGTTATTAGGGAAAAAGACATTTTTTTACGGAAGGACAACTCGTTACCGAGAGAAAAACACAAATTTGAACTCGTTAATAAGTAGAAAACATGAATTTGAACTCGTTACCAAAGAAAAAACATAAATTTTTACTCGTTATAAAGGGAAAACACAAATTTCCGGCGATGTCAACTCGTTATTAGGGAAAAAGACATTTTTTTACGGAAGGACAACTCGTTACCGAGAGAAAAACACAAATTTGAACTCGTTAATAAGAAGAAAACATGAATTCGAACTCGTTACCAAAGAAAAAACATAAATTTTTACTCGTTATAAAGGGAAAACACAAATTTCCGGCGATGTCAACTCGTTATTAGGGAAAAAGACATTTTTTTTTACGGAAGGACAACTCGTTACCGAGAGAAAAACACAAATTTGAACTCGTTAATAAGAAGAAAACATGAATTCGAACTCGTTACCAAAGAAAAAACACAAATTTTTACTCGTTATAAAGGGAAAACACAAATTTCCGGCGATGTCAACTCGTTATTAGGGAAAAAGACATTATTTTACGGAAGGACAACTCGTTACCGAGAGAAAAACACAAATTTGAACTCGTTAATTAGAAGAAAACATGAATTCGAACCCGTTACCAAAGAAAAAACACAAATTTTTACTCGTTATAAAGAGAAAACACAAATTTCTACTCGTTATAAAGGGAAAACACAAATTTCCGGCGATGTCAACTCGTTATTAGGGAAAAAGACATTTTTTTTACGGAAGGACAACTCGTTACCGAGAGAAAAACACAAATTTGAACTCGTTAATAAGTAGAAAACATGAATTTGAACTCGTTACCAAAGAAAAAACATAAATTTTTACTCGTTATAAAGGGAAAACACAAATTTCCGGCGATGTCAACTCGTTATTAGGGAAAAAGACATTTTTTTACGGAAGGACAACTCGTTACCGAGAGAAAAACACAAATTTGAACTCGTTAATAAGAAGAAAACATGAATTCGAACTCGTTACCAAAGAAAAAACATAAATTTTTACTCGTTATAAAGGGAAAACACAAATTTCCGGCGATGTCAACTCGTTATTAGGGAAAAAGACATTTTTTTACGGAAGGACAACTCGTTACCGAGAGAAAAACACAAATTTGAACTCGTTAATAAGAAGAAAACATGAATTCGAACTCGTTACCAAAGAAAAAACACAAATTTCTACTCGTTATAAAGGGAAAACACAAATTTCCGGCGATGTCAACTCGTTATTAGGGAAAAAGACATTTTTTTACGGAAGGACAACTCGTTACCGAGAGAAAAACACAAATTTGAACTCGTTAATAAGTAGAAAACATGAATTTGAACTCGTTACCAAAGAAAAAACATAAATTTTTACTCGTTATAAAGGGAAAACACAAATTTCCGGCGATGTCAACTCGTTATTAGGGAAAAAGACATTTTTTTTTACGGAAGGACAACTCGTTACCGAGAGAAAAACACAAATTTGAACTCGTTAATAAGAAGAAAACATGAATTCGAACTCGTTACCAAAGAAAAAACATAAATTTTTACTCGTTATAAAGGGAAAACACAAATTTCCGGCGATGTCAACTCGTTATTAGGGAAAAAGACATTTTTTTACGGAAGGACAACTCGTTACCGAGAGAAAAACACAAATTTGAACTCGTTAATAAGAAGAAAACATGAATTCGAACTCGTTACCAAAGAAAAAACACAAATTTTTACTCGTTATAAAGGAAAACACAAATTTCCGGCGATGTCAACTCGTTATTAGGGAAAACACAAATTTCCGGCGATGTCAACTCGTTATTAGGGAAAAAGACATTTTTTTTTGGAAGGACAACTCGTTACCAAGAGAAAAACACAAATTTGAACTCGTTAATAAGAAGAAAACATGAATTCGAACTCGTTACCAAAGAAAAAACATAAATTTTTACTCGTTATAAAGGGAAAACACAAATTTCCGGCGATGTCAACTCGTTATTAGGGAAAAAGACATTTTTTTACGGAAGGACAACTCGTTACCGAGAGAAAAACACAAATTTGAACTCGTTAATAAGAAGAAAACATGAATTCGAACTCGTTACCAAAGAAAAAAACACAAATTTTTACTCGTTATAAAGGGAAAACACAAATTTCCGGCGATGTCAACTCGTTATTAGGGAAAAAGACATTATTTTACGGAAGGACAACTCGTTACCGAGAGAAAAACACAAATTTGAACTCGTTAATTAGAAGAAAACATGAATTTGAACCCGTTACCAAAGAAAAAACACAAATTTTTACTCGTTATAAAGAGAAAACACAAATTTCTACTCGTTATAAAGGGAAAACACAAATTTCCGGCGATGTCAACTCGTTATTAGGGAAAAAGACATTTTTTACGGAAGGACAACTCGTTACCGTTAGAGAAAAACACAAATTTGAACTCGTTAATAAGAAGAAAACATGAATTCGAACTCGTTACCAAAGAAAAAACACAAATTTTTACTCGTTATAAAGGGAAAACACAAATTTCCGGCGATGTCAACTCGTTATTAGGGAAAAAGACATTATTTTACGGAAGGACAACTCGTTACCGAGAGAAAAACACAAATTTGAACTCGTTAATTAGAAGAAAACATGAATTCGAACCCGTTACCAAAGAAAAAACACAAATTTTTACTCGTTATAAAGAGAAAACACAAATTTCTACTCGTTATAAAGGGAAAACACAAATTTCCGGCGATGTCAACTCGTTATTAGGGAAAAAGACATTTTTTTACGGAAGGACAACTCGTTACCGAGAGAAAAACACAAATTTGAACTCGTTAATAAGTAGAAAACATGAATTTGAACTCGTTACCAAAGAAAAAACATAAATTTTTACTCGTTATAAAGGGAAAACACAAATTTCCGGCGATGTCAACTCGTTATTAGGGAAAAAGACATTTTTTTTTACGGAAGGACAACTCGTTACCGAGAGAAAAATACAAATTTGAACTCGTTAATAAGAAGAAAACATGAATTCGAACTCGTTACCAAAGAAAAAACATAAATTTTTACTCGTTATAAAGGGAAAACACAAATTTCCGGCGATGTCAACTCGTTATTAGGGAAAAAGACATTTTTTACGGAAGGACAACTCGTTACCGAGAGAAAAACACAAATTTGAACTCGTTAATAAGAAGAAAACATGAATTCGAACTCGTTACCAAAGAAAAAACACAAATTTTTACTCGTTATAAAGGGAAAACACAAATTTCCGGCGATGTCAACTCGTTATTAGGGAAAAAGACATTATTTTACGGAAGGACAACTCGTTACCGAGAGAAAAACACAAATTTGAACTCGTTAATTAGAAGAAAACATGAATTCGAACCCGTTACCAAAGAAAAAACACAAATTTTTACTCGTTATAAAGAGAAAACACAAATTTCTACTCGTTATAAAGGGAAAACACAAATTTCCGGCGATGTCAACTCGTTATTAGGGAAAAAGACATTTTTTTTTACGGAAGGACAACTCGTTACCGAGAGAAAAACACAAATTTGAACTCGTTAATAAGTAGAAAACATGAATTTGAACTCGTTACCAAAGAAAAAACATAAATTTTTACTCGTTATAAAGGGAAAACACAAATTTCCGGCGATGTCAACTCGTTATTAGGGAAAAAGACATTTTTTACGGAAGGACAACTCGTTACCGAGAGAAAAACACAAATTTGAACTCGTTAATAAGAAGAAAACATGAATTCGAACTCGTTACCAAAGAAAAAACATAAATTTTTACTCGTTATAAAGGGAAAACACAAATTTCCGGCGATGTCAACTCGTTATTAGGGAAAAAGACATTTTTTTTTACGGAAGGACAACTCGTTACCGAGAGAAAAACACAAATTTGAACTCGTTAATAAGAAGAAAACATGAATTCGAACTCGTTACCAAAGAAAAAACACAAATTTTTACTCGTTATAAAGGGAAAACACAAATTTCCGGCGATGTCAACTCGTTATTAGGGAAAAAGACATTTTTTTTACGGAAGGACAACTCGTTACCGAGAGAAAAACACAAATTTGAACTCGTTAATAAGAAGAAAACATGAATTCGAACTCGTTACCAAAGAAAAAACATAAATTTTTACTCGTTATAAAGGGAAAACACAAATTTCCGGCGATGTCAACTCGTTATTAGGGAAAAAGACATTTTTTTTACGGAAGGACAACTCGTTACCGAGAGAAAAACACAAATTTGAACTCGTTAATAAGAAGAAAACATGAATTCGAACTCGTTACCAAAGAAAAAACACAAATTTTTACTCGTTATAAAGGGAAAACACAAATTTCCGGCGATGTCAACTCGTTATTAGGGAAAAAGACATTTTTTTTTACGGAAGGACAACTCGTTACCGAGAGAAAAACACAAATTTGAACTCGTTAATAAGAAGAAAACATGAATTCGAACTCGTTACCAAAGAAAAAACATAAATTTTACTCGTTATAAAGGGAAAACACAAATTTCCGGCGATGTCAACTCGTTATTAGGGAAAAAGACATTTTTTTTTACGGAAGGACAACTCGTTACCGAGAGAAAAACACAAATTTGAACTCGTTAATAAGAAGAAAACATGAATTCGAACTCGTTACCAAAGAAAAAACACAAATTTTTACTCGTTATAAAGGGAAAACACAAATTTCCGGCGATGTCAACTCGTTATTAGGGAAAAAGACATTTTTTTACGGAAGGACAACTCGTTACCGAGAGAAAAACACAAATTTGAACTCGTTAATTAGAAGAAAACATGAATTCGAACCCGTTACCAAAGAAAAAACACAAATTTTTACTCGTTATAAAGAGAAAACACAAATTTCTACTCGTTATAAAGGGAAAACACAAATTTCCGGCGATGTCAACTCGTTATTAGGGAAAAATACATTTTTTTTCTATAAGGACAACTCGTTACCAGAGAAAAACACAAATTTGAACTCGTTAATAAGTAGAAAACATGAATTTGAACTCGTTACCAAAGAAAAAACATAAATTTTTACTCATTATAAAGGGAAAACACAAATTTCCGGCGATGTCAACTCGTTATTAGGGAAAAAGACATTTTTTTTACGGAAGGACAACTCGTTACCGAGAGAAAAACACAAATTTGAACTCGTTAATAAGAAGAAAACATGAATTCGAACTCGTTACCAAAGAAAAAACATAAATTTTTACTCGTTATAAAGGGAAAACACAAATTTCCGGCGATGTCAACTCGTTATTAGGGAAAAAGACATTTTTTTTTCTACGGAAGGACAACTCGTTACCGAGAGAAAAACACAAATTTGAACTCGTTAATAAGAAGAAAACATGAATTCGAACTCGTTACCAAAGAAAAAACACAAATTTTTACTCGTTATAAAGGGAAAACACAAATTTCCGGCGATGTCAACTCGTTATTAGGGAAAAAGACATTATTTTACGGAAGGACAACTCGTTACCGAGAGAAAAACACAAATTTGAACTCGTTAATTAGAAGAAAACATGAATTCGAACCCGTTACCAAAGAAAAAACACAAATTTTTACTCGTTATAAAGAGAAAACACAAATTTCTACTCGTTATAAAGGGAAAACACAAATTTCCGGCGATGTCAACTCGTTATTAGGGAAAAAGACATTTTTTTTACGGAAGGACAACTCGTTACCGAGAGAAAAACACAAATTTGAACTCGTTAATAAGTAGAAAACATGAATTTGAACTCGTTACCAAAGAAAAAACATAAATTTTTACTCGTTATAAAGGGAAAACACAAATTTCCGGCGATGTCAACTCGTTATTAGGGAAAAAGACATTTTTTTACGGAAGGACAACTCGTTACCGAGAGAAAAATACAAATTTGAACTCGTTAATAAGAAGAAAACATGAATTCGAACTCGTTACCAAAAGAAAACACATAAATTTTTACTCGTTATAAAGGGAAAACACAAATTTCCGGCGATGTCAACTCGTTATTAGGGAAAAAGACATTTTTACGGAAGGACAACTCGTTACCGAGAGAAAAACACAAATTTGAACTCGTTAATAAGAAGAAAACATGAATTCGAACTCGTTACCAAAGAAAAAACACAAATTTTTACTCGTTATAAAGGGAAAACACAAATTTCCGGCGATGTCAACTCGTTATTAGGGAAAAAGACATTATTTTACGGAAGGACAACTCGTTACCGAGAGAAAAACACAAATTTGAACTCGTTAATTAGAAGAAAACATGAATTCGAACCCGTTACCAAAGAAAAAACACAAATTTTTACTCGTTATAAAGAGAAAACACAAATTTCTACTCGTTATAAAGGAAAACACAAATTTCCGGCGATGTCAACTCGTTATTAGGGAAAAAGACATTTTTTTTTACGGAAGGACAACTCGTTACCGAGAGAAAAACACAAATTTGAACTCGTTAATAAGTAGAAAACATGAATTTGAACTCGTTACCAAAGAAAAAACATAAATTTTTACTCGTTATAAAGGGAAAACACAAATTTCCGGCGATGTCAACTCGTTATTAGGGAAAAAGACATTTTTTTTTTTACGGAAGGACAACTCGTTACCGAGAGAAAAACACAAATTTGAACTCGTTAATAAGAAGAAAACATGAATTCGAACTCGTTACCAAAGAAAAAACATAAATTTTTACTCGTTATAAAGGGAAAACACAAATTTCCGGCGATGTCAACTCGTTATTAGGGAAAAAGACATTTTTTTTACGGAAGGACAACTCGTTACCGAGAGAAAAACACAAATTTGAACTCGTTAATAAGAAGAAAACATGAATTCGAACTCGTTACCAAAGAAAAAACACAAATTTTTACTCGTTATAAAGGGAAAACACAAATTTCCGGCGATGTCAACTCGTTATTAGGGAAAAAGACATTTTTTTACGGAAGGACAACTCGTTACCGAGAGAAAAACACAAATTTGAACTCGTTAATAAGAAGAAAACATGAATTCGAACTCGTTACCAAAGAAAAAACACAAATTTTTACTCGAAAAAACACAAATTTCTACTCGTTATAAAGGGAAAACACAAATTTCCGGCGATGTCAACTCGTTATTAGGGAAAAAGACATTTTTTTACGGAAGGACAACTCGTTACCGAGAGAAAAACACAAATTTGAACTCGTTAATAAGAAGAAAACATGAATTTGAACTCGTTACCAAAGAAAAAACATAAATTTTTACTCGTTATAAAGGGAAAACACAAATTTCCGGCGATGTCAACTCGTTATTAGGGAAAAAGACATTTTTTTACGGAAGGACAACTCGTTACCGAGAGAAAAACACAAATTTGAACTCGTTAATAAGAAGAAAACATGAATTCGAACTCGTTACCAAAGAAAAAACACAAATTTTTACTCGTTATAAAGGGAAAACACAAATTTCCGGCGATGTCAACTCGTTATTAGGGAAAAAGACATTTTTTACGGAAGGACAACTCGTTACCGAGAGAAAAACACAAATTTGAACTCGTTAATAAGAAGAAAACATGAATTTGAACTCGTTACCAAAGAAAAAACACAAATTTTTACTCGTTATAAAGGGAAAACACAAATTTCCGGCGATGTCAACTCGTTATTAGGGAAAAAGACATTTTTTTTACGGAAGGACAACTCGTTACCGAGAGAAAAACACAAATTTGAACTCGTTAATAAGAAGAAAACAT
Organism: Gentiana straminea; assembly: GCA_036785695.1. Lineage (NCBI taxonomy): Eukaryota > Viridiplantae > Streptophyta > Magnoliopsida > Gentianales > Gentianaceae > Gentiana > Gentiana straminea. The sequence continues at coordinate 50,820 of JAVUPR010000412.1, read as the reverse complement.
GAATTCGAACTCGTTACCAAAGAAAAAACACAAATTTTTACTCGTTATAAAGGGAAAACACAAATTTCCGGCGATGTCAACTCGTTATTAGGGAAAAAGACATTTTTTTTACGGAAGGACAACTCGTTACCGAGAGAAAAACACAAATTTGAACTCGTTAATAAGAAGAAAACATGAATTCGAACTCGTTACCAAAGAAAAAACATAAATTTTTACTCGTTATAAAGGGAAAACACAAATTTCCGGCGATGTCAACTCGTTATTAGGGAAAAAGACATTATTTTACGGAAGGACAACTCGTTACCGAGAGAAAAACACAAATTTGAACTCGTTAATTAGAAGAAAACATGAATTCGAACCCGTTACCAAAGAAAAAACACAAATTTTTACTCGTTATAAAGAGAAAACACAAATTTCTACTCGTTATAAAGGGAAAACACAAATTTCCGGCGATGTCAACTCGTTATTAGGGAAAAAGACATTTTTTTTACGGAAGGACAACTCGTTACCGAGAGAAAAACACAAATTTGAACTCGTTAATAAGTAGAAAACATGAATTTGAACTCGTTACCAAAGAGAAAAAACATAAATTTTTACTCGTTATAAAGGGAAAACACAAATTTCCGGCGATGTCAACTCGTTATTAGGGAAAAAGACATTTTTTTTCGGAAGGACAACTCGTTACCGAGAGAAAAACACAAATTTGAACTCGTTAATAAGTAGAAAACATGAATTTGAACTCGTTACCAAAGAAAAAACATAAATTTTTACTCGTTATAAAGGGAAAACACAAATTTCCGGCGATGTCAACTCGTTATTAGGGAAAAAGACATTTTTTTTTACGGAAGGACAACTCGTTACCGAGAGAAAAACACAAATTTGAACTCGTTAATAAGAAGAAAACATGAATTCGAACTCGTTACCAAAGAAAAAACACAAATTTTTACTCGTTATAAAGGGAAAACACAAATTTCCGGCGATGTCAACTCGTTATTAGGGAAAAAGACATTTTTTTACGGAAGGACAACTCGTTACCGAGAGAAAAACACAAATTTGAACTCGTTAATTAGAAGAAAACATGAATTCGAACCCGTTACCAAAGAAAAAACACAAATTTTTACTCGTTATAAAGAGAAAACACAAATTTCTACTCGTTATAAAGGGAAAACACAAATTTCCGGCGATGTCAACTCGTTATTAGGGAAAAAGACATTTTTTTTACGGAAGGACAACTCGTTACCGAGAGAAAAACACAAATTTGAACTCGTTAATAAGTAGAAAACATGAATTTGAACTCGTTACCAAAGAAAAAACATAAATTTTTACTCAAATTATAAAGGGAAAACACAAATTTCCGGCGATGTCAACTCGTTATTAGGGAAAAAGACATTTTTTACGGAAGGACAACTCGTTACCGAGAGAAAAACACAAATTTGAACTCGTTAATAAGAAGAAAACATGAATTTGAACTCGTTACCAAAGAAAAAACATAAATTTTTACTCGTTATAAAGGGAAAACACAAATTTCCGGCGATGTCAACTCGTTATTAGGGAAAAAGACATTTTTTTTACGGAAGGACAACTCGTTACCGAGAGAAAAACACAAATTTGAACTCGTTAATAAGAAGAAAACATGAATTCGAACTCGTTACCAAAGAAAAAACACAAATTTTTACTCGTTATAAAGGGAAAACACAAATTTCCGGCGATGTCAACTCGTTATTAGGGAAAAAGACATTTTTTACGGAAGGACAACTCGTTACCGAGAGAAAAACACAAATTTGAACTCGTTAATAAGAAGAAAACATGAATTCGAACTCGTTACCAAAGAAAAAACATAAATTTTTACTCGTTATAAAGGGAAAACACAAATTTCCGGCGATGTCAACTCGTTATTAGGGAAAAAGACATTTTTTACGGAAGGACAACTCGTTACCGAGAGAAAAACACAAATTTGAACTCGTTAATAAGAAGAAAACATGAATTCGAACTCGTTACCAAAGAAAAAACATAAATTTTTACTCGTTATAAAGGGAAAACACAAATTTCCGGCGATGTCAACTCGTTATTAGGGAAAAAGACATTTTTTACGGAAGGACAACTCGTTACCGAGAGAAAAACACAAATTTGAACTCGTTAATAAGAAGAAAACATGAATTCGAACTCGTTACCAAAGAAAAAACACAAATTTTTACTCGTTATAAAGGGAAAACACAAATTTCCGGCGATGTCAACTCGTTATTAGGGAAAAAGACATTTTTTTTACGGAAGGACAACTCGTTACCGAGAGAAAAACACAAATTTGAACTCGTTAATAAGAAGAAAACATGAATTCGAACTCGTTACCAAAGAAAAAACATAAATTTTTACTCGTTATAAAGGGAAAACACAAATTTCCGGCGATGTCAACTCGTTATTAGGGAAAAAGACATTTTTTACGGAAGGACAACTCGTTACCGAGAGAAAAACACAAATTTGAACTCGTTAATAAGAAGAAAACATGAATTCGAACTCGTTACCAAAGAAAAAACACAAATTTTTACTCGTTATAAAGGGAAAACACAAATTTCCGGCGATGTCAACTCGTTATTAGGGAAAAAGACATTTTTTACGGAAGGACAACTCGTTACCGAGAGAAAAACACAAATTTGAACTCGTTAATAAGAAGAAAACATGAATTCGAACTCGTTACCAAAGAAAAAACACAAATTTTTACTCGTTATAAAGGGAAAACACAAATTTCCGGCGATGTCAACTCGTTATTAGGGAAAAAGACATTTTTTTACGGAAGGACAACTCGTTACCGAGAGAAAAACACAAATTTGAACTCGTTAATAAGAAGAAAACATGAATTCGAACTCGTTACCAAAAGAAAAAACACAAATTTTTACTCGTTATAAAGGGAAAACACAAATTTCCGGCGATGTCAACTCGTTATTAGGGAAAAAGACATTTTTTACGGAAGGACAACTCGTTACCGAGAGAAAAACACAAATTTGAACTCGTTAATAAGAAGAAAACATGAATTCGAACTCGTTACCAAAGAAAAAACACAAATTTTTACTCGTTATAAAGGGAAAACACAAATTTCCGGCGATGTCAACTCGTTATTAGGGAAAAAGACATTATTTTACGGAAGGACAACTCGTTACCGAGAGAAAAACACAAATTTGAACTCGTTAATTAGAAGAAAACATGAATTCGAACCCGTTAAAAGAAAAAACATGAATTTTTACTCGTTACCAAGAGAAAACACAAATTTCTACTCGTTATAAAGGGAAAACACAAATTTCCGGCGATGTCAACTCGTTATTAGGGAAAAAGACATTTTTTTTACGGAAGGACAACTCGTTACCGAGAGAAAAACACAAATTTGAACTCGTTAATAAGTAAGAAAACATGAATTTGAACTCGTTACCAAAGAAAAAACATAAATTTTTACTCGTTATAAAGGGAAAACACAAATTTCCGGCGATGTCAACTCGTTATTAGGGAAAAAGACATTTTTTTACGGAAGGACAACTCGTTACCGAGAGAAAAACACAAATTTGAACTCGTTAATAAGAAGAAAACATGAATTCGAACTCGTTACCAAAGAAAAAACATAAATTTTTACTCGTTATAAAGGGAAAACACAAATTTCCGGCGATGTCAACTCGTTATTAGGGAAAAAGACATTTTTTTCGGAAGGACAACTCGTTACCGAGAGAAAAACACAAATTTGAACTCGTTAATAAGAAGAAAACATGAATTCGAACTCGTTACCAAAGAAAAAACAAATTTTTACTCGTTATTTTTACTCGTTATAAAGGGAAAACACAAATTTCCGGCGATGTCAACTCGTTATTAGGGAAAAAGACATTTTTTTACGGAAGGACAACTCGTTACCGAGAGAAAAACACAAATTTGAACTCGTTAATAAGAAGAAAACATGAATTCGAACTCGTTACCAAAAGAAAAAACATAAATTTTTACTCGTTATAAAGGGAAAACACAAATTTCCGGCGATGTCAACTCGTTATTAGGGAAAAAGACATTTTTTTTACGGAAGGACAACTCGTTACCGAGAGAAAAACACAAATTTGAACTCGTTAATAAGAAGAAAACATGAATTTGAACTCGTTACCAAAGAAAAAACATAAATTTTTACTCGTTATAAAGGGAAAACACAAATTTCCGGCGATGTCAACTCGTTATTAGGGAAAAAGACATTTTTTTACGGAAGGACAACTCGTTACCGAGAGAAAAACACAAATTTGAACTCGTTAATAAGAAGAAAACATGAATTCGAACTCGTTACCAAAGAAAAAACACAAATTTTTACTCGTTATAAAGGGAAAACACAAATTTCCGGCGATGTCAACTCGTTATTAGGGAAAAAGACATTTTTTTACGGAAGGACAACTCGTTACCGAGAGAAAAACACAAATTTGAACTCGTTAATAAGAAGAAAACATGAATTCGAACTCGTTACCAAAGAAAAAACATAAATTTTTACTCGTTATAAAGGGAAAACACAAATTTCCGGCGATGTCAACTCGTTATTAGGGAAAAAGACATTTTTTTCTACGGAAGGACAACTCGTTACCGAGAGAAAAACACAAATTTGAACTCGTTAATAAGAAGAAAACATGAATTCGAACTCGTTACCAAAGAAAAAACACAAATTTTTACTCGTTATAAAGGGAAAACACAAATTTCCGGCGATGTCAACTCGTTATTAGGGAAAAAGACATTTTTTACGGAAGGACAACTCGTTACCGAGAGAAAAACACAAATTTGAACTCGTTAATAAGAAGAAAACATGAATTCGAACTCGTTACCAAAGAAAAAACACAAATTTTTACTCGTTATAAAGAGAAAACACAAATTTCTACTCGTTATAAAGGAAAACACAAATTTCCGGCGATGTCAACTCGTTATTAGGGAAAAAGACATTTTTTTTTACGGAAGGACAACTCGTTACCGAGAGAAAAACACAAATTTGAACTCGTTAATAAGAAGAAAACATGAATTCGAACTCGTTACCAAAGAAAAAACATAAATTTTTACTCGTTATAAAGGGAAAACACAAATTTCCGGCGATGTCAACTCGTTATTAGGGAAAAAGACATTTTTTTTTACGGAAGGACAACTCGTTACCGAGAAAAACACAAATTTGAACTCGTTAATAAGAAGAAAACATGAATTCGAAATCGTTACCAAAGAAAAAACACAAATTTTTACTCGTTATAAAGGGAAAACACAAATTTCCGGCGATGTCAACTCGTTATTAGGGAAAAAGACATTTTTTTACGGAAGGACAACTCGTTACCGAGAGAAAAACACAAATTTGAACTCGTTAATAAGAAGAAAACATGAATTCGAACTCGTTACCAAAAAAAAAACACAAATTTTTACTCGTTATAAAGGGAAAACACAAATTTCCGGCAATGTCAACTCGTTATTAGGGAAAAAGACATTTTTTACGGAAGGACAACTCGTTACCGAGAGAAAAACACAAATTTGAACTCGTTAATAAGAAGAAAACATGAATTCGAACTCGTTACCAAAGAAAAAACACAAATTTTTACTCGTTATAAAGGGAAAACACAAATTTCCGGCGATGTCAACTCGTTATTAGGGAAAAAGACATTTTTTTACGGAAGGACAACTCGTTACCGAGAGAAAAACACAAATTTGAACTCGTTAATAAGAAGAAAACATGAATTCGAACTCGTTACCAAAGAAAAAACACAAATTTTTACTCGTTATAAAGGGAAAACACAAATTTCCGGCGATGTCAACTCGTTATTAGGGAAAAAGACATTTTTTTTTACGGAAGGACAACTCGTTACCGAGAGAAAAACACAAATTTGAACTCGTTAATAAGAAGAAAACATGAATTCGAACTCGTTACCAAAGAAAAAACACAAATTTTTACTCGTTATAAAGGGGAAAAACACAAATTTCCGGCGATGTCAACTCGTTATTAGGGAAAAAGACATTTTTTTCTACGGAAGGACAACTCGTTACCGAGAGAAAAACACAAATTTGAACTCGTTAATAAGAAGAAAACATGAATTCGAACTCGTTACCAAAGAAAAAACATAAATTTTTACTCGTTATAAAGGGAAAACACAAATTTCCGGCGATGTCAACTCGTTATTAGGGAAAAAGACATTTTTTTTTACGGAAGGACAACTCGTTACCGAGAGAAAAACACAAATTTGAACTCGTTAATAAGAAGAAAACATGAATTCGAACTCGTTACCAAAGAAAAAACACAAATTTTTACTCGTTATAAAGGGAAAACACAAATTTCCGGCGATGTCAACTCGTTATTAGGGAAAAAGACATTTTTTACGGAAGGACAACTCGTTACCGAGAGAAAAACACAAATTTGAACTCGTTAATAAGAAGAAAACATGAATTCGAACTCGTTACCAAAGAAAAAACATAAATTTTTACTCGTTATAAAGGGAAAACACAAATTTCCGGCGATGTCAACTCGTTATTAGGGAAAAAGACATTTTTTACGGAAGGACAACTCGTTACCGAGAGAAAAACACAAATTTGAACTCGTTAATAAGAAGAAAACATGAATTCGAACTCGTTACCAAAGAAAAAACATAAATTTTTACTCGTTATAAAGGGAAAACACAAATTTCCGGCGATGTCAACTCGTTATTAGGGAAAAAGACATTTTTTTTTACGGAAGGACAACTCGTTACCGAGAGAAAAACACAAATTTGAACTCGTTAATAAGAAGAAAACATGAATTCGAACTCGTTACCAAAGAAAAAACATAAATTTTTACTCGTTATAAAGGGAAAACACAAATTTCCGGCGATGTCAACTCGTTATTAGGGAAAAAGACATTTTTTTACGGAAGGACAACTCGTTACCGAGAGAAAAACACAAATTTGAACTCGTTAATAAGAAGAAAACATGAATTCGAACTCGTTACCAAAGAAAAAACACAAATTTTTACTCGTTATAAAGGGAAAACACAAATTTCCGGCGATGTCAACTCGTTATTTCCGGCGATGTCAACTCGTTATTAGGGAAAAAGACATTTTTTTTTACGGAAGGACAACTCGTTACCGAGAGAAAAACACAAATTTGAACTCGTTAATTAGAAGAAAACATGAATTCGAACTCGTTACCAAAGAAAAAACACAAATTTTTACTCGTTATAAAGAAAACACAAATTTCTACTCGTTATAAAGGGAAAACACAAATTTCCGGCGATGTCAACTCGTTATTAGGGAAAAAGACATTATTTTACGGAAGGACAACTCGTTACCGAGAGAAAAACACAAATTTGAACTCGTTAATAAGAAGAAAACATGAATTCGAACTCGTTACCAAAGAAAAAACATAAATTTTTACTCGTTATAAAGGGAAAACACAAATTTCCGGCGATGTCAACTCGTTATTAGGGAAAAAGACATTTTTTTACGGAAGGACAACTCGTTACCGAGAGAAAAACACAAATTTGAACTCGTTAATAAGAAGAAAACATGAATTCAAACTCGTTACCAAAGAAAAAACACAAATTTTTACTCGTTATAAAGGGAAAACACAAATTTCCGGCGATGTCAACTCGTTATTAGGGAAAAAGACATTTTTTACGGAAGGACAACTCGTTACCGAGAGAAAAACACAAATTTGAACTCGTTAATAAGAAGAAAACATGAATTCGAACTCGTTACCAAAGAAAAAACACAAATTTCTACTCGTTATAAAGGAAAACACAAATTTCCGGCGATGTCAACTCGTTATTAGGGAAAAAACATTTTTTCTACAAGGACAACTCGTTACCGAGAGAAAAACACAATTTTGAACTCGTTAATAGAAGAAAACATGAATTCGAACTCGTTACCAAAGAAAAAACACAAATTTTTACTCGTTATAAAGGGAAAACACAAATTTCCGGCGATGTCAACTCGTTATTAGGAAAAAGACATTTTTTTTACGGAAGGACAACTCGTTACCGAGAGAAAAACACAAATTTGAACTCGTTAATAAGAAGAAAACATGAATTCGAACTCGTTACCAAAGAAAAAACACAAATTTTTACTCGTTATAAAGGGAAAACACAAATTTCCGGCGATGTCAACTCGTTATTAGGGAAAAAGACATTTTTTTACGGAAGGACAACTCGTTACCAGAGAAAAACACAAATTTGAACTCGTTAATAAGAAGAAAACATGAATTCGAACTCGTTACCAAAGAAAAAACACAAATTTTTACTCGTTATAAAGGGAAAACACAAATTTCCGGCGATGTCAACTCGTTATTAGGGAAAAAGACATTATTTTCTGGAAGGACAACTCGTTACTAGAGAAAAACACAAATTTGAACTCGTTAATTAGAAGAAAACATGAATTCGAACCCGTTACCAAAGAAAAAACACAAATTTTTACTCGTTATAAAGAGAAAACACAAATTTCTACTCGTTATAAAGGGAAAACACAAATTTCCGGCGATGTCAACTCGTTATTAGGGAAAAAGACATTTTTTTTTACGGAAGGACAACTCGTTACCAGAGAAAAACACAAATTTGAACTCGTTAATAAGTAGAAAACATGAATTTGAACTCGTTACCAAAGAAAAAACATAAATTTTTACTCGTTATAAAGGGAAAACACAAATTTCCGGCGATGTCAACTCGTTATTAGGGAAAAAGACATTTTTTTTGGAAGGACAACTCGTTACCAGAGAAAAATACAAATTTGAACTCGTTAATAAGAAGAAAACATGAATTCGAACTCGTTACCAAAGAAAAAACATAAATTTGTACTCGTTATAAAGGGAAAACACAAATTTCCGGCGATGTCAACTCGTTATTAGGGAAAAAGACATTTTTTTCTGGAAGGACAACTCGTTACCAGAGAAAAACACAAATTTGAACTCGTTAATAAGAAGAAAACATGAATTCGAACTCGTTACCATAGAAAAAACACAAATTTTTACTCGTTATAAAGGGAAAACACAAATTTCCGGCGATGTCAACTCGTTATTAGGGAAAAAGACATTTTTTATGGAAGGACAACTCGTTACCAAAGAAAAACACAAATTTGAACTCGTTAATATGTAGAAAACATGAATTTGAACTCGTTACCAAAGAAAAAACATAAATTTTTACTCGTTATAAAGGGAAAACACAAATTTCCGGCGATGTCAACTCGTTATTAGGGAAAAAGACATTTTTTTTACGGAAGGACAACTCGTTACCAGAGAAAAACACAAATTTGAACTCGTTAATAAGAAGAAAACATGAATTCGAACTCGTTACCAAAGAAAAAAACATAAATTTTTACTCGTTATAAAGGGAAAACACAAATTTCCGGCGATGTCAACTCGTTATTAGGGAAAAAGACATTTTTTTTACGGAAGGACAACTCGTTACCGAGAGAAAAACACAAATTTGAACTCGTTAATAAGAAGAAAACATGAATTCGAACTCGTTACCAAAGAAAAAACACAAATTTTTACTCGTTATAAAGGGAAAACACAAATTTCCGGCGATGTCAACTCGTTATTAGGGAAAAAGACATTATTTTACGGAAGGACAACTCGTTACCAGAGAAAAACACAAATTTGAACTCGTTAATTAGAAGAAAACATGAATTCGAACCCATTACCAAAGAAAAAACACAAATTTTTACTCGTTATAAAGAGAAAACACAAATTTCTACTCGTTATAAAGGGAAAACACAAATTTCCGGCGATGTCAACTCGTTATTAGGGAAAAAGACATTTTTTTTACGGAAGGACAACTCGTTACCGAGAGAAAAACACAAATTTGAACTCGTTAATAAGTAGAAAACATGAATTTGAACTCGTTACCAAAGAAAAAACATAAATTTTTACTCGTTATAAAGGGAAAACACAAATTTCCGGCGATGTCAACTCGTTATTAGGGAAAAAGACATTTTTTTTTACGGAAGGACAACTCGTTACCGAGAGAAAAATACAAATTTGAACTCGTTAATAAGAAGAAAACATGAATTCGAACTCGTTACCAAAGAAAAAACATAAATTTTTACTCGTTATAAAGGGAAAACACAAATTTCCGGCGATGTCAACTCGTTATTAGGGAAAAAGACATTTTTTTTACGGAAGGACAACTCGTTACCGAGAGAAAAACACAAATTTGAACTCGTTAATAAGAAGAAAACATGAATTCGAACTCGTTACCAAAGAAAAAACATAAATTTTTACTCGTTATAAAGGGAAAACACAAATTTCCGGCGATGTCAACTCGTTATTAGGGAAAAAGACATTTTTTTTCTGGAAGGACAACTCGTTACCAGAGAAAAACACAAATTTGAACTCGTTAATTAGAAGAAAACATGAATTCGAACCCATTACCAAAGAAAAAACACAAATTTTTACTCGTTATAAAGAGAAAACACAAATTTCTACTCGTTATAAAGGGAAAACACAAATTTCCGGCGATGTCAACTCGTTATTAGGGAAAAAGACATTTTTTTTTTACGGAAGGACAACTCGTTACCGAGAGAAAAACACAAATTTGAACTCGTTAATAAGAAGAAAACATGAATTCGAACTCGTTACCAAAGAAAAAACACAAATTTTTACTCGTTATAAAGGGAAAACACAAATTTCCGGCGATGTCAACTCGTTATTAGGGGAAAAGACATTATTTTCTGGAAGGACAACTCGTTACCAGAGAAAAACACAAATTTGAACTCGTTAATTAGAAGAAAACATGAATTCGAACCCGTTATTCCTTAGTTTTGATGATGAGTGCCATACTAGGTTGTTATAGTGCAAAGGCAAAAAGATGTCTAGATTAAATGTATAGGTTTATTAGAGTTTGATTCATAAATAGGTTTGATCAAACAAGCAACGTAAAGAGGCTGGCGACTTGTTTCGACGGTGGTCTAGGTCGGTAGGGTAGATAGGTCGGTAGACTAGTACGGAACCTGCTTGAAGGCGAAAGGCGAAAGGCGAAGGCGAGGGTTCAAACTCGGTAAATGAAGGCTAAGGGATCAAACTTAGTATTTAAAGTCAAGGATATGGAATCGAAATTTTGGCAAGTACGTGATGACCTAAGCGATTACATATACCTTGTGTAGAAGGTCTAAGTTCCATAAGTTGGATGTTGTTTGGAACTTAGTTATAATTAAAATGATGTAATCTAACTACACAAATAAAAGTTAGATAAAAGTAATCGGTGCATTATATCTTATATAGAAATATGATGATCGACGGAGCGATTTAAACTTCGACGGATGATAAGCTGGCGATATATATCTCGATTTATTCAAGATTATCTTGGAAGACTACATGGATAAGGACGACCAACTACCTCGACTTATCAAGAAAATCAAAGGTTGAGATTAAAAAGACGTTGGGATTATCCAATGGACACAAGTCAAAGGGTGGACAGACTGCTCTGTCAAAAAGGAATTCTGACAGTGTCAGTCCTATGAATAAGACAGAATGCAGATCAGATGGGACAAATACAAGGAACGGTCACATTTGAAATTCAAATACAAGTCACATGCATTCTAGCCTATAAATAGAAGACTTTCAACTCAGAAAAAGATGATGAAAATTTGAGATAAACTTTAAGTGATAACAACGAAATTTGAAAAACACCTGTTTGAACTTCTTGAGCATAAACCTGTTGATCTAGTGAATTTCTTCAAGTGTATTACGTATTCAAGGCTTGCATCAAGACTACACACTTGAAGGCGCAAAATGGCGATTACATCATCCTAATCAAGGCTGCTTTGCAAGCTTGAATCATTTATTTGATTCAATCTTTATTTTATAAAGAACATGTTGAAGAACGATGAAGCATACGGTAGGTGTGAAAGGCTTGTTGTTTGTGGTGGAGGTGGTGAAGAGGCAATCCTACCTTTCAAGGACCGGTGGAAGACTAAGGAGCGACAATCCTACTGTTCCCGAGTTTTCGGTTTGTGAAGCCATAGTTATTGGTGAAGGACAAGCAATCTTAGGAATCTTTGTAAAAGCTACATCAAAGATCTCTAGTGAATTTCCTCCAACATCACGGGAGAAGAGTGGACGACGGGGATTACATCACACGGAACCACTATAAAAATACGGCTATTTACTTTACGCATTTACTTTATGCACTTACTTTACTACACACATCAACTGTTTGAATCTAGCAAGCGAAATCACACACTTGCACTACGAGTATCTAATACTTAGTATCATATTTAACAAGAAGTAATAAGGCTTAATTTTGATATTATTCCATTTGCACAAATTCGACAAGGCGAGCTGTCGGTAGACTACGTCTATCGGCGGAGCTGCGAGGTCTCGACGGACTGCGAAGTACCCGACGGACTGCGAAGTTGTAGAATTTGTTAACTCCAAAGTTTTAAGTGTTAAGTTTATTCACCCCCCTCTAAAAATTAACCAAAGCCTTTTCAAGGGACCAACAATTGGTATCGGAGCGATTAGCACGTTACGAAGTAATCCTACTTGTTGTGCTTGTGAAAATTCTTTGAAACTTTCTTTCAAGTTGCGATTTTCAAAGACTTGCATCATGGATAACACTCGGTATGCTAGAACTATCTTTGATGTGCTCTTTAGATAGATTTGATGAGTATAAACGTCGAATGCGGGCATATCTTGCGCAACTCATGATGAGATGATGGATGTGCTAAGCGATGGACCACTTTGGAGATTACAAAGGCAATAACGATGGGTGATACAACGAGTACATTCTAAACCAAAAAGAGAATGGAATGCGAGAAGACGAGAAAAAGAGCAAACCTCAACAATATTGCTATAGACATCATTTACAGAACCCTGGATAGCAATATGTACATGAAGGTTAAAGATTGCAAGACTGCAAAGGAACTTTGGGACAAGATTCACTTGATACGTGAAGGCAACGATGCAATAAAGAAGAATAAAATCGGTGTGGCCGAAAGAGGTTCCAAAAGTTCAAGATCTTTGCCAAATGAATCCATTGAGCAAATAGAATCAAGATTCAATGCAATCTGGATGAACTCACCTGTGAGTGTAAGTTATTCAAAAGAGGAAGTAAACACCAAAATCTTGGAAGCTCTACCTACAAAAGATGTTTGGAAAATGAAGGTATTGCAATTGAAGAAATGAGAAAGTTGCATGAAGAAGACACCTTCAAATTGTTTTCGGATCTAAAGGCTTATGAATTTAGCAAAAAGCTTGTGCACGAGGCGAAAAAGAAGAGCCAAAGACCAACTTGCATTGGCTGCTTCACATCATGAAGAAACATCGGGAGGACGGGATGATATCTTGGATGAGATGCAAGAACAAATTGCCCTGCGAGCAAGAGAATCGGGATGATGAAGGCGGAAAGGCCCACAAGAAATTTTACAAAGAGGCCTCTTGAAAGAAGGAAAGAAGAACCAAAGAAAGATAATGACTATACGTGCTTTCATTGCAAGAAACCGGGACACTTCAAACACAGGTACATGCGAGTTAAAACAAGGCAAGGAACACGACTATCTCTGTTTCAAGCGCAAGAAGCTTGGACATTTTAGACACGATTGTCCGGACCTGCGAAGACCAAGAGCCAACAAAGAAGACATGGCAAGAAGGCTATGGTTCTTTGAAGATGAATCGGGATATGATGTGGAATACGAAAAAGGAAATGAATCGGATGATACGACGCAGTTCTTGATATGGAGGATTATGCTTTGATGGCCACTATGGATGAAGCGAGGAGGTATACGACCTTTGTATCTATCAATACTCTGCTTTGGAAGTGATTGTGAATCAACTTGTGGTTCAAATCCTAGAAATTCGACAACAATGAGACTTTGGATGCCATCCTTAATCAGCGAGGATAATACAATCTGGTTATGAGATTGTGAAGGCTGAAAAAGAAGCTCTTGAATTAGAAGTTGGAAGATTGAAAGGCTGAATTAAGGGTTCTCAAAGGTAAAGAAAAAGATGTTGGACGAGAATCGGCATAAGTCTGCGAACATCCGGCGACCTACGAATCTATTTGAACCATCTTGTTCCACTACGCATACAAATCGGGAAAGCCTTATGGAGATAGAACGGGACTTGGATTTGGAACTCGGCAATCCAACAAGAGTGGATCCGGTAAGGTCAACGAACCTAGTTCCGAAATTGGTCCTAAGTTTGTACACTGCACTAGATCCAACTCCCGATAAGGTTCTTTGAGCGGTAAAACCTGCGAGAATGCTTCAAGGAAGCAAAATCGAAAGTCAAAAAAGTCAACGACTCTAATAAAAAGAGTAAATCTAAAAATAGGGCTTTCTTGTGCCTTAAGCTGCGATAGCGGACACTGCTACCAAGTCTGTTTGGACCACGAAGGGTAAGAAACGAGAAATATTCCAAGGATAAGAATCCTAAACCCAAAAATGTTAATCATTCAAGGGATACTTATCTCGGGGGAAAGGTAGGCTTGTTCCCTGCGATGATGATTGGAATATTTACGCATCTATGCTAGAAACGATAAGGATAACCATCTTTGCTAGGGTAAAAACCTAGGCAATGGAATCGACGCGAGGACTTATACAAGGCCTCGGCGGACTCCATACTACGGGTGTTCCTAACGGACATCAAACTAATGGTTATCGATGCTTCGACATCAAGAATCACTTCAAACGGCATTACAAACCAAAAGGCCGGAAAACATATGTGATTCTACACAACCTACTTTGTTAGAACTTATGGATGTGTGGAATACATGTATGAACCAAAGTATGAACCAAAGTATGACACATTCGAGAAGAAGACCTTATGGAGACATGCCAAGGGTCATGCTTACCACGACCATTATGGACCCAAACGGGTTTGGGTACCTAAAATGCATTAACTTTGTTTTGTAGGGTGTACGGTACTTTGACGGTGGATGTTCCGGACATATGACAAAGAATAAGCCTTGTCTATCAAACTTTGTGGCAAAAGATGGTCCAAGGGTGAATTTTGGCAACAAGAATACACTGGATATACAAGAGGATATGGCACACTTGTGAGGAATGGACTTACAATCAAGAATGTTGCATATGTGGAAGGGCTGGACTACAACTTGAGAACGAGCCTTTGGACAATTCGTGACAAGGGATACAAGGTCACTTTTGACAAAAACAATTGCCTTGTCATGAGTGAAAGAGGTGATCAAGTTGTACTTCTTTGGTAGAAGACAACGAGAATATGTATGTTGTGGATTGGTCTCTTGCGGTTCCGAAACACCTTGATTGTGCATACCAAATCGAACTCAATTGGTTATGGCACAAGAAGTTGAATCACTTAAACTTTGATGATATTAATCAGTTGGTGAAGAAGAAATTGGTGATTGGTTTACCTGAGATCACATTCAAGAAAGATGCTATATGTGATGCTTGTCAGCAAGGTAAACAGATAAAGTCAAGCTTCAAGGCAAAAACCAAACAATCAACTAATAGAGTGTTGGAGCTGATGCATATGGATCTTTTTGGACCAATAACTCCAACAAGTGTAGCTGGAAAGAAGTACACCTTAGTGGTTGTGGATGATTATTCAAGGTACACTTGGGTGATTTTTATGAACAAGAAAAGTGAAACACTTCAAAGCATGCCTAATCTTTTGAAGAGATTACAAAATGAGAAAAGCTTAACGATAATAAAGATAAGATCGGATCGAGTCTTGAATTTCTCAACAAAGTTATAAGAGAATATTGTGAACGAGAATGGTGTACTACATCAACTTGCTGCTGTTTTGGTACACCTCGGCAAAATGGGGTTCTTTGAAAGAAGAAACAGAACTTTAAAAGAAGCAGGAAGGACAATGATATGTGAAGCATTGCTACCTGAAAGATATTGGGCTGAAGCAGCAAATACATCATGCTATACACAAAACAGAACATCAGTAAACAAGAAGCTGCTGAAGACACCTTATGAGGTTTGGAATGGAAGGAAACCTAACATATCCTATTTCCATCCATTTGGAAGCAAATGTTTTATTCTAAATCATAAAGTACATTTGAAAACATTCCAACCAAAATCAGATGAAGGAATTTTCTTAGGATACTCTTCGGTCGGCGAGCATTCGAGTCTTGAACAAAGGTCAACGAAGCATGAAGAAACAATTCATGTCGTGTTTGATGAACCTAAATTCTTGGTATGGAAGATGACGATTGTGAACTGCTTGAGAATCAACAAGTCAACGATCCAGTTGTGTTGAAGTTTTGGAAAGATTCAATGACTTAAAAGTTTACGATCTTGCCCTGTTGAACACCTGGCGATAATGTTACGATGCAACAAGCTGAAGCAATTCAAGGATCTGCTTTGAACCCCAGTAGAAGAAGCTACGGCGGACCCTGCGAAGATGAGGTTCTGTTAATCAAAATAACCAAAATCCACAATGGTTAAGGAATCACCTGTTTGAACAAGTTATTGGCAATGTACGGCAAGGTGTGAGGACTAGAAGACAATGGAAGCTATGTTTACTTGTTTTCTATCTCAAATGGAACCTAAATTTGTTGAAGAAGCAATTTCGGATCCAGTTGGATAATTGCTATGCAAGAGGAATTGAATGAATTTGAAAGAAATCAAGTTTGGACACTAGTTGATAGGCCAAATCATGCAAATATCATTGGTACTAAGTGGGTATACGAAATAAACTTGATGAATGCGGTACCATTGTGAGGAATAAGGCCGGACTAGTTGCAAAAGGCTATTCTCAAAATTTGAAGGAATAGATTTTGATGAAACTTATGCACTTTTGTTGCAAGATTGGAAGCTATCGAGATTATTCTTGGCATATCTTGCATATAAGAACTTCAAAGTATATCAAATGGATGTCAAGAGTGCATTTTTGAATGGCATTCTAGAGGAGGAAGTGTATGTTCGGCAACCTCCTGGATTTGAAGTTAAAGATCAAGAAGATAAAGTGTATAGACTCAACAAAGCACTTTATGGTGAAACAAGCACCAAGAGCATGGTATGAGACTACATCTCAATTCTTGGTGGACAATGGTTTTACAAAAGGAACCATCGACAAGACACTTTTCGAGAATCGGTGAAGGGAACGGCACCTGTTTGGTACAAATTTATGTGGATGACATAATTTTTGGTTACGAAAATGATTTAATGTGTGAAAAGTTTGCAAATCTAATGAAGAGTAAATTCCAAATGAGTATGATGGGAGAAATGAACTACTTCTTGGGATTGCAAGTTAAACGAATGAAAGATGGAATCTTCATTCATCAAACCAAGTATACCAAGGAGTTCTTTGAAGAAGTTTGGTATGGAAAACGGCACTAAGAGTTCAAATCCTATGAGTACAAACATCGGATTGGATGAAGATAAAGAAGGCAAAGATGTTGATCGGACCTTATACGAAAAGATGATAGGCGATCTGCTTGTACCTCACTTTGCCGGCGGACTGATATATCCTTTCTTGTAGGTGTTTGTGCAAGATTTCAATCTAAACCAAAAGAAAGTCATTTAGGTGCGATCAAGAGAGTTCTCAAGTACATTAAAGAGACTTTGGGAGTAGGGATATGGTATTCTAAGGAAGGAAGCTTCAAAGTAATATCCTACTCGGATTACGATTATCTTGGATGCAAGATTGACGAGAAAAAGCACCTCGGGAACTGTCGAGTTAATGGGAAATAGGCGGTTTCTGGTTTAGCAAGAAACGAAATTCTATATCAACTTCCCTTCTTGAAGGCGAATACATTCTTCTTTGGAAGTTCTTGTGCACAAGTACTATGGCTAAGACAACAATTGAGGGATTATGGAATTGAAGAAAAGGAAATTCCAATTATGTGTGATAACACAAGTGCAATTGCAATCACGAGAAAATCTGTTTTGCACTCTAGAACCAAGCACATTGATGTGAGACATCATTTTATAAGAGATCATGTTGAAAAGAAAGATGTGGTGGTTTTATACATCCTGCGAAGAAGATCAACTTGCTGATATTTTCACTAAGCCACTTGATAGTGAAAGATTTGCTAAATTAAGGATTTGAACTTGGAATCATAAAGGTTGGTGATATTCAACAATGTCTTGGAATTCACCAAGGGGATTAGTCTTTGCTATGTTGGGTGAGCTCACTTAGCGAGATTAGTCATTGGTATCAACAATTCCATGTACTTATGTTTGATCAATTGAGCAAATGAGGTTGCCAAGGGGATTGGTCTTTGTCTTGTTGGGTGAGCTCACTTGACGGATCGGTCATTGGTATTAAACTTCATCTTGTATTATCAATTGAACAAAACAAGAAGAAAACTAGGATCGGCGAGTCACTTTGACGACGGTACGCTAAAGAATTTTATCGACGGACTTGAGCCCACCTGTTTGAGGTTTACCTGTTTGGATGAAACGTTACTCGGTCAAAGTTATTAAAGTCAAAAAGCATATTGGCGGGATATTTATTTTATCCTTTATAACCGCGATTAACACGATCTAACGGTTATCGGACGTTATGGAACACGTGTCATGCCGGCATTTATTCGGATTAATCATGGTTGACCTGGATGTACGTGTGCGCGGTTTCAACCACCCACTTGTCTATATATTCGGGCTATCACACGACGGAATCGTCACTTGCAAATGCTGCTTTATCAACTTGCGATTGTTTACCTTTGTGTGAACACGGATTTGAGATTCAATCTTCTTCATCTCATTCTTCTCATTAAAATGGCGGAAAAAGTTGATGTACAAATTGAATCAAGCCAAAGTGTCGAGAGGTTTTGTTGAAGATGCAAACGGGCGAGCGGCCATTAACATTGGTCGAAGAATAAGGAGGTATGCCGGTACGGAAAATGAGTTAAACATAAGGCTGGACACAATTTCTTATACAAATGTTGTCGGTTTACGGAGAAACATTCGGATAAAGGAAGGAGCTGAAGCATTTAAGGCTAGCGTAAATGGGCAAGAAATTGAAGTTTCCCCCGGTCTGTGAGGGAAGTTTTGGATTTGTCGAAGTGGTGGATGGCTTTGTCAATCCTGAAGCAATGGGATTGGACAAATTGGCATTTGTAGATCGATTAAGACGGATGCGGATATCAAATCCGTACCAGGCATCAGCGCAAACATATTGGAAGTGAATATAGTCTGCGAGCAAGCGATTGCTAAAAACATACTTGGGTTTGGTTGGAAGTATGGACACTCTATCGGGACCCAAGATAGAGTTGATGATTATCATCTGTAGGAGCATGAAGTTTGGTAAATTTGGCTGGTTACTTCATTCATTATATGAAGAAAGTGGCCAAGGAAGAGAAATTAGGGAAGAGGAAGTCCAAGGCGCGCCCTTAGGATTGATGGTTCGGACCTGTTTGAATCATCTTGGAATCCACGATGTAGCATGCGAGAATGTTAATCGAGTTTAGATACAAGAAGGAAATTGATTATGCTATTCTGGTCTAGATGATGATGAAGAGGTTCTTTGGAGAGGTACTGGCGATGATAATAATGATGATGATGATGGTGATCTTGGTGGTGAGCGAGGTTCGGCAAACTAAGAAGTTATCCATCAAACCTGTTTGCACCAAAGAAAATTTGCTAAGAAAAGAAAGAGTGGAGACACAAGGAAGATAAGCGAAGTGTTAAAGCCTTCAAAGAAAACAAGAAAGCAAACGGCACGGGCTATTTGCAGTCTGCGAGGGTCAAGTGGAGGTTGCGACCTGCATTCTTTGCAACAACAAAAAATCTGTTGTTGAAATCACTGAGGGAACAACGAGAAGAGGACGATAGAAAGAGAAAGTCTACTGTGGTTGAGAGAGATGATGAACCCCTCTCCAAGAGAAAGAAAGAAATTGCCAAAAAGAAGAAATATGGCAAGGGGAAAGAGTTGAAAAACTTGGAACCTCAAAGAATCCAAGAGGAAGCACCAGTAGAAGAAGAAGAAGAGGCTGTTGAGGCTGAGCCATTAACTATCATTCCGCCTGTGGTGATTAGTGACTCATCAAATGAAGAGGTTAACAAGTCTGCGATCTTTGGACGGGTTGTTGTTGAGCAACTTTGTAGAGGAAATACGACAATCGCGACGGCGAGCCTTCTTGTAGTATCCCGAAGAACCACGACAAACCACTTGAACACGAATCTGCTTTGTGGTAGTTGAAGAGGTAATTGAAGACTTGGTTGAAGACCACACCAAGTGTGGCAAGAACTCGGGGGAAGAGCGATCTGCTTGCTAACCTGGCGATGAGCATGTAAGTCGGGGGAACCAAGTGTGGTACGGATGGAAGTGGTAGGTACAAATGTACAATCTCGGCAACCTGCGACTTGAACAAGCTGTTGAAGAAACCATGAGCTTACTTGTAGAAGCTTTTGGAAGTCGACAAGGCTGCTTGAACTTTGTCATCGGGATGCCATCTATGCCATATGAGAAGGCATCCAAAAAGAACAAAGTAGATCCTAACTTCAAAAAGGTGCAAAACTATTTTCGGTGGAAGTTCGGATTCTACAAGAGAGACGAAAACAGTGGCTTGATCCAATGAGTGGATTTGAAGAATGGGCATTTGAGCGACTAGGTGTGGACAACTTTGTTGGATTTGATAGACACTAGCATGTTGCAATCCGGTGATGGATCTTTTGGATGAAGGAAAGAAAAGTGGAGCTATTATGTTCGAGAGATCCAAAGTTCACACCGGATAGTGATTCATCGGATTCGATGATGATACCCCTATGTTTCTGGGGAGACCGGTGGAGTGGCTAGAGAAACAACAAGCTGAAGCCCTTTGGTCAAGAAGCTGCGGGAGGCGGTAAGTCTGCGAGGGCCGACGGACTAGAGAGATGGATGAGGATCTACGGGATCTCACCATGAATGATCGGAAGCATTGATCAATGAGGGAATTACATTGAGTCTTTGGTAGGTTTGGTTGATGAATCTGCTACATTCCTTATTGTAGAGCCTCTTGCACAACATGAAGGCTGAACGAGTGAGGATTTTGATGGAGAGAAGGTTATTGATTTCAATGAACCAAGTGCCGAGTTCCGAGGAATCTATTGAATATCAAGATGGATTTGACTTTGAAGGCACTCTTACCAAAGCTGCCATCATCACACAAAATTGGTCATCTTTGAAGGTTTCCAAGTGGATAATACCAATATATTCAATCCACAGGAAATTGAAGAGGAGGTACAGGTTGCTGGGGTACAAACAGCACCTGGACAAAGGTTGGAACAGGAGGTACAGGCTGCTGAGTCTCAAACAGCACCTGGACAAAGGTTGGAACCTGATTTGGGTTTGGAGGAAACCCCTGTTGTTGATGAGGCTGCTGTAGTGGAGCCTACTGGAGCCAAGGCCACTGTAGGGAAGGATAGTCAGCAGGCTGATGTTGTTGATCAAGAAGAACAGCTGCTGGACTATGACTACAGTGATGAAGAATTTCAAATTTTTGGAGAAGAAGAAGTTCTTTGAAGAACACACAAGATCCTATCATTGAAGATATTCTTGGTCCTATGGTTGAGGAAGGACCTCCCCCTGGGGAGAGATATGAGTAAGGCAATGGTCATCGGCGGACAACGAGGCACAATATAGAGTTGAGGAGCACTGGCGATGGATCTCGATAGTAGAATGAGGAGTGAAGTGCCGGTTGAAGTGTTCAATGAGTTGAGGAATTTGTAAGGCATGATATGCAACGATTAAGGACACAAGCTGGACGGACGAGAACGAGAGATTTGAAGAACTAATGAAGATGGTGAATGAAAACGGACAATCTGTTGATACGGTTGCTTCAAATTTTACATCCACTCAAAATGTTGTCAACGATATGATGCTAGATGTGAGAGGCATCAAGGTTGGAAACAACTTGCAAAAGATAAATTTACGAAAGAACAACTTATTTCCATCCATCGAAACTTGACAACCTTGCTTTGCAACATCGAACCCACTAAGCTTCTTCTTTGCACAACAACAACTGCTTGTGCACGATCCCAAACTCCTCTGAAAGGATCAACGGTATTTGGAGGAGACATTGCAATCCGGGATTCTTGCTCTTGATACTAGAACTAGAACTATGGAAGGTCGGTTGAATAGAGTGATAGTATCACGGGAGGGTATTCATGGCCTTATATCCCGTTTTGTTGATGATGTCACTAAGGGGAAGAGGGCCAATCGAGTACAACGGCAAAGGAGGCTGCAAGACTCTTTGCACGAAGAGATGGACCGATGAAACCAATGCTTTCGGGCAACTTTTGCACACAGCGAGTCCAACTTGCGATGATCTTCGAGGCGGTACAAGAAAGAGTATTACAACGGGAGGAAACCTTATCATGACAAAGGATTTCATGAAGGTCTAGACTCTTTCTTGGGATTAAAATTTTGGGAAGCAAGGGTTAAAGCCTTAAGGGCAAGCAACGAGAGGTGGAAAAGGTGGCGAGAGGTGATAGGAGCTTGCCTATCACAAAAGCAAAGGATTCACTTGATGAGTTTAAAGAGTTATACATGAAGTTTGGATTCGGGGTGAATCGGATTAATCTTATCCTGCCTGAAGCTTGGAACTGGTGGAAGCAAGTCAATCCCTACATTGATTTTACACTGATTGAAAATGAATGGATGAGGGATATGATAGAACAGATCAGAGCCTATCAAGAACAAGATGAGAAGGCTAGAAGAGAAAGAGAGAAGAGACAATAGATCAGCATACTTATTATTCTTTATCTTTGCTGCATCTAGTTTGTAATAACTGAACAATGTTTATAATGAGAATTGGTGAATTTGTTACTTTTTTTGTGTTTTATCTTTTTGCTTTCTTTGATTAGGTGAGGGTAGTGGCATCATCACCAAAAAGGGGAAATTGTTGGACTTATTCCTTAGTTTTGATGATGAGTGCCATACTAGGCTTGTTATAGTGCAAAGGCAAAAAGATGTCTAGATTAAATGTATAGGTTTATTAGAGTTTGATTCATAAATAGGTTTGATCAAACAAGCAACGTAAAGAAATTTCTGTGCGACTTGTTTCGACGGTAGGTCTAGGTCGATAGGGTAGATAGGTCGGTAGACTAGTACGGAACCTGCTTGAAGGCGAAAGGCGAAAGGCGAAGGGTGAGGGTTCAAACTCGGTAAATGAAGGCTAAGGGATCAAACTTAGTATTTAAAGTCAAGGATATGGAATCGAAATTTAGGCAAGTACGTGATGACTAAAGCGATTACATATACCTTGTGTAGAAGGTCTAAGTTCCATAAGTTGGATGTTGTTTGGAACTTAGTTATAATTAAAATGATGTAATCTAACTACACAAATAAAAGTTAGATAAAAGTAATCGAGTGCATTATATCTTATATAGAAATATGATGATCGACGGACGATTTAAACTTCGACGGACGATAAGCCTGGCGATATATATCTCGATTTATTCAAGATTATCTTGGAAGACTACATGGATAAGGACGACCAACTACCTCGACTTATCAAGAAAATCAAAGGTTGAGATTAAAAAGACGTTGGGATGATTCAGGACTTTATCCAATGGACACAAGTCAAAGGGTGGACAGACTGCACTGTCAAAAAGGAATTCTGACAGTGTCAGTCCTATGAATAAGACAGAATGCAGATCAGATGGGACAAATACAAGGAACGGTCACATTTGAAATTCAAATACAAGTCACATGCATTCTAGCCTATAAATAGAAGACTTTCAACTCAGAAAAAGATGATGAAAATTTGAGATAAACTTTAAGTGATAACACTGAGCTGAAAAACAACCTGCTGAACTTGCTGAGCATAAACCTGCTGATCTAGTGAATTTCTTCAAGTGTATTACGTATTCAAGGCTTTGCATCAAGACTACACACTTGAAGGCTGCAAAATTTCTGCGATTACATCATCCTAATCAGGCTTTTGCAAGCTTGAATCATTTATTTGATTCAATCTTTATTTTATAAAGAACCTGCGAAGACGATGAAGCATACGGTAGGTGTGAAAAGGCTTGTTGTTTGTGGTGGAGGTGGTGAAGAGGCAATCCTACCCTTCAAGGACCGGTGGAAGACTAAGGAGCGACAATCCTACTGTTCCCGAGTTTTCGGTTTGTGAAGCCATAGTTATTGGTGAAGGACAAGCAATCTTAGGAATCTTTGTAAAAGCTACATCAAAGATCTCTAGTGAATTTCCTCCAACATCACGGGAGAAGAGTGGACGACGGGATTACATCACACTGGAACCACTATAAAAATACGGCTATTTACTTTCGGCATTTACTTTATGCACTTAGTTTACTACACACATCAACTTTCTTGAATCTAGCAACAGCGAAATCACACACTTGCACTACGAGTATCTAATACTTAGTATCATATTTAACAACAAGTAATAAGGCTTAATTTTGATATTATTCCATTGCACAAATTCGACAAGGCGAGCTGTCGGTAGACTACGTCTATCGGCGGGCTGCGAGGTCTCGACGGACTGCGAAGTACCCGACGGAGGCTAGAAGTTGCGAAATTTGTTAACTCCAAAGTTTTAAGTGTTAAGTTTATTCACCCCCCTCTAAACTTAACCAAAGCCTTTTCAAGGGACCAACAATTGGTTATGGCACAAGAAGTTGAATCATTTAAATTTTGATGATATCAATCGGTTGGTAAAGAAGAAGCTAGTGATTGGTTTACACGAGATCACATTCAAGAAGGATGCTATATGTGATGCATGTCGGCGGGGTAAACGAGATAAAGTCAAGTTTCAAATCAAAGACCAAACAATCAACTAATAGAGTGTTGGAGGTGATGCATATGGATCTTTTTGGACCAATAACTCCAACAAGTGTAGCTTGGAAAGAAGTACACCTTAGTGGTTGTGGATGATTATTCAAGGTACACTTGGGTGATATTTATGAACAAGAAAAGTGAAACACTTCAAAGCATGCCTAATCTTTTGAAGAGATTACAAAATGAGAAAAGTTTAACGGTGATAAAGATAAGATCGGATCGAGTCTTGAATTTCTCAACAAAGTTATAAGAGAATATTGTGAACGAATGGTGTACTACATCAACTTGCTTTGTAGCTTCTTTGGTACACCTCAGCAAAATGGGGTTGCTTTGAAAGAAGAAATAGAACTTTAAAAGAAGCAGGAAGGACAATGATATGTGAAGCATTGCTACCTGAAAGATATTGGGCTGAAGCAGTCAATACAGCATGCTATACACAAAACAGAACATCAGTAAACAAGAGGCTGCTGAAGACACCTTATGAGGTTTGGAATGGAAGGAAACCTAACATATCCTATTTCCATCCATTTGGAAGCAAATGTTTTATTCTAAATCATAAGGTACATTTGAAAACATTCCAACCAAAATCAGATGAAGGAATTTTCTTGGGATACTCTTCAGTCAGCAGAGCATTCAGGGTGCTGAACAAAAGGTCACTGAAACATGAAGAAACAATTCATGTTGTGTTTGATGAACCTAAGTTTCTTGGTATGGAAGATGAAGATTGTGAACTGCTGGCGAGAATCAACAAGTCAACGATCCAGTTGTATTGAAGTTTTGGAAAGATTCAATGACTTAAAAGTTTACGATCTTGCCCTGTTGAACACCTGGCGATAATGTTCGATGCAACAAGCTGAAGCGGTTCAAGGATCTGCGACCCCCAGTAGAAGAAGCTACGGCGGACCCCAACGAAGATGAGGTTCTGTCAATCAAAATAACCAAAATCCACAATGGTTAAGGAATCACCTGTTTGAACAAGTTATTGGCAATGTACGGCAAGGTGTGAGGACTAGAAGACAAGCTTGGAAGCTATGTTTACTTGTTTTCTATCTCAAATGGAACCTAAAGTTGTTGAAGAAGCAATTTCGGATCCGGTTTGGATAATTGCTATGCAAGAGGAATTGAATGAATTTGAAAGAAATCAAGTTTGGACACTAGTTGATAGGCCAATTAATGCAAATATCATTGGTACTAAGTGGGTATACGAAATAAACTTGATGAATGCGGTACCATTGTGAGGAATAAGGCCAGACTAGTTGCAAAAGGCTATTCTCAAGCTGAAGGAATAGATTTTGATGAAACTTATGCACCTGTTGCAAGATTGGAAGCTATCAGATTATTCATGGCACATGCTGCATATAAGAACTTCAAGGTATATCAGATGGATGTCAAAAGTGCAATTTTGAATGGCATTCTAGAAGAGGAAGTGTATGTTCAGCAACCTCCTGGATTTGAAGTTAAAGATCAAGAAGATAAAGTGTACAGACTCAACAAAGCACTTTATGGATTTAAACAAGCACCAAGAGCATGGTATGAGACCCTATCTCAATTCTTGGTGGACAATGGTTTTACAAAAGGGACCATTGACAAGACACTTTTCAGAATCAGTGAAGGGGACAGCACCCTGCTGGTACAAATTTATGTAGATGACATAATATTTGGTTCTGAAAATGATTTACTTTGTGAAAAGTTTGCAAACCTAATGAAAAGTAAATTCCAAATGAGTATGATGGGAGAAATGAACTACTTTTTGGGATTGCAAGTTAAACGGATGAAAGATGGAATCTTCATTCATCAAACCAAGTATACCAAGGAGTTCTTTGAAAAAGTTTGGTATGGAAAACGGCACTAAGAGTTCAACTCCTATGAGTACAAACATCGGATTGGATGAAGATAAAGAAGGCAAAGATGTTGATCGGACCTTATACGAAAGGATGATAGGCGATCTGCATGTACTAGCACGCCGGCGGACTGATATATCCTTTCTTTGTAGGTGTTTGTGCAAGATTTCAATCTAAACCTAAAGAAAGTCATTTAGGTGCAGTCAAGAGAATTCTCAAGTATCTTAAAGAGACTATGGGAGTAGGGATATGGTATTCCAAGGAAGGAAGCTTCAAAGTGATATCCTACTCGGATTACGATTATCTTGGTTGCAAGATTGATAGAAAAAGCACCTCGGGAACTGTCGGTTAATGGGAAATAGGCGGTTTCTGGTTTAGCAAGAAACGAAATTCTATATCAACTTCCACTTCTTGAAAATTGAATACATTCTTCTTTGGAAGTTCTTGTGCACAAGTAATACTATGGCTAAGACAACAATTAAGGGATTATGGAATTGAAGAAAAGGAAATTCCAATTATGTGTGACAACACAAGTGCAATTGCAATCACGAGAAAATCTGTTTTGCACTCAAGAACCAAGCACATTGATGTGAGACATCATTTTATAAGAGATCATATTGAAAAGAAAGATGTGGTAGTTACATACATCCTACTTGAAGATCAACTTGCTGATATTTTCACTAAGCCACTTGATAGTGAAAGATTTGCTAAATTAAGGATGAACTTGGAATCATAAAGGTTGGTGATATTCGGCAATGTCTTGGAATTCACCAAGGGGATTAGTCTTTGCTATGTTGGGTGAGCTCACTTAGCGAGATTAGTCATTGGTATCAACAATTCCATGTACTTAAGTTTGGACAATTGAGCAAATGAGTTTGCCAAGGGGATTGGTCTTTGTCATGTTGGGTGAGCTCACTTGACGGATCGGTCATTGGTATTAAACTTCATCTTGTATTATCAATTGAACAAAACAAGAAGAAAACAAGGATCGGCGAGTCACTTTGACGACGGGGCTGCTTTGAAGCATTTTATCGACTGGCTTGAGCCCACCTGTTTGAGGACTACCTGCTGAATGGAACGTTACTCAGTCAAAGTTATGAAGTCAAAAAGCAGTTTGGCGGGATATTTTTTCTATCCTTTATTACCATAGTTAAACCATCCAACGGTTACAAACGTTATGGAGGAGTAATGGGCCACGTGTCAAGACGAGACTTATTCAATTTAATCGTGGTTACCTCAATGTACGTGCAATGACGGTTTCAACTACCCACTTGTCTATATAATCGGTACGTAACACATCGGATTCTCTACTTGCATTTTACGCTTTATCTCTGCAAATCCTACATTGTGTGAACACGAGATTTGAGAGCAATTCTTCTTCATCTTTTTCTTATTTCAATGGCGGAAAGAATTGAAGTTCAAATCGAATCAAGCCAAAGTGTTAGAGGCTATGTTGTTGATGCAAACCAAACGAGTTGGCTATTAATATAGGTCGAAGAATAAGGAGGTTTGCGAGGCTTGGAGAACAAACTCAATATCGGATTAGAAACAATCTCATACACCAATGTTATTGATTTACGGAAGAATATGGTTGTGGAAGAAGGAAGCTGAAGCATTCAAGACAAGCGTGAATCTTTGAGGAGCTTGTAATTTCCTCTAGTCTACTGAGGGAAGTGTTTGGATTTGAAGATGTGGTAGATGGTTCAGTCAATCCTGAAGCAATGGGAATGGACAAAATGGCGTTTGTAGATCAGATTAAGACAGATGCAGACATCAAATCCGTACCAGGCATCAACTGCAAACATATTGGAAATGAGTACAGTCTGCTGAGCAAACTCATTGCAAAGAACATACTTGGACTAGTTGGCAGTATGGATACTCTATCAGGACCCAAGATAGAGCTGATGATAATCATCTGCAGGAGCATGAAGTTTGATTGGGCTGGTTATTTCATTCATTATATGAAGAAAGTAGCCAAGGAGGAGAAAGTAGGGAAAAGGAAATCAAAGGCCTTACCCTTAGGGTTGATGATTCGGACAACTGTTTTGAATCATTTGGAAGTTCGATCTTGAATGCGAGAAGATAAATCGGTCTAGATACAAGAAGGAAATTGATTATGCCATTCTGGTCTAGATGATGATGAAGAGGTTCTTTGGAGAGGCTGCTTGGTGATGATAATGATGGAGATGATGGTGATCTTGGTGGTGAGCGAGGTCAAGCAATCCAAAAAGAAATCTGTCAAACTGTTGCACCAAAGAAAGGCTTTGCTAAGAAAAGAAAGAGTGGAGCAACAAAGAAAATAAGCGAGGTATTAAAGCCTTTAAAGAAAACAAGGCGACAAACGGCACGGACTGAGTCTGGTACGAGGGTTCGATGGAGGTTGCGACCTGCTTTGTTCTTTGCAAGAAGAAGCTGTTGTTGACATTTTAAGGGAACAACGAAGGAAGCTAGTAGAAAGAGAAAATCTCTTGGAAAAGATGATGATGAACCCCTCTCCAAAAGAATGAAGGAGATTGCCAAAATGAAGAAACATGGAAAAGGAAAGAGCGAAAACCTTGGAAGCACAAAGAATCCAAGAGGAAGCATCGATAGAAGAAGAAGAAGAGGCTTGTTGAGGGCTGAGCCCTTAACTATCATTCCGCCTTTGTAGTAATTAGTGACTCCTCACACGAAGAGGTTGTCAAATCTGCGATCTTTGGACGGAGTTGTTGTTGAGCAATACGGTTGAAGATATACGACGATCTACGACCACGAGCTGTTGTAGTATCTTGAAGAACCACGACAAACCACGAACACGAACTGCTTGTGGTAGTTGAAGAGGTAATTGAAGACTTGGTTGAAGACCACCAAGTGGCAAGATCTCGGGGGAAGAGTAGTCTGCTGCTAACCTGGCGATGAGCATGTAAAGTCGGGGGGAACCAAGTGTGGTACGGATGGAAGTAGTGGGCACCAATGTACAATCACGGCAACCTACTGACTTTCAGACATCTGTTGAAGAAACCATGAACCTACTTGTTGGAACCTTTGGAGGTCAACAAGGTAGTGGAGTTGCTCCCGGGAGATCCTTCATGCCATTTGAAAGGCATGTGAAACAAAGAAAGAAAACGAGAGGAGTATGTAGATCCCAAACTTGACAAATTGCGACTACTTTCGATGGAAGTTTGGTTTCTACAAAAAAAGACAAAAGCAATTTCTTGAACCAATGACGGATCTTGAAGAATGGGCTTTTGACAAGTTGGGAGTGGAAAACTTGCTTTGGATCTAATTGATACAACCTTGCTTTGCAATCCGGACGATGGATTTGTTTGATGAGCAACGAAGGAGGAAGGTATCAAGTTTAGAGATCCAAGAGATGGAGATGATGATTCTTCCTCATCATCGGATTCTAGAGGAGATTTTCCCTCGGACCGGGAGAATCAAGTGGGGCTGCAGCGACAAATGAACTACACACAAAAGTCCAACGATGCTTGGTAAGTCTGCGAGGGCCGGCGGAGGCGGAGAGATGGATGAGGATCTACGGGATCTCACCATGGATGATCGGAGGCATTGATCAATGAAGGTATTACTTTGAGTCTTTGGTAGGGTACAGTTGATGAATCTGCTACATTCCTTGTTGTAGAGCCTCTTGCACAACACGAAGTTGAACGAGTGAGGATTTGGATGGAGAAAAGGTTATTGATCACGGCGAACCTAGTGCCGGCTCGGAAGAATCTATTGAATATCAAAGTGGATTTGACTTTGAGGGCATTCTTACTAAAGCTGCCATCATCTGCACAAGATTGGTAATGTGATGAGAGTCAAATTGGCTATCATTTACTATGTAATTATACCCCGTTTATACCTCGTTTTATATGTTTCCGGAGACATTTGATTGTATTTTGATGTATTTTACACCTTGGTTATCATTTCGAGACCTAGGACGAAAAGTCCGGAAATCTCATTATTTTTCGGTGTTTTAATACATTCTCGGTCACCCTAGTGTCTGTAGGGATTATGTGTGGTATTTGTTGTGATTTTGTACAGGACTTAGGTGTTTGAGATGTCCGGAAGGCGAGTTACGAGGATTGGAACATATGCCCGAAGCTTAAACGTTCAAACGGATCAAAACGCGGTGGTACTACAACCATACCTTCCATTGATCCGCATTTTTATCCACCTTAAATGCATTTTATGGGCTGGACATCTTCATGAAAGTTGTAGACAATTAAATGAGCTTTCCAACGCATCTTGAATCACTCAAATCGGAGGTCTACAGACAAAGTTATGGCTGTTTTTCTGAAGGTGTGTCGGCTAGGCGCGCGCCTGAGAAATGCTAGGCGCACGCCTAGCAGTGAATTTTGGCCAGAAGTTTCAGTACGTGTTTTTATCATCATAGGCGTGCGCCTACACTTTCCTAGGCGCACGCCTAGCGTCCAGAACACATAAAACACTATAAATTCCCCCATTTGATCTAGATCGAAAACTTTCTCTTCCCCAACTCGTTTTTCTTCGGTTTTTACGCGTTTTTCTTAGCTTAGATCAATTTTGTACATAGTTTAGCTTAGATTAGTTGTAGATTGTTGTAATCCGGAGGATCTCGAAGATAGCTTGACGCGTTATTGACGGGTTTTCGTTCGGTGGATCGATTTTCTACGACATAATATATTTGGTAATTCGTT
Source organism: Gentiana straminea (assembly GCA_036785695.1). Taxonomy (NCBI): domain Eukaryota; kingdom Viridiplantae; phylum Streptophyta; class Magnoliopsida; order Gentianales; family Gentianaceae; genus Gentiana; species Gentiana straminea. The sequence goes on along the minus strand of JAVUPR010000412.1, from coordinate 19,673 downwards.
TTCCTTTCTTGTTCTTGCTTTCAATCTTTGTTTTTGTTATATTTATTGTTGATTTCTTGTTGTTTTTGTTGTTAGAATGAGTAGCTAATAGCCCGATAGTTGAGTTATGTGATAGTCTATGAAATCGAATCCTTAGCTCGTTGATTGAAGTGTTTTGATGTTATGATTGTTAGATTCTCGGTGTTGTTATCGTTAGAACTTATTCGTAAATGACTTTTATTGAACTCGCGACTCGATAATCGTATTTCACGCGTCTTCTTTACATATGTATTTTGCGAGAGGATACGGGAAAAAGGGTTCTAGGATCCTTTGTGTAAAACCGGCGAGTTGTTCGGACTCGGTTTCGTTGTGAGGTTTGTATCGACTTGTCGAGCGTCTCATAGAGCGTAGACCGTGTTGAGTCGGTTAAATCCGGTCGGCGGACTTTGTTGAATTCGACATAGGAAACTAGGTTGTTGAAATTGGCGCTTAGTTTCGGAAATAGGAGACGACATCCTTTAACAATGTCAAGAACATTAGAGTATATCGAAATCACTTACGGTTACGAGTTAGGGTTAGATAGTAGTAGATTGGATCATAGCTCGGCTATCTCTTTTATATAGTTTTAAACTCTTTTATTTTGTGTATATTTAGTTTGTAGAACCGGTGATCGACAAATCACCACGTTCAATAGTTGTGTTGGCACGAACTAGGGACGAGACCGACTTTGGTACTCGACCGGATTCCACTGTGGGATACGACCTTGACTCACCAATTCTAGGCTGATTGACCCGGTACACGCCGGTGAGATTGGACACTTAGAAAAGGCCGATCATAATCTTTGAAGGATTCCAAGTGGATAATGATACTATATTCAATCCACAGAGAGTTGAAGAGGAGGTACAGGTTGCTTTGGGGTACAAACAGCACCTGGACAAAGGTTGGAACCAGATTTGGGTTTGGAGGAAACCCCTGTTGTAGAAGAGGCTGCTGTAGTGGAGCCTGCTGGGGCCAAGGCCACTGTAGGGAAGGATAGTCAGCAGGCTGCTGTTGTTAATCAAGAAGAACAGCTGCTGGACTATGACTACAGTGATGAAGAGTTTCAAATTTTTGGAGAAGAAGAAGCTGCTGAAGAACCTGCACAAGATCCAGTCATGGAAGATATTCTTGGTGCTATGGTTGAGGAAGGACCTCCCCTGTGGGGAGAGATATGAGTCGGGCAATGGTCATCGACGGACAACGAGGCACAATATAGAGTTGAGGAGCTGTTGATGGACCTCTTGATAGTAGAATGACCGAGTGGAGTGCCGAGTTGAAGTTTTCAATGAGTTAAGAGCGTCGAAATGATATGCAACGATTAAGAACTCAAGCTGGACGAGGCAAGAACGAGAGATTTGAAGAGCGATGAAGATGGTAAATGAAAACGGACAATCTGCGATACGGTTGCTTCAAATTTTGCATCCACTCAAAATCTTGTCAATGATATGATGCTAGATGTAAGAGGAATCAAGCAAGGGAATACTTTGAAAGATAAGTTTACGAAAGACCAACTTATTTCTATCCATCGAAACTTGACAACCTTGCTTGCTCCACTGAACCTGCGAGCTGTTGCCGCACTGACAATCTGCTTTGCACGATCCCAAACTTCTTGAAAGGATCAACGGTATTTGGAGGAGACATTGCAATCCGGGATCAACTTGCTATTGATACTAGAGCTGGAACTATGGAAGGTCAATTGAATAGAGTGATAGTATCACAGGAGGGTATTCATGGCCTTATATCCCGTTTTGTTGATGATGTCACTAAGGGGGAAGAGGGTCAATCAGCTGCAGCAAAGGAGGCTGCAAGACTCTTTGCACGAAGAGATGGAGTGATGAAACCAATGCTTTCGAGCAACTTTGCACACAGCGAGTTCAACTTGCGATGATCTTCTTAGACGGTACAAGAAAGAGTATTACAACGGGAGGAGACCTTATCATGACATGGGGTTTCATGAAGGTCTTAACTCTTTCTTGGGATTGAAATTTTGGGAAGCAAGGATTAAAGCCTTAAGGGCAAACAACAGAGGTGGTAGAAGTGGAAGAGGTGGCAGAGGTGATAGGAACTTGCCTATCACAAAAGCAAAGGATTCACTTGATGAGTTTAAGGAACTATACATGAAGTTTGGATTCAGGGTGAATCAGATTAATCTTATCCTGCCTGAAGCATGGAACTGGTGGAAGCAAGTTAATCCCTACATTGATTTTACTATGATTGAAAATGAGTGGATGAGGGATATGATAGAACAGATCAGAGACTATCAAGAGCAAGCTGAGAAGGCTAGACAAGAAAGAGAAAAGAGACAATAGATCAGCATACCTACATTACTTTATCTTTGCTGTATCTAGTTTGTAATAGCCTTGAACAAATGTTTTTAATGAAAGGTGAATACTTGTTACTTTTTTTGTGTTTTATCTTTTTGCTTTCTTGATTAGGTGAGGGTAGTGGCATCATCACCAAAAAGGGGAAATTGTTGGACTTATTTCTATGTTTTGATGATGAGTGCCATACTAGGTTTGTTATAGTGCAAAGGCAAAAAGATGTCTAGATCAAATGTATAGGCTTATTAGAGTTTGATTCATAAATAGGTTTGATCAAACAAGCAACGTAATGGTCGGTGACTTGTGTCGGCGGGCGGGTCTAGGTCGATAGGGTAGATAGGTCGGTAGACTAGTCTTGAACCTGGCGAAAGGCGAAAGGCGAGGGTTCAAACTCGGTAAATGAAGGCTAAGGGATCAAACTTAGTATTTAAAGTCAAGGATATGGAATCGAAATTTAGGCAAGTACGTGATGACTGGGCGATTACATATACCTTGTGTAGAAGGTCTAAGTTCCACAAGTTGGATGATGTTTGGAACTTGGTTATAGTCAAAAGGATGTAATCTAACTTCACAAATAAAATTTAGATAAAAGAAATCGGTTTGCATTGCATTTTATACACGGCAACATCTTGTTCGACGACGATTGGTACTTCGACGGACGATGAACCTGCTGATATATACCTCGATTAATTCAAGATTATTTTGGAAGATAACTTGGATAAGGACAGCCAACTACCTCTGATTTGATCAAACAAATCAGTGGTTAGGATTAAAAGAACGTTGGGATGATTCAGGACTTTATCCAATGGACACAAGTCAAAGGGTGGACGGTACCTTGCTTGTCAAAAAGGAATTCGACGAGTGTCGATCCTATGAATAGTGACGAGAATGCAAATCAAATGGGACAAAAACAAGGAACGGTTACATTTGAATTTCAAATACAAGTCACATGCATTCTTGCCTATAAATAGAAGACTTTCAACTCAGAAAAAGATGATGAAAAATTGAGATAAACTTTAAGTGATAACAACGAAATTTGAAAAACACCTGCTTGAACTGCTGAGCATAAAGGCTGGCTTGATCTAGTGAATTTCTTCAAGTGCATTACGTATTCAAGCTACATCAAGATTAAACACTTGAAGGCGCAAGGCTGCTGATTACATCATCCTAATCAAAATTTCTTTGCAAGCTGAATCATTTATTTGATTCAATCTTTATTTTATAAAGAACCTGCGAAGACGAGTGAAGCATACGTTGGGTGTGAAAAATTGTTGTTTGTGGTGGAGGTGGTGAAGAGGCAATCCTACCCTTCAAGGACCAGTGGAAGACTAAGGAGCAGCAATCCTACCTGTTCCCAGTTTTCAGTTTGTGAAGCCATAGTTATTGGTGAAGGACAAACAACTTAGGAATCTTTGTAACAGCTACATCAAAGATCTCTAGTGAACTTCCTCCATGGAACCACTATAAAAATCACATGGAACCACTATAAAAATCAGGAGAAGAGTGGACGTACAGGATTACATCACATGGAACCACTATAAAAATCTGCCTATTTACTTTCAGCATTTACTTTCTGTACTTAGTTTATTTCACTCATCGGTCTACTGAATTTAGCAACTGAAATCACACACTTGCACTACTGAGTATCTAATACTTAGTATCATATTTAACAACAAGTAATAAGGCTTAATTTTGATATAATTCCATTTGCACAAATTCAGACAAGGCGAGCGTCGGTAGACTACGTCTATCGAGCGGGCTGCGAGGTCTCGACGGACTGCGAAGTATCGAGAATTTGCTTTGAAGTTGCGAAATTTGTTAACTCCAAAGTTTTAAGTGTTAAGTTTATTCACCCCCCCCCCCCTCTAAACTTAACCAAAGCCTTTTCAAGGGACCAACGATTACCAAAGAAAAAACACAAATTTTTACTCTTTATAAAGAGAAAACACAAATTTCTACTCGTTATAAAGGGAAAACACAAATTTCCGGCAATGTCAACTCGTTATTAGGGAAAAAGACATTTTTTTTTACGGAAGGACAGCTCGTTACCGAGAGAAAAACACAAATTTGAACTCGTTAATAAGAAGAAAACATGAATTTGAACTCGTTACCAAAGAAAAAACACAAATTTCTACTCGTTATAAAGGGAAAACACAAATTTCCGGCGATGTCAACTCGTTATTAGGGAAAAAGACATTTTTTTACGGAAGGACAACTCGTTACCGAGAGAAAAACACAAATTTGAACTCGTTAATAAGTAGAAAACATGAATTTGAACTCGTTACCAAAGAAAAAACACAAATTTTTACTCGTTATAAAGGGAAAACACAAATTTCCGGCGATGTCAACTCGTTATTAGGGAAAAAGACATTATTTTACGGAAGGACAACTCGTTACCGAGAGAAAAACACAAATTTGAACTCGTTAATTAGAAGAAAACATGAATTCGAACCCGTTACCAAAGAAAAAACACAAATTTTTACTCGTTATAAAGAGAAAACACAAAATTCTACTCGTTATAAAGGGAAAACACAAATTTCCGGCGATGTCAACTCGTTATTAGGGAAAAAGACATTTTTTTTTACGGAAGGACAACTAGTTACCGAGAGAAAAACACAAATTTGAACTCGTTAATAAGTAGAAAACATGAATTTGAACTCGTTACCAAAGAAAAAACATAAATTTTTACTCGTTATAAAGGGAAAACACAAATTTCCGGCGATGTCAACTCGTTATTAGGGAAAAAGACATTTTTTTTTACGGAAGGACAACTCGTTACCGAGAGAAAAACACAAATTTGAACTCGTTAATTAGAAGAAAACATGAATTCGAACTCGTTACCAAAGAAAAAACACAAATTTTTACTCGTTATAAAGGGAAAACACAAATTTCCGGCAATGTCAACTCGTTATTAGGGAAAAAGACATTATTTTACGGAAGGACAACTCGTTACCGAGAGAAAAACACAAATTTGAACTCGTTAATTAGAAGAAAACATGAATTCGAACCCGTTACCAAAGAAAAAACACAAATTTTTACTCGTTATAAAGAGAAAACACAAATTTCTACTCGTTATAAAGGGAAAACACAAATTTCCGGCGATGTCAACTCGTTATTAGGGAAAAAGACATTTTTTTTTACGGAAGGACAACTCGTTACTAGAGAAAAACACAAATTTGAACTCGTTAATAAGAAGAAAACATGACTTCGAACTCGTTACCAAAGAAAAAACACAAATTTTTACTCGTTATAAAGAGAAAACACAAATTTCTACTCGTTATAAAGGGAAAACACAAATTTCCGGCGATGTCAACTCGTTATTAGGGAAAAAGACATTTTTTTTTACGGAAGGACTACTCGTTACCGAGAGAAAAACACAAATTTGAACTCGTTAATAAGTAGAAAACATGAATTTGAACTCGTTACCAAAGAAAAAACATAAATTTTTACTCGTTATAAAGGGAAAACACAAATTTCCGGCGATGTCAACTCGTTATTAGGGAAAAAGACATTTTTTTACGGAAGGACAACTCGTTACCAGAGAAAAACACAAATTTGAACTCGTTAATTAGAAGAAAACATGAATTCGAACCCGTTACCAAAGAAAAAACACAAATTTTTACTCGTTATAAAGAGAAAACACAAATTTCTACTCGTTATAAAGGGAAAACACAAATTTCCGGCGATGTCAACTCGTTATTTGGGAAAAAGACTTTTTTTTCTAGAAGGACAACTCGTTACCAGAGAAAAACACAAATTTGAACTCGTTAATAAGAAGAAAACATGAATTCGAACTCGTTACCAAAGAAAAAACACAAATTTCTACTCGTTATAAAGGGAAAACACAAATTTCCGGCGATGTCAACTTGTTATTGAGGAAAAAGACATTTTTTTTACGGAAGGACAACTCGTTACCGAGAGAAAAACACAAATTTGAACTCGTTAATAAGTAGAAAACATGAATTTGAACTCGTTACCAAAGAAAAAACACAAATTTTTACTCGTTATAAAGGGAAAACACAAATTTCCGGCGATGTGAACTCGTTATTAAGGAAAAAGACATTATTTTACGGAAGGACAACTCGTTACCGAGAGAAAAACACAAATTTGAACTCGATAATTAGAAGAAAACATGAATTCGAACTCGTTACCAAAGAAAAAACACAAATTTCTACTCGTTATAAAGGGAAAACACAAATTTCCGGCGATGTCAACTCGTTATTAGGGAAAAGACATTTTTTTACGGAAGGACAACTCGTTACCGAGAGAAAAACACAAATTTGAACTCGTTAATAAGTAGAAAACATGAATTTGAACTCGTTACCAAAGAAAAAACACAAATTTTTACTCGTTATAAAGGGAAAACACAAATTTCCGGCGATGTCAACTCGTTATTAGGGAAAAAGACATTATTTTACGGAAGGACAACTCGTTACCGAGAGAAAAACACAAATTTGAACTCGTTAATTAGAAGAAAACATGAATTCGAACCCGTTACCAAAGAAAAAACACAATTTTTACTCGTTATAAAGAGAAAACACAAATTTCTACTCGTTATAAAGGGAAAACACAAATTTCCGGCGATGTCAACTCGTTATTAGGGAAAAAGACATTTTTTACGGAAGGACAACTCGTTACCGAGAGAAAAACACAAATTTGAACTCGTTAATAAGTAGAAAACATGAATTCGAACTCGTTACCAAAGAAAAAACACAAATTTCTACTCGTTATAAAGGGAAAACACAAATTTCCGGCGATGTCAACTCGTTATTAGGGAAAAAGACATTTTTTTTACGGAAGGACAACTCGTTACCAGAGAAAAACACAAATTTGAACTCGTTAATAAATAGAAAACATGAATTTGAACTCGTTACCAAAGAAAAAACACAAATTTTTACTCGTTATAAAGGGAAAACACAAATTTCCGGCGATGTCAACTCGTTATTAGGGAAAAAGACATTTTTTTTCTGGAAGGACAACTCGTTACCAGAGAAAAACACAAATTTGAACTCGTTAATTAGAAGAAAACATGAATTCGAACCCGTTACCAAAGAAAAAACACAAATTTTTACTCGTTATAAAGAGAAAACACAAATTTCTACTCGTTATAAAGGGAAAACACAAATTTCCGGCGATGTCAACTCGTTATTTGGGAAAAAGACATTTTTTTACGGAAGGACAACTCCTTACCGAGAGAAAAACACAAATTTGAACTCGTTAATAAGTAGAAAACATGAATTCGAACTCGTTACCAAAGAAAAAACACAAATTTCTACTCGTTATAAAGGGAAAACACAAATTTCCGGCGATGTCAACTCGTTATTAGGGAAAAAGACATTTTTTCTGGAAGGACAACTCGTTACCGAGAGAAAAACACAAATTTGAACTCGTTAATAAGTAGAAAACATGAATTCGAACTCGTTACCAAAGAAAAAACACAAATTTCTACTCGTTATAAAGGGAAAACACAAATTTCCGGCGATGTCAACTCGTTATTAGGGAAAAAGACATTATTTTACGGAAGGACAACTCGTTACCGAGAGAAAAACACAAATTTGAACTCGTTAATTAGAAGAAAACATGAATTCGAACCCGTTACCAAAGAAAAAACACAAATTTTTACTCGTTATAAAGAGAAAACACAAATTTCTACTCGTTATAAAGGAAAACACAAATTTCCGGCGATGTCAACTCGTTATTAGGGAAAAAGACATTTTTTTTACGGAAGGACAACTCGTTACCGAGAGAAAAACACAAATTTGAACTCGTTAATAAGAGAAAACATGAATTCGAACTCGTTACCAAAGAAAAAACACAAATTTCTACTCGTTATAAAGGGAAAACACAAATTTCCGGCGATGTCAACTCGTTATTAGGGAAAAAGACATTTTTTTACGGAAGGACAACTCGTTACCGAGAGAAAAACACAAATTTGAACTCGTTAATAAGTAGAAAACATGAATTTGAACTCGTTACCAAAGAAAAAACACAAATTTTTACTCGTTATAAAGGGAAAACACAAATTTCCGGCGATGTCAACTCGTTATTAGGGAAAAAGACATTTTTTTTACGGAAGGACAACTCGTTACCGAGAGAAAAACACAAATTTGAACTCGTTAATAAGAAGAAAACATGAATTCGAACTCGTTACCAAAGAAAAAACACAAATTTTTACTCGTTATAAAGAGAAAACACAAATTTCTACTCGTTATAAAGGCACAAATTTCAACTCGTTATTAGGGAAAAAGACATTTTTTTCGGAAGGACAACTCGTTACCGAGAGAAAAACACAAATTTGAACTCGTTAATAAGAAGAAAACATGAATTCGAACTCGTTACCAAAGAAAAAACACAATTTTTACTCGTTATAAATTTTCTACTCGTTATAAAGGGAAAACACAAATTTCCGGCGATGTCAACTCGTTATTAGGGAAAAAGACATTTTTTTACGGAAGGACAACTCGTTACCGAGAGAAAAACACAAATTTGAACTCGTTAATAAGTAGAAAACATGAATTCGAACTCGTTACCAAAGAAAAAACACAAATTTCTACTCGTTATAAAGGGAAAACACAAATTTCCGGCGATGTCAACTCGTTATTAGGGAAAAAGACATTTTTTTTTTACGGAAGGACAACTCGTTACCGAGAGAAAAACACAAATTTGAACTCGTTAATAAGTAGAAAACATGAATTTGAACTCGTTACCAAAGAAAAAACACAAATTTTTACTCGTTATAAAGGGAAAACACAAATTTCCGGCGATGTCAACTCGTTATTAGGGAAAAAGACATTTTTTTTTACGGAAGGACAACTCGTTACCGAGAGAAAAACACAAATTTGAACTCGTTAATTAGAAGAAAACATGAATTCGAACCCGTTACCAAAGAAAAAACACAAATTTTTACTCGTTATAAAGAGAAAACACAAATTTCTACTCGTTATAAAGGGAAAACACAAATTTCCGGCGATGTCAACTCGTTATTTGGGAAAAAGACATTTTTTTTTACGGAAGGACAACTCGTTACCGAGAGAAAAACACAAATTTGAACTCGTTAATAAGTAGAAAACATGAATTCGAACTCGTTACCAAAGAAAAAACACAAATTTCTACTCGTTATAAAGGGAAAACACAAATTTCCGGCGATGTCAACTCGTTATTAGGGAAAAAGACATTTTTTTACGGAAGGACAACTCGTTACCGAGAGAAAAACACAAATTTGAACTCGTTAATAAGTAGAAAACATGAATTTGAACTCGTTACCAAAGAAAAAACACAAATTTTTACTCGTTATAAAGGGAAAACACAAATTTCCGGCGATGTCAACTCGTTATTAGGGAAAAAGACATTATTTTACGGAAGGACAACTCGTTACCGAGAGAAAAACACAAATTTGAACTCGTTAATTAGAAGAAAACATGAATTCGAACCCGTTACCAAAGAAAAAACACAAATTTTACTCGTTATAAAGAGAAAACACAAATTTCTACTCGTTATAAAGGGAAAACACAAATTTCCGGCGATGTCAACTCGTTATTAGGGAAAAAGACATTTTTTTACGGAAGGACAACTCGTTACCGAGAGAAAAACACAAATTTGAACTCGTTAATAAGTAGAAAACATGAATTCGAACTCGTTACCAAAGAAAAAACACAAATTTCTACTCGTTATAAAGGGAAAACACAAATTTCCGGCGATGTCAACTCGTTATTAGGGAAAAAGACATTTTTTTCTGGAAGGACAACTCGTTACCGAGAGAAAAACACAAATTTGAACTCGTTAATAAGTAGAAAACATGAATTTGAACTCGTTACCAAAGAAAAAACACAAATTTTTACTCGTTATAAAGGGAAAACACAAATTTCCGGCGATGTCAACTCGTTATTAGGGAAAAAGACATTTTTTTACGGAAGGACAACTCGTTACCGAGAGAAAAACACAAATTTGAACTCGTTAATTAGAAGAAAACATGAATTCGAACCCGTTACCAAAGAAAAAACACAAATTTTTACTCGTTATAAAGAGAAAACACAAATTTCTACTCGTTATAAAGGGAAAACACAAATTTCCGGCGATGTCAACTCGTTATTTGGGAAAAAGACATTTTTTTTACGGAAGGACAACTCGTTACCGAGAGAAAAACACAAATTTGAACTCGTTAATAAGTAGAAAACATGAATTCGAACTCGTTACCAAAGAAAAAACACAAATTTCTACTCGTTATAAAGGGAAAACACAAATTTCCGGCGATGTCAACTCGTTATTAGGGAAAAAGACATTTTTTACGGAAGGACAACTCGTTACCGAGAGAAAAACACAAATTTGAACTCGTTAATAAGTAGAAAACATGAATTTGAACTCGTTACCAAAGAAAAAACACAAATTTTTACTCGTTATAAAGGGAAAACACAAATTTCCGGCGATGTCAACTCGTTATTAGGGAAAAAGACATTATTTTACGGAAGGACAACTCGTTACCGAGAGAAAAACACAAATTTGAACTCGTTAATTAGAAGAAAACATGAATTCGAACCCGTTACCAAAGAAAAAACACAATTTTTACTCGTTATAAAGAGAAAACACAAATTTCTACTCGTTATAAAGGGAAAACACAAATTTCCGGCGATGTCAACTCGTTATTTGGGAAAAAGACATTTTTTTTACGGAAGGACAACTCGTTACCGAGAGAAAAACACAAATTTGAACTCGTTAATAAGTAGAAAACATGAATTTTGAACTCGTTACCAAAGAAAAAACACAAATTTCTACTCGTTATAAAGGGAAAACACAAATTTCCGGCGATGTCAACTCGTTATTAGGGAAAAAGACATTTTTTTTACGGAAGGACAACTCGTTACCGAGAGAAAAACACAAATTTGAACTCGTTAATTAGAAGAAAACATGAATTCGAACCCGTTACCAAAGAAAAAACACAAATTTTTACTCGTTATAAAGAGAAAACACAAATTTCTACTCGTTATAAAGGGAAAACACAAATTTCCGGCGATGTCAACTCGTTATTAGGGAAAAAGACATTTTTTTTACGGAAGGACAACTCGTTACCGAGAGAAAAACACAAATTTGAACTCGTTAATAAGAAGAAAACATGAATTCGAACTCGTTACCAAAGAAAAAACACAAATTTCTACTCGTTATAAAGGGAAAACACAAATTTCCGGCGATGTCAACTCGTTATTAGGGAAAAAGACATTTTTTTACGGAAGGACAACTCGTTACCGAGAGAAAAACACAAATTTGAACTCGTTAATAAGTAGAAAACATGAATTTGAACTCGTTACCAAAGAAAAAACACAAATTTTTACTCGTTATAAAGGGAAAACACAAATTTCCGGCGATGTCAACTCGTTATTAGGGAAAAAGACATTTTTTTACGGAAGGACAACTCGTTACCGAGAGAAAAACACAAATTTGAACTCGTTAATTAGAAGAAAACATGAATTCGAACCCGTTACCAAAGAAAAAACACAAATTTTTACTCGTTATAAAGAGAAAACACAAATTTCTACTCGTTATAAAGGGAAAACACAAATTTCCGGCGATGTCAACTCGTTATTTGGGAAAAAGACATTTTTTTTACGGAAGGACAACTCGTTACCGAGAGAAAAACACAAATTTGAACTCGTTAATAAGAAGAAAACATGAATTCGAACTCGTTACCAAAGAAAAAACACAAATTTCTACTCGTTATAAAGGGAAAACACAAATTTCCGGCGATGTCAACTCGTTATTGGGGAAAAAGACATTTTTTTTACGGAAGGACAACTCGTTACCGAGAGAAAAACACAAATTTGAACTCGTTAATAAGTAGAAAACATGAATTTGAACTCGTTACCAAAGAAAAAACACAAATTTTTACTCGTTATAAAGGGAAAACACAAATTTCCGGCGATGTCAACTCGTTATTAGGGAAAAAGACATTATTTTACGGAAGGACAACTCGTTACCGAGAGAAAAACACAAATTTGAACTCGTTAATTAGAAGAAAACATGAATTCGAACCCGTTACCAAAGAAAAAACACAAATTTTTACTCGTTATAAAGAGAAAACACAAATTTCTACTCGTTATAAAGGGAAAACACAAATTTCCGGCGATGTCAACTCGTTATTAGGGAAAAAGACATTTTTTTTACGGAAGGACAACTCGTTACCGAGAGAAAAACACAAATTTGAACTCGTTAATAAGTAGAAAACATGAATTTGAACTCGTTACCAAAGAAAAAACACAAATTTTTACTCGTTATAAAGGGAAAACACAAATTTCCGGCGATGTCAACTCGTTATTAGGGAAAAAGACATTTTTTTTACGGAAGGACAACTCGTTACCGAGAGAAAAACACAAATTTGAACTCGTTAATTAGAAGAAAACATGAATTCGAACCGTTACCAAAGAAAAAACACAATTTTTACTCGTTATAAAGAGAAAACACAAATTTCTACTCGTTATAATGGGAAAACACAAATTTCCGGCGATGTCAACTCGTTATTAGGGAAAAAGACATTTTTTTTTTACGGAAGGACAACTCGTTACCGAGAGAAAAACACAAATTTGAACTCGTTAATAAGAAGAAAACATGAATTCGAACTCGTTACCAAAGAAAAAACACAAATTTCTACTCGTTATAAAGGGAAAACACAAATTTCCGGCGATGTCAACTCGTTATTGGGGAAAAAGACATTTTTTTACGGAAGGACAACTCGTTACCGAGAGAAAAACACAAATTTGAACTCGTTAATAAGTAGAAAACATGAATTTGAACTCGTTACCAAAGAAAAAACACAAATTTTTACTCGTTATAAAGGGAAAACACAAATTTCCGACGATGTCAACTCGTTATTAGGGAAAAAGACATTTTTTTCCGGAAGGACAACTCGTTACCAGAGAAAAACACAAATTTGAACACGTTAATTAGAAGAAAACATGAATTCGAACCCGTTACCAAAGAAAAAACACAAATTTTTACTCGTTATAAAGAGAAAACACAAATTTCTACTCGTTATAAAGGGAAAACACAAATTTCCGGCGATGTCAACTCGTTATTAGGGAAAAAGACATTTTTTTTTACGGAAGGACAACTCGTTACCGAGAGAAAAACACAAATTTGAACTCGTTAATAAGTAGAAAACATGAATTTGAACTCGTTACCAAAGAAAAAACATAAATTTTACTCGTTATAAAGGGAAAACACAAATTTCCGGCGATGTCAACTCGTTATTAGGGAAAAAGACATTTTTTTTTACGGAAGGACAACTCGTTACCGAGAGAAAAACACAAATTTGAACTCGTTAATTAGAAGAAAACATGAATTCGAACTCGTTACCAAAGAAAAAACACAAATTTTTACTCGTTATAAAGGAAAACACAAATTTCCGGCAATGTCAACTCGTTATTAGGGAAAAAGACATTATTTTACGGAAGGACAACTCGTTACCGAGAGAAAAACACAAATTTGAACTCGTTAATAAGTAGAAAACATGAATTCGAACTCGTTACCAAAGAAAAAACACAAATTTCTACTCGTTATAAAGGGAAAACACAAATTTCCGGCGATGTCAACTCGTTATTAGGGAAAAAGACATTTTTTACGGAAGGACAACTCGTTGCCGGAGAAAAACACAAATTTGAACTCGTTAATTAGAAGAAAACATGAATTCGAACCCGTTACCAAAGAAAAAACACAAATTTTTACTCGTTATAAAGAGAAAACACAAATTTCTACTCGTTATAAAGGGAAAACACAAATTTCCGGCGATGTCAACTCGTTATTAGGGAAAAAGACATTTTTTTTTTCACGGAAGGACAACTCGTTACCGAGAGAAAAACACAAATTTGAACTCGTTAATAAGTAGAAAACATGAATTCGAACTCGTTACCAAAGAAAAAACACAAATTTCTACTCGTTATAAAGGGAAAACACAAATTTCCGGCGATGTCAACTCGTTATTAGGGAAAAAGACATTTTTTTTTACGGAAGGACAACTCGTTACCGAGAGAAAAACACAAATTTGAACTCGTTAATAAGTAGAAAACATGAATTTGAACTCGTTACCAAAGAAAAAACACAAATTTTTACTCGTTATAAAGGGAAAACACAAATTTCCGGCGATGTCAACTCGTTATTAGGGAAAAAGACATTTTTTTACGGAAGGACAACTCGTTACCGAGAGAAAAACACAAATTTGAACTCGTTAATTAGAAGAAAACATGAATTCGAACCCGTTACCAAAGAAAAAACACAAATTTTTACTCGTTATAAAGAGAAAACACAAATTTCTACTCGTTATAAAGGGAAAACACAAATTTCCGGCGATGTCAACTCGTTATTAGGGAAAAAGACATTTTTTACGGAAGGACAACTCGTTACCGAGAGAAAAACACAAATTTGAACTCGTTAATAAGTAGAAAACATGAATTTGAACTCGTTACCAAAGAAAAAACATAAATTTTTACTCGTTATAAAGGGAAAACACAAATTTCCGGCGATGTCAACTCGTTATTAGGGAAAAAGACATTTTTTTACGGAAGGACAACTCGTTACCGAGAGAAAAACACAAATTTGAACTCGTTAATTAGAAGAAAACATGAATTCGAACTCGTTACCAAATTTTTACTCGTTAAAAAAAAACACAAATTTTTACTCGTTATAAAGGGAAAACACAAATTTCCGGCGATGTCAACTCGTTATTAGGGAAAAAGACATTTTTACGGAAGGACAACTCGTTACCGAGAGAAAAACACAAATTTGAACTCGTTAATAAGTAGAAAACATGAATTCGAACTCGTTACCAAAGAAAAAACACAAATTTCTACTCGTTATAAAGGGAAAACACAAATTTCCGGCGATGTCAACTCGTTATTAGGGAAAAAGACATTTTTTCTGGAAGGACAACTCGTTACCGAGAGAAAAACACAAATTTGAACTCGTTAATTAGAAGAAAACATGAATTCGAACTTACGTTACCGTTATAAAGAAAAAACACAAATTTCTACTCGTTATAAAGGGAAAACACAAATTTCCGGCGATGTCAACTCGTTATTAGGGAAAAAGACATTTTTTTACGGAAGGACAACTCGTTACCGAGAGAAAAACACAAATTTGAACTCGTTAATAAGTAGAAAACATGAATTCGAACTCGTTACCAAAGAAAAAACACAAATTTCTACTCGTTATAAAGGGAAAACACAAATTTCCGGCGATGTCAACTCGTTATTAGGGAAAAAGACATTTTTTTTTACGGAAGGACAACTCGTTACCGAGAGAAAAACACAAATTTGAACTCGTTAATAAGTAGAAAACATGAATTTGAACTCGTTACCAAAGAAAAAACACAAATTTTTACTCGTTATAAAGGGAAAACACAAATTTCCGGCGATGTCAACTCGTTATTAGGGAAAAAGACATTTTTTACGGAAGGACAACTCGTTACCGAGAGAAAAACACAAATTTGAACTCGTTAATTAGAAGAAAACATGAATTCGAACCCGTTACCAAAGAAAAAACACAAATTTTTACTCGTTATAAAGAGAAAACACAAATTTCTACTCGTTATAAAGGGAAAACACAAATTTCCGGCGATGTCAACTCGTTATTAGGGAAAAAGACATTTTTTTACGGAAGGACAACTCGTTACCGAGAGAAAAACACAAATTTGAACTCGTTAATAAGTAGAAAACATGAATTTGAACTCACAAATTTTTACTCGTTACCAAAGAAAAAACACAAATTTTTACTCGTTATAAAGGGAAAACACAAATTTCCGGCGATGTCAACTCGTTATTTGGGAAAAAGACATTTTTTTACGGAAGGACAACTCGTTACCGAGAGAAAAACACAAATTTGAACTCGTTAATAAGAAGAAAACATGAATTCGAACTCGTTACCAAAGAAAAAACACAAATTTTTACTCGTTATAAAGGGAAAACACAAATTTCCGGCGATGTCAACTCGTTATTAGGGAAAAAGACATTTTTTTTACGGAAGGACAACTCGTTACCGAGAGAAAAACACAAATTTGAACTCGTTAATAAGTAGAAAACATGAATTTGAACTCGTTACCAAAGAAAAAACACAAATTTTTACTCGTTATAAAGGGAAAACACAAATTTCCGGCGATGTCAACTCGTTATTAGGGAAAAAGACATTTTTTTACGGAAGGACAACTCGTTACCGAGAGAAAAACACAAATTTGAACTCGTTAATTAGAAGAAAACATGAATTCGAACCCGTTACCAAAGAAAAAACACAAATTTTTACTCGTTATAAAGAGAAAACACAAATTTCTACTCGTTATAAAGGGAAAACACAAATTTCCGGCGATGTCAACTCGTTATTTGGGAAAAAGACATTTTTTTTTACGGAAGGACAACTCGTTACCGAGAGAAAAACACAAATTTGAACTCGTTAATAAGAAGAAAACATGAATTTGAACTCGTTACCAAAGAAAAAACACAAATTTCTACTCGTTATAAAGGGAAAACACAAATTTCCGGCGATGTCAACTCGTTATTAGGGAAAAAGACATTTTTTACGGAAGGACAACTCGTTACCGAGAGAAAAACACAAATTTGAACTCGTTAATAAGTAGAAAACATGAATTTGAACTCGTTACCAAAGAAAAAACACAAATTTTTACTCGTTATAAAGGGAAAACACAAATTTCCGGCGATGTCAACTCGTTATTAGGGAAAAAGACATTATTTTACGGAAGGACAACTCGTTACCGAGAGAAAAACACAAATTTGAACTCGTTAATTAGAAGAAAACATGAATTCGAACCCGTTACCAAAGAAAAAACACAAATTTTTACTCGTTATAAAGAGAAAACACAAATTTCTACTCGTTATAAAGGGAAAACACAAATTTCCGGCGATGTCAACTCGTTATTAGGGAAAAAGACATTTTTTTTTACGGAAGGACAACTCGTTACCGAGAGAAAAACACAAATTTGAACTCGTTAATAAGAAGAAAACATGAATTCGAACTCGTTACCAAAGAAAAAACACAAATTTCTACTCGTTATAAAGGGAAAACACAAATTTCCGGCGATGTCAACTCGTTATTAGGGAAAAAGACATTTTTTTTACGGAAGGACAACTCGTTACCGAGAGAAAAACACAAATTTGAACTCGTTAATAAGTAGAAAACATGAATTTGAACTCGTTACCAAAGAAAAAACACAAATTTTTACTCGTTATAAAGGAAAACACAAATTTCCGGCGATGTCAACTCGTTATTAGGGAAAAAGACATTTTTTTTACGGAAGGACAACTCGTTACCGAGAGAAAAACACAAATTTGAACTCGTTAATAAGAAGAAAACATGAATTCGAACCCGTTACCAAAGAAAAAACACAAATTTTTACTCGTTATAAAGAGAAAACACAAATTTCTACTCGTTATAAAGGAAAACACAAATTTCCGGCGATGTCAACTCGTTATTTGGGAAAAAGACATTTTTTTTTACGGAAGGACAACTCGTTACCGAGAGAAAAACACAAATTTGAACTCGTTAATAAGTAGAAAACATGAATTCGAACTCGTTACCAAAGAAAAAACACAAATTTCTACTCGTTATAAAGGGAAAACACAAATTTCCGGCTATGTCAACTCGTTATTAGGGAAAAAGACATTTTTCTGGAAGGACAACTCGTTACCGAGAGAAAAACACAAATTTGAACTCGTTAATAAGTAGAAAACATGAATTTGAACTCGTTACCAAAGAAAAAACACAAATTTTTACTCGTCGTTATAAAGGGAAAACACAAATTTCCGGCGATGTCAACTCGTTATTAGGGAAAAAGACATTTTTTTCTGGAAGGACAACTCGTTACCAGAGAAAAACACAAATTTGAACTCGTTAATAAGAAGAAAACATGAATTCGAACCCGTTACCAAAGAAAAAACACAAATTTTTACTCGTTATAAAGAGAAAACACAAATTTCTACTCGTTATAAAGGGAAAACACAAATTTCCGGCGATGTCAACTCGTTATTAGGGAAAAAGACATTTTTTTTACGGAAGGACAACTCGTTACCGAGAGAAAAACACAAATTTGAACTCGTTAATAAGTAGAAAACATGAATTTGAACTCGTTACCAAAGAAAAAACACAAATTTTTACTCGTTATAAAGGGAAAACACAAATTTCCGGCGATGTCAACTCGTTATTAGGGAAAAAGACATTTTTTTCTGGAAGGACAACTCGTTACCAGAGAAAAACACAAATTTGAACTCGTTAATAAGTAGAAAACATGAATTCGAACCCGTTACCAAAGAAAAAACACAAATTTTTACTCGTTATAAAGAGAAAACACAAATTTCTACTCGTTATAAAGGGAAAACACAAATTTCCGGCGATGTCAACTCGTTATTTGGGAAAAAGACATTTTTTTTTACGGAAGGACAACTCGTTACCGAGAGAAAAACACAAATTTGAACTCGTTAATAAGAAGAAAACATGAATTCGAACTCGTTACCAAAGAAAAAACACAAAATTTTTACTCGTTATAAAGGGAAAACAAAAATTTCCGGCGATGTCAACACGTTATTAGGGAAAAAGACATTTTTTTTACGGAAGGACAACTCGTTACCGAGAGAAAAACACAAATTTAAACTCGTTAATAAGTTGAAAACATGAATTCGAACTCGTTACCAAAGAAAAAACACAAATTTTTACTCGTTATAAAGGGAAAACACAAATTTCCGGCGATGTCAACTCGTTATTAGGGAAAAAGACATTATTTTACGGAAGGACAACTCGTTACCGAGAGAAAAACACAAATTTGAACTCGTTAATTAGAAGAAAACATGAATTCGAACCCGTTACCAAAGAAAAAACACAAATTTTTACTCGTTATAAAGAGAAAACACAAATTTCTAATCGTTATAAAGGGAAAACACAAATTTCCGGCGATGTCAACTCGTTATTAGGCAAAAAGACATTTTTTTTTACGGAAGGACAACTCGTTACCGAGAGAAAAACACAAATTTGAACTCGTTAATAAGTAGAAAACATGAATTTGAACACGTTACCAAAGAAAAAACATAAATTTTTACTCGTTATAAAGGGAAAACACAAATTTCCGGCGATGTCAACTCGTTATTAGGGAAAAAGACATTTTTTTTTACGGAAGGACAACTCGTTACCGAGAGAAAAACACAAATTTGAACTCGTTAATAAGAAGAAAACATGAATTCGAACTCGTTACCAAAAGAAAAAACACAAATTTTTACTCGTTATAAAGGGAAAACACAAATTTCCGGCGATGTCAACTCGTTATTAGGGAAAAAGACATTTTTTTTTACGGAAGGACAA